>CP136057.1:595299280-596555109 GCA_032464435.1 Aegilops umbellulata
CACTTGAACTCGGTTGGGTGGAAGAGATTCCTCGGTGGCAAGAATCTTCGTGCTGGACATGCCATCCTAATTACTATCAGGAACACCCACCGCCCAGGCTTGAGGATGATGATCGTCGTCGATATCATCTAGAACTACATATGTGTGTGTGTGGCTATACAATCTAGAACTACATATGATGATCGTCGTTGATATCATGTAGAACTACATATGATGATCGTCGTCGATATCATCTAGAACTAAATATGATGATTGTCGTCGATGTCACCTTGTACTGCTTGAGGATGCATGTGGAGTATATATGAAATTGTTATCTAGTACTTCCTCGGTTCGAAATTACTCGTCGTGGTTTGAGTTCAAATTTGAACAAAAACCACGACGAGCAATTTCGAACCGAGGGAGTACTACCTAGTACCTATAATGCTTTATGAAATTGATATCTAGTAGTAATTAGTATCTGGAAATTGCAGTTTATCGAAGCCAGGAATGGGGAAATGGTGAAATATATAACAGTAGCGCTGGACCGGGAAATCGCTACAGCTAAATAATAGTAGCGCGCTCCTGAAAAGCGCTGCTGCTATAGTCAATAGTGATAGCGCGGGTATAGGCAACGCTACTACTAAGAGTTAGCTGTAGCGCCTTATTGGTAGCGGGCACCCGCGCTGCTGATAGGCCTAAAACCCGCGCTGCTGCTAGCCTTTTCCCTAGTAGTGCACAGGTACCAATCTGAGGCTTTGGGACAAAGATTGGATACAAGAGATGAACTAGGGTTTTAGAGGAGATGGTGGTGGTGAAGATAGATTGACCCCCTCCCAAAGAGAGGATCGTTGGTGATGACGATGGCGATGATTTCACCCTCCCGGAGGGAAGTTTCCCCAGCAGAACAGCTCTGCCGGAGCCCTAGATTGGTTCCGCCAAGGTTCCGCCTCGTGGCGGCGGAGTTTCTTCCCGAAAGCTTACTTCTGATTTTTTTTCCAGTGTAAAAGACTTCATATAGCAGAAGATGGGCACCGGAGGCCTGCCAGGGGGCCCACGAGGCAGGGGGCGCGCCCAGGGGGGTAGGGCGCGCCCCCACCCTTGTGGCCAGGGTGTGGCCCCCCTCTGGTGGATTCTTTCGCTAGTATTTTTTATTAATTCCAAAAATAACTTCCGTGGACTTTCAAGACTTTTGGAGTTGTGAAGAATAGGTCTCTAATATTTGCTCCTTCTCCAGCCCAGAATTCCAACTGTCGGCATTCTCCCTCTTCATGTAAACCGTGTAAAATAAGAGAGAATATGCATAAGTATTGTGACATAACGTGTAATAACAGCTCCTAATGCAATAAATATCGATAAAAAAGCATGATTCAAAATGGACGTATCACAAGCAAAGCTCCAGGATAAAATGCCTGAGGGTTTTAGTCCACATAGGTGGATGACTGCCTTCCAAGTTCTCAAGGTGGTCCCCGAATAAACATGAAGCAAACCTCCAAGCGCATGCAAACGCGCCTCGAAAGATGAAGCAATCTTCTGAAGCTCACGGCCACCAAGGCCGTCAATGAAGCAATCCTTCCACGGGGAGACGATCCCTAGAAGTTCGTGGCCACCAAGGCCGCCCATGTAGCTATTCTCTCCAAGGGGAGACGATCCTCGAAAGTTCGCGGCCACCAAGGCCGCCCATGAAGCTATTCCATCCAAGGGGACACGATCCTCGAAAGTTCACGGCCACCAAGGTCGTCCATGAAGCAAACCTCAAGATTCCAGAAGCAAGTCCCGACGTGCAAGTAGTAAGGGAACCACTGGAAAGAAGGCGGGAGGTAGTCATCCACCACCCCTCAACAAAGGCATGAACATATGTTTTTGAGCCGTTGTCCGAAAACCACATACCCTAAATACACCTTACCCAAGTTTATGGGTTCTTGAGGCCCGGAAGGGGGAATGGTAGAGCTGTGGGGTTAATCCTTGCCATGATGGGCTAGGGTACGATTCCCTGCTGCCTCTCGGAAGCATTCCAATCACGTCATCCTGTTGCACACATATTCACACACAAACAAACACAGAAGTCAATATGTTATTGAGATGCGATCGTCATGGCTTTTCGACGATTCCTGATGACTAAGTTCTTTGGCAGCCTTTTCCGTTGTCACACTCATAGCTAGCATCCAGCAAAAAAGCCAACATTAAAAAAAAAGCACCATTTTTTCTCTTTTCCTCTTCGGCAGTTGGTTTTCATTTGGTCTTTCCAGTCGTTTGGTGCCTCTAAAATTGTGCAGGAGCAACTAAGTTTTTATACGGGTGTGAGGCGGTGCCCACATGCCCGTGTGCCAGCGATGCACCTCTGGCTCGACGCCAACACAAACGCCGAGGGGCATCACTGGCCTTCAAATGTCCTCTTCACCGACCACCTCTACAACGCCCATGGCGGGAGCGCCGGGGGGCGAGGTCCCCATTGCCGAACGACTCCTCACATGGCGCCAAGCCATGTCGCCAAGATGTTGGCAACCACATTACTTCAACCTATGTCGCTAACAGTGAGGGCGGCGCCGCGCCTCAGTGTTAGCACTTCGTCGCTTCCACAACAACAACAACACGGGGGGCGACGCTAGGCCCTCGATCATTTGCGTCGACGGCAGCATCCCCGCACAACGTTATCTTCAACACCATCAGCCATGGACGTTGTCAACTACGGCAAGACCAAGCTTCAAACGATGAAGCTGACACTGAAGGTTGCCCTGCCACTTAGTCGTCGGTGTTATGGCAACTCTACAACAACATCACCGGGGGCAATGCTATGCCCTCAAATATCTTCTGCAGCAATAGCGGGCTTGCACAACGCTGTCATCGCTGCACCAGGTCGGCCTTGTCACTGACCCACCACACTCGGTGATAGGGCGAGACATCGGTGGTGTTCCGATGTCCCGTCCGCATGGCCACGTCGAGCTTAATTATGGGAACAGTGTAGCGCGCCAGTGCGGTTAGCGCGAAGCTGTGAAACCCTTTAGTCTTGTCGGCTGGCACCGTGTAGCTAAATGGTCCCGACTTGTCTGATAAAAACCTTCAGCGCGCGGTATGGTGTTTCGCCGCAAACTGAGGATGATGAGAGGAAGCTTTGTTGACAGGCGTCGGGACAGCAATACGACCCAACAAGATACCTCAACCACTTCTTCGGCTTTGACTTTGGCCGGTGCGGTTAACGCAAAGCTGTGAAACCTTTCGGCCTCGGCTGGCACTGTGCAGCTAAACGGTCCCGACTTATCTGATAAAACCTTCAGCATATGACATGGTGTTTCGCCGTAAGCTGATGATGATTCAAGGCTGCAGTAACGTGGCCCAGTAAGGTGCCTATATTTACTTGGCCCTTTTCCTCGTTTTTTGTCTCTCTTTTGGCTAGCTTTCAATCAAAGTGCCGATGCAAGGGACGGCAACTACATGACTCGTGTGCAGTTCAGATTTATTCGTCGAGTCAAGCTTGACTTGCTCCGCACTCAAGCATGACTCGGCGAGGGGGCATTTGTTTGACGAGAATTTGTACTACAAATCATTCAAAAATTAGGACAAAAAAGAAGTTATCTAATGATAACTTGTACCAGTAGCATTGTTGTGTATGCATGGAGCAAGGAGTGCCGATACACATACATATACATTATATAGAGAACACCACTAGGCATCAGACTACTGCTAGCTTGCATATCAGACTACTGCTAGCTTGCATCTATCAGACCAGTCTTGCACCGTCCGATTGAGAGCAAGGTGTACGTCCGATTAGGTAATTAATTAGGAGGCCGGAGCGTGAAGGTTGGTCCGTACGTGAAAGCAGGACTTGCGTAGTTAGTTTGCATGCCGAGATTTGTTTACTAACTACCAACCCCGTAAATCACGTCAGATTTATTCCTAGCGCTAACCCCGGCCCGGTGGTCTGTTCGCTGTTCCCTCTGCTTCTTTCACGTGCTTCATTTGTTTTTTCATGTGCTTCCCATGCATCTATTTGACGGTCAGGGCTAGGAAGCATATATTTTCATAAGTGGAATCATGCTAAGAAATGAACAATTTATTTTCTTTCCGTCTGCTAAAAAATATGCTTCCATATTAAGCTGAAATTGTTTAAATTTGGTGAAATTTGTGCCATTATAAATAACGTATTTATTTTCTTTGCGGCACACTTAAAATATATTTTGAAGGACCGGAGAATTATTTATCATTATAAATTGCTTCCGACCAAACGAAATTTTGTTTCCAAAAAAGATCTTATACCTAAAGTTGTGTTGGCGTGAAACAAATTAGTAGATTTTTGTTTCCAAAGAAATTAAAATATACATACAAAAGAATCTGAATTTGCTTTCACAAAGCAAAATATGGCATATAAGGTAAGCTTTTGCGCCAATGCAGGCCACGGATCCAATGGTGGCATGTGTCCTCCTTATGGTGTCCGTGCTTCCTTTTGATGGTGTATATGCTTCCTTTCAATGGTGACAGTGCATCATTAACAAAGGGTCATGCTTCCTTGAGATGGCGAGCGTGCTTCCTACATAGGTGGTTGTGCTTTCTTCATATTATCAATCGTTCTTGTGCTTTCTTCTGCCGCCAGACAAACCAGGGGATTGGAATGGTGTCGACGAGGAGTGGCATAGACATTGTGACACTACAACATGGATGCATTGTTAGACCATGATCGTGCTTCCTTCAGATTGTGGACCTGCTCTCTTCCACCATCAGGCAGATCGAAATTGCATTAGCAAGGAGCGACATAGACGGAGCGAAGCTACAACGTGGAGGCACCGTTAGTCGATGATCGTGCTTCCTACCCATGCTAGGGATGGTGCTCATGCTTCCTTCCACCGTCGGTTTATGTGCTTCATTTGTTCATATAACATTTTTCAGACATACTACAATTTTGCTTACTTCAAGTCACGAGGATTACAATGCTTCCTAAGCTCATATAGTATGTATCCTACAAACTATCGAGTTGCTTCCCTTCATCTGGCCGTGTTTCCTACTGATGGTGGCGTGCTTCCTTCCACCGCTAGGTGTTCCAAAGGATGGAAGTTATGTCAACTGAGGTCTGAGGAGTGGCATGGACGGAATGATGCTGCACCATGGATGCACCATTAGCTGAGATTCCAATTGACGACGAAGTAGTTGAGGAGATGAATTACCAAGATCCGTTGATGACGACCCAAGGCAGCGATGGTTGCATGCGACCTCCACATCGTTGTCGTGGTGTGCGAGCCCCATCCTGTACGCACCGGATTACGTCGCCACACTCGCTAATGCGCCACGCGGTCCGCCGGACGGCTTGCGGCACGATGGAGACGGTGATGATACGCAGGATTGGTGCCCTGGAGCAGACGTCGTGGTGATGAGATATGGAAACAGGAAACGAGGAAGCTCACCAACGTGCTGCCTCGTCTCATCGGCGGTGGACACAATGGTGATCAGATTGGATCTACACGGCGGATAAAACTGCAACTGCGTTTACGGAGAGGACGGGGTGGTTGCAGTGGACGGGAGCTATTTGGGCGAAGGATTAGGTCCGGGTTATGCGCAGAGGATGTGGGTGGCTTCCAATGGGCTGACGGGATGTGTTTTCTTTTCCTTTTCGCCATTATACGCAGCGACGGAAGACCGTCTGATTGGACAAGAATCAACGGCTGTATATTGGTCTGACGAATGCTTCTAATCAGCTTACTGATTAGAAGTGTTTCCCTTATATAGATGCATGTGCATGGTATGTGGAGTACTTTGGGATAATTAAGTGAATGCATATTAATAAGTGGGCTAATGGACGCATATTTTATTAGTCCGACGTGCATGGCCCATGCATGGTGCGCTTAGCACGGCATATGAATGGCAAAACAACCTACGTTCATGCACGAATTAATAAAGCTTCGTGGAATTGTCTCAAAAGAAAAAACCTACGTTCATGCATGCATCAAGATTCGATGAAGCTACCGTGCGTGTACACGTCTCGGTTAGGGCGTACGGGATTCAAGTACCCTGGCGGTGTATGAATGCATACCCGAATACCCGATCAATGACGTGCACTACACTGTTTAATTAGTCATCCGTGTGCGTCAAGTTGAAAGACAAGTATCAGGTTGAGAGATAAGCATAAACGCACGTATCTTAATTCTTAAACAACTAGCGTCCATATCCCTTCCAAGAAGATCGGACCGGCCGGCCGCGGCGCGTGACAGCAGCGCCCTACCTTGTACCTATAAATACACAGCAAGGAGGCACCCAGCCAGAGGAGAAGGGGACTCACGCACGCAGGGGGCACATCCATCCTTCGAACACGCGCACCTCCACGCATCACGCAACACATCCATCCATATACCAACCAGCAGATCCATCAGGGAAATAGGAGCCCAGGGCTACTCCCGACGCACGCGCCATACGCGAGTGTTTGCGCAGGTGGCCGAGACTCCCGTAGACAGCCGGGCAAGGCTCATCCGAGCCGCTGACGAAGATCGAAATCATGCCGGTCGTCTTTTCCCAAGGTGAGTACCGATACTATTCTCTTCTATCCCTTCTCTCTACATCCTGATGGTGGCGGCTGGAGCTGCGGCCGCACGGTCGGAGATGGAGCTGGCTGCCGATGTTGGCCCTCGATGCTCTTGAAAACGACATGCTGGGGTTGCCCTTCATGTGCAGCCCCCGGCGATCCCATCACGCTGGACTCACCACCGGCGACGACACGCCGGGGCTGCCCTTCATGTGCAACCCCCGGCGAACAGTTCATTCCGGACTCATCACTGGTCACGACGCGGCGGGGGTGCCTTTCACGTGCAGCCTCCGGCGGTCCGTTCATGCCTGACTCATCACCGGCGACGACGCGCCGACGTTGCCCTTGGTGTGCAGCCCTCGGCGGCCCATTCACACTAGCCTCATCCCCGGCGACGACGCGCCGGCGTTGCCTTTCACGTGCAGCCTCCGGCGTCCCTTCACGCCGGACTCATCACCGGCGACGATGCGCCGGCGTTGCCCTTCGTGTGCAGCCTCCGGCGGCCCCTTCACACCGAACTCATCACCGGCGATGACGCGCCGGCGTTGCCCTTCGTGTGCAGCCCCCGACGGTCCCTTCACGCCGGCCTCATCACTTGGGACGACGTGCCGGCGTTGCCCTTCGTGTGCAGCCCCTAGCGACCCCTTCACGCTGGACTCATCACCGGTGACAACGCGCCGGTGTTGCCCTTCGTGTGCAGCCCCCGGCGATCCCTTCACGCCGGACTCATCACCGGCGATGACGCGCCAGGGTTACCCTTCGTGTGCAGCCCCCGGCGGTTACTCCATGCCGGACTCACCATCCGTGACGACGTGCCGCGGCTGCCGCCTATGAGCGACCCTCGGCGCACCCTCCATGCAAGACGGCGACGCATCGGGGCCGCCGTCCATGCACGGTCCCCGGTGCACCCTCCACCGTCGAGTCCGCTGGCAACCTCGTTTTGCCAGGACTCGACGGCACGCATCGTTCGACTTGGCGCACCTCCTTCTACTTACACCATCGGCGGCACCAAGGCAAGGCACCGTAGCATCGCGAGGCCTTACTCGCCCCGTCTCACCAGTCCATGGATGCGTCATGGGCTAGTCGGGACTCGTCGACACGCATCGTTCGACTCGGCGCCATCTAGTGCGCCACCCCTTCTCCCTACACCATCGGCGGCGCCTGTGCGAGGCTCCGCCGCATCGCGTGGTCTCCTTCGCCGCTGTCTCGCTGGTCCATGGAGGCGCCATGGGCTGGCCAGGACTCGGCAACATGGTCCGTTCGATGCGTCGGTAGCGGCGCGGCGCTCGACGAGTCACGACGACTCGTCGTAACCATGGAGGCGGGGCGGCACTCGACGAGCAACGATGACTCGCCGTAGCTATTGCGGCGGAGACAACATCCGGCTGCGGCCAGGACACGCTTAAGCGTATCTTGCGGCCTCCCTCTTCGTCGGCACGAACACGTGTCACACGTGCCGAGCGGCACGAGGTGGCGACTTCCTCTGCAAATGGCGGCGGTGTATGCGGTCATCGACGGATGTGTGGACATGATGTGTCGCACGTCCATCCATTCATTCTTCTCCTTTCGACATCTACTACCGCGGGGCATACCCCTCGCACACCCGGCGAATCTACAATGTCATCGACGATGTCCAAGCCAAGCCAACCATGCATGCTACTTCAACAACCACATCAACGCCGCTCAACGCTGACGAGGAAAGACGGCGTAGGCGGGCATGGCCGGAGCAAAGGCCACATTTTTTAGGCGCGTGTACCACTCTGTACACGGAATCTGCCACCGCCATACACACACCACAACCATGCATGAGGTACACGAAGCGAAGACCGAAGTCGACGACTTCGCAGCTTAATCGGAGATGTCTCGCGGTTCTATCCGTGGGAGTAATTAACCGGTGGCTTTCCGAGGCCCCCGGGAACCAGGAGACCACGATCGCTTGATCACTTGGCCGCGCCAGCAGGCCATACTTTCTTTTTCTTTCTTCTTCTTGTATTTGTGTACTTGGTACACTGGCACGCCCGCAACACTTTGTAATCCTGGGTCAAGGGAGACGCTTATACGAACCCTCTATCTTTTTGTATGAGCGCGTTCTTTCCTTTTTTCATGTCAAACATAAAGAAACCACCACGGAACCAACATGATCAATTAAACCCTAAGTATGATCAATTAAACCCTATTATGACTGTGCCATGGCAGATTTAAAGCTGCAAACCGGGGAAATGCTATTTAGCATCCATTGTTTGCTTCAAACTAAGAACTAAATTCTAAGAGCTGAAAAGAAAGTACAGTAACCAAGTTACGATCTATTTTCTAGTTGAGATCAAAAAGTTGTGGAGATATGAAGTACCACCTCTCTTGCGGCGCCGTGTAGGCATCGGGGGTGCGATGGTTGTCAGTGGCGTTGATGCAGATCTACGACGGTAAACAGGTGCATCGGGGGGTAAGTCTCGTTGCGATTGAAGAGAAGGTCGTGTGAGCGGCCCCGGCAAAGAGGACGACAGCGCCGATGAAGCGAGAGGACGCGATGCAAGGCTCTTGGTCCGTCGCCGTGGATGAGAAATGTCCATCTCTAGCAGTGGACGACGCGGTCTTGGTAGGCGCTCCGGCAAGGTGGAGGACGGTGGCGATGGATGGGGTGGAGGACGGCGACGATGGATGGGGTGGAGGACGGCGGCGATGGATGGGGTGGCGGACGGACGAGGCTGGTGTGGGGATGGTGTTCTAGCGCGGATGCTGTATGAATGGGAAAATGGAGGGAGATGTACGGTGAACCATATTTTTTGGGACGTGCCTGTCTGAAATATGGGAGAGTTACGAACTTAGCCTCCATTTTAAATTTGGGCATCTCGTCGTTTGAGGATAGGACGGTTATCTCGCATCTCGCAAAAATTTGCCCAGAGCGATTTCGGGCGAGGAGAGGGTGTTTTGGCGCCCACGGTGTATGAACGGGGCTGATAGATAGGGCGGTTGTGTCACGTCTGAGTGAAGTTACAAACCTGCCCCTATTGAAAATATTTGCCTACATCGATTTCGGCCGAGTCGAGTTTGTTTTCCCTCCCACCGTGTATGAATGGGGAAATGGAGGGAGAAATAGAGGTCTTTCGGATGAAATTGAATCAAATGTGTTTTGTCGCCCATATTTGGCACCAACCGTGTCAGAATGGGCTTAGAGGCGGTCGTGTCACGTCTAATTGAAGTTACTAACCTACCCCTATTGAGAGCAGTGGAAATCGGGCCAATGGATTGTCCGTGTAAGGGGTAGACAGTAATTTCCATCTCCCAAACACTTGGCTTCGGGCAGCCGACGTGGGAGTGGACATTTTGCCGCTTCTTTCGAATTTTGGGACAATAAGCATCCACGTTTACCCTAGCAACTAAATTCGAATCTGTTTTGTATTCCTATACGAATCTTTATAAATCATTCTATGTGTTTTTATATATCTTCAAAAACACAACAAAGATGTATTCCACTGTCATATATGAATATGATTTACAAATGCCGATACTCGAATTCAGAAGCTAGAATCCAATTTAAGGTGAATTCGAATATTTGGAACACTTTATGTCCAACTCAAATGTCACACGCAGCATAATGTGTATTTCCATTTACGTATGTACACAAGCGATGTATCAAGATTCAAATACCGAGTCAATCAACCAATAATGTACAAAACTAACAGACATATAAACGCTTATAGAGTATATGGATCAATAATATCAACTAACATACATAAGCGAGACCGTTGTACTTTTTTTTTGCTAGAAGAGCATCCTTTTTTTAGCGAAGCTAGTACATCATCTTGGCCCTTTCTGATGTGTGCCACTTATGGTCCATCTATACTACTATTATTGCTGAATGCACATTCAGCCCGATTGGCACATTTGTAGGTCTGGCACAACAATCAAAATGAAATGTCTCCGAGTCTTATCAATTAATACAGACTTGTGCTGAAATAAAATTACAAACCAAAAAACAGAAAACAAATATTACATGATCTCTAAAACAAATGGTTTGATCGATTACATGAACAAACGACACAAAGTTTATTCAACGATGCAAAGAACATTTCACCCGTGATTTACCAAGTGGGAATTTAATTTCCTTTTTTTCCTTCAGGACCTTAACAATGCGGTCAGTCTCAGCTTGCTTCGTTTTGAAATCCACCAAATATTTAATGGTTGTCTTGAATACTGCTTGTGATTGTGCTGTTTGCTTCCTCAACATGTCAACTTCATCTCTAAGTGCAGAAGTAGAATCTCTTTCTACCACTAGTTTAGCCTCTAGACATCAGAAGTTGGCAATTCATGATGCATGATTGGGCCGGTGCCACTGCCGTGGGATGATACAACGTCCATGGGGACGTTGCTCTTTGATCTTGGGCTAACCTATTTTGCCATTAAAGTTCTAATTGGATTCTAAAAAGTTGAAGTTAGCAAAACATCCAAAATGGGCGTTATAACAGCAAACCAGTTAAACAAACAAGGAAATAAAGAGTTTCAATTGGATGCTAAAAAATAGTTATTAACATCATTGTAACCAGTTGTTGCAGCAGTAAAGTAGTTAAACAAACAAGTTTTGCAAAAGGTACCTGTTGTGGCATTGGAGTTTCTCTTGGATCCTGAAAAGTTGAGTAGCCAGTAACATGATTAGAGCAACCGGTTGCAGCAGCAAAGCAATTAAACAAACAAGTTTTGCAAAAGGAACCTGTTGTGGCATTGGAGTTTCTCTTGGATCCTAAAAAGTTGAGTAGTCAGTAACATGATTAGAGCAACAAGTTACATCAGCAAACCTGTTACACAAATATATTTTTGAAAATGTACCTGCTGTGCAATTGGACTTCCAATTGGATCCTGAAAACTTGAAGTTGGTAAGATGATTACAGCAACAAGTTACAACAGCAAACCAGGTAAACAAGGAAGTTTATGAAAACATACCTGTTGTGCCAACGGAGTTTCAGTTGGATCCTGCAAACTTGAATGTTAGCAATCAATAAATAAAGTTTTGCAAGAGCCATAAGAAACTAACATCAAACTAGTAAAACTAACCAGTTTTGGCAACGTATTTAATTACACATGGACTAGTAAAACTAACAAATTCTTGGCAACGTATTAAAGTAACAAGTCGGCACCGTTTACCAGCAACACAGACATCTGTAAATTTCTTTGATGTAAGCAAAATGATTCCAAAACAGATATAAGTTAAAAAGACGGTGTCCCACATATAAACCTGATAGTTGTCTATCTATGAACATGCAAACATAACTAGTGCTACAAGTGATAACAACAAACCATTTAAACAAACAGGGTACCAGAATATAAATTACATGTGAATTCTGCTGCACCCTAGAAGTACATATGACCAGCTATCTACGTGCTTAAGTAGCTATTTAAGTTCAGGAAAACGGGTAATTCTTAACAGTAAGTATCAAACACATAGATAGGTGCAGTCTATAATAGGATTAACAAGCTATGGCATTATGTAATCAGTAGCAAACTAAATTAAGCCAAGCAACGTAATTGAACTATTTTGCAATAAGTGGCTAACTAAAATTCCGAGAAGCAGGTAACTGAACGCTAGCTCTTTGTATAGGCACACTACATCCTCTTTTTCTCTTACAAGGTTCTATGAAGGAGTCCATGGCATCAATTGCTTGGATACGCAGTCCCAGTACTTCTTTCTTTCCACACTGCATTGGTAAGTCGAATGGTTAATCTGGTAAGATGGTGCGTCCTTGATATGTTATATGAGGACATGTAGTGAGACTAGTTGTAGCCACACACATGACACTGGCATTTACTGTATATTTCACGTGATTACATTTGGCATATTGAGATCTAAGCAATCTACAATAGGATGAAAGACTGGCATCCTTCACATTATCGGCGAACTCAGTTCATAGAAACAAGCAATTCAATCATTTTGTGGGTAAATCAAAAGCACCACTGGAATATTTTTCACTACCCCAATCATACACGCAAAAAGGGGCGACGCCACCATAGGGGCTGGTATGGGCGGCCGCCTCGGGTGGCTGGAAAGTGTGCACCTAGTTTGCGTCGTCTAGGTTGGCCCAGGCTAGTTATGTTCGTCCCAAGCATGAGCAGGCAATGTAAAAAATGAAGAAAAACGTTTCAATTTGGATGGGCCAATAACGTAAGTGCAAGGCAGGCCTATAGCAGGCTCGCGGCCCAAACGAGCGCCTCCCATATTGATCGACAGCAGGAAAAATCCCAATTCGTTCCCTCCAACCTTCAGTCTGGTTCGCTCCTAACCTAGCCGCCGCAGGACTGGCCAACACAGCACTTCCTCGCACCCTCGTTGGAGGGCGCTCGTCGGGCTTAAAGCGAATGGAAGGACAAGAAGATGAAGATCCATCCCTGGGTGTATCCTGCATGGGAGGCAACGGCGGCAGCACGGGCATGGCATCGAGCTTGCGCAAACGAACAATCGCAGCTTGCAAGAGCAGCATGCGCAACGAGCAGGTACATCACATCCCTGATTATATATAAGTCATCTATTCAATTTCTGGCCAATAGTTAAACCTGACGGTGTTGTGAAACTTCTTGTATGTAGGGAATCTATGAGAAAATGAAACCAATTTCTGCTTATTTTATAACTTCCCCAATCAATACTGAACTGACTAAATCTGATCTATCTAATCAAGTTTCCGGTGCAAACATACAAGCTCATGTTGTTCTTGAGCCGGAAGGGTATAATGAACAGGCTGCTAATGAAGGATTTGATGCAAACATTTTAAATGCTCCTGGTGGTGAACATATAGTGTCTAATGAGGGATCTAATGCAAGCATTTTGCAAGCTCCCATTCAAGGATTTAATGTCTAATGATGATCTGCTATGTTGAGAGAGACATAGAGATTTGCACGCATTGATTACAAGCAAGTTATAGTACATTTTCATGGCTTCAGGAAATGTCGAGCCCATCTACCAGAAAGTCCTCGTATTATGACAACATAGCATAAATACTTTTCTATTTTGTTGTTTGAAACTATTGGCATACTTGTGCAGGATAGACATAATGATATGCAGTTTGCGCACTAGTTGTAGGTGCAATTACACTTCGATATTTTCAGCCAGAGAACGAATAATTCAAGCAGGTACAGACTATGTTAGTAGTCCTTGTACACCATGTTGCGTTTTGTGTTTTTTAGTACTTGCATCATTTAGTTTTTTATAATCTGAACTACTTTGGATCATTAGCTGGTTTTCAAAGTGCATGTAGCTTCACATTTCTCAAGTTATGTTAATTTCCGGAGTGCAAGTGCCTTCGTATTTTTTAAGTTAAATGTTCGCCCCTGGTAACTTGAATTCGTGGATCCGCCATTGCACACAAATCATACACACAGGCCAGTATGAATTAAATGAAATGCAGGGACTTACGCTAGCTCGTTGTACAGGCTCACTGTAGCTCTGCTTGCACTTGGGATGTTCCATGTACAAGTCCATGTTACCACTTGCTTGGATGTGCATGCCTTGTGCTCCTTGCATCCCCCTCTGCATTTTTGACACGACGAATGGTTGATCAAATAAGAGGAATCGACCTTGCTGTTTTATCGAAGTACAGATACTTACAAGGTTATACGGGTGTGCAGGATGTGTACCAGATCCCATAGCGTCATCATGCTTCGCTAAAAAATGGTTTTGCTTGTTTCAGATGATATCTCCAGAAGAAACAAGTGTTAAAGTCAGAGTTGCATAGGCGTGTAAGCTAAGAGAGCAGTGAAAGGATATGCAAACATCGTCGGAACAGTGCACAAGGGAGTGATGTGTGGATACCTAGTTCGGGCAGGCGTTTGGGCATGCTCGCCTAGCTAGAGTGCGGGTCACTTCAGAGCCGTTGAGGGTGATGCGCTGGCGTTGGCTGGCCGTGCATGGATGCATATCTAGAGTGGCAGCGGAGCTGTACGATGCGGTGGACCAGACCGTTGGTGAAGCCTCAACGGCCTCGGGGGGCGGAGGTGCGACGATGTGCTCGGTGAAGTAGCCCCGGTGAGGTGGGAGACAGCGTTGGTGAAGGGCACCTGATGCGGTGGAAGTCGGTGTCTGTGAGGCACGTCAGTTGCGGCGGCCGACGTTGTCGGTGGACCACCAAGTGCGGTGGACGAGGGCGTAGATGAGGTAGCTCCGTTGCGGTGGTGCAGCGCGACCGTCGTCTTCGTCATCATCGTCCGGCACAACGGTGGGGAAAGAGACGATACGAGGGGCGATTCGAACTTTTCTTGGGTTGGCGGCAAATTAGGGATTTGAGCAATCTGGGCGCGGAAGGGGACGGTGGACAAGGGAGATTTTGCAGGGCTGGAATTGGGGCCGCCAGATATTTCAATCCAAAGCGTGGAAGCGTGAATTTATTTTGTCGTCGTTCTTTTTTTTGGGGGGGGGGAGGGGGAGGGAGGGAGGGGTGGGTGGCTGGGTTCCAAGCATCCGTACGACACACGCGACCACCACAACACGACCCTGGTCTGCCTGGTGTGCCTACATTTGACAATGCAAACGGATCTTCTTTCATTTGCAAACGAATCTGTATGTATTACCATGCCCGTGTTTTCCTTGCAAATAATTAGTCATTCGAAATGAGATACTATAAATTAATTAATGAGTTATTTGATTTTTTTTTGAAACGGTATCCACGCTAACGTGGATTAGAGTGTGTGTCACATAATTAGTTATTTGAATTAGAGTGTGTGTCACATAGCAGTCCCCAATTCTAACGTGGATTTCACATTTCACGTAATCCATGCTACTTTTTAATACAAATTCATATGTATATGATGAACACCATGGTAGTGACAAAACTTTGGATGGATTCAAACATATGACCTACAAAATAGCACAACAATCGACTCAATGTCAACTTTTCCAAACCTAATATGGCATGAATTCGAAATAATTACCCATATGCATGGTCCTCAGTTCAAATCTTACAATGTACACGGAATTGAAACATCGATATTAAGTATCGTACTATCTACATTCAAATGTTGTTTTTAGCCCCCCCGGCAAACACGCTACATACTTCCTGTATCGGTCAATCTTCCTCTCCTAACCACCTTTCCGACACACATTCATTCTTTCTCTCCATGTTTGGATCTCTAACTCTCTCAACTACACAACCCCCTTTTTCCACTATATTACCAAATGTATTTACCTCACATACCCGCCATTGCACCCCATGCCGAGCTCTCTCTCTCTCTCTCTCTCTCTCTCTCTCTCTGTAACGCCCTCGATGCGGCTATATCTCCCACGTGTCGAGGCACGACTTAGAGGCATAACCGCATTGAAAGCAATGTCGCAAGTGAGGTAATCTTCACACAATCCATGTAATAAATAAAGGGAAAGATACATAGTTGGCTTACAGTCGCCACTTCACACAATACATAAATAAACATCCATCATTCAAATTACACTCAAGGTCCGACTATGGTACCAAAATGGAAGAAGACTACCCCAAATGCTACATAGATCCCCGGATCACCCCAACTGGGCTCCACTACTGATCATCTGGAAAAGACACATAGTAACGGCCACGTTCCTCATCGAACTCCCAAGTGAGCTCGGACGCGTCATCTGCACTGGCATCATTGGTACCTGCAACTGTTGTGGCAGAATCTGTGAGTCACGGGGACTCAGCAATCTCACACCCGCGAGATCAAGACTATTTAAGCTTATAGGTAGAGTGAGGTTGTGAGGTGGTGCTACAGCAAGCGACTAGCATATATGGTGGCTACAACGCAAAAGAGAGCGAGAAGAGAAGGCGAAGCACGGTCGTGAAACTAGAAGTGATCAAGAAGCGATCCTGAAACAACCTACGACAAACATTACTCCAACACCGTGTTCACTTCCCGGACCCCGCCGAGAAGAGACCATTATGGTTACACACGCGGTTGATGTGTTTTAGTTAAGGTCAACTTCGGGTTTTCTACAACCGGACATCAACAAATTCCCATCTGCCTCATAACCGCGGGCACGGCTTTCGAAAGATAATACCCTGCAGGGGTGTCCCAACTTAGCCCATGATAAGCTCTCACGGTCAACGGAGGATATTCCTTCTACCGGGAAGACCCGATCAATCTCGGAATCCCAGACTACAAGACATTTCGACAGCAATAAAACAAGTCCAGCAAAGCCGCCCGATTGTGCCGACAAATCCTGATAGGAGCTGCACATATCTCGGTCTCAGGGCACATTCGGATGAACACTACGTACGGCAACCGAAGATACCCCAAGTTGCCTCAGGGCGGCACCGCAAGTGGCTCTAGTTGGACCAGCAATCGAAGGAGAACTGGCCCGGGGGGGTTAAAATAAAGATGACCCTTGAGTCTGCAGAACCCAAGGGAAAAAGGCTTAGGTGGCAAATGGTAAAACCAATGTTGGGCCTTACCGGAAGAGTCTTATTCAAAGCGAACTGTCAAGGGGGTCCCATAAATCACCCAACCGTGTAAGGAACGCAAAATCCGGGAACATAACACCGGTATGACGGAAACTAGGGTGGGAAGAGTGGAACAAAACACCAGGCAAAAGGCCGAGCCTTCCACCCTTTACCAAGTATATAGATGCATTAATTAAATAAGAGGTATTGTGATATCCCAACAAGTAAACATGTTCCAACAAGGAACAACAAGTCCATGATCCAATAAGGAACAAACTTCATCTTCACCTGCAACTAGCAACGCTATAAGAAGGGCTGAGCAAAGTGATAACATAGCCAAACAACGGTTTGCTAGGACATGGATGGTTAGGGGCTGACATGGCAAAATAGGAGGCATGATATAGCAAGTGGTAGGTATCGCAGTATAGGCATAGCAAAAGAGCGAGCATCTAGCAAGCAAAGATAGAAGTGATTTCGAGGGTATGGTCATCTTGCCTGCAAGGTTCTCAGAGTTGTCGAAAGCTTGGTCCTCGAAAGCGTTCTCAACAGGTTCCTCGTTCGCGTACTCGTCTCCCGTCTCTACCCAAAGCAAGAACACAAGCAAAGAAACAAATATCAACCACGATGCAATGCGCAAGCAACATGTTGCAAAACATGGCATGATATGCGAGATGTGATATGCAATGCATATGCATGCTCCGGAAGGACAAGGATGAACAAGGCATAATCTTGGCAAACCAAGTATGCCACTGGATAGGTGAGGTGATTTCGGTTGAAATCGATATAAAGATCACCGGAATCGGATGCACGGTTTGCAAATGACAAGCAATACAAGAATGACACGAATCTGCCATTAACAGCATGATGCTACTTAGCAAGCAACAAGAAAATAAGCTACTGCACCCAAACATATCAAAAAAGCATATGACAGTAATCTACTCAAGATGCTTGACAAAAGATGAACACTGAGCTACGGCTAAATCACATCACAACAGGTTCAAACAAGCATGGCAAAAGAGCAAAAGATAACAGGTTCACAGACTTTGTGAAAATATCAACATAGCAGAAATTAACATCAGGATGACATGTTTAGAGCAATGAAACAACATGCTATAGGACCAGGACATATCAAAGTAAGGCATGGAATGAATCTACTCGAAGCACTTGACAAAAGTCCCTTACTGACCATTAGCAAAAAAGGATCAGAAAATATGATTACACACTTGTCTATGAAGCAAGTTTCGTTACGGTTTCAGACTTAGCAGAAAAACTGGACATGTCAAAATAAACAACGAGTAGGCATGTTTACGAGCTCAATGCACTCACTACAAAGTATTGCATGATAAAATAAGCATACATACATCAAGAAGACATGGCATAGTAACTATACATGGCAAGAACAACATCATAGCATGTAAGTATCAACTACACCAAGCTCGGCAAAATCGAATAATATGTAAACAATCTGCCAGCAACATTTTGAAGCAAAAGTAGAGCTCGATTTACTCAAGCTATGGCACTCCATAAATACAAACAAAGGGATGCATGGGTATAGCATATCCTCAAGTCCAAAACACCCTTACTGATCATGCTCAAAATATGCATAGATCTCTCGGAAACAACATGAATACATGGCATGAAAATAATAGCAGTCAGGGACTTAGTGAAATTATTGTCTCTGAAATCAGCAACATCAAGTGCCCTAGTTTGCATGCTTGTGCTAGTCACCACAAAGATCACAAAAGTACAAGGCATAATTCTATGGAAAGGTAACATGGCATATTACAAAACTCATGTAGGACTCAACTTCATAGGAGGTACACAACAATCATGGCAAAAATGACAAAAGTGCATGTTCAGATAAGATCCAGCAACTAACATCACATAGCCCTCTTCTAACAGCAATTCGGGCGTCAAAACGACCTCAAATGAAAATGATGCACTGGAATGAAATGATGTACTCTTCGAGTCGAACAATTTGGCATATTATACGCGCGAAATGGAGCTACGGATGCAAAGTTATGGCACGATGAACATGTGATGATAAAATGAAAAATCTCGGGATACTCGGAACGTAGGTGATCCTCACGCTCCCAGGTGGCTTCTCGGTCTGAATGGTGTGACCATTTCACTTTCAGGAATTTGATTGACTTGTTGCGAGTCTTGCGCTCAGTTGTTTCAAGAATAGCAATGGGGTGCTCATGATAGGACAAATCTTCTTGAAGATCAATCTCTTCGAAGTTTATGGTGCGCTCAGGCGTCTTGAAGCACTTGCGAAGCTGTGACACGTGGAAGACATCGTGCACATTTGCAAAGTTGGAGGGAAGCTCAAGTTGATAGGCGAGATCGCCTCGTTTGCCGATGATCTTGAAAGGACCGACGTATCTGGGGGCAAGTTTCCCCTTGATACCGAAGCGACGAGTTCCTTTCATTGGAGAGACGCGGAGGTAGACATGGTCTCCGATCTCGAATGCCAAATCACGATGTTTGCTATCGTAATAGCTCTTCTGGTGCGACTGCGCGGCTTTGAGGTTCTCACGAATCACCTTGCACATAGCCTCAGCCTCTGAGATCAAATCATTGCCGAGCAATTGGCGTTCACCGGTTTCAGACCAGTTGAGAGGAGTACGGCACTTTCTGCCATAGAGAATCTCGAATGGGGCTTTGCCCGAGTTGGCTTGTTAGCTGTTGTTGTATGAGAATTCAACATAAGGAAGACAATCCTCCCACTTCATGCCGAAAGAGATAACACAAGCTCTGAGCATATCTTCAAGAATTTGGTTGACACGCTCGACTTGTCCACTAGTCTGAGGGTGGAAAGCTGTGCTGAAGCGAATGTTGGTGCCCGTGGCCTTTTGAAAAGAATCCCAAAACTTGGAGGTAAAGATGCTGCCACGGTCTGAAGAAATCAATTGTGGAATGCCATGCAAGGAGACAATTCTGGAGGTGTAGAGCTCTGCCAGCTGCGCTGCTGTGATAGACTCTTTGATAGGAAGAAAATGAGCCACTTTGGTGAGCCTGTCGATGACGACGAAGATAGCATCATTTCCACGCTTGGACTTAGGAAAACCAGTCACGAAGTCCATTTCGATATGATCAAACTTCCATTCTGGAATAGCAAGAGGTTGGAGAAGACCAGCTGGTCGTTGGTGTTCTGCTTTCACCCTTCTGCATACATCACATTCATTCAGTTGTGCCCTCGAAGAAAAGAGTATCTCTGTCATCAACTCGATAGCACTTGTATTTGGAAATGCCCTTGTCAATACCACGTTTCACCTTCTTCACCATGGTATCCAACAGTTGTGCCTCACGAATCTGATCTTCCAAAGTAGGAGAGACAATGAGGTTGGCAAGCAACCCTTGAGGGACAACTTGGAGATTCAACTGGCGGAAAGCCTCACAGAGATCCGGTTGAAAGGGCTTGAGGATTAAGCTGTTGCAGTAAGCCTTTCTGCTCAATGCGTCTGCAATCACATTAGCCTTGCCTGGAGTATATTCAATACTCGGATTATACTCTTGAATCATTTCGACCCATCGAGTTTGCCTGAGGTTGAGGTTGGGCTGAGTGAAGATATACTTGAGACTCTTGTGATCGGTGAAAATGGCCACTTTCCTTCCCAACAGGAGATGTCTCCATGTTATCAGTGCGTGGACAACTGCCGCCAACTCAAGATCGTGAGTGGGGTAGTTCCTTTCGTTGGGCTTCAACTGACGAGAGGTATAGGCCACAACCTTCTTCTCTTGCATTAAGACGGCACCGAGGCCCTGAAGAGAAGCATCACAGAATACTTCATAAGGCTTGGATTCGTCAGGAGGAGTCAAAACTGGAGCAGTGACGAGTTTCTCTTTGAGAGTGTTGAAAGCAACGTCACACTCAGGAGACCAGACATACTTCACATGCTTCTAGAGGAGGTTGGAAAGAGGCTTTGCAATATTTGAGAAATTCTCAACGAATCTTCGGCAATAGCTTGCAAGTCCAAGAAAACTGCGAAGCTGCTTGACATTCTGAGGTGGTTCCCAATTCAAGACTGCAGACAATCTCTCTGGATTAATAGCAATGCCCTTGGCAGAGATGATATGACCAAGATAAAGAACTTCATCAAGCCAGAATTCACATTTGGAGAACTTCGCATATAATTGATACTCTCTGAGCTTGTCGAGTACCAATCGCAAATGTTTGGCATGATCCTCCTTATTCTTGGAGAAGACCAAAATATCATCGAGATAGACCAAGACAAATTCGTTGATGTAGGGGTTGAAGATAAAATTCATCAAGCGAGAGAAAGCTGGAGGAGCATTGACAAGGCCGAAAGACATGACAGTATATTCATAAGAACCAAAACTTGTTCTGAATGCTGTCTTGGGAATATCTTCTTCACGAATGCGAATCTGATGATAACCCATACGAAGGTCAAGCTTGGAGAACACTTTAGAACCTTTAAGTTGCTCAAATAGCTCATTGATGTTGGGAAGTGGGTACTTGTTCTTGATTGTCTTCTTGTTCAATGGACGGTAATCGACGCAAAGTCGGTCCGAGCCATCCTTCTTCTTGACAAAAAGAACACCACAACCCCAAGGAGAAGAACTCGGTCTGATCAGACCCAGACGCTCTTGTTCATCGAGTTGTTTCTTCAATTCCTTCAACTCATCTGGTCCAAGCTTGTAAGGACGCTTGCAAACAGGTTCCGTGCCAGGCTCGAGATCAATAACGAATTCAACTGGCCTGCGGGGGGGCATACCCGGAAGCTCTTCTGGAAAGACATCTTGGTACTCACGAACGAGTGGAATCTGAGAGATAGCCTCCATTTCACCATTCTCATTGAAAGAAAACAACCGAATGGTATCATCACGAGAAGCATAGATGATCACATCGTTAGAAGAGTGAGTCAATTGAATTTCCCTGGCAGCACAATCAAGCTGAGACTTGTGCTTAGAAAGCCAGTCCATCCCGAGAATAAGATCAATATCAGAGTCACCAAGAACAATTGGTTTAGACAAGAATCTGTAGTCGCCCATCTTGATGGAAACATCCGGGACACAAACATTAGATGTCATTTGCTTGCCCGGGGACACAATCTTCAACGGAATAGGAATCTTTTCCGTCACAAACTCATGCTTGGCAACAAAAGGTCTCGATATGAAAGAAAGTGATGCACCAGTATCAAATAAGACTTTTGCAGGAATATCATTAACAGGAAGATTACCCATGATCACTTTGGAAGAATCCTCCGCTTGAGCTGCATTCAACATGTTCACCTTGGCATGCTTAGGATTATGCTTGACCACTGCATTGCTGGAAGATTTCACAGGAGGAGGAGGAGGCGGAAGGCGCCTTTGGTTGAAGCACTTGTTCGCATAGTGGCCCTTCTGCTGACATTTGTTACAAGTCACCTCTGAGAGCGGACGGTGGTAAGGAGCACTTGGCCTTGGAGCTTGATTCTGAGACTTGTTCTGATAGCCAGGGTTGGGTGGGTGGGAAGATCCACGACCACTTGAGTTCTTCTGTTGATAAGGCTGACGGAACGGAGGAGGAGGAGGCAACCAGAACTTCTGTTGCTTAGCTGCCACAAGTGAAGAAGAAGAAGACTGAGCTGCGTCTCTGACTCTCTTCTTAGAAGCCTCACACTTGAGCTGAGCAGCTTCTTGTTTCAGCGCCATGTTGTAGAATTCATCATACTTTAATGGCTCGAAAAGCACGAGAGAAAGTTGCAGATCTTCTCTGAGACCACGCCTGAACTGGTAGATCATACTCTTCTCATCAGGGATGTCTTGCCTTGCAAAACGAGAGAGCTTCTGGAACTGAGTGTTGTATTGATAGACAGACATGGTGCCTTGCTTGAGATTGCGGAATTCCTCACGCTTAAGCTCAACAACACTTTCTGGAATGTGGTGCGCTTTGAAGTCACGGCGGAAATCATCCCAGGTAATCACACGACCTCCTCTGGAATCTTTGTATTGCTGGAACCATTCAGCAGCTTGATCTTTGAGTTGAAAAGAGGCAAACTTGACAAAGTCCTCAGGTCTGACATTGTTGCACTCGAAATGCTTGCCGATGTCCACGAGCCAATCATCTGCGTCTGTGGCCTCGACACAGTAGCTGAAGGTCTTTGGCTGATTAGCAAGGAACTGGTTGAGTGAAGCCAAATGCGGCTGATTGTTGCCTTGGCCTTGATTCTCTTGATTAGCTTGCCCTTGGTTGCGATCTTGCAAGAGCTGAATTAGAATCTGAGCGTTGGCATTTGTGGCAGTCATCAGGGCTTGCCAAGCTTCCGGAGGCGGAGGTGGTGGCGGAGGGTTAGCCTGATTTCCTTCATTGCGTTCTGGATTCTGACGTGTTGGCGGAGCCATCCTGAAGAGGGTGTCATCCATTAGCATCTTGACAGATATATTTTCAAGCTGAATCAAAGGAATGAAATTGCAACATATAGTCTTCACAATAAACATTCGAACAAGAATGAACGAATGAATTCCAAAGTAAAGCATCACACTTCCATAAGCTGAGAAGCCACTTAGAACAAGGTAAGGAATAAAATCAACAAGGTACGGATGTGAACAAATACTTGGTAAGGATTACCCAATCACAAACCAAATATCTGTGTAAGAAATACTAGAGCTACATGAATTCCCACTTATAAACTCCCGAAACTCTCTGGTTATGCAATCAGGTGTTGGGGATACAGGGGACACAAAATATATCACCCAAACTAACAATACCTAGATCCAGCTGTATCCATCCTTCAACACATAACCAAGAAATCCTCGGAAATCATCTACCTCAAGCTTCGAAAAGCATCCGTTATACAAGTCATGGCAATACCCCCGCACTCGCCTCAGTACTGGGCTATCAGGGTTATCTCACCAACAACTGTACAAAAGAGATTTTCGATGTCGGCGTACCAAACTCAGGTATTCCAAAACCGCAACGATAAAATTATGACGACAACACCTCGGAGCTCAACTCTCTGGGACACCTCCTCTAAAACCCCTGCTGACGAGAGGCAACCAAGACAATGTTGTCATCATAAAACCATCGGAACGATTCTAAGATACCCGCGTGATCCTAAAAAATATTTTTTAGTGAAATTTGAGAAGAGAAGAGTCAAAACTCTACGTTAGGATGCCTTACCAGAGCGATGAGGAGAGTGGGAAGTAAAAATAATTCCTAAGCTCTCCGATATATAATTCCTAAATGACTCAAAACATTTTTCTAGACGCAACTCGGCCGCTAAAAACAATCAACCAGTGGGGGCTCCTAAGGTCGGGGAAGGCTCTGATTACCAACTTGTAACGCCCTCGATGCGGCTATATCTCCCACGTGTCGAGGCACGACTTAGAGGCATAACCGCATTGAAAGCAATGTCGCAAGTGAGGTAATCTTCACACAATCCATGTAATAAATAAAGGGAAAGATACGTAGTTGGCTTACAGTCGCCACTTCACACAATACATAAATAAACATCCATCATTCAAATTACACTCAAGGTCCGACTACGGTACCAAAATGGAAGAAGACTACCCCAAATGCTACATAGATCCCCGGATCACCCCAACTGGGCTCCACTACTGATCATCTGGAAAAGACACATAGTAACGGCCACGTTCCTCGTCGAACTCCCAAGTGAGCTCGGACGCGTCATCTGCACTGGCATCGTTGGTACCTGCAACTGTTGTGGCAGAATCTGTGAGTCACGGGGACTCAGCAATCTCACACCCGCGAGATCAAGACTATTTAAGCTTATAGGTAGAGTGAGGTTGTGAGGTGGAGCTGCAGCAATCGACTAGCATATATGGTGGCTACAAAGCAAAAGAGAGCGAGAAGAGAAGGTGAAGCACGGTCGTGAAACTAGAAGTGATCAAGAAGTGATCCTGAAACAACCTGCGACAAACATTACTCCAACACCGTGTTCACTTCCCGGACCCCGCCGAGAAGAGACCATTATGGTTACACACGCGGTTGATGTGTTTTAGTTAAGGTCAACTTCGGGTTTTCTACAACCGGACATCAACAAATTCCCATCTGCCTCATAACCGCGGGCACGGCTTTCGAAAGATAATACCCTGCAGGGGTGTCCCAACTTAGCCCATGATAAGCTCTCACGGTCAACGGAGGATATTCCTTCTACCGGGAAGACCCGATCAATCTCGGAATCCCAGACTACAAGACATTTCGACAGCAATAAAACAAGTCCAGCAAAGCCGCCCGATTGTGCCGACAAATCCTGATAGGAGCTGCACATATCTCGGTCTCAGGGCACATTCGGATGAACACTACGTACGGCAACCGAAGATACCCCAAGTTGCCTCAGGGCGGCACCGCAAGTGGCTCTAGTTGGACCAGCAATCGAAGGAGAACTGGCCCGGGGGGGTTAAAATAAAGATGACCCTTGAGTCTGCAGAACCCAAGGGAAAAAGGCTTAGGTGGCAAATGGTAAAACCAATGTTGGGCCTTACCGGAAGAGTCTTATTCAAAGCGAACTGTCAAGGGGGTCCCATAAATCACCCAACCGTGTAAGGAACGCAAAATCCGGGAACATAACACCGGTATGACGGAAACTAGGGTGGGAAGAGTGGAACAAAACACCAGGCAAAAGGCCGAGCCTTCCACCCTTTACCAAGTATATAGATGCATTAATTAAATAAGAGGTATTGTGATATCCCAACAAGTAAACATGTTCCAACAAGGAACAACAAGTCCATGTTCCAATAAGGAACAAACTTCATCTTCACCTGCAACTAGCAACGCTATAAGAAGGGCTGAGCAAAGTGATAACATAGCCAAACAACGGTTTGCTAGGACATGGATGGTTAGGGGCTGACATGGCAAAATAGGAGGCATGATATAGCAAGTGGTAGGTATCGCAGTATAGGCATAGCAAAAGAGCGAGCATCTAGCAAGCAAAGATAGAAGTGATTTCGAGGGTATGGTCATCTTGCCTGCAAGGTTCTCAGAGTTGTCGAAAGCTTGGTCCTCGAAAGCGTTCTCAACAGGTTCCTCGTTCGCGTACTCGTCTCCCGTCTCTACCCAAAGCAAGAACACAAGCAAAGAAACAAATATCAACCACGATGCAATGCGCAAGCAACATGTTGCAAAACATGGCATGATATGCGAGATGTGATATGCAATGCATATGCATGCTCCGGAAGGACAAGGATGAACAAGGCATAATCTTGGCAAACCAAGTATGCCACTGGATAGGTGAGGTGATTTCTGTTGAAATCGATATAAAGATCACCGGAATCGGATGCACGGTTTGCAAATGACAAGCAATACAAGAATGACACGAATCTGCCATTAACAGCATGATGCTACTTAGCAAGCAACAAGAAAATAAGCTACTGCACCCAAACATATCAACAAAGCATATGACAGTAATCTACTCAAGATGCTTGACAAAAGATGAACACTGAGCTACGGCTAAATCACATCACAACAGGTTCAAACAAGCATGGCAAAAGAGCAAAAGATAACAGGTTCACAGACTTTGTGAAAATATCAACATAGCAGAAATTAACATCAGGATGACATGTTTAGAGCAATGAAACAACATGCTATAGGACCAGGACATATCAAAGTAAGGCATGGAATGAATCTACTCGAAGCACTTGACAAAAGTCCCTTACTGACCATTAGCCAAAAAGGATCAGAAAATATGATTACACACATGTCAATTAAGCAAGTTTCGTTACGGTTTCAGACTTAGCAGAAAAACAACGAGTAGGCATGTTTACGAGCTCGACGCACTCACTATAGAGCATTGCATGATAAACTGGATATGTCAAAATAAACAACGAGTAGGCATGTTTACGAGCTCGACGCACTCACTACAAAGCATTGCATGATAAACTAAGCATATATTCATCAAGAAGACATGGCATAATAACTATACATGGCAAGAACAACATCATAGCATGTAAGGATCAACTACACCAAGCTTGGCAAAATCAAATAACATGTAAACAATCTGCCAGCAACATTTTGAAGCAAAAGTAGAGCTCGATCGACTCAAGCTATGGCACTCCATAAATACAAACAAAGGGATGCATGGGTAGAGCAAATCCTCAAGTCCAAAACACCCTTACTGATCATGCTCAAAATATGCATAGATCTCTCGGAAACAACATGAATACATGGCATGAAAATAACAACAGTCAGGGACTGTGAAATTATTAAGTCTCTGAAATCAGCAACATCAAGTGCCCTAGTTTGCATGCTTGTGCTAGTCACCACAAAGATCAAAAAAATACAAGGCCTAATTATCTGTAAAGGTAACATGGCATATTACAAAACTCATGTAGGACTCAACTTCATAGGAGGTACACAACAATCATGGCAAAAATGACAAAATTGCATGTTCAGATAAGATCCAGCAACTAACATCACATAGACCTCTTCTAACAGCAATTCGAGCGTCAAAACAACCTCAAATGAAAATGATGCAATGGTATGAAATGATTTACTCTTCGAGACGAACAACTTGACCTATTATACGCGTGAAACGGAGCTACGGATGCAAAGTTACGGCATGATGAACATGTGATGATAAAACGAAAAATCTCGGTTCTTGGAAGAAAAACGGAGAGGGGAAAGTCAACCCTTGGCACGGAGCCCGAGGTTCGCCGCGGATCTTGCCGGATCTCGCGGGGAGGGCGGCGGCGAGGCGAGGGGCGACCGGCGGCGTCGGGCGGAGGCGGTGGCGAGCGGGCCCGCGGGGGCCGAGCGCGGGCCGGGCGGGCCGCGGCGGCGGTGGGCACGCGGGTTCCACGTGGCAGCTCGCCACTGGCTGCGGGCGGTGGCAGCGATTCGTCCGGCGCGCCCGGACACGTCCGGCGGCGCGTGGGCGACGGGGATCTAGGGTTAGGGGTGTTTTTGCCCGTGAATGGAGGAGGGGGAGGTGTTTTTATAGGTAGAAGGAGCTAGGAAGCTCCAAATGGAGAGCGGTTTTCGGCCACGCGATCGTGATCGAACGGCGGGGGACATAGGAGCGCCGGATTGCAAAACGGACAACGGGGAAAATGCTCGGATTTATGAGACGAACACGTATGCAAATGCGATGCACATGATGACATGATATGAAATGCATGACATGACCAAAATGCAAAATGAAGGGAAACCCAACCACGGAGGAAATATCATATCACATAGCCGAAAATGGCAAGAGTTGGATTACAAATATGGCAAGTTACATCCGGGGCGTTACACTCTCTTTCCATCCCACCCTCTCTCGCTAGATACATGCATTGCCTATCTAGCCCCCAACCTCTCGTGCCCACGCATGCACGTTGTCTATCTAGGTCACTACCTCGAGACTGTCTCACTCTTTCTTCTAGACGGCGGGCCACACTCGCTCAATCTCGCTCTCTTTATCCCAGTCTCGATTAACCTCGTTTTCTTTCACACAAAAATGATATATCTCCCTGTTCGGGCCTCGGTCGACACACTCTATACTCTCTCACGCAGATTGTCTATCTAGGTCAGTCCATCCAAGTCGCTGCTACCTCTTGAGCACTGCGTTGGATTTCCTTGAAGAGGAAATGATGAAGCAGCAAAGTAGCATAAGTATTTCCCTCAGTTTTTGAGAACCAAGGTATCAATCCAGTAGGAGGCTACGCATGAGTCCCTTGTACCTGCACAAAACAAATAACTCCTCGCAACCAACACGATAAGGGGTTGTCAATCCCTTCACGGTCACTTACGAGAGTGAGATCTGATAGATATGATAGGATAATATTTTTGTGATAAAGATGCAAAGTAAAATAAAATCAAAGTAAAAAAGCAAAGATAATAAATAAGTGTTGGAAGATTAATATGATGAAGATAGACCCGGGGGCCATAGGTTTCACTAGTGGCTTCTCTCAAGAGCATAAGTATTTTACGGTGGGTGAACAAATTACTGTTGAGCAATTGACAGAATTGAGCATAGTTATGAGAATATCTTGGTATGATCATGTATATAAGCATCAAGTCCGAGACAAGTAGACCGATTCTTGCCTGCATCTGCTACTATTACTCCACTCATCGAACACTATCCAGCATGCATCTAGAGTATTCAGTTCAAGAAAACAGAGTAACGCCTTAAGCAAGATGACATGATGTAGAGGGATAAATTCATGCAATATGATAAAAAACCCATCTTGTTATCCTCGATGGCAGCAATACAATATGTGCCTTGCTGCCCCTACTGTCACTGGGAAAGGACACCGCAAGATTGAACCCAAAGCTAACCACTTCTCCCATTGCAAGAAAGATCAATCTAGTAGGCCAAACCAAACTGAGAATTCGAAGAGACTTGCAAAGATAACCAATCATACATAAAAGAATTCAGAGAAGATTCCAATATTGTTCATAGATAATCTTGATCATAAACCCACAATTCATGGGTCTAAACAAACGCACCGCAAAAAGAAGATTACATTGAATAGATCTCCACGAGAGAGGGGCAGAACATTGTATTGAGATCCAAAAAGAGAGAAGAAGCCATCTAGCTACTAACTATGGACCCGAAGGTCTGAGGTAAACTACTCACACTTCATCCGAGAGGCTATAGTGTTGATGTAGAAGCCCTCCGTGATGGATGCCCCCTCCGGCGGAGCTCCAAAACAGGCCCCAAGATGGGATCTCGTGGGTACAGAAGGTTGCGGCGGTGGAATTAGGTTTTTGGCTCCGTATCTGATCGTTTGTGGGTACGTATGTATATATAGGAGGAAGGATTACGTCGGTGGAGAAAAAGGGGGCCCACAAGGGTGGAGTGCGCGCCCCCCTACCTCGTGGCCTCCTCTTTTGTTTCTTGACATAGGGTCCAAGCCTCCTCGATCATAATCTTCCTAAAAATCACGTTCCCGAAGGTTTCATTCCGTTTGGACTCCGTTTGATATTCCTTTTCTGTGAAACTCTGAAATAGGCAAAAAACAACAATTCTGGGTTGGGCCTCCGGTTAATAGGTTAGTCCCAAAAATAATATAAAAGTGGATAATAAAGCCCAATAATGTCCAAAACAGTAGATAATATAGCATGGAGCAATCGAAAATTATAGATACGTTGGAGACGTATCAGGCATCCCCAAGCGTAATTCCTCCTCGTCCTCGAGTAGGTAAATGATAAAAAAGATAATTTTTGATGCGGAGTGCTACTTGGCATAATTTTAATGTAATTCTTCTTAATTGTGGTATGAATATTCAGATCCGAAATATTCAAGACAAAAGTTTAATATTGACATAAAAATACTAATACTTCAAGCATACTAATAAACCAAACATGTCTTCTCAAAATAACATGGCCAAAGAAAGTTATCCCTACAAAATCATATAGTCTCGCTATGCTCTATTTTCACCACATAAAGTATTTAAATCATGCACAACCCCGATGACAAGCCAAGCAATTGTTTCATACTTTTGACATTCTCAAATTTTTTCAATCTTCACGCAATACATGAGTGTGAGCCATGGATATAACACTTGATGTCTACTACACAACCTTATTCTTGTAGACATTGTTGGGCCTCCAAGTGCAGAGGTTTGTAGGTCAGTAGCAAACTTCCCTCAAGTGGATGACCTAAGGTATATCAATCCGTGGGAGGCGTAGGATGAAGATGGTCTCTCTCAAGCAACCCTGCAACCAAATAACAAAGAGTCTCTTGTGTCCCCAACACACCCAATAAAATGGTAAATTGTATAGGTGCACTAGTTCGGCGAAGAGATGGTGATACAAGTGCAATATGGATGGTAGATATAGGTTTTTGTAATCTGAAAATATAAAAACAGCAAGGTAACTAATGATAGAAGTGAGCGTAAATGGTATTGCAATGCGTTGAAACAAGGCCTAGGGTTCATACTTTCACTAGTGCAAGTTCTCTCAACAATAATAACATAATTGGATCACATAACTATCCCTCAACATGCAACAAAGAGTCACTCTAAAGTCACTAATAGCGGAGAACAAACGAAGAGATTATTGTAGGGTACGAAACCACCTCAAAGTTATTCTTTCCAATCAATCCGTTGGTCTATTCCTATAAGTGTCACAAACAGCCCTAGAGTTCGTACTAGAATAACACCTTAAGACACAAATCAACCAAAACCCTAATGTCACCTAGATACTCCAATTTCACCTCAAGTATCCGTGGGTAGGATTATACGATATGCATCACACAATCTTAGATTCATCTATTCAACCAACACATAGAACCTCAAAGAGTGCCCCAAAGTTTCTACTGGAGAATCAAGACGAAAACGTGTGCCAACCCCTATGCATAGGTTCATGGGCAGAACCCCCAAGTTGATCACCAAAACATACATCAAGTGAATCACGTGATATCCCATTGTCACCACAGATATGCATGGCAAGACATACATCAAGTGTTCTCAAGTCATTGAAGACTCAATCCGATAAGACTACTTCAAAGGGAAAACTCAATCTATTATAAGAGAGTAGAGGGGGGAGAAGAAACATAAGATCCAACTGTAATAGCAAAGCTCGCGATACATCAAGATCGTGCCAAATCAAGAACACGAGAGAGAGAGAGAGAGATCAAACACATAGCTACTGGTACATACCCTCAGCCCCAAGGATGAACTACTCCCTCTTCGTCATGGAGAGTGCCAGGATGATGAAGATGGCCACCGGTGAGGGTTCCCCCCTCCGACAGGGTGCCGGAACAGGGTCCCGATTGGTTTTTGGTGGCTACAGAGGCTTGCGGCGGCGGAACTCCCGATCTATTCTGTTCCCCGAAGTTTTTAGAGTATATGGATATATATAGGTGGAAGAAATATGTCAGGGGAGCCACGAGGGGCCCGCGAGGGTGGAGGGCGCGCCCTAGGGGGGTGGGCACGCCCCCTACCTCGTGGATCCCTTGTTTCTTTCCTGACATGCACTCCAAGTCTATCGGGTAGCTTTCCTTCCAAAAATAACTTCTCCAGAAGGTTTCATTCCGTTTCTACTCCGTTTGATATTCCTTTTCTTCGAAACACTGAAACAAGGGGAAAAACAGGAACTGGGCTCTGGGTCAATAGGTTAGTCCCAAAAATAATATAAAAGTGTAAAATAAATCCCATAAACATCCAAGATAGATAATATAATAGCATGGAACAATAAAAAATTATATATACGTTGGAGACCTATCAGCATCCCCAAGCTTAATTCCTGCTCGTCCTCGAGTAGGTAAATGATAAAAACAGAATTTTTGATGTGGAATGCTACTTGGCATAATTTCAATGTAATTCTTCTTAATTGTGGTATGAATATTCAGATCCGAAAGATTCAAGATAAAAGTTCATATTGACATAAAAGTAATAATACTACAAGCACACTAACTAAGCAATCATGTCTTCTCAAAATAACATGGCCAAAGAAAGTTATCCCTACAAAATCATATAGTCTGGCTATGCTCTATCTTCACCACACAAAATATTTAAATCATGCACAACCCCGATGACAAGCCAAGCAATTGTTTCATACTTTTGACATTCTCAAACTTTTTCAATCTTCACGTAATACATGAGCGTGATCCATGGACATAGCACTATATGTGGTATAGAATGGTGGTTGTGGGGAAGACAAAAAAGGAGAAGATAGTCTCACATCAACTAGGCGTATCAACGGGCTATGGAGATGCCCATCAATAGATATCAATGTGAGTGAGTAGGGATTGCCATGCAACGGATGCACTAGAGCTATAAGTTAATGAAAGCTCAACAAAAGAAACTAAGTGGTGTGCATCCAACTCGCTTGCTCATGAAGACCTAGGGCATTTTGAGGAAGCCTATCATTGGAATATACAAGCCAAGTTCGATAATGAAAGATTCCCACTAGTATATGAAAGTGACAACATAGGAGATTCTCTATCATGAAGATCATGGTGCTACTTTGAAGCACAAGTGTGGTAAAAGGATAGTAGCATTACCCCTTCTCTCTTTTTCTCTCATTTTTTTTTGTTTTTTGTTTGGGCCTTTTTCTCTTTTTTGGCCTTTTTTTTCGTCTCGAGTCTCATCCCGACTTGTGGGGGAATCTGTGATACTCCAAAATTTTTGATTTGGTTTTTACCAAAATCTTTATTTGATTTGAAGGAGGCTATTTAAAATTTTTCTTAAAACCTCTCCCTCTCAAAACTTTTATGACAAATATTTTGGTACTCTTCTCAACCTTAATTTTTGGTTTTGAGAGTTTTTCATTTTGTCTTGACTCTACACAATTTTTTTTGAAATCCATTCTATTAAGAAGAAACCCTAGGGATTATGGGTGTTGGAAATATGCCCTAGAGGCAATAATAAATTAGTTATTATTATATTTCCTTGTTCATGATAATGGTTTATTATCCATGCTATAATTGTATTGATAGGAAACTCAGATACATGTGTGGACACATAGACAACACCATGTCCCTAGTAAGCCTCTAGTTGACTAGCTCGTTGATCAATAGATGGTTACGGTTTCCTGACCATGGACATTGGATGTCATTGATAACGGGATCACATCATTAGAAGAATGATGTGATGGACAAGACCCAATCCTAAGCATAGCACAAGATCGTGTAGTTTGTATGCTAAAGCTTTTCTAATGTCAAGTATCATTTTCTTAGACCATGAGATTGTGCAACTCCCAGATACCGTAGGAGTGCTTTGGGTGTGCCAAACGTCACAACGTAACTGGGTGGCTATAAAGGTACACTACGGGTATCTCCGAAAGTGTCTGTTGGGTTGGCACGAATCGAAACTGGGATTTGTCACTCCGTGTGATGGAGAGGTATCTCTGGGCCCACTCGGTAGGACATCATCATAATGTGCACAATGTGATCAAGGAGTTGATCACGGGATGATGTGTTACGGAACGAGTAAAGAGACTTGCCGGTAACGAGATTGAACAAGGTATCGGGATACCGACGATCGAATCTCGGGCAAGTACAATACCGCTAGACAAAGGGAACTGAATACGGGATTGATTGAATGCTTGACATCGTGGTTCATCCGATGAGATCATCGTGGAACATGTGGGAGCCAATATGGGTATCCAGATCCCGCTATTGCTTATTGGCCGGAGAGGTGTCTCGGTCATGTCTGCATGGTTCCCGAACCCGTAGGGTCTACACACTTAAGGTTCGGTGACGCTAGAGTTGTTATGGGAAATAGTATGTAGTTACCGAAGGTAGTTAGGAGTCCCGGATGAGATCCCGGAGGTCACGAGGAGTTCCGAAATGGTCCGGCGGTGAAGATCGATATATTGGACGAAGGATAATGGAGTCCGGAAGTGTTCCGGAGGTACCAAGTTGTGGCCAGCATGACCGAAAGGTGTTTCGGGAGCCCCGGCAAGTGTTGGAGGGCATCATGGTCCAAAGGGGAAGGGGCAAACCAGCCCACTAAGGGTTGGTGCGCCCCCCACACCCTTTCCCACGTTACTTGGGGAGGTGGGGCGCCTCCACCTGGCTTGGGAGGCAAGCCTCCACCTGCTTGGCTTTGGGGGCAAGTCTCCCTAGGATTTTCCCTAGGGAGATCCAATCTGCCTAGTCGCCCCCTAGGGGAAACCCTAGGGCGCCTCCCCTTCTCCCCTTGCCCCTATATATAGTGGAGGGGTGGGAGGGCAGCCGTGACCTCTTCCCTGGCGCAGCCCTCCCTCCTCCTACCTTCTCCTCCTCCTCCATGGTGCTTGGCGAAGCCCTGCCGGAGAACCACGAGCTCTACCACCACCACGCCGTCGTGCTGACGGAGCTCACCCTCAACTTCTCCTCTCCCCTTGCTGGATCAAGAAGGAGGGGACGTCCCCGGGCTGTACGTGTGTTGAACGCGGAGGTGCCGTCCATTCGGCACTTAGATCGGAATCTACCGCGATCTGAATCGCTACGAGTACGACTCCTTCATCCGCGTTCTTGCAACGCTTCCACTTAGCGATCTACAAGGGTATGTAGATGCACTCTCCTTCCCTCGTTGCTAGATTACTCCATAGATTGATCTTGGTGATGCGTAGAAAATTTTGAATTTGTGCTACGTTCCCCAACAGTGGCGTCATGAGCTAGGTCTATGCGTAGTTTCTATGCACGAGTAGAACACAAAGCAGTTGTGGGCGTTGATATTGTCAATTATCTTGCCGTTACTAGTCTTATCTTGATTCGGCGGCATTGTGGGATGAAGCGGCCCGGACTAACCTTACACGTTCGCTTACGTGAGACCGGTTCCACCGACTGACATGCACTAGTTGCATAAGGTGGCTGGCGGGTGTCTGTCTCTCCTACTTTAGTCAGATCGGATTCGATGAACAGGGTCCTTATGAAGGGTAAATAGAAATTGGCAATTCACGTTGTGGTTTTGGCGTAGGTAAGAAACGTTCTTGCTAGCAACCTATAGCAGCCATGTAAAAAACTTGCAACAACAATTAGAGGACGTCTAACTTGTTTTTGCAGCAAGTGTTTTTTGTGATGTGATATGGCCAAAGGATGTGATGAATGATATATGTGATGTATGAGATGATCATGTTCTTGTAATAGGAATCACGACTTGCATGTCATTGAATATGACAACCGGCAGGAGCCATAGGAGTTGTCTTAATTTATTTATGACCTGCGTGTCAACATAAACATCATGTAATTACTTTACTTTATTGCTAACCGTTAGCCATAGTAGTAGAAGTAATAGTTGGCGAGACAACTTAATGAAGACACGATGATGGAGATCATGATGATGGAGATCATGGTGTCATGCCGGTGACGATGATGATCATGGAGCCCCGAAGATGGAGATCGAAAGGAGCAAAGTGATGATGGCCATATCATGTCACTATTTGATTGCATGTGATGTTTATCATGTTACTACATCTTATTTGCTTAGAACGACGGTAGCTTAAATAAGATGATCCCTCACTAAAATTTCAAGAAAAGTGTTCTCCCTAACTGTGCACCATTGCGAAGGTTCGTCGTTTCGAAGCACCACGTGATGATCGGGTGTGATAGATTCTTACGTTCGAATACAACAGGTGTTGACGAGCCTAGCATGTACAGACATGGCCTCGGAACACATGCGGAACACTTAGGTTGACTTGACGAGCCTAGCATGTACAGACATGGCCTCGGAACACGGAGGACCGAAAGGTCGAACATGAGTCGTATAGAAGATGCGATCAACATGAGATGTTCACCGATGTTGACTAGTCCGTCTCACGTGATGATCGGACACGGTCTTGTTGCCTCGGATCATGTTTCACTTAGATGACTAGAGGGATGTCTATCTAAGTGGGAGTTCATGAAATAATCAGATGAACTCAATTATCATGAACATAGTCAAAAGAACTCTGCAAATTATGTCATAGCTTACGCTTTATTTCTACTGTTTGATATGTTCCTAGAGAAAATTTAGTTGAAAAGTTGATAGTAGCAATTATGCGGACTAGGTCCATAAACTGAGGATCGTCCTCGTTGCTGCACAGAAGGCTTATGTACTTAATGCACCGCTCGGTGTGCTGAACCTCAAACGTTGTCTGTGGATGTTGTGAACATCTAACATACACGTTTTGATGACTACGTGATAGTTCAGTGATGTTAAACGGTTTAGAGTTGAGGCACCGAAGACGTTTGGAAACGTCGCGGAACATATGAGATGTTTCGAGGGCTGAAATTGGAATTTCAGGCTTGTGCCCACGTCAAGGGGTATAAGACCTCCGACGGGTTCTCTTGGCCTACAAACAAAGGGAGAAAAGCTCAATCGTTGAGCTTGTGCTCAGATTTTCTGGGTACAACAATCACTTGAATCGAGTGGGAGTTGATCTTCCAGATGAGATAGTGATGGTTCTCCAAAGTCACTGTCACCAAGCTACTGGAGCTTCGTGATGAACTATAACATATCAGGGATAGATATGATCCTTGAGCTATTCGCGACACCGCGAAAGTAGAAATCAAATAGGAGCATCAATTGTTGATGGTTAGTAAAACCACTAGTTTCAAGAAGGGCAAGGGCAAGAAAGGGATACTTCATGAAACGACAAATCAGTTGCCGTTCTAGTAAAGAAACCCAAAGTTGAACCCAAGCCCGAGACTAAGTGCTTCTGTAATAAGGGGAACAATCACTGAAGCGGAACCACCCTAGATACTTGGTAGATGAGAAGGCTGGAAAGGTTGACAGAAATATGTATTGGACATACATTATACGAAATGTGTACTTTACTAGTACTCCTAGTAGCAGCAGGGTATTAGATACCGGTTCGGTTGCTAAGTGTTAGTAACTCGAAATAAAAGGCTACAGAATAAACGGAGACTAGCTAAAGGTGAGACGACGATATATGTGTTGGAAGAGTTTCCAAGGTTGATGTGATCAAACATCGCACGCTCCGTCTACACATGTTCATGCCAAAAGATATAAGATAGTAATGATAGAACCACATACTTGTGGCACTGCAATTTAGTCATAATGGTATAAAACGCATGTAGAAGCTCCATGTTGATGGGTCTTAGGACTCACTTGATTTTGAATCACTTGAGACATGCGAACCATGCCTATTCGTATATATGCATGAAGAAACTCCATACAGATGGATAGTTTGGGATCACTTGATTTTGAATCACTTGAAACATGCACATCATACCACATGGGCGAGATGACTGAATGGCCTCGTTTTCAGTAAGATGGAACAAGAAAGCAACTTGTTGGAAATAATACATCTTGATGTGTGCAGTCCAATGAGTGCTGAGGCATGTAGTGGATATCGTTATATTCTTACTTCATAGATGATTTGAGTAGATGCTAAGTATATTTACTTGATGAATCACGAGTCTGAATTATTGAAAGGTTCAAGTAATTTCAGGGTGAAGTTGAAGATCGTCGTGACAAGAGGATAAAATATCTATGATATGATCATAGAGATGAATATCTGAATTACGAGTTTGGCACATAATTAAGACATTGTGGAAATTGTTTCACAACTGATATAGCCTGGAACACCATAGTGTGATGGTGTGTCCGAACATCATAACTGCACCCTATTGGATATGATGCATACCATGATCGAATTACCACGATAGTTTATGGGTTAGGCATTACAGACAACCACATTCACTTTAAATAGGGCACCACGTAATTCCAATGAGATGACACCGTATGAACTATGGTTTAGAGAAACCTAAGCTGTCATTTCTTAAAAGTTTGGGACTGCAATGCTTATGTGAAAAAGTTTCAGGCTGATAAGCTCGAACCCAAAGCAGATAAATGCATCTTCATAGAGTACCCAAAATAGTTGGGTATACCTCCTGTTTCAGATTCGAAAGCAATAGGGATTGTTTCGAGAATCGGGTCCTTTCTCGAGGAAAAGTTTCTCTCGAAAGAATTGAGTGGAGGATGGTGGAGACTTGATGAGGTTATTGAACTGTCACTACAACTAGTGTGTAGCAGGGCACAGGAAGTTGTTCCTGTGGCACCTACACCAACTGAAGTGGAAGCTGATGATAGTGATCATGAAGCCTCGGATCAAGCCACTGCCAAACCTCGTAGGTCGACGAGGATGCGTACTACTTCAGAGTGGTACGCAATCCTGTCTTGGAGGTCATGTTGCTAGACAACAATGAACCTATGAGCTCTGGAGAAGCGATGGTGGGCCCGGATTCCAATAAATGGCTCGAGGCCATAAAATCCGAGAGAGGATCCATGTATGAAAACAAAGTGTAGACTTTGGCTAAACGACTCGATGGTCGTAAGGCTGTTGAGTACAGATGGATTTTAAAAGGAAGACAGACAATGATGGTAAATGTCACCATTAAGAAAGCTCGACTTGCCGTTAAGATGTTTCCCGACAAGTTCAAGGAGTTGACTACGGTGAGACTTTCTCACTCGTAGCGATGCTAAGAGTCTGTTGGAATTATATTAGCAGTCACTGCATTATTTATGAAATCTTGCAGATAGGATGTCAAAAACATTGTTTCCTCACGATTTTCTTGAGGAAAGGTTGTATGTGATACAACTAGAAGGTTTTAACAATCCTGAAAGATGCTAACAAGTATGCAAAGCTCTAGCAATCCTTCTAAGGACTGGAGTAAGCATATCGGAGTTGGAATATACGCTTTGATGATGATCAAAGATTTTGGGTTTATACAAAGTTTATGCGAAACTTGTATTTCCAAAGAAGTGAGTGGGAGCACTATAGAATTTCCGATGAGTATATGTTGTTAACATATTGTTGATCGGAAATGATGTAGAATTTCTGGAAAGCATGCAGAGTTATTTGAAAAGTGTTTTTCAATGGAAAACCTGGATTAAGCTACTTGAGTATTGAGCATTAAGATCTATAAGGATAGATCAAAACGCTTAATAGTACTTTCAAATGAATACATACCGTGACAAGATTTTGAAGGAGTTCAAAATGGATCGGCAAAGAAGGAGTTCTTGGCTGTGTTATAAGGTGTGAACATTGAGTAAGACTCGAAACCTGACTGTGGCAGAATAGAGAGAAAGGACGAAGGTCGTCCCCTATGCTTTAGACGTAGTCTCTATAGTATGATATGCTTTGTACCGCACCTAAAGTGTGCCTTGCCATGAGTCAGTCAAGGGGTACAAGAGTGATCCAAGAATGGATCACAGGACAGCGGTCAAAGTTATCCTTAGTAACTAGTGGACTAAGGAATTTTCTCGATTATGGAGGTGGTAAAAGAGTTCGTCGTAAAGGGTTACGCCGATGCAAACTTTGACACTAATACAGATTATTCTGAGTAGTAAACTGGATTCGTATAGTAGAACAGTTATTTGGAATAGCTCCAAATAGAACGTGGTAGCTGCATCTAGGAGATGACATAGAGATTTGTAAAGCACACACGGATCTGAAAAGTTCAGACCCGTTGACTATAACATCTCTCACAAGCATAACATGATCAAACCCAGAACTCATCGAGTGTTAATCACATGGTAATGTGAACTAGATTATTGACTCTAGTAAACTCTGTGGGTGTTAGTCACATGGGGATGTGACCTTGAGTGTTAATAACATAGCGATATGAACTGGATTATTGACTCTAGTGCAAGTGGGAAACTGTTGGAAATATGCCCTAGAGGCAATAATAAATTAGTTATTATTATATTTCCTTGTTCATGATAATCGTTTATTATCCATGGTAGAATTGTATTGATAGGAAACTCAGATACATGTGTGAATACATAGACAACACCATGTCCCTAGTAAGCCTCTAGTTGACTAGCTCGTTGATCAATAGATGGTTACGGTTTCCTGACCATGGACATTGGATGTCATTGATAACGGGATCACATCATTAGAAGAATGATGTGATGGACAAGACCCAATCCTAAGCATAGCACAAGATCGTGTAGTTCGTATGCTAAAGCTTTTCTAATGTCAAGTATCATTTCCTTAGACCATGAGATTGTGCAACTCCCGGATACCGTAGGAATGCTTTCGGTGTGCCAAACATCACAACGTAACTGGGTGGCTATAAAGGTACACTACGGGTATCTCCGAAAGTGTCTGTTGGGTTGGCACGAATCGAGACTGGGATTTGTCACTCCGTGTGACGGAGAGGTATCTCTGGGCCCACTCGATAGGACATCATCATAATGTGCACAATGTGATCAAGGAGTTGATCACGGGATGATGTGTTACGGAACGAGTAAAGAGACTTGCCGGTAACGAGATTGAACAAGTTATCGGGATACCGACGATCGAATCTCGGGCAAGTACAATACCGCTAGACAAAGGGAATTGAATACGGGATTGATTGAATCCTTGACATCGTGGTTCATCCGATGAGATCATCGTGGAACATGTGGGAGCCAATATGGGTATCCAGATCCCGCTATTGGTTATTGGCCGGAGAGGTGTCTCGGTCATGTCTGCATGGTTCCCGAACCCGTAGGGTCTACACACTTAAGGTCGGTGACGCTAGAGTTGTTATGGGAAATAGTATGTGGTTATTGAAGGTAGTTCGGAGTCCCGGATGAGATCCCGGACGTCACGAGGAGTTCCGGAATGGTCCAACGGTGAAGATCGATATATTGGACGAAGGATATTGGAGTCCGGAAGTGTTCCGGAGGTACCAGGTTATGGCCAGCATGACCGAAAGGTGTTTCGGGAGCCCCGGCAAGTGTTGGAGGGCCTCATGACCAAAGGGGAAGGGGCATACCAGCCAACTAAGGGTTGGTGCGCTCCCCACACCCTTTCCCACGTTACTTGGGGAGGTGGGGCGCCTCCACCTGGCTTGGGAGGCAAGCCTCCACCTGCATGGCTTTTGGGGGCAAGTCTCCCTAGGATTTTCCCTAGGGAGATCCAATCTGCCTAGCCGCCGCCCCCTAGGGGAAACCCTAGGGCGCCTCCCCTTCTCCCCTTGCCCCTATATATAGTGGAGGGGTGGGAGGGCAGCCGTGACCTCTTCCCTGGCGCAGCCCTCCCTCCTCCTACCTTCTCCTCCTCCTCCATGGTGCTTGGCGAAGCCCTGTCGGAGAACCACGAGCTCCTCTCCCCTTGCTGGATCAAGAAGGAGGAGACGTCCCCGGGCTGTACGTGTGTTGAACACGGAGGTGCCGTCCGTTCGGCACTTAGATCGGAATCAACCGCGATCTGAATCGCTACGAGTACGACTCCTTCATCCGCGTTCTTGCAACGCTTCCGCTTAGCGATCTACAAGGGTATGTAGATGCACTCTCCTTCCCTCGTTGCTAGATTACTCCATAGATTGATCTTGGTGATGCGTAGAAAATTTTGAATTTCTGCTACGTTCCCCAACAATGGGTTTATTATTTTCCCATTAAAATTTTTTCCCCTTTTGCCAAGTCACATATTGACATTGCCCTCCAAAACCCATCCCTGCCTTGGATCAAGTCAAGACTCCCACCTCCAGCAAGTTTCAAGCCATTTTTTATTTTTTTTAATTTATTTTAACCTCAAAACTATTTCTGTGATTATTTTGGACCTAGGTGATTTACAAAGGAACTACAAGTTTCCTTTGGAGTTTTAAATCCAAACAAACTCCTCTGACTAGTCCTTAGTACCCTCAACCTAGACCCATCAGGATCCACTTGTCCTCAGTTCAAAAATTTCAAAATTTGTCCACTGCAAGTTTGGACCAGAAATGCCATTTTTGGTGAAATTCATATTTTTCCTTTTCCAAAAATTCTGAGATAATTGCAGCTTCCAGATACACCAAGAGGCCACCTCACCGAAGATCAGCTCCAGAAAAATTTCCCACGTGCGAAAAACATTTCATCAAACAGTTAGCAGGCACTGTTACTGTTCAAAATTCAGAGTTCAGTGTCAAGTTCAGTCAGCGGCGTCGTTTTCTTCAGAGTTTGGCATCGATCTCACTAGTGCGCGCGCTGGCATGTTGCTCACTGCTCCCCCTCCGTATCCAGAGCGCCGCAAGGTCGCTTGGCCTGGCGCGGGTGTCGGTGGCGACGTGGCTCGCCAGCTCCGGCGTCTTCTGCGGTGGCAGAACCACCCGTGGCGCCCAACAGAGGCCGGCCCTGACTTTCGGCGCCGTCCGGCACCGCCCCAGCCACCAGCGGCACCGTCGTTGTGGCCTGGCAAGCACAGGGCGTGCTCTCTGCCGCCGACGGGCCCGCGAGGCGTCGTTCCATCGAAACCGCGGAGCAGGCCAAATCCAACCGAGGTTAGCGTTCGAGTGGAGCTAGTGGATCATCTCGAAGCTGCCCAATCACCTAAATGGCCCGTTCAACCTCTGCACCGCCGTAACCATCGCCGGAGTTATCCCGTTCTCGGGAACCGCCTCGGGCCGGCTATAAAAGGGGGCCTCGAGCTCGATCTCGACCAGGCATCACCCCTCCACCTCTCCAGAGCCACGCCCAGCCACTAGGAGGACCTCGAGGGGGTCTTCTTCTCCGTCTTCGGCCGCCCTGATCCGCTTCGGGCTCCGGCGAGATCAGCTCCGGTGAGAGCAACCCCGCCTCCCATACCTTGTCAGCAACCTCCTAGTGCACCCACACTTCTAACCCACGCCCCAATTTGAAGCTTGTAGCTCTGTTTGGAGAGAATCAACCTCACCCGAACCACCGTCCGCCAGAGTTGGGGCCGCCGTCGACGTGGTGCTCGCTGACGCTCAACTCCACCACCCATAGGTGCGGAATAACACCGTGAACCCGTAGGTACCCCCCGATCCCCCTGGCTCGCCGTGGATCGCCGCCGGCGACCACCGCGGCCCTCTGGCGCCAGTGCCCTGTTTTGGTTTTCAAACCTGACGGGTGGGACCCCCCGTCAGTTTTTTCTCCTTTTCGAAGTGTTTTCTGAAAACGCCTTCGAGCAAAATACTTCTCCCCTCTGGACTGGCGTATTTATATCTGAAACATTTTCTGTTTTTATAAAATGAACCCTGGAAACTTTCTGTTTCATTACAGAAAGGTCCGTGGACTAAATCCCTTATAAAATTTAAACAAAAGATGATTTTGACTTGAATCTTTTTCTGCCATCTTTATTTTTCTGTCTAGTTTTTTTGTAATATTTATTTGAAAAATATTTAGGATACTTTTTGTGCATGCATGGTATTTATGTAGTATCCGATTTTCTTTTAATACGTAGATACCGGAGGAGATAAAGGAGACGCGAACTTCGCCGAGCTAGACTCCGACTTCCCCGAACCAGGCCAGCATGTTTGAACCTTTGATATGATGAGTGTTTTGCATGTTTGCTCGAGTAGTTTTTCTCATGGCATGTTTATATAAGCATTTGTGAATGTTATGTGCATGCAAGGCAAGCTACTGGCGAGCTTCGAAGTTCGATGTGTCCTTATGATGATAAGATAACACGATCATGTGGTGACATGATGGGTTGCAAGCTGGTATTGTTGAAGCATGCCAGTTTTATGTCAACCGTTAACTCCAGTTCTAACGTGGGTCAAGTCTCGATCCCGTTCATTTCCCCTTCGTGCTGCCACATGTTTTCTGCAAAGAGTGCCGTTTAGTAAGTTAGAAACCTCTTTCCTTGTACACACCAAACAGAGGGACCGCGATGAGGGTTCCATGGCCCTGGATTAAAGCCCGTCATTCGGTCAGGGGGCATGGGTGTTTTTGGTTGGGACCGAGAGGGGGCACCCCTTAGAGCGCGCAATATAAATTTGATCCCATGTTATTCGAGGTTGTGGCCTCCCCGTCTTAAGGTTTTTCTTGAACGTTGCCGAGGGTGATTCCTGGCGACAGAATGTGGAATGGGTGTGTACTGGTTAGACGTGTTTCTTCTAAAACACCTTAAACGGAACTAGTCCTTGGGACTACCGAAATCCGTTGGCTGTGGTACAGAGTACAAACTCTGCAGAGTCAAAACCATTCGAGTATCCATGTCCACAAGAAAGAACTTGGACATCATCTCTGTGTCAGTGTCAGTCTCAGTGGCAAATCTCAGTGTCAACCCTAGTGGCAGTCTCCAAAGAATAAACATGAAACCGAGAGTGGTAAACTCGGCTGAAGCTATTTAATGTGGATGGACTAACCAGTTTATGATTATATGCTGAGTATTTCCTTGCGAAGATTTGAATTCATGAGCTACTTAAATTCGAATGATAAACTATAAGCCCTTTATGTGATGTCGCTCAGACGTCCGACTGTGGCATTATTGTTATTTACTTTTGATATAAGCCCTTTATGTGACGTCGCTCAGACGTCCGACTGTGGCGTTATTGTTACTTACTTTTGATATAAGCCCTTTATGTGATGTCGCTCAGACGTCTGACTGTGGCATCATTGTTATCTATTTTCATTATAAGCCATTTTCGAGATGTCGCTTAGACGTCCGACTGTGGCACATTCTGTTATTTACTTTTTAGTGTAAGCCCTTTATGTGGTGTCGCCTCGACGCCCGACTGCGGCATGTTAATTTATCTCTACCTTTCGAGGCATCGCTGCAGACACCCGATCGGTCTTCAGTTACTTTTATTGGGATTTCGGGAGGACTACCGCCTGACTTCCTTTTATTTATCGTGCAGTGCAAATCTATTATTTGATTGTGCATACTAATCTGCTCATGTGCATCATGTTTACATTTGTTATATCTTATGTCCCAACTGTCTTGCGAGTACATTCAAAGTACTCACCTGGCTTGTTGATTTGGCCAGATGTTGACGAAGGCGATCTTATGGATGAAGAGTTCGATAGCGAGTTCGACACCTAGAGGAGTCCCAGTCAGTCACGTGCAACCCTGGAGTTGTTCACTTGCATTATATACGCTTCCGCCACCCGAATAAAATCATCAGGCCTCACTTAGACGCTTGATGAGCTGTAAGATTTCATAGTCATGTCATCCACCTCACTGCGACATATCCACCACCACTTTAATTATGAGTCAGTAGTTGTGCCACCATACTCTTGTGTCATATCCGCCTTTTTGTATAATATAGGCGTGCTTGTAATAAATTGTTGAGCATCCTCAGGTCAACCATGTATAATATTTTGTACTGCTGGATTTCTATATCAAAGTTTTGTCTGCCAGTAAGAAGGATTCTTCTGCACTGGTCAATACAAAGGTCGGCTTTTCAATAAATGTTTTATTGGAAAACCGATCCTGACAAACTTGGTATCAGAGCCAGGCTGACTGTAGGAAGCCACTAGGTGCGATCGCTAATCGGTTATTAGCTTATTTTATTATTCTGCATATTGTAGCAATTTTCTGTTGGTCATCATAAATTTATGATTTGACTATTCAGGATTTTGTCTACTTTTGTAGATGGCGAGCAACGATTGTGAGTCACAGGTGTTCGCCAATGTTCCTGAGGGGTTTATCAAGCTCCTCATCTCCATCACCAAGATCGAGATCGGGCCATCAGTCCGTCCGGAGTTCACACTCTACCGGCACAAGCTCAACGACAGTTTGTCTATGTACCAGGCCGCAATTCAGTTCAAGGGAGGGCGCGCCGAGTTCTGCCGCTTCCGATTCGTCGGGAGGGCCATGCCTACGGAGAGGCATGCCATGCAGATGGCTGCCCGTGAGGCAATAGCACGCCTCCGGGACGTTCTTCCTTCAATGAAAATGCGTCGCTACCGCTACCTCCCATGCCACGTGCCATACACTTGCCACTATGCATTTGCTTGTGCCAGGGGAGAAAGAGATGAGGCTATTGAGATGCCTGTTGAGTACCTCAAGGCACTTGAGGCAGCTTTCGACAACCTCGTGGACGACTTCGTAGCTGCTCGCATGGATGCCATCCATGGCTGCTCCGCCAACAGGAGGGAGCTCCTCCATATGGCACCACCACTGACGTTCGTCTCGTCCTCAGCATCCTATACACCGGCCATCTTAGCCACCGCTCGCCGCCTGCCTACCACTGGGGAGTTTGACCAGGTCATTGCTCCTACTCCCGTCAGAGCCGCACCACCTATCGCGCCCGCACCAGCTCCTCAACCCAGTACTTCGCGCCTTGAGCCTATTAGCAAGGAGGAGATTGGGTCTCCAGCACCACTGGGTCTTACCCTCGGCGGGCCAAAGGAATTCTTCACCATCTCCGACTGAGTACGCCTAGCAGCAGTGTGATGTGCCAGCTTGTATGATATGTTTATATGTACATAGGTTTGGTGAGTAGTAGTTTGTGTGCGCATCATGTAGGATCTCGGAGAAGTGCACTAGCCTAAATAACATGTCAGGAATGTGTACGCACATCCTGAGTGATGTATTATATAATTACAGCTTGCGTGTAAGATATGTACTGAGCGGTCCTTCTCCATGCGCAATCGAGTTTTATCTTGAAAAAAATCTGAGAGTTCTTAAAATTTCCGCCTTTACAAAATTATTTATTTTTATGACTCAAGTTTCTCATGAGTTTGCAAAATTACCCCAGAGTGAAAAATGCCTCGTCCCTGGACTCGTTCCATGCCAAATCCGTTGGAAGAAAATTATGGTGCCCAGACAAGTAACAATTTCACACAAGGACAGTCAAGTCAGCAAGGCAGTGAAACAACATTTTCTCAAGTATGCCGCCTTTATGAGCAAAGCCAGCAGCAGCATCAAGAAATGATGAACCATGTTATCAATACGGGAAATCATCGTGTGCCATATCAGCAGCACTCCAAATTGTCTGAATTACAGAAGACGCGTCCCCCAACGTTCTCTCACACTGATAAACCTCTTGAGGCCGATGATTGGCTTCGAGACATTGAAAGGAAATTGATTATTGCACAGTGTTCAGACCGTGAGAAGGTAGTTTATGCACCTCACTATCTCACGGGAGCACCCGCATCATGGTGGGAGAATTTCCTACACATGCACCCCAATGAAAATAATATCACATGTGAAGATTTTAAAGAGGGATTTCGTGGGGCGCACATTCCCAGAAGCATTATGAAGATCAAGAAAAGGGAATTTGATGACCTCAAGCAGAGAAGCATGACAGTGACTGATTACAATAGTCAGTTTGCCCTATTATCTCGTTATGCCAACGAAGAGCATATGACGGAGAACAAAAAGATGGAGAAGCTTCTGGACGGTCTGGCACCAGCACTTAAATGCTAGTTGGTCGTACACACCTTTCCGACTTCAAAACTCTTGTGGACAAGGCCATTACATTGGAAAATGAGCGCCACAACTTGGAGGAAATTCGCAAGCGGAAAAGGGACCAGACTACGCATGCTCGCAACAACCGGCACAAGACTGACCCTCACAAGATTGGAGCAAACCGACCCACAACCAATGTTCCGCGCCCAATCAAAAATTTCCACGCAAGGGACAAGGATTTTACATATCGCCCAGGCGTTACTTGCTATGCTTGTGGAGAGGAAGGACACTATGCTAAACAGTGCCCAAAGCCAAGAAACTCGGCCCCAAAGCCGAACAACAATGGGAACAATTGAGCACCCAAGCGTAACAACTTCAACCCCAATAACAATCACAAGAAGGGTCACCTGAACCATGTGACCAAGGAGGAAGCACAAAATGCCCCGGATATCATACTCGGTACGTTCCCTGTCAACACAATACCTGCCACAGTTTTGTTTGCTTATGGAGCTTCTCACTCGTTCATTTCGAAGAGTTTTACTTTGCAACATGATTTTTCGATACTCCCTTTGGAAAAATCCATGATCATCAAGTCCCCCGGGAATAAGCAAATCACTCAAAGTTACTGCCAAGGTGTGGTTATTGAGCTCAAAGGACTAAAGTTTCAAGCAAACCTCATCGTATTGGAAAATAAAGGACTGGAGGTTATCCTAGGAATGGATTGGTTAACCACCAACAAAGGATTTATCGATTGCTTCAATCGGGCTGTAATCGTCACTCATCATCACGGGAAGACAATAAAAGTCGCAGCTCAAGAAAGACCAAGATCACGACAACCAAGATTGAACAAGGTGGACACCTCAGAGTTAAGCAAAGTTCCAGTGGTGTGTGAGTTCCTTGATGTATTTCCCGAAGAACTACCCGGCATGCCGCCAGACCGGGAAATAGAGTTCAGCATTGAACTAGCACCTGAAACCACCCCCATCTACAAGAAACCCTATAGGATGGCACCCTCCGAGCTGGTAGAATTAAAGAAGCAAATAAAAGAATTACTGGACAAAGGATTTATACGAGCCAACTCCTCACCTTGGGGTTCACCAGTATTATTTGCCAAGAAAAAGGATGGGACACTGAGATTAGGCATAGACTATCGAGCAGTCAACATGGTCACCATCAAAAATAAATATCCGATGCCACGGATAAATGATTTATTTGACCAGCTCGCACAAGCCAAAGTTTTCTCAAAAATTGATTTAAGGTCAGGATATCATCAATTAAAAGTCCGGACAGAAGATATCCCTAAGACAGCATTCACCTCCAGATAAGGACTATATGAGTTTACAGTAATGTCGTTTGGACTAACAAACGCCCCCGCGTATTTTGTCCACCTCATGAACAAAGTATTTATGAAATTTATGGACAAATTTGTTGTGGTGTTCATAGACGATATTCTGGTATAATCTAAGACACCAGAAGAGCATGCAGAACATCTCAGGATTTTACTGGGAGAATTAAGGAAGCACCAATTATACGCCAAATTCAGCAAATGTGAATTTTGGTTAAGATGGGTCGGCTTTCTAGGCCACGTATTGACCCAAGAAGGTGTTGCCGTGGACCCAGAAAAGGTTAAGGCTGTACTTGGCTGGAAACCACCAACCAACGTAACGGATGTCCGAAGTTTTCTGGGAATGGATGGATACTACCGAAGGTTCATTGAGGGATTCTCCACCATAGCAAAACAAAGGACACAGTTACTCAAGAAGGATAAGAAATTTGTATGGACTGAAGCGTGCGAGAAAAGTTTCCAAGAACTCAAGAAGAAATTAACAACAGCACCAGTACTAGTTATACCAGACATACACAAAAATTTTGAAGTATATTGCGACGCATCCCGGAAAGGCCTCAGATGCGTGCTAATGCAAGAAGGCAAGGTAGTCGCATATGCTTCCAGACAACTTCGAAAGCATGAAGAAAATTATCCCACTCATGACTTAGAATTGGCAGCAGTCATTCATGCACTCAAAGAGTGGAGACACTTCTTGCTTGGAAATCGTTGTGAAATATATACAGACCACAAAAGTCTCAAATATATTTTCACACAGCCAGAGCTCAATTTACGACAAAGGCGCTGGTTTGAATTGGTGAAAGATTATGATGTGGGCATCCACTACCATCCAGGAAAAGCAAATGTAGTGGCAGATGCTCTTAGTCGAAACCCACGCTCGGACAACAACAGTCTACGAAACTTGAGACCTGAATTTCAACAGGAGTTCGCCAAACTCAACTTGATGATGGTCACGGAAGACACTGTGTCAAATTTGGAATTACAACCCACCCTTGTGGAGCAGATTAAGGAAGCTCAGCATGGACACCCCAGCATCAAAGGCATAAAATGAAAAGTGAGTATGGGCAAGGCCTCGGAATTCGTCATAGACGATGAGGGAATATTATGGTACGAAGACAGACTTTGCGTGCCAAATATAGAGGACCTCAAACAACAAATCCTAACCGAAGGCCACACCGCTCCATATTCAATCCACCCTAGAGGAACCAAAATGTATAAGGACATCCAGGAAAGATTTTGGTGGCACGGTATGAAGAGGGATATAGCCACCTTCATTGCATGTTGCGATTCTTGTCAACGCATAAAAGCCGAGCACCAAAAACCAGCCGGACTACTACTACAGCCAAACAGGATATCCGAGTGGAAATGGGACGAAATAGGGATGGATTTCATTGTCGGACTACCTCGGTCACAACACGGAAATGATGCCATATGGGTCATCACCGATAGATTAACCAAGGTGGCACATTTCATCCCAGTGAAGACAACCCACACCACTCAGAAGCTTGCCAAGATTTATCTCTCCCGTATAGTTTGTCCGCATGGAGTTCCAAAGACTATAATATCCGACAAAGGCACTCAATTCGTCTCGAAATTCTGGGATCATTTACAATTGGCTCTGGGAACTCAGCTAGCATTCAGTACAGCCCCCAGACTGATGGACAAACTGAGCGCGTAAACCAAATTCTAGAGGACATGCTGAGAGCATGTGTCCTCACCTATGGAACCAGTTGGGAAGAAAGCTTGCCATATGTCGAGTTCGCATACAACAACAGTTACCAATCCAGCCTACAAATGGCACCTTTTGAATCCCTGTACGGGCGGAGGTGTCGTACTCCATTAAATTGGTCGGAAACCGGAGACAGCCGTATCTTCGGCCCAGACATGCTCAAGGAAGCTGAAGAGAAAGTTAAACTCATCAGGGACTGACTCAAGACAGCTCAAAGCCGACAAAAGAGTTATTACGATCAGAAGCATCGTGAAGTCAGCTTTGAACCCGGTGAATATGTGTACCTACGAGTATCCGCTATGAGGGGCCTGCAACGGTTCAAGGTTAAAGGAAACCTAGCACCAAGATTTATTGGACCCTTCTGTGTGGTTGCACGGAGAGGCACCGTAGCCTACCAGCTAGACCTACCCAAGGAGCTGTCAGACGTCCACGACGTGTTCCACGTCTCACAGTTGAGGAAATGCGTAAGCAACCCAGAGAAGCAAGTGTCACATGAGAACATTGACGTGCAACCAAACCTCACCTACAGGGAACGTCCAATAAAGATATTAGAGGAGTCTGAAAGAAGGACCCGTCAGAAAACAATTAAGTTCTTCAAGGTTCAGTGGAGCAACCACACCAAGGATGAAGCGACATGGGAAAGAGAGGACTCTCTCCGGGCAGAATACCCACACCTATTTGAGGATCAGCTGAAATCTCGGGGACGAGATTTTTCCTAAGGGGGCAGGTGTTGTGACACTCCAAAAATTTTGATTTGGTTTTTATCAAAATCTTTATTTGATTTGAAGGAGGCTATTTAAAATTTTTCTTAAAACCTCTCCCTCTCAAAACTTTTATGACAAATATTTTGGTACTCTTCTCAACCTTGATTTTTGGTCTTGAGAGTTTTTCATTTTGTCTTGACTCTACACAATTTTTTTTTGAAATCCATTCTATTAAGAAGAAACCCTAGCGATTATGGGTTTTTTCTTTTCCCATTCAAAATTTTTCCCCTTTTGCCAAGTCACATATTGACATTGCCCTCCAAAACCCATCCTTGCCTTGGATCAAGTCAAGACTCCCACCTCCAGCAAGTTTCAAGCCATTTTTTATTTTTTTTTTAATTTATTTTAACCTCAAAACTATTTCTGTGATTATTTTGGACCTAGGTGATTTACAAAGGAACTACAAGTTTCCTTTGGAGTTTTAACTCCAAACAAACTCTTCTCACTAGTCCTTAGTACCCTCAACCTTGACCCATCAGGATCCACTTGTCCTCGGTTCAAAATTTTCAAAATTTGCCCACTGCAAGTTTGGACCAAAAATGCCATTTTTGGTGAAATTCATATTTTTCCTTTTCCAATAATTCTGAGATAATTCATGCAGCTTCCAGATACACAAAGAGGCCACCTCACCGAAGATCAGCTCCAGAAAAATTTCCCACATGCCAAAAACATTTCATCAAACAGTTAGCAGGCACTGTTACTGTTCAAAATTCAGAGTTCAGTGTCAAGTTCAGTCAGCGGCGTCGTTTTCTTCAGAGTTTGGCATCGATCTCACCAGTGCGCGCGCTGGCATCTTGCTCACTGCTCCCCCTCCTTATCCAGAGCGCCTCAAGGTCGCTTGGCCGGGCGCGGGCGTTGGTGGCGACGTGGCTCGCCAGCTCCGGCGTCTTCTGCAGTGGCAGAACCACCCGTGGCAGCCAACAGAGGCCGGCCCTGACTTTCGGCACCGTCCGACACCGCCCCAGCCACTAGAGGCCTCCGCGTGTCCACCCCCTCCTCTGTGCACGACTGCGGCACCGTCGCCATGGCCTGGCAAGCACAGGGCATGCTCTCTGCCGCCGACGGGCCCGCGGGGCGTCTTTCCGTCGAAACAGCGGAGCAGGCCAAATGCAACCGAGGTTAGCGTTTGAGTGGAGCCAGTGGATCATCTCGAAGCTGCTCAATCACCTAAATGGCCCGTTCAACCTCTGCACCGCCGTAACCATCGCCGGAGTTATCCCGTTCTCGGGCACCACCTCGGGCCGGCTATAAAAGGGGGCCTCGAGCTCGATCTTGACCAGACATCACCCCTCCACCTCTCCAGAGCCACGCCCAGCCACTAGGAGGACCTCGAGGGGGTCTTCTTCTCCGTCTCCGGCCGCCCTGATCCGCTTCGGGCTCCGGCGAGATCAGCTCCGGTGAGAGCAACCCCGCCTCCCATACCTTGTCAGCAACCTCTTAGTGCACCCACACTTCTAACCCACGCCCCAATTTGAAGCTTGTAGCTCTGTTTGGAGAGAATCAGCCTCACCCGAACCACCGTCCGCCAGAGTTGGGGCCGCCGTCGACGTGGTGCTCGCCGACGCTCAACTCCACCACCCACAGGTGCGGAATAATAGCGTGAACCCGTAGGTACCCCCCGATCCCCCTGCCTCGCCGTGGATCGCCGCCGGCGACCACCGCGGCCCTCGGGCGCCAGTGCCCTGTTTTGGTTTTCAAACCCGACGGGTGGGACCCCCCGTCAGTTTTTTCTCCTTTTCGAAGCGTTTTCTGAAAACGCCTTCGGGCAAAATACGTCTCCCCTCTAGACTGGCGTATTTATAACCGAAACGTTTTCTATTTTTATAAAATGAACCTTGGAAACTTTATGTTTCATTACTGAAAGGTCCCTGGACTAAAACCCTTATAACTTTTAAACAAATGATGATTTTGACTAGAATATTTTTCTGCCATCTTTATTTTTCTGTCCAGTTTTTTTGTCATATTTATTTGAAAAATGTTTAGGATACTTTTTTTGCATGCACGGTATTTATGTAGTATCTGATTTTCTTTTAATACATAGATACCAGAGGAGGTAAAGGAGACGAAAACTTCGCCGAGCTAGACTCCGACTTCTCCGAACCGGGCAAGCATGTTTGAACCTTTGATATGATGAGTGTTTTGCATGTTTGCTCGAGTAGTTTTTCTCATGGCATGTTTATATAAGCATTTGTGAATGTTATGTGCATGCAAGGCAAGCTACAGGCGAGCTTCGAAGTTCGATGTGTCCTTATGATGATAAGATAACACGATCATGTGGTGACATGATGGGTTGCAAGCTGGTATTGTTGAAGCATGCCAGTTTTATGTCAACCGTTAACTCCAGTTCTAACGTGGGTCAAGTCTCGATCCCGTTCGTTTCCCCTTCGTGCTGCCACATGTTTTCTGCAAAGAGTGTGGTTTAGTAAGTTGCAAACCTCTTTCCTTGTACACACCAAACAGAGGGACCGCGATGAGGGTTCCATGGCCCTGGATTAAAGCCCGTCATCCGGTCAGGGGGCATGGGTGCTTCCAGTTGGGACCAAGAGGGGGGCACCCCTTAGAGCGCGCAATATAAATTTGATCCCATGCTAATCGAGGTTGTGGCCTCCCCGTCTTAAGTTTTTTCTGAACGTTGCAGAGGGTGATTCCTGGCTACGGAATGTGGAATGGGTGTGTACTGGTTAGACGTGTTTCTTCTAAAACACTGTAAACGGAACTAGTCCTTGTGACTACCGAAATCCGTTGGCAGTGGTAAAGAGTACAAACTCTACAGAGTCAAAACCATTCGAGTATCCATGTCCACGAGCAAGAACTTGGACATCATCTCTGTGTCAGTGTCAGTCTCAGTGGAAAATCTCAGTGTCAACCCCAGTGGCAGTCTCCAGAGAATAAACATGAAAACAAGAGTGGTAAACTCGGCTGAAGCTATTTAATGTGGATGGACTAACCAGTTTATGATTATATGCTGAGTATTTCCTTGCGAAGATTTGAATTCATGAGCTACTTAAATTCGAATGATAAACTATAAGCCCTTTATGTGATGTCGCTCAGACGTCCGACTGTGGCATTATTGTTATTTACTTTTGATATAGGCCCTTTATGTGACGTCGCTCAGACGTCCGACTGTGGCATTATTGTTACTTACTTTTGATATAAGCCCTTTATGTGATGTCGCTCAGACGTCCGACTGTGGCATCATTGTTATCTATTTTCATTATAAGCCCTTTTTGAGATGTCGCTTAGACGTCCGACTGTGGCACGTTCTGTTATTTACTTTTCAGTGTAAGCCCTTTATGTGGTGTCGCCTCGACGCCCGACTGCGGCATGTTAACTTGATTCTACCTTTCGAGGCGTCGCTTCAGACACCCGATCGGTCTTCAGTTACTTTTATTCGAATTTCGGGAGGACTACCGCCTGACTTCCTTTTATTTATCATGCAGTGAAAATCTATTATTTTATTGTGCATACTAATATGCTCATGTGCATCATGTTTACATTTGTTATATCTTATGTCCGAACTGTCTTGCGAGTACATTCAAAGTACTCACCTGGCTTGTTGATTTGGACAGATTTTGACGAAGGCGATCTTATGGATGAAGAGTTCGATAGCGAGTCCGACGCCTAGAGGAGTCCCAGTCAGTCATGTGCGACCCTGGAGTTGTTCACTTGCATTATATACGCTTCCGCCACCCGAATAAAATCATCAAGCCTCACTCCGATGCTTGATGAGCTATAAGATTTCAGAGTCATGTCATGCACCTCACTGCGACATATCCACCACCACTTTTATTACGAGTCAGTAGTTGTGCCACCATACTCTTGTGTCATATCCGCCTTTATGTATAATATTGGCGTGCTTGTAATAAATTGTTGAGCATCCTCAGCTCAACCATGTATAATATTTAGTACTGCTGGATTTCTGTATCAAGGTTTTGTCTGCCAGTAAGAAGGATTCGTCTGTACTGGTCAATACAAAGGTCGGGTTTTCAATAAATGTTTTATTGGAAAACCGGTCCTGATAGAATCATAGTCTCCATCATCCTTTCCTCACTAGGACAATGATGTAATAATGATGATCATCACACTTTTATTTACTTACAACTCAACAATTACAACTCGATACTTAGAACAAAATATGACTCTATATGAATGCCTCCGGCGGTGTACTGGGATATGCAATGAGTCAAGAGTGACATGTATGAAAGAATTATGAACGTTAGCTTTGCCACAAATACGATGTCAACTACATGATCATGCAAAGCAATATAACAGTGATGGAGCGTGTCATAATAAACGGAACAGTGGTATGTTGCATGGCAATATATCTCGGAATGGCTATGGAAGTGCCATGATAGGTAGGTATGGTGGCTGTTTTGAGGAAGGTATATGGTGGGTGTATGATACCGGCGAAAAGTGCGCGGTATTAGAGAGGCTAGCAATGGTGGAAGGGAGAAGGGTGCGTATAATCCATGGACTCAACATTAGTCATAAAGAACTCATATACTTATTGCAAAAATCTACAAGTTATCAAAGCAAAGTATTACGCGCATGCTCTTAGGGGGATAGATTGGTAGGAAAAGACCATCGCTCGTCCCCGACCGCCACTCATAAGGAAGACAATCAATAAATAAATCATGCTCCGACTTCATCACGTAACGGATCACCATACGTGCATGCTACGAGAATCACTAACTTTAACACAAGTATTTCTAAATTTCACAACTACTCAACAAGCATGACTCTAATATCACCATCTTCATATCTCAAAACAATTATCAAGCATCAAACTTCTCATAGTATTCAACACACTCATAAGAATTTTTCTTTTACTAATGTTGTATGCCTATTATTGTTAAAGAAAACTACCATGCTGTTTTAGACTCTCAAAATAATATAAGTGAAGCATGAGAGTTCATCTATATCTTCAAAATTAAACCACAGTCGTGCTCCGCACTAGAGCAAACGACAAACTACTCTGAAAGATATAAGTGAAGATCAATGAGTAGTTTAATAATTATGCAACTATGTGAAGACTCTCTCTCATTTAATAAATTTAGATCTTGGTATTTTATTCACACAGCAATCAAAGCTAAATAAAATAAAATGACGCTCCAAGCAAAACACATATCATGTGGTGAATAAAAATATAGCTCCAAGTAAAGTTACCGATGAACAAAGACGAAAGAGGGGATGCCATCCGGGCCATCCCCAAGCTTAGGCTCTTGGTTGTCCTTGAATATTACCTTGGGGTGCCTTGGGCATCCCCAAGCTTAGGCTCTTGCCACTCCTTATTCCATAGTCCATCGAATCTTTACCCAAAACTTGAAAACTTCACAACACAAAACTCAACAGAAAATCTCGTGAGCTCCCTTAGCGAAAGAAGACAAAACACCACTTCAAGGTACTGTAATGAACTCATTCTTTGTTTGTATTGGTATTCAATCTACTATATTCCAACTTCTCTATGGTTTATAAACTATTTTACTAGCCATAGATTCATCAAAATAAGCAAACAACACATGAAAAAAAAAGAATCTGTCAAAAACAGAACAGTGTGTAGTAATTTGTAACTAACGCAAACTTCTGGAACTCCAAAAATTCTACCAAAATTTGTTTATTGATATACTACAATTGGAATCAGTATTTTATCACATTCTGGTGATTTTTAACAATTGTTTTTGTGAACAGAAAGTTTCTGGAATTTTCAGCAAGATCAAATAACTATCATCCAAGAAGATCCTATAGGTTTAACTTGGCACAAACAGTAATTAAAACATAAAACCACATCTAACCAGAGGCTAGATGATTTATTTATTACTAAACAGAACCAAAAATCAAGAAACAAAAATAAAATTGGGTTGCCTCCCAACAAGCGCCACCGTTTAACGCCCCTAGCTACGCATGATGGTTTCAATGATGCTCGCATAAAAGATAAGAATTGAAACATAAAGAGAGCATCATGAAGAATATGACTTAGCACATTTAACTCTAACCCACTTCCTACACATAGGGATTTTGTGAGCAAACAACTTATGGGAACAATAATCAACTAGCATAGGGAGGCAAAACAAGCATAACTTTAAAACTTTAAGCACATAGAGAGGAAACTTGATATTATTGCAATTCCTACAAGCATATATTCCTCCCTCATAATAATTTTCAGTAGCATCATGAATGAATTCAACAATATAACTATCACATAAAGCATTCTTTGCATGATCTACAAGCATAGAAAATTTACTACTCTCCTCATAAGCAAAATTCTTCTCATTCGGAATAGTGAGAGTATCATAAGAAACCCGAATACTATAAATTATTTCCACATTAAAAGAGTAATGTTTAGGAAAAGGGTAATCATGATCATGAGAAGTTTTTTAAATATAATCATCACTACTATTTATAGAATATGTATCATCACAATAATCATCATAAGTAGCAACTTTGTTCTCATCATAATCAATTGAAACCTCTTCGGAAATAGTGGATTCATCACTAAATAAAGTCATGACCTCTCCAAATCCACTTTCATAATTATCACAATAAGATTCAACATCCTCCAAAATAGTGGGATCATTACTTCCTAAAGTAGACACTCTTCCAAACCCACTTTCATCAATATAATCATCATAAGTAGGAGGCATGCTATCATCATTATAAATTTGCATATCGAAGCTTTGGGGACAAAAAAATATCATCTTCATCAAACATAGCTTCCCCAAGCTTGTGGCTTTGCATATCATTACCATCATGGGTATTCAAAGAATTCATACTAACACCATTGCAATCATGATCATCATTCAAATATTTAGTGCCAAACATTTTAATGCATTCTTCTCCTAGCAGTTGAGCACAATTATAGGAATCCTTATTTTCACAGAAGACATTAAAAAGATGAAGCATATGAGGTAAACTCAATTCCATTTTTTTAGATTTGTTTTATAAACTAAACTAGTGCTAAAACAAGAAACAAAAAGATTCGATTGCAAGATCTAAAGATATACCTTCAAGCACTCACCTCCCCGGCAACGGCGCCAGAAACTGCTTGATGTCTACTACACAACCTTCTTCTTGTAGACGTTGTTGGGCCTCCAAGTGCAGAGGTTTGTAGGATAGTAGCAAATTTCCCTCAAGTGGATGACCTAAGGTTTATCAATCCGTGCACTATAAAAAAATACACTTCTGTGATGATACCTGTTTGTCACAGTAGGTCGCGTTTTTTGTCATTCATGTACATCCATGACGATTTTATGACAGAATCAAGATAGTCATACCTGTCTTGTCGTAGAAGTGTTCCATGACATTAACAAAATTATCATCACGCAACTGTGCACTTCCATGACGATAAATCATGCGCCACAGAAGTGTGTTCGTCAAGGGTGACCGACACGTGGCATCCACCGTAACGGAATGCCATTAAGCTATCGGGTCAGATTTTGGATCCGACAACCCGTTAACAACCCCGACCAATGGTGATTTTCCACGTGTAAAATCATCATTGGCTGGAGGAAACACGTGTCGGCTCATCGTTGGGACATATGTCATCCACTCATTGGACAGAAGGCGCCTATGATACGTCGACACATGGCACGGCCCAACAGAGGCCCATTCCTGTGAAAAGGCCGGCCCATTTGACTTGGCCAAAAGTTGGCGGGCCGGCCCATGGAAAGCCTGTTAACGGCATGTTCGCATATAGCCCATTTACAGCCCGCTAACCCAAGGCTCATTACGCCCTATCCGAATTAGGCCCAGTAGCGTCATCTGGGCCATCCAATATGATTCCAGCCCATTTTCACTTCTGGCCCATGTATGGCCCATGACGTCTTTCGTCCCATATGAGGCCCTATGTAACTCTTGGCCTATTAACGGCCCATGGTTAAACTGGCCCGTAATGAACAGTGTATCACTTTACACCCATTAACGGCCTGTGGTGACACTGGCCCGTAATGAACAGTGTATCACTTCATACCCATTAACGGCTCATTATTCCATTGGGCCCTTTCCAGCCCATGTTATCTTTTGGCCTTCTCAGAGCCCATTTATTCTTGGGCTCATTTCCAGCATTCGTTTACTTACGGCCCGTTACTGTCATTTTCTGCTTGTGGGCCAAATTCAGCCCGTGGTTACAGTCGGCCCGTTTGTGGTCCGTTAATACGTTGGCCCATTTTCATAGCGTCATCAAATACGGCCTATTAACGATGGCCCGTTATGGTCGGCCCATGAACGGACGATTCCAACTCTAGCCCGTTTACGGCCATAATGCGGCCTGTTATTTGCCCATGTTTGGCCAATCGATCATACGGCCCGTATAAGGCCCATTGATGATACGGCCCATAGAAGGCCCATTGTTTCTATGGCCCGTAGAATGCCTACTGTTTCTACGGCCCGTAGAAGGCCCACTGTTTCTACGGCCCATTGTAGGCCCAGTGTCACTACAGTAAATATTAGCCCATGGTTATTGTGGCCTCGTTTTAAAAAATAGGTTATTGGAGCCACTAGCAAACCGCGGAAAAAGAACTGCACTGACTACAAGCAAACAAATAAACAAGACAACAAGGAAATAAATAAGCAAGCAACTTATGCTAGTCTATACAACTATTACACATATTACATCCACTGGGCATCAAAGTTCGCCACCAATGCAAATATAGGGAACAAAGCAGCATATAAACACCGCAGCAAAACAAGTCCAGAACTGAAACCACTTCAGAAGAGTTCAAGAAACAATATCCTGGGTACCCATAATGCTGGCAAGATGCTTAGCAAGCTTATTAACTTTCTTTTGTTTGGCGCTTAAATCCTCCAGCGGTTGCTGTTGCACAAGAAAGTACGCATCTGAATTCTGCAGGGACTTCCTCAGTCCTTAGGCTTCTTGCCGCAGGACAACTGACTGATGCCTTTCAACTTGTAGCTGAGACTGAAGCAGCCGAAGTGATTCAGGCAGTGAGTTTGAAGAGCTTGTGCCAGCGGTACTAGCCAGTAACTCAAACACTACATCAACGCAGGACTGTGGGGTTTTCTCACTATCTACAAGATAGTTTTTATCACCTTTCTTGGAGACAAACAGGGTTGTCTCACTATCTTTAACCTTATCTGCATTACATTATCTACCATAGTGGGGTGCTCTTCTCCAATATTCTGTTTGCATGCTACAAGAAAAACAAGAAGACACATCACATGTTTAGCTTGTAGTATACGAAACTGATTTTGGTAAACCGGTTCAGTAGTAAGGTGGACAGGATAACAACATGAAACAAACATATATCTATGTACTATGGTCACTGTATTGTCCATATCATTCTAGTTTATGTTCCCTAATCAAGATAGAGACACAGTTCAACTCATATATTTTTAAGACACGGCAACATAGACAGAATATAAGTGTGAGAAACTACACTACATTGGCAGCACTTGTAATGTGCATCATATGAGAACATAACTATTTATACAACTTAAACTGAAATCAACATAGAGTGTCGGGGGAAATCGGCTTCCTCGAACACCTACGGGGACCGAGCCCCTTACTGGTTCGGCGGGGGGCGGAGGTCGCGCGAAGAGCGGATCGAGGCGATGCACACAAGGGGTTTACCCAGCTTTGGGCCGCACGGATGTGTAAAACCCTACTGCTGCTTTGTGGTTTGTATTGTGTTCTTGCTCGGAGGCGCGTGGTGCTACAGTACACACGAGCCGCTGGCGAGACCGAGCGTAAAAATGGGTGTCCTCCTCCTCTACGTGCGCATGGGGCCTCCTTTTATATGCTCAAGGGTTTTCCCACAGGTGGCAGCGTAGGTGGGGGCAAAAAATGGGAGAATGCTGTAGTGTGTACAGCTCCCTGCAAAGTGGCTGTACAGTGCTATCATACCTAACTCTGACGGCAGGGGACAAGGGCATTAAATGCCCGTCCGCATCGCCCAGACAGTGCAGGAAAAGGACCGTCAGGAGCGCCACCGTTTGCCACGATGGCTACTCTGTCAGCTTTGCTTCGCCACCGCATGCCCCTGGCTGCACAGCCTCCCGCCACGTGCGCCTGGAATGCCCCCAGAGCGACACGTTGGTGGATGAGCTGGAGCACATGCACGGGGTGGTAACTTGCCGCGGCAAGCGCCTTGCCGCGGTGGATGTCTTGTCGCGCCCAGGAGCTTGTCGCTCACCGGTCCTTGCCGGGACACGCGGCGCATCGCGGCAAGGCTCCTGTTGTGCCGTAGTTGGCCTTCCCGGCAAGCTCCTCTTGCTGGGGTCTTGTGCTTCGAGCGGCAGTCCCGACAAGCTCCTCTTGCCGGGGCCTCGCTTTCTTCGGGTGGCCCTCCCGGCAAGCTCCTCCTGCCGGGGCCTTGGCTCAAATACTTTGTTCTTGAATGGCCCAAAAGGGGACCATGGAGGGTCTTGGCGATCACCTGGCAAGCCTTGCCGCGGGGTGCTACGACTGCCCGTGCACAAGTTCGGGGTACTAAGGTACCCCTACTTTAGTACACCGACAGGAGCCCCCGGGCCTGGGCCATACACGGTGCCGAGCGCTGTGGGGCCAGGCCCAAAGCAGTGCGCGGGCACGCACGGCCTGGGTCACACTGCGTCTTTTTCTTCGTATGCCACACCCTCTCCGAACGGTACGCGTCGAACGCGGCATCGTGGGGAGAGGCGTGTGTGACGTGGGTGGCGTGCGCGGGGCTGAGCCCTGCAGGCATGCGTCACGTCGCAATAAATGGGGACGGTTCGCGCAATCTTCATAAGTGGAGGGAGGTGTGGAGGCGTGGCTCCTTCGCTGGACGGGGCCGAGGCACGGTCTCCTAGGCGTCCGCTCCCCACGATCACGGGGTGGGGAGAGGTCGCCTCACCCGTCGCCTCGGTCCTGCACACCAGCCACGCGGCTTCCATGCACCTGGAGTTGCGAATGGTGGAGGCAGGAAACCGGGCCGTCGCGGGTCAAGGCAGCAGGCCGGTCCCGGTCGCCTGGCCTCCCTACGACTGGATTGGCTGAGCGGGGCGATCGAGCCCCCACCCTGCTCCTTTATAAAGAGAAAAAGGGGGCGACGGGAACCCACACTCCTCCATCTCTTCTTCTCTTCAGCTTCTGATCCCCCCTCCATTCGCCATGGAGAAAGGGAACCCTGGTCCTTCATCGGTGGCGGCGAGGGTTGCCGCTAGGCAACGCGCCCCTCCTCCCCTTGCACCCGCAGTGGTGGAGCCAGCCGTAAGGGAAAGGGGGAGGGGGCAAGGTCGTGGACGAGGCCAAGGCGCTCGGGGGCAAGGCGGACGGGGCGACGCGCCGGCCTCGCCTCCGCCAGCGGCTCCTCTTCTCACGGCGGTCCACATAGGGGACGACCCCTGCGAGTTCTTCATCAGGCTGCGCTGGGCGCCTCGTCGTCGCCTCCGCCTCCCGGCTCCATTCGCTAGCGTGATGGAGATGGAACAACCCGAGACGCTGAGACTGCGCATGAGGGGCTGCGGGATCAGTGGCGCGCGAGTCCACGTCGAGTCCCCAGGCCCCGGCGGCATGTATCTTGGTCGAGGGTGGAAGACGTTCGCCCGTATCCACAGCTTGACGGAGGGGTTCACCCTCCATTTTAAGTTGATAGAGGGCGACCTCCTCTCCATCAAGGCCTTCGGGGACTTTGGGACCCGGGCCCGGTGCTGCGTGGATAGCTCCTCCGACAGCGAAGGCTCCTCCTCGAGCGATAGTGACGAGGAGGGGAGCGACAGCGACGATGAGGGTGGCGGTCGTCGGGATGACGGGTCCGACTAGGCGCCGGTCGCGGCCCGGTGCGGCACCGGCGACCCCACCATCCGTGTTGCCGGGTCCTTGAACTCCCCGGGGTCGTCTTCTTGGGCGGCTGGAGTGGCGAGGCTGCGGAAGAGGAAGAGGGCAGGCGGCAAGGCCATCAACTCGGAGTACGAGGGCTAGATGCCCTCGACAGCGTGTTGATGTCCCGCTGCCTCATCTTCGAGCTCCACTTCCGGCGCCGCCGTCACCATCCAGCCTCCGGAGCCCCTGGACGGCCCTCCGGGCGTTCTGTTGGTGTCTTCTGCCGCCCGTAGCTCGCCTAGGCGCCCCTTTTGCCCTTTTCGCCTCCTTGTCCTACCTCCTGAAGAGAGGGACATGAAAAGGATTACGGTCACCTTATCTTTTTTCAATCTGTAAGCCCTCGGGCCTTAGTTGCATTTAAAACTTGTAGTCCCATCTTCCGTGTTTTTCATTCTCTCTGAACTATACCTGAGCGGAATGTTTTTAATGAAAAGGGGATGTTTGCCGGGCCATTTGTCCCGTGGGTGGAACCCACGCCAAGGAGCGAACCCTTTGTATCATTAAGATAGACATTTCTTTGCCCGGCAACAGGCCCTGCCGTCTTCCCGCGCCACTCGACCCTTCTCACGCCCTTGGCGGAGGCAGGGAGAAGGCGGGTTCTGGCCCCTCGTTTCACCCCTTTGCTGCCGCGGCTACTACCAAAACGGGCCCCAGGAACGCGCTCCGGGGCCTGTCGTTAAGGGAGCACGGTAGTTTTTAGGAGGAAACAAGGTTTTTGTATTCCACAGTTCATAAGAGAACGCATGACAAGGGATGCAAAAACTTATCTGGGATAGCAGCCCCGGCAACTTTGGCTTGCCGCGGGCGAATCTTTGTACTTGCAGCCCCCAGCAACACTGGTTTGCCGGGGACCAGATGCTGGTCCGCCCTTCTTCTCTTCTTCGTCCTTCAGTGGTCCGGCCAGGATATGCAAAACCCTGCGAACCAGGGGAAACGAAAGAACAGGAAAAAGGGACGCAGACTCGACCTCTAAGCTAGGGGTTAGCGACTGTTAGGGACTATCAACCCTAACCAAGGACGAGACTCGACTCAGCATGCATGCTAAAACTTAGGCGCCAGCGCTTCATTGACTGCTGCTCAGGGTCTGCGCCTGGCTTTGTACAGAGGATTACATGTAACTGCGGCAAGACTTGTACAAAAGGTTGGTTGCCGAACAGGGTCCCACAACCGCGCCTTACGGGTAAAACTTACGAAGATGCTCAATATTCCGGGAGTTGCTCACCGGACTGCCATCTTCGGTCTTGAGGCGGACAGCGCCGGGCCTCGTGACTCGTCTCACCCGGTAAGGGCCTTACCACTTCGGCGTCAACTTGTTGTGTCTCTTAGCGGACGGAGCGCGCCGAAGAACAAGGTCGACTTCCTCGAAGCTTCTGGCTCTAACTTTGCGGCTATGGTAGCGACACAAAGCTTGCTGGTAGCGAGTGGCTCGCACAGCAGCCTGAAGACGATCTTCCTCGAGGAGCAGCGCGTCATCTTCACGCAGCCGCTCTGGCTCAAGCTCATCATAAGCGAGCACTCGAGGTGACCCGTATACGAGTTCCGTGGGGGTAACTGCTTCTGCTCCATAGACTAGAGCAAATGGTGTCTGGCCGGTGGCTCGATTTGCCGTCGTTCTGATCGACCAAAGAGTCACCGGCAGCTCCTCGATCCAGTTTCTTTCGCACTTGTGCAGCCTGTCGAAAGTTCTGGTCTTGAGCCCGCGCAGTACTTCGGCATTGGCCCTCTCCGCTTGACCGTTGCTCCTGGGATGAGCAACAGAAGCGAAGCAGACCTTGGCGCCGAGATCTTGGACGTATTGAGTGAAGGCGTGGCTCGTGAATTGCGTACCGTTGTCGGTGATGATCCTGTTGGGGATCCCGAAGCGGCAAACAATTGACCTGAAGAACTTCATGGCTGACTGTGCTGTCACCTTCCTCACTGGTTCCACTTCCGGCCACTTTGTGAACTTGTCGATTGCAACGTACAAGTACTTAAAGCCCCCAACAGCTCGGGGGAAGGGGCCGAGGATGTCGAGCGCCCAGACCAAAAATGGCCAGGATAAAGGGATCGTCTGGAGAGCTTGAGCTGGCTGGTGTCTCTGCTTGGAATGGAACTGGCACGCTTCACACTTGGTTACTTGTGCAGTTGCATCCTGGAGGGCTGTCGGCTAGAAGAAACCTTGCCGGAACGCTTTGCCGGCAAGTGCTCTTGCGCCAATGTGGTGGCCACATATGCCTCCATGTATCTCTGCCAACAGCTTTTGTCCGTCTTCCCGGGGAATACACTTCAATTTCACCCTGTTGCGTCCTCTTGTGTACAGTGTGTCGTCGACAAACTGGTACATACTTGACTGCCGGGCTACTCTCTCTACTTCTTCTTGCTCATCGGGAAGTTCTCCTGTCTGGAGAAAATGGACGATTTGTTGTGCCCATGCCGGAGCCTGTGGCTCGACGACAAGGACTAAAGGCGCATCTGCTGCTGCGGGAACACCTGCTCCCACGGCGAGGATCTGGGGCTCAGCCGGAGCTTGATGTTCCCCGGCAAGCTTGCCGGAGCGAAACTTGTCGGGAGCGCCTGCTTCTATGGAACAAACCCTGGGGTTCGCCGGAGCAGACTGCTCCTCAGCATTCTTGGTGTCGATCTTGGGGACCTTCTTGGCGGCGGCTCCGGGGAGCTCTGCCAGAAGATAGTCGCCGGAGACCAACCTCCTCTTCTTGCTCTGTCCGGTTGATGGTGTTATGGATGGCTGAGTCAGCTTGAGCACAAAAGTCCCTGGTTCCACAGGTAACTTAAGTGATGCGCACTTTGACAGGCCATCGGCAACGTCGTTCTCAGTTCTTGGAACGTGTTCCATTTGCAGGCCGTCAAAGCGCTCCTCTAGCTTCCTCACTTCATCAACGTACGCTTCCATCAACGGGCTCTGGTAATCCTTGTTCACTTGGCGGACAACAAGTTGCGAGTCTCCCCTGACAATGAGCTTCTTGATCCCAAGTTCTGCCGCGATCCTGAGACCGGCAAGCAAACCTTCATACTCTGCTGTATTGTTGGTTGCCTGCTCCTTGGGAAAGTGCATTTGGACGATGTACTTGAGGTGCTCTCCGGTGGGCGCAACAAGCAGTACGCCAGCGCCGGCGCCTTGTAGCGAGAAGGCTCCATCAAAGTACATCAGCCACTCTTTGCCTGCTTCCTTGCCGGGGATGCTCGTCTCTGGAATTTCTTCGTCTGGCGTCGGCGTCCACTCTGCTATGAACTCTGCCAATGCTCTGCTTTGGATAGTTGAAGTGCTCTCGAACTTGAGGCCAAAGCTTGACAGTTCCACTGCCCATTCCACGATCCTGCCGGTCGCTTCGGGATTCTGCAGTATCCTCTTTAGCGGAAAGCGAGTGACAACTGTGATCTCGTGTGCTTGGAAGTAATGGCGCAGCTTTCTCGAGGCCATAAGGAGGCCGAAAAGCAACTTCTGCACACAAGAGTACCTTGACCTAGCCCCCTGCAAGAGGGAACTGACAAAGTAAACTGGGCGCTGCACCATTTTCTTCTTCTGCACCTCCTCTTGTGTCTGCGCAGAACCATCCTTGTCGGGGCCAGAGCTTGTCGGGGGAGCCCCCTGCTTGTCGCTGGATGCACTTGCCGCGGTTGCTAGCTCATCATCTACCTCCCTCTCCGCTACTAACGCGGCACTAACCACCTGATTGGTTGCCGCCAGGTATAGCAACAACTTCTCTTGTGGTTTAGGCGCGACAAGTATTGGAGCGGAGGACAGGTATTTCTTCAAGTCCCGCAGTGCAGCCTCCGCTTCCGTAGTCCATTTTACTGGACCCTCCTTTTTCAAAACTTTGAAAAATGGCAGGGCGCGTTCTGCAGACCTGGAAATGAACCTGCTGAGAGCCGCCACGCAGCCGGCAAGCTTTCGTACATCCTTGACACGTGTTGGGGCTTCAATCTGCTCGATGGCCTTGATCTTGTCGGGATTGGCTTCGATTCCCCGCTGAGACACGAAGAACCCGAGAAGCTTGCCGGAAGGGACTCCAAACACGCACTTCTCGGGGTTGAGCTTGAGGCTGATCTTGCGCAGGTTCGCAAAGGTCTCTTCTAAGTCTTAAATCAGGGTTGCCCCGTCTCTGCTCTTGACCACTATATCATCCATGTAGGCCTCCACATTTCTGTGGATTTGTGGCTCAAAAGCGGTGTGGACAACCCTGGCAAATGTCGAACCAGCATTCTTCAGTCCGAAAGGCATCCGTACGAAACAGTACGTGCCACATGGAGTGATGAATGCGGTCTTCTCTTCATCTTCTTTAGCCATGAAGATCTGATGGTATCCTGAGTATGCGTCAAGGAATGAAAGCAGGTCGCATCCGGCCGTGGAGTCAACAATCTGGTCAATGTGCGGCAAGGGAAACGGATCTTTGGGACAAGCTTTATTGACATCGGTGAAATCGATGCAAAGCCTCCATTTCCCATTTGCTTTGCACACGACAACAGGATTGGCCAACCACGTCGGATGGAGCACACCTCTGACGAGGCCTGCCGCTTCCAACTTCCTGATCTCTTCTACAATGAACTCTTGGCGCTCCACTGCTTGTTTCTTGATTCTCTGCTTGACGGGCCGCGCGTGAGGGCAGACGGCAAGGTGGTGCTCAATCACTTTCCTGGGAACGCCGGGGATGTCAGATGGTTGCCAGGCAAACACATTGACATTCACCCGCAGGAAAGCAACGAGCGCGCTTTCCTATTTGGGGTCGAGAGTGGTACTGATGGTGAAGGTACCACCAGTGCTGTCCTCCTTGGCGGACACCTTCTTGGTCGTTGGCGGGGCTGCCATTGACTTTTTATTCTTGCCGGTGGAGCTCGATGGCGCGTCCTCGACGGTAGCGCAGCACTCTGAAGAGGTGCGCTTGCCGGAGTGGGCGCTAGAGCACTTGCCGGGGTGGGCGCCAGAGCACTTGCCGGGCTTGGTCTTCTTCTTGCCGGCGGAGCTCGATGGCGCGTCCTCGACGGCATCGCAGCACTCCGAAGAGGTGCGCTTGCCGGTGTAGGCACCAGAGCACTTGCCGGGCTTGGTTTTCTTCTTCCCTCCGGGAGCTTCAGCGCCAAGTGGCTCGTGATCCGCTGCGGCTGCTGCTTCCCGGTAGATCTTGTCGGCACAGATAAGGGCATCCTTCTTGTCGCCAGGGACAGAGATGACGCTTATCGGGCCCGGCATCTTGAGCATGTTGTATGCGTAGTGAGAGGCCGCCATGAACTTGGCGAGCGCTGGACGGCCGAGAATTCCATTGTAGGGCAATGGAAAATCGGCAATGTCAAAAGTGATCCTCTCTATCCTAAAGTTCAACTCGCTGCCAAATGTCACTGGCAACGTTATCTTCCCCTTCGGCTTGCTCCTTCCCGGGTTGATTCCTTGGAACGTGCCGGTCTCTTCAAGCTTGCTGTCGGGGACCTGGAGTTTCTGGAGCACAGCGGAGGAGATCAGGTTCAAGCCGGCCCCGCCGTCGACTAGCATCTTAGTGACCTTGAGGTTGCGGACTGTCGGTGAGACCAACATCGGCAAGCACCCGATCGCAGTTGTGCGGTCAGGGTGGTCCTCAATATCGAAGATGATAGGCGTGCTGGACCATTTCAGAGGCCTGCGTGACTCGACGGGTGGTTCCGCTGCATTGACTTCCCGCGCCCACTGTTTGAGCTGGCGGTGAGAAGTGTGCAGAGAAGCACCACCGTCCACGCATAAGACCTCTGTGGCTTTCTGAAACTCCTGCTCACTGGTCTCGACATCATCCATGTCTTCGTCTTCGTCGTCGTCTTCGTCCTTGTCGCGGCCGCGGGGAGGTCTATCTGCTTGCCGCTGCTTGTCCTTGTCGCGGTGTCCTCCCTGGCCGGGGCTCTTCGTGCCGGATCCTCTGGCACCTCCTCGGGCTTTCTCCTTGTCGCGCCGCTCGTACTCGGCCTTTTGTAGCTCGACGAGCCGCTCGACCTGCTTGCAACTGTAGACGTCATGGCCCTTGGTGCGGTGGATCTTGCAGAACTGTTTGTTGGTGCCGTCCCGCTTGTCGGCGACTGCCACGGCCTGGCAGTTGGCGCATCCGGCAACCCCCTTGACGGAGCTACCAGCTTGGGGCTTCTTGGCGGCGCCTTCATCGCCGGACTGCTCAACAACCAGTACTTCTTGGCTCTTCTTCTTCCTGCTGCTTCGCCGCCGGTTCTTCCTTGCCGGGGCGGTATCCTCACTGTCAGATTCTGCTGCTCCAATGTTCTCTCCAGGGAGTTTCCTCCCTTCCTCAGCACGTGCACACTTGTCGGCCAGGGCATATAGCTCGCTGACGTCTTTGATCTTGCACATCGCCATCTCCTCCCGCATCCTGCGGTTGCGCACGTTCTGATGAAACGCGCTGATAACCGCGACAGGGTGGACATCGGGGATGTTGTAGTACACACGGCTGAATCTCTGAATGAACTTGCGCAGAGGTTCTCCCTCCTTTTGTACGAGCAGATGAAGGTCACTCGCTTGGCCATGGGGTTTGTGGCCGCCTGTAAAGGCGCCAACAAACTGATGGCACAAGTCTGTCCAGGAGGTTATGGAGTTGTCCGGCAAGTGCATGAGCCAGGATCTGACGTTGGATTTGAGTACCAGCGGGAAGTAGTTGGCAAGGATTTTGTCGTCTCGCCCCCCGGCAGCCTGCACCGCAATGGTGTAGATGCTGAGGAACTCCGACGGATGCGACTTGCCGTCGTACTTCTCTGGTACATCTGGCTTGAAATTCTTCGTGCTGGGCCACTGGACTTGCCGCAGCTCACGGGTGAACGCAGGGCAACCTACCGCGTACGGCAGGTCACCTGGTCCCCTCGGCGCATGCATGTCGACAGAGGGCCCAGCGCGCTCCTCTGATTGACGCCGCGTTTCTCTCCGACGCTCGATGCGAGTGCGAGCGTCCTCTTGCTTTCGTTCGTGAAGAACTTGGCGTTGATCGCGACGAGTTCGCGGATTCGACGATGCGGTGGAGTCGTTGTCGTGATGGCTCCGGCGAGTCGGCGATCTCGGCCTCTGGGGCGGGGAATGCACGGTGGTTGCACCCCCACCGGTCTTGGCGCCATCGGTTCGCGCCTCGCCGACCTGTCGCGGCTGCGACGCAATGTGCTGCCGCTGGGTGTCGCCGTTAGCGAAGCCGATGAGACTCTGTATCGTGGCCCTTCAGTCGTCGAGCTTGTCCGCCGTTGGAAGGTAATCTAGGAGCAGTTGAGCTCGTGCTAGAGCTTCTACTGGAGTGGCAGGCAGCGGCAGCGAACGGCGCGTGGAGCGGGTGTGCTCGAACATCTAACTATGTTAGAAGGAGCAGCACCCGGTCCAGGCAGTCGCGCCATGCTCGCGCCAACACGCTGGTGTGCATGTTGGCCTTGAATGCCCTGGGATCCGCCAGCTTGATCTGGGTCTAGCGAGCGTATGGTACCGTGGGTACCAGGACGCTGCTGGTCCCGCACCTCCTGAGAGGGGCGCGGTGCATGTTCGGACGCCGTGGCGCCATGAGCTGGCTCGACGACGTCCGTCCCGCCGCCGGTGCCGTCCCCACCACCCGTTTGCTCCAGGGGTGGCGGGTTCGACGCGGACGGACCAGCCACCTCCGGAGCTTTCTTCTTCGGTGGCATGTCGATGAAGATGACGGAAATCTAGCCTGTGCGGACGCCGGATCAGGATCACACAACCTCGACGCCCCCTACCTGGCGCGCCAAAGATGTCGGGGGAAATCGGCTTCCTCGAACACCTATGGGGACCGAGCCCCTTACTGGTTCGGCGGGGGGCGGAGGTCGCGTGAAGAGCGGATCGAGGCGATGCACACAAGGGGTTTACCCAGCTTCGGGCCGCACGGATGCGTAAAACCCTACTGCTGCTTTGTGGTTTGTATTGTGTTCTTGCTCGGAGGTGCATGGTGCTACAGTACACATGAGCCGCTGGCGAGACCGAGCGTAAAAATGGGTGTCCTCCCCCTCTATGTGCGCATGGGGCCTCCTTTTATATGCTCAAGGGGTTACCCACAGGTGGCAGCGTAGGTGGGGGCAAAACTGGGAGAATGCTGTAGTGAGTACAGCTGCCTGCACAGTGGCTGTACAGTGCTATCATACCTAACTCTCACAGCGGGGGACAAGGGCATTAATTGCCCGTCCGCATCGCCCAGACGGTGCAGGAAAAGGACCGTCAGGAGATCCACCGTTTGCCACGATGGCTACTCTGTCAGCTTTGCTTCGCCACCGCATGCCCCTGGCTGCACAGCCTCCTGCCACGTGCGTCTGGAATGCCCCCAGAGCGACACGTTGGTGGATGAGCTGGAGCGCAGGCACGGGGTGGTAACTTACCGCGGCTAGCGCCTTGCCGCGGTGGATGTCTTGTCACGCCCGGGAGATTGTCGCTCACCGGTCCTTGCCGGGAGATGCGGCGCGTCGCGGCAAGGCTCCTGTCGTGCCGTGGTTGGCCTTCCCGGCAAGCTCCTCTTGCCGGGGTCTTGTGCTTCGAGCGGCAGTCCCGGCAAGCTCCTCTTGCCGGGGCCTCGCTCTCTTCGGGTGGCCCTCCTGGCAAGCTCCTCCTGCCGGGGCCTTGGCTCAAATACTTTGTTCTTGAATGGCCCAAAAGGGGACCATGGAGGGTCTTGGTGATCACCTGGCAAGCCTTGCCGCGGGGTGCTACGACTGCCCATGCACAAGTTCGGGGTACTAAGGTACCCCTACTTTAGTACACCGACATACAGCAAGAAGTTAGAACAACAATCCAGTTAAAGAAATAGGTTTAAAACATACCTGTTGCACCACTGGAGTTTCAATTGGATCCTTCAAATTCGGAAGTAGTTGGTATAAGTAAATACAGTGATGCAACAGCAAAGGAGCATGGACCATAGATACGGAATCTGACCTGAGAACAGTTGCTCTTCTGCTTCAAACGTGGAGTTTGGGTTAGCTATGGTGGTCTTCGTGCTTTGGGCACTGCAGTAGCTTTACAAACTGCTCGTGTGGGGGTACTCTATGGTGGACATAGTGCTTTGTCAACTATAAGTGTGTTACTATCCGCTGGGGTTCCGGTTAGATGGGTTGTAGCTGGCTCTCTGCCCAAAGGTGTAAGTGTGCAATCTGGAAGAGTCTCGATTATGTGTGGTGGGGCTAGTTTGTGGGCCAGTACAACCATGGTTCTATCTGCATCGAAGGGTAGCACTGTCTTTTGTGAAGAACGGGTTTTTGCTCCCTTAGATACTGCTATCACCCCCTCCAATTCAAATGGCTGATAAACAAGAAAAGAAATTGAACGTACAGACATTGTATGATAGACAGATGTGGTAATTCACAAATATGGTTTCTAACCAAACAGGACAGCATGACACAATTTCACATATATGATGCCTATGACACAGTTTCAGATATATGATGGATAACTTAACAGGATATAATGGCATAATTCAACATATGATGAGTACCTAAACAGGATGACATGACAAAACTCTATGATGTCTTTCTAAAATAGGTTGGGATGAAATAATTCACATACATGTTGTCTAAGTATACATGATGTCATGATATAATTGACATAATTGATTCATATACTAAGCAACTCGCACTCGCATGTATGATCTCTAAACTAAGCAGATAGAATTCAATATTGTGCATATGATGTCTAAACTAAGCAATGCAAGACACCATATGCATCATATGAGAAATATAAACATTGCAACTTAGAGCATACACCTTAGGTTGGATATAGGACTGGTCATCTGTCTCTGAATCCTCCTCTGAGGAGCTCCCTATAACCATCGAGATATATGCTTCAAGAGGTACCATTGCCTGCTCTGAAGACCTTGTTTTCACTCCAAAATTTTCCATAACCGGCTCAAATGACTGATACACATGAAGAGTAGTTCAATATACACAAATTGTTGACAAATGGAATACGTAATGAAAAAAATATGGCATGAGATAATTCACATATATGATGCCTGGCTCCATGGCGATGCATAATTCACATATATGATAACTGGCTGAAAAACATGGCATTGAATAATTCACATATCTGATATAGAAAGCAAACCGGAGGCATTCACACAAAGCATGTCTAATCTAAGCAGATGGCATGGCAATGCTAGACACCATATGCATGATATGAGCAATATAACCCAGCCAATTAGAGCATGCACCTCGGGGGGGGGGGGGGAATACGACTGGTCATCTCTCTCTGAATCCTCCTCTAAGGAGCTATCTGTAACCAACAAGAAATCTGCATCGACAGGTAGCACTGACTGCTCAGAAGACCTTGTTTTCACTCCAGATTTTCCCATGACTGACTCAAATGGCTGATGCACAGTTAGAGTAGATGAATGTATAAACACTGTTGACAAATGGAATGCATTATGGAAAAAAATATGGCACGATACAATTCACATATACGATGACTAGCTAAACAGGATGGCATTGAATGATTCACGTATATGATGCCTGACTAAAGAAGATGGCATTGCATAATTCCCATATACTCCCTCCATTCCTAAATATTTGTCTTTGTAGAGATTTCAAATGGAGTACCACATACGGATGTATATAGACATATTTTAGAGTGTAGATTCACTCATTTTGTTCCGTATGTAGTCACTTGTTGAAATCTCTAAAAAGACAAATATTTAGGAATGTTGGGAGTATGATATAGAAACCAAACAGGTGGCATTCACACAAAGCAAATCTAAACTAAGCTGATGACATATAAGATGTATAATGTAAGCAATGGAAGGCGCCATATGCATGATATGACCAACATCAGCATGCCAGGTTAGAGCAAACACCTCAGGTGGTAAACAAGCGTGGTCGGCTCCTTCTGAATCTCGATATGAACAATTATCTTCCTCTGGAATACAATCTGGAAATGCAGGAGGGGAGGGCACTTCGCCCACCATGGAGCGGCGTCTGCATGACATTATATTCGCACGCAACGGTCTTCTCTTTTTCTCTACATGTTCAGTATGATTGTGTACAATATCTGACATGCATAATAATAAAAAATAGTTAGATTTTGTAAGGCCTAAGGGGTGCATGCAAAAATCAAGACTGATGGTAGCAAACGAGTGGATGGATCCAAAACTAATGATAGCAGGTAGATTATAGCTTCAGTTTAAAAAGATAGACAATGGATCATCTATCGTTTGTTGCCCACCCCAGATGAACCAGATAGTAGACAGATACTATTCGTTGCTGGCTCGATAAGAGACCCATGGGCAATTCAAAACTCAAGATTGAACGATAAAGTAGCAGGTAATAATAACCGATGTATAACGTAAGCAAACATGAAAGAGTGCGACCTCTCTTCCGGAACTATGTAATCCTCAGGTTCATCTGCTCAGTCGATGATGGTAATGCAGTTGGCGTGGCTGCCGGCAACGAGGAAGATGATCTGAGGCGGCAAAAGGAAGTCTGCAGGGGGATCTCTGCTGCAGTGACCGCTTCTGTCGATGGTGCACCTTAGGTGGGGTGGATGACGGCACGGCAGGAGCAGGACATAACACACAGAGTTTTCTTTAACGCCTATCTAAAAATGAAGTAAATCTCTAAGGGCTCCTTAGAATTGGAGGATTCTATAAACACAGGGACAGGAAAAACACAGGAATAGGATAGGAATGCACGGGCAAAACAGAGCATTTGGAAACATAGGATTTCAGTCAACCTGGGTGTTTGGCTCACATGAATTGGAAGAACAGAGGAATGGAGAAACGAAGTGATGCGACGAGTGTACAACCTCTTTGCCATAGCCTTGTGGACCTCAGCATCATTGGGTTGGACGTGGAGGATGGTGATGATGCTAGTGTGACTGTCGGAGGCGGGGAAGAAGATCCGAGCCTCTGGAAACGGCGCTGAGGGTACTGCTCTGCTGTGATGGACGGTTCCGTCGTTGAAGCATGACAAGACAGACAACATTAATCTGAAGTGGGGCCCTAATATCATCTGCAATAGATGATGTAAAATACATCACCAAAAAGTGCTAGATGTAAAACGCATTAGCGGCGCCACGGCCGCTCCAGCAGATGTTGTAAGTACTGTTCACTCTGAACTTAACTGAAGAAAATGAACTTCACAGTCGAAACTGAATTTTACTGTCAAAACTGATTGAACTACTAACAGAGCATTGCAATAGATGTTTAGGGCATTCGAGCACTAGTAGCAGAGAAGCAGTGATCTAAATCAGCAGACGCTCGAGCTGGGAACACACTAGCAGAGAGCAAGTCGTGCAGTAGCACCGCGAGCGAGTGCTAAAGCAGCAACTCCTGTAGCTGCCGGAGGTCGTGCAGCAGCAGCAACGCAAGCGAGAGCAAGAGCAGAGCAGCAACACGAATGAAAGCAGGAGCAGTGCAGCAGCATGACCGGCAGCAAGAACAGAGCCGCAGCACGAGCGATAGCCGGAGCAGCTTCAGCTAGTGCTGTTGTGGAATTCGCCGCCGAGGAAGCAACGACATGGGGGAGAGACCCCGTGGATGATGTGGCCGGCGACGACACCGTCGATGGAGACACGCCATGTCTGCTCGGTATCGAGCACCAGCAGCCCCGTGAGATCGAATAAAAGATAAAATGCAGCGGTGAGTGCAGAACCTCCTTGGTGGCGCCGAGTTGGCCTCGGTTTAATTGCAGGAATTGGTGAGGGTGCTGTGGTTCCAGTGGGGCAGGTCAAGACGGCGCTGTGGGGATTGAGGTGGCGCGATAGACGAGGCAAACATCGGGGCAGCTCCTTGGAGGTGGAGTACAGGGCGGCTGATCCGGCGGGACGACGAGATCGACAACGGATCCTCATCCGGTGCGGTGGATGAGGGACGACGAGCTGTTGCTGTGGACGACGTAGTCGGGGAACAGTCTCCGGTTGAGCGGCGGTCGAGAGGCCGACGGAGGAGCGTGGGGTTTCACGGGTTTTGGCGGCCTCGGTGTACGAATGGGGGGCGAAGGGGGAGGGGGGAGCCAAGCCTACGGACGCGCTTGTCCGAAATGTAGGGTAAGTTACCAGCGTACCCCCACCGGTTTTGACACCGCGACATGGAGCTTCATTTCCGACTATGGGGTAGAAGGGGGATTTTGCGTGTCTGGGCTGCGGGAGCGATTTCGGATTAGGAGGGAGTTCTCGCGCACATCCAAATTTCGGGATAACAAGGCGCGGCGCGGGTTGAAGAAGCGAGAGTTTCAAAGCAGGTGAGACAAAAGATACTCGAGCTTGAAAATTTCGGGATAACAAGGTGCGGATTCCTTGTTCGGCAGAACAAACTTAACATGTAAAAAAACAATTCATACAAGACACAAGAGAGTCATGTCCCCTTTTACTATATTGATATAGATGCCATTGAAAAAACTACAAGAGAAATGTAAAAAAACGGGAGAACAAGATTACCCTGCACAGTACCAAATCGATTCGCACTTCCCTCAACAACAACAAAAAACAAATCAATTCCCACCAAAGAAACAGTAATGTCCCTTTTTATATGATTACAGATGACATGATCTCGAATTTCAATTTTCGAATCCTTGTTATGTTGAATTCGAATATATCGTTAGGTGACCTTGTGGTTTATAATCGATGTAGTCGTACATTTTGATCTTGCATCATATATGAACATTTTACTCCACCATGTGAACATATATATTGTCGCCTACCATATGGACTAAATTTGAATCAATTTTCGTTATTTGAATATGATTGTTGTCAAGTTATACAATAATTTAAATATTATGTTGATAACAAAAAACATACATATAGCAGTAATCATATTTCACTATGAACTACATGTACCTTACGCTCTCCAATTCAAATATTTGTATCCATTTTATGTTGAATTCAAATCATAGTACATTATTGGTCTAGGTAGCGAGATGTTTGGGATAATCTAAACCCTGTTTTCATACGTATAATTTTTGGCTGAATTGGGACAAGTTTTGGTATAAGCCTCTTGCAAAACCGGAGATTCTCTCAACAAGCCTCATGGTTCCGAGAGGGAAGGTGTCACCTTTGTGTGCGAAACGATATACGCTGCCTCCCCCCTGATTTTGTTTACAGAGGCAACATAGAACTATATGAGTGCCCTGTTAAATTTTGGAATTATTTCGGGTTCATTTGGCCTTTTTATACATTAATTGAGTTTCTGGACTTTTAATGTGCATAATCTAAATATGAATTGCACATGCTCCGGTGCACCAATGTGGGTTGAAAAATCACATGTGTGTCCTTGGTTGAATTTCTAGGTCCCATGGAAGAAATGAGAATGAAATTCAAACATCTGGGCGTCATGATTCGGCCAAGAACATCGAGAAACTTTGATTTTAAATTCATGTAAATCCAAAACTCGCCTGGAAATCATGAAACTTGCCATGGTGTCATGTCATGGCACTAACATGTTGTGGTAAAAAATTGGGCCGATTTGGAAGCTCGTGGTTCTAAGAGGGAACGTGCCACCTTTGAGTGTGAAACGATATACGCTGCCCCCCCTTGAGTTTGTTAACAAAGGCAACATAGAACTACATTAGTGCCCTGTTAAATTTTGGAATTATTCTGGGTTCGTTTGTCGTTTTTATACATTAATTGACTTTCTGGTCATTTAATGTCCACAAGTCAAATTTGAACTACAAGCACATGCTCTCGTGCACCAAAGTTGGTTGAAAAATCACATTTGTGTCCTCGGGTGAATTTCTAGGTCCCATGCAAGAAATGAGAATAAAATTAAAACATCTGGGCATCGTGGCTCGGCCGAGAACATTGATAAACTTGGTTTTAAAATTCTTGTAAATCCAAAACACGTCTGAAAATCATGAAACTTGGCATGGATGTCATGTCATGGTACTACCATGTTGTGGTAAAAAAATTGGCCAAATAGGAACAGATTTTGGTATAAGCTTCTTGCAAACCGAAGCTTCTCTCAAGAAGGCTCGTGGTTCTGAGAGGGAACGTGCCACCTTTGAGTGTGAAACGATATACGTTGTCCCCCTTGAGTTTATTTACAAAGGCAACATAGAACTACATGAGTGCCCTGTTAAATTTTGGAATTATTCCTGCTTCGTTTGGCCTTATTTACACATTAATTGAGTTTTTGGTCATTTAATGTGCATAATTCCAATTTGAACTACAAGCACATGCTCCCGTGCACCAAAGTTGGTTGAAAAATCACATTTATGTCCTCGGGTGAATTTCTACTCCCTCCTTCCATCTATATAGGTCCTAATGCGTTTTTCGAGGCTAACTTTGACCAAACGTTAGAGCAATAATATATGTCATGCAACTTACACAAAGCATACCTTCAAATTTGTATGTCAAAGGAGCTTCCAATAATATAATTTTCATAGTATACATCTCATGTGCTATTAATCTTGTCAATAGTCAAAGGCTGTCTTGAAAAACACATTAGGCCCTATATAAATGGAAGGAGGGTGTAGGTCCCATGCAAAAATGAGAATAAAATTCAAACATCTGGGCATCTTGGCTCGGTCGAGAACATTGAGAAACTTGGTTTTAAAATCACGAAACTTGGCATGGTTTCACGTCATGGTAGTACCATGCCATGGTAAAAAAACTTGGCCGAATAGGAACAAATTTTGGTATAAGCTTCTTGCAAATTGGAGCTTCTCTCAAGAAGGCTCGTGGTTCTGGGAGGGAACGTGTCACCTTTGTGTGCGTAATTAAAATTTGAAATACAAGCACATGTTCCAGTGCACCAAAGTTGGTTGAAAAATCACATGTGTGTCCTCGGGTAAATTTCTAGGTTCCATGCAAGAAATGAGAATGAAATTCAAAATTCTGGGCGTCGTGGCTGGGTTGGAAACATTGAGAAACTTGGTTTTTTAATTCCTGTAAATCCAAAACACGCATGAAAATAATGAAACTTGGCTTGGTGCCATGACATGGCACCAACATGCTGTGGTAAATTTACAGTCTAATTTGTGAAGGCGCACACATTAACAATCAACAAAGTCATTTCGGAACAAGTGCTGTCATGTTACAATCGGAAACACAAGTATTATTGAAACTGTAGGCCTTCTACTTACTAGTACCATTTACGTGCTGCCACGCGTCCCCATTTTTTATTAGCTAGGAGGCGCCATGCAGGGTAGCTATTTGAGTACGAGAGGCGTGCGATCAGACCCCTGCGCGTGCCTATCGGGAGGAGAGCCCTTTGACATCCATCTGCCGTCCACCTCTCTACCAAGGTCTCCATTAATGGCGCCCGAGCCTCTGTTTAATGGCGTGGCGATGTCTCACTCGACTGAGATTTAAGAGAGAAAAAAGAAAAACTGAAAGCACGGATCTTGATGTAAGATCCGACGGACCTATATAGCATCTACTGCGACTATTAGCAAGACTGATGAATATATAACGACGATTAATTTTTTTTATCAAAGAAGGGCTTGCCCCTTCCGATTTTCATTGCTGAAAACCACCACAATTCACAAGAAGTTTAGCACAACTCCATCCTAACACGAAGGACTAAAAGCTACCAGATTGAAATAGCAACATCCCAAGAGGCCAACAAAGGCCAAACATCCACGCTAGAACCCAACATTTCACAACTGACGACACAATCCACCTCCTAAACCGATTATTACATCAAAAGAAACCAGGAAACTCAAGGAAGCCCAGCAGCAACTAGAAGAACAGCAACACCAGGGTCGCCACAGCAAGAGTTATCTTCATTCCAGCCTCGCAACATTGATCTTCCACAAAAAGATAAGGACGATTAATTGTCTTACATAACTAGAAAGATAATTAAAAAAGCCACATGCGGCTACGCCCGAAATACACAAGGGCAAATGAAGAAGGAAGACAAGGATCTGGCTCACTGATCACTACTTTCTTGATGCGTTGGTGCAGGCCGCGGGAACTAGTCTCCGCGGCGAGCGGCGATGAGCTCTTTCGTGTCCTCAAGATGCTGCGTTGTAATTAATGCATCGGTAAACGCAAATTATTGAAATATATCGAGTGCAATGCTTTGATGTGTCACGTCAACTCGTACATCAACGAGAAGTTTCATTATCCTCTCCCTCGCGGACTTAACTGCACTAGCCTTTGGTTGTATGATAGGTTGGCCACACACCTGTCTGGCCCACCTGTCATACACACAAAGGCAGGAGCGTCCCTCCCTCGCCCATGAGCGTGGTGGCTGGCAAGACTAGGAGAAGCTTTCGCTACACGCTCTCCCTCCCGCACGCGGTGGACATGCAGCAGTTCAATCGGTGTCAGATGGCCAGAAGCGTATTGTAGTACTCCTCCAGTGCAGTAGTACTCCATCATTGTTCGACTTCCTGAAGAGGCGAAGAGCCAAGCACAGCCCGGACGCTCGTGTGGCAGTTTCATGTGTAGAGTAGTCTAGGATAGCGTGTACCGTGCCTGTAAGCTTAAAATCGTTGGGGTCGGCTCCATGCTATGTGGCCGTCTTGAAGTTTTTTTTATATTAAAATAGTCTTATGGCCCTACTCGACACCCTGGTGATTGTAGTTTGCACGCTCATCTGGTCAAGACAGGAATATATATTTTAATTTGTTTTTTTCGAAAAGGGGGGACTCTCCGGCCGCTGCATCAGAACGATGCATCCGGCCACATATATTTTAATTTGTGGTGGGTAAATGTTAGTGGTGGCAGCAAATATATTGTACATTGCGGGTCTTTCAGCCAAGTTTACAGGCAAGCATGTGGGGCCTGTGCTATGATGTGTTGCGTCAACTCGTACAACACGGAGAAGCTTGATTTTACTACACGCCTTCTCCCTCACCCATGCGCGCGGTTGCTCACAAACGAGGACAGGATTTTTCTTAGTAGTACTTCTACAACAAGCTATCCGTCCCGCTTGTGGTGGACGGACATGCAGCAGTGGATTCGACACTGTAGAAGCAGTAGTAGTAACATCATTGTTCGTCTTCTTGAAGAGGCGAAGAGCCAAGCGCAAACCGAACGTTGCAGTTGCGAACATTGGCGCACGCATATAGCCAGGCTCATGCATGAGACAAAATTGCTATGTGAGCCCACTATTGTACTAGTACATACAACTAATTGCTAGTATAGCCGTGTAAACCAGAAAGGAGTATTTGCCCTTCTACAGATTTCAACAAGTGTCTAGACTACACCGAGACGGAGTACATATGGAGCAAAATGAGTGAATCTGCACCGTAAATAAATACGTACTAGTTCTATCGTTTTCCTCTCCGAGGTGCACAATATTGAGTATACTGACTAGTCTCATTTTGACACGCATTTACGTTTTTTTACACAGCACAAACGCAAGCGCTCATATACACGCACATACACTCACCCCTATGAACGCACACACAAACGGCACTATCATCTTGAAATTTACAAAGTCACCATAGGCACCTCGTCATAGACGGGTCCATAGGTGCTTGAATGCCAAGGAGGGAGAGGGTAGCGGTTCCCAAGACATTGAACGATTAATGATGCATCCTCAATTACATGTAGAGGGAATTAATTGGAGAAGCAGAATAGAGCCAGCACGATGTGAATGCAACAGAGTTTGGACTCTCATATAATAAAGGCGCCCCACCACTCCAATCCATCTACTCCCAAGTCTCTGCGCAGCACTGCTCACTCCAATCCAAGACCAAGTGACCAGAAGCCACAAGCACCTATGGAGGCGATGGACGCGAGTGGTAGTCGGCTATGCCAAATCATCCTAGGCGCCGGCCTGCGGCCCCGCACCGCGCAGTGTTTCCAGACGGTGCTGGCGACCGCAGGCATCGTGGCCCTCGCCGACGCCGGCTTCGCCACTCATCCTCTCCAGATATAAACAAGACAGCGGTAGCGACATTTTCTCCCTACTCACCCCTGGTCACAGATCCGGCCGGTGTGTGTAGAGGAATAAAATGTGCATCGTTCAGGCGGTCATCGCCACCGAGGGAGGAAACCCACAGCTGCCGGTGGGGCCTGATCCTCTTCCCGTGCGGTTCTCTCCGACACAGAGCCGGCTCAGGAGGTCCTCCGACCCTTCTTCCTCCCTTCCGTATTGTCCGCAGATCCGACCTGCCGCCGCCGACATCCCGGCGATCCTCAGGTATAAGTTCTTCGAAAGCGGCCTTGCTCTACTGCCCTAGCTCCCCACGTGTCTGCATGTGCATCTTTTTCTACTCCCATCAGCTCTTCCAAAGCCACATAAATTTTTAGTATTATTAGAGGTAAAGCGACTTCATGCATTCGAATCTAGGGCTTTGTTCAAACAATGAAGAAAGGGGGGAAAGTTGTAGCATGAATCTAGGACTTGATTCAAAGAGGAAATAATATGGTGAAAGTAGTAGAGACCGGATACCCAACCGGTCTCTTGGTTGAAAAGGGAAATAATGGGAAAATGCAGTACAAACTGGATAAGGAACAGATCTATTATTGGTTGAAAAAAGGATAGAAAGTGGCGGCTGGTGGACAAGTCAACAGAGTATGTCCAGGATTAGATTTGCTGCCATCACATAGTAAAAGGTCTCCAGGATTAGATTTGCTGCCCTCACATAGTAAAAGGTCTCAGGATTAGATTTGCTGCCCTCACATAGTAAAAGGTCTCCAGGATTAGATTTGCTGCCCTCACATAGTAAAAGGTCTCCTGGATTAGATTTGCTGCCCTCACATAGTAAAAGGTCTCCAAGATTAGACTTGCTGCCCTCACATAGTATAAGGTCCCAGGATTAGGTTTGCTGCCCTCACATAGCATGAACAAATTCGGCATCACCACTTTATGCCTCCTTGTAGGTACGTTGTGCTGATGCGTCCACCGTCGCATGTCCTTATACCAACCTTTTGCTGTTGTTAATGTAAGGGCACATGTAAAATGAAGCGATCACACTGTTACCTTAGGGACATGTCTAACCAGTGTTATTGTTAATCTAATGCCTCCAGTGATAAGATGCAATTAAACTGTGTTACAAATGGCACTCCTGCTGTTTTCCCCAGTATGATAAGTAAGTTGCTCCTTTACGCTGCTGAGTGTCCTGGTGTCCCCATGGTCCCACGCCCTTAAACCAACTCTTTAGCTGCTATTGATTTACTATGTCTGGTAAACAAGCAATGCCACCATTAAAGGAATCCCATATTTGAGGAATCTCATTGTTGATCGTAATGCTTCTGGTAACATGAAGCATTGCTGACGTTTTAAAATTTCTACTGTCCTTGCGTGATTGCCATGAACATAATTAAGATGCTTATTTTTCATTTTGTATATGTTTTGTATATTCTTATTGACCAGCAATTGTTAACTTTCTATATTTTTGTGCAGATAGGGATATCCATTTCACCTTGTTGCTAATGTGACCTTTTGGTGAACTGCACAAAACTCTTTTTTTTGGAATGAGTGTATTGTGCAGTTCAACTAAAATGTCATGTGGGCAACATCTCTCAATTTTGGTGGAACTTCACAAAATGGTTCTGAATCTTGCAAGCTGGGAAACACGGCATGATGATGCCGAGGACAACAACCATAACAAATAGTTCGAACTTGGTAGTATTACCTTTGTGAAAGTGCAACAAATGTGCTGATCGTGTGCGTCCTTAGAATAATAATTCTAATTGTTGTGCATGTTGATCCAGTGGCACTGATAGAACGAGCGAATGCATTGTTGTTTCAAGTATAAATTTCTATTAAAGATAATTAAATTTAAGTAAAGTGACCACTAACTCCTGTTATTACAGTACCAATACAGACCCTCTTGTGAACCGACGTGTGGCCGAGGGTGCATCTTCTGCCGGGCATGCAGCGGACGAGGGAGGGGTAGTAACTGTTGTCGCCTGTACTCACTCAGCTTACTGTTGAATCCAGTTCCCCAAGAGCTGAAAAACGAACTGCTGCCGCTGCCTACACACTCGTTCACTCGAGGAGTCTCCAATGGTGATCCAAGGGTTGAGCCAGCTGGATATGACTTCAGCAAGGAGTTCCCCTTTGAGTTCGCCGTGCAGTCCTATGGCTGCACCAAGTTGAATGTGATGTACACCAACGATATGTACTCGGTGAAGCTCTGCCTTGCCTCAGTCCTATGGCTGCACCAGGTTTTGGAGCATTCGCCCGTTTCATCGGAAGTGTCGACTGCACCTTCGCTACGGTGGAGAGAAGGAAGAACGCGGCGATTCGGCCATCTGGTACAACAAGCTTGTCGACATCCAGAAGCAATACAAGATCATCAGCAACGGGCAGGAGAAGGACTCCGTGGTTGACCTCGCTGAGACCATCATCGACCCCTGATACGCCAACATGAAAGAAGACGACCTGAACACGTGGGAGGTACCTCTGAATCTAGCCTACATAACCTACACGGCCAAGGACGCATACGCATGCTACGACATGTATAGGCAGATCTTGGACATGAGGGCGTGTCTGCTTCCTGTAACCGACGAGTAAACGGAGAACCGCAACGTCATGATCAAGCGTGCCAGGAAGGTCTAGATGTTGTACTTTATCTGTTTATAAGAACCTTTATCATCTGAGTGTTTCATGCATTAGCCTATGTGTCGTAATTATCTGTTTTGTCCAAAATATTTCTTTTAAGAACCCATTAACCTGATTGCTTGTTTAGTGGCTATTTGCTTATGTATGTAAACTAGTTCACTTGTCCGTAAAAAAAACTAGTTCACTCGGCTGCCGTGCTTTGAATCTCCTTCCTCCCAACATATTCCCCTCCTCTGGTGGACCCAGCAGGTCTCTGAATTTTCTCCCACTTTATTTTTCGATGTAAACTGAGTTTTCTCCGAGTACTTTCCCCTAGAACCAACTCAACTATCCCACGTCTAGCCTAAAAAATAATAATACCCCACATACTATTAACTCATCAAATTAAAATGATATTTTATTTCGTAAGTTGAAAGTTCTTACAAAATAATAATAATAATTGTTTATATATAACTTGGCAAGTTAACTCCTAGTGATTGCGTACATAAGCTTGCAAAGATTTTACTGACGTGCAATCATGTGTTTATGTTTTTATAACATTTCTCCGTCTAGCCCAACATGATATTTTCACCCAGCCCAGCAAGTCCGCAGATTCGAGAAAAATGCAAATTGGATTTAAACGGGCTGCATAGATGCTACATCATTGTTTCACCCAGCCCACCAAATGGACTAAAAAACAAATGGACTGGCTGACATGTGGGCCAGTAGGTCGAAGCCTAAGAAGGCATTGGATTTACATCCAATGGCCGGCATTCTTCTTCAATCTCTCGTCTTCTTCCCCCAGCGCTGCCGGAACCGCCTGCTCGAGCCGTCGGCGTCCAGCGGCATTGTTTTGCGCTCCTCAGCGAAATGCTACCCCACCGACGGCCAGGCCATCCCTCCACTCCGCACCTCCTGTTATTCTCTCCCGAGTGTAGGACTACCCCGCACCCGAACCAGTCAAGTTTCCTACTCCTCTCCGTTTGTGACTCCACTGCCGCGTCTTCCCCATCTCTGGGTCGTTCCAGTCTGGGGCCTCACCGTTGTCCACCGCCTCTATGCGCTCGGCGCGGCGTGGTCAACATACGATAGTCATCGGAAGAGGACTGTACGTGGAGAGCCTGACGGCTGGGACCCACGAGGTCCATGGTCGCACGCAAGGAAAGTTCCTCCTTATTACGCACTGTACGTGGGAAGGGCTTCTGTATTTCGCAAAAAAAACGTTCCTGCCGCTGACAGGTCGGACCCACCAGCTATATCCTCGCACGCAAGGAAGTGCCTCCTTATTAGGCACCAAAAAATGAATGCCACCTGCTAGCTGGGACCCACCATAGTGGGTGGCTGACTTGTGGGCCTACTAAATTGACGAGGACGGAGGGCTTTGTCAACTTAGTCAATATGAACGATTCTAGCTCCAGTGACCGTACGATGTCCATCCAACGGCCATAGTGCTTCTTCAACCTCTGGTCTTCTTGCTCCAGCTGCCCAAAGCAGCGCCGGTCGTGCCACGTGCTCCTGCCTCTCGTGGCCGGCTGTGATGCCGCGGAGGCCTTACTGCCCCCTACTACTCCCACCGCTGGCCCAGGGTATCCCTCTACTCACCCACACCCACTGTTATTCTGCGGCTGTCGGTGGGAAACGACACCTATGGGATCACAAGAATCCCTACTACGGTTGCGGGGCGCGGGGTTGAGAGAAGAGCAGGTCTGATAGAGAAGCACACGGTTCGTTTATCCAGGTTCGGGCCGCGAGGATGCGTAAAACCCTACTCCTGCATTGGTGGTTGTATTCTGTGTTCTTGAGCTAGCTACGAGGCGTAACGAGCTCCAAAAAGCCGAATCCTTCTCCTGGTCTCCTCGGGCCTCCTTTTATAGGTGAAAGGGGCTGCCACAGTGGCACACAGGAGGTGGAAAGGGTACAGTGCTGCGAGGTTATCCCTCGTATTACAGGACAAGGTGCATTTAATGCATCGCTTAGGTGTCCTCTCACTTTATCGGGGACGGGGGCGAGGCCCGTCCCATCCGTCGCCGCTCCTGCAGGCTTCGACACGCGCCCTGGCCAGCGGTGCATGCGGTGCCATGTAGGCAGGCAGGCAGCTGAGGTGGCGCAGTGGTGGAGCCTCCACGAAGGGCTGCATGTTGCCACGTAGGTGCATGCCCACTTGGTTAGGTCGGCAGCTGCATGCGAACGGCGGCGGAGCCTTGGCTGGTCTGGGCCTGATGGTGGCCCTGCTGGCGTGCTTGGCGAGGGCCTTGCCGGGTGGCCCGGCAAGGGTCTTGCCGGGTCAGTCTTGCCGTGGCACGCAGGCGTCCCCGGCAAGGATCTTGCCGGGGGTCTTGTGGGTTCCTTCGGCGAGGATGGCTGACTTCCCATCCTCACTTGATCTTGACTATTCTTTATCATCACAAAGATCTGTATGCCACCACAAAGGTGCCTCCTGAGCCTTGTCCCAACACATGTGTTGAGTGTTGGTGCGCTCGAGGGTGGCTCGCTCGGCTGGCGTGGGTCAAAGCCTTATTGTGGACCACAGTCTGGTTATGCCTCCGTCTCTGTCCATGGTATTTTCAGTGCGTAGTTATGTACATGCGGTACGTATGCCGCCATTTGGTCAGGACTGAGATGGAGGCCGTATTGCTAGTCTGACTCCTGACGAGCCGGACTGCCAAGCTGCGGAGTAGTTTGGACTCGTTTGACAGTGTCTCGGAGCGTGGCCGCTGAATTGAAATTCTGCCTTAAAAGGTCGCTCTTTACTTCCATTTCCAGAGCCACTGTGTGTTCTTCAGTACGGAGGGAGCGCTCCGTGTTTCCATTGACTGTTATGACCCCGCGTGGTCCAGGCATCTTGAGCTTGAGATAAGCATAGTGTGAACTACATTAAATCGAGCGAACGCGGTTCATCCGAGCAGTGCTGATAGCCACTGCGGAAGGGGACGATATCGAAGATCAACTCTTCGCTTCTGAAGTTGTCCGGGGACCTGAAGACAACTTCCAGTGTGATTGAGCCCGTACAATGGGCCTCTACACCTGGTATGACTCCTTTAAAGGTAGTTTTGGTGGGCTTGATCCTTGATGGATCGATGCCCTCCTGATAGAGCAGGTTGAGGCTGCTGTCAACGTCCATGAGGACTCGCGTCAGGTGGAATCCATCAATTATTGGGTCGAGGACCAGTGCGGCTGAACCTCCATGATGGATACTAGTCGGATGATCCCTACGATCGAAGGTGATCGGGCATGACGACCATGGATTAAATTTTGGGGCGACTGGCTCTGTCGCATAGACATCCCTGAGCACGCGCTTGCGCTCCCTCTTGGGGATATGGGTAGCGTATATCATCTTCACCGTTTTGACCTGAGGGGCAAAGTTCTTCTATCCCCTGTAATCGGTGGACGGGGCTCCTCGTCATCGTCTTTGCTTTGCGACCCCTTCTCCTTGTTTTTGGCATTTATCTTGCCGGCCTGTTTAAAAACCCAGCAACTCATGTTGGTGTGGTTGGCTGGTTTATTGGGGTGCTGTCTATCTGGCATGGACGATCGAGTATGCGGTGCAAGCTGGATGAGCCCGAATTGTTCCTTTTGAATGGCTTCTTCCGCTGGCCGGACTTGGAGCCACTAATCCGGTGTTGACTGTCGTGTCGTCGGTATTATCACCGTTGCTTCGACACTTGTGTCTATTGTGTCGGGGCTTGCCATTGCTATTTCTGGCTTCCGAAGTGACATGTTCGCTTGCATTGTTATTGCTGTGGGCTAGCCAGCTATCTTCGCCCACGCAAAAGAGGGTCATAAGCACCGTGAGGGCTGCCATGGACTTCGGCTTTTCTTGGCCGAGGTGTCGGGTGAGCCATTCGTCCCGGATGCTATGTTTAAAGGCCACTAGGGCTACGGTATCCGGATAGTCGATGATCTGGTTCTTTTTTGTTAAGAACCTAGTCTAGAATTTCCTGGCTGACTCTCCGGGCTGTTGAATTATGTGACTTAAGTCATCGGCATCCGGAGGTCGAACATATGTACCTTGGAAGTTGTCAAGGAAGGCTTCCTCCAAGTCTTCCCAGCTGCCAATGGAGTTTTTGGGAAGACTGTTCAACCAGTGCCGAGCTGGTCCTTTGAGTTTTAGTGGGAGGTATTTGATGGCATGGAGATCATCACCGCGGGCCATATGAATATGGAGAAGAAAATCCTTGATCCATACCGCGGGGTCTATTGTCCCATCATATGATTCGATGTTTACGGGTTTAGACCCTTCTGGGAATTCGTGCTCCATTACCTCGTCAGTGAAGCAAAGGGGGTGTTTGGCGCCTCTATATCGGGCCACGTCGCGATCTAGCTCGGATGGAGTCCGTCTGCGCTTCTTGGCCCGGGTGTGATTATGATTGTTGCGTCCAGCTAGGTAGTCGTTGTCGCGTGTCGGGGCACGCCCCGGCGATGCATAGATTGATCTGTTCTGACCTCCTCTACTATCCAAGTCCTGCCGCAGGTCATATGTATGTCCCCGAGCTGTTTTATCTCTGCGTTTTCGGTGAGGTGGTACGGGCTGGTGTTCGGCTTGAGTTGCCACTTTGTCCCGGCCACGTGGTGGTCGGTCAGCCACATTATGCGATGATGGTGCGGGCTCTAGCGCCTCATCATCGAACTAAGGTAGCATTTGGCGCCTCAGATAACTTTTGGCTGGGTGCTCGAGGCCGTGTTCCTCGGTTGCCAGTACATTAGTCCATCTATCGTTGAGCAGATCTTGGTCAGCATGAAGTTGCTGCTGCTTCTTTTTCAGGCTCCTTGAAGTGGCTATTAGCCGGCGCTTGAAGCGCTCCTGCTCGAGAGGTTCCTCAGGCACGATAAAATCCTCGTTGCCGAGGCTCACCTCATCCTTGCAGAGTGGAAGATAATTACTGTCCTCCGAGTCTTTGTTTATGGCCTGTTCATCAGGGCTAACTTGCCCGTCTTCCCGTTCGTCCTGTATGGAAGTTGGCTCAATGGGGTCTTCATTGTCTTCGGCATCGTCAGGAGTATTGTTTTCTCCTATGCCGGTATTGCTGTCTTTTCCACAGCGTGACTTGGAGTGGCGCCGCTGACGTCGGCGCTTTGGCTGTATCTCAGGAGGTTTGTCCTTGACCGGGTCTTCCTTGTCGTCGTCGCTATTCTCTTTGTGTGTATCCACCATGTACACGTCATACGAGGAAGTGGTCGTCCAGCATCCAGTAAACGGCGGGTTTTGGGCCTCCTCTTCTCTAGCATCGTCGTCCATACTCTCGATGTCTTCGGAGCCGTAATCGGGCATGTCGGTTAAGTCCTCGACAGTGGCTATGAAGTAGGAGGTGGGTGGGAAGAGAAATTCCCTGTCATCAACCCCTAGTTCGAACCGGATATAATTCGGCTGTGAGTCGCCTGCTAAGGAGAGGGTTTATAATGAGTTTAGCACATCACCTAAACGTGAGTGCCGGAAAATGTCCGCGATGATGAATTTGACGACCGACGTCTCATCGGGCTCGACGGACACGGACGCGCGTGGTTCGGAAACTGTGGCCGGAGACAAATCCGATGTTCCAGTGACATAGGTCATGCTGGAGGTTGGGTCTGTGTGCGGCTCCAGCGCCCCGGAGTCTGAGGCTCCCGTGGCAGGGTTGAGCTTCCCATCCTCGGATGGCGTAATCTGCGTCGGATCTAGGGCCGGAGCACTTACAGGTGCTATCCCCTGGGTATGGTCCGATGACAGATTTAGTTCATGCTCATCGCGGTGGCAAGGAGCGGCTGCCATGGGCTCGAACCCGTCGAAGATCAAGTCTCTGCAGGTATCGACAACATAGTTCAAGCTTCCAAACCTGACTTGATGGCCAGGGGCATAGCTGTCGATCTGCTCTAGAAGGCCAAGCGAGTTGGCCCGCAGTGCGAAGCCGCCGAATACAAAGATCTGGCCGGGGAGAAAATCTTCCCCCTGGACAACATTGTTGTAGATGATTGACGGGCCCATCGAACCTCTTGAAGACGATGCAGCGGAACTCTCAATGAAAGCACTAATGTCGGTGTCAAGACCGGCGGATCTCGGGTAGGGGGTCCCCAACTGTGCGTCTAAGGTCGATGGTAACAGGACACACGGGACACGATGTTTACCCAGGTTCGGGCCCTCTCTATGGAGGTAATACCCTACTTCCTGCTTGATTGATCTTGATGAATATGAGTATTACAAGATTTGATCTATCACGAGATCGTAATGGCTAAAACCCTAGAAGTCTATCCTGTATGATTATGATTGTCCCTATGGACTAAACCCTCTCCGGTTTATATAGACACCGGAGAGGGCTAGGGTTGTACAAAGTCAGTTACAGAGAAAGGAATCTTCATATTCGGACGCCAAGCTTGCCTTCCAAGCCAAGGAGAGTCCCATCCGGACACGGATGAGAGTCTTCGGTCTTGTATCTTCACAGCCGATCAGTCCGGCCCATGTCAAACAAGCCGGACGTTTGAGGACCCCTTAATCCAGGACTCCCTCAATGGGTGCCGACGCAGTCGGGGCGACGGGAGCCGGAACAGGAGCGGGGACAGGCGCGGTGTCTCCCTGCAAGGCCGGTTCAAGCTCGTCCCAAAGCGCCTTATGTTCTTGAGACTCCGGCTCAGTGTCTTCCTCAGGAAACTGGAAGACTAAGGGCAAACCATCGTGATACGGCATGGCGTACAGTTAGGTCAGGCTGGTTGGAGGTAGACGACAGGAGAATCAGGGAGGAAGAGTGAAGATTGTAGCGATACCGGGTAGTGCGGGGTTGATTTTAAACTGTGGCATCGGCGACATTAAAAGTGGGAGCAGTTGGGACGAAGGTGGGTGGCGGAGCCTGGTCAAAGCGGTCGCCTCCCGGTGAGCCTGAGCAGCGGTCTGCTCGCACGCCTCCTGTCGACTCACATGCTTGCTGGATGACACCTGCTGATGAGAAGCGGGACTCGTGGCAGCACGTAAACGCCCACAGTTTAAATAAATACCTTGGCTCTTCAATTGTGCAACTTCGCATAAGAGCATGGTTAATAATATAGCCAACAACCGGCTATATAGAGTTGCCATGTCATATATAGTCAACCTTATAGCCAACATGTATAGTACCTAGTTGCTAAGTAATACTACTTTATCAATGCATGATCCACCATACACTCTCACATGTTTCTTGGAGTCCGTGTTGCTGCCGACTGTTAATCTACAGCCCGCTTCCCTCACTAGTAGAAAACCGGCCTTTTGTCCCGGTTCGTAAGGGCCTTTAGTCCCGGTTCCCGAACCGGGACTAAGGGGTCGTTACTAATACCCTCACTCTTTAGTCCTGGTTCAAACCAGAACCGGGACAGATGGGCCTCCACGTGGCCTATGCGCCGAGCCCAGGCAGGAGGGCCTTTGGTCTCGGTTGGTGGCACCAACCGGGACCAATAGACCTCCACGCGTCAGCATTTCTGTGGCTGGGGTTTTTGGTTTTTTTTGAAAGGGGGGGGGGGGTTGGGGATTTTGGGGGGTTAATTTAGGTATTTCATATATTGTGTTAGATAGCTAATTAATAGAGAGAAGTGTTCTCTCTTATGTCCGTGCTTGGTCGACGCTACGTATACTATATACGTATAGAGAGGACTAGACACGCTAGCTAGCTAGTAAGCAAACGAACGAAACAGAAGATCATCATGAACATATATGCATACAGAGAGAAGTGATATCGACCACCTCTCCTTCTCTGAGAGATTGGTCGAACAACAAGTTCTCGTATATCTATCGTCCGACACTACCGGCTACATATATACAATAATTATCTTTTACAAATATAATCTCTTAAATTATGGACGCATGGTCCACATATATTCTCCTTCTTCAGCGATCAAGTGGTCAAGAAAGAATGCCGCCAATTCCTCTTGAATTGCTCGCATGCGATCTGGTTTTAGGAGTTCATCCCGCTGCCGAAACATCTAATTTGAAGAAGGGGGTCAATACATATATATATATGAATGAATGAAACTCAACACAAATGATGGTAATAAACAAAAATTGTGAATATTATTTCTTACGCACTTCATATTGTTTCTCAGAGTACCCGCCCCGCTCACAGGTCGTGTGGCGGATGGACTCGCAAACTTAGTATCCACATAAATCATTCGCTTGGTCCTGCCACAACCACTTTACAAGAAATAGAGGTCAATCAAACTGATAAGCAAGAATGCCAAATGGTATTGATGAAACTAGCGCTTGAATCAATAGCTAGGAGACGCGCGGAACATGGTACTATAGTACTTACTTTCAGGTATCTAAATTCCAGCTCCTTCGGGTGTCCCGGGGATTTTGTGCTGAATTTTCTCCAAACACTGCCAGACAAAAGAAAACAATTACTTGATATCAGGAAATGAACAAATTTGCTGATATGGTGGATAATGATCGATTTAACTTACTTCTTGAGGATTTCAGTCATGTCCGCATACTCCTAGGGATCTTTTCGTCTTGAGTCCAAGACAGTTACTACTCCCTTCTGAAGCCTAATCTCCAGGAGAATATAGTGGAAACTGCGCACGCATGCATAACTCATCAATTACATTACTATAACCTGGACTAATATATAAGGGAAACCGAATATGCACAAGACAACACTCACTTGAAGTTGTAAGCAAAGAGTATTATATCTTTGTGTTCATTTATTTTGAATGATCGTAGCAAGTTGGCCTCAGTATCTGCGGCATGATCTTTAATCTGAACTGCATCTATGAGATTTGTGTTAATGAACCCAATATCACCGATTTGTCTTTTCTTCAATTCGGCGATCTTCAATCTGCATAATATAGTGAGGATAATTATAAATACATGCAATGAAAGAGCTGAGCTATATAGAGAGACTTAATGACAGAAGTAGTAGTACTTACAGACAGTAGCAGGTGACCGTTGCTTTATCGAGGACCAATTGATTGAAAAACTTATAGAACTCCTCAAATGGAACATGCAACAGTTCAATTCCAACGAGGTCATGCTCCGGTTTAACTCTCATATACAAAGTATTCCTCCCCCCAGACTCTCTGCAGGTTTTCATGTACCAATCATGCAATCTTTGCATCATCGTTGTTAGAGATCTTTCATCTTTGACGAGAGGCTTCCCGTACTCGTATCTGTGTATCTGCACGTCCAGGAAATCATAATGTACATCGTCGAGCAGGTAATCGTCAGGATTGTTATAACCGGGCGCCATCCTCGGATCGACGCTAGGCACCTTGAGCGGGGGGCACGATTGCTTTGCTTGTTCGCCGAGCTGGGCAATTTGTTTCCCAGCTACTCGTCGTTCTTTCGGCCTTTGATCACTGACTGTACTTCCCGACCGCGACGCTTCGGCCCATGTCTTTGCAATAATGCGCTCATAGTTGCCTTTCAGCGGAGACTTGGGTGGTTTTGCCGGGGCAGCCAGAGTGCGCTTCACTTTCACCGGATCTAGATTCTCCTTCGGAGGTGGATTTCTCTTTTCTTTCAAACCTTGAAACCAGTCATCCACCTCGGTTTGCGCGATCCTCGCATTCCCCTCCAGGGTCCTCTCGTATGGTAACTTCTCTGGAGTCTTCAAAGAAGGACCGAATCTGTATTTCCTCCTGCCTCTGGCTGTACTGCTAGACGCCGACAGAGCAGACGGAGCGGCAGTCTTATTGACTTGCTTACGAGGCGAAGGAGAAGCACTACGAAGCGCCGGAGCAGCTGCCGGAGCGGCGGCGGGTCTCTTCCGCCCTTGCTGACGAGGCGGAGAAGGAGTAGGCTTGCTGCTCGGGTGCGGCGGCGCAGGCGGAGAAGGAGGCGGAGTGCCGCCACGCGCCGGAGAAGGAGCCGGCCGAGGGCCCTGATCGTCACTCGCCGGAGGAGGAGGTGGTGGAGGAGGCGGAGTGCCCTGACTCGTCGGAGGAGGAGGAGGAGGCGGAGGCGTCCAGTTTGGAAGCTTGATGAGCTCTTTCCGCCATAGGCATGGAGTCTTCAGAGCAGAACCCAGCCGAGTCTCCCCTTCTCCGGTAGGGTGGTCAAGCGGGAGGTCCTCAAATCCCTCCGTTATTTCATCCACCATCACCTTAGCATATCCTTCTGGAATCAGCTGGCAGTGAAAAGTTGCGTCGGGTTCATTAGGAAAAACAGAGCCAACAGCCGCCGTGACCTTCATATTCATCCATTGCGTCATAAGGTGGAAAATTTGAACCTCCATGATAGCATCCACGGGATAGCTGGCAGGAGCCGTCAAGACAAGCTCCGGCTGAAGCAGCTCGGTGGAAGCCACACTGCTTCTCCGCTGAGATGGCGGGGTAGCTTCAGGGAAAGCTTCGGCAGTTCGTTTGCTGCAATTTGCTTCTCGTTCCTCTATCCCGAGTACCCTTTCTTTAAGCGCCTGCAGTTCGGACTGCTGCACTTTCTTCCTCCTCTCCTAGCTTTTGTAACCGCCTGCGTCCGGAAACCCAGCCTTCCACGGAATGGAGCCTGGCGTGCCTCGTGTCCGTCCAGGGTGCTCAGGATTTCCGAGGGCCTTTGTGAGCTCGTCGTTCTCTCTATCTGGAAGGAACGTTCCTTTCTGCGCTGCAGCGATATAGTACCGAAGCTTCTTCAAGGGTATGTCAAGTTGCTCATCCGTCCAAATGCACTTCCCTATTACAGAGTCCAAGGTTCCGCCAGCCCCGAAGAACCAAGTCCGGCAACGGTCTGGCCAGCTCATTGTCTCTGGTTCGATCCCTTTTGCAAGAAGATCATTCTCAGCCTTGGCCCACTTAGGCCGGGCTACGAGGTAGCCACCTGACCCCGTGCGATGGTTAAGCTTCTTCTTCGCAGCATTTTTCTTGTTTGTCGCCGACATCTGCTTACTCTTTTCCGATGTCTTGTAGGCCACAAATGCAGGCCAGTCATCTCTGATCTTCTCATATATGCCCTTGAATTCTAGTGTCTCTTTTTTCTCAACAAACCTATTGAGTTCATTGTTCCACCTCCTGAATAGGTCTGCCATCTTCTTAAGAGCAAAAGACTTGATTAATTGCTCAACTGGCTTCTCAAGATCATCCTCTGGCGGTAGGGTGAAATTTGTCTTCAGCTCAGTCCAAAGATCATTTTTCTGCATATCATTGACGTAAGACATCTCAGGGTCTTCTGTAGCCGGCTTGAACCATTGGTGGATGCTGATCGGGATCTTGTCCCTAACCAGAACCCCGCACTGAGCAACAAATGCCTTCTTTGTTCGGATGGGTTCAATAGGTTGGCCGTCGGGCGCGATTGCTATGATCTCAAACCTTTCATCCGAGCTCAACTTTTTCTTCGGGCCTCGTCTCTTTACCTCAGTTGTGCTCGATCCGGAGGGCTATAAAAAAGAGCAAAGACTTAATTAATATGTGTACATACCAAAACAATGAATGCATCAATTATCTAGTCAGCACAGGCTTAACTAATATATATACCTGGCCGGACTCGGTTCGGTCAACGGAGCCGTCATCACGGTCTCCTTCTTGCACCAGCATTGGGTCACCGGAGCCGTCCTCACATTCTTCTTCTTGCACCGGCATTAGGTCACCAGAGCCGGCTTCTTCACCCTCTCCTTCCAGAGTACCATCGGTGTCGTTGAGATACCACGAGACGACATCACTTCCTTCTGCGATTATGTCCCTCAACATCGCTTCGTTTGCTTCGTCTCGGGTGGTGTCCATAGTTTCTACAAATATTTACAACATGGCAATTATTATTCAAACATGACAGATGGATATATTAGTAGCAAACGTAGAACTAGATAGCTAATCATAGTAAGGAATCATATATATTAATTAGTGGCCTCGACGCTGCTTCTCTAGGGTTTGGGGTGGCCTCGACAACGCTTCAAGGGTTTGGGGTGGCCTCGAGAGAGTTTGTCGGGTAGGGGCGCGGCGGGAGGGGGTAGGGGCGCGGCGGAAGGGGGTGGCCTCAACGGTTTGGGGTGACCAACATCATTTTTTTCTAGGGTTTGGGTGTCCTCGAGAGTTTTTGGTCGAGCGAGAGGGTCGGGGGGGTGCTCCCGCAGTATAAGTTATTATCACAGTCGAGAGGGGGTATATATAACGACCGCCCCTCATGTCGAAGTTATCCGAAGGGTATATTGACCCCCTCTCGTGTTGAAGTTATCGGGAGAGGGAATAAAGAGGAGAAGAAGAAAGGAATAGAGGAGAAGATCGAAGAAAAAAAAAGAGGAGAAGAAGAAAGGAATATAGGAGAAGAAGAAAAAATAGAAATTTCTATTTTTTATTCTTCTCCTCTATTCCTTTCTTCTTCTCCTCCTCTTTTTCTTCTTTTTTCCTCTTCTTATTTATTTCTCCTCTTCTTCCTCTCCTCTTCTTCTCCTTTCTTCCTCTTCTTATTTTTGTTTTTCCTCTCCTTTTCTTTCTTCTTCCTTTCCTAGCTAGAAATATAAAACTTTTCTAAAAATGTAACTTTTGCATATATAAAACTTTTCCATGGATCATCATTTCTCATATATATCCATCTATAGCCACATACATATATAAATGGAAAAAATGCTATGAACAAAAATACATATATACTTGGTAAATATTCTATGAAACATCGTTTGTCATATATATCAATGCATACATCCATGGATCATCATTGCTCATATATCCATAGTCATATATAAAAACTTTCTGCCTATGAACAAAAAACTTTCTATGAACAAAAGACTTTGTATGAACAAAAAAACTTCAGAAATTCTTAGCATTTCTGTAAAAAAAATCAGAAATTTCAGAAAAGTTTGCTGCTGCTCCACTCGATCCTTCTCCTCTCCTCTCCTTCTCCTCTCCTTCTGCTCTTCAATGCGTCGGGGCCGGCGGCGACCATGGAGCAGGGGCAGAGAGCAAGGGACGCACTCGATCGGGACCATGCATGCATGGGAAAGGGGGGGCTCACTTCGAGGGGGCGGCAATGGCAGGAGTCCGGCGACGAGGACGGCGGGCTCGGGGCGGCACGCGGTGACGGGGCCGGCGCGCGGCCGACGACAGGGACGAGGAGGGGTGGGCTCAGGGAGGCACGTACGCAGCGGCGGGGACGACGAGGACGTCGGGCTCGGGGATGCCGGCAATGAGGACGGCGCGGGCTCGGGGAGGCGACGATGTTGGCAGCGGCGGTGTACACGGCGAGGTGGAGCAGCCTCACGGCATCGTCGGCGGGGGAGGGGGAACGGGCGATGCAAACTGAAAATTTTCACAAGTGTTTTTTATATAGTCTAAGCTTTAGTCCCGGTTGGTGGCGTAAACCGGGACTAATGCCCCCCTTTAGTCCCGGTTGGTGCCACCAACCGGGACCAAAGGCCTCTTTTCAGCAGCCCAAAGGGCGGGAAGCGGCGGCCTTTGGTCCCGGTTGGTGGCACCAACCGGGACAAAAGAGGGGCATTGGTCCGGTTGGTGCCACGAACAGGTACCAATGCATCCCTTTGGTCCCGGTTCGTCCCACCAACCGGGACCAATGGCCTTGTGCTGCCCCGCGCCAAAAAGTTTAGTCCCACCTCGCTAGTTGAGAGGGCTCCGGAGTGGTTTATAAGCGCTGCTACGCCAACCCTCTCGAGCTCCTCTCAACTGCAGGCTTTCGGGCCTAATCTGTCACTGCAATGCATGTGGGCCTACGGGGCCTGCTGCGGGCCTGAATCCTGGCCCATGGTTGGGTTTCTAGTCGTATTCAGGCCGTGGTGGCACAGTTGGTGGCATTTTTTGCTATTTTTTTCATTTCTACTTAGAACTAAATACTTATAGTTTTGTAGTGATTTCTTTTTTATTTTATGTCACTAGTTTATGAATAACTTTACAATAAAATTAGTTTTTTGCTTTATTTTTTTGTTCTTTTTGCTTTTAGGTCAGCAAAATTATAAACTTTCTGTTAGTGCCATTAGTTTTAGAAAAATTATAAACTCAAATTTGAATTCTTTGAAATTTGTGTGAATCACAAGTTTGTGATTAACTTTACTAAAAAATGAACATAGATGCACCTATAGAGAAAATTCGACCTAAATTCATAGTTTTCAAATGAACTCTGAAAAAGATGGCATAGCATGCTCGTCTGTTACAAATTTGGCATGGTATCATCATAATAGTTGTGGGAGAAAGTCTTCACTTTTTCTTCGCTTTTGTCATTTGCTTATTGCGTCGTAACCATGGATAATCTTCATCGTTTATCAGGATGCTTGGGTCAGCCTTGACATTGAAGGGAGGAATTTCATGAAACCTTTCATAATCTTCAGACATGTCTGTCTTGCCCTCCACTCCCAGGATATCCCTTTTTCCTGAAAGAACTATGTGGCACTTTGGCTCATCGTATGATGTATTCGTTTCCTTATCTTTTCTTTTTCTCGGTCTGGTAGACATGTCCTTCACATACATAACCTGTGCCACATCATTGGCTAGGACGAACGGTTCGTCAGTGTACCCAAGATTTTTCAGATCCACTGTTGTCATTCCGTACTGTGGGTCTACATGTACCCCGCCTCCTGACAGATTGACCCATTTGCACTTAAACAAAGGGACCTTAAAATCTTGTCCGTAGTCAAGTTCCCATATGTCCACTATGTAACCATAATATGTGTCCTTTCCCTTCTCGGTTGTTGCATCAAAGCGGACACCGCTGTTTTGGTTGGTGCTCTTTTGATCTTGGGCAATCGTGTAAAATGTATTCCCATTTATCTCGTATCCTTTGTAAATCAATACAGTCAAAGATGGTCCCCTGGACAACAAGTACAACTCATCACAAACAGTGTTGTCACCTCTGAGACGTGCTTCCAACCAACTGCTGAAAGTCCTAATGTGTTCACATGTAATCCAGTCGTCGCACTGCTCCGGGTGTTTGGAGCGCAGACTGTTCTTGTGTTCATCGACATATGGGGTCACCAAGGTGTGCTTGAGACCAAGAATGCCCGTCCCTGCATATTATTGAGTCCGCTCCTAGCGTGCCTTTTCCAATCAGTCTCCCCTCATACCGCGATTTAGGGAGACCTATCTTCTTAAGGCCAGGAATGAAGTCAACACAAAACCCGATGACATCCTCTGTTTGATGGCCCATGGAGATGCTTCCTTTTGGCCTAGCGCGGTTACGGACATATTTCTTTAGGACTCCCATGAACCTCTCAAAGAGGAACACATTGTGTAGAAATGCGGGCCCCAGAACGACAATCTCGTCGACTAGATGAACTAGGACATGCGTCATGATATTGAAGAAGGATGGTGGAAACACCAGCTCGAAACTGACAAGACATTGCGCCAGATCACTCCTTAGCCTTGGTACCATTTCTGGATCGATCACCTTCTGAGAGATTGCATTGAGAAATGCACATAGCTTCAAAATGGCTAATCGGACGTTTTCCGGTAGAAGCCCCCTCAATGCAACTGGAAGCAGTTGCGTCATAATCACATGGCAGTCATGAGACTTTAGGTTCTGGAACTTTTTCTCTGGGATATTTATTATTCCCTTTATATTCGACGAGAAGCCAGTCGGGGCCTTCATACTGAGCAGGCATTCAAAGAAGATTTCTTTCTCATCTTTCGTAAGAGCGTAGCTGGCAGGACCTTCATACTGCTTCTGAGGCATGCCGTCTTTTTCGTGCAAACGTTGCAGGTCCTCCCGTGCCTCAGGTGTATCTTTTGTCTTTCCATACATGCCCAAGAAGCCTAGCAGGTTCACGCAAAGGTTCTTCGTCACGTGCGTCACGTCAATTGAAGAGCGGACCTCTAGGTCTTTCTAATAGGGTAGGTCACAAAATATAGATTTCTTCTTCCACATGGGTGCGTGTCCCTCAGCGTCATTCGGAACAGCTACTGCGCCGGGACCCTTTCCAAAGATTACGTGTAAATCATTGACCATAGCAAGTACATGATCACCGGTACGCATGGCGGGCTTCTTCCGGTGATCTGCCTCGCCTTTGAAATGCTTGCCTTTCTTTCGACATTGATGGTTGGTCGGAAGAAATCGACGATGGCCCAGGTACACATTCTTCCAGCATTTGTCCAGGTATATACTTTCAGTGTCATCTAAACAGTGTGTGCATGCGTGGTATCCTTTGTTTGTCTGTCCTGAAAGGTTACTGAGAGCGGGCCAATCGTTGATGGTCACGAACAGCAACGCCTTTAGGTTAAATTCCTCCTGTCCGTGCTCATCCCACGTACGTACACCGTTTCCATTCCACAGCTGTAAAAGTTCTTCAACTAATGGCCTTAGGTACACATCAATGTCGTTGCCGGGTTGCTTAGGGCCTTGGATGAGAATTGGCATCATAATGAACTTCCGCTTCATGCACATCCAAGGAGGAAGATTATACATACATAGAGTGACCGTCCAGGTGCTGTGATTGCTGCTCTGCTCCCCGAAAGGATTAATGCCATCCGCGCTTAAAGCAAACCATACGTTCCTTGGGTCCTTTGCAAACTCATCCCAGTACTTTCTCACGACTTTTCTCCACTGCGACCCGTCAGCGGGTGCTCTCAACTTCCCGTCTTTCTTACGGTCCTCACTGTGATATCGCATTGACTTGGCATGCTTTCCGTTTCTAAACAGACGTTTCAACCGTGGTATTATAGGAGCATACCACATCACCTTCGCAGGAACCCTCTTCCTGTGGGGCTCGCCGTGAACATCACCAGGGTCATCTCGTCTGATCTTATACCGCAATGCACCGCATACGGGGCATGCGTTCAGATCCTTGTATGCACCGCGGTATAGGATGCAGTCATTAGGGCATGCATGTATCTTCTCCACCTCCAATCCTAGAGGGCATACGACCTTCTTTGCTGCGTATGTACTATCGGGCAATTCGTTATCCTTTGGAAGCTTCTTCTTCAATATTTTCAGTAGCTTCTCAAATCCTTTGTCAGGCACAACATTCTCTGCCTTCCACTGCAGCAATTCCAGTATGGTACCGAGCTTTGCGTTGCCATCTTCGCAATTGGGGTAGAACCCTTTTTTGTGATCCTCTAACATGCGATTGAACTTCAGCTTCTCCTTTTGACTTTCGCATTGCGTCCTTGCATCGACAATGACCCGGCGGAGATCATCATCATCGGGCACATCGTCTGGTTCCTCTTGATCTTCAGCACCTTCACCCGTTGCCACATCATTGGGCACATCGTTTGGTTCCTCTTGATCTTCACCAGCCCCCCCCCCCCCCGTTGCAGCATCACGGTATTCAGGGGGCACGTAGTTGTCATCGTACTCTTCTTCTTCGTCGTCTTTTATCATAACCCCTATTTCTCCGTGCCTCGTCCAAACATTATAGTGTGGCATGAAACCCTTGTAAAGCAGGTGGGTGTGAAGGATTTTCCGGTCAGAGTAAGACTTCGTCTTCCGACAATCAGGGCATGGACAACACATAAAACCATTCTGCTTGTTTGCCTCAGCCGCATCGAGAAACTCATGCACGCCCTTAATGTACTCGGAGGTGTGTCTGTCACCGTACATCCATTGCCGGTTCATCTGCGTGCATTATATATAATTAAGTGTCCAAATTAATAGAAGTTCATCATGACATGCATTAAAAGCAAAGTACATACATAGTTCTCATCTAACAACATATAGCTCTCCAGAGCATCTAATTAGTTAAACCATGCATTAAAACTATGTAAAACATTTTAATGCGAAAACAAAGGCGATCATAATCACAACCAAGGTAACAATTGATCCAATGGAATAATGATACCAAGCCTCGGTATGAATGGCATATTTTCTAATCTTTGTAATCTTCAACTGCATTGCATCCATCTTGATCTTGTGATCATCGACGACATCCGCAACATGCAACTCCAATATCATCTTCTCCTCCTCAAATTTTTTTATTTTTTCCTTCAAGAATTTGTTTTCTTCTTCAACTAAATTTAACCTCTCGACAATAGGATCGGTTGGAATTTCCGGTTCACATATATCCTAGACAAATAAAATCCATGTCACGTTGGTCCGCATAATTTTCATAAACAATAAATGAACCAATAGTTATAAAGATTAATGTATATACCACATCCGAATCATAGACAGGACGAGGGCCAACGGGGGCGGATACCAAAACCATCGCACTATATAAGATGCAATAATAAAAGTAAGAAAATGATACAAGTATCTATCTAAACATACAAGTAACAATATTTTTCCCTTCATAAAGAAGATAAGAACAAGAGGCTCACCACGGTGGTGTCGGTGATGAGATCGGCGCGGGTGATCGACGGCGGTGAAGACGGGGGTGGGGCGTGACGGACCGCTAAATCTAGACAAGTCTCGAGGAAAATGGAGCTTTGAGGTCGAGCTTCGAGAGGAGAAAGCTTAACTAGTGTGGCTCGGGAATTTCATCGAACACCTCATGTGCATAGGAGGTGAGCTAGAGCACCACAAACACCTCCCCTCGCCGGTCAAGAAAAACAGAGCACTGGAGTGCTCTGCTCGCGGGCGAGGGTATATATAGGCAGCACCCAAACCACATGGTGAAGACGCGGTACACGAAGGCTGACCCAAACCACATGGCCGAGGTCGGGCCTGTGGGGCCCGATGGGAAGGAGATCCCCGTGAGCTTAGTGTATGGCCAAGTAGAATTGGCCGCAAAGTATTCCCAACAGGACTGTAGACTAGACAGCCTGTTGGATGGTATAGAAGTGGAATTTAGCCAGTCAAATTGACTATGTAATTTAAAGTGACATGTATAATGCCTTCTAACCGGATTGTAGATCATTTGTCATGGCGGACCTTTTCGCTTCAACCACGGGACCCGACAGTCCGGAGTGCATCCGAATACCCTCTCGGTTATGTAAGAACCGGGGCATGCATGGAGACCAGGCGTAGGGGTCATTAGTGCTTCAACAGACAAGTGCCCAACTAGTTATGTTATATTACATGTTTAGTAAGAAACATCTTCCAGGGAGAATAGTTCCGTTAGGGGTTCCTTTCCCTGGGACGCATGACCTAAAGTGCATGTCCGGACTGCAAAAAGAGACGCAGGAAAAACATCTGGGGTCACATATATAAATAAAAAAAGAAAAACATCTTTTGTTCACCGACCGAATATTCCCTTAAGAACGCTAGCTTTCGGCTTCACCCAGTCTGAGGTACACATCCGGTTGACCCGGCAGTAACAATCACAGAGGTGCTCCCCTTATGCCCTAGCCTAATTAACGGGAACGTAGGGCATAAATACAAGAGCCAGGCAACCCAGCTTGGCCAAAACTTAAGTCATATCGATGCATATAATGGTGAATAAAAGGTACATGCGGAAGGATGACACATGTGCTGGGCGTGAAGCCCGTATAAATAAATAAGCTTCTGTAAAAGAAGCCCCCAGGTATAATGAGCGCGGATAGCGCGTCAGTTGTGCGCAAACAGGGCACCAATTGGCCCTTAAAGGCTGTGAGAGGAAAGAAAGGGAGAAAGAGAGAAATAAAAGACAGATAGTGTATAAAAAATGGATAGAGGAAGGAGACGAACACAGAGTCCGGCGCTAGGCGTAGAATCTTCAAAGTCTGGCTGCGTTCCATGGGTTCGGCTCGAGTCAATTATCCGATGCATCCCGCAGATGGTACGCGCCACCAGTCAGAACTTGGTCAATAATGAAGGGACCCTCCCACTTGGGCTTGAGTTTGTCCTTTTTCTTCTCCGGCAGGCGTAGAACTAGTTCGCCAACATTATAGGTTTTGGCCCATACTTCTCTGCTTTGGTATCTTTGAGCCTGCTGTTGATAGAATGTGGAACGGGCTTTTGCCACGTCACGCTCCTCCTCCAGGGCGTCCAAACTGTCGTGCCGATCGATCTCGGCTTCTCTTTCTTCGTACATGCGCACTCAATGTGAGTCGTGAATTATGTCGCAGGGCAGAACCGCCTCTGCGCCGTATACCATAAAGAATGGTGTGTATCCGGTAGTGCGATTCGGCGTGGTCCGCAGCCCCCAGAGTAGGGAGTCGAGCTCCTCTACCCAGTGCGTGTTGGATTCCTTTAAGGACCGCACTAATCTGGGTTTGATGCCGCTCATTATAAGACCGTTTGCTCGCTCGGCTTGGCCGTTAGTTTGTGGGTGATAGACGGAAGCATAATCGAGCTTGATGCCCATGTTTTTGCACCAGAGTTTTACCTCATCGGCCGTGAAGTTCGTGCCATTATCCGTGATGATGCTATGGGGGACATCATAACTGAGTACAACCCCGGATATAAAGTCTATCATCGGTCCAGATTCGGGCGTTTTAACAGGTTTGGCTTCTATCCATTTGGTGAATTTATCCACCATAACCAACAAGTATTTTTTCTTGTGGGTTCCCCCTTTAACGGGTCCAACCATGTCGAGCCCCAGACCGCGAAGGGCCAGGTAACGTGGATTGTTTGGAGGGCGGTGGGTGGCATATGGCTTTGGTTTGCAAACAGCTGGCAATCGATGCAACGTTGGACTATGTCCTGAGCGTCTGCCTGGGCCGTCGGCAAATAAAAACCTGTACGGAAGGCCTTGCTTACAAGGGCCCGGGTCCGGCATGAGGTGGTGGCCGCCGAGTCCGGCATGAATTTCTGCCAGAAGCTTCCGCCCTTCCTCTTCGGAGATGCACCTTTGAAGGACTCCGGTGGTGCTTTTCTTATAAAGCTCTCCCTCATGGACCTGATAGGCTTTAGATCGCCGCACTATGCAGCGTGCCTCATTTTGGTCCTCGGGGAGTTCCTGCCTGGTTAGGTAGGCCAGGAATGGTTCTGTCCACGGGGCGATGACGGCCATTATAACGTGGGCTGGAGATGTTATTTCGGTGGCAGAGCCTCCGATTATGTCAGAGTGTTCGGTATCGGGCATTGCGGTTAGGTCCGGGCTGTTATTGCCGGGTTCCCCTCCTCATACCACGGATGGCTTGAACAGCCTCTCCAAAAGATGTTGGGGGGGGGGGGACTGCATCGCGTTTTGCGCCGATGCGTGCCAGGACATCTGCCGCCTGATTGTTTCCCGGGCTATATGGTGAAATTCGAGCCCCTCGAACCGAGATGACATTTTTAGGACGGCGTTGCGATAAGCCGCCATTTTCGGATCCTTGGCATCAAAGTCTCCATTTATTTGGGATATTGCGAGGTTCGAATCCCCACGCACCTCTAGGCATTGAAGGCCCATGGATACTGCCATCCGGAGACCATGTAGAAGGGCCTCATATTCGGCTGCGTTGTTGGAGTCCGTATACATTATCTGGAGTATGTATTGAACTATATCTCCGGTTGGGGACGTCAAAACGACGCCAGCCCCCAGACCAGCCAACATTTTGGAGCCGTCGAAGTGCATGATCGAGTTGGAATATGTGTCGTACTCTTTAGGAAGTTCGGCTTCCGTCCATTCGGCGACAAAGTCGGCCAATACTTGCGACTTAATGGCTCGCCGCGGCTTGTAAGTTATGTCGAACGGGAGGAGTTCAATGGCCCATTTGGCAATACGGCCCGTTGCGTCGCGGTTGTTTATGATATCATTGAGTGGCACGTCCGAGGCTACTGTTATCGAACACTCTTGAAAGTAGTGTCGCAGCTTCCGGGATGCCATGAATACCGCGTATGCTATCTTTTGATAATGCGGGTACCGTGACTTGCATGGAGTAAGGATAGTGGATACATAGTAGACCTGCTTTTGAAGGGGGAATTTATGTCCGTCTCGTTCGACGACGAGCACTGCGCTCACAACTTGATGAGTTGCTGCAATGTATAACAGCATTGGTTCCCCAATGTTTGGCGCGGCCAGGACTGGGTTGGTTGCCAATATGGCCTTTATTTCTTCCAGTCGGGTTGTGGCGGCATCCGTCCACTCAAAGTGTTCGGTGCGTCGAAGGAGGCGATAAATTGGTAATGCCGTTTCTCCCAGGCGGGAGATAAAGCGGCTTAGAGCCGCCACGCATCCGGTTAATTTCTGGATTTGTTTGAGGTCTGTTGGGATATCCAGCTGCGACCGAGCTCGGATCTTGGCCGGATTTTCTTCAATTCCTCTGCCAGATACAACGAAGCCCAGGAGCTTTCCGGCGGGCACGCCGAAGACGCATTTCTCCGTTTTGAGCTTGATGTCATATGTTCGAAGGTTATCGAATTTGAGTCTCAAGTCGTCTACTAGAGAGTCGACATGCTTGGTTTTGACGACCACATCATCTACGTATGCCTCCACTGTTTTGCCGATCTGGTTTGCCAGACATGTCTGAATCATGCACTGATATGTTGCGCCGGCTTTTTTGAGCCCAAAGGGCATTGTGTTGAAACAGAAGGGGTCGTTTGGTGTGATGAATGCCGTTGCGGCTTGGTGGGGTTCCGCCATCTTAATCTGGTGGTAGCCGGAGTATGCGTCGAGGAAACACAATGAGTCGTGTCCTGCGGTAGCATCAATAATTTGGTCGATGCGGGGAGGGGGAAGGGATCCTTTGGGCAAGCCTTGTTGAGGTCCTTGAAATCGACGCACAGGCGCCAGCCTGCGTGGGATTCCTGGCATATTTGAAGGATGCCAGGCAAATATGTGCCAATTCTCGCGCAAGAAATCTCTTAGAGCGGCGTCCACAGCGGGGTTTAACTGTGCCCCGAGGGTGGCTATTTTGGTAGGGTCCGTTGGATGCACTTGGAATTTGACTATTTCGTGCGCTGGTTTAAAGGAGGTGGACTTGGATCTCTTATCAAGTATCACGTCATCCCTGTCCACCGTGGAGCGCAGCGCAGTCAGTTCCTCAGCCGCAAGGGCTTCGGATAATGCCTCGAGGGCCAGTGTGGCTGTCTTGTTTCCGGCGCGGAGTGCTGTATCCAGATCACTAGCGAGAGTGATGATTCCGTTGGGCCCAGGCAGTTTGAGCTTCATGTACCTGTAATGGGGTATGGCTTGGAAGATTGTGAACGCCTCCCGTCCTAGAAGGGCGTGGTATCCACTATTGAATGGGGCCACTTGGAATGTAATCTCTTCGGACCTATAATTCTCCGGCGTGCCGAACACCACATCGAGTGTGATTTTGCCTGTACAACGCGCTTCTCGACTGGGGATTATTCCTCTAAAGGTTGTGCTGCTTCGCTCGATGCGGTTCTAGTCTATTTCCATTTTTTGAAGGGTTTCCTCATAGATGAGGTTTAGCCCGCTGCCGCCGTCCATGAGCACCTTGGTGAGTCGAAAGCCGTCCACAATTGGACTGAGGACCAATGCAGCGGGTGCTCGGGCGGTTTGGAACTTAGGTTCTCACTGGCATTGAAGGTAATGGCCGTGTAACTCCATGGATTTATTGTTGCCACATGGTAGATTTAGGCAAGGCCGCGGAGCGTTCGCTTTTTCTTATTATTTGATGCGAAGGTCTCAAAGACAGTTAATACCGTGTTGTTATCCCTGGGATGGTGCTATGTGTCTTCTGGGATGAGAAGATCCTTGCCACTTTTGGCTACCTGCCGGAGTATCCAACATGCTCTAAGGCTATGTGTTAGTGTTACGCCTTCCGTACTATGAATTTTGCAGGGTCCGTTGAGCCATCCCTCTAGTACGGTTCCCTGCCCTGTGGAGGGTTTTTGCTTTTTGGTAGTTGACCTGGGTGTCTTGTGATAATGCACCCTTTTATTCCGCACTGGGTTCGTATTTAGGGCCGGATTATCCGAAAAGTTTGTTTCGGTTTTCCAGGCACTTTCCATCGCACAGTATTTTCGTACTATGGACGCCAAATCAGCGAAATGTGATAACTCACGGCGATTTATGGCGTTAAGGATTCCCTTGTCCGTGCAATTATTGCAGAAAAATAAGATTGTGTCTTCCTCGCGACAGTCCTTAACCTTGTTCATCGCAAGGAGGAATCTGGCCCAATAGTGATGTACTGTTTCCTGGGGCTCTTGCCTGATGTGTGAAAGATCGCTTATGTTTGGGTGGGTGGGTGGAGTTCAATCCGAACCCTTGCCCGATCTGGGATCCAGGGGCCGAGGAGTTTCCAATTTTGGAAGTTCCGGTTCCGGGGTGTTGCCCGATGATCCTGGCCTGCTGCCTGACTCTAAGTTCAGGGATTGGATGCTGTCCTCCGGCGAACGGGTATCCGGCTCAGAGAGCTCAGGAATTCAGACATAGATGGTCCTCAAGATAGAGGAGAGGTCGCCGCATTGCTCCTCCACCACTTCAACACAATGGGTGACCGGCGGAGAGTTGATCTCCCTTTGATCGGGTTTAAGCCCAATCCGATCATAGTCCATAGCGACTCCCAAGGAGGCGATGCGACCCAAGAGCTCGGTTAGGGAAGCGAGATCCATTGGGTCCATCTGTTCGGCGAGTGCCGATTTGACGTGGAGGCTGTTTTCGATGACCCGAGTGGTTACCATAGGTGTGGCGGCCGAATAGGCGGTCATGATGAAACCACCTAGCCGGAGGGTTTGGCCGACAGCCAAAGCTCCCCCAACAGTAGTTTCGTCTTTAAAGACGAGACGAGACATCCTTCCTTCTGGCGACGGCACAGTGGAACTCTCAATGAAAGCACCAATGTCGGTGTCAAAACCGGCGGATCTCGGGTAGGGGGTCCCGAACTGTGTGTCTAGCCGGATGGTAACAGGAGACAAAAGACACGATGTTTTTACCCAGGTTTGGGCCCTCTCGATGGAGGTAAAACCCTACTCTTGCTTGATTAATATTGATGATATGGGTAGTACAAGAGTAGATCTACCACGAGATCAGAGAGGCTAAACCCTAGAAGCTACCTATGGTATGATTGTATGTTGTCCTACGGACTAAAAACCTCCGGTTTATATAGACACCGAAGAGGGCTACGGTTACATAGAGTTGGTTACAATGGGAGGAGATCTACATATCCGTATTGCCAAGCTTGCTTTCCACGCCAAGGAAGTCCCATCCGGACACGGGACGAAGTCTTCAATGTTGTATCTTCATAGTCCAACAGTTCGGCCAAAGGTTATAGTCCGGCTGTCCGGACACCCCCTAATCCAGGACTCCCTCAACCTTAGATAAAATTGTGAAGCTGTGTTTAGGATTGTTTAGATTATATTTGTCCCCAGCCTCCCAAAAACCGATTGGTTCTGCACCCCCCTCCTCCCCGGGAGAATATCATGTGCACCCACACCTTAGATGCTATATACTGATACGAGTTCCTTGGAGCTTGTAGATCTGAGATATAGGAGCTCATAGGATGTCTTAATATTTTTATAGGAAACCTTGATGAGTTTGAGAATTGCACACAATTTGTACAAAAACTACTTGGATGCCCTTGGATCCCATATGCAACCACCTCGAAGCTCATATCACCGTAGCATCTAAGATGAAGGAGGACATCATATTCTCATGTATGGAAGAATATCATGTGCTACCACACCTTAGATGCTTTGGTGATACAAGCTCTTCGGAGCCATTGGATTTGTGACCCAACAACTCCTCGGTGGTTCGAATGTTTTTTTGCAAGCCCCCAAAGAGTTCGGCCACTGCTTACAAGCACAAAGACTGCTCAGATGCCATTGGTTCTCAGATCAAACGACCTCAAAGCTCGTATCACCGTAGCTTCCAAGCTGCAAGAGCACCTAATGTTTTCTCGCACGGGAGAATATGAGGTGCCCCCTCACCGTAGATTCTATGGTGATACTAGTTCACGGAGATCTAACGGCTCACAGTAGGAGGTTTGAATTTTTTTGCAATATACGCCTGAGAGAGTTTGGGAATTGCGCAGAAAGTACAAGTACTACGCATCTGGCATCTGATCACAGATCATACGACCTAGATGCTCGTATCACCATATCGGCTAATTAAGCTATGGGGAGAACCTAATATGAGCAACGGGGAACCGCTGGATCCCAGATGCAGCGGCACACACGAGGCCTAAATGTTTTATTTGCAAAAAAAAAACTTGGAGAGTTTGGAAATTGCACATAATTACACAGACTACTCCCAAGCCATTGAATCTCAGTTCCAACGATGTAAAAACTCGTATCACCATAGCATCTAAGTTGCGGGGTGGATGTGATATTCTATGTTGCTGTCATTTTTGTTCATAAACTTGCAAAATATGTGTAACTCGTGCCGTTACTAGTCTTACCGCGCAAAATGTTTGTTCAAAAAACCCATCCTACACTGAAATATCGGAACAACACACGGGGGTCCCACTTGTCATTGATCAAATTTGGACCTAAAACTAACAAATCTGAAAGACGAGATTCGAACTGGCAACCTGGACTATAGAGCGTAAGTCGATAGCCTGAAACAACAACGGTTGTTGGCTTTGTCCCATAACTTGATTTTATACAGTGCTCCCTCCGTTTCCTTTTAGTCTGCATATAAGGTTTGGTCAAAGTCTAGCTTTGTAAAGTTTGACTAACTTTATATTAAAAATAAACATTGACAACATGAAATCAACATTATCAGATGCACCATGAAATGTATTTTCATACAATATAGGTTTAATATTGTAGATGTTCATATTTTTTTATATAAATTTGGTCAAAATTTCTGTAGTTTGACTTTGACCAAATCTTATATGCGGAGCAAAAAGAAACGGAGGGAGTATTACGTTGAGTAGAGTAGAGGGAGTGCCTCGCCAACACGTGCATGACCGTTGACTCACTTACTGGTGGGTCCCAGGTCTACGATCTCTCTCCCCTCTCCATCGTCTAACCTTTAGACGCACAGGCACACACGAAGAGCGGCGCTAGCTTGCCGTGGTGTTATTATAAATAAAAAAATCTTGGAAAATAGAAGAACAACCTAGAACAAGAGACGTTGTTGTTGGTCGAGACGGAGCTAACCACACCTATCCTCCGTGCCACGTTAGCATGATGAAGCTGTGTGGCTAGTGGGGTGTTTTCGACCGACTAGCTGGGTCCTGAGGTCGAACCATAGGTCCTATTACGTCTGATACAGTATATTTTTACACGCACATTTTTCCTCCGTGCCGAGACGTGGCACACCCTACCGCGTGGTTTCGGGGTCCTCCCGGGTGGTGCATGCATATATTCTTCCTTGCCGAGACGTGGGACGCCCTACCGCGCATTCTCTGGGTTCTCCTCGGATGTAGCGCCAAAGCAAGTAAATGAGTCGTCAAATCACGAAAGACCACCTTTCCCGTCGAGTACATTAGTGAAGCACGGTGGCTAGCTAGTTGGGCTAGTGCGATCAATTAGCTAGGCCGCCGCCACATTTATGTTTTCACCCTTTTTTTATCTCCTTGCCGGTAGGTAAATTTAAATATCCACTGCGGCGTTGCTCTAGTCTTTGGGTGCGGTAGGCGCGGCAGGACTTTTAATGTTTTTGATTGACGGGAGCAAGCGCGATAGGATTTTTAATTTTTTTTATTGATGGGCGCAGGCGCGACAGTAATTAGTCATGATGACTCCGCCTGTAAAACCCACTGCTCCCAGATGTGAGAAGTCGTTGACTAGTCTTTTCCCATGGTGAAAACCTAAAGATTCTCCGCTCCTCGGCTGGCTCCCTCCGCCTTCTCGTAGATTGCATTGCCTTTCAGCCATTTCGCCCCCTTTGCTTCCTCTCCCCATTGCTTCTACCTGGTGCCATGGCGGCGCAGTAGATCACGGAGACTGAGGTGAGGCGCCTGACACAAGAGCTCGAGGCCAAGGATGCGGAGCTCAGGGCCAAGGACATGGAGCTCCGTGAGCTCGAGGAGGAGAGGAGTGCCATGCTCCTCCGTTATGTGCGGGAGTTCACGGAGCTTCAAAAGCGGCAGGCGTCCACCACAAAGATGCTCGAGGCGTCAGCGGCATTGCTACAGAAAGCGGGAGATACGATAGGCCGTCAGGGGAGGCGGTTGGAGCGCGAGCGGTCCGATCGCGACGAGGTCCAGGATCGCCTCAGCCACTTGGTGGACCAAGTTTCCATGCACGTGTTGCGGCTGCGCGATGCCTACCATCATGCCAGCGCGACCATGCCGGCCGTCGGGCTAAACCCGTTCGACCATCCCGTCGACTTCAACAAGCTGCGGCTTCCTGACCTGGTCTCCTTCTTCACCTATATCTCCGAGGAGCTGAGCCGTCTCCGCGCAATGGTGGGGAGGAGTTGGACAAGGAGGGGTTGCGGGCTGTCGTCGCTGTCGCCGTTGCCGGGCGAATCCTCTCAGGGCTCCGTCACCGGAATCCATTCGTGCCATTGGACGCCGTCTTTGACGAGCTGGCTCCCGTCGACTAGGAGTAGGCTCTGCGGGCCATTGCACCCTGCATCACCAACATCGTACGCCTCAAGAAGCAGAGGGACTTCGGTGGTGTTTAGGCGTCCTCTGCATGGGCATCTCCATGTCTCGGCGCAACATGACCATTGGATCAAACTCAGACAGTGCAGATTAGTCACTGTAGCACAAAGCGTGTGGGTGTGTTTGGTTGCATTCTCATCTCAAGATAGTTGTTCCCTCTTCGTGCATTTGTGTTAACCTACTAGTGTGGACTCATGCACCCTTCATGCACTCTGCCAAACACCCAGAAGTGGGTCGAGGAGGGAACTTTTGCTCCCATCTCGTGCACCCTTCATACACCCTGCCTAACGTTGAGTCGTCATGCTTCATATGGTTCATGTTTCATGGAGTACTGTAGCACCATACTCTTCATGCGCTGTAGACCTAGTTCTGTTAACATTGAGCTCGATCACCATTCATTCTCGACCGGACAGTCGAAAAGTACTATGTTACATTATTGTTCATATAGTTGACATGCACACAACATCATTTGTTATCGCCATATCTAACTACACTAGCAACAAGATTATGTAGTACTGACGTATGAACCACTTCACATGCCTATTAGTAGGAGCACTATGTGTGTTCAATTGGCTACCGTGTTTCGCACTCCTCCGTCGTAAGAGTGGAAATGCTTGCTGTAATCATTTTTTTTCTTCAGAAAAAATAGTGGACTCGCTCTACCGTGCGGATCCTCCTCGACGGTCGTCGGGAACTTTGCTACTCACTTTCGCCGACGTGTGGGACAACCATCATGAGGGTCCACCAGCCATGCACTAAATTACTTCGTAGTAGAGTGCCCAACTACATGGTTGACTACCCCGATCGAAGTGCCGCAGTAATGCCGATGAGCCGTAAAATCACAAAACCCCCTCCTTTCCAGCAGTAAGTATTGGAAATATGCCCTAGAGGCAATAATAAATTGATTATTATTATATTTCCTTGTTCATGATAGTCGTTTATTATCCATGCTATAATTGTATTGATAGGAAACTCAGATACATGTGTGGATACATATACAACACCATGTCCCTAGTAAGCCTCTAGTTCACTAGCTCGTTGATCAATAGATGGTTACGGTTTCCTGACCATGGACATTGGATGTCGTTGATAACGGGATCACATCATTAGGAGAATCATGTGATGGACAAGACCCAATCCTAAGCCTAGCACAAAGATCGTGTAGTTCGTATGCTAAAGCTTTTCTAATGTCAAGTACCATTTCCTTAGACCATGAGATTGTGCAACTCCCGGATACCGTAGGAATGCTTTGGGTGTGCCAAACGTCACAACGTAACTGGGTGGCTATAAAGGTACACTACGGGTATCTCCGAAAGTGTCTGTTGGGTTGGCGCGAATCGAGACTGGGATTTGTCACTCCGTGTGACGGAGAGGTATCTCTGGGCCCACTCGGTAGGACATCATCATATGCGCATTGTGACCAAGGAGTTGATCACGGGATGATGTGTTACGGAACGAGTAAAGAGACTTGCCGGTAACGAGATTGAACAAGGTATCGGATACCGACGAACGAATCTCGGGCAAGTACAATACCGCTGGACAAAGGGAATTGTATACGTGATTGATTGAATCCTTGACATCGTGGTTCATCCGGTGAGATCATCGTGGAACATGTGGGAGCCATCATGGGTATCCAGATCCCGCTGTTGGTTATTGGCCGAAGAGTTGTCTCGGTCATGTCTGCATGATTCCCGAACCCTTAGGGTCTACACACTTAAGGTTCGATGACACTAGAGTTGTTATGAGAAATAGTATGTGGTCACCGAAGGTAGTTCGGAGTCCCGGATGAGATCCCGGGCGTCACGAGGAGTTCCGGAATTGTCCGGCGGTGAAGATAGATATATTGGACGAAGGGTATTGGAGTCCGAAATTGTTCCGGAGGTACCAGGCTATGGCCAGCATGACCGAATGTTGTTTCGGGAGCCCCGGCAAGTGTTGGAGGGCCTCATAGGCCAAAGGGGAAGTGCCAAACCAGCCCACTAAGGGTTGCTGCGCCCCCCAAACCCTTTCCCACGTTACTTGGGGAGGTGGGGCACCTCCACCTGGCTTGGGAGGCAAGCCTCCACCTGCTTGGCTTGGGGGGCAAGTCTCCCTAGGATTTTCCCTAGGGAGATCCAATCTGCCTAGTCGCCGCCCCCTAGGGGAAACCCTAGGGCGCCTCCCCTTCTTCCCTTTCCCATATATATAGTGGAGGGGTGGGAGGGCAGCCGTGACCTCTTCGCTGACGCAACCCTCCCTCCTCCTACCTTCTCCTCCTCCTCCATGGTGCTTGGCGAAGCCCTGCCGGAGAATCACGAGCATCACCACCACCACGCCGTCGTGCTGACAGAGCTCTCCCTCAACTTCTCCTCTCCCCTTGCTGGATCAAGAAGGAGGAGACGTCCCTGGGCAGTATGTGTGTTGAACGCGGAGGTGCCGTCCGTTCGGCACTTAGATCGGAATCAACCGCGATCTGAATCGCTACGAGTACGACTCCTTCATCCGCGTTCTTGCAACGCTTCCGCTTAGCAATCTACAAGGGTATGTAGATGCACTCTCCTTCCCTCGTTGCTAGATTAATCCATAGATTGATCTTGGTGATGCGTAGAAAATTTTGAATTTCTGCTACGTTCCCCAACAGTGGCATCATGAGCTAGGTCTATGCGTAGTTTCTATGCACGAGTAGAACACAAAGTAGTTGTGGACGTCGATTTTGTCAATTTACTTGCCGTTACTAGTCTTATCTTGATTCGGCGGCATTGTGGGATGAAGCGGCCCGGACCAACCTTACACATATGCTTGCGTGACACCGGTTCCACCGACTGACATGCACTAGTTGCATAAGGTGGCTGGCGGGTGTCTGTCTCTCCCACTTTAGTCGAATCGGATTCGATGAATAGGGTCCTTATGAAGGTTAAATAGAAATTGGCACACGTTGTGGTTTTGGCGTAGGTAAGAAACGTTCTTTCTAGCAACCTATAGCAGCCAGGTAAAAAACTTGCAACAACAATTAGAGGACGTCTAACTTGTTTTTGCAGCAAGTGTTTTGTGATGTGATGTGGCCAAAGGATGTGATGAATGATATATGTGATGTATGAGATGTTCATGTTCTTGTAATAGGAATCACGACTTGCATGTCGATGAGTATGACAACCGGCAGGAGCCATAGGAGTTGTCTTAATTTATTTATGACCTGCGTGTCAACATAAACGTCATGTAGTTACTTTACTTTATTGCTAACCGTTAGCTGTAGTAGTAGAAGTAATAGTTGGCGAGACAACTTCATGAAGACATGATGATGGAGATCATGATGATGGAGATCATGGTGTCATCCCGGTGACGATGATGATCATGGAGCCCCAAAGATGGAGATCAAAAGGAGCAAAGTGATGATGGCCATATCATGTCACTATTTGATTGCATGTGATGTTTATCATGTTTTTACATCTTATTTGCTTAGAACGACGGTAGCTTAAATAAGATGATCCCTCACTAAAATTTCAAGAAAAGTGTTCTCCCTAACTGTGCACCGTTGCGAAGGTTCGTCGTTTCGAAGCACCACGTGATGATCGGGTGTGATAGATTCTTACGTTCGAATACAACGGGTGTTGACGAGCCTAGCATGTAGAGACATGGCCTCGGAACACATGCAAAACACTTTGGTTAACTTGATGAGCCTAGCATGTACAGACATGGCCTCGGAACACGAAGGACCGAAAGGTCGAACATGACTCGTATAGAAGATGCGATCAACATGAGATGTTCATCGATGATGACTAGTCCGTCTCACGTGATGATCGGACACGGCCTAGTCGATTCGGATCATGTATCACTTAGATGACTAGAGGGATGTCTATCTGAGTGGGAGTTCATGAAATAATCAGATGAACTCAATTATCATGAACATAGTCAAAAGGACTTTGCAAATTATGTCGTAGCTTACGCTTTAGTTCTACTGTTTTAGATATGTTCCTAGAGAAAATTTAGTTGAAAGTTGATAGTAGCAATTATGCGGACTGGGTTCGTAAACTGAGGATTGTCGTCATTGCTGCGCAGAAGGATTATGTCCTTAATGCACCGCTCAGTGAGCTCAACCTCGAACATCGGTTATGGATGTTGCGAACATCTGACATACACGTTGTGATGACTGCATGATAGTTCAGTGCGTAATGCTAAATGGTTTAGAATTGAGGCCCCAAAGACGTTTTTGAAACATCGCAGAACATATGAGATATTCCAAGGACTGAAATTGGGATTTCAGGTTAGTGCCCACGTCAAGAGGTATGAGACCTTTGACAAGTTTCTTAAGCCTGCAAACTAAGGAGAAAAGCTCAATCGTTGAGCATGTGCTCAGATTGTATGAGTACAACAATCGCTTGAATCGAGTGGGAGTTAATCTTCCAGATGAGATAGTGATGGTTCTCCAAAGTCACTGTCACCAAGCTACTAGAGTTTCGTGATGAACTATAACATATCAGGGATAGATATGATCCTTGAGCTATTCGCGACACTGCGAAAGTAGAAATCAAAAGGGAGCATCAATTGTTGATGGTTAGTAAAACCACTAGTTTCAAGAAGGGCAAGGGAAAGAAAGGGATACTTCATGAAACAACAAATCAGTTGCTGCTCTAGTGAAGAAACCCAAAGTTGAACCCAAGCCCGAGACTAAGTGCTTCTGTAATAAGGGGAACGGTCACTGAAGTAGAACCACCCTAGATACTTGGTAGACGAGAAGGCTGACAAGGTTGACAGAAGTATGTATTGGACATATATTAAATGTGTACTTTACTAGTACTCCTAGTAGCAGCAGGGTATTAGATACCGGTTCGGTTGCCAAGTGTTAGTAACTCAAAATAAAAGGCTACAAAATAAACGGAGACTAGCCAAAGGTGAGACGACGATAGGTGTTGGAAGAGTTTCCAAGGTTGATGTGATCAAACATCGCATGCTCCGTCTACCATCGGGGTTGGTGTTAAACCTAAATAATTTTTATTTGGTGTTTGCGTTGACCATGGACATGATTAGATTATGTTCATCGCAATGCGGTTATTAATTTAAGGAGAATAATGGTTACTCTGTTTATTTGAATAATACCTTCAATGGTCTTACACCTAAAATGAATGGTTTATTGAATCCCGATCGTAGTCATACACATGTTCATGCCAAAAGATATAAGATAGTAATGATAGTACCACATACTTGTGGCACTGCAATTTTAGTCACAATGGTATAAAACACATGAAGAAGCTCCATGTTGATGGATCTTTGGACTCGCTTGATTTTGAATCACTTGAGACATGCAAATCATACCACATGAGCAAGATGACTGAAAGGCCTCGTTTTCAGTAAGATGGAACAAGAAAGCAACTTGTTGGAAGTAATACATCTTGATGTATGCAGTCCAATGAGTGCTGAGGCATGTAGTGGATATCGTTATACTCTTACTTCACAGACGATTTTAGTAGATGCTAAGTATATTTACTTGATGAATCATGAGTCTGAATTATTGAAAGGTTCAAGTAATTTCAGGGTGAAGTTGAAGATCGTCGTGACAAGAGGATAAAATACCTATGATATGATCATAGAGATGAATATCTGAATTACGAGTTTGGCACAGAATTAAGACATTGTGGAAATTGTTTCACAACTAATACAGCCTGGAACACCATAGTGTGATGGTGTGTCCGAACATCATAACTGCACCCTATTGGATATGATGCATACCATGATGTCTCTTATCGAATTACCACGATAGTTTATGGGTTAGGCATTAGAGACAACCACAATCACTTTAATAGGGCACCACGTAATTCCGATGAGATGACACCGTATGAACTATGGTTTAGAGAAACCTAAGCTGTCATTTCTTAAAAGTTTGGAGCTGCAACGCTTATGTGAAAAAGTTTCAGGCTGATAAGCTCAAACCCAAAGCGGATAAATACATCTTCATAGGACACCCAAAAAACAGTTGGGTATACCTCTTGTCTCAGATCCGAAAGCAATAGGGATTGTTTCTCGAATCGGGTCCTTCCTCGAGGAAAAGTTTCTCTCGAAGGAATTGAGTGGGAGGAAGATAGAACTTGATAAGGTTGTTGAACCTTTACTTCAACCAGAGAGTAGCGTAGCACAGGAAAAATGTTTTTGTGGCACCTGCCTCAGTTGAAGAGAAAGCTAATGATGATGATCATGGAGCTTCAGATCGAGTTACTATCGAACCTCATGGGTTGACAAGGGTGTGTACAACTTCTAAGTGGTAACCCTGTCTTAAAGGTCACGTTGTTGGACAACGATGAACCTATGAGCTATGGAGAAGCGATGGTGGGCCCGGATTCCGAAAATTGGCTCGAGGCCATAAAATCCGAGATAGGATCCATGTATGAAAACAAAGTGTAGACTTTGGAAGAACTACTTGATGGTCGTAAGGCTGTTAGGTACATGTGGATTTTAAGAAGAAGACGGACATGGACGGTAATGTCATCGTCTATGAAGCTCGACTTGTGGCGAAGAGTTTTTCACAAGTTCAAGCAGTTGACTACGATGAGATTTTCTCACCCGTAGCGATGCTTAAGTCCGTCGGAATCATGTTAGCATAAGCTGCATTTATGAAATCTGGCAGATGGATGTCAAAACAAGTTTCCTTACCAGTTTTCGTAAGGAAAGGTTGTATGTGATACAATCAGAAAGGTTTTGTCGATCCTAAGGATGCTAAAAGGTATGCTAGCTCCAGCGATCCTTCCATGGACTAGAGCAAGCATCTCAGAGTCGGAATATACACTTTGATGGAGTAATCAAAGTTTATGGGTTCATACAAAGTTTGATAGAAACTTGTATTTACAATAAAGTGAGTGGGAGCACCACGACATTTCTGATAAGTATATGTGGATGACATATTGTTGATCCGAAATGATGTGGAATTTCTGGAAAGCATATAGGGTTATTTGAAAGGTGTTTTTCAATGGAAAACCTGGATTAAGCTACTTGAACATTGAGCATCAAGATCTATAAGGATAGATCGAAAACGCTTAATGGTACTTTCAAATGAGCACATACCTTGACATGATCGTGAAGGTGTTCAAGATGGATCAGCCAAAGAAGGAGTTCTTGCCTGAGTTGTAAGGTATGAAGTTAAGACTTAAAGCTCGACCACGGCAGAAGAAAGAGGAAGGACGAAGGTCGTCCCCTATGCTTTTGTCATAGGCTCTATACGGAATGCCATGCTGAGTACCGCACCTGATGTGTGCCTTGCCACTGGCAAGAGGGTACAAATGTGTTCTAGGAGTAGATCACCAGATAGCGGTCAAAATTATCCTTAGAGGAATAAGGATATGTTTCTCGGTTATGGAGGTGATAAAGAGTTCGACGTAAAGAGTTACGTTGATGCAAGCTTAACACCTATCCGGATAGCTCTGAGTAGAGATACCGGATACGTATAATGGAGCAACAATTTGGAATAGCTCCAAGTAGAAGAGTTATTTGAAATGGCTCCAAATATAGCGTAGAGATTTGCGAAGTACATACGGATCTGAATGTTGCAGACCCGTTGACTAAAACCTCTCTCACAAGCAACATGATCAAACCCAGAATTCATTGAGTGTTAATCACATAGCGATGTGAACGAGATTATGAACTCTAGTAAACTCTTTGGATGTCGGTCAGATGGCGATGTGACCTGTGAATGTTAATCACATGGCGATGTGAACTAGATTATTGACTCTAGTGCAAGTGGGAGACTGTTGGAAATATGCCCTAGAGGCAATAATAAATTGATTATTATTATATTTCCTTGTTCATGATAATCGTTTATTATCCATGCTATAATTGTATTGATAGGAAACTCAGATACATGTGTGGATACATAGACAACACCATGTCCCTAGTAAGCCTCTAGGTTACTAGCTCGTTGATCAATAGATGGTTACGGTTTCCTGACCATGGACATTGGATGTCGTTGATAATGGGATCACATCATCAGGAGAATCATGTGATGGACAAGACCCAATCCTAAGCCTAGCACAAAGATCGTGTAGTTTGTTTGCTAAAGCTTTTCTAATGTCAAGTACATTTCCTTAGACCATGTGATTGTGCAACTCCCGGATACCGTAGGAATGCTATGGGTGTGCCAAACATCACAACGTAACTGAGTGGCTATAAAGGTACACTACGGGTATCTCCGAAAGTGTCTGTTGGGTTGGAGCGAATCGAGACTGGGATTTGTCACTCCGTGTGACGGAGAGGTATCTCTGGGCCCACTCGGTAGGACATCATCATATGCGCAATGTGACCAAGGAGTTGATCACGGGATGATGTGTTACGGAACGAGTAAAGAGACTTGCCGGTAACGAGATTGAACAAGGTATCGGATACCGACGATCGAATCTCGGGCAAGTACAATACCGCTGGACAAAGGGAATTGTATACGGGATTGACTGAATCCTTGACATCGTGGTTCATCCGATGAGATCATCGTGGAATATGTGGGAGCCATCATGGGTATCCAGATCCTGCTTTTGGTTATTGGCCTGAGAGTTGTCTCGGTCATGTCTGCATGATTCCCGAACCCGTAGGGTCTACACACTTAAGGTCCGATGACGCTAGAGTTGTTATGGGAAATAGTATGTGGTCACCGAAGGTAGTTCGGAGTCCCGGATGAGATCTCAGACGTCACGAGGAGTTCAGGAATTGTCCGGCGGTCAAGATCGATATATTGGACGAAGGGTATTGGAGTCCGAAAGTGTTTTGGAGGTACCAGGCTATGGCCAGCATGACCGAAAGGTGTTTCGGGAGCCCCGGCAAGTGTTGGAGGGCCTCATAGGCCAAAGGGGAAGTGCCAAACCAGCCCACTAAGGGTTGCTGCGCCCCCCAAACCCTTTCCCACGTTACTTGGGGAGGTGGGGCACCTCCACCTGGCTTGGGAGGCAAGCCTCCACCTGCTTGGCTTGGGGGGCAAGTCTCCCTAGGATTTTCCCTAGGGAGATCCAATCTGCCTAGTCGCCGCCCCCTAGGGGAAACCCTAGGGCGCCTCCCCTTCTCCCCTTTCCCATATATATAGTGGAGGGGTGGGAGGGCAGCCGTGACCTCTTCCCTGGCGCAACCCTCCCTCCTCCTACCTTCTCCTCCTCCTCCATGGTGCTTGGCGAAGCCCTGCCGGAGAACCACGAGCTCCACCACCACCACGCCGTCGTGCTGACTGAGCAATCCCTCAACTTATCGTCTCCCCTTGCTGGATCAAGAAGGAGGAGACGTCCCCGGGCTGTACGTGTGTTGAACGCGGAGGTGCCATCCGTTCGGCACTTAGATCAGAACCAACCGCGATCTGAATCGCTACGAGTACGACTCCTTCATCCGCGTTCTTGCAACGCTTCCGCTTAGCAATCTACAAGGGTATGTAGATGCACTCTTGAAAGCACAAGTGCTCTTCAGGTGGTTTTGCTAATTAATGTCAACATATCTCTTGTTGGACTAACACTTTTATCTAGTATATTTCAGATAAGTTCAACAATGGAGTGGCATGGACTAAAGGTTGTGGGAACTCCTTCAAGATGCTAAGGACAAAGGATTGGCTAAAGCTTCAAGCTCAAGACTCTTCATTTTACACTTTTAGTGATCCAAGATCACATTGAGTCTATAGGAAAAGCCAATACTATCAAGGAGGGATGAGGTGTTGCTTAATGAGCTCTTTGCCTTATGTGCTTAATGATATGCTCCAAAATCCTCAACTACTTTCCCACTTGCACATATGACCTAAAACCTAAGCCAAATTCGGTCATACCGATTCTTTCTATCCGGCGCCACCGAGTTTCATATGTCATAAGCCACTGCCAAAACCCTAGCAAATCGGTTTCACTGATAGGGATCTCGGTCTCACCGAGATGGGATTGAAATCTCACTGTGTATGTCCATTGTCAAAATCGGTCTCACCGAGTTTAGGCAATCGGTACTACCGAGATTACAATGCAAACTCTCTAGATAACTTATTACCAAAATCGGTCCAACCGAGTTTAGTAATCGGTCCAACCGAGTTTGCCTGACCAAGTCTCTGGTTAGCTAATTACCAAATCGGTCTCACCGAGTTTGTGTAATCGGTCTCACCGAGATTACGTTAAGCCCAAACCCTAACCACATCGGTCCTACCGAGATGCATGTCAGTCCCACCGAAAATATCTAACGGTCACTAGGTTTACCTTTTCGGTCCAACCGAGTTTGTTGATTCGGTCCCACCGAGATTGGTGGATTGTGTGTAACGGTTGGATTTTAAGTGGAGGCTATATATACCCCTCCACCTCCTCTTCATTCGTGGAGAGAGCCATCAGAACACATCTACACTTCCAAATCATATGTTTTGAGATAGAACCACCTACTAATGTGTTGAGACCAAGATATTCCATTCCTACCATATGAATCTTGATCTCTAGCCTTTCCCAAGTTGCTTTCCACTCAAATCTTCTTTCCACCAAATTCAAATCCTGTGAGAGAGAGTTGAGTGTTGGGGAGACTATCATTTGAAGCACAAGAGCAAGGAGTTCATCATCAACACACCGTTTGTTACTTCTCCGAGAGTGGTGTCTCCTAGATTTGCTAGGTGTCACTTGGGAGCCTCCGACAAGATTGTGGAGTTGAACCAAGGAGTTTGTAAGGGCAAGGAGATCGCCTACTTCGTGAAGATCTGCCGCTAGTGAGGCAAGTCCTTCGTGGGCGATGGCCATGGTGGGATAGACAAGGTTGCTTCTTCGTGGACCCTTTGTGGGTGGAGCCCTCCGTGGACTCGCGCAACCGTTACCCTTCGTGGGTTGAAGTCTCCACTAACGTGGATGTAGGATAGCACCACCTATCCGAACCACGGGAAAAACATCCGTGTCTCCAATAGCGTTTGAATTCTCCAAATCCTTCCCTTTACATTCTTGCAAGTTGCATGCTTTACTTTCCGCTGCTCATATACCCTTTGCATGCTTGCTTGACATGTATTGTGAGTGCTGAAATTGTGCCTAAAACTTCACATAAACCAAAAAGGCTTAAAAACTGCAACTTTAGTACCGAGTGTCTAATCACCCCCCCTCTAGACACACCCACTTCTAGATCCTACAAGTGGTATCAGAGCTTTGGTCTCCATTGCCTTGGTTTAATCACCTTTGGAGGAAGATGGATGTGTCTACTTTAGGGAGTCTTAGACATAAGTGCCTATTCTTGATGGAGAGTATTTTCATGAATGGAAAAATGAGATGCTTGTGATTTTCACTCAATATCATTTGAACAAGTATATTGCTAGTCCTTGTGCTCCTCATGTTGATCCTATGCATCCCACTCTAGATGAAGATGTTGATATGATTCGCAATCTTAGAACCGTTGAGCTCATCATTAGAGGATTGCACAAATACTTGATTGCATGTTTACCTACTCTTAAATGCGCCTATACTGTATGGAAATTTCTTGAGGAATGATTTCCCGATTATTCCTTGAAAAATTTGGATGAAATTCTCCATAAATCTATTGCCATGAGTAAAATGAATTCTAGTAATCCTAGTTTTGGTAATTGTCTACTTGAGCTTACTAATCTCATGCATGCTAAAGGAAATGTTGGGATCATTAGTGATATCATTTCCGAAGCTATAAGAATTCATAAAAGTGACCACTTTGATGATCATTTATCTAATGAATCACTTTCTCTAGGAAATGATGAGTCACAAGATCATGTTGAACATGGATACTACGATGAGAATGATGATAGTGACTTCGATCTTGATGATGCAATGAGACACTTTGGTCTTATGGCAAATCTTCGAGGATATGTGTTAGGAGGAAAGGAATGGGTTCTCGATAGTGGATGTACTGACCATATGACCGGAGATGAAGAGATGTTCCGTGAGCTTGCTGAAAATGACGGCCCTCGAAAGTATGTCACCTTTGGTGATAATTCAAAGGGTAAGGTGGTTGGCCTTGGTAAGGTGGCCATCTCACATGATAGCTCCATTCAAAATGTCATGCTTGTTGAATCCCTTGGCTACAATTTACTTTCAGTATCTAGACTTGCTGATTTCGGATTAAATGTCCTATTTACTGAGGTAGATTGCCAAGTGTTTCGTCGAGATAATCATAAAATGGTCTTTACCGGTATACGTAGAGGTGACCTTTATATTGTCGATTTCTCTAAAAAGGCACAACCTAAAACTTGCTTTATTGCTAAATCCTCAAAAGGTTGGTTGTGGCATAGACGACTAGGTCATGTTGGCATGAGAAACCTTGACAAGCTTATTAAAGGAAATCATATCCTTCGAGTTAACGATGTCATATTTGACAAGGATAGACTTTGCAGTGCTTGTCAAGCAGGTAAACAGGTTGGAGGAAGGAATCCTGTGAAGAACATCATGACCACAAGGAGGCCACTCGAGCTACTTCATATGGATCTCTTTGGTCCCAATGCCTACAAGAGTCTCGGTGGAAATTCTTTTGGTCTAGTCATAGTTGATGATTTTTCAAGATTTACGTGGGTGTTCTTTCTTGATGACAAATCGCAGGTCCAAAAGATCTTCAAAAACTTCGCTACAAAGGCCCAAAATCAGTTTGACGTGAAGATCAAGAAGGTTTGGAGAGACAACGGAACGGAGTTCAAGAATGCAAATGTGGATACCTTTCTTGATGAAGAAGGGATTTCACATGAGTTCTCGGCTACGTACACACCTCAACAAAATGGATTTGTTGAGAGGAAGAACCGGACGCTCATCGAAATGGCAAGAACGATGCTTGATGAGTACAAGACACCGAAGCACTTCTGGGCAGAAGCGGTTGAGATGGCTTGTCATGCAACAAATCGCTTGTATCTTCACAAGCTACTCGGCAAGACGGCATACGAGCTCCTCACCGGTAACAAACCCCAAGTTGGATACTTTCGAGTATTTGGCTCAAAGTGCTACATTCTAGATAAGCATCGTCATTCAAAGTTTGCTCCTAAGTCTCATGAAGGTTTCCTACTTGGTTATGGCTCAAACTCTCACACTTACCGTGTCTACAACAATTTCACCCGAAAGGTTGAAGAGACGGTAGATTTCAAGTTTGATGAATCTAATGGCTCGCAAGTTGAGCAATTGCCAATTGATGTAGGATACAAAGACCCTTCGGAAGCAATTCAATACTTGTCGATTGGCAAAATTTGTCCAATGGAGGTGAAGGAGAGTACCTCGTCCGTCCAAGTGGAAGCTTCTACTTCACGACAAGGTGAACCAAGATTCGACATGGAAGCATCCACAAGTGGGACACACCAAGATGAAGAAAACGAGGAAATGCGTCAAGACGAACATCAACAACCTCCTTCTCCACCACGACAAGAGAATGACAACGTCAACAATGAAGAAGGCCAAGAAGAAGAAGAACAAGACGAAGAAGAAGTTCAACGAAGACCCAAGCAAAAGCTCTCACGAGTTCGAGCAAGAATCGCCAAAGATCATCCCATCGAGCAAATCTACAATGATATCCAAACCGGGAGAATTACTCGCTCAAAAACTCGTCTAGCTAACTTTTGTGAAAATTATTCATTCATCTCTAGCATTGAACCTATGAAGGTTGAAGAAGCGTTGGAGGATCCGGATTGGATAAATGCTATGCATGAAGAGCTACACAACTTTGAGAGAAACCAAGTTTGGACATTGGTTGAGAAGCCCGACAACAACCACAACATCATCGGTACCAAATGGGTGTTTCTCAATAAGCAAGATGAAGATGGACAAGTGGTTCGCAACAAAGCATGTCTCGTCACCCAAGGATACACACAAGTCGAAGGTATGGACTATGGTGAGACATATGCTCCCGTTGCTAGACTTGAGTCCATTCGCATCTTACTTGCCTTTGCTAATCACCACAATATCACCTTGTACCAAATGGACATTAAAAGTGCTTTTCTAAATGGTGAAATAGAGGAGGAAGTTTATGTCAAACAACCTCCCGCCTTTGTCAATCCTAAGAAACCTAATCATGTTTACAAACTTCACAAAGCACTTTACGGTCTTAAACAAGCTCCTAGAGAATGGTATAAATGCTTGACTAAGTTCCTACTTGCAAGTGGTTTTGAAATTGGAAAAATTGATTATACACTCTTCACTAAAAGAGTTAATGGAGAACTATTTGTATGCCAAATTTATGTTGATGATATCATATTTGGTTCTACTAACCCTCTCTTTAGTGAAAAGTTTGGAAAGCTTATGTCAAAGAAGTTTGAGATGTCTATGATGAGTGAACTCAAATTCTTTCTCGGTTTGCAAATCAAGCAAACTAAGGAAGGCACATTTATCTCTCAAACGAAGTACACCAAAGACCTATTCAAGAAGTTCAATATGCAAGAATGCAAAGGTATGTCTACACCCATGCCTACTAGTGGACACAATGATTTGACCAAAGATGGTGAACCGGTTGATCAAAAGGTATATCGTTCTATGATTGGTTCATTGTTATACCTATGTGCCTCTCGTCACGACATTATGCTAAGTGTGTGCATGTGTGCACGATATCAAGCTGCTCCTAAAGAATGTCATCTTAAGGCCGTGAAAAGGATAGTGAGATACTTAATCCATACACCAAATTTTGGCATTTGGTATCCTAAGAGGTCCTCTTTCGATCTTGTTGGGTATTCCGACTCGGACTATGCCAGAGACAAGGTTGATAGAAAGTCCACTTCGGGTACATGTCAATTTCTTGGTAGATCTCTTGTGTCTTGGTCCTCCAAGAAACAAAACTCGGTATCCTTATCCACTTCCGAAGCGGAATATATTGCTGCTAGTTCATGTTGTGCTCAATTACTTTGGATGACCCAAACTCTGAAAGATTATGGGGTCTATGTGAAACACGTTCCATTGCTTTGTGACAATGAAAGTGCTATCAAAATTGGTCATAATCCTGTGCAACATTCTCGAACTAAGCATATTGAAGTTCGTCATCATTTCATTCGATACCATGTTGCAAAGGGTGACATTGATCTTAAGCATGTTCGCACCGATAAGCAATTAGCCGATATATTCACTAAACTGCTTGATGAGAAAATGTTTTGCAGGTTGAGAGGAGAATTGAACATCATTGATGCTTCAAACTTGGAGTAGAAACTCCATTGGATACATGCAAGACATGAGCTTATGTCTAATCCTTGATATATCTCTTATGATGACCATCTTATGTCTTGGATATATTTGCACCTTGCATGTTATCTAACCCATGTAGGTACTTGGATGAATCTATTTCTATGAGATTGCAACTCTCTCACATCTTGAGCAATCTCTACATCACCAAGTCTCTACACAATGGTGGTTGACAACGAAGCACGAAACCACTCAAACATATCCTTTGACTAATTCTATGATTGAGCTTCATGATTGTCATGTTGGATATAAAAGTGTTTTTCCTTGCAAGAACTAACCCATGTAGGTAGATGAACTCAAACTCCAAGTGGTGCTCCCAACTCTTGATGAGCTACATCAACCTCGAGCACCCACACAAGTTCAACTACATGAGCAAGATCCACACCACCACCCAAGGTATGTCATTCCATCTTAGAGAAGCTTTACTCCAAGACATGAGTCAAAGCAACTCAACAAGATGAGAATACATCAAGATGCTTAAACAAAAAATGGTAACCCCATTTTGAGCTTAAACGATGAGTATGACCTATGATCAAGTGTTCTCACTTGACTCCTAAGTCAATATACTCTAACATAGGTGACTATGTCACCGACCAATTCTAGATGAAGTTCTCTTATGTTCCTTTTTTGTGTTATTGCATTTGTCCCTTGCATGTTCATTTCCCTCTTTTTCAAAAAAAAACTTCATCTAGAACTTTTCGTTTCTTTCTTTTTGCTGTTCTGCATATTTCTGCATCAAATTCCTTGCAAATCTTTCAGTTAATTCATTGCAAATCTTTGTGAGATCTTATTTGACTAGTGAGCTGAGGTGACAAGTATTTTCTCTAAAGTAAACTCGGTTCCACCGAACTGAACTTTCTCGGATAAACCGAATACATTCGGTACCACCGAAATGTGACGCTCGGTGCCACCGATTTCGCAACAGGAAAACAGCTTGCCACTTATTCCATATTTCTTCTGATCCAGCTCCACTCGATGAATCTTATCCTCTACAAGCATCACAGTTTTATCCATTGCTTTATGCTCAATCTCAAGGACCAAACCTTTTCGACAGATTCCAGAAGAGCCTTCTTGGAAATTGATGTCAAAGGGGGAGAGAGAGATCACATCAAAGCTTATCACCTACAAGGGAGAAAGTATTAAGGAGGAGAAAGAGATCTCCAGGGGGAGAGAATACTCAAGGATCCCAGATGCTTGATGTTTAAGAGGAGAGATGCCACATGTCTTTTTGGGGGAAAGACATGTTCATATGTGCTTGTTTGCACTAAGCTCTATTCATTTGATTTCAGCTCTGATTTTCTGTTCCCTATCTTCTCCCAATATCCCATGTCAGATTCAGGGGGAGCAAGACACCTAAGGGAAAGAAATCTTTCAAATTCATTGCATATCTTTACTCTTGGGGACATGTCAAATTCAATGTGGTACTTTGTACTTACTCTCTACATGTCATCCCAGTCTTGGTATTCTTGTGGTTTCTTTCGTTTGCTCTGGCTAGTGGATGTATCTGTGTTATCTAACCTTGTTTGTGCAGGTTCGTTCCATCCTAAGTCAACTCAAGACTACAAGGTAAGTATATGCATCAGAATCATGAGTATGAGGAATTCTTGCTTTTGAACAAACTGTTTGCAAGAAGGACTCATGAGAATGAAGGTATTTCTCTTAATAATCTTTTGCTCTGATGCATATGGCCAAGATAGATGTAACACATTGCCTACTCTGCCATGGTTATGCGCTCACATGCTTCTATATTTTATACTCACATGATTGCATACATGTAGGGGGAGCTTTTGTTTGTTACATGTCCTTCCAAAGCTTTACTTGCTATTTTTTGTATCTTTATCTAAAGCTTTGATGTATGTTGCCATCAATTACCAAAAAGGGGGAGATTGAAAGCACAAGTGCTCCTCAGGTGGTTTTGGTAATTAATGTCAACATATCTCTTGTTGGACTAACACTTTTATCTAGTATATTTCAGATAAGTTCAACAATGGAGTGGCATGGACTAAAGGTTGTGGGAACTCCTTCAAGATGCTAAGGACAAAGGATTGGCTAAAGCTTCAAGCTCAAGACTCTTCATTTTACACTTTTAGTGATCCAAGATCACATTGAGTCTATAGGAAAAGCCAATACTATCAAGGAGGGATGAGGTGTTGCTTAATGAGCTCTTTGCCTTATGTGCTTAATGATATGCTCCAAAATCCTCAACTACTTTCCCACTTCCACATATGACCTAAACCCTAAGCCAAATTCGGTCATACCGATTCTTTCTATCCGGCGCCACCGAGTTTCATATGTCATAAGCCACTGCCAAAACCCTAGCAAATCGGTTTCACCGATAGGGATCTCGGTCTCACCGAGATGGGATTGAAATCTCACTGTGTATGTCCATTGTCAAAATCGGTCTCACCGAGTTTAGGCAATCGGTACTACCGAGATTACAATGCAAACTCTCTGGATAACTTATTACCAAAATCGGTCCAACCGAGTTTAGTAATCGGTCCCACCGAGTTTGCCTGACCAACTCTCTGGTTAGCTAATTACCAAATCGCTCTCACCGAGTTTGTGTAATCGGTCTCACCGAGATTACGTTAAGGCCAAACCCTAACCACATCGGTCCTACCGAGATGCATGTCAGTCCCACCGAAAATCTCTAACGGTCAATAGGTTTACCTTTTCGGTCCAACCGAGTTTGTTGATTCGGTCCCACCGAGATTGGTAGATTTTGTGTAACGGTTGGATTTTAAGTGGAGGCTATATATACCCCTCCACATCCTCTTCATTCGTGGAGAGAGCCATCAGAACACATCTACACTTCCAAATCATATGTTCTGAGAGAGAACCACCTACTCATGTGTTGAGACCAAGATATTCCATTCCTACCATATGAATCTTGATCTCTAGCCTTTCCCAAGTTGCTTTCCACTCGAATCTTCTTTCCACCAAATTCAAATCCTGTGAGAGAGAGTTGAGTGTTGGGGAGACTATCATTTGAAGCACAAGAGCAAGGAGTTCATCATCAACACACCGTTTGTTACCTCTTGGAGAGTGGTGTCTCCTAGATTGGCTAGGTGTCACTTGGGAGCCTCCGACAAGATTGTGGAGTTGAACCAAGGAGTTTGTAAGGGCAAGGAGATCGCCTACTTCGTGAAGATCTGCCGCTAGTGAGGCAAGTCCTTCGTGGGCGATGGCCATGGTGGGATAGACAAGGTTGCTTCTTCGTGGACCCTTTGTGGGTGGAGCCCTCCGTGGACTCGCGCAACCGTTACCCTTCGTGGGTTGAAGTCTCCACTAACGTGGATGTAGGATAGCACCACCTATCCGAACCACGGGAAAAACATCCGTGTCTCCAATAGCGTTTGAATTCTCCAAACCCTTCCCTTTACATTCTTGCAAGTTGCATGCTTTACTTTCCGCTGCTCATATACCCTTTGCATCCTTGCTTGACATGTATTGTGAGTCCTGAAATTGTGCCTAAAACTTCACATAAACCAAAAAGGCTTAAAAACTGCAACTTTAGTACCGAGTGTCTAATCACCCCCCCTCTAGACACACCCACTTCTAGATCCTACAACTCTCCTTCCCCCGTTGCTAGATTACTCCATAGATTGATCTTGGTGATGCGTAGAAAATTTTGAATTTCTGCTATGTTCCCCAACAATAAGTTGGACAGACGAAGCAACCATCATTTCACTCTTATCTCTCAGCTTCCTCTCTACCCAACCCTCGCTTCTCCCTCATCTTGTTCCTCATTTCTTCAAGAAAACCCCGACCTGCTTCTGCCATTGTTCTTCTCTCCCAAAGAAGGAAAGGTGAGCGCATCAATGGTGTTGATTCTAGCCAAGGCCCGGTCTTGCAACCCGGAGACTGATCCTATAACTCCCTCTCTGTTCTTCTTTTGGGTTTGTGATTATGGTTTCTTTTCTTTTATTTATATTTGACAGTTTCTTGATGGACGTTGGAGCATCGGCCGAAGTGATGTCTATGGTTCTAGCAAAAACCATCGAGGCTCATGGTATGAACAAGCGCAAGCACCCCGCCGAAACTACCGCAGACAAGCTCAAGGCCATCACCCTGTTCAAGCCCCCCTCTCCGGGATCCCTCATTAAGCATGTCCAGGTAATATATCTTCTTGATGATCTTTTTCTCGATCTTGATTGTGTTTTTTCATCTAACACGCAGTACTAGTACTAGTAGTACAACTTTCTGGGTGATCTTGAATGTGATTTTTGTGTGCCAAATGGCGGTTCTAAATTCCTCTTCTCACCAAAACATGCGAGAGGTTGACATTGATTTCTTATAGATTACTTTCAACTACTTTATGAACATCAGTGCTACCTTTGAAGAGGGTACATTTGCATCAGTAACTTGTGTTATGGATATTGCAATTAATCCCTTTTCTCTCATGCCTTTGAATACATGTTCTAGAGTCTTTGTTCACTCATTTCTGTGGGTATATGTAGTCATATATGGAGTAAAATATCGAAAATCATCTTATATTTCTGAACGGAGGTAGTAATAAAATATTTGGTTTCTGTTTGAATTTGAACCAGGTCCGCGGTGGAGATGAAGTTCTCAAAGTCATGCCGTGTGAACTGGAAGACCTAAGGATGAGTTCTACTGCTAAACTATCCACCTGATGTGTCCTTGTCGCCACATGTCCTCAACTAGTGTTTTCCTGTAGCATTGTTGTCAGGCGTGTTCTCGAGGCTGTACTTGACCACAACAATTTCCTAGTTGTGCCTTCGATTACGAAGGGTGTGGTTCTTGTAAAGCTTCCTGACAAATCTGATGCGGCATGTCTTCATCATCATGTTTATGAGTGGAAAGACCGCTCTGTTAGGTTCTCCAAGGTTGATGAGATGGTGATGGGGCCAGTAGACATCTCTCACAAAGTCCATGGCCTAGTCAGTTATGCGGGGTTCATCTCGTAGGTCGGTGGCAAGAAATAGTCTGTAGAGTTTAATTAGTGCAACTTTGCTTGTCTGTAGTAAGTACTATCGTTCAGTACTTGATTTGTGTTTGTGAACCCTGTATTGTTTAGTACTGCCGCTTTTGGTGTGTGGTGAGTCCTAAGAACAGTCTATGTTAATGCCTGTCCACTCAATTTAGTCTGTATATTTTTAAGTATCCGGATCATCTTTTTTGTGAGGACGGTTTATCAATTATGGTTACAATCCAATATCTGTATGCATTGCAGGGTTTATCACACCCACCAGGATATCCAGTCCCATTGATGTTCGGTCCGTATGATTTGTCACGACCTTTGGACTGTCCTGCTTGTGGGAATAGGCGGGAGCCCTGCATTGTCGGTGGGAACGACACCTATGGGATCACAAGAATCCCTACTACGATTAGCGGGGCGCGGGGTCGTGAGAAGAGCGGATCAAACAGATAGCACACGGTTTGTTTATCCAGGTTCGGGCCGTGAGGATGCGTAAAACCCTACTCCTGCTTGGGTGGATTGTATATCTGTGTTCTTGAACTAGCATTGGGGCATGAGGAGCTCCAAAAAGCCGAATCCATCTCCTGGTCGCCTCGGGCCTCCGTTTATAGGAAAAGGGGTTGCCACAGTGGCACACAGGAGGTGGAAAGGGTATCGTGGTGCGAGGTTATCCCTCGCATTACATGACAAGGCGCATTTAATGCGTCTTGCTTAGGTGTCCTTGCTTTATCGGGGACGGGGGAGAGCCCTATCTCGTCCATCGCCGCTCCCTCTCGTGTCGACACGCGCCCTGGCCAGCGGTGCATGCGGTGCCATGTAGGCAGGCAGGCAGCTGAGGTGGCGCAGTGGTGGGTCTCCACGAAGATCTACATGCCGCCATGCAGGTGCCTGTCCAGCTGGTTCGGTCGGCAGCGGCATGCGAACGGCGGTGGAGGTTTTATTGGCATGGGCCTCATGGTGGCCCCATGGGTGTTCTTGGCAAGGGCCTTGCCGGGGCCCCGACAAGGGTCTTGCCGGGGCGCCTGCTGTCATCCCCGGCAAGGCGCTTGCCGAGGGCCTTGTGGTCCTCCATGGCTGGGATCCCGCCAAGGGTCATCATCTTCTATAGTGTGTATCTGATCTTGAATGTCTTCACAAAGATCTGCATGCCACCACGGAGATGTCTCCAGAATCTGTGCCCCATGGGGTAGTGGACTCAAAGGTGACTCGCTCCGTTGGTGTGCGGTGAATTGCCACGGCAAGGGTCTTGCCGGGGTTGCTAAAACCTCCTCCCGGCAAGGATCCTGCCGGGGGAGTCCGCTTCGTCCCCTTTGCTATTCGTGGTCTTGGACTTGGCGTTGTTCTGCTTCTCTTGAGCTTCGGTCTTACCTTGGCTCACCTCCCTTGCCTTGCTCAGTGTGGTGGTGCCCGTGGCTTAGACTACCCGTGCACAGTTATAGGGGTACAAAAAGTGTACCCCTCTTTTTGTACACCGACAGGAGCCCCCAGGCTTGGGCCACACATAAGCGCAATCGTGTCGTTGGGCTAGGCCAAAAAACGGTGCGCGGGCAGGTGGGGCGGTTTTTACCGCGGTAAGTTTCTTCGCGGGCTGCACTTCCCACGCTTCCCACGCGTGGCGCGGCGTGGGGAGGAGTGTGTGACATGGGCGGCATGCGTGGGGCTGAGCTCTGCACGCATGCGTCACATCGTAGTGAAGGGGGCGGTTCGCGCCTTCCCCATAAACGGAGAGGGGCGTGGAGGCTCGACCCATTTACTGAACGTGGCCGAGGCGTGGTCTTCAAGGCGTTCACTCCCCACGATCTCGGGGTGGGGAGAGGTCGCCTCACCCGTCCCCTCGGTCCTGCACGCCTGCCACGTGCATCCCATGCGCTCGGGATGGCAAACGGTGGAGGCGGGAAACTGGGCCGTTGCTGATTGGGGCAGCGGGTTGGCCCCGGTTCCCTCCGCCTTCTATGTCTTGATTGGTCGAGCGGGGTGGCCGAGCCCCCGACCCCGTTCCTTTATAAAGAACGTGAGGGGGGATGGCGTCCCGCATTCTCTCATCTTCTTCTTCTTTCAACTTCTGCTTCCCCCCCCCATCCGCCATGGAGAGAGGGAATCCTGGTCCTTCAATGGTGGTGGCGAGGGTCGCCGCTCGACAACGCGTCCCTCCTTCTCCTACACCTGTGGTGGTAGAGCCAGCCGTGAGGGGAAGGGGGAGGGGGCGAGGCCGTGGGCGAGGCCGGGGCTCTCGGGGAAGAGGAGGACGGGGCGGCGCGCCGGCCTCGCCTCCGCTAGCAGTTCCTCCTCCCATGGAGGGCAATGTTAGGGATGACCCTTGCGAGTTCTTCGTCAGGCTGCGCCGGCCGCCGCGCCGCCGCCTTCGTCTCCTGACCCCATTCGCGCGGGAGATGGAGCTGGATCCGCCGGAGTCATTGTGGCTACACATGAGGGGCTGTGGGATCAGCGGCACGCGGGTTCGCGTCGACTTCCCAGCCCCTCACGTGATGTATCTTCGTCGGGGATGGAAGACTTTCGCTCATATCCACCGCTTGACGGAGGGGCTCACTCTCCATTTCAAGCTGATGGAGGGCGACCTCCTCTCCGTCAAGGTCTTCGAGCTCTTTGGGACCCGTGCAAGGTGCTGCGTGGAGAGCTCTTCTGATTGTGAAGACTCCTCGTCGGGCGGGAGCGACGAGGAGGACAGCGGCAGCAACGACGAGGGTAGTAGGCGACAGGATGACGGGTCCGACTAGGTGTCGGACGCCGCTCCGTGCGGCATCGGCGACCCCATCATCCATGTCGCCGGGTCCTTGAACTTCTCGGGGTCGTCTCCTTGGGCGGCTGGCGTTGGGAGGATGCAGAAGAGGAAGAGGGCGGGCGGCAAGGCCGTCAAATCGGAGTACGCGGGCACCGACGCCTTCGACGCGTGCTGATGTCCTGCCGCATCGTCTTCGAGCTCCGCTTCCGGCGCCGCCATCACCATCCAGCCTTCGGACGGCCAACGAGATGTTCTCTTGGTGTCTTCTGCCACCCGTAGCTCGCCTAGGCGCCCCTTTTGCCTTTTTCGCCTCCTTGACCTGCCTCCTGAGGAGACGGACAAGAGAGGGATTACGGTCACCTTATATCTTTTTAGTTTGTAAACCTCCGGGCCTTAGCTGAATTTAAAACTTGTAATCCCATCATTCATGTTTTTCATTCCCTATGGACTGTACCTGAGTGGAATGTTTTTAATTAAAAAGGGATGCTTGCCGGGTCATTTGTTTGCGGGTGGAACCCACTACAAGGACTAAATCCTTGATATCTTTAAGATAAACATTTCCTTGCCCGGCAACAGGCCTTGCCGTATCCCCACTTCGCTCGACCTTTCTCACGCCTCTGGCGGAGGCAGGGACGAGGCGGGTTCAGGCTCCTTGTTTCATCCTTTTGCTGCTGCGACTACGACAAAACCTGGCCCCAGGAACGAACCCTAGGGCCTAGAGTTAGGGGAGCACGGTAGCTTTAGGGAAAAACGAGGTTTCACATACCTCAGTCCATAAGGGAATGCATGATAAGGGATGAAGAACTTATCTGAAGCTGTAGTCCCCGGCAACCTTGGTTTGCCGTGGGTGAATCTTTGCTCTTGCAGTCCCCGGCAATACTGGCTTGTCGGGGTCTAGATGCTGGTCTGTCCCTCTTCTCTTTTTCATTGTCAAGTGATTCGGCAAGGATATCTGTGAGTCCTGCGAACCAAAGAAGACAAAAGAACGACAAAGAGACGCACACTCGACCTCTAAGCTAGGGGTTAGTCGCCGCTAAGCACTATCAACCCTAACCAAGGACGAGACTCGACCTAGCATGCATGCTATAACTTAGGGCACCAGCGCTTCATTTATTTCTGCTCAGGGTCTGTGCCTGGCTTTGTACAAAGGGTTACATGCATCATCGGCAATGCTTGTACAAAATGTGGCTTGCTGGGGGGCTCGGCAAGCCGCGCCTCACGGGTAAAACTTACGAAGATGCTCAATGTTCCAGGGGTTACTCACCGGAACGGCATCTTCGGTCTCCAGGAGGACTGCGCCGGGCCTGGTGACTCGTATTACCCGATAAGGGCCTTCCCACTTTGGCGTCAACTTGTTGGAATTCTAGGCCAATTGAACGCGCCGAAGGACAAGGTCGCCTTCCTCAAGGCTTCGGGCATGAACCTTGCGGCTATGGTAGCGGCGCAAGGCTTGCTGGTAGCGTGCTACTCTCACAGCCGCCCGAAGACGATCTTCCTCAAGGAGCGTTGCATCATCTTGCCGCAGTTGCTCTTGCTCAAGCTCATCATAAGCGAGCACTCGAGGTGACCCGCATATGAGTTCAGTGGGGAGAACTGCTTCTGCCCCGTATACTAGGGCAAAGGGTGTCTGGCCGGTGGCTCGATTTGGCGTCGTCCTGATCGACCAAAGAACCGTCGGCAACTCATCAATCCAGCGCCTTCCACTCTTGTGCAGCCTGTCAAAGGTCTTTGTTCTTAAGCCCCGCAGTACTTCAGCATTCGCCCTCTCAGCTTGACCATTGCTTCGTGGGTGAGCAACGGAAGTGAAACAGACTTTCCTGCCGAGGTCTTGGGTATATTGCATGAAGGTGCGGCTTGTGAACTGCGTGCCGTTGTCGGTGATGACCCTGTTGGGTACACCAAAACGGCACACTAGCCCCTTGAAGAATTTGACGGCTGACTGAGCAGTAACCTTCCTCACTGCCTTCAGCTCTGGCCACTTTGTGAACTTGTCGATTGCAACGTACAAGTACTCAAAGCCCCCGACAGCGCGGGGGAAAGGGCCCAGTATGTAGAGCCCTCAGATCGAGAAGGGCCAGGAGAGAGGGATTGTTTGAAGTGCTTGAGCTGGCTGATGAAACTTCTTTGAATGGAATTGACACGCTTCACACCTGGTGACTAGTGTCGTTGCCTCCTGGAGGGCGGTGGGCCAAAAGAAGCCTTGTCGAAATGCCTTGCCGGCAAGGGCCCTTGACCCGATGTGGGATCCACATATGCCTCCATGTATCTCCGCCAACAGCTCCAGTCCTTCCTCTCGAGGGATACACTTAAATTTCACACCGTTCGGCCTCTTTCTGTACAGGATGTCATCGACGAACTGGTACATGGTAGAGCGACGGGCTACTTTTTCCGCTTCTTCCTGCTCCTCAGGAAGTTCCCCTGTTTGGAGGAATCGGACGGTATGCTGTGCCCACGCTGGAGCCTGGGGCTCGACGACGAGGACTAAAGGCATTTCCTCCGTTATAGGAGCGGCTGTCTCGACAGCAAGAGCTTGACGCTCCGCCGGAGCTAGCCGTCCCGTGGCGGGCTCAGTGTCACCGGCAACATCCTTGCCGGCGGCTCCGGGGAGCTCGGCGAGAAAGTACTTGCTGGGCCCTGATTTCCTCCTCTTGTTCTGCTCTGTTGATGCATCAACGGATGGCTGAGTTAGCTTAAGCACAAAGGTACCTGGTTCCACAGGTAGCTTGAGGGCAGCGCGTTTTGACAGGTAATCGGCGATGTCATTCTCCACTAAGGGAACGTATTCAGCCTGTATACCGTCAAAACGCTCTTCCAGCTTTCTCACTTCATCGACGTAGGCCTTCATCAACGGGCTCTGGTAATTTTGTTGACTTGCTTGACGACAAGCTGCGAGTCGCCCCTAACGATGAGTTTCTTGATTCCGAGGTCCGCCGCGATCCTAAGACCGGCAAGCAGCCCTTCGTACTCTGCCGTATTGTTTGTTGACACCTCCCTGGGGAAGTGTATCTGGATCACGTACTTGAGGTGCTCTCCGGTGGGCGCGACAAGCAGTACGCCAGCCCCAGCTCCTTGTAAGGAGAAAGCTCCATCAAAGTACATGATCCAATTGCAACTTGCCTCCTTGCCGGGGAGAGTAGTCTCTTGGGCTTCTTCATCAGGCGTCGCGGTCCATTCTGCAATGAACTCCGCCAGGACTCGGCTCTGAATCATCGAAGTACTTTCAAACTTGAGGCCAAAGCTGGACAGCTCCAGTGCCCATTCCACAATTCTTCCCGTCGCATCTGGATTGTGCAATATCTGTTGCAGAGGGAGGCGAGTGGCGACAGTGATCTCGTGTGCTTGGAAGTAGTGACGCAGCTTCCTCGAGGCCATAAGAAGGCCGAAGAGCAGTTTCTGCATGCCGGAGTACCTTGATCTAGCCCCCTGCAGGAGAGAACTAACAAAGTAGATCGGGTGCTGCATCATTTTCTTCTTCGGCGGCACTTCAACTAGCTGTGTCGTCTCTGCATTGGTGGTGTCGGGCTCTGTCGCTGCCATTACCTCGTCGTCAACCTCTCTTTGCACCATTAGTGCGGCGCTGACCACCTGGTTCGTTGCCGCCAGGTATAGCAGCAACGGCTCCTGTGGCCTAGGCGCAACTAGTATTGGCGCGGAGGAGAGGTACTTCTTCGAATCTTGCAATGCTGCTTCGGCCTCTGGCGTCCACTCCATCGGGCCCGCCTTTTTCAAGATCTTGAAAAAGGGAAGGGCGCGCTCGGCAGACTTGGAAATGAACCTGCCCATGGCAGCGATGCAACCAGCAAGCCGACGCACATCCTTGATTCGCTTGGGTGCTTCAATCTGCTCTATAGCTTTGATCTTGTCCGGATTGGCCTCTATCCCACGCTGTGACACAAAGAACCCGAGAAGCTTGCCGGACGGGATGCCGAAGACGCACTTCTCAGGGTTCAGCTTGAGATTGATCTTGCGCAGGTTTGCAAATGTTTCTTGCAAATCCGGTATGAGGCTTGCCCTGTTCTTAGTTTTGACCACTATATCATCCATGTAAGCTTCCATATTTCTATGGAGCTGGGGTTCAAAACCAATCTGGACCGCCCTTGCAAACGTCGAACCGGCACTCTTCAACCCGAAAGGCATCCGCATGAAACAATACGTACCACATGGGGTGATGAATGCCGTTTTCTCTTCGTCTTCTCTTGTCATGAAGATCTGGTGATAGCCGGAGTAGGCATTGAGGAATGACAACAGGTCACACCCAGCTGTGGAGTCAACAATCTGGTCGATGCGCGGCAACGGGAAAGGGTCCTTCGGACAAGCCTTATTGATATCTGTCTAATCAATACACAACCTCCACTTCCCATTTGCCTTGCGCACTACCACCGGATTGGCCAACCATGTTGGGTGGAGCACTCCTCTTACCAAACCCGTTGCTTCTAATTTCCGGATCTCCTCTGTGATGAACTCTTGCCGTTCCAAAGCTTGCTTTTTGACCTTCTGCTTGACGGGGCGCACATGAGGACAGACAACAAGCTGGTTCTCAATCACCTCCCTGGGAATGCCGGGGATGTCGGAAGCTTGCCATGCAAACACATCGACATTCGCCCGCAGGAAGGTGACGAGCGCGTCTTCCTATTTGTCGTCAAGGGTGGAGCTTATGGTAAAAGCTCCTCCCGTGCCGTCCTCATTGACAGAAACCTTCTTGGTTCCCGGCGGTATGGCCCTGGACTTCTTGTTTCCGCCTGTGGAGCTCTCTGGCACGTCCTCGACGAGAGCGCTACACTCCGAAGAGGTGGGCTTGCCGGAGTGGTTGTCTGAGGTCTCATCGGTCTTCTTCTTCTTCTTCCCTCCCGGGGTCCCAGCGGCAGGAGCAAGTGCCCTAGTGGCGGCAGCTACTGCAACTCCTTGCTGGTATAGTTGGTCAGCGCAAATCAGCGCATCTTTCTTATCGGAGGAGATGGTGATGATCGTCACAGGCCTTGGCATCTTCAGGGTGTTGTAGGCGTAGGGTGACGCCGCCATGAACTTGGCCAGCGCTGGGCGGCCAAGGATCCCGTTGTAAGGCAAGGGGATCTTGGCTACGTCGAACACAATCCTTTCTGTCCTATAGTTCAAATCACTTCCAACGGTCACGGGCAGCGTGACCTTCCCCTTTGGTTGGCTTCTTCCCGGGTTGACCCCCTGAAACATGCCCGTCTCTTCGAGGTCTTCATCAGGAATCTGCAGTTTCTCGATCACGGCAGGCGAGATCAAGTTCAGACCGGCCCCGCCATCGACTAGCATATTTGTCACCTTGAGGTTGCGTATTGTTGGTGAAACCAACAACGGCAAGCACCGACCGCAGTAGTGCGATCAGGGTGATCCTCAGTGTCAAAAATGATAGGTGTGCTGGACCACTTCAGGGGCCTTTGGGCATCAAACGACGGCTCTGCCGCTGTAATCTCTCGCGCCCACTGTTTAAGCCGGCGGTGAGAAGTATGCAGCGAGGCGCCACCGTCAACGCACATGGCCTCTGTAGCTTTCTGAAACTCTTGGTCGCCAGACTCGTTGTCCTCTTCGTGATCGTCGTCTTCTAGCTTTCTGTCACGGTCCCGGGCGGGCCTCTCCTGTTGTTTATCCTTGCCGCGATGGCCCGCCTGGCCGTCACGCTTCTTGCCGGACCCCTCGGCACCGTCCCGCCTCTCATATTCAGCCCTCTGCTTCTCAGCGAGGAGCTCTACTTGTCGGCAGTTCTGGAGATCATGGCCTTTGGTGCGATGGATCTTGCAGTATCGCTTGTCGGAGTTTCCTGGCTTCTCAGCAGCCGCCAAGGCCCGGCAGGCGACACATCCGGCAATTTCCTTCCCGGGGTCATCTGCCTTGGTTTTCTTGGTGGAGCCGGTGTCATCAGATCCCTCGACGGCAAGCACGGCTTTACCTTTGCGCTTCCTGTTGTGGCGCCGGCCTTTCTTCGCCGGGGCGGCAGTATCCTCATCTGAGGAGTCGGTTTCCACGCCGGCATCTTCGCCGGGGTACTTCCTTCCCTCTTCAGCTCGGGCACATCTGTCAGCAAGAACATAGAGTTCTGCCACATCTTTCACCTTGTTCATTGCCAGCTCTTCGCGCATCTTGCGGTTACGCACGTTCTGATGGAACACGCTGATGATGGCGGCAGGGTGAACATCAGGGATATTGTACTGTATCCGGCTGAACCTCTGTATATACTTGCGGAGACTCTCGCCTCCCTTCTGGGGAATGACGTGCAGGTCGCTTGCTTGGCCATGGGCTTGGTGACCTCCAGTGAAGGCGCCCACGAACTCATGCCACAAATCCGACCAGGAGGAAATAGAGTCTACCGGCAAGTGCATCAACCATGACATGGTGTTGGGTTTAACAGCCAACGGAAACTAATTCGCAAGCACCTTATCGTCACGGGCTCCGGCAGCTTGCATCGCGATGGTGTAGATGCTGAGGAACTCGGACGGGTGGGTCTTGCCGCTGTACTTTTCGCCAACGTCAGGTTTGAAGGTGCGGTGAGTGGGCCACTGGAACTGCCGCAGCTCACGGGTAAAAGCCGGATAGCCTACCCCGTAAGGTAGGCTTCCAGGGCTCTCCGGTGTCGGGTGGTTCGCAGCAGGCCCTGCTCGCCTGTCTGACTGGTGGCACGCTCCGCGCCGGCGCTCGATAGTGGTTCGAGCGTCTTCATGTTCTCGTTCCCGAAGAACTTGGCGCTGGTCACAGTGGGTCCGTGGGTCAGATGACGCTATGGAGACGTCGTCGCCCGCAACGTCGCGACGAGCTGGTGTCCGTGGTACCGGGCGAGGAGGAGGCGAATGCACCGTGGTCGCGGCGCCGCCGGCTTTCCCGCCACTGGTGCGTGGGACTCCGTCGGAACGTCGACCCGGGGGCTCCACCGGACCCGGTTCGTCTTTGTTGGCCACCGCAACAAGGCTTCGGATAGTGGCTCTCCATTCGTCGAGTTTCCCCGTAGTGGGAGGAAAGTCGAGGAGCAACTGCGCGCGCGCAAGGGCTTCTGCTGGCGTTGGTGGCAGCGAAACCTGCATGGATCGCGACGCGCTTCGACTTATGACCATATCAGAAGGAGCTCTATCACGACCCCGCGGTCGCATGCCATGTTCACCAGCGCCTCGGCGAGCGGGCAGGTCTTCTACGTCCCGGGAGTGGCGCTCGGGGCTCTTCCCGCGGCGACGCCCGGGGTCTTCGGCGTGATTACGCCGTTCGTCGCGCGCCACCTGAGAGGAGCACGCCGTCGGCGCTTGTGTGGGAGTCTTGGAAGCCCTCGCGTCGCCTTCGGGCGGGGTGGCAGCGATCTTAGAAGGCCTCCCGACACCTGCCGAGGGCCTGGCTCCGTCTTTGGATTTGGCGGTGTGCGGCCCGTTACCAGGCGCACGAACATCGCCGCCTCCCAAACTCTGGCTGCTGGGACGGTGTTGGTGTTCGCGAGCGGCGCCCCGGGTCCTTTCTGCGACCGGTCCGCTGCTCGCCCGCGTCGGGACGGGATGTCCGGCTTCCGACTGGCCAACTGCCACCGTCGTCTTCTTCTTGGGCGCCATGACGATGAAGAAGCGTCGAACTAACTGCTAAAGCTGATTCTCACAACTGCGCCCCCTACCTGGTGCGCCAAAGATGTCGGTGGGAACGACACCTATGGGATCACAAGAATCCCTACTACGGTTAGCGGGGCGCGGGGTCATGAGAAGAGCGGATCAAACAGATGGCACACGGTTCGTTTATCCAGGTTCGGGCCGCGAGGATGCGTAAAACATTACTCCTGCTTTGGTGGATTGTATATCTGTGTTCTAGAACTGGCTATGGGGCGTGAGGAGATCCAAAAAGCCGAATCCCTCTCCTGGTCGCCTCGGGCCTCCTTTTATAGGAAAAGGGGTTGCCACAGTGGCACACAGGAGGTGGAAAGAGTATCGTGGTGCGAGGTTATCCCTCGCATTACATGACAAGGCGCATTTAATGCGTCTTGCTTAGGTGTCCTTGCTTTATCGGGGACGGGGGAGAGCCATGTCTCGTCCGTCACCGCTCCCTCTCGTGTCGACACACGCCCTGGCCAGCGGTGCCTGCGGTGCCATGTAGGCAGGCAAGCAGCTGAGGTGGCGCAGTGGTGGGTCTCCACGAGGATCTGCATGCCACCACGCAGGTGCCTGCCCAGCTGGTTGGGTCGACAGCGGCATGCGAACGGCGGTGGAGGTTTGATTGGCGTGAGCCTGATGGTGGCCCCATGGGTTCTTGGATAGGGCCTTGCCGGGGCCCCGGCAAGGGTCTTGCCGGGGCGCCTGCTGTCATCCCCGGCAAGGCGCTTGCCGGGGGCCTTGTGGTCCTCCTTGGCTAGGATCCCGCCAAGGGTCCTCATCTTCTATAGTGTGTATCTGATCTTGAATGTCTTCACAAAGATCTGCATGCCACCACGGAGATGTCTCCCGAATCCGTGCCCCATGGGGGCAGTGGACTCAAAGGTGACTCGCTCCGTTGGTGTGGGGCAAATTTCCAAGGCAAGGGTCTTACCGGGATTGCTAAAACCGCCTCCCGACAAGGATCTTGCCGGGGGAGTCCTCTTCGTCCCCTTTGCTCTTTGTGGTCTTGGTCTTGGCGTCGTTCTGCTTCTCTTGAGCTTCGGTCTTACCTTGGCTCACCTCCCTTGCCTTGCTCAGTGTGGTGGTGCCCGTGGCTCAGACTGCCCGTGCACAGTTATAGGGGTACAAAAAGTGTACCCCTCTTTTTGTGCACCGACATGCATGCCACGCGTAGTTGGACGACCAATCTTCTGTTTAGTACTTCAACATAGTGATTTCCTGGTAAGGATTCGCTCGTGTCACATCAAGTAAATCTTATCGATTTACTATCTAAATCTTATTGATTTAATGTCATGTTTTCTTTCTTTTGCTGCAATTTTACGATGCAAGTTTTGCCATGTGACATTCATCACAGAATAAACCATTTGGTTTGCTCTACGATGGATATTTTTGCAGGTTTCACTTATTATGTCGTGTCAGTAACAAAGGCACTGTCCATCACTTATATTACTGGAAAAAATTGGATCAGTCTGTTGTCTGAGTACACGCTGAATCCCTATGATGAACTGCTGTTTGCTTTAACAAACACGCCACAATTAGTCCTGCTCGCGTTTAAAAGAAATGAAGAAAAAGACTGGATCACAGTCATGGATCCAAGTCAAGTTAGAAAGATGATCATTGCAGATCAGACATGATCGCCACTGTCTCGCACATCGGTACCACCTTCAGCAACGGATCGAGCATCGGCAGTTGCTCTTGCACTGACAGCGGCAGTAGCTTAGTCTGATCCAGCTGAGGAGTGGGCATCGACCGCGTTAGCAGATCAGGCTGATCTACCGGAGGATCGGGCATCGACACCGGCACCTGCTCCGACACCGGTACCAACTCTACAAGGAGCACCATATCTCCGGCAGCAGCAACGGCACTACCAGTCACACCGGCACGGGCACCAGCAACAGCTTCGGCACCTGCACCAACACTTGCACTTGCGTCTACTCCGGCCCGTGCAGTGGCAACAGAACCAGTAGTTGCACCGGCAACAGACTGGGCTGCAGTTCGCACTTCATATACGAAAGTCCTTACAAAATTTGACATGTCCACCTTCTTGGTAAGCATTGGCTGCCCAAGTGCTTCATTCTTTTTTCTTTCCATGTTGTTTCACATGATTCACTGTGTTGATCTAACTGTTTGTGTATGTCTTCTTGTTTGCAAATAGAGAATTCCTAGAGCAACGAGGGAGTCGTTCAACAATCCAGGCGACCGTGGCCAAGTTTCTATTACCATGCGCATCCTTGGTGTGAATGAACCTACTCAATATGTCGTAACTACAAAGGATGGTCGCATGATGACTGATGCTAAAGGATGGTCAAGGTTCAAATCTAAATCATATCTTTGCGGTAGGGGATGATGTCAAAATCGAACTTTCTCGGCAAGGAGAGCTGGTACAAATCAACTTTGAAATTCTTCAGTAGCAGCACGCAACTGTCGAACTGCTCTATCCTCCAAGAGATTTTGATGTAATACTCTAGCATGGTGAAACAAGTGTCATGTGTGTATAAGTAGTACGATAATATCATTGATAGAATTGCAACTCTGATTGCTTGTTAGGAACTGTCGTTTGATTTCATTCCAACAGCTGTCGTGCTTTATTCAATTTTGTGTATTCGCCTTGCGACAGCATCTAAAACCAGCGTGTCGGTGTACTAGAGTAGGGGTACCCTAGTATCCCGAACTTGTGCACGGGCAGTCGCAGCACCCCGCGGCAAGGCTTGCCAGGTGACCGCGAAGGTCTTCCGTGGTTCCTTCGGAGCCATTCAAGAACAAAGTATTTAAGCACAAGGCCCCGGCAAGAGGAGCTTGCCGGGAAGGCCACTCAAAGCACAAGGCCCCGGCAAGAGGAGCTTGCCGGGAAGACCACTCAAGGCACAAGACCCCGGCAAGAGGAGCTTGCCGGGGAGGCCAACCGAGGCATCTCAAGGAACTTGCCGAGACGCGCCACGCGTCCCGGCAAGGCCCGGTGAGCGACAAGCTTCCGGACGCGACAAGACAACGACCGCGGCAAGGCAGTTGCCGCGGCAAGCGACCACTCTGTACCTGCGCTACAGCACACCCACCAACGTGTCGCTCTGGGACCCTTCCAGGCGTACGTGGCGGGAGGTTGTGCAGCCAGAGGTACACTATGGCGATCGGCGCTGACAAGATTGCCATCGTGGAGAATGGTGGCGCCCCTGACGGTCCCTTTTCTGCACTGTTTGGGCGACTCGGACGGGCATTTAATGCCCTTGTCCCCTGCCGCCAGGGTTAGGTATGATACACTGTAGGGGTAGCTGTACCAACCACAACACCTTTTTCATTTTTACCCTCGTCTACGTTGCCACCTGTCGGTGCCCCTTGAGCATATAAAAGGAGGCCCATGCGCAACGTAGAGGGAGGGAGGAGAACACTCACGCTCAGTCTCATTTGCTGCCTGTGTGTACTGTAGCACTCAGCGCTCCCAAGCAAGAACACAATACAATCCACAAAGCAGCAGTAGGGTTTTACGCATCCGTGCGGCCCGAAGCTGGGTAAACTGCTCGTGTGCCTCGCCTCGATCCGCTCTTCGTGCGACCTCCGCTCCCCGCCGAACCGAAAAGGGGCTCCGTCCCCATAGGTGCTCGTGGAGCCAGTTTCCCCGACATCTTTGGCGCGCCAGGTAGGGGGCGTCGAGGTTGTGTGAACCTGATCCGGCGTTCACACGAGCTAGATCTTCATCATCTCCATCGATATGCCGTTGAAGAAGAAGGCTTCGGAGGCGGCTAATCCGTCCGCGTCAAACCCACCACCGCTGGAACCAACGGCTGGTGGGGTAGACACCGACGGATGAACGGGCGCCGACAAGGGAGCTCACGGTGCCACGGCGTCCGAGCATGCACCGCGCCCATCTCAGGGGGCGCAGGACCAGCAGCGTCGTGGTACTCACAGTACCATACGCTCGCTGGACCCAGATCGAGCTGGTGGATCTCGGGATCCTCAAGGCCAGCATGCTCGCCAACATGTTGGCACGAGCGAGGCACGGTCGCCTGGATGTGGGACTGCTCCTTCTAACAGAGTTAGAAGTTCGAGCACGTCCCGCTCCACGCGTCGTTCGCCACCGCTACCCGCCACTCCGGCGGAAGCTTTGGCGCGAGCTCAACTGCTCCTAGATTACCTTCCAAAGGCGGACAAGATCAACGACTGGAGGGCCACCATTCAGAGTCTCATCGGCTTCGCCAACGGCGACACCCCACGGCAGCTGAGTGCATTGCAGCCGCGGCGAGTCAGCCAGGCACGAGCCGATGGCGACAAGACCGCAGGGGGTGCGACCACCGTGCACTCTCCGCCCCGAACGCCATGATCGCCGACTCGCCGGGTCCACCTCGACAACGACTCCACCGCGTCGTCAAATCCGCGAGAAGGAGACCAAGTCCGGCAAGAGTTCTGATGTCCACTCCGGCAAGCGCACCTCTTCGGAGTGCTGCGCTACCGTCGAGGACGCACCATCGAGCTGCACCGGCAAGTGCAAGAAGACGATGGCAGCTCCGCCAGCGACCAAGAAGGTGTCCGCCAAGGAGGACGGCACTGGTGGTACCTTCACCATCAGTGCCACTCTCGGCCCTAAATAGGAAAGCGCGCTCATTGCTTTCCTGCAGGCGAATGTCGATGTGTTTGCATGGAAACCGTCTGACATCCCCGGTGTTCCCAGGAAAGTAATTGAGCACCACCTTGCCGTCTGTACTCATGCGCGGCCCGTCAAGCAAAAATTCAGGAAGCAAGCAGTGGAGCGCCAAGAATTCATCGCAGAAGAGATCAAGAAGTTGGAAGCAGCAGGACTTGTCAGAGGAGTGCTCCATCCTACGTGGTTGGCCAATCCTATAGTCGTGCGCAAAGCAAACGGGAAATGGAGGCTTTGTATCGACTTTACCGATGTTAACAAAGCTTGTCCCAAAGACCCATTTCCCTTGCCGCGCATCGACCAGATTGTTGACTCCACGGCCGGATGTGATTTGCTTTCACTTCTTGACGCATACTCAGGATACCATCAGATCTTCATGGCAGAAGAGGATGAGGAGAAGACAACATTTATCACACCGTGTGGCACGTACGGTTTCATACGGATGCCTTTCGGTTTGAGGAATGCTGGTTCAACATTTGCAAGGGTAGTCCATACCGCTTTTGAGCCACAAATACACAAAAATGTGGAAGCCTACATGGATGACATAGTGGTCAAGAGCAAGGGCAAAGCAACTCTGATTCAAGATTTAGAAGAAACTTTTGCAAATCTGCGCAAGATCAGCCTCAAGCTCAACCCCGAGAAGTGTGTGTTTGGAGTCCCTTCCGGCAAGCTTCTCGGGTTCTTCGTGTCTCAGCGGGGAACTGAAGCCAATCCCGACAAGATCAAGGCCATTGAGCAGATCGAAGCACCAAAGCGCGTCAAGGATGTACGAAGACTTGCCGGTTGCGTGGCAGCTCTTAGCAGGTTTATCTCTAAGTCTGCTGAGCGCGCCCTGCCGTTTTTCAAAATTTTGAAAAAGGCAGGTCCAATGAAATGGACTTCGGAAGCGGAGGCTGCGCTGCATGACTTGAAGAGATACCTGTCCTCCACTCCAATACTTGTCGCACCTAAGCCACAAGAGAAGTTGCTGCTGTATCTGGCGGCAACATATCAAGTGGTTAGTACTGCATTAGTAGCGGAGAGGGAGGCAGATGATGAGCCAGCAACCACAGCAAGCACATCCAGCGACAAGCAGGGGGCTCCCTCGACAAGCTCTGGTCCCGACAAGGATGAATCTGTGCATGCACGCGAGGAGGTACAAAAGAAAATGGTGCAGCGCCCAGTTTACTTTGTCAGTTCCCTTCTGTAGGGGGCTAGGTCAAGGTACTCTGGTGTGCAGAAATTGCTTTTCGGCCTTCTCATGGCCTTGAGAAAGCTGCGCCATTACTTCCAAGCACATGAGATCATAGTTGACACTCGCTTTCCGCTGAAAAGGATACTGCAGAATCCGGAAGCAACAGGCAGAATTGTTGAGTGGGCGCTGGAACTGTCAAGCTTTGGCCTCAAGTTTGAGAGCACTTCAACTATCCAAAGCAGAGCATTGGCAGAATTCATAGCAGAGTGGACGCCAACACCAGATGAAGAAATTCCAGAGACGAGCATCCCCATCAAGGAAGCAAGCAAAGAGTGGCTGATGTACTTTGACGGTGCCTTCTCGCTGCAAGGCGCCGGTGCTGGTGTGCTGCTTGTCGCACCCACCGGAGAGCACCTCAAGTACGTAGTCCAGATGCACTTTCCCAAGGAGCAAGCAACAAACAATACTGCAGAGTATGAAGGTTTGCTTGCCGGTCTCAGGATCGCGGCAGACCTTGGGATCAAGAAGCTCATTATCAGGGGTGACTCGCAGCTTGTCGTCCGCCAAGTGAATAAGGATTATCAGAGTCCGTTGATGGAAGCCTACATTGATGAAGTGAGAAAGCTAGAAGAGCACTTTGACGGCCTACAGATGGAACATGTTCCAAGAGCTCAGAACGACATCGCCGATGGCTTGTCAAAGTGCGCAACACTTAAGTTACCTATGGAACCAGGGATCTTTGTGCTCAAGCTAACTCAACTGTCTGTGACGCCATCAACTGGACAGAGCAAGAAGAGGAAGTTGATTTCTAGCGACTATTTTCCGGCAGGGCCTCCTGAAGCCGCCGCCAAGAAGGTCCCCAAGATCAACGCCAAGAGTGCTGAGGAGCAGTCTGCTCCGGCAAACCCCAGGGTTTGTTCCGTTGAAGCAAACGCTCCCGACAAGTTTTGCTCCGGCAAGCTTGCCGAAGAACATCACGCTCCGGCTGAGCCGCAGGTTCTCGCCGTAGAAGCGAACGATCTCGCAGCAGCAGATGTGCCTTTAGTCCTTGTTGTCGAGCCGCAAGCTCTAGCATGGTCACATCAGATTGTCCGTTTCCTTCAGACAGGAGAACTTCCCGAAGAGCAAGAAGAAGCGGAAAGAGAAGCCCGGCAGTCAAGTATGTACCGGTTTGTCGACAACACACTGAACAGAAGAAGACTCAACGGTGTGAAATTGAAGTGTATTCACCGGGAACACGGACAAAAGCTGTTGGAAGAGATACATGGAGGCATATCTGGTCACCACATTGGCGCAAGAGCACTTGCCGGCAAAGCATTCCGGCAAGGTTTCTTTTGGCCGACAGCCCTCCAGGATGCAACTGCACAAGTAAGCAAGTGTGAAGCGTGCCAGTTCCATTCCAAGCAGATACACCAGCCAGCTCAAGCTCTCCAGACGATCCCTTTATCCTGGCCATTTTCTGTCTGGGGGCTCGACATCCTCGGCCCCTTCCCCCGAGCAGTCGGGGGCTTTGAGTTCTTGTACGTTGCAATCGACAAGTTCACAAAGTGGCCGGAAGTGGAAGCAGCGAGGAAGGTGACAGCACAGTCAGCAGTCAAGTTCTTCAGGTCGATTGTTTGCCGCTTCGGGATCCCTAACAGGATCATCACCGACAACGATACGCAATTCACGAGCCGCACCTTCATGCAGTACGTCCAAGATCTTGGCGCCAAAGTCTGCTTCGCTTCTGTTGCTCACCCCAGAAGAAACGGTCAAGCGGAGAGGGCAAATGCTGAAGTGCTGCGTACGCTCAGCACCAGGACTTTCGACAGGTTGCACAAGTGCGGAAGAAACTGGATTGAGGAGCTGCCGGTGGCTCTTTGGTCGATCAGGAGGACGCCAAATCGAGCCACTGGCCAGACACCTTTCGCTCTAGTCTATGGAGCAGAGGCAGTTGTCCCCACGGAACTCGTATACGGGTCACCTCGAGTGCTCGCTTATGATGAGCTTGAGCAAGAGCAGCTGCGGCAAGAGGACGCGCTGCTCCTTGAGGAAGATCGTCTTCAGGCTACTGTGCGAGCTGCTCGCTACCAGCAAGCTTTGTGCCGCTACCATAGCCGCAAAGTTAATGGCAGAAGTCTCGAGGAAGGCGACCTTGTTCTTCGGTGCGTTCAGTCCGCCAAGAATTCCAACAAGTTGACGCTGAAGTGGGAAGGCCCTTACCGGGTGAAACGAGTCACTAGGCCTGGCGCTGTCCGCCTGGAGACCGAGGATGGCATTCCGGTGAGCAACTCTTGGAATATTGAGCATCTTCGTAAGTTTTACTCGTAAGGCGCGGTTGTCGGACCCTGTTCCGGCAACCACCTTTTTGTACAAGTCTTGCCGCTGTTGCATGTAATCCTTTGTACAAAGCCAGGCGCAGACCCTGAGCATAAGTAAAGCGCTGGCGCCCTAAGTTATAGCATGCATGCTAGGTCGAGTCTCGTCCTTGGTTAGGGTTGATAGTGCTTAGCAGCGGCTAACCCCTAACTTAGAGGACGAGTGTGCGTCCCTTTGCCGTTCTTTCGTTTCCCTTGGTTCGCAGGGCTCGCGTATCCTAGCCGGACCACCTGAGGACGAAAGAGAGAAGAAGGACGGACCAGCATCTGGGCCCCGGCAAGCCAGTGTTGCCGGGGGCTTCACCCGGCAAGCCAGTGTTGCCGGGGGCTGCAAGTACAAAGATTCACCCACGGCGAACCAGAGTTGCCGGGGGGCTGCAATCTCAGATAAGTTTTTCATCCCTTATCATGCATTCTCTTATGGACTGAGGTATGCGAAACCTCGTTTCTTCCTAAAAGCTACCGTGCTCCCCTAACTCTAGGCCCTAGGTCTCGTTCCTAGGGCCAGGTTTGGTCGTAGTCACGGCAGCAAAGGGGCGAAACGAGGAGCCCGAACCCGCCTCATCCCTGCCTCCGCCAAAAGCGTGAGAAAGGTCGAGCGACGTGGGAAGACGGCAGGGCCTGCTGCCGGGAAAAGAAGTGTCTATCTGAAAGATATCAAGGATTTGCTCCTTGATGTGGGTTCCACCCGCAAGACAAGTGACCCGGCAAGCATCCCCTTTTCACTAAAAAAAACATTCCACTCAGGTACAGTTCATAGAGAATGAAGAACATGGATAATGGGATTACAAGTTTTGAATGCAGCTAAGGCCCGAGGGCTTACAAATTAAAAAGAGATAAGGTGCCTAGGTTAGTAATCCCTTTCTTGTCCCTTTATTCAGGAGGTAGGTCAAGGAGGCGAAAAGGGCAAAAGGAGCGCCTAGGCGAGCTACAGGTGGCAGAAGACACCAAGAGAACATCTCGGTGGTCGTCCAAAGGCTGGATGGTGATGGCGGCGCCGGAAGCAGGGCCCGAAAACGAGGCGGCCGGACGTCAGCACGCTGTCGAGGGCATCGTGCCCACGTACTCCGAGTTGACGGCCTTGCCGCCCGCCCTCTTCCTCTTCCGCAGCCTCCCAACGCCAGCCGCCCAAGGAGACGACCCCGAGAAGTTCGAGGAGCCGGCGACACGGATGATGGGGTCGCCGGTGCCGCATAGAGCGGCGCCCGACACCTAGTCGGACCCGTCATCCTGCCGCCCGCTACCCCCTTTGTCGCTGCCGCTGTCTTCCTCGTCACTCTCGCTTGAGGAGGAGTCTTTGCTATCAGAGGAGCTCTCCACGGAAAACCTTGCCCGAGTCCCGAAGCACCCGAAGACCTTGACGGAGAGGAGACTGCCCTCCATCAGCTTAAAATGGAGAGTGAGCCCCTCCGTCAGGCTGTGGATACGGGTGAACGTCTTCCACCCTCGACCAAGATACATCACATTAGGGGCTGGGAAGTCAACGCGGACTCGCGTACCGCTGATTCCACAGCCCCTCATGTGCAACCTCAGTGTCTCGGGCGGGTCCAACTCCATCTCGCTCGCAAATGGAGTCGGGAGATGAAGGCGACGACGAGGCGGCCGACGCAGCCTGACAAAGAACTCGCAAGGATCGTCCCCAATATGGACCGCCATGGGAAGAGGAACCGCTGGCGGAGGCGAGGCCGGCGCGCCGCCCCTTCCACCTCTTCCCCGAGCACCTCGGCCTCGCCCTCCACCTCGCCCACGGCCTCGCCCTCTCCCTCTTCCCCTTACGGCCGGCTCTGCCACCACGGGTGTGGGAGAGGGAGGGACGCGTTGTCTAGCGGCAACCCTCGCCGCCACCGTTGAACGACCAGGGTTCCCTTTCTCCATGGCGAATGAGAGAGAGGGGAGTAGAAGCTGAAGGAGGGAGGAGATGAAAGAATGCGGGCTTCCGTCCCCCCCCCCCCTCCCGCTCCTTACAAAGGAACAGGGTGGGGGCTCGGCTGCCCCGCTCAGCTAATCAAGACACAGGAGGAGCAGGGAACTGGGACCGACCCGCTGCCTCGACCCACGACGGCCCGGTTTCCTGCCTCCACCGTTCGCCACCCCAAGCGCATGGAAGCCGTGTGGCGGGCGTGCAGAACCGAGGCGACGGATGAGGCGACCTCTCCCCACCCCGTGATCGTGGGGAGTGGACGCCTCGAAAACCATGCCTCGGCCCCGTCCAGTAAATGAACCACGCCTCCACGCCTCCCTCCATTTATGAGGAAGGCGCGAACCGCCCACGATCTCTCCCAAGACGTCGCAATCGACGCGTGTCGTTCGGGGAGGGCGCGGTGGATACGGAGTGTGATACGGCGTGACCCAGGCCGCGCGTGCCCTGTTTTGGGCCTGGCCCAACAGCGCTCGGCATCGTGTATGGCCCACGCCCGGGGGCTCCTGTCGGTGTACTAGAGTAGGGGTACCCAAGTATCCCGAACTTGTGCACGGGCAGTCGCAGCACCCCGCGGCAAGGCTTACCAGGTGACCGCCAAGGTCCTCCGTGGTTCCTTCGAAGCCATTCAAGAACAAAGTATTTAAGCCAAGGAGGCAAGGCCCCGGCAAGAGGAGCTTGCCGGGAAGGCCACTCAAAGCACAAGGCCCCGGCAAGAGGAGCTCGCTGGGAAGACCACTCAAGGCACAAGACCCCGGCAAGAGGAGCTTGCCGGGGAGGCCAACCGAGGCATCTCAAGGAACTTGCCGAGACGCGCCACGCGTCCCGGCAAGGCCCGGTGAGCGACAAGCTTCCGGACGCGACAAGACAACGACCGCGGCAAGGCGTTTGCCGCGGCAAGCGACCACGCTGTACCTGCGCTCCAGCACACCCACCAACGTGTCGCTCTAGGACCCTTCCAGGCGTACGTGGCGGGAGGCTGTGCAGCCAGAGGTACACTGTGGCGAGCGGCGCTGACAAGATTGTCATCGTGGCAAATGGTGGTGCCCCTGACGGTCCCTTTTCTGCACTGTTTGGGCGACTCAGACGGGCATTTAATGCCCTTGTCCCCTGCCGTCAGGGTTAGGTATGATACACTGTAGGGGTAGCTGTATCAACTACAACACCTTTTTCATTTTTACCCTCGTCTACATTGCCACCTATCGGTGATCCCTTGAGCATATAAAAGGAGGCCCATGCGCAACGCAGAGGGAGGGAGGAGAACACTCACGCTCGGTCTCGTTAGCTGCCTGTGTGTACTGTAGCACTCAGCGCTCCCGAGCAAGAACAGAATACAATCCACAAAGCAGCAGTAGGGTTTTACACATCCGTGCGGCCCGAAGCTGGGTAAACTGCTCGTGTGCCTCGCCTCGATCCGCTCTTCATGCGACCTCTGCCCCCTGCCGAACCGAAAAGGGGCTCCGTCCCCATAGGTGCTCGTGGAGCCAGTTTCCCCGACACAGCGCCGTGCCGAGCGCTTGCAATATAAAAAGCGCTGAGGTAGAACACATGGGCCCCCAAACATGTAGGCCCACCGGCCTGTGGCCCAAAGTCCAGAACCGTGAGCCTGACTGAGTATTTCTCAGCTGAACCCCCATAATTCCCGTGCGTTGCACATAACATCAAGATGCATTTGTATGAGTATTTCATCTTGTGAGAGAAAAGGATGAACGAGGGAAGGCCTTATTTGCAATTTTGGCGAGGTGTGTGGGTACCTTTTTGCAAAATTGCCATAGTTTCCTTCCTATCCGTCAGATATAAATCGGACGGCCTATATTGCAGGATGGCAGGCACACCATCATCACCAACTCGTCTATACCGTGTTAAAAACACTCTGTTCTTAATAATTACATATGTTATATGTATTCCCCTTGATTTTTCTTATGTATAAAGTTGTGATATAAAAGATCTTTTTATTTCTTTATAGAGGGAGTACCTCTCTATCAAAAATATATTTATGTGTAACTAGTTATTCCTGTCTTTCTACTTCCTTTCGTTGATATGTGGGGCATCCGTCAACGGGGTCCACGTGTCATGTGCACCAAATTAGATTGCACAACTGCACGGTAGACACACCCCGGTCGTAGCGCCGCATTAATGCCCAATGAGCCGTCAAATCACAAAAAGCCCCACCTTTCCAGCTTTAGCAGTAAGCTGGACGGGCGAAGCGGCAATATTTCACTAGGCATGAATCCCCTTCTCCTTTGTCTGCTTGCTCAGAGAAAACCCCCGCTCGGCGATTGCATAGGGTTTTCTCATGGAGAACCTGGTACGAATTCCTCATCCATCCCCGATAAATCCAAGTCCCTTGGTCGCGGGTACTCCTAGGATGGCAGCCATCGCCGTTGATGCATTTTTTTCTACGGAATCTAGTGTGTTTCATTTGCAGTGCCCAAAGTGTGAGGACTCTACAAGTTTCCGCGCCCTCGGCGAGACGCCAGACTTGTTCCTTCTCATCCTAACACATGATTTTAAAACACGCACAGTATGTTCCTAGAATCCCCTTCTCTATCCGGGAGGGTGGGGTTTTTTGAACTTGCTGTCGACTAATTTGGAAATTTGGATTCCTATATTTGGATAAAAGGTACTAGTACCATGGTCAACACTGATGTGAAGGAGGAAATTATTTCTAGATTTGGATATAGGGAATACATTGTGTTCTCATATTATTTTTCCTGTAGTGCATTCCTTGCTCTACCAGAACACATGTACTCAAGATGCTCGGCCTTGCCATAACTGAATACACCAGTTTAATGGTCATAGTGAAGACAAGCCATGGATATAAGTTTCGAGTTGGGTTCATGAACCAAGAAGATCGCTGTTTTTTTATGGCTGAACTTGGATAAACTTTCTCAAGTGTTACAGACTGAAAGTTGGCGCACGAATGTTGCTGGAAATAGTAGAACCTGGTCTCATCTTCACTGCGATCTTCCACCCCGACATCGTTCCAATTGTTCATCCATGTTAGTTTTGTATCTGGTTTTTGCTTCTTGCCTCGTTTACTTCTTAATCCACCTATTATGTCTAACTAATCACAATTTAAGTTTAGAAGTAGCAACGAATCTCGCACGAAGATGCTACTTCTAACTAATATTTTCTTATAATTTGTGGCACGTGTAGGTTTTTTCAGAGTTAAGTAGGCTACTCGTTTGTTATTCTATAAGAACTCGGCTATTACTCATGGCACTGAAGTTGACTTGGACGACATCCACAAGTTCCTACACTTTATTGATCGTCTTGAGGTCCTTGTGGGGCATTTCAATGGTGGAAGGCCACGTGTGATATGTGTGCCATTGTGTTGAGAAACTTATGGTACGAGCTGTTTTTTGTTATATATGTTGTTCATAAACTCTTGCTTGTGCACGGTTTTATAGCTGTGATCTTCTTGAAACAGGTCTATTGTTCCTATACAGATGCCTGAACATGGTCGGGTCAGACTTGCGGTTGGTCACAACATGATTTTTATGTTGACCCACTCCATTCCCCTTGGAGGTGAAAAGATACTTATTCATGGGTGGTCTCAAATAATGAAGGCCTGTCCGTCTTAGAGAATAGGAAAGAAGATTATGTTCTTGCTTTTCCATGGCTCTAAACCAAATATCCTGATTATTGACCACATTGCGAGATGAAGCCGCTTTCATAAGGTTGTGGATGCGCGGGGTGGCGCCTGGGCCTTTTCCTGGGGCTTGGCGGCCGCACCCTTTGGTTAATTGTAGGAAAAGTAGCATTGTTCAAGGCGTGCTTTGTACGGTTGAACCTGTCTAAGTACTCATACTACTTTCAGCTATGGTTGTTAAGTGCCCCTGCTGGTTTCAGTTAAGGTTGCTAAGTACTCCTGCTGCTTTTATAGTCTGCCGTGTTTCTTCAGTCCTGTCTTCCTCCAGCCGCCAAAACCAAACCAGCGCCGGCGGGGCCGCCTGCTTCCGCCTCCCACGGCTGGCTGGGCCTCAGCGCACGCATCGCCACCCCACCGTCTCCTAAATCATTAACGTTGTCCTCCGAGGCCTCGTCGTCGTCCTCCGCGCGCTTTGCTGCGCTCGCCGCGGCACCGCCCTCTCGCATTGTCAACATGGTCAACAAACAAGAGGAACCGGCAGAGGACCGTACATGGAGAGGACGGCAGTAGGGGCCCACCATGTCCATGGCCGGACGCAAGGAAGTTCCTCATTTCTTGTTATATATATATACTCCATTATCAATGTATGGAAAAAGAAAATGCTTCCTGCTAGTGGTTTCCTGACATCTGGGACCCACGACATTGTCAGCGTATATAGTCAATAGACAAGAGAACAACACAAGATCGGCTAACACCTGGGACATAGCTACTCAAGCAGGGTTTTTTTGTTATTTTTGAGACGGAGCAGGGTTTCAACTGGGTTGTGATCCGTCTAGCCCAGGCTTATATTTTATGTTCACCACATGACCAGCCCAGCTATTTTTTGTTTGTGAAAATGAGCCCAGTTTATTTTTTCTGTAAAATACCCAATCCAGGCCTACTTATTTTTGAAGCCCTGATGGGCTGCCACTCTTTCAAGACACCTGCAAATCTTGAAAGTAATATGAAATGGGCTGCAAATATTAAAAACAAATGACAAATTGGCAATTAGTTTATAATTTTTGAATTTTTTCACATTTTCAGATTCCAATTTCACTCGGCTTTAACCTAATTCAAATATATATTCAAAGTACTTTAAATCTGGCTCGATATTTCGGTATTAAAAATAGTTTGGAACCCACAGAAATATGCAAAATTTCGTTTAAATTTTTAACCCTGGCCCTGGCCAACAAAAAAACGGACTGCAATAAATTGCATAAGAAGTTGCAATGAGCTATATATAAATTATTAAAAAAGTAGGGAATGGTCTGACTTGTGGGCCTATTAAGTTGACCCATATGCAAGATATTTTTTACTTATTATATATGACAACAAACAATTCTAGCAGACATAACCGTTGGATGTCAATCCAACAGCCGTCGTGTTTCTTCAATCTCTGATCTTCTTGCTCCAGCCGCCAAATCCAGCGTCGGCGGGACTGCCTGCTCCCGCCTCCCGTGGCCGGCTGTGCTAGCGCGTAGGCCTCACCGCCCCCTACTACTCCCACCGCTGGCCAGGCCATCCCTCTACTCACCCACATCCCTCCACTGTTGTGGCTTCGTCGCCTCCGGGTCATTCCCTTCCTAGGCCTCGCCGTCGTCCATCGCACTGGTGTTCTCGGCACGGTGTGGTCAACATTGTCAACAAACGACAACAGCGGAAGAGGGACGTACATGGAGAGGCTGATAGTTGGGACCCACATGGTCCATTGCCGAACGCAAGCATGTACCTCCTTATTACGCCAGAAAGAATGAATAATCCCGCTGACAGCTCGGACCCACCAGTTATATCTTCGCACGCAAGGAAGTGCCTCCTTATTACGCACAACAAATTGAATACTCCCCCTGCTAGCTGGGACCCACCATAGTGGGAGGCTCACTTGTGGGCCTACTAAGTTGACGCGGACGGAGGGCTTTGTCAACTTAGTCAAGAAACGATTCTATCACCAGTGACTATTGGATTGTTAACATCCGACGGCCGTGCTGCTTCTTCAACCTCTGATTTTCTTGCTCCAGCCATTCAAACCACCGCGTGCTCTTGCCTCCCGTGGCCGGTAGTGCTCACGGAGGCCTCACCGCCCCCTACTACTCCCACCACTAGCCAGGCCCTACGGCGACGACAGCCTCACACCGCAGCCGAACCAGTGAACCCTCGTACTCCTCTTTGCGTGGGCCTCCACTGCCGCGTCTTCCCCGGCCGGCTCTGCGTCATTCCCTTCCAAGGCCTCGCGCGTCGTCCACCACCTTGGTGCTCTCGACGCGGCGTAGTCAATGTGGTCAACGAACGACTTCCATCGAAAGAGTACTGTGCGTTGAGACTCTGACAGCTGGGTCCACAGCCGCAGCAAGGAAGTGCCTCCTTATTACACGCAAAATAATTATCCCTCCAACTGACAGCAGGGACCCACCGGAGGGGCCACCGTATTTCGTGAAAAAAATGTTTCCCCCTGACTGTTGGGACCCACCAGCTATATCTTCGCACGCAAGGAAGTCCATCCATATTACGGGCAAAAAACAATAATCGCCCCCAGACTGCTGGGACCCACCAGCTACATCTTCGCACAGAAGGAAGTGCCTGACAGTCGGGACCCACCGGTTGAAGCATACGTAGCATTTTTATTCTGGTCGTGAACGTGTACGTACATACGATCGGTCTGTTTGCAGGCTGCAGCGATGAACCGTGGCCGTGTAAGGAAGGGCACGTGTCGTAGTAGAGGCGCGTACGTGTCGTAGTAGAGGCGCGCACGTAGCATGTACACGTACGTACAGTGGCCAGGGTGCAAGAAATAAAATATGGCCACGTACGTACATACGGGCGGGGTCTCGAACGCCTACTCGCGCGTATGTACGGCTAGGGCTCGTGTACATGGCTGGGTTGGAACGGAGAAGCTGCGCCGTCGTCGTGTTCATGGGGAGGCAACCGGCTGGGTCGGAATGGAATGCGTCGTCGTGTTCATCGGGAGCCAACCGGCTTGTACGGAATAGCCGATGGAAACAAGGCCTGGCGTACCGCAGAACGGAGGAAACGGCCTTGTGTTCGACCGGCCACGGTGGAAACGGGATCCTGTTCATCGGGAGGGGTCTGGCGTACCACAAAACAGAGGAAACGAACCTCCTATGGTCGAAACGGGGTCCTGTTGATCGGGAGGGGTGTGGCGTATCGCAAAACGGAGTAAACGGACTTGTGTTGGAGCGCTACGGTCGAAACGGGGGTCATGTTCATTGGGAGGGATGTGGCGTGCCGCAAAACGGGACTCCACGGGATATTGTTCATCTCCACTGTCGACTGCCTCCACGGGCTACTGTTCATCCATCGTCGACTGTCTCCACATGCTCCTGTTCGTCCACCGCCGACCTCCTCCAGCCCCCACCTGCGATTTTTTACCCACGGGCTCCTGTTCATCTAGCCTCCACCGCTCCTCCATTGGCTACTATTTAGCCAGCCCTCTCCACGGGGTCCTGTTCAACCACCCCTCCACGGGATACTGTTCATCCAGCCCTCCATCGGCTACTGTTCAACCAACGCTCCACGGGGTCTTGTTCATCAAGCCCACCACGGGGTCCTGTTCATCCACCGGCTCAATCGATCGGGGTATTGTTCATCCAGCGGCAACGACCTCTACTACCACGGGGTCCTGTTCATCCAACCCCCCACCAAGAACTGTTCATCCAAACCCCCTCAACAATGCCCACTGTTCATCCAGGGAAGGAGGCAGCAGTGTTCGATCGGCTTCAGTTAGCAGCAGTAGCGAAGGAATCACTCGGGTTCAGTTAACAGCAAGGGATCGATCGATCGCTTGGGTTCAGTAACACGTAGCCTGCAGTGCAATCGCTCGGGTTTAGTTAGAGCCCAATGCCTCGCTCGCGTTCAGTTAGAGCCCAACGCCTCGCACACACGCGCGTACGTATGAGAGAAACGTGCAACGCTCGGCCCCCGACCACCCACCATAACCGGGAACTCCCCCGATATTTTCCTCACCCTCGCTTCTACCACGGTTTTCTCCGTCATGGACGGCCCAAAGAATGTCATGCAGCTGCGTCTCCAGCCCACCCAGGACGAAAAGCCCATTTTCTTTCATGATTTTTTGTCATAGAAGTAGGAGCCCACCACATCTAGGATGATACCGGGTTTTGTCACAATTATTGTCATAGAAGTGTCATAAGTATTACAAAAAAATTGTTCGGCTCAAAATGTCACGAATGTGTCTTTTTTGTACTGATAGCTCGACGCAAAGGAGAAGGACCATGATGCCAGAGAGGAGTCGCTTGCCACCCAACTGCGCGGCAAGGACGGAGAGATCCAAACTCTACTTGCGTAGCAGACCCAGGAGCTAGAGCGGAAGCACAAAGGAAGCCCTAGAAGCTGAAGCATTGGATCACGCTGGTAAGCTCGCAGAAGTCGTCAAGGTTGTAAAAGTTGTCGAGGCTGTCAAGGCAGAGTTGGATGCAAAATGAAGAAGCTTGAAGAGGATCTTGCAACTGCCGGCAAGGAATCTTTGGTGCTCAAAGCAGATATGGAGAAAACAGTTCACACCATGGCGGGTCTATAAACTTCACTATCCGCCAATAACCAGGAGCTCACTAATGCCAAGAACACCATTACAGATCTGAACTTGAAGCTCGCAACTCTAGAAGAGATCCTTGATGCAAGCAAGGGCAGAGAGAAGGACTTGCTGGCAAGCTAGAATACCAAGAGGGATGCGCTCTCCAATGCTGAAAAGACCTTCAATGAATTGAAGAACAACGTGGAACTCTGGACCACACGCCTTGTCCAAATCTCCGAACGCCTCATCTCGCAGCTGACCATCATCAAGATGGACAACTACGTCTTTACTGACGATGAGCATGAAGTTCCAAGTGCCAAGCTGACACTTTTCTTGAAGAATCTCATCAAGGCGCTAAAGATGCATCATGAGGAGAGATCAGCTAGCTTCGCCAATGAGTCTTGCACATTCTACGGCAACGTCCTCTTGAAAGTACTCGTCAAGATCATGGACTGGAACCCCGGCATCGAACTCTCCAAAGCTTTCAAGAGCTTGCCGAAGGGAGTAGATACCAAGGCCGCTATAGAGCTTTGATAGGTCTTCGTCGTATCTAATTTTACAAACTCTTTTGCCCTTGTTTTGGACTCTAACTTGCATGATTTGAGTGGAACAAACCCGGACTGACTCTGTTTTAGCAGAATTGCCATGGTGTCATTTTTGTGCAGAAATAAAAGTTCTTGGAATGACCCAAAAATTCACGGAGATCAGTTTTGGAATTAATAAAAAATATTGCCGAAAGAATCAAGCGAAGGGGGCCCACACCCTGGCCACAAGGGTGGGGGCGTGCCCACCCCTTGGGGCGCGCACCCATCGTTGTGGGGCCCTGGACATCCACCGACCTCAACTCCAACTCCATATATTCATGTTCGGGGAGAAAAAAATCAGAGAGAGTGATTCATCGCGTTTTACGATATGGAGCCACCGCCATGCCATGTCCTTCCTCGGGAGGGCATATCTGGAGTCCATTCGGGGCTCCAAAGAGGGGAATCGATTGCCATCGTCATCATCAACCATCCTCCATCATCAATCTCATGATGCTCACCGCCATGCGTGAGTAATTCCATTGTAGGCTTGCTAGACCGTGATGGGTTGGATGAGATTTACCATGTAATCGAGTTAGTTTTGTTAGGGTTTGATTCCTAGTATCCACTATGTTCTAAGATTGATATTGCTATGACTTCTCTATGCTTAATGCTTGTCACTAGGGCCCGAGTGCCATGATTTCAGATCTGAACCTATTATGTTTACATGAATATATTTGTGTTCTTGATCCGATATTGCAAGTTATAGTCACCTACTATGTGTTATGACGCGGCAACCCCAGAGTGACAATAGTAGGGACCACTCCCGGTGATGACCTTAGTTTGAGGAGTTCATGTATTCACTAAGTGCTAATGATTTGGTCTGCTACTCTATTAAAAGGAGGCCTTAATATCCCTTAGTTCCCAATAGGGCCCCGCTGCCACAGGAGGGTAGGACAAAAGATGTCATGCAAGTTCTTTTCCCAAAGCATGTATGACTATATTCGGTATACAAGCCTACATTATACTGATGAACTGGAGCTAGTTTTGTGTCACCCTATGTTATAACTTTTGCATGATGAATGCCATTCAACATAATTATCGATCATTGATCCATTGCCTACGAGTTCGTTTCATATTGATCTTTGCTAAGTTACTTCTCTGTTTCCACTGTTACAATTGCTACAAAACTGCTACTGTTACTCTTGTTATAGTTACCGTTACTTCCATATTACTTTGCTACTAAATACTTTGCTACAGATATTAAGTCTTTCAGGTGTGGTTGAATTGACAACTCAGCTGCTAATACTCAAGAATATTCTTTGGCTCCCTTGTGTTGAATCAATATATTTGGGTCGAATACTCTACCCTCGAAAATTGTTGCGATCCCCTATACTTGTGGGTTATCAAGACCTTTTTCTGGTGCTGTTGCAGGGGAGCATAGCTCTATTCTTTCAGTCACTTCGTATTTATATCTGTTATCACTATTAGGAATCTGAAAGATCAAAGAACCTAAATTTTTCCCTCAACTACGAGGGAAGGTAAGGAACTGCCATCTAGCTCTACACTTGATTCTCCTTCTATTTTAAGTAAACTTGTGACACCTACTCCTGCTATTGATTCTGATATGTCGCATGTTATTGATGATGCCACTTCTGCTATGCATGATGCTTATGATGAAACTACTTCTCTGCTTGATAATACTGTGCCGCTTGGTGAATTTCTTGATGAACAACTTGCTAGGGTTAGAGAGAATGAAATTACTAAAGCTGATGATATTATTGAAACTGAAGATTATGATTCTCCCCCTAGATATGAATTGCCTGTTGTACCTGAGGGTTATGTTATGGATGAAGAAACTGCTAGAGACTTCTTTGCTTGCAATGATAGAGAAGATCTTAAGAAACTGTTAGCTAAGGTGAAAGAAAAATCCTTGAATGCTAGTATGAAATATGATCCCTATTTTGCTATTTCACCTATCTTTGTTACTGATAAGACTTATGAATTCTCTAACGATCCTGAGTTAATTACTTTGGTTGAATCTGATCCTTTCTATGGTTATGAATCTGAAATTGTTGTGGCACATCTTACTAAATTGAATTATATAGCCACCCTATTTGCTCATGAGGAAAAAATCGCTATTACTATATCCTCAAATTGGTTCCTTCCTCTTTAAAGGGTGATGCTAAGATATGGTTTAATTCTCTTGCTCCTGGTTGTGTGCGTACTCCCAAGGATATGATTTACTACTTCTAAGAAAAATACTTCCCTGCTCACAAGAAACAAGCTGCCTTAAGGGAAATATTTAATTTTATGCAAATTGAAGAAGAGAGTCTCCCACAAGCTTGGGGGATGCTTCTCCAATTACTTAATGCTTTGCCTGATCATCCTCTCGATAAAAATGAAATACTTGATATCTTTTATAATGGACTAACTGATGCTTCCAGAGACCACCTGGATAGTTGTGCTGGTTGTGTTTTCAAGGAAAGAACTGTTGAGCAAGCTGAATTGCTATTGAATAATATATTGAGTAATGATAATGATTGGACACTTCCTAAACCAGCTCCTAAGCCAACTCCGAAGAAAAGGGGTATTCTATTTCTCAGTCCTGAAGATATGTAAGAGGCAAGGAAATCTACGAAAGAAAAAGGTATAAAAGCTGAAGATGTTAAAATCTACCACCTATTGAAGAAATACATGGTCTTGATAACCCAACACAGGTAGTAGAGGTATAATCTCTCCATAGATTTGATGAAGGTCATATTCCTCATAACAAGTCTGCTAGTCAATGCTTAGATGAGTTTGATAATTTTATTGTTAAACAAGAAAACTTCAATGCTTATGTTAGTAGACAATTGAAACATAATTCTTGCATGCTTGACCAATTGGGTGATTATATGAGTAGAACTGCTAATGATCTTAAGCTTATTAGTAAACATGCTTCCATGGTTACAACTCAAGTAGAACAAGTACTTAAGGCACATGATGATTTTCTTAATGAGTTGAATAGTAAGAATAATGATAATGTTGTTAGGGTTATGACCAGAGGTCGTAAGATAACCTAAGAACCTTTGTATCCTAAGGGCCATCCTCAGAGAATTGAGCAAGATTCTCAGATAGCTAAACCTGATACACCTAGTCCTAGTAATAAAAAGAAAAAGAAAACTAATAGGACTTTGCATGCTTCTAGTGAACCTGTTGTAGACACACCTGAGAATCCCAATGATATTTCTATTTCTGATGTTGAGATACAGTCTGGTAATGAACATGAACCTAGCGATAATGTTAATGATGATGTTCATGTTGACTGTCGATGTCAAAACCGGCGGATCTCAGGTAGGGGGTCCCGAACTGTGCGTCTAGGCGGATGGTAACAGGAGACAAGGGACACGATATTTTTACCCAGGTTCGGGCCCTCTCGATGGAGGTAAAACCCTACTCCTCCTTGATTAATATTGACGATATGAGTAGTACAAGAGTAGATCTACCACGAGATCAAGGAGGCTAAACCCTAGAATCCAGCCTATGGTATGATTGTTGTTCGTCCTATGGACTAAAACCCTCCGGTTTATATAGACACCGGAGAGGGCTAGGGTTACACAAAATCGGTTACGATGGTAGGAGATCTACATATCCGTATCGCCAAGCTTGCCTTCCACGCCAAGGAATGTCCCTTCCGGACACGAGACGAAGTCTTCAATCTTGTATCTTCATAGTCCAGGAGTCCGGCCGAAGATATAGTCCGGCTATCCGGACACCCCCTAATCCAGGACTCCCTCATTGACGCTCAACCTAGTAATGATAATGATGTAGAGATTGGACCTGTTGTTGATCTTGATAACCTACAATCAAAGAATCAACATTATAATAAGAGATATTTTGTTAATAGAAAACATGGTAAAGAAAGAGAACCATGGGATCAGAAACCCATGCCCTTTCCTCCTAAGCCATCCAAGAAAAATAAGGATGATGAGGATTTTGAGCGCTTTGCTGAAATAATTAGACCTATCTTTTTACGTATGCGTTTGACTGCTTAAAATGCCTCCTCATGCTAAGTACATGAAAGATATTGTTACTAATAAAAGAAAGATACCTGAAGCTGAAATTTCCACCATGCTTGCTAATTATACTTTTAAGGGAGGAATACCAAAGAAACATGGAGATCCGGGGGTACCAACTATACCATGCTCCATTAAAAGAAATGGTTTTTTACCTCTTTGCCCCTGGTTCCTTAGCTCTACTCATTCATCCCCGCACTCTTAACTTTTGCTCAATTTTCCCCACTTACTTGCTAGAAACCCTCATAACTGGGCACAACGGACGTTGTCGTCGGGTCAAAGGCTTGACTGTTAACTCTGACTAGTGGGGACATGCTAGACTGTGTCGTGTTGGGTGGTGTCGTTGTTCGACCATTGGGCCGTGGTTTCGTTGGGCCGTCCCTTGCATTGAATGTCTGCGCGCGTCGCCAGGACAGAAACCTGCTATGCATGCACCCAGCAAACCCTGCCTGCATGTGTTGATCGAGCCTGCATGCGCCGATGCCACGATCCCATGATGCACCGATCGAGCCTGCATGCGCCGATGCGTCCGCCACGATGCACTGACCGAGCAGCTTTCTTGCATGCCAGCCGCCACGGATGCAGCGACGGTCACTTCCGCTGGTTTCTCTCTTCTAGCTAGGTGGCTACATATTTGTGGCTTGTGTAACAAAAGAGCCACTCCCTTGCTTAGTTGTACTCATTCATCCCTACTAACAAAGCTTGCTTCCATGCACTAGCTAGGTGGTTACTAACAAGGGAACCCCTAGTAACAAGCTGAGCTCTCTAAGAAAATAATCAACAAATATGCAGTCCCAATATGTAGATAGGGCCAACAAGCCCATAGCACGATCACATAGCTCAAACTAGGAAGAACTTAATAATAGAACAGATAGAAAACTTAATAATAGAATTTAAGAAAAGGGCCAACAAGCCCATAGCAACTCCAACATAGTTCAATTACAACTTAACATAACATAGACTAAAAAAAGATAGAGGGTTTAGAACCCTAGCCGCTGCCTTCTCCACCTCGCTCCTCCTTTGGGCGCCCTTTTCACTGCTCCTCCAGGGCGTTGTCGATGGGGTAAGGAAGTGTGTGCATGTGCATCGCGGTGGGGAAGATGTTGTTGTACTCCATGAACCTGTTGTGGGTGGTGAAAGCGATGAACTCGGAGCCACACCAAAACACCCGGCCGAGGAGGTAGAAGGCGTCGAATGTGTTGGTGAAGTGGGCAAGGAGAGCAACCACCACCCGGTTTTGTATGACCTCCTCGACGCGGAACATCGTTGGAGATCCCCTCGGGAGGTGGTGGTAGCCGGAAGAGAGGAAGAACTCGGTGAAGTTCCTTGCGGTTCTCAGCCTTGATGTTGCCCACACACATAGTGTGCGATCAAATTACACGCCGGTTGGGTAGAGCCTCTCTGGCACAGTGGGTGGGAAGCGGTAGGTTGGTCCGGTGTAATTCATGGCTGAGGGATGTGCAGAAGACAGAGAAGGGGTCGAAGAGCAAGAAGGGCAGATGGATGAGGGATGGTAGAGGCAGAGGGTGGCTTAAATAGCCATAGTGCTACGTGTTATTTGGCCATGGCAACAATGGGGTCAAATGTGAAGTTAGTAGCCTGTTTTCAAACCCACCGCAGCATCGGGAGTGTACACACGTGGGAAAAGGTGGTTTGGAAAGAAGAAGAAAAACAAGCTAATTGCACGCATGGGAATCCGTGGTCAAACCCTATATTATATGAACAAAAAGAGACAATTTTTGAAGATCTTTTGGCCATTTTGAATGATAAAAATAATTTGGCCCTTAAAAATTTGGTCATTTTGCATGATAAAAAGAGATAGAGGGCTTGTGGCCATTATACAAACACAAAATGACCCATTTTTTGATAGTTTGTGGCCATTTTACATTTGGCCCTTATAAATTTGGTCATTATACATTTGTATAGAACAAAAAGAACGATGCAAAAACAGATCAAACGATGCAAAAAACGATGCAAAAATACAGGGAAATACAGAGCCAACACGTTCACAAAAATTAGAGCAAACGATGCAAAAAAACGACGCAATTCGACGGCCCAAAGCTTGGTTTCCTTTTGGGCCCAATAACAATGTTTTTTTCACGAAGACAGTGGTGGGAGAGCAGCCGAGCACAACCAATAGGATCGCCTCTCGCAGATCGCCCCACGATCCAATGATGCGGAGCCGTCCTTGTGATCCAATGGCGCGCAGCCTGCACACAGCTAGCCCACCTAGTTCCTTCTAGAAGGCCAGATCTGAGGGCTGTTGCTTGGCGCGAGGGTATGATCGGACGGCTGACGTTGGGAGCTAGGGTTAGGCAAAACCCCGCGGGGTTTAGAGGGGTGTTTAACTGGTCAACGTGGTTTCGAAGGCTTTGACTGAGCATAACTAATTTTAAAAAAATTGGAAACATATTAAACCTTCGCCGTTCGTCGTTTTATAAGACAAACTAACGAGGGAAAATACTAAACTTGTTCTATGGTCATTTTCTTGAAAAAACCCTAGCTGGCACGATCGAGGTCAATTGAGCACCATTAATTTAAAAAAATCAAAAATATATAAAGCGTGCTCACAATGTTGTCTTATGTGACATGTTACCAACCAAAAATCATAAACTTGCTCTATGGTCATTTTCATGAGAAAATCTTCACACATATGAGCTATCATGTACATGATTTCTTAGAGTTCAAGGAGAGGAGGTGGTGTACCTTCTGTTTTTGAAAATTTAAAAAAATAAAAAAAATCACTAAAGCTTTATTTTAAAGTGAATAAGAAGGATCTGAAGTTAGTTTTCCATTTTCATATTACAAAATGTGTTTTTAATAGTTTTTATATTAAAGCATATGTTTTCAAAAGAAAACGTAAAAAATATGAAGATTAATTCAAAAATAATAAACTTGGTATATAGTTTTGTATTAATGTTGTCTTATGTGACATGTTACCAACCAAAAATCATAAACTTGTCCTATGGTCATTTTGCGCACATGATCTCCTACACAAACATAGATAGTTGATAATACATCTTCATTAAAATGTTGTTTTTTGCTCTCTTATTGGAATACTTGATTAAAGGGAACCCTTGATAAAACACGTTATGAAATCTTGTTTCAGTGTTTTGAACTATGAAGATTTGCAGCATATGTGTGATCTTTGCAGCACCTGAACTTTCAAAACACTCAAACAAATCATAGCAAAAAAAAATTCATGAGAAAACCTTCACACATATGAAGATTTGTAGCATATGTGTGATCATTGCAGCACCTGAACTTTCAAAACACTGAAACAAATCATAGCAGATAAATTTAAAAACAGAAAAATACCCAACATAGATAGCCACATGCATATAAAATTCATCCAACCACCAAAAGTAACCCACATCCTGTTCACAAGCGTAGTTCACCCACATAGTTTAGCAAACAACCTAAAGTACTTAAAACACATCATAACATCAGGGAAGAGGGGGAGACAGGACTTTGGCTAGGGCAGCATGCTGCCCCATGATCTTGTAGTCCTCGCCGTGGATGGCCACATCTTCTGCATGGGCTAGAAGGTGAACGAAGCGGTCGGACTTTGGCTTTGGCTTGGTGGTGCAGTAGGGGCAGCGCCAAGTTTTGGTCTTGCTCTTGTAGTCGTAATCCACGCCCTTGATCCTGATCTTCTCCTCTTCCTTCTCTTTGAAGGAGGCGAAGTTGCCGCGGTCCACATCCACATCTTCCCTAGAGACATACTGCACACACGAATGAATTACAGTAGTACATTATAGATTCATGGGAATACACTATGTCAAACGAACTAAATGAACAATCTAAATTTCAAGTAGGCTTACCTCATACTCTTCGTCGTCACCATACGCTGGATCGTACGGGTCGTCGAAAGTATAGTCTATCTTCCTCCTCTTCCCCCCCACCATCCTCCTCCTGAATATACAATTACATCCATCACTAGTAAATACATAAGCCAATTGAAAATTTAGATATGCACAGATGACACATTGATCATAGCTCTATGCATTGAAAATTGGGATCCCTTGAAAATTTACATCCATCAGAAATGTTTTAGAAGTGGGGTTTTTCATTTCTGTGCCCCTAAGCTCTATGCATTCAAAAGCCACATCCATCACTAGTATATCAATGTATTAGATATGTACATACATTGATCAAAAACCCCAATATGACATTCAAATAACACATTGATCATTGGTCATGCACACACATTGAAGAACAGAACTAATATAACTACATATAATTTACATACTAATGAACCAAATAACTTCTTAATCAATGGATTCCATTTGGGCATATGAGATTCAAAACCCCAATCTGAGTAGCATTCAAAAACAAATCTAATAGGGACCCAATCTAAGGCAACGAATCTGAGTAGCATTAAAAACCCCAATCTGTGAGCACTAAAAACAAATCTAATAAGCATCATAGCATTAAAACCCCAATCTATTCACAACATCTAGCATTTTTTCAATGAATTTATCCAAATCTGAAAACAAATCTAAAAACCCCAATCATTGCAGCACCTAAAATCATAGTTCACAACATCTAGCTAGCATTTTTGCAACCAATTTATCCAACAAACCCTAGTCCAAAAACCCCCATCCCCCCAACCCATACACCTACAAAAAAAACCCGCCCCATCCATCAAACCAACTACTCTAACCATCTGAACTACTGTATGAATCACAATCAAACTAACTCTACAAGCTAAGCAAGTGCAAATACATCCTCCTCCACGGCAGGCGGCGCAACGGGGCATCGGGATGGACTGCACCGCTCGACGCCGTCACCTTCTGCTGTGATGAGGCGGAGCCCGCCACATCCGTAGCGGTTACGAATTTCCCCGCACCACCGTGGACGCCGCCGACATCCGCGGTCACCGCGTCTTGACCCTGCAGCTCCACCACATCTCTGGCCGCTGCGCCGACGTCGCCACGAGCGTCGGCCATCTGATAGATGGAGGCAATGAAGGTGTGGAAGAGGATGCGGTGGGGGAGGACGAGATGGTGCGGTGGAGGCAGTGGAGGAGAGTGAGATGACGACGGCATGGAGAGAAAGACGATGCGGCAGCGAGGGGATTTGGGGGGAAATGGTAGGGGCGATGGAGGTGGTTGCCCTCTTTATATGATGGGAAATTTCGGGCATGTCCATGGACACGTGCTACCCCACGACCACGATCTGGCATGCGCCCACGTATACACGGCCCACTCGTCAGCTAACGGTCAAAGGCATTGACCCGACGGCAACGTCCGTTATAACTAGTTATGAGGGTTTCGGGTAAGGGAGTGGGGAAAAGTGAGCAAAAGTTAACAGAGTGGGGATGAATGAGTAGAGCTAAGGAACCAGGGGCACAGAAATGAAAATCCCTAAAAGAAACTATGTTAAAACTGCTTTATGTGATCTTGGAGCCGGTGTTAGTGTTATGCCTTTCTCTTTGTATCATAGACTTGAATTAAATAAGTTAACACCTACTAAAATCTCTCTGCAAATGGATGATAAATCAACTGCTATATCCATCGATATTCGTGAGGATGTGCCTGTTGTGGTTGCAAACGTTACTATCTTAATGGACTTCGTTATTCTTGATATTCTCGTGGACGACAGTATGTCGATCATCCTTGGTAGACCCGTTTTGAATACTGCAGGGGCTGTTATTGATTGCAACAAAGGCAATGTTACTTTTCATGTTAATGGTAATGAGCATACGGTACACTTTCCAAAGAAACAACCTCAAGTAAATAGTATCAATTCTATTGGAAAATTTTCAACTATTACTATTGGAGGTTTTGAATTCCCTGTTCCTACTGTCAAAAAGAAATATGATATTCTTGTTGCTGGGGACATGCATATCCCCGTTGAGGTAACCTAGTGTTATTCAAAAATTCTCCGGTTTCATGTCATTTGGAAGAAGTTTGTTAATAAGAATTGATCAACCTTGTTAATGGATTCCTTTCAATGGGCATGAGATGGACGAATTTAGAAGGCACAACTCTCTGTACCCACCTTTTACTTTCTGTTATTTAGATTAAATAAAGCAAAATAGTATTTTCTGTCTATTTTCCGAATTATCTATACAATAAAAAAATGTCCCGAAAATAGAAGTTCTGCAAATGCCCTGAAAATTTGATATGATTTTTTATGGAATATTTTAGAATTTCTGGTGCTAAGAACACACCAGGGGGCCTAACCAGCTGGCCACAAGGGTGGAGGGCGCGCCCACCCCCTTGGGGCGCCCCATGTCCTTGTGGGCCCCATGTCGCCCTCCTCCACTTATACCATCACCCTTGCTCTTCCTCCAGAAAAATAATCCATAGCTCAAACTCGTGTTCTTGCTCGTTTTGCTGCCATTTTCGATCTCCTTGCTCAAAGCTCCATTCACAAAACTGCTTTGGGGGAATGTTCTTCGGTATGTGACTCCTCCAATAGTCCAATTAGTTTTTGTTCTAGTGCTTTATTTATTGCATTTTTTGCTGCTTTGGTGACCCTGTTCTTGAGCTTGCATATCAAATTTATATGGTCCAAAGTAGTTTTGATGCATGATATAGCCTCTAGGCACTTGTAGGAGTAGTTGCTATCAATCTTGTTGAGTTTGGTTCACTTTTATTTTGAGTCACTAAAAATTTCAGAATTTTTTCAGAGGAAGAAAAATGTCTAGAAAAATGTACCAAGGTGGTTCTTCAAGGAAGTAAGCACCGAGGTGTGTGATACGCGAACTGGACCCTGAACCACCAAGGGAAGCTCAAGTAAAGCCGTGTGAATGGCCATCGGATGAATTTATGTATCATGCAGGTTTCAAGGATGAATTCTATGAGTACGTACAAAATGCCGGCCTTGAGGACTTCTTATCAGACAAGTGCTTACAATATTATTATCTCACTGTTTCCTTTGTGCGGAGGTTTGAGTTTTCATCCAAGCGTAATACTCATACTGTCTTATTTGATCTTTATGATGAATCTTATACCATGGACCTAGAAGATTTTTGTGATGCATGCAAAATTCCACAATGGGGTCTTCTTAGTGAGCCTCACAAATCTGAATATAATGATTTCCTTGCTAGAATCACCGTTGCAGAAACTAGAAATATCACACAAGCAACCATAGGGAGTATGCACTTTCCTCCCATACATTACTTTGCTCTCTTTATAGGTAGATGCATTAACGGTAAACATGAGCATTGCCACCTTTGTGTTCTAGATCTTAGTATCCTCAAGTGTGCGGTGTTAGGTGATAAGCGTTATAACTTGGGGGCCATTGTTGCTAGGAGGTTACATCTTAATGCTAAAGGTGGAGATTTATTTGGTGGGATTTATGCAACTCATTTAGATAATTATTTGGGTGTACCCATAACAGGGTATGATATCGAGTTGCTGATGTCTACTACACAACCTTCTTCTTGTAGACGTTGTTGGGCCTCCAAGTGTAGAGGTTTGTAGGACAGTAGCAAATTTCCCTCAAGTGGATACCCTAAGGTTTATCAATCCGTGGGAGGCGTAGGATGAAGATGGTCTCTCTCAAACAACCCTGTAACCAAATAACAAAGAGTCTCTTGTGTCCCCAACACACCCAATACAATGGTAAATTGTATAGGTGCACTAGTTCGGCGAAAAGATGGTGATACAAGTGCAATATGGATGGTAGATATAGGTTTTTGTAATCTGAAAATATAAAAACAGCAAGGTAACTAATGATAAAAGTGAGCACAAACGGTATTGGAATGCTTCGAAACAAGGCCTAGGGTTCATACTTTCACTAGTGCAAGTTCTCTCAACAAGGATAACATAAGTAGATCATATAACAATCCCTCAACATGCAACAAAGAGTCAATCCAAAGTCACTAATAGCGGAGAACAAACGAAGATATTATTGTAGGGTACGAAACCACCTCAAAGTTATTCTTTCATCAATCCATTGGGCTATTCCTATAAGTGTCACAAACAGCCCTAGAGTTCGTAGTAAAATAATGCCTTAAGACACAAATCAACCAAAACCCTAATGTCACCTAGATACTCCAATGTCACCTCAAGTATCCACGGGTATGATTATACGATATCCATCACACAATCTCAGATTCATCTATTCAACCGACACAAAGAACTTCAAAGAGTACCCCAAAGTTTCTATCGGAGAGTCAAGACGAAAATGTGTGCCAACCCCTATGCATAGATTCCCAAGGTCACGAAACCCGCAAGTTGATCACCAAAACATACATCAAGTGAATCAATAGAATACCCCATTCTCACCACAGGTATCCCACGCAAGACATACATCAAGTGTTCTCAAATCCTTAAAGACTCAATCCGATAAGATAACTTCAAAGGGAAAACTCAATCCATTACAAGAGAGTAGAGGGGGAGAAACATCATAAGATCCAACTATAATAGCAAAGCTCGCGATACATCAAGATCGTGCCATATCAAGAACACGAGAGAGATAGAGAGAGAGAGAGATCAAACACATAGCTACTGGTGCAAACCCTCAGCCCCGAGGATGAACTACTCCCTCCTTGTCATGGAGAGCGCCGAGATGATGAAGATGGCCACAGGTGATGGATCCCCCCTCCTGCAGGGTGCCGGAACAGGGTCCCGATTGGTTTTTGGTGGCTATAGAGGCTTGCGGTAGCGGAACTCCCGATCTAGGTTATTTTCTGGAGGTTTGGGGATTTATAGGAAAGGTTGGCATTGAGAACAAGTCAGGGGGCCCACAGAGAGTCCACGAGGCACGGGGGCATGCCCCAGGGGGGTGGGCGTGTCCTCCACCCTCATCGGGCCCACGGGACTCCTCTCCGGTAACTCTTCGTTCCAGTATTTTTTATATTTTCTAGAAAAAATCTGCGTTGATTTTCAGCGCATTCCGAGAACTTTTATTTCTGCACAAAAACAACACCACGGTAGATCTGCTGAAAACAATGTCAGTCCGGGTTAGTTCTAACCAAATCATACCAAAATCATGTAAAAATATTATAAACATGGCATGAATACATCAAAAATTATAGATACGTTGGAGACGTATCAGTTGCCACCTGCTTTTCTGGATTATGATGATATGGTTTGCTACTAGTTTCTTGAGAGGAACGATCAATTCCTCCAGTATGGACTAATCTTTGATAGACGGCGTGCCATCCATGTTACTCTTCCTGCTCCTGCCTTCTTTAACTTTCAAGTAAATAGGAGATATTTTATAACTAGAGAGGAGGAAAACGAGTATGAGAGAATAGCAGAGGCTGCTCGCCTTCATGCTGCAGCCCTTTAGGCAGTAGCTATTGCATCTCAGTACAATCCCAACTACAACTTTGGATATCCGCTAGGCCAACCGTGGCCGTAAACCAACTTAGGCCAAAAGCCTAAGCTTGGGGGAGTACGTATTCCTCACAAATATTACATTCATGTTCACACATTCATTTCAGTTGTCGGTGTTCATACTCTTTCATTGTATTATCCATGTTAGTTTATTTATTTTTCCCGCTTTCTTCTTGTGTGTTTGCAAAACCATAAAAAAATTAGTTGTAGTTAGTTTACTTTCTATGCATGCTTAGTAGTAGTATTAAAAGAAAACCCAAAAAGATTTCGCGTTCTTCTTTTGCTTGTTGGAAGCTTTCCCGTGTAAATAGTTTTTCTCGTTCTTGTTTTACTTCCTTCCGAAATACAAAAACTCCAAAAATATTTCAGTGTGTTTCTTTGAAATTCTTTTCTTTTCTTTGGGGGTCGAGAGGACAAGACCACGACGAAAATGTTGAGTGGATCTAATATGCATTATTGTTGATCAAACAAGGAGCCCATATTACCTTGTCTTCTCCTTTGAATAAATGTTTGCACATTTCAGCTTAGGCCAATGCACGTGAACTTTTATTATTATCCACACCGTTCGATCGTGCAAGTGAAAGGCAATAATGATGATATATGATGAAATGATTGAGATGAGGAAAAGCTGGTATGTGATACTTCTCCAACGTATCTATAATTTTTTTATTGTTCCATGCTATTATATTATCTGTTTTGGATTTCTTATATGCATTAATATGCTATTTTATATTATTTTTGGGACTAAGCTATTAACCTAGAGCCTAGTGCCAGTTCCTGTTTTTTCCTTGTTTTAGAGTTTCGCAGAAAAGGAATATCAAACGGAGTCCAAATGGAATGAAAGTTTCTTGATGATTTTTCTTGGACCAGAAGACATCGAGAGGACTTGGAGAGCACGTCAGGAAAGCCACGAGGCGGCCACAAGGACGGAGGGTGCACGCCCACCCTTGTGGTCCCCTCATGACTCCACCGACCTATTTCTTCCACCTATATATTCTCAAATATTCCAAAACCTACCAGGAGAGCCACGAAAACACTTTTCCACCGCTGCAACCTTCTGTACCCGTGAGGTCCCATCTAGGGGCCTTTTCCGGCATCTTGCCGGAGGGGGATTCAATCACGGAGGGCTTATACATCAACATAATTGCCTCTCTGATAAAGCGTGAGTAGTTTACCACAGACCTATGGGTCCATAGCTAGTAGCTAGATGGATTCTTCTCTCTCTCTTTGATTCTCAATACCATGTTCTCCTCAATGTTCTTGGAGATCTATTCGATGTAATACTCTTTTTGCGGTGTGGTTGTCGAGATCCCATGAATTTTGGATTTATGATCAGCTTATCTATGAATATTATTTGATTCTCCTCTGAATTCTTATATGCATGATTTGATATCCTTGCAAGTCTCTTCGAACTATCGATTTGGTTTGGCCATCTAGTTTGGTTTTTCTTGCAATGGGAGAAGTGCTTAGCTTTGGGTTCAATCTTGCGGTGCTCGATCCCAGTGACAGAAGGGGAATCGACACGTATTGTATTATTGCCATCGAGGATAACAAGATGGGATTTTCATCATATTGCTTGAGTTTATCCCGCTACATCATGTCTTACTTAATGTGTAACTCTGTTCTTATGAACTTAATACTCTAGATGGAGGCAGGACTCAGTCGATGTGTGGAGTAATAGTAGTAGATGCAGGTAGGAGTCGGTCTACTTGATACCGACGTGATGCCTATGTTCATGATCATTGCCTTAGATATCGTCATAACTTTGCGCTTTTCTATCAATTACTCGGCAGTAATTTGTTCACCCACCGTAATAATTTCTATCTTGTGAGAAGCCTCTAGTGAAACCTATGGCCCCTGGGTCTACTTTCCATCATACAAGTTTCTGATCTACAATTTTAGTTTCCTATTTTACTTCCTTTGCAATCTTTTACTTTCCGTTCCATAAACCAAAAATGTTACTTTACCGTTTATCCATCTCTATCAGATCTCACTTTGCAAATAACCGTGAAGGGATTGACAACCCCTTTTTCGCGTTGGGTGCAAGTTGGTGTTTGTTTGTGCAGGTATTCAGTGACTTGTGTGTTGTCTCCTACTGGATTGATACTTTGTTCTAAAAACTGAGGGAAATACTTACTCTAGTTTGCTGCATCACCCTTTCCTCTTCAAGGGACAAACCAACGCAAGCTCAAGAAGTAGCACGAAGAATTTCTGGCACCGCTGCCAGGGGGATCTACGCCAAGCCAAGACATACCAAGTACCCATCATACACTCTCATCTCTGGCATTACATTATTTTTCATTCTCCTCTCATTTTCCTCTCCCCCACTTCTAAAATGGTTTTTGAAAAGATTTGCCTTTTCTTCGCCCCTCTTCCGTTCGTCTTCTTCGCTTGCTTTTTGTGTGCTCGTGTGTTGGATTTCTTGCTTTGTCATAATGAACCCGCCAGAAAATGTTGAACCTCACCTTAGGAGGTTAGACAAAATTCAAAATGATGTTAGAAGCTTCATGTCTTTGCAATTTGGGCATAATAATTTCTTTAGAAACGAGGTTAAGGAGCAGAAAAGTTTTATGGGATATATGAATAAGGAGTTGGATGATATGTCTAAAGAATTTTATGGTTTGAAATCTCACTCTGTGCATCTTGAAATTTTAGTAGGCCAAATTTCTGATAAACAAGCTACTTTAGTTAACAAAATGGCCGATAAACCTGAGGTTTTAAATAATGATGAAGATCTTAAAGTAATTGATGTGACTCCAATTGAGTCTTTGTTTTCCAATGTAAATCCTGATGAAGATGGGACTGGAGATGAGTCAACTTTAGTTAGAAGGTGTCCCAGTTGAGGGAGTCCTGGACTAAGGGGTCCTTGGGCGTCCGACGTATTATCCATTGGGCCGGACTGATGGGCTGTGAAGATACGAAGGCTGAAGACTATACCCGTGTCCGGATTGGACTTTCCTTGGCGTGGAAGGCAAGCCAGGTGACCAACTGTGAAGATTCCTTCTTATGTAACCGACCCCATGTAACCCTAGATCTCTCCGGTGTCTATATAAACCGGAGAGCATAGTCCGGACAGGGGAGATTCATTACCATATTCACATAGGCTAGACTTCTAGGGTTTAGCCATTATGATCTCACAGTAGATCAACTCTTGTAACACTCATATTCATCAAGATCAATCAAGCAGGAAGTAGGGCATTACCTCCATAGAGAGGGCCCGAACCTGGGTAAACATCGTGTCCCCCGTCTCCTGTTTCCATCGATCCTAGACGCACAGTTCGGGACCCCCTACCCGAGATCCGTCGGTTTTGACACCGACATTGGTGCTTTCATAGAGAGTTCCACTATGCCATCGACAAAAGGTTTGATGGCCCCTTCAATCGTCGATGATGACTGAGGGAGTCCTAGATTAGGGGGTATCCGGACAGCCGTACTATAACTTTTGGCCGGACTGTTGGACTATGAAGATACAAGATTGAAGACTTCGTCCCGTGTCCGGATGGGACTCTCCTTGGCGTGGAAGGTAAGCTTGGCAATACGGATATGTAGATCTCCTTCCATGTAATCGACTCTGTGTAACCCTAACCCCCTCCGGTGTCTATATAAACCGGAGGGTTTAGTCCGTAGGACCAAGAGCAACAATCATACCATAGGCTAGCTTCTAGGGTTTAGCCTCTTCGATCTCGTGGTAGATCAACTCTTGTAATACTCATATCATCAAGATCAATCAAGCAGGAGTAGGGTTATACCTCCATCGAGAGGGCCTGAACCTGGGTAAAAACATTGTATCCCTTGTCTCCTGTTACCATCCGCCTAGAGCACAGTTCGGGACCCCCTACCCAAGATCCGTCGGTTTTCACACCGACATTGGTGCTTTCATTGAGAGTTCCACTGTGCCGTCACCGTAAGGAAGGATGTCTCGCCTCGTCTTTAATGACAACATTGCCGCCAGGGGAGCCTTAGCTGTCGGCCAAACTCTCCGGCTAGGCGGTTTCATCATGGCCGCCTGTTCGGCTGCTGCGCCGACGATGACTTCTCGGGTCATTGAAAACAGCCTCCACGTCAACTCGGAACTCGCTGAGCAGATGGATCCAATGGAGCTCTCTTCCCTAAACGAGCTCTTGGATCGCCTTGCCGCTTTGGGAGTCGCTACGGACTATGATCAGATTGGGATTAAACACGATCAAAGGGAGATTAACTCTCATCATATTGCGGTGGTGGAGAAACAATGTGGCGATTTTTCCTCTATCTTGAGGACTAACTATGTCTGGATTCCTGATCTCTCCGAGCCGGACACCCGTTTACGGGAGGACATCACCCAAGCCCTGAACCTAGATTCAGGCAGCGGGCCAGACTTATCGGGCAACATCCCGAAACCCGAACTTCCAAGATTGGAAACTCCTCGGCCCCTGGGTCTCAGATCGGGTAAGGGTTCGGACTCAATTCCACCCACCCACCCAAACATAAGCGATCTTTCCCACATCAGGCAAGAGCCCCAGGAAACAATACATCATTATTGGGCCAGATTCCTCCTTGTGATGAACAAGGTTAAGGACTGTCGCGAGGAAGACGCAGTCTCACTTTTCTGCAATAATTGCACGGACAAGGGAATCCTTAACGCCATAAGTCGCCGTGACATATCACGCTTCGCTGACTTGGCATCCATAGTACGAAAGTACTGTGCGATGGAAAGCGCCTGGAAAACTGAAATGAAATTTTGGGATAATCCGGCTCCGAATATACACCCAGTCCGAAGTAAAAGGGTGCACTATCATAAGACACCCGAGTTAATTACAAAGAAGCAAAAACACTCTACAGGGCGTGGAACCGTATTGGAGGGATGGCTCAACGGACCCTGCAAAATCCATAGTATAGCGGATACCATACCAACACACTGCCTTAGAGCATGTTGGATACTCCGGCAGGTGGCCAAAAGTGGCGAGGATCTTCTCATCCCAGATGCCACAGAGCACCATCCCGGGGATAACAATACGGTATTAACAGTCTTTGAGACCTTCGCGTGAAATAATAGGCGCAAGCGAACAATCCGGAGCCTTGCCAAAATCTGCCACATGGCAGCGATAAATCCATGGAGTGACACGGCTATTACATTCAATGCCAGTGACGAACCTAAATTCCAAATAGCCCAGGCACCAGCAGCACTGGTCCTCAGTCCAATTGTGGACGGCTTTCGACTCACCAAAGTACTCATGGACAACGGTAGTGGATTAAACCTCATCTATGAGGAAACTCTTCAAAAAATGGAAATAGACTGGAACCGCATTGAGCGAAGCAGCACAACCTTCAGAGGAATCATCCCCAGTCGGGAAGCACGCTGTGCTGGTAAAATCACACTAGATGTGGTATTCGGCACACCGGAGAACTATAGGTCCGAAGAAATTACATTCCAACTGGCCCTGTTCGGTAGCAGATATCACGCCCTTTTAGGGCGAGAGACGTTCATGATCTTCCAAGCTATACCCCATTACGGGTACATGAAGCTCAAAATGCCCGGGCCCAACGGAATCATCACTCTAACTAGTGATCCGGACATAGCACTCCGCGCCGAAAACAAAACAACCGCATTGGCCCTCGAGGCATTATCTGAAGCCCTTGCGGCCGAGGAATTAACTGCGCTACGCTCCACGGTGGACAGGGACGACGTAATACTTGACAAGAGATCCAAGTCCACCTCTTTTAAACCAGCGGATGAAATAGTCAAATTCTAAGTCCACCCAACGGACCCTACAAAAATAGCCTCCATCAGGGCACAGTTAAACCCCGCCGTGGACGCCGCACTACGGGAGTTCCTTCGCGAGAATTGGGATATATTCGCCTGGCATCCCTCAGATATGCTAGGAATCCCATGCAGGCTGGCCGAACACAACCTTAATATTCTAAAGGGATTCAAGCCGGTCAAGCAGACTCTTCGGCGTTTCTCTGAACCTAAGAGACAAGCAATGGGAGAGGAACTAGCCAAGTTATTGGAGGCCGGACTTATTAGAGAAATAAAACATCCGGACTGGCTAGCAAACCTGGTAAAGTACCAAAGAAGGACAAATCCTGGCGCCTATGTGTCGATTTCAAGGACCTCAACAAGGCCTGCCCAAAGGATCCATTCCCCCTCCCCCGCATTGATCAAATTATCGATGCCACCGCAGGACACGAATCATTGTGTTTCCTTGACGCATACTTCGGCTACCACCAAATCAAGATGGCGGAGTCCGACCAAGCCGCAACGGCATTCAGCACACCATACGGCCCCTTCTATTTCAACACAATGCCTTTTGGGATAAAAAATGCCGGCACAACATATCAGCACATGATTCATACATGTTTCGAGAAACAGATCAGCAAAACAGTAGAGGCATACGTAGATGATGTCGTCGTCATAACCAAACACGTCGACTCTCTAGTAGACGACTTGAGGCTCACATTCGATAACCTCCGAACATACGACATCAAGCTAATCCGGAAAAATGAATTTCAGTGTGCCAGACGGAAAGCTCCTGGGCTTCATTGTCTCTAGTAGAGGAATTGAAGCGAATCCGGCCAAAATCCAAGCCCTGTCACAGTTGGCTATACCAACGGACCTCAAACAAATCCAGCAATTAACCGGATGTGTGGCGGCTCTAAGCCGCTTTATCTCCCGCTTAGGAGATAAGGCATTACCACTTTATCGCCTCCTTCGGCGCACCGAACACTTCGAGTGGACGGATGCTGCCACAGCCGGATTGGAAGAAATAAAAACCATACTGGCAACCAACCCAATCCTGGCCGTGCCAAACGTCGGCGAACCAATGTTGTTTTACATTGCGGCAACTCATCAGGTCGTAAGTGCAGTGCTTGTCGTCGAACGAGAAACGGATGGACATATATACCCCCTTCAAAAGCCGGTATATTATGTATCCACTTTCCTCACTCCATGCAAATCACGGTACCCACATTATCAAAAGATAGCCTATGCGGTATTCATGGAAACCCGGAAGCTGCGACACTACTTTCAAGAGTGTTCAATTACGGTGGCCTCGGGGGTGCCACTTAATGATATTATAAACAACCGTGACGCTACGGGCCGGATTGCCAAATGGTCCATTGAGCTCCTCCCGTTCGACATAACATACAAGCCTCGGCGAGCCATCAAGTCACAGGTTTTGGCCGACTTTGTCGCCGAATGGTCTGAAGCCGAACTCCCTAAATAGTACGGCGCATGCATTTCGACGGCTCCAAAATGCTGGCTGGTCTGGGGGCTAGCGTCGTCCTGACATCCCCAACAGGAGATATAGTTCAATACGTACTCCAGATACTATATACAGACTCCAACAACGCAGCCGAATACGAGGCCCTGTTACATGGTCTTCGGATGGCAGTTTCCATGGGCATTCAAAGCCTAGAGGTGCGTGCGGATTCGAACCTTGCAATATTGTCACATCCCTAGTTCTTGTATGCTCAAGCCTAGCTAGTCATGTGTGCATCATGTTTAAATTTTATTTAAATTTGAAATGGGGATTTGTGAAACCCTCAGAAATCATTTCTGGAAATGACCCAGATAAAAATTGCTTCAATTTGGCCCAAGAAAATGTTCCTGATTTTCTCTAAAAATATTGGCCAGAGGTAAAATTCCAACCAATATTTTTGGGAGCTCACAAGTATTTATTTTTGGCCATTTGAGTTAATCCGGTAAATATTTGCATAGGATATATATATGTTATATATATTATATATGTCCAATAATTCTGATTTTTACTGTGGGGCTTTGGAATAATCCAATTAAGTTCCTACATTAATTTTCAGAAGAAAATAAATTGATTTAGTATTTTTTACTAAATCAGAAACAAATGTCAGAAAAAGATAAGAAAACAGAAAAGGGGAGAGAGACTTACCTGGGCCACTTACCAGATCGACCCAGTAGCTCGGCCCAGCTGACTGGCTGACGCCAGTCGTCCCCCTCCTCGCGCCAGAGGGATAGGGCGCGTGGTCGCCGCACACCGCGCGCATGCGCGCCATGGCAGCTGCCTACGTGCCCTCCCCCTCAACGCCATGGCCTCGCCCGAAGCGCCCAGCACCGCCCCAGATCTCTCCCTCGCTTTCTCGTTCCTCCCCCTTCCCTGGATCTCTCCCTCTCCTCGGACGGAACGCGCCCGCAGCCGTCGACGAGCACCAGCGCGGCCACCGCCTCCCCCTCGCCCTCTCCCCGTGCTCAGAAGCTCCACCACGTCGTCCTCCACCTCTCCGTCAAGCCACGCGCCTCGGGAGGCCCTAGAGAGCCGCCTCGCCGCCGTCTTCATCTCCGGGCGCCGGAGATCATCTTCGCTGCCCCAAGCCTTCCCCGAGCTCGCCGACCCCGCCGTTGGATTCGCCGCGAGCTTCTACGCCATTCCCCTCTCTCCGTTTAGCCGCCTGCACGCCGTAGCCCCTTCCCCCGCCGTGGCCGAACTCCGGCCGCCGCACTCGTCGTCGCCGGCGCCACTCCGTCCACTCCCCGGACGCGCAACCACCACAGTTGGCCGTGGCTGCACTCCGCGCGCCAAATGGCCCCCTGTAGGCAAAACCCGCAGCGCCCCGCCGTATTCGGACTCACCGGCGGCTAAACGCCGGCGACCGCTGACCTTTCACCGGCGTGGGTTGACCACAACCCGGTTTGACCTTCCCCCCTCTCTCTCAATGACAGATGGGCCCCGGCGCCCCCTAATTAGTAGTTAGGATTAATTAACCCTCTGTTAATTAACCATGACACTGACGTGTGGCCCCCACATGTCAGATTTGACCTGGTCAGCGTCGTTGACTTGGTGACGCAAGCATGATGTCATGCTGACGCAGTTATCCATTTTCTGGAATTATTTTTAAACAGGAAATTCCAGAAAATATTCAAAACTTCAAAAATTCATATAAATTCAACCGTAGCTCAGATTGAAATAAGTTATATATGAAAAATCATCATAAAAATGCAATCTATCCATCTGTACCAGTTTCATGCATGAAAAACCAAGTTATACCTGCAGTATATATGAAAACACATGAATGGCTTTTATAAGAGCTTAATTTAGAGTTGCATTTGAACCCTTGGTTCAAATGGACCTCTTCCAACAGAATGCTAGATGCATTAGCAAAAACCACATCACTTATTCATGCCATATTCATGCATCATATTGGTGCATATGCTTGTGTTTGATTGTGGACACCGTTCCGTCTCGATAGGTCCTGCTCCGGAGATCGATCTAGAGTACCTGTCTGAGGAGCAGTGCCCCCTTGTTGATCTACCAGGCAAGCAAACCCCCTTGTTCATTCCGATACAATCCCACTTTCTCGCTCTAGCTCTCTTTTATTGCATTAGGACAACAATGATTCAACTGCTACTTTATGCTGCGGTAGTTGAACCCATTCCTCTGCATGACCTGTCATTGCCACAGTAAATAGTTGAAACCCAGTAGCATGTGTAGGAGTTGATTGAGCCATGTTGTGTTCTATCATGCCATGCCTGCTATTGCTTAGAGTTGTGTCAGGTCTGATTCATTGGGAATGGATTGGAGTGTTATGCTATGTTCTGATGCTGAGAGTTAAGCGTGTGAATACGATTTGGTAAAGGTAGCGGTGAGAGGCCATGTAGGAGTACATGGTGGGTTGTCTCATTTGGACTGTCCTTAGGAACCGAGTTCTGTGTAAGTTGTCCAATGACTAGCTACTACCACACATTGGGTTCCGGTAACTCGACCCCTCTCGACTTATTAACCAACTTGATCTCTGTCCGGGAGTTGCAACTAGTTTCTGGTGTTTGTAGGTAGTGCTATTTTTCTACCGAGTCGCACCTGGCAGGGTGGGCTTGGGACAGACTAGGCACAAGTGGAACGGTGTACCAAGTGGCACCCGGATGGTGGGCTTGGGAACCCTGCTCACATTGTTTGGGGCCGTGAGCGACACCCCGGCCGGATCTCCTTGCGGATGGAACCAGAATAGGCGATAAACCTGGACTAGAGTCTTGTCTGGTTAGTCAGGTCGTGGCCGACACCCTCGCCAGGCTTCCGCTTGAAGGTTGCCGAGATACATGACGTGTACATGGTGATAAGTGGTGCGAGCGTGTGTGAAGAAGTACACCCCTGCAGGGTTATCATGATCTATTCGAATAGCCGTGTCCTCGGTTATGGACTTCTTGGATGCTTACGTGGTACATAGACAACTTGAAGTGGATACACTAAAATGCTCAAGATAAGTGTGAGTGCTATGGATGGCCTCCTTGTAGTGAGACGGGGATGAATCCATAGTAGTGTATTGATGTGGTGATTAGTGGACTCGTGTGCGCCACCTCAAAAGAGTTAGTAGCAGTCGTAGTACATGATAGCCACTGAGTCAAAGCGGGCTTGCTGCAACTAAACTCCACATTACCTTCTTGATACAAATGCATGTATGATAGGATCTCATGTAAGTCTTGTTGAGTACCTTTGTACTCATGTTGCTTTATTTATGTTTTTGCAGCGGAGACTTCGGTCTTACTAGTTTACGTGGACTTCGACAAGTAGCTTGTACCTCAGCTACGATCTTGATCGGATGTGGTAGATAGTCGGGCTCTTCAGCCCTTTTCATTTGTAGTTGTATGTACTCAGACATGTAATGCTTCCGCTTGTTGCTTGTATGCTCTGAATGATGGGTCATGAGACCCCTGTTTGTATTTAATGCTATGTGGCTCTTTTGGGCCTTTATCTATATGAGTTTGCGTTATGTTGTGATGCCATGTTGTACAACACATACTTGCATGTTATGCGTATGTGTAACGTGTATTGCTATGTGTGGGATCCGACAATCTAGTTGTTTATCCTTGGCAGCCTATCATATGGGGAAATGTAGTCTAGTGCTTTCTGAGCGATAGTAGTCCGCTACAGCCCGGTTCACCGGAGTCCTGCTAGCCCAGCACTACTGCTCGGAACACTTGACTGGCCGGCATGTGTTTCACTTCGTTCCCGTGTCTGTCCCTTCGGGGAAATGTCACGCGGTGACATCCGGAGTCCTGCCTAGCCTGCTACAGCCCGGGTTACCGGAGTCCTGTTAGCCCAGTGCTACAGCCCGGATTCACACGTTGATGACCGACATGCTCGATGTGATTCATGTATGCCTGTCCTCATGGGTTAGTGCCGCTTTGGATTCACGACTAGCCATGTTGGCCCGGGTTCTTTGTCATATGGATGCTAGCGACACTATCATATACGTGAGCCAAAAGGCGCAAACGGTCCTGGGCCAGGAAAGGTGGCACCCGTGGGAATACCGTGCGTGAGGCCGCAAAGTGATATGATGTGTTACATGCTAGATCGGTGTGACTTAGGATCGGGGTCCCGACAGCTTTGGTATCAGAGCCTGACTGCCTGTAGGATTTCCAAGCCAACCTGGTCGAAGTTAAGTCTAGAAATGCTTTAGTTATGTAAGGGAATTGATTGTGGAAGGGAACGTAAGGCTCTTTTTACTCCTTATATCTCATGCCCTTCTGATCTGAGTCATCCTATCTTTCCTACGGGGTTAAGGAACTAGGCTTTCTCTTATGTCTATCAGGATCACGTGTTACTACTCCGTAGTCTCTTAGGATTGGTTGATCAGAGACAAATCCCAGTTCGAGTACTTCCGGTGTAGCCTATTTAGTAATATTTCAGAACCTTGGGTGATGATGTTGATTACGTTACTACCCCATTTTAGCAGGATGTCTCATTCTGAGCATTTTACTGCCGTTATGCTGCCGGAATTGTCCTAGGAGTTGAGAGATACTAAATTCTTGTGCTACCTTCTGCATCCTATAGTTGATGCTGAATCCATCCTTGTTTCCTTGCTTTCGTTCTTCCGGATGTTGCCGGTTAACCGAAGTTCTGTTGCTCGTAGCCGGAACCATGGAGATGGTAGGGATGAGGATCCTCCCGACCAGTCTTCGTTGGCAGAGTTCATGTTAGAGATGGAGAGGAACAAGCATGAGTCTAACCGCTTGTTAGCACGTATTGAGGAGAACACCACACATCATACAAAGAGTCGGTGACCATCTATGATTTCATTCGTCTAAAACCACCGACCTTCCATCATTCCATTGAGCTACTCCATGCAGATGACTGGCTCCATAGTATTATTCACAAGCTGCATTCCGCGAGCGTAGCTGAAGGTGACAACATCACCTATGCTACCTACCACCTAGAAGGTCCTGCTAGTCTTTGGTGGCAGAACTATGAGGCTATGCTTCCAGCCGGCCAGATACCTACCTGGAGAGATTTCACTGAGGCTTTTCGCGAGCATCACATTCCTCTGGCTCTCATTGACCGTAAGAGAGAAGAGTTCTGTAGTTTCACCCAGGGTAAGATGGCTGTTGATGCTTACAGTAGAGAGTTTGAGAGCCTCGCCCGCTATGCTATAGAAGAAGTGTCCACGGACGCCAAGAAGCAAACTAGGTTCCGGAAGGGTCTCAACCCCAAGTTGCGTCGTTATCTCCACTTGCACCCATTGCAATACATTCCAGGCTCTTGTGAACAAGGCCATTAATGCGGAGACAGCTCAACTCACTTACGAGGAGTCTCGTAAGAACACCCGTGATTTGGTTTCTTCCTCCGGATCTAGTTCTCAGAAGCGCCGGATTTGGGTTCCGAACTCCACTCTTCCACCCGGTTATACACCGAGGCCATCTTGTGTGGCGCCTCACCCAGTTCAGCAGTATGCTCCACCCAGGCCTATTGGTAGACCGCTTGTCAATGCGGGTCCACATCCAACTTCAGGGACTTGCTTCACATGCGGAGAGCCAGGACACTATGCACGTGACTGCTCTCAAGCCGGCTATGCTCCACCCCAGCCTGAGAAGTCTGTTGGCCGTGATAAGCCATCACGCAAGATGATCAGTGTCAAGTCAGCTCCCACTAAACGTGGGCGTGTGCATCACGTCTCAGCTAAAGACGCTCATGATGATCCGGATGTCGTTCTTGGTACACTCCTTGTCAATTGCCATCCAGCTTCGGTTCTATTTGATACTGGAGCATCTCACACCTTCATTTCTGAAAGCTATGCCAGCTTGCACAACATATCATTCTGTGATATGCCCTCTCCACTAGTCATTCAAACTCCTGGATCCAAATGGCAAACTTCTAGTGTAAGCCATGGTAATGAAATCCTTGTCGACAAACTTGTATTCCTCGCATCACTTATAGCCCTCAAGTCTACAGATATTAACATCATCTTGGGTATGGACTGGATGAAAGCTCATTATGCCAAGATTGATTGTTACACCAGGTCTGTTCAACTTACACACCCATCTGGCAAGATAGTCAGCGTCTCCACCAGAGTTGCAAAGCGTCAACTCTACTCTCTTAATGCCAGCCCTCTTCCAGACCTTGAAGATATCCCGATAGTCCGTGACTTTCCGGATGTCTTTCCAGAAGAACTGCCAGGTATTCCACCTGACAGGGATGTAGAGTTCGTCATAGATCTTATCCCAGGAACCGCCCCAATTTCTAGGAGACCTTACAAGATGGCACCCTTAGAACTAGCCGAGCTTAAGAAACAACTCGATGAGTCCTTGCAAAAGGGTTTCATCCGTCCTAGTTCTTCTCCTTGGGCTTGCCCCGTTCTCTTCGTCAAGAAGAAGGATGGTACGGACCGGATGGTTGTAGATTATCGTCCCGTTAGTTTGGTCACGATAAAGAACAAGTATCCGCTCCCTAGGATCAACGACCTGTATGATCAGCTCGCTGGATCCTCAGTCTTTTCCAAGATGGATTTGAGGTTAGGCTACCACCAAATCAAGATAAAAAACGGGGACATTCCTAAAACGGCTTTTGTCACTCGTTATGGCCAGTACGAGTACACCGTCATGTCCTTTGGTCTAACCAATGCTCCAGCCACATTCTCCCGCTTGATGAACTCGATCTTCATGGAGTACTTAGACAAGTTCGTCGTAGTTTACCTCGATGATATTCTTATTTACTCGAAGAACGAGGAAGAGCATGCCGAACATCTTAGACTTGTGTTAGAGAAACTCAGAGAGCACCGCCTTTATGCCAAGTTCTCCAAGTGTGAATTTTGGTTGCCAAAACTGACCTATCTGGGCCACGTGATCTCTGGTAAGGGCATTGCTGTCAATCCCGAAAGAGTTCAGGCCGTCCTTGATTGGACTCCACCTGAAACCGTTAAACAAGTTAGGAGTTTCCTTGATCTAGCCAGTTATTGTCGCCGCTTCGTTGAAAACTCCTCCAACGTGGCCAAACCTCTCACGGAACTTGTCACGACCGGTTTTCCGGGCATTATTTTCCAGAAAATGGCCGTTGTGCTCACCAGCCCCAGGATTACTGTTAGCTGATGAGACACCAACTTGATACAGAAATTCCAAGCAAGAGTACAAAATATGCAGTACAAGACCATTGTGGCCTATGAGTACAACAAATGGTTTCTAGTGGTTGAGGGCGGAAGCGGTTTGTGGATCACCACGGCTATGGGACTCCATTTCCCACGGGAACAGCTGACCAGGTTAACTCCTATCTTCACGAGGCTGCTATCACCATTGCTCAGGTTCCGAGGCTGTCGTCGCAATGCTCCTCTCCAAGCAAGCAATCTGGCCAAGACAATAGCCAGGGACAAGCCAGTGAGTACTTTGAATGTACTCGCAAACATTAAGGACACAGGTATAATATAACCATTGATGCTCATGCTTTGCAATATCCTTATACTCACTTAGTTAGTCATAAAAATAAATATCTTGATGCATGCAAACAGGTTACTCATATGCAACCGGAAATTTATGCAATGGCCACATAGAGGTAATAAATATTGGGTGCCAAGCGAGGGTCTGAATGACTCCTCGAGCGGAAAATGCGGAATAATAGATACTGGTGCCAAACGAGTGTCTGAAAGACTCCTCGAACGGAAAATGCGAAATAATAATGCCACAGTCGGGCGTCTGAGCGACACCACAGAAAGGGCTTTAAAAGAAATTCCACAGCCGGGCGTCTGAGCGACACCACAGAAAGGGCTTTAAAAGAAATGCCACAGCCGGGCTTCTGAGCGACACCACAGAAAGGGCTTTAAAAGAAATGCCACAGCCGGGCGTCTGAGCGACACCACAGAAAGGTCTTTAAAAGAATGACACAGCCGGGCGTCTGAGCGACACCACAGAAAGGGCTTTAAAAGAAATAATCATAGTGAATATCCCGGAGGTAGAACCATCCCAGAGATATTCGATGATAACAATAATATCACGGGTTAGTCAACAAAAGTAATAATCATAATCATCACAAGTCACAAGTAGTAATTCCCATTCTGGTTTACCAATTTCACCTCCGAAGACCGACACTAAGACCGACGCTTGACCCATCCCAGACTGTAGTCCTTAACCATGGACACGGCTATTCAAATAGGTTTAATCTCTGCAGAGGGTGTACTCTTTACCCACGAGTAACGGATTCCTTTAGTCCATCGGGACTAATTCCGTCTACGGTCTTTTAGTTGAAAACACACCTGACTTGCACACACCAGCTTAACTCACCGGTGTCTGGAATCACCCACGACACGTGTCAAGCAAACTCTAAGTGGGGAGGCTACAACCTCGACGTAGCATGGGATCACAAAATTTATACCGCGCGCAAACTGGGGGAGCTACCCCCTTCGGCTACAACCGAAACACCCATGCCCCCTAACCAGGTGGCATGCCTACCGGCTACAACCGATATCTTCCACCATGGCCTCTCTATATGGTGTGTGCCAAGACAAGGGTTAACAGCTTACTGAACCATACCCCTCCTATGGTAGGGACCTGTGGCAGTACGGAACAAGTATGGGGGTTACTGGCACAAGACTCGATCTACGGTCGACTTAGGAGGTAGTAATAATCCCTGCAAGTTTAGCATAACAATGTATATACTTCAACCAACAGATAGGAACACCACACGACATACTCCATCATGCCATACCGGGCACGACCGTCTCAACGGAGGACTAGGGTCAAGACCGCGTCTACCCAAGACAGAGGCCTACCCGGCATTTCCTTCCGGTATGCATGAAAAGTGTACGGCGGTGATTTCCATCACAAAACATGTCAACTCCATATGCATGAAATCCACTAATAAGCACTATGAATAGGATCACATCCTCACATAAAATGACGCATGCAAGTGTCGGGGTGGTGTTGTCACCGGGCCAAACAACACATACAAAAAAATTACACCAGGGTTCAGAATGCTTGCCTTTAGGTCATGGAAAAGAGGGGTGCATCCAAAACCTCTTGAAATCTTCCAAAATCCTATTTAAAGGAATATGTATGAATTAACACATACAATTAAAACAGCACAGAAAGTTGTTTGAAATTTTTTTCAAATAAATCTTAAAATAAACTAGACAAAATTTAAGGAATGTAGAAAAAAGAATCAATTCGTTTGGACTTATATTTAAAAAGTTATAGACAGTCAAAGTTTAGTCAAATCTGGTCAAAACTGATATTAAAAATAAAACAGGAAAAAGAAAAACGTTTCAGAGGGAATACGCTTTTGCACAGGGGAGACGTACTTGGGCCTTTTCGTCTCCACTCATCCAGCGGGGACTGCGCGTGAGTCGCCGACAGTGGGCCCGCCTGGCCCACTGGTCAGGTTTGACTGGTCCACGCGCGCGTCGTCTCCCTCTAACCGAACGAAGGCGGGGCTCCGGCGAGGCTCGCCAGCGAATGGCGGCGTCCCTCAGCGATCTGAGCGCATGAGCGTGCTCCGGAGGTCGGTACGAACTTGGGGGTACCCGCCATAGTCGCCGACATGGACGGAGTTGCCGGCGACGAGCTTCGCGGCGGAGATGGCTTCGGGAGCAAAGTGAGCTTGGGGCTACGAAGGCTCCCGATCAAAATCGAGCAGGGGAACGTGTTTGCGGGAGGATGAGAAGGTTCCTGGTGAAGAGAAATGACAGGGGGAGGCCCTGGTGGCGCTGGGAGAGGTGGAGCTATGGCGGCGGCCGCTGCTGCCGGAGGTGGGGAAGATGACCTCCCCGGGTTGATTGGCTGCTCAAGGGGGGTCTTAGGGTGATGGCTTCGAGTTGCCTGCGTGCGGAGACGGACTCGGGGTCCCTTAAATAGGCGAGGCAAGGCAGTTCCGTAGCGGTGGGGCTAAGGTCGCCAGCGAACCGACGTTCTGTAGCTGCAGGGGAACGTGGCGGCAATGATAGCTAGGCGACGAAGTTGCACTGCTCCAGGAGGCAGGTGGCGAGCGCTGGGAGCTTGGGCGGCCCTGGCTAGCGCAGGCGCGGTCGGGCGGCGGGCGCGGCCGCGGGCGTGCCACCAAATGGCCTCTGACGGCGCCGCTGTAGGGTGCCAGGGAGCGGTCGGGGCCTTTTGGCGGGATGCGTCGAGAAGGGGAATGCTAGGTGAGGTGCTGCCGTGCGGTTCAAGCCAGGGGCGCGCGACGCGGCGGCTCGGTGCGCGGCTGCAGTTGGCGCGCTCTGGGCGCGCCCAGTGCACGCGCAGGACCTGCTCGATGAAATGCCAGGGCGCGCTAGAGGTCTCGGGTGAGACTGGGGATTAGCAGATCCAGGTTAGGAGTAGTGAGGAGATTAATGGACAAGGTAGCTTGGCAAGGGAAGCAAGATCACAGTGTAAACAAAATTTCATGCCAAATCTGATCATGCCCACAGGGTGTTTGATAAAATGCCAGAGGCATTTAGGAAGGCCTTGGAGTGATCAAATTCTCCAGATTAGTGCCTCCTTGGATGCACAAGAGGGTGGTGAGGTCATTTGGGCAAAAGGGGGAACTTGCTAGTGCATGTTTTGCAAACTACACTTCTGGACAGGGAGTAAATGGCCTCATAACATGGATCAAAAGTGTTCCAAAGAGTGCATGCTCCTGGACTTAGGGTTTTAGCAGGGTTGGCTACAAGTAGAAAAAGGAATCATGGGTAAAGGAGCAACTAAAAATGTGGTTGCTGTACAAACCAGCAAGTTGGGCCAGAATGAAAATGAGGTTGATCCACTCAAATTCTCCAAAGAACAACTCTATGTTTTTGCATAAAGTTGAATCATATGTTGCTGCCAACATCTCATAATTTTGGTGGAGGCTAGAAAGAAATATTTAAAAGGGTTGTAGTGCAAACATGCCCACTGGACCAGAGAAGAAAATTAGGTGTAGAGCTCAAATTATTTCAAGAATAAAAGATATTTTTTGCACAAAAGTGATTTAAAAACTTCACATGACAACTCCAAATTTTGGTGGGATTTAGGGGATAATTTATGAATAGGGTATAGTTCAAAAATGGCCTTATAGCCTTGAAAGACCATTTTTCAAGAAAAATAAAGATCAAGCAATTTAATTTTGTAATTAGTTCTACTAATACAAGAAAAGTTTTTCCTTGAGAGTTTAAACAAGTCCAAAAACATATTTGAAAAGTTTTCACTTTGGGGAAAAAAATTCCATAACAACCAAGTCCAAGAATCAAAAGGGAGCTCAGAAAATAAAAGTTTTAATTACTGGAAAAAATTTAATTAGTAAAACAAGGTCAAAAAAAAATTTGGGTGTCACAGAACTTCTCAAGAAAGATAAAAAGTTTGAGTGGTCCCCACAGTGGGAGTACAGTTTTCAGGAACTGAAAAAACGCCTAACTTCTGCTCCCATACTTGTGCCACCGGATTTCACTAAGGACTTTGTTATCTACTGCGACGCCTCACGACAGGGACTAGGTTGCATTCTTATGCAGGATCGTCATGTGATTGCCTATGCATCTCGACAGTTGCATTCACATGAGGATAATTATCCTACACATGATCTAGAGCTTGCAGCCGTAGTCTATGCACTTAAGACATGGCGACATTACCTTCTTGGTAAACGTTGCGAGATTTACCCCGATCACCAGAGTCTCAAGTATATCTTCACCCAACCAGATTTGAACCTTAGGCAAAGATGTTGGTTGGAGTTGATCTCAGATTACGAATTAGGGATTACCTACACCCCAGGCAAGGGAAATGTCATGGCTGATGCGCTAAGTCGTAAGTCCTATTGCAACAATCTTATGTTGCAGCAGGGCTAACCACTTCTCCATGAGGAATTCTGTAAGCTTAATCTTCACATTGCTCCTCAAGGATTCCTTTCTACCTTGGTGGAGAAACCTACTCTTGTGGATCATATCATAGAAGCCCAGAAGCATGATACGGGGATTACCCGGATCAAGAGAAACATTGCCAAGGGTATTACTGGTAGTTTCTCTATAGATGATCGAGGTGTTGTTTTCTTCGAGAACCGTCTGGTGGTTCCCAAGAAGCAACATCTTCGGCAACTGATCCTTAAGGAGGCTCATGAATCTCCTCTCACGATTCATCCCGGTAGTACTAAGATGTATCAGGACCTACGCCAGAGGTTCTGGTGGACTAGGATGAAGAGAGAAATCGCTGAGTTCATTGCTAACTGTGACGTTTGTCGTCGCGTTAAGGCAGAACATCAAAGACGTGCTGGCACCCTTCAGCCTTTAGCTATTCCTGAGTGGAAATGGGATAAGGTTGGTATGGATTTCTTCACCGGCTTTCCCAGAACCAAAAAGGGGAATAACGCTATCTTCATAGTCGTTGATCGTCTTTCCAAAGTGGCTCACTTCCTACCTGTTCGAGAGAATATCACCGCTAGTCAGCTCGCTGACTTATATATTTCTCGAATAGTGTCACTTCATGGTGTTCCACTAGAGATCAATTCAGACCATGGTAGTCCTTTCACTTCTCATTTCTGGGAGAGTTTCGAAACTGCCATGGGCACCCATCTTTCCTTCAGTACCGCTTTCCACCCTCAATCAAGTGGTCAAGTGGAAAGGGTCAACCAAATTCTCGAAGACATGCTTAGAGCTTGCGTTATCTCATTCGGTATGGATTGGGAGAAATGCCTTCCTTTCGCCGAGTTTGCTTATAACAATAGCTAGCAATCCAGTCTCAAGAAAGCTCCTTTTATGATTCTGTATGGACGAAGATGTCGAACACCTTTGAACTGGTCAGAAACCGGTGAAAGACAATTCTTTGGACCGGATATGATCCAGGAGGCAGAAGAGCAAGTTCGCATCATTCGTGAGAATTTGAAAACAGCCCAATCTCGTCAAAAGAGCCAGTATGACCGTTGTCATAAGGAAGTGGTTTATGAAGTTGGCGACAAGGCTTACCTTCTGGTTACTCCCTTGAAGGGTACCCATCGATTCGGTATCAAGGGCAAGTTGGCTCCTTGTTACATTGGTCCCTTTCACATTCTCGCTAAACGAGGAGAGGTTGCCTACCAGTTGGAACTACCCCCACATCTTTCTCGAGTACATGATGTCTTCCACGTCTCTCAACTCACGCGTTGCTTCTCGGATCCCATCCGTGGAGTGGACCACGAAACGCTTGATCTCCAGGATAACCTCACATATCGAGAGTACCCTGTTCGCATTCTTGATCAAGCACAGCGTGTTACTCGACATCAGAACATCAAGTTTACCAAGGTTCAGTGGTCTCATCATTCTGAGAGAGAAGCTACCAGGGAGCGAGAAGATCGTCTTCGACTGGAGTACCCCGCCTTCTTTCCATCGACCCCTGAATCTCGGGACGAGATTCTTTCAAGTGGGGGCGAGTTGTCACATCCCTAGTTCTGGTATGCTCAAGCCTAGCTAGTCATGTGTGCATCATGTTTAAATTTTATTTAAATTTGAAATGGGGATTTGTGAAACCCTCAGAAATCATTTCTGGAAATGACCCAGATAAAAATTTCTTCAATTTGGCCCCAGAAAATGTTCCTGATTTTCTCTAAAAATATTGGCCAGAGGTAAAATTCCAACCAATATTTTTGGGAGCTCAGAAGTATTTATTTTTGGCCATTTGAGTTAATCCGGTAAATATTTGCATACGATATATATATGTTATATATATTATATATGTCCAATAATTCTGATTTTTACTGTGGGGCTTTGGAATAATCCAATTAAGTTCCTACATTAATTTTCACAAGAAAATAAATTGATTAAGTATTTTTTACTAAATCAGAAACAAATGTCAGAAAAAGAAAAGAAAACAGAAAAGGGGAGAGAGACTTACCTGGGCCACTTACCAGATCGGCCGAGTAGCTCGGCCCAGCTGACTGGCCGACGCCAGTCGTCCCCCTCCTCGCGCCAGAGGGACAGGGCGCGTAGTCGCCGCACAGCGCGCGCATGCGCGCCACGACAGCTGCCTGCGTGCCCTCACCCTCGACGCCCTGGCCTCGCCAGAAGCGCCCAGCACCGCCCCGGATCTCTCCCTCGCTCTCTCGTTCCTCCCCCTCCCCTGGATCTCTCCCTCTCCTCGGACCGAACGCGCCCGCAGCCGTCGACGAGCACCACCGCGGCCACCGCCTCCCCCTCGCCCTCTCCCCATGCTCAGAAGCTCCACCACGTCGTCCTCCACCTCTCCGTCAAGCCACGCGCCTCGGGAGGCCCTGGAGAGCCGCCTCGCCGCCGTCTTCATCTCCGGTCGCCGGAGATCGTCTTCGCTGCCCCAAGCCTTCCCCGAGCTCGCCGACCCCGCCGTTGGATTTGCCGTGAGCTTCTACGCCATTCCCCTCTCTCCGTTTAGCCGCCTTCACGCCGTAGCCCCTTCCCCCGCCGTGGCCGAACTCCGGCCGCCGCACTCATCGTCGCCGGCGCCACTCCCCGACCGCGCCACCACCACAGTTGGATGCGGCTAAACGCCCCGCAGCGCCCCGCCGTATTTGGACTCGCCGGCGGCTAAACGTCGGCGGCCGCTGATCTTTGACCGGTGTGGGTTGACCACAGCCCGGTTTGACCTTCCCCCTCTCTCTCAATGACAGATGGGCCCCGGCGCCCCCTAATTAGTAGTTAGGATTAATTAACCCTCTGTTAATTAACCATGACACTGACGTGTGGACCCCACACGTCAGATTTGACCTGGTCAGCGTCGTTGACTTTGTGACGCAAGCATGACGTCATGTTGACGCAGTTATCCATTTTCTGGAATTATTTTTAAACAGGAAATTCCACAAAATATTCAAAACTTCAAAAATTCATATAAATTAAACCGTAGCTCAGATTGAAATAAGTTATATACTAAAAATCATCAGAAAAATGCAATCTATCCATCTGTACCAGTTTCATGCATGACAAACCAAGTTATACCTGCTGTATATATGAAAACACATGAATGGCTTTTATAAGGGCTTAATTTAGAGTTGCATTTGAACCCTTGGTTCAAATGGACCTCTTCCAATAGAATGCTAGATGCATTAGCACAAACCACATCACTTATTCATGCCATATTGATGCATCATATTGTTGCATATGCTTGTGTTTGATTGTCGACACTGTTCCTTCTCGATAGGTCCTGCTCTGGAGACCGATCCAGAGTACCTGTGTGAGGAGCAGTGCCCCCTTGTTGATCTACTAGGCAAGCAAACCCCCTTGTTCATTCTGATACAATCCCACTCTCTTGCTCCTGCTCTCTTTTATTGCATTAGGACAACAACGATTCAACTGCTACTTTATGCTGCGGTAGTTGTGTTGGGGAACGTAGTAATTTCAAAAAAATTCCTACGCACACGCAAGATCATGGTGATGCATAGCAACGAGAGGGGAGAGTGTTGTCTACGTACCCTCGTAGACCGAAGCGGAAGCGTTGACACAACGTAGAGGAAGTAGTCGTACGTTCTCCTTGCGATCCAACCGATCACAGCACCGTTACTCCGGCACCTCCGAGTTCTTGGCACACGTTCAGCTCGATGACGATCCCCGGGCTCCGATCCAGCAAAGCGTCGGGGAAGAGTTCCGTCAGCACAACGGCGTGGTGACGATCTTGATGTGTTACCGGCGCAGGGCTTCGCCTAAGCACTGCAACGATATGACCGAGGTGGAATTTGGTGGAAGGGGGCACCGCACACGGCTAAGGAACGATCCGTAGATCAACTTGTGTGTCTTTGGGGTGCCCCCTGCCCCTGTATATAAAGGAGCCAAGGGGGAGGGGCTGGCCGGCCAAGCCTGGCGCGCCAGGAGAGTCCTACTCCCTCTGGGAGTAGGATTCCCCCCCCCAATCCTAGTTGGACTAGGATTCTCCAAGGGGGAGAGAGAGAGGGGGCGCCCACCTCTCCTAGTCCTAATAGGACTAGGGGAAGGGGGGAGGCGCGCAGCCCATGAGGGCAGCCCTCTCACCTCTCCTCCAAGGCCCATGTTGGCCCATTATGCCCCCGGGGGGTTCCGGTAACCCTCCCGGTATTCCGGTAAAATCCTGATTTCACCTGGAATGCATCCGATGTCCAAACATAGGCTTCCAATATATCATTCTTTACATCTCGACCATTTCAAGACTCCTCGTCATGTCCGTGATCACATCCGGGACTCCGAACTCCTTCGGTACATCAAAATGGATAAACTCATAATAACTGTCATCGTAACGTTAAGCGTGCGGACCCTACGGTTCGAGAACAATGTAGACATGACCGAGACACGTCTCCGGTCAATAACCAATAGCGGGACCTGGATGCCCATATTGGCTCCTACATATTCTACGAAGATCTTTATCAGTCAGACCGCATAACAACATACGTTGTTCCCTTTGTCATCGGTATGTTACTTGCCCGAGATTCGATCGTCGGTATCCAATACCTAGTTCAATCTCGTTGTTGGCAAGTCTCTTTACTCGTTCCGTAATTCATCATCTCGCAACTAACTCATTGGTTGCAATGCTTGCAAGGCTTTATGTGATGTGCATTACCGAGAAGGCCCTGAGATACCTCTCCGACAATCGGAGTGACAAATCCTCATCTCGAAATATGCCAACCCAATATGTACCTTCGGAGACACCTGTAGAGCACCTTTATAATCACCCAGTTATGTTGTGACGTTTGGTAGCACACAAAGTGTTCCTACGGTAAACGGGAGTTGCATAATCTCATAGTTAAAGGAACATGTATAAGTCATGGATAAAAGCAATAGCAACATACTAAACGATCGGGTGCTATGCTAATGGAATGGGTCATGTCAATCAGATCATTCAGCTAATGATGTGATCTCGTTAATCAAATAACAACTCTTTGTTCATGGCTAGGAAACATAACCATCTTTGATTAATGAGCTAGTCAAGTAGAGGCATACTAGTGACACTCTGTTTGTCTATGTATTCACACATGTATTATGTTTCCAGTTAATACAATTCTAGCATGAATAACAAACATTTATCATGATATAAGGAAATAAATAATAACTTTATTATTGCCTCTAGGGCATATTTCCTTCAGTCTCCCACTTGCACTAGAGTCAATAATCTAGATTACAAAGTAATGATTCTAACACCCATGGAGTCTTGGTGCTGATCATGTTTTGCTCGTGGAAGAGGCTTAGTCAACGGGTCTGCAACATTCAGATCCGTATGTATCTTGCATATCTCTATGTCTCCCACCTGGACCAAATCCCGGATGGAGTTGAAGCGTCTTTTGATGTGTTTGGTTCTTTTGTGAAATCTGGATTCCTTTGCCAAGGCAATTGCACCAGTATTGTCACAAAAGATTTTCATTGGACCCGATACGCTAGGTACAACACCTAGATCGGATATGAACTCCTTCATCCAGACTCCTTCATTAGTTGCTTCCGAAGCGGCTATGTACTCAGCTTCACATGTAGATCCCGCCACGACGCTTTGTTTAGAACTGCACCAACTGACAGCTCCACCGTTTAATGTAAATACGTATCCGGTTTGCGATTTGGAATCGTCCGGATCAGTGTCAAAGCTTGCATCGACGTAACCGTTTACGACGAGCTCTTTGTCACCTCCATAAATGAGAAACATATCCTTAGTCCTTCTCAAGTACTTATGGATGTTCTTGACCGCTGTCCAGTGATCCACTCCTGGATTACTTTGGTACCTGCCTGCTAAACTTACAGCAAGGCACACATCAGGTCTGGTACACAGCATTGCATACATGATAGAGCCTATGGCTGAAGCATAGGGAACATTTTTCATTTTCTCTCTATCTTCTGCGATGGTCGGGCATTGAGTCTTACTCAACTTCACACCTTGTGCCACAGGCAAGAACCCTTTCTTTGCCTGATCCATTTTGAACTTTTTCAAAACTTTGTCAAGGTATGTGCTTTGTGAAAGTCCTATTAAGTGTCTTGATCTATGTCTATAGATCTTAATGCCCAATATGTAAGCAGCTTCACCGAGGTCTTTCATTAAAAAACTCTTATTCAAGTATCCCTTTATGCTATCCAGAAATTCTATATTATTTCTGATCAGCAATATGTCATCCACATATAATATCAGAAATGCTACAGAGCTCCCACTCACTTTCTTGTAAATACAGGTTTCTCCAAAAGTCTGTATAAAACCAAATGCTTTGATCACACTATCAAAGCGTTTATTCCAACTCCGAGAGGCTTGCACCAGTCCATAAATGGATCGCTGGAGCTTGCACACTTTGTTAGCTCCCTTTGGATCGACAAAACCTTCTGGTTGCATCATATACAACTCTTCTTCCAGAAATCCATTCAGGAATGCAGTTTTGACATCCATTTGCCAAATTTTATAATCATAAAATGCAGCAACTGCTAACATGATTCGAACAGACTTAAGCATCGCTACGGGTGAGAAAGTCTCATCGTAGTCAATCCCTTGAACTTGTCGAAAACCTTTTGCAACAAGTCGAGCTTTATAGACAGTAACATTACCATCAGCGTCAGTCTTCTTCTTAAAAATCCATTTATTCTCAATTGCTTGCCGATCATCGGGCAAGTCAACCAAAGTCCACACTTTGTTCTCATACATGGATCCCATCTCAGATTTCATGGCCTCAAGCCACTTTGCGGAATCTGGGCTCACCATTGCTTCTTCATAGTTCGTAGGTTCATCATGGTCTAGTAACATGACTTCCAAAATAGGATTACCGTACCACTCTGGTGCGGATCTTACTCTGGTTGATCTACGAAGTTCAGTAGAAACTTGATCTGAAGTTTCATGATCATTATCATTAGCTTCCTCCCTATTTGATGTAGGTGTCACAGAAACAGATTTCTGTGATGTACTACTTCTCAATAAGGGAGTAGATACTGTTATCTCATCAAGTTCTACTTTCCTCCTACTCACTTCTTTCGAGAGAAACTCCTTCTCTAGAAAGTTTCCGACTTTAGCAACAAAAATTTTGCCTTCGGATCTGTGATAGAAGGTATACCCAATAGTCTCGTTTGGGTATCCTATGAAGACACATTTTTCCGATTTGGGTTCGAGCTTATCAGGTTGAAGCTTTTTCACATAAGCATCGCATCCCCAAACTTTAAGAAATGACAACTTTGGTTTCTTGCCAAACCACAGTTCATAAGGCGTCGTCTCAACGGATTTTGATGGTGCCCTATTTAACGTGAATGCGGCCGTCTCTAAAGCATAACCCCAAAAAGATAGCGGTAAATCGGTAAGAGACATCATAGATCGCACCATATCCAGTAAAGTACGATTACGACGTTCGAACACACCATTACGTTATGGTGTTCCGGGTGGCGTGAGTTGCGAAACTATTCCGCATTGTTTCAAATGTAGACCAAACTCGTAACTCAAATATTCTCCTCCACGATCAGATCGTAGAAACTTTATTTTCTTGTTACGATGATTTTCCACTTCACTCTGAAATTCTTTGAATTTTTCAAATGTTTCAGACTTGTGTTTCATTAAGTAGATATACCCATATCTGCTTAAATCATCAGTGAAGGTGAGAAAATAACGATATCCGCCACGAGCCTCAACATTCATTGGACCACATACATCAGTATGTATGATTTCCAATAAATCTGTTGCTCTCTCCACAGTACCGGAGAACAGTGTTTTAGTCATCTTGCCCATAAGGCACGGTTCGCAAGTGCCAAGTGATTCATAATCAAGTAACTCCAAAAGTCCATCAGTATGGAGTTTCTTCATGCGTTTTACACCGATATGACCTAAACGGCAGTGCCACAAATAAGTTGCACTATCATTATCAACTCTGCATCTTCTGGCTTCAACATTATGAATATGTGTATCACTACTATCGAGATTAAGTAAGAACAAACCATTCTTTAATGGTGCATGACCATAAAAGATATTACTCATATAAATAGAACAACCATTATTCTCTGATTTAAATGAATAACCGTCTCGCATCAAACAAGATCCAGATATAATGTTCATGCTCAACGCTGGTACTAAATAACAATTATTTAGATCTAATATTAATCCCGAAGGTAGATGTAGAGGTAGCGTGCCGACCGCGATCACATCGACTTTGGAACCATTTCCCACGCGCATCTTCACCTCGTCCTTAGCCAATCTTCGCTTAATCCGTAGCCCCTGTTTTGAGTTGCAAATATTAGCAACAGAACCAGTATCAAATACCCAGGTGCTACTGCGAGAATTAGTAAGGTACACATCAATAACATGTATATCATATATACCTTTGTTAATCTTGCCATCCTTCTTATCCGCCAAATACTTGGGGCAGTTCCGCTTCCAGTGACCAGTCTGCTTGCAATAGAAGCACTCAGTTTCAGGCTTAGGTCCAGACTTGGGTTTCTTCTCTTGATTAGCAACTTGCTTGCTGTTCTTTTTGAAGTTCCCCTTTTTCTTCCCTTTGCCCTTTTTCTTGAAACTAGTGGTTTTGTTAACCATCAACACTTGATGCTCCTTTTTGATTTCTACCTCCGCGGCTTTCAGCATTGCGAAGAGCTCGGGCATAGTTTTGGTCATCCCTTGCATATTATAGTTCATCACGAAGCTCTTGTAGCTTGGTGGCAGTGATTGGAGAATTCTGTCAATGATGCAATCATCCGGAAGATTAACTCCCAGATGAATCAAGTGATTGTTATACCCAGACATTCTGAGTATATGCTCACTGACAGAACCGTTCTCCTCCATTTTACAGCTATAGAACTTATTGGAGACTTCATATCTCTCAATCCGGGCATTTGCTTGAAATATTAACTTCAACTCCTGGAACATCTCATATGCTCCATGGTGTTCAAAACGTCGTTGAAGTCCCGGTTCTAAGCCGTAAAGCATGGCACACTGAACTATAGAGTAGTCATCAGCTTTGCTTTGCCAGACGTTCACAACATCTGGCGTAGCTCTTGCACCAGGCCTGGTACCCAGCGGTGCTTCTAGGACGTAATTCTTCTGTGCAGCAATGAGGATAATCCTCAAGTTACGGACCCAGTCCGTGTAATTGCTACCATCATCTTTCAACTTTGCTTTCTCAAGGAACGCATTAAAATTCAACGGAACAACAGCACGAGCCATCTATCTACACAACATAGACAAGCAAGATACTATCAGGTACTAAGTTCATGATAAATTTAAGTTCAATTAATCATATTACTTAAGAACTCCCACTTAGATAGACATCCCTCTAATCCTCTAAGTGATCACGTGATCCAAATCAACTAAACCATGTCCGATCATCACGTGAGATGGAGTAGTTTCAATGGTGAACATCACTATGTTGATCATATCTACTATATGATTCACGCTCGACCTTTCGGTCTCCGTGTTCCGAGGCCATATCTGTTATATGCTAGGCTCGTCAAGTTAAACCTGAGTATTCCGCGTGTGCAACTGTTTTGCACCCGTTGTATTTGAACGTAGATCCTATCACACCCGATCATCACGTGGTGTCTCAGCACGAAGAACTTTCGCAACGGTGCATACTCAGGGAGAACACTTCTTGATAATTTAGTGAGAGATCATCTTATAATGCTACCGTCAATCAAAGCAAGATAAGATGCATAAAAGGATAAACATCACATGCAATCAATATAAGTGATATGATATGGCCATCATCATCTCGTGCTTTGTGATCTCCATCTTCGAAGCACCGTCATGATCACCATCGTCACCGGCGCGACACCTTGATCTTCATCGCAGCATCGTTGTCGTCTCGCCAATCTTATGCTTCCACGACTATCACTACCGCTTAGTAATAAAGTAAAGCATTACATCGTGATTGCATTGCATACAATAAAGCGACAACCATATGGCTCCTGCCAGTTGCCGATAACTCGGTTACAAAACATGATCATCTCATACAATAAAATTTAGCATCATGTCTTGACCATATCACATCACAACATGTCCTGCAAAAACAAGTTAGACGTCCTCTACTTTGTTGTTGCAAGTTTTACGTGGCTGCTACGGGCTTTAAGCAAGAACTCATCTTACCTACGCATCAAAACCACAACGATAGTTTGTCAAATAGACTCCGTTTTAACCTTCTCAAGGACCGGGCGTAGCCACACTCGGTTCAACTAAAGTTGGAGAGACAGTCTTCCGCAAGCCATCTATGTGCAAAGCACGTCGAGGGAACCGGTCTCGCGTAAGCGTACGCGTAAGGTTGGTCCGGATCGTCTCGTCCAACAATACCGCTGAACCAAAGTATGACATGCTGGTAGGCAGTATGACTTGTATCGTCCACAACTCACTTGTGTTCTACTCGTGCAAATAACATCAAACCATAAAAACCTAGGCTCGGATGCCACTGTTGGGGAACGTAGTAATTTCAAAAAATTTCCTACGCACACGCAAGATCATGGTGATGCATAGCAACGAGAGGGGAGAGTGTTGTCTACGTACCCTCGTAGACCGAAGCGGAAGCGTTGACACAACATAGAGGAAGTAGTCGTACGTTCTCCTTGCGATCCAACCGATCACAGCACCGTTACTCCGGCACCTCCGAGTTCTTGGCACACGTTCAGCTCGATGACGATCCCCGGGCTCCGATCCAGCAAAGCGTCGGGGAAGAGTTCCGTCAGCACGACGGCGTGGTGACGATCTTGATGTGTTACCGGCGCAGGGCTTCGCCTAAGCACTGCAACGATATGACCGAGGTGGAATTTGGTGGAAGGGGGCACCGCACACGGCTAAGGAACGATCCGTAGATCAACTTGTGTGTCTTTGGGGTGCCCCCTGCCCCTGTATATAAAGGAGCCAAGGGGGAGGGGCTGGCCGGCCAAGCCTGGCACGGCAGGAGAGTCCTACTCCCTCTGGGAGTAGGATTCCCCCCCCCCCCCAATCCTAGTTGGACTAGGATTCTCCAAGGGGGAGAGAGAGAGAGAGGGGGCGCCCACCTCTCCTAGTCCTAATAGGACTAGCGGAAGGGGGAGGCACGCAGCCCATGAGGGAAGCCCTCTCACCTCTCCTCCAAGGCCCATGTTGGCCCATTATGCCCCCGGGGGGTTCCGGTAACCCTCCCGGTATTCCGGTAAAATCCTGATTTCACCTGGAATGCATCCGATGTCCAAACATAGGCTTCCAATATATCATTCTTTACGTCTCGACCATTTCGAGACTCCTCGTCATGTCCGTGATCACATCCGGGACTCCGAACTCCTTCGGTACATCAAAATGCATAAACTCATAATAACTGTCATCGTAACGTTAAGCGTGCGGACCCTACGGTTCGAGAACAATGTAGACATGACCGAGACACGTCTCCGGTCAATAACCAATAGCGGGACCTGGATGCCCATATTGGCTCCTACATATTCTACGAAGATCTTTATCGGTCAGACCGCATAACAACATACGTTGTTCCCTTTGTCATCGGTATGTTACTTGCCCGAGATTCGATCGTCGGTATCCAATACCTAGTTCAATCTCGTTGCTGGCAAGTCTCTTTACTTGTTCCGTAATTCATCATCTCGCAACTAACTCATTGGTTGCAATGCTTGCAAGGCTTTATGTGATGTGCATTACCGAGAAGGCCCTGAGATACCTCTCCGACAATCGGAGTGACAAATCCTCATCTCGAAATATGCCAACCCAATATGTACCTTCGGAGACACCTGTAGAGCACCTTTATAATCACCCAGTTACGTTGTGACGTTTGGTAGCACACAAAGTGTTCCTACGGTAAACGGGAGTTGCATAATCTCATAGTTAAAGGAACATGTATAAGTCATGGATAAAAGCAATAGCAACATACTAAACGATCGGGTGCTATGCTAATGGAATGGGTCATGTCAATCAGATCATTCAGCTAATGATGTGATCTCGTTAATCAAATAACAACTCTTTGTTCATGGCTAGGAAACATAACCATCTTTGATTAATGAGCTAGTCAAGTAGAGGCATACTAGTGACACTCTGTTTGTCTATGTATTCACACATGTATTATGTTTCCAGTTAATACAATTCTAGCATGAATAACAAACATTTATCATGATATAAGGAAATAAATAATAACTTTATTATTGCCTCTAGGGCATATTTCCTTCAAGTTGAACCCATTCCTCTGCTTGACCTGTCATTGCCACAGTAAATAGTTGAAACCCACTAGCATGTGTAGGAGTTGATTGAGCCATGTTGTGTTCCTACCATGCCATGCCTGCTATTGCTTAGAGTTGTGTCAGGTCTGATTCATTGGGAATGGATTGGAGTGTTATGCTATGTTCTGATGCTGAGAGTTAAGCGTGTGAACACGATTTGGTAAAGGTAGCGGTGAGAGGCCATGTAGGAGTACATGGTGGGTTGTGTCATTTGGACCGTCCTTAAGAACCGAGTTTTGTGTAAGTTGTCCAATGACTAGCTACTACCAAACATTGGGTTCCGGTAACTCGACCCCTCTCGACTTATTAACCAACTTGATCTTTGTCCAGGAGTTGCAACTAGTTTCTGGTGTTTGTAGGTAGTGCTATTTTTCTACCAAGTGGCACCCGGCAGGGTGGGCTTGGAACAGACTAGGCACAAGTGGCACGGTGTACCAAGTGGCACCCGGATGGTGGGCTTGGGAACCCTGCTCACATCGTTTGGGGCCGTGAGCGACACCCCGACCGTAGTACCGGATACACACCCTTCTTTATGGTGTACGGCGCAGAGGCGGTTCTTAAAGGAATCTAACACGCACTGGGTAGAGGAGCTCGACTCCGAACTCTGGGGGTTGCGGACCACGCCGAATCGTAGTACCGGATACACACCCTTCTTTATGGTGTACGGCGCAGAGGCGGTTCTGCCCTACGACATAATTCATGACTCACCTCGAGTGTTGTCGTGGATTTGTCACGGCAGATGTCCTAGCAAAAGGACTTAGTCGTGGAGCCATCGCAACGGGTTAACTTGAAGGGGTTAAAACGGACGCAAGGACACAGAGTTTATACTAGTTCGGCCCCTTCGATGAAGGTAAAAGCCTACGTCTAGTTGTGATGGGATTGATGTGTTTCGAGGGCTAGGGAGCGATGAGCTTCGCCTAAACCTCGAGTTGTTGTTCTCTGTCCCTAAACCGTCGTCGGGTCGTCCCCTTATATACACGGGTGACGCCCGCCGGTCTACAAAATCCCAACCTCCGGTTCATAAACGTGCCCGGGTTGGTCTCTCTATTCGTAACTTACAATGCAAGTTTACCTCAGGCCGGTTTACGGTCATAACCCTCTAAACCGACTATAGGTCTTGGGCCCTTCTCTTTCTCCTTGGGCTTTAACATGTTGGGTCCATTGACGCAGCTAACCCGGGCCCTGTAGGCCGGTTTACCCCAAATAGCAATATCCCCAACATTAGGCCCCAGATTGATTTGAACAGGTTCATGTCAATCCTTAATAAGAATTTCTGTCTTCAAATGTCTTCCAGTAACTGTTGAACCGCCGTTTCGTCGTCTCCTCTTGCTGCTGTAAACCGATATGACATCAGCACAAATCCGCAATAATCAAGGCGACGGCTGGGCTCCCGAAATCACCGGCTCCCGGATTCGCGCGCCTGGCACGCGCGCCGCGCCTTATAAATAGGACTTGAAGGCCATCTTCCTTTCCTCCCTTTCGTCCCCTTCTTCGTCTTCCTCGTGACCCAGTCTTCGGAGCTCCACCGCCGCCGTCAGCTACTGCCTCAACTCTGGCCGCTGCATCAACCTGACCGGACCAGAGCACCGCGGCGACCCTCCGCATCCGTTTGGATCCCGGTAAGGCTCCTGCCCTTCTTGCTTTAGATCCGTTCTAGGGTTCGTCATCCTTATCCTGCCGCTGTTCATTGTTCATCTCCATAGCAAGTTTTTTGTGAACAGATTATGATACTTATATTGTGATTTGTAGTCACTCTCAGTATTCGCCATAAATCTGTACTCATCTCCTTAGATCCCACTCATTTCCCTGCTTGTCGAACTTGTGCTGTCCTGCTGCGAGCCAAACCTCATATTTTTACTTCTTTTTCTTTGCCCTAGCTGTAGATCCATTGTTTTGAATTCGTGCGGGATCTGTTTCTGCTTTCATATTCATACCTGTTAGATCTGGTCGGTTTAACTTTTAGCAGAGCGAACAACCCAAACTATATATCCATTAGTCCCCTTGATGAACCGCCAGATGATATCATTCTAGATAACTCCGGTCTATATAAGAGCATCTTCGGTTTACAATCACACCTGTTCTCAAACCGGAATACCTTTGTCTTGTAGATTTCCTCATGGCAAAACAGGTATACGAATGCAACTGGGTTCCCTCTCGCATCACCGAGACCCAATTAAAACAACTTAGTCCTGACTGGCGCCTTGAGTAGCAAAAATGCCATCCATTGGAGGGTTCCAGGGAATGAATGTCCTCCTACCCCACAGGAAGGAGAAGTTGTTGTGTTTGCGGATCACCTGGCCCGGGGCTTTAATCCACCCGGTTCAAAATTTTACCGGGACGTCTTGGCCAATTTTAAGTTGCGCCCACAAGATGTTGGTCCAAACTCAGTTACGAATATCTGCCATTTTCAAGTGCTTTGTGAGGTGTACTTCCAGGAGGAACCTACTGTAGAGTTGTTCCGAGACTGTTTTCATTTGAACCGACGTACTGAATTCACCGACGGCCCTAATATGGAACTGGGTGGTATGGCGATTCAAAAGAGGAAAGAAGTGACTTATCCTCACGCCAAGCTACATAGTCATCCGCAAGAATGGAATCACACTTGGTTCTATTGCAAGGATACTTCCCCTGCTGAAGAAAATCCTCTGCCTGGCTTCCGTCCAGAGAGACTTAGCAATACACACCCCTTCCCCCCAAGGCTAACTGCCAAAGAGAGGAGTAAGTATGCCCCTCAACTGTCCAAGCTCAGAGCCTTCATGGCTAACGGTTTAACAGGATTAGATCTTGCCCGTTGCTGGATTTCATGGAGCATCCTGCCCCTTAGCATCCGCCCCGGTTTAATGTGCAAATACACGGGTCGGGTGAATGATCCTTTGAGGCACTGCAACATTCAGCTGACGGAAGACGAAGTTACTGAAGCCGTGAAAAAGATGCTGAATGAACCGGAATATGTTTGCGCCCGAACCGGCCTGCTTCCCCTTTGTGCTACAAATAAACCGCCTGCTGTAAGCATCTCACCCCTGTTTGTTATAGAATTTATGATCTCCTTATATGTATACTATTAACTCCAGTCCTTTCTGAAACAGGGAGATGATCCGTTTTGGAGCAATAAGTTTCAAGAGCCAACAGAAAAGGTAACCCGACCCAAAACAAGGGTGAAGAAGCCTGCTCAGAAGAAAAGGAACACCGCTTCCTCTACCCCGGATTTTGATGAGGATGATGTGGGTAATCCGGACCTTGAGGTAGACCTCGACTCAGTTGGCTTACTTTTTATACGTCTTATTGATGATGCTATTTGTCAGGACGACGCTGAAGCGAGTAATGCTGAAGGCCCAGAGGTAACTATTCTTTCTTCTGATACAGTTCCTTTGCCTTTGAAAACACCTCGCCAAGCAAACCGGAAAGTTAAATTTTCTCATCCTCTTGCTTACTTGGATCCCAAATTTCTTGTGAAGACCCAGCAACATGAAGCTCGTCGCACCACCCGGCATAGTGGCCAGGTAGTTACCTCCGCCGGTTTACCGAACAGCCCGGTTCGGAAACGCCGCTCAGAGGTCTCCGATTTATGCGCTAGCTTTCCTCCTAAAGCAGGTTTATTTCGTCAGCCTCTTAATCCATCTGACTCCGATTATCAGGTCACTTCCCATTCATCTTCTGGTGAATCTTCAGCCACTCAACTGCCACCGCTAAAGACAGTTATTGGGTAAGTTGGACCGATCACAACATATTTCCATGTGGGTTTCTTAATCCATCTTACTCCGTTCTTTCAATCTTTGGGCCTCTCCCAGGGCTAAACCTAGACCGAGCAAGAAGGCTCGTCTGGATAATCTGGCCGAAGGAACTGCCGCTCCTGAACCGGAAAAAACTCCTGGTGCTGATGCTCTAGTTCATGAAGACATTCAGAATTATCTACCTCCACAAGATGACGCCTATGCTGAAGAAAGGCCTACCAATCCTGCCAGCCGTACCGATCAGCCTGCCAGCCCTGTTCGGGTTGAGGAATCCATCCACCCTTCTGGAACTGTTGATAAACCGTCAGTGCCGATGCAGAGCAGCGATTCCAAAGATGATGATGTGGTGATTACTGGCATTGGTCGCTCTGAACCGGGAAACTCTGCTACCTTAGCCAAGCATACTGCTAAGGAAGAAATCTCAGCCATGAAGGGCAAATGGGACGTTGATTCCTCAACGTATGCCGCTTTAAGCGCCCAAGATCTTTATTCTGGGTACCTGAACCGACTGTACACCAGTCGCGATTATGAAGCTGGCATGATCAGGATGATGAAAGAAAAACTTGAGGTAACTCTCTTGTGCTTCATTCTATGGCAACTTAGCTTCGCAATTTCTTCCAATCCGAGATGGTAATCCGAATCATGCTGCCTTGACAACCACAGTTCGGTTTGACAAAAAACAAGGCTTCCATATAGGTCGTAACCAGAAAACATCATCAAATAATCATTAGCCCCCAAGTGCCAAGTTTAAATACTTTTATTAACCTTGGGACTTTTGTAATGTAAAACATGCGTTAAGATCAAGTACGCATTAGCCCCCAAGTATCGAGCACATAACTTGCTTGTGCGGTTGATACTTCCAAACCGTGCAATATTTTCTGAACACTGCTGATGACCTGCTGCAGGGGGATCTGAAGACCAAAGAGAAACAAGTCTCGGACCTTCAGGAAATCCTAAAGACCCAGCAGGCTGAAACTGCCAAAGCGAAGGAAGAATTGATCAATGCCTTAACCGTTATGGAACAGCTGAAAGAAACCCGCCAAAAGGAACAAGCTGATTGGGCTACTGAAAAAGCTCTTTTGATTAAGAGGGCTGAAAACGCCGAAGCTGCTCTCAAACCGGTGGTTGATGAATTATCCACCGTAAAGCGACAAATACACTCCATGACCTCTGCCGTCTTTGGTAAATTTCTTGTGATGCCCTTCCTCCACTTTGTACTTTGTCTGCTACATCCTGTGTTCGGTTTGTAATCCATCTTGAAACACTGCAGGCACACGTATTGGACACTTGGGTTCTGATGTGCGGATGAAACTCAAAGCTGCTTATACCTTGATTGAACAGTTGTATACCGGAGCACAGAGAGCTATCACCACTGCATCGCATAACAACCCCGCACCGTCTCTGATTCAAGACACGTTAAAAAGGTTATCCATGCTTCCTGCCCAGATTGAAGAGTTAAAAAGATCAGCTGCTCGAACCGGAGCCATCGCTGCCTTGATCCGGGCCAAAGCGTGGGTACCAGACTTTGATCCTGTCGAAGCGGCACAAGGATATCCCAGCTTGAAAGAAGACGGTTCAGACTTTGGCGAAAATGACTTGAGGGCGATAAACCGGGCGGTGCGCCCCCTAGCTTGTCAATTGGCTGAAGAAGCAGATCTGACACATTACCAAGCCCAATATGATAACCAGAACAAGCGAGTAGCTGCCCCGATCCCTGAAGCGGAAAACCTTATTCCTCCAATCCGTAAGCATACCTACGCCCCTGACATTGAACCGTCTTTGCTGATTCATGAAGAAGCTGTCTTTCAAGCGTTAATGGGAATCGACTGGACCACTGCTGATTTCCAGCCATTGGGTAGCCATGAGAAGGCTGAAGCGGCGCAAGATGATCCACAACCTTCGAACCAAGGTGGCGAACAGGCGTAATCAAAGCTCCGGTTCACCTTATTTGGTGACGTTAATCCGTCAAAAAACAATATATTCAGGCACTATGCTGCCTTGTAATAAGATAGTTAATACCTCTGTGTTTGAACGCGCCTTTGTGCACGGGTACTGATGCCCTTTCCATTGACTTTTTCCAACTTGTGTTTCCTGTCTTTACTGGGTACAAAGGACGGTCTTTCGACCATACGAACCGTGCTGCGCCTTTGCCAAACCGGGCAACTTGCCTCCGGGTTAAAAAACGGACCAGGCTGTGTCAGCTGAATCGGTTAAAAAGTATTTGTCGTTCCAAAGAACAAAAACACCACAATAAAGGAAGATAACAAAAAAAACCAAATACGAGAGGAAAACGCGATAGTAAAACGCATGCAAATAGTAGTTGCTATGAACCGTTCAGAAGGCGTTACCATCGTCAAGACAAAAGAAACCAAGCCCCCAAGAGGTGTAGCTACGGTTTAAGTCGACTAGGTTCCTAACTGAATCGTGGCAAATATGCCGGTCAAATGGCATTGCATTGGTTCGGATTCGACCAAGCCCCCAAGTGACTCAGTGGCCTAGGGCCGATCAAGTGGCATTGCGTTGGTTCGGACACGACCAAGCCCCCAAATGACTTACTGGCTAAAAAGCCGATCAGAAGGCATTACCATCGTCAAGACATGACCGAGCTCCCATAAGGTGTAACTACGGTTCAAGTCGATTAGGTCCCCAACTGACTTAGTGGCAAATGTGCCAGCCAGAAGGCATTACCGTCGTCAAGACATGACCAAGCTCCCCGGAGGTGTAGCTTATGGTTCAGGTCGACTAGGTCCCCAACTGACTTTGTTGATCTTCTGTGAAGCGACCTCAAGGGGTAAACCGGAGGTTGCACTAAAGCGAATCAACTCCATGTAACCACGCATGATGTGAAGAACAGCAGAGACCCCGCTTTACTCGAGGCTCCGGTTTATTATATTGATCATAATATATACAAGGTCATGATATGTACATAAACAGAGCCCAAGGCTCATGTATAATAAGGTCGAAGGTGAGCTATGTTCCACGGCCTGTTGGTCTCCTCCTCTGATGTGCGTGAATCTTTGCGCTCTCGAATATCAATCAGGTAGTATGATCCGTTATTCAGATTCTTGCTGACCACAAAAGGTCCTTCCCAAGGCGGGGATAATTTATGCTGATCAGACTGATCCTGGATGAGCCGGAGCACCAAATCCCCCTCCTGAAAGGTTCTGGTCTTAACCCGACGGCTGTGGTAACGGCGAAGATCTTGCTGGTAAATCGCTGAACGGGCAACTGCTAAGTCACGTTCCTCATCCAACAAGTCAAGAGCGTTCTGTCGTCCCTGCTCGTTGTCCGCTTCAACATACGCTGCCACACGAGGTGAGTCATGTCGTATATCACTTGGGAGAACCGCCTCTGCTCCATAGACCATAAAAAACGGCGTAAACCCCGTGGATCTGTTAGGCGTGGTGTTGATGCTCCATAATACAGACGGTAGTTCCTCAACCCAACAACCCGGCGTCCTTTGCAAAGGGACCAGAAGCCGGGGTTTAATACCTCTCAAGATGTCTTGATTCGCTCGTTCTGCTTGACCATTAGATTGTGGGTGAGCTACCGAAGAAACATCAAGCCGTATATGCTCCCGTGCGCAGAACTCTTTCATGGCCCCTTTGGATAGATTGGTACCATTATCTGTGATGATGCTGTGTGGAAAACCAAACCGGAAGATCACCTTCTTTATAAACCGAACCGCCGTGGCCGCATCACATTTACTGACAGGTTCTGCCTCCACCCACTTTGTAAATTTGTCAACTGCCACCAATAGGTGGGTCTTCTTATCTTTGGAACGTTTAAAAGGCCCAACCATATCGAGCCCCCAAGTCGCAAACGGCCAAGTAATTGGAATCATCCTCAATTCTTGAGCCGGTATGTGCGCTCGTCTGGAAAATTTCTGGCAACCATCACATAACCTGACCAGGTCTTCTGCATCAGCATGAGCAGTTAACCAGTAGAAACCGTGGCGGAACGCTTTAGCCACCAATGATTTAGAACCGGCGTGGTGGCCGCAATCCCCTTCATGTATTTCACGTAATATCTCGCACCCTTCCTCAGGGGATACGCACCGTTGCAGCGCTCCTGACACGCTGCGATGATGTAGCTCCCCTTTGAGAATGGTCATAGACTTGGACCGCCGTACTATCTGCCGAGCCAAGCTTTCGTCTTCTGGCAACTCACCCCGGTTCATATATGCCAGATAAGGAAGCGTCCAATCCGGGGTGACATGAAGAGCCGCCACTAATTGAGCCTCCGGATCAGGAACAGCCAACTCCAGTTCACCGGGTAGCTGTACCGATGGGTGATACAATACATCCAAGAAAACATTGGGTGGGACCGGTTTACGCTGAGAGCCCAAACGGCTTAAAGCGTCCGCTGCCTCATTCTTTCTGCGGTCCACATGGTCCACTTGATAGCCTTTGAAATGCCCTGCCACCATATCTACTTCACGACGGTATGCAGCCATGAGCGGGTCCTTAGAATCCCAGGTGCCGGATACTTGCTGAGCCACTAGATCTGAATCACCAAAGCACCTAACTCGGCTCAGATTCATCTCTTTAGCCATCCGAAGACCATGAAGCAAAGCTTCATACTTAGCCGCATTGTTTGTACAGGGGAACATTAAACGGAGGACGTAACAAAACTTGTCTCCTCGTGGGGAAGTTAAAACGACTCCAGCCCCCGAGCCTTCCAATTGTCTTGATCCGTCAAAATGAATAGTCCAATATGTGTTATCTGGCTTCTCCTCAAGTGCTTGTAACTCTGTCCAATCGTTTATGAAGTCGACAAGTGCTTGTGACTTTATGGCCGTCCGGGGTACGTATCTTAAACCGTGCGGCCCAAGCTCGATAGCCCACTTGGCAATCCGACCGGTCGCCTCTCGGTTCTGTATGATGTCACCCAAAGGAGCAGAACTGACCACCGTGATGGGGTGCCCTTGAAAATATTGCTTCAGCTTCCGGCTTGCCATAAAAACACCATATACCAGCTTCTGCCAATGCGGATACCTTTGCTTGGACTCAATAAGCACTTCGCTGATATAGTAAACCGGTCGCTGAACCGGATGCTCCTTCCCAGCCTCCTTGCGTTCCACCACAATCGCCACACTGACCGCTCTAGCGTTCGCAGCAACATATAACAGGAGTGGCTCTTTATCTACAGGGGCTGCCAACGCTGGCGGATTGACTAACTGCCGCCTCAAGTCCTCAAACGCTTTATCAGCCTCCGGACTCCAGACAAATTGATCTGTCTTCTTGAGCATTTGATACAAGGGGATCGCCTTTTCACCGAGGCGGCTGATAAACCGGCTTAACGCAGCAATCCGCCCGGCCACGCGCTGAACATCATTGACGCATTTCGGTTTGGCCAGGGAGGTGATGGCTGTGATCTTTTCCGGATTGGCCTCAATTCCTCTATGGGACACTAGGAATCCCAACAACTTGCCTGCCGGTACACCGAAAACACATTTAGCTGGGTTGAGCATCATTTGGTACACTCTCAAGTTATCGAAGGTTTCCTTCAAATCGTCAACCAGAGTCTCCTTCTTTCGTGATTTGACCACAATGTCATCCACATAGGCATGTACATTACGACCAATCTGTTCGTGGAGGCAATTTTGCACACACCGTTGATAAGTAGCCTGCGCACTCTTAAGCCCGAAGGGCATAGAAACATAGCAGAAGGCTCCAAAGGGAGTAATGAACGCCATCTTCTCCTGGTCCTTAACTGCCATCTTGATCTGATGATAACCCGAATAGGCATCCAAAAAACTCAAGCGCTCGCAACCTGCCGTAGCATCAATGATTTGATCAATACGGGGGAGAGCAAAAGGATCCGCTGGACAAGCTTTATTCAAGTCTGTGTAATCCACACACATGCGCCAGGTGCCGTTTTTCTTAAGAACCAGCACCGGATTAGCAAGCCACTCGGGATGAAAAACCTCGATAATAAAACCAGCTGCCAGGAGCCTGGCTACTTCCTCACCAATCGCTTTACGTCTTTCTTCGTTAAACCGGCGTAGGAACTGTTTTACCGGTTTATACTTAGGATCCACATTAAGGGTGTGCTCAGCGAGTCGCCTCGGTACACCAGGCATGTCAGACGGGTTCCATGCAAAGACGTCCCGATTCTCACGGATGAACTCGATGAGCGCGCTTTCCTATTTCGGATCCAAGTTTGTACTGATGCTGAACTGCTTGGACGAATCGCCAGGTACGAAGTCAACAAGCTTAGTTTCGGCAGCTGATTTGAACTTCAAGGCCGGATCGTGGTCCGTAGTTGGCTTCTTTAATGACGTCATGTCCTCCGGATCAACACTGTCTTTGTATTACTTTAGCTCCTCCGTAGCACAAACCGATTCCGCATAAGTCGCATCTCCTTCCTTGCATTCCAAAGCGATTCGACGGCTCCCATGAACCGTTATAGTGCCCTTGTAACCCGGCATCTTGAGTTTCAGATATACATAGCAGGGCCGTGCCATAAATTTTGCATAGGCTGGCCGTCCGAACAAAGCGTGGTACGGACTTTGGATTTTAACCACTTCAAACGTCAGCGTCTCTGACCTGGAATCATGACTATCGCCGAAGACCACTTCAAGGGCTATCTTACCAACAGGGTACATAGACTTGCCAGGCACCACCCCGTGGAACACTGTATTGGTCGGTTTGAGATCCTTATCCACCAGTCCCATGCGACGGAAGGTCTCATAATACAAGATGTTAATGCTGCTCCCTCCGTCCATGAGTACCTTGGTGAGCTTATAACCTCCCACCTGAGGCGCCACCACCAATGCTAACTGACCCGGATTATAAACCCTGGGAGGATGATCTTCTCGGCTCCATATGATTGGTTGTTCCGACCAGCGCAGATAGTGAGGCGTGGCCGGTTCAACAGCACTAACTGCCCGCCTCTGAAGCTTTCTATCCCGTTTATCCAAGCTTGTAGTAAAAACATGGTACTGTCCGCCACTCAACTGTTTCGGATTGCTCTGATAACCTGATTGCTGCTGTTGCTGCTGGCTGTGACCACTTTGATTGCCTTGATTATTTTGGTTGTTCTGTCCGCCCGGATTACCATGGAACCCTGGACCAGAATTTCCGCCGCCGTACCCTGATCCGGAACCTGAACCGCCGCCAGGGCCGTGATCATATTGGAAAATGTTTGAGCTTTTGAATTCCCTCATGATGTAACAATCCTTCCAAAGATGGGTTGCTGGCTCCTCTTTTGTTCCGTGCTTCGGACAGGGCTGGTTTAAGAAAAAGTTCAAACACTCCGGATTAGGACCGGGATTTCCGCGAAAACCTGACTGTTTCCCCTTACGTCGCTGGCCCTTGTTCTGTGCGCTGGTGTTGGCCACACAATCCGTGCTCCCATCCGGTTTACGCTTACCTCCGCCTCCATTGCCTGTTGGTTGATGCTGCTGGCCTTTGGTGTTGCTATTCTTCCTTCCCTTCCCTGCTTTGTCGTCACCAGAGTCAGGATCCTTGGTACTGTCAGAATCCGCATACTTTACTAAAGCGGTCATGAGCGTTCCCATATCCGTGCAATCACGCTTCATCCGGCCTAACTTTAGCTTCAAAGGGCCAAACCGACAGTTGCCTTCCAACAGCACTACGGCGGTGTCTGCGTTGATGCGATCTGACGAGTGCAAAACTTCTGATACCCGGCGTACCCAATGGGTAGTTGACTCCCCTTCTTGCTGAACGCAAGCTGCTAGGTCGACTATCGACATTGGCTGTTTGCACGTGTCCTTGAAATTCTTGATAAACCGGGCTCGCAACTGGGCCCACGAGTTGATGGAATTAGGCGGTAGGCTCTTTAGCCAAGTCCGGGCCGTCCCTTCTAACATCATGGTAAAATATTTCGCACACGCCGTGTCATCCACATCCAGCATCTCCATAGCCATCTCATAACTCTCCACCCATGTCTCCGGAGGCTGATCTGCCGTGTAGTTTGGTACCTTGCGGGGGCCTTTGAAGTCTTTAGGCAGACGTATGTTGCGTAAAGCGGGAACAAGGCACGGTACTCCCAAAGAACTAGAAACCACCCCCGGTTCAATCGTAGCAGTTGGGAGGATAGGTGTAAGCTGACGAGCCTGATGCTGCGCTGCTAATCCGGCCTCCTGCGCACGGGCGCGATCCACATTCTCCTGAGCATTGTCGACGCCCGCCGGATTGTTGCCGTGGAGCGCTTCACGCCTGGCATTGCTTGAAACAGCCGGTTCCTCCATGCGCCTAATATAGCTCCTGCTGGGGCGAGGGGTGGAGTGAATCCGATCACGGCTTTGCGAATATGCTTCTTGTTGGGCCAAAGCGGTCCTAAGGAGCTCCTTGACCCGGCGTGTCTCTACATCCTGCTGTGAATCGCCTTCGATCGGAATGGCTTCCAACCGAGCTGCCGCCGCGACGAGGTTATCCATCGGGTTGGAATAATGGCCCGATGGTGTTGGCACGGCCTGTGGTGTACCAGTGTTGTGACGAGGCAGGTTTATTATCCGGTCCTAAGGAGCTCCTTGACCCAGCATGTACGAAGAAAGAGAGGCCGAGCTCGATCGGCAGGACAGTCTGGACACCCTGGAGGAGGAGTGCGACGTGGCAAAAGCCCGTTCCGCATTCTATCAGCAGTAGGCTCGAAGATACCAAAGCAGAGAAGTACAGGCCAAAACTTATAATGTTGGCGAGCTAGTTCTATGCCTGCCGGAGAAGAAAAAGACCAAGCTCGAGCCCAAATGGGAAGGTCCCTTCATTATTGACCAAGCTCAAGCCCATGGAACGCAGCCAGGCCCTGAAGATTCTACGCCTAGTGTCAGACTCTATGTTCGTCTCCTTCCTCTGTCCATTTTTTGCATTTACATTATCTGTCTTTTCCTTTCTCGCTCTTTCTCGTTTTTTCTTTCTCAAGGCCTTCAAAGGCCAACTTGTGCCATGCTTGCACACTATTGGCGCGCTAACTGCGCTCATTATACCTGGGGGCTTCTTACGCAGAAGCTTTAGTATTTATCTGGGCTTCATGCCCCGCACATGTGTTATTCTTCCCCATGTACCTTTTCTTCGCCATTATATGCATCGATATGACTTAAGTTTTGGCCAAGCAGGGTTGCCTGGATCTTGTATTTATTCCCTACGTTCCCGTTAATTCGGCTAGGGCATAAGGGGAGCACCTCCGCGATTGTTACTGCCGGGTCAGCCGGATGTGTACCTCAGACTGGGTGAAGCCGAAAGCTAGCGTTCTTAAGGGAATATTCGGTCGGTGAACAAAAGATGATTTTATTTATTTTCCATATGTGCCCCCAGATGTTTTTGCCTGCGTTTCTTCTCGCAGCCCGGACATGCACTTTAGGACATGCGCACCCAGGGAAAGGAACCCTTAACGGAACTATTCTCCCTGGAAGATGTTTCTTCCTAACGATGTAATATAACATAACTAGTTGGGTACTTGTCTGTTCAAGCAATAATGACCCCTACGCCTGGTTTCCAAGCATACCCCGGTTCTTATATAACCGAGCGGGTATTCAGATACACTCTGGACTATCGGGTCCCGAGGTCGAAGCGAAAAGGTCTGCCATGACAAATGATTTACAATCCGGCTAGAAGGCATTATACATTTCACTTTCATTACATAGTCACTTAGTGACTAAATTCCTCTTCTATACCATCCAACAAGCTGTCTAGCCTACAATCTTGTTGGGAATACTTTGTGGCTAATTCTACTTGCCCATACACTAAGCTAACGGGGATCTCTTTCCCATCGGGCCCCACAGGTCCGACCTCGGCCATGTGGTTTGGGTCAGCCTTAGTATACCGCGTCTTCACCATGGCCCAGGCTTCCCTGGCACCTTGACGGCAGGCCGATATCTTCCATAATCGGAAGCGCCGCCGCGCTCCCTTGAGCTTCTCCGCAAGCTCTCCAAGGCCTGAATCGGGGGCTACTGAGGGAGTCCTGGATTAGGGGGTATTCGGACAGCCGGACTATAACATTTGGCCGGACTGTTGGACTATGAAGATACAAGATTGAAGACTTTGTCCCGTGTCCGGGTGGGACTCTCCTTGGTGTGGAAGGCAGGATTGGCAATACGGATATGTAGATCTCCTTCCTTGAAACCGACTCTGTGTAACCCTAGCCCCCTCCGGTGTCTATATAAACCGGAGGGTTTAGTCCGTAGGACCAAGAACAACAATCATACCATAGGCTAGCTTCTAGGGTTTAGTCTCTTCGATCTCGTGGTAGATCAACTCTTGTAATACTCATATCATCAAGATCAATCAAGCAGGAGTAGGGTTTTACCTCCATAGAGAGGGCCCGAACCTGGGTAGAAACATCGTGTCCCTTGTCTCCTGTTAACATCCGCCTAGACGCACAGTTCGGGACCCCCTACCCGAGATCCGCCGGTTTTGACACCGACAATGACGTTGTCTAGGGAGAAACCTTTCTCCCCAGACAGATCTTCATATCTGGCGGCTTCGTACTGCGGGCCAACTCGCTTGGCCATCTGGAGAAGATCGACAGCTTGCCCCTAGCCATCAGGTCAAATTCGGAAGCTTGAACTATGTTGCGGACATCCGTGGAGACTTGATTTTCGACGGATTCAGGACCGCGGCAATCTCTCCCCGCCGCCCCAATGGACATGGCTTAAACCTATCATAGGGCCACATCCAGGAGATAGATCCTGTAGCAACTCTGGCCTTAGATCCGGAGCAGATCAAGTCGCCCCGGGATGGGAAGCTCAACCCCATCACGGGGGCTACCGATTCCGCGGCGTTGGAGCCGCACACAGATTCTACTGCATATGATATCCACATCAGCGGAACCCCGGACTCATCCCCGGCGACAGGTTCCGAACCCGGCGAGTCCGCAGATACCGAACTCGATCAGTTATTGATCTTCAAGTTCAGCGCCGCAGACGTCTTCCAACACTCGCCCATGGGCGATGTACTAAACTCACTAAAAAACCTATCTCTGGCAGGCGACTCGCCACCGAACTATGTTCGGTTCGAACTTGCGGCTGATGATGGAGAATTCTGCTTCCCACCCGCTACCCACGTCATAGCAACTGTCGAAGACCCAACCAACACGCTTGATCTCGGCCCCGAAGACATCGACGGTATGGACGACGATGAGGGGCAAGGCCAGAACTCACTACCTGCTAGACGTGGGATGGCCACTTCATGGTGCGACGTGTGTATGATAGACACACCCAACGACGCTTTCGACGATGACAAGGAGGACTGTTGGGGATATTACTACTGGGCGTAAACCGGCCTATCTGGGTCGGGTTAACTTCGTCAGTAGTCAAAGTATGTTAAATCCCAAGAAGGCAGATGAGGGCCTAAGGCCCATAGTCGGTTCAAGGCTTGTAGCCGTAAACCGGCGTTGGCATGTAACTTGTATTATAAGTTAGGAATAAGTAGAGACCAAACCGGACACGTCTATGAGCCGGTGTTGGGACTCTGTAAACCGACGGGTGTCACCCATGTATATAAGGGGACGACCCGGCGGTGGTTCAAGGAAAACAGACAACAAACTCGACATTTAGGCGAAGCTTGTTTGCTCCCTAGTCATCGAAACCCCATCAATTCCATCAGAACTAGACATAGGCTTTTACCTTCATCGAAGGGGCCGAACTAGTATAAACTCTCTTGCGTCCCTGTGTCCGCTTTAACCCCTTCAGGCTAACCCGTTGCGATGGCTCCATGACTAAGTCCTTTCATGAGGACATCTGCCGTGACAAAACCACGACAGTTGGCGCCCACCGTGGGGCTATCGCACGATGGTTTCAAGTTCTTTGAGGGCAGCTTCGAAGGACTCAAGGGCTACGCTGTGGGCTGGATGACGAAGAGTCGCCGTGGCAAGCTCTACATCGATGATGCAGGCTGGGGCCCTGAGGCTGGCTCAATCGAGTACGGGTACCGGGTCCCCTTTGGTGGCATACACGTCTTCATTAGCAAGATCAGTGAACCGGGCCCTGAGCCGGACATCTGCACCGACCTCGTCGAGACGGCTCAGCGTGCGCGATTTGCCCAGGTTAAACCGGCCGTGAAGCATGCCTTCATGGGAGTCATCCATGGAGGAAGCTATGAGGATGGATCGGAATCCGGTGGCGAGACCAACGTTTACTCCGGCGACGAGTCATCAACTGGAGAAACCGAATCTTTGTATCAACTATAAGATGGCCGGATTGGGGGCTGTTCCGATGGCGATAGTATTCCGGACCCCTCTGATCTTCCCAACCGGGTTGGAATATTCATGGCCGGTACACAAGCGGTGCCTCATTCTTCGACCGCAGCAGCAATGATCTCCGGGTCAGTAGCGGCGACGGCTGCCGGGGCAGGAGGCTATGTGCGCCCGCCGGCTCAAGTTTTGTCGGATCTGTTTGATGCGTTGGCTATGCTTATGGCGGAGGCTAACCCGGCGGATCAGGACGCCCACAACGCAGATATTGCAAAGGTGAGGGAACAGATCACTCAGGCCAAGGCCGACCTAGCAGCTGAAGATGCCAGGATGACTGCAGAGCGGGCCGCTTTGGATGCGCAAGCCTATAGGCTTATGCTGGATCAGAACACGTCGCATGAAGTCATGAAGAGGAAGTACCGATCTCGTCTACCTTCGGTTTTCAAAGCCAGAGACCTCTTTAACACCCCAGGAGCGGGAACCAGTAACCCGCCGGTGGTGAACCAGGCGGAAGCACCTGGGACGGGCGCGCCGGTTCAGCCCCGCTTGACGGATCCGCCTCGTCAGAGCACTATTGTACCTTAGGCTGTCCAGACACCTCCAAGTCACTACTCCAACCCGATGGACAACCTTGTTGCTGCTGCTGCACGACTGGAGGCCATCCCAATTGAAGGTGACTCGCCGCAGGCGGTGGAAACGTGTCGGGTTAAGGAGCTTCTTCGGACAGCTTTGATCCAACAGGAAGCATACTCATACAGCCGTTACCGGATTCACTCCACCCCTCGTCCAAGCCGGAGCTATAGCAGGCATATGGATGAACCGGCTGTATCAAGTAATGCACGAAACCGTGAAGCACCCCGTGGTAACAATCCGGCAGGTGGTGTTGGTGATGCTCAGGAAGTGGTGGACCGGGCCCGAGTGCGCAGGGAGGCCGAGTTAGCCGCACAGTATCAGGCTCGTCAGCTTACTCCGGTTCGTCCAACTACCTCGGTCAAGCCTGGTGTTACTTCTAGTTCTTTGGGGGTGCCTTGCCTTGTCCCCGCTTTACGCAATGTGCGCCTGCCCAAGTATTTCAAGGGCACGCGCAAGGTACCAAATTACACTGCTGATCAACCTCCAGAGACATGGGTGGAGAGCTATGAGATGGCCATGGAGATGCTTGATGTAGATGATGCGGCGTGTGCGAAGTACTTCACCATGATGCTCGAAGGGACGGCCGTACTTGGCTAAAAAGTCTACCGGCCAACTCTATCAGTTCATGGGCCCAATTGCGAGCCCGGTTTATCAGCAATTTCAAAGACACATGTAAACACCCTATGTTGATAGTGGACATAGCAGCCTGTGTCCAGGAGGAAGGAGAATCAACGACCCGTTGGGTGCGCCGGGTCCCGCAGATTTTGCATTCATCAGACCGTATCAACGTCGACACCGCGGTTATAACCCTGGAAGGCAACTGCCGGTTTGGGCCTCTAAAGATGAAATTGGGGCGGATGAAGCGCCATTGCAATGATATGGGGACCCTCATGGCTGCGTTAGTGAAGTATGCTGATTCTGATAGTAACAAGGATCTCGAGTCTGATGATGACAAGACAGGGAAGGGAAAGAAGAACAGCAGCTCCAAAGGACAACAGCATAACCCGGCAGGTAATGGAAACGCAGGCAAGCGTAAAGCGGATAGCAGCATGGACTTTGTGGCCAATACCAACACGCGGGACAAGGTCCAATGACGCAAGGGTAAACCGCCGAATCGCGGTGGAGCGCCTAATCCTAACCCGGACCGCTTAACTTATCAGTTAAACCAGCCCTGTCCAAAGCACGGGACGAAGGAGATGCCAGCCAACCACCTTTGGAAGGATTTCTATATTATGCAGGAGTTTAAGAATTCTAATGCTTTCCGGTATGATCACGGATCGGGTGGTGGTTCAGGATCCAGGCCGGGTTACGGTGGAGGAAATTCTGGTTCAGGCTTCAATGGTAATCAGGGCGGACATAACAATCAAAATAATCAGAATGGCCAAGGTGGTTATAACCAGCAGCAGCAGCAGTCGGGCTATCAGAGCAACCCGAAGCAGTTGAATAGTGGGCAATACCATGTATTCACCACTAGCTTGGACAAGCAAGACCGGAAGGTTCATAAGCGGGCAGTAAACTCTGTTGAACCGGCCAATCGTATGGAGCGGAGAGGATCACCCTCCCTGGGTTGACAATCCGGGTCAGCTAGCGTTGGTGGTGGCACCTCAGGTGGGGGGTTATAAGTTCACCAAAGTACTCATGGATGGAGGCAGCAGCATTAATATCTTGTACTATGAGACCTTCCGACGTATGGGGCTAACAGATAGAAATCTTAAACCGTCCAATACGGTATTCCATGGTGTGGAACCTAGTAAGTCAGCATATCCTGTTGGCAAGAAAGATCTGGAAGTGGCCTTCGGAGATGATCATGATTCCAGGTCGGAGACATTGACTTTTGAGGTGGTAAAGATCCAGAGTCCATATCACGCCCTGTTTGGGCGGCCGGCTTATGCCAAGTTTATGGCATGGCCCTGTTATGTGTATTTGCAGCTCAAAATGCCAGGTCACAAGGGGACAATAACGGTTCATGGAACCCGTAACATCGCTTTGGAGTGTGAGGACGGTGATGCGGCCTACGCAGAGTCGGTTTGTGCCACAGAGGAGCTGAAGTACTATAAGGACAATGTTGATCCAGCAGACATGACTCCGTTGAAAAAGCCAACTACGGAGCATGATCCGGGCCTGAAGTTCAAATCGGCAGCTGAGACTAAGCTTGTTGACTTCGTACCTGGTGATTCGTCCAAGCAGTTCAGCATCAGTGCCAATTTGGATCCGAAATAGGAAAGCGCGCTCATCGAGTTCATCCGTGAGAATCGGGACATTTTTGCATGGAAGCCTTCTGACATGCCAGGTGTACCGAGGCAACTCGGTGAGCAGACTCTTAATGTGGATCCTAAGTACAAACCGGTGAAACAGTTCCTCCACCAGTTTAACGAAGAAAGACGCAAAGCTATTAGAGAAGAAGTAGCCAGGTTCTTAGTAGCTGGCTTTATCATTGAAGTTTTCCATCCTGAATGGCTGGCTAATATGGTGTTGGTCCTTAAGAAAAACGGCACCTGGCGCATGTGTGTGGATTACACAGATCTTAACAAGGCTTGTCCAGCAAATCCTTTTTCCCACCCCCGTATTGATCAAATTATTGATGCTACGGCGGGTTGTGAGCGTTTGAGTTTTCTGGATGCATATTCTGGTTATCATCAAATCAAGATGGCGGTTAAGGACCAGGAGAAGACAGCATTCATAACTCCATTTGGAACCTTCTGCTATGTATCGATGCCCTTTGGGCTCAAGAGTGCTCAGGAAACTTATCAACGGTGTGTACAGAATTTCCTTCATAAACAGTTTGGCCGTAATGTACATGCCTATGTGGATGATATCGTGGTTAAGTCAAGGGAGAAGGAGACTTTGGTTGATGATTTGAAGGAAACCTTTGACAACCTAAGGACGTACAAGATGAGGCTCAACCCGGCCAAGTGTGTCTTTGGTGTACCGGCAGGCAAGTTATTGGGTTTTCTGGTGTCCAATAGGGGAACTGAGGCTAATCCGGAGAAGATCACAGCAAACACCTCCCTGGCTAAACCGAAGTGTATCAATGATGTTCAGCGCTTGGCAGGCCGCATTGCCGCGTTGAGCCGGTTTATCAGCCGCCTTGGTGAGAAGGCGATCCCTTTGTATCAGATGTTGAAGAAGACAGATCAATTCGTCTGGAGTTCTGCGGCTGATAATGCGTTTGAGGATTTACAACGACAGTTGGCCAATCCGACTGTGCTCGCAGCTCCAATTGATAAGGAGCCATTGCTGCTATATGTCGCTGCTAATGCTCGTTCAGTCAGTGTGGCTATTATGGTGGAGCGAAAGGAGGTAGGCAAGGAGCATCCGGTTCAGCGTCCGGTTTACTATATTAGCGAGGTGCTTATTGAGTCCAAACAATGGTATCCGCATTGGCAGAAGCTGGTATATGGAGTTTCTATGGCAAGTCGGAAGCTTAAGCAGTACTTCCACGGACACCCCATCACAGTGGTCAGTTCTGCCCCCTTGGGAGATATAATACAGAACCGGGAAGCGACTAGCCGGATTGCCAAGTGGGCTATAGAGCTTTGGCCGCACGGATTGAAATACGTGCCTCGAACGACGGTCAAGTCTCAAGCACTTGTCGATTTCATCAATGATTGGACAGAACTTCAAGCACCTGAAGAGAAGCCGGATCACACATATTGGACTATCCATTTTGATGGGTCCAGGCAATTGGAGGGCTCGGGGGCTGGAGTCGTGTTAACTTCCCCACGAGGTGATAAATTTTGTTACATTCTCCGCTTAATGTCCCCTTGTACTAACAATGCATCTGAGTATGAAGCCTTACTCCATGGTCTCCGGATGGCTAAGGAAATGAATCTAAGCCGAGTTAAGTGCTTCGGTGACTCGGACCTGGTGGCTCAACAGGTGTCTGGCACTTGGGATTCCAAGGACCCACTCATGGCAGCATATCGTCGTGAGGTGGATATTGTTGCAGGTCACTTCAAGGGTTATTAGGTGGACCACGTGGACCGCCGGAAGAATGAAGCGGTGGATGCTTTAAGCCGGTTGGGCTCTCAACGCAAACCGGTCCCGCCCAATGTTTTCCTTGATGTGCTACACAACCCGTCGGTCAAGCTCCCTAGTGAAGAGGATTTGGCTATTTCTGATCCGGAGGCTCAATTGGTGGCAGCGCTTCACGTCATTCTAGATTGGACGCTTCCTTATCTTGCGTACATGAACTGGGGCGAGTTACCAGAGGATGAGACTCTGGCCCGGCAGATAATCCGGCGATCCAAGTCCATGACTATTGTCAATGGCGAGTTGCATCATTGCAGTGTGTCAGGGGCATTTCAACACTGTGTGTCTCCTGAGGAAGGTTGTGAAATCTTGCGTGAGATCCACGAAGGAGACTGTGGTCACCACGCCGGTTCAAAATCTTTGGTGGCTAAAGCGTTTCACCATGGCTTCTATTGGTTGACTGCTCATGCTCATGCGGAAGATCTGGTCACATGATGTGACGGTTGCCAAAAGTTCTCAAGACGTGCTCATGTGCCGGCTCAAGAATTGAGAATGATTCCAATCATTTGGCCATTTGCGACTTGGGGGTTGGATATGGTTGGGCCTTTCAAAAGGTCCAAGGATAAGAAGACCCACCTTTTGGTGGCGGTTGACAAGTTTACAAAGTGGGTGGAGGCAGAACCCGTTAGCAAGTGTGATGCGACCACGGCAGTTCAATTCATCAAAAAAGTGATTTTCCGGTTTGGCTTTCCACACAACATCATCATGCATAATGGTACCAATTTGTCCAAGGGTGCCATGAAGGAGTTCTGCGAACGTGAGCACATCCGGCTTGACGTTTCATCAGTAGCCCACCCAGAGTCCAATGGCCAAGCAGAGAGGGCTAATCAAGAGATCTTGAGAGGCATCAAACCACGGCTTATGGTTCCTTTGCAGAGAACGCCGGGTTGTTGGGTGGAAGAGTTACCATCTGTATTATGGAGCTTCAATACCACACCCAACAATCAACAGGATATACACCGTTATTCATGGTCTACAGAGCGGAGGCGGTTCTCCCCAGTGATATCCGTCATGATTTACCTCGTGTAGCGGCTTATGTTCAAGCGGACAACGAGGCAGCATAGCAAGATGCTTTGGACTTGTTGGACGAAGAGCGTGACATAGCATCTGCCCGCTTGGCGATTTACCAGTAGGATCTTCGTCGTTATCACAGTCGCCGAGTCAGAACCAGAACCTTTCAAGAAGGAGATTTGGTGCTTTGGCTCATCCAAGACCAGACTGATATGCATAAGTTATCCCCACCTTGGGAAGGACCTTTTGTGGTCAGCAAGAATCTGCACAACGGGTCTGTCGGTGTGAAACGACACCTATGGGATCACAAGTATCCCTACTACGGTTGCGGGGCGCGGGGGTCATGGGAAGAGCGGATCAAACAGATAGCACACGGTTCCTTTATCCAGGTTCGGGCTGCGAGGATGCTTAAAACCCTGCTCCTGCTTTGGTGGATTGTATATCTACATTTTTGAGCTAGCTATGGGGCGTGAGGAGCTCCAAAAAGCCGAATCCTCCTCCTGGTCACCTCGGGCCTCCTTTTATAGGAAAGGGGTCGCCACAGTGGCACACAGGAGGTGGAAAGGGTACAGTAATGCGAGTTTATCCCTCGCATTACATGATAAGGTGCATTTAATGTGCCTTGCTTAGGTGTCCTTGCTTGTGGTGCCATGTAGGCAGGCAAGCGGCTGAGGTGGCGCAGTGGTGGGTCTCCACGAAGATCTGCAAGACGCCACGCAGGTGCCTGCCCAACTGGTTGGGTCGGCAGCTTCATGCAAATGGCGATGGAGGTGCGACTGGTGCGGGCCTGATGGTGGCCCCACGGGTGTCTTTGGCGAGGGCCTTGCCGGGGCCCCGACAAGGGTCTTGCTGTAGCACTTGCTGTCATCCCCGGAAAGGCTCTTGCCAGGGGCCTTGTGGTCCTCTTTGGCTGGGATCCCGCCAAGGGTCATTACCTTCTTAAGTGGGCATCTGGTCTTGAATGTCTTCACAAAGATCTGCATGCCACCACGGGGATGTCTCCCGAATCCTTGCCCCATGGGGGCAGTGGACTCAAGGGTGACCTCGCTCTGTAGGTGTGGGGCGAGCTGCCACGGCAAGGATCTTGCCGGGCTAGCTAAAGCTACCCCCCAGCAAGGATCTTGCCGGGGGGTCTGCTCTGTCCCCTTTGCTCTTTGTGGTCTTGGTCTTGGCGTCGTTCTGCTTCTCTTCAGCTTTGGCCTTAGCGTGGTTTACCTCCCTTGCCGTGCTCGGTGTGGCGGCGCCCATGGCTCAGACTGCCCGTGCACAGTCATAGGGGTACAAAAAGTGTACCCCCCCCTTTTTGTACACCGACAGGAGCCCCCGGGCCTGGGCCACACATAAGCGCAATGCGTTGTTGGGCTAGGCCCAAAAACGGTGCGCGGGCAGGCGGGGTGGTTTTTACCGCGGTAAGTTTCTTCGCACGCTGCGCTTCTCATGCTTCCCGCGCGTGGCGCGGCGTGGGGAGGCGTGTGTGACGTGGGTGGCATGCGTGGGGTTGCTTCCCGCGGGCATGCGTCACATCATAGTTAATGTGAAAGGAGGTGGCCCGCATTCTCCCCCATAAGAAGGAATAACCGCGGGCGCGCTGCTCACTTTTTCTTCTTCCTTCGTGCCTTTTCCAATCTCAGAGCCACCGCTCCCTTTCTTCCTTCCCTTGCAAGCTCTCGTCGTCGCCCGCCGTTGCTGCTTCGCCACCCCCTTCCTCAATCCTTTAGACTCCTTGGTTGCCATGGCGCCCAAATCCGCCAAAGAAAGGGGGTGGCTAAGGGCTCGGGGACCGTGGAGCCGCCGGAGAGCGCGCTGCTGGGGGAGAAGACGAAGTCCGCCTTCTTCTTCCCCTCGACGGTTGATGTTCATGAGCTCCGGGCCTCTTTCGAGCCCCTGTGGGGAGTGAAGACGGGGGGAGTGAATTTGGGACACCCAGCGACGCACGTCATCCCTGCCGCTTGCGCTGATCCTGCCCCAAATCGGTACCCCTTCTTCGTTGACTACTTTTCTTGCGGGTTATGCCCTCCTTTCTCCGAGTTCTTCTGCGACATTATGCACACCTTCGGTTTTCGCCTCTTTGATTTTACTCCGAATGCGGTGGTGTGCATGTCTTGCTTTGCGCATCTTTGCGAGGGCTTTTCCGGAGTGCAGCCCAACACGGCGTTCTTCCGCCATTATTTCTATCCTCGAATCCAAACGGGAGGTGCCATCGCTGGTTGCGTCACCTGGATCCCAAGATCCAAGGAGGCGTACCCGGATGGTGCCGTGAGGGAGAGGTGGGATGAATGTCGCGACCGGTGGTGCTGGATTGAAGATGAAGACCCGCCGGAATTTTGCAAGGTCCGCCGAGCGCCGCCGTTCCGCGGCAACGATTGGGGCGACGTCGAAGCCGCCGACGGGAGGCTCACTGTCGCCACCACCAGGATTCTCCGGCTGACCCGGGCTGGGCTCACCCTTGAGATGATCGAGGCGGATTTCATCTGCCGCCGGATCGCCCCGCTGCACAATAAGGGGAGGACAGCTTGGCTCTTCACGAATCTGGCTGATATCATGCGGCTCCGCCCTGGCCTCAACCACAACTTCACGGTGATGGGGCATGCCCACTTCTGCCAGCGGCTCTTCCAGCTAGATGTGGATCGTGACGGCGAGGTCGAGCTGACCGGCAAGGCCGCAAGGGTTGCCGTAAAGGCCGGCAAGGCCGTCAAGGGGACGCTCTTCAAGTTGATAGCGGGGGTGGTCCCGTTGTGCAATAACTCGCGCCGGTCCGAGATCATCGCCATGATGCCGGACTGCAACGCGCACGGCCCCGTATCGAGCTGGAGGGAGCCGACGGCCGCAGATGTGCAACAGTTCTTTGACACCTTGATTGAGGTGTACATCAGTGCTGACGCCGAGCGGCGGCTTGTCATGGACACCACTCAGGCAGAGCTGGACTACATCGCCACCAGGGCGAAGGAGGCACAACTTGCTCTGCAGACCGGCAGCGTCGGGGGTGTGGAGGACGAGGTCACCGCGGCCGCGGAGGAGGAGCAGTTCTCCCTGTGGGCGGCAGCCACTAAGGAGGCCAGCAGCACCGACACCGGAGCTCCGTTTGTCGACGACGCGGCCGACGAATCGTCGGAGAATGATGCGGAGCCTTCTTCCTCATCTGGGCGCACACAGACCCCGCCGCCTTCTTTGCCTCAGATGATGATGCGGAGCTCCCCTTTGATCTCGGGCCCCTTATCCCGGAGAGGAAAAGGAAACTGGCGGAAGAGGAGGAGACGAATGACGAGTAAGTACTCCGTTCCTTACTGTCATTTCCATTTCATTGAATTGGGTCGCTTGTCTTGATCCATTTCTGCTTTTGTAGGGATGCAGAGACGTTGGCCCAGAGGGCGAAGAGGGCGAAGACCTCGGAGAGCAGCCAGCCCCCGGCTGGGGCTTCAAAGACACCATTGGTGGTGCTGAGCAGCCCGGACAGGAGCCCCCGGCGCAGCCCCCAGCGTAAGTTCATCACCTCCTTCTTACTCGACATGGGGTAGGAGCTCGATGCCACGATGCTGAACTTGCCGGGTTTGCAGGAGGGGAGCGGCAGCAGGAGGAGCCGCAGAGGGCTACTCCTAAGACACCACCCCCATCGACTACGCCGCCGCGGGGGGCGTCCCCGGCAAGGGCATCAGGCACGGAGCCCACACCCATGGAGGAAGAAGGGAACTTGGGCGCTGGTGGCTCTGCCTCGGCGCCAAAGACTGGCGGAGAGGGGACTTCTGCTTCACAGCCCGGCACTGGTGAGTCGCCCGTCCTTCGTCTCTTATTCTTTTCCCTTATGCTTCTCTTGGCTTCATTGCTCCTACTGCCGCCCAGGCCCTCCTTCAACAGATACGGAGGACGTGGACACCGTTGTCAGAGATATTGCTGAAGAGGCCGCGACTGAGGCCGACAAGATTGCCGCCGAGGAGGCCGCCAAGAATGCTGACGAGGCCGCCGCCGATGAGGCCGCCAAGGGCGCGGTCGAGGACGCCGCCGCGGGGTCCGCGAAGGCCACCGACGAGGCTTCCGCCGAGGGCACCAGCGGTGGTCCTGCCGGGGGGGGGGGGCGGCAAGGCCTCCGCCGAGGAAGAGGTGATGAATGATCAGCCTCCCTCGTCTTCAACCTCGGGCCCCGACAGGTATCTGAAGGTGGGCGATGATCTTTTCGTCCACCTCCCAGGGGCGTCAAGCCGACCGCCCGCCGAAGGAGAAGTTTTTGATGGCAAGGTGCTTGCCGCCACCGGGTTTGAGGTTGTCGACGCGCCGGGCGTTGGCGGCGATGGTTCTCCAGAAGAGCAGCTCTTCCGCGCCATGGGGGCCAATTTCTGGAAGCTCCAAGTGCTCTACCGCACCCGCCTGGACAAAGTCAAGTCCAGGGCGGCAGCGGAGGACAACGTGGAGGCAGACTTCAAGGCACGCGTCACCGAGACGCAGACTTAGTTCTACCAGTCTCACGAGGAGCAGAGGGCCTTCCAGGAGAAATTGGCCTAGCGCAATGTGGAGCTCGCCATGAAGCTGGCCGACATCGAGAAGGCCCAGGAGAAGGCGGCGAACTTGGCTGTCGCGGCCGAAGCCATCCAGAACCAGCATCAAGTCGCCTTGGACTCCCAGGAGGAGGACCTCTCCGCGCGCGAGGCGAAGCTTGCCGCAACGCTCCGTGGGAAGGACGAGGAGCTAGAGACCCTTGTCGCGCGGCGGACCCGCGAGCTGGAGCAGAGGCACAAAGAGGCACTCGATGCCCAAGCCCTAGCTCACGCCGGCAAGGTGAAAGAGTTGGAAGCGGAGCGGGACGAGATGAAGGAGCAGGCCCTCAAGCTGTCCGGCGAGAAGAACACGCTCAACCGCGCCTTGGCAGAGGCGCAAGGAGAGGTCATTAGCAGGGCCGGGGAGCTCTCCGAGGCGTAGAACTCCATTAGAGACCTCAAGCTGAAGCTGGAGGATCTCGAGAAGCTGTTGTCGGAGAGCAGGGCTCGGGAGGAGACCTTGACCCAGAGCCTGGAGGAGGAGAAGCAGCTGCGGGCGAATGAGGCCGCCTCCCACCAAGAATACGTGGCGGGCGAGAACAGGTGGATCAGCCATCTGGAGGTTGTCGCTGGCAGGGTTACCTCACAATTGGCCACCATGGGGATGCCAAACGTGGAGTACGCCCCTGAGCACAGCGGGACCGTCAACGCCAAGCTGACCCAGTTCTTCGAGGGCGTCCTCGGGGCCTTGGCCTATCTCCATTCCAACAGGACGGCCACGCTGGCTGAGGAGGCCCAGCGACTTTGTCGGAGGGTCGTGACCAAGGTCCTCACCAAGGTGGCGTACTGGAATCCCGATCTTGACTTCGCGGCCGCGATGAAGAGCATGCCGGAGGGTGCTGACCCCGCGGCGCTCAAGGAGCGCATCAAGCCCATCACCGACTGCATCGACGAAATCAAGAAGGTGGAAGGCCAGCGCCGGGATTAGGCATCCCGTTCTTCTTTGCCGCTGCGGGTTCCCGATCAAGACAAATTTTATCTTTAGTTAGGACCGCAGCAATGATGAGATGTAATATAACTTTGAAGTACTCTTAATTTTCATGCATGTTATTTCCCCGTTTAATTCCTCCTTGTATGTGTGCCCTACGCCGATCGGGAAGGCTTGCCGGCGCGGAAGCCCCAAGCGGCGTCTCGGGGACGGATCCCCATGGCCTGCCGGGTACGCGTGCGGCCGGACGAGCCACCTCCTCGTTCCGAACGCGGCCGCTCGAACTGTCGAGCTTGACTCGAGTCAGAATCGAGGGCGTTGCCGATCACGGGAGGCTACTCTGCCACTCTCGACGCAGCCGCTTGAGCTGTTGAGCAGACTCGAAATAGGTCAAGGGCGTTGCCGATCGTGGTAGAGCCCCCTGGCGTGCAGGTTTTTCATACAAAGGCGCGACATCTCCGGGGGGGAATCACCTCAAATAAAAAGGGTAGTGTAAGCAAGGGTTCAGTGCAACTTAGCTTTTTTTTGCGACCACTCGAGTGCCGATCTCCTGGCACCATTTCTTCTTCAAGGGTCATGAAGATGAAGGAGAGCCGAAATAACTGCTAAAGCCGATTCTCACAACTGCACCGCCCCCTACCTGGCACGCCAAAGATGTCGGTGTGAAACGACACCTATGGGAGCACAAGAATTGTGACACCCCAAAATTTAAACTTTGTTTTGTTAATTAAAATTTTGCCAGGAAATTAAAACTTATATTTTCTGGGCTCCCTTTTGATTTTTGAACCATTTCCCCCCTTGTTATTATGGAGTTTCTCCCCCATAGTGAAAACTTTTCAAATATGTTATTGGACTTGTTTAACCTCTCAAGAAAAACTTTTCTTTTATTAGTAGAACTAATTACATAATTAATTTGCTTGATCTTTATTTTCTTGAAAAATGGTTTTTAAAGGTTATATGGCCATATTTGAACTACAACCATTTGATAAATTCTCTTAAAATACCAACCAAACTTTGGAGATGTCAGGTGATGTTTTTAAACCACTTTTGTGCAAAAGCATCTTTATTTCATGAAATATTTTGAGCTCTACACCCAATTTTCTTCTCTGGTCCAGTGGGCAATTTTGCACTACAACTCATTTAAATATTTCTTTCTAGCCTCCACCAAAATTATGGGATGTTGGTAATAGCATATGATTCAACTTTATGCAAAAACCCAGTGATGTTATTTGAAAATTTTGAGTGAACCAACCTCACTTTCATTTTGGTCCAACTTGAGGATTTGTACAGCAACCACAGTTTTAGTTGCTCCTTTACCTCCCTACTAAACCCCTGAGTCCAGGAGCATGCACCCATTGGATCATTTTTGGTTCATGAAATGATGCCATTTACCTCCTGTCCAGAATTGAGGTTTTGCAAAACTTGCACTAACAAGTTTGTGCTTTTCAAAAACTAACCTCACCACCCTCTTAGGCATCTAATGAGACCACCATCTGGAGTTTTTGACCACCCCAAGAACTGCCTAGATGCTTCTAGCATTTTGTCAAACACCCTGTGGGCATGAACAGATTTGGCATGATTGTATGTTTGTGTTATGAACTTGATCCTCTGACCCAACAAGCATGTACACTAGCATCCCAGCTACCCTAGACTAGACCTGCTAATCCCCAGCTCCAACCAAGCTCCCTAGCATGCATTAGCATTTCGTCGAGCATGTTCTGTGCGTGCTCTGGTGCGAGCAGAACACGCGTTTTGCACGTGCCGCGCCCGAGCCGCCGCGTCGCGCCCCTGGGTTTGGCCCGCTCTGCAGAGCGGCACCACACGCTCCCCTTCTCACCGCAACACGCCAAGAGCCCTCGCCACGGCTCCGGCAAGCCAGGAGCTAGCCGCCACGGCCCCCGATAGCCCTGCTCAGGTCGGCGCCGCCCAAGCCTCTCCCGCTCGCCAGCTCGCCCCTGGAGCAGTGCCCGCTCGTCCGCTAGCTCCTGCCGCCATCCCCAGCCCCGCCACGTTGCCCTGCAAGCTACAGAACATCGGTCGTCGGCAGCCTTATCCACCGCCGCGGAACCAACTTCATCGCGCTATAAAAGGAGGCCCCCGAGCTAATTCGAGCACTCAGGCGACCTCAGGCCACCCCCATGGCACCCCCACAGCCAGCAATCGTCGGGGGGAAACCGTCTTCCCCAACTCCGGCCGGTTCGGCCGCCGCCACGTCCCAGCTCCGTTCACCATAACCAGGGCCTCTCCCTCTCCACTCTCTTCACCAGAAGCTCTCTCTTCCTCCCGTGAACCCATCCCCCTACTCGATTTTGATCGGGAACCAGCGTAGCCCCAAACCCACTTTGCTCCCGAAGCCATCTCCGCCGCGAAGCTCGTCGCCAGCGACTCCGTCCACGTCGGCGACCATGGCGGGTACCCCCGTGTTCGTCTCGACCTCCTGAGCACACCCATGCGCTCAGATCACCGAGGGACACCTCCGTTCGCCGGCAAGCCTCGCCGGAGCTCCGCCTCTGTTCGGTCTGGGGAGACGACGCGCGCGTGGACTGGTCAAACCTGACCAGTGGGCCGGGCGGACCCATTGTCAGTGACCTAGCGCCGGTCCACGCAGGCGTAAGTGGAAGCGTATTTCCAAAGTATGTGTTCGACGTGTATGTTTCGAAACGTTTTTTTTCTTTTTCTGTTTTATTTAAAAACCAGAGATTTGACTATACTTTGACTGGTTATATATTTTTAAATATAATTCCAAATGAGTTGATTCTTTTTCCTACATCTCTCAAATTCTGTCTAGTTTATTTTAAGATTTATTTGAAAAAATTTCAAACAACTTTTTTGTGCTGTTTTGAAATTGTGTGTTAATTCAAAAATTTTGAAAATAGGATTTTGGAGAGAGGGAGAAAACTTTCAAAAGTTTTGGAGAGCACCCCCACCTCTCCACACCTTGAAGGCAAGCATCTTGAACCCTGGCATAATATTTTTGATGTGTTGGTTGACACGTTTATAACACCACCTCATTTCGGAGAACTCGTTATTTTATGTGGTGATACGAGCATTTGCATGAATGCATATTAGTGATTTCCTTGCTGTTGGGAATGAATATACTTGTGATGGTAATCATCCTCATGTGCCCTGCATGCATGCCGGAAAGGAATCCGGGAAAGCCTCTGCCTTGGGTAGGCGTGAGCTTGTCGCCGGTCTCCGTCGGGACGGGTATGTCCGGTATGGCATAGTAAGGTATAATGGGTGGTGATTTTGTTGGTTGAAATATATTTGATATACATGTCATGCAGGGAATTTATAAGCCTCCTGAGTCGGCCATAGATCGAGTCTTGTTCCGGTAACCACCATACTTGTTTCGTATTGCCACTAGTCCCTGCCGTAGGTAGGGTATGGTTCAGTAAGTTGTTAACCCTTGTCTTGGCACACACCGTACAGAGAGGCCATGGTGGAAGATACCGGTTGTAGCCGGTAGGCATGCCACCTGGTCCGGGGGCATGGGTGTATCCGGTTGGGACCGATAGGGGGGCACCCCTTAGAGCGCGCGATAGAAATTTGATCCCATGCTACGCGAGGTTGTAGCCTCCCCACTTAGAGTTTTGCTTGACAGGTGTCGTGGGTGATTCCAGACACCGGTGAGTTAAGCTGGTGTGTGCAAGTCAGGTGTGTTTTCAATTAAAAGACCGTAGACGGAATTAGTCCCGATGGACTAAAGGAATCCGTTACTCGTGGGTAAAGAGTACACCCTCTGCAGAGTTTAAACCTATTCGAATAGCCGTGTCCATGGTTAAGGACTACAGTCTGGGATGGGTCAAGTGTCGGTCTTAGTGTCGGTCTTCGGAGGAGAAACTACTAAACCCGAATATTGATTATGACTTCTGATATATGATGGTTATGGTTATTATCATTGTGGACTAACCGTTTGCATTGTTTGAAATAAGGAATATCCCTGGGACGGTACCACCTCCTGGATATTCACTATGACTATGTTTTCATATAAGCCCCTTATGTGGCGTCGCTCAGACTCCCGACTACGGCATGTTTGTTATTTCATTTTCATATAAGACATTTATGTGGCGTCGCTCAGACGCCCGACTGTGGCAGGTTCGTTATTCCATTTACTTACAAGCCCTTTATGTGGCGTCGCTTAGACGCCCGACTGTGGCATGCTTGTTATTTTATTTACTTTATAAGCCCTATATGTGGTGTCGCTAAGACGCCTGATTGAGGTATGCTCACTTTTACTATCCTTTCGAGACGTCGCTTCAGACATCCGACCGGTGCTTTTTATTACTATTCTGTCATTGCATATTCTTGTTGCATATAAATGACCTGCTTGCATGCATAGAGATTTTATTTTCATGACTGACGTTGTGATTATAGAATATTTTCAGAGCATGAATATCATTTGCTATATTATACCCGTGTCCATAATGTTTGCGAGTACATTCAAAAGTACTCACTGGCTTGTCCCTGGCTATTGTCTTGGCCAGATTGCTTGCTTGGAGAGGAGCGTTGCGATGACAGCTTCAGAACCTAAGCAACGGTGATAGCAGCCTCGCGAAGATAGGAGTTAACCAGGTCAGCTGTTCCTGTGGGAAATGGAGTCCCATAGACACTGATGTCTCACAAACCGCTTCCGCCATCAACCCCTAGAAACCAATTGTTGTACTCACAGACCCGAATGGTCTTGTACCACATATTTTGTACTTTTGCTTGGAATTTCTGTAACAAGTTGGTGCCTCATCATCTAACAGTAATCCTGGGGCTGGTGAGCACAACGGCCATTTTTCTGGAAATTAATACCCGGAAAACCGGTCGTGACAAGAATCCCTACTACGGTTGCGGGGCGCGGGGGTCGTGGGAAGAGCGGATCAAACAGATAGCACACGGTTCCTTTATCCAGGTTCGGGCCGCGAGGATGCGTAAAACCCTACTCCTGCTTTGGTGGATTGTATATCTACGTTCTTGAGCTAGCTATGGGGCGTGAGGAGCTCCAAAATGCCGAATCCTCCTCCTGGTCGCCTCGGGCCTCCTTTTATAGGAAAGGGGTCGCCACAGTGGCACACAGGAGGTGGAAAGGGTACAGTAATGTGAGTTTATCCCTCGCATTACATGACAAGGTGCATTTAATGCGCCTTGCTTAGGTGTCCTTGCTTTATCGGGGACGGGGGAGAGCCCTGTCCCGTCCGTCGCCGCTCCATCTTGCGTTGACACGCGCCTTGGCCAGTGGTGCTTGTGGTGCCATGTAGGCAGGCAAGCAGCTGATGTGGCGCAGTGGTGGGTCTCCACGAAGATCTGCACGCCGCCACGCAGGTGCCTTCCCAACTGGTTAGGTCGGTAGCTGCATGCGAACGGCGGTGGAGGCGCGACTTGTGCGGGCCTGATGGTGGCCCCACGGGTGTCTTTGGCGAGGGCCTTGCCGGGGCCGGGGCCCCGACAAGGGTCTTGACGTGGCACTAGCTGTCATCCCCGGCAAGGCTCTTGCCGGGGGCCTTGTGGTCCTCTTTGGCTGGGATCCCGCTAAGGGTCATTACCTTCTTAAGTGGGCATCTGGTCTTGAATGTCTTCACAAAGATCTGCATGCCACCACGGGGATGTCTCCTGAATCCTTGCCCCATGGGGGCAGTGGACTCAAGGGTGACCTCGCTCCGTAGGTGTGGGGCGAGCTGCCACGACAAGGATCTTGCCGGGCTAGCTAAAGCTGCCCCCTGGCAAGGATCTTGCCGGGGGGTCTGCTCTGTCCCCTTTGCTCTTTGTGGTCTTGGTCTTGGCGTCGTTCTGCTTCTCTTCAGCTTCCGCCTTACCATGGTTTACCTCCCTTGCCGTGCTCGATGTGGCGGCGCCCGTGGCTCAGACTGCCCGTGCACAGTCATAGGGGTACAAAAAGTGTACCCCCCCCCCTTTTGTACACCGACAGGGTCATACTATCTGATCGATATACGAGAGCATAAAGACTCACATACATCAGAGGAGGAGACCAACAGGCCGTGGAACATAGCTCATCTTCGGCCTTATTATACCTGAGCCATCGGCTCTACTTATGTACATATTATGACAATGTATATATTATGATTAATACAATAAACCAGAGCCTCAGCTAAAGTGGGGTCTCTGTTCTTTTTATATCATGTGTGGTTACACGAAGTTGTTCTGTCTTAAAGCGGCCTCCGGTTTACCCCTTGAGTTAGCTTTTCAAAAGCTTCATGTTATATCACTTGGGCGCTTGGTCGTGTCCGAACCAATGCAACACCTTTTGATAGGCGAAAGCCACAAGATCACTTCGGGACTTGGTCACGTCTGAACCAGTCACGCCTCTTGATCGCCCTAAGGCCACAGAATCACTTGGGGGCTTTGGTCGAACCAGAACCATCGCTACACCTCTTGATCGGCATAATGCCAATGCATCATTTGGGGACCTGGCTGACTTGAACCGTAGCCACGCCTACTGGGGGCTTGGTCGTGTCCGATCATGGTAATGCCACTTGATCGGCTTAAACAGCCTCTTTTTTGCAAATGGTTTTATCTTTGCCTTTGATTGACTCTTGTCTTTCTTTTGATACATATTTCTTTTGTTGCATTTTTAAACCGACAAATTCTCAAACCGGTTCAACTGTCAGTTGATGGAACACGGTCAATTCTTAATCCGGAGACTGTTTGCCCGGTTTGATTTTTTGTTAACATCCTATTATTTAGTAACACGGTGTTTATCATAACACAACACAGTTTACATGATAAACCGGCCCTATATGTACAACAGCTGTTTTCTCCTTCGACGATATGGGTTTATAACCCTCCGTTTCAAGATTGGCCAAAGCCAACCTCATGCCCAACGATGGCAGGTATTTTGTATCACAAGATTTGATCATATACTTCAATTTCATTTCATATATATAGCAATCATAATCCACCTGGCGGTACAACCGCGGTGGCGCTTTAAGATTTTTTGATTGCAGTAAAAAAGTCTGGAGATTTAATCATCCAAAAGAAGCGTAAGTCGCAGTAATTATGCACGAAGGCATATCAAAGTAAAGAGTATTGTCTAGCCTATTACAAGGCAACAAGGTGCCAAAATAAGATCATTGTTTTTCTGCCGAATGTAAAAGAGGAGCAATTTAAACCGGCCTCCGGTTCAAGCTTGGTCACCGGCCTGGCCTGATGGTTGTGGGTCATCTCGTGCCGCTTCAACCTCTGCTTCCCTACCCAGCGGCTGGAAATCAACAGTTGTCCAGTCGATTCCCATTAATGCTTGAAAGACAGCTTCATCATTGATCAGCAACGACAGTTCAATATCAGGAGCATAAGTATGCTTACGGATTGGAGGGATAAGGTTCTCCGCTTCAGGAATTGGTGTAGCCACTCGTTTGTTTTGGTTATCATACTAGGCTTGATAGTGAGACAAATCTGCCTCTTCAACCAACTGACAAGCTAGAGGGCGCACCTCCCGGTTTATCGCTCGCAGATCCTCCTCACTGAACTCTGACCCATCTTCCTTCAAGTGGGGATAGCCTTCAGCCGCTTCAACAGGATCAAAATCCGGCACCCATGCTTTTGCCCGCATTAAGGCATTGAAAGCACCGGTTCGAGCAGCAGATTTCTTCAGCTCTTCAACCCGGGCAGGAAGCATCGACAGTCTCTGAAGAGTGTCCTGGATCAAGGTGGGCGCCGGGTTGTTATGGGACGCAGTAGAGATGATCCGTTGCGCGCCAGTGTACAATTGTTCTATGAATGTGTAGGCGGCTTTCAATTTCTTCCGCACGTCCGACCCCAGGTGACCAATGCGTGTCGCTGTAACATTACAAAGGATTAACAAACCGGCAAAATCCATAAAAAGGTCGAGTTACTCCAGAAATCAAGAAAGCTTACCAAAGATGGCGGCAGTCATGGCATGCACTTGCCGCTTTACGCTGGTCAGTTCGTCCACTACCGGTTTTAGTGCGGCCTCAGCATCTTCTGCTCGCTTGGTTAAAGCGGATTTTTCAGTGGCGGCAATCCGCCCGCTCCTTATTGAAGCCCTCCTTATGCTTTTCCATGGCGCTTAAAGCGCTGGTTAATTCCTCTTTTGCTTTGGAGGTTTCAGCTTGTTGGCACATCAAATTTTCCTGCAGATCAGCGATTTGGCTATCTTTTTTGTTCAGCTTAGCCTGCATATAGACAGTCCTACGATTCAGATGACGGTACAAGAATTCAAGTACCAACCACATAACAAGTTATGCCCTTGGTACTTGGGGGCTAAAGCATATTTGCTCTTCATCCTACAATTGTTCATAAAGTCCCAAGCTCAATACAAGTATTCAACTTGGCACTTGGGGCTAATGGCTATTTGCTCAATTAGTACTGATGCTACAATCTTTATTACTTAAAGTCCCGGTTTAACTACACTAAGTTGAACCGGCCCTTGGGAGCTACATCAGCAAATTCAGAAGCATGGACGTTTACATTGACAAGTCCCGGTTTGAATGGAGATCCTAAACTGGCCCTTGGGGGCTAGGAGAGTTGATAAGATTGAAATATACAAGCTGGAAAAAGCATATGGAAGTTACCTCATATTTGTATTTCATCATGTTAACCAGACCGGCTTCATAGTCACGGCTGGTATATAGCTGGTTCAGATAGCCGGAATGGAGATCTTGGGCGTTCAGAGCAGCGTAAGTCGCCAGATCAGCATTCCATTTGCCTTTGCCAATGGCAGCAAATTCTTCTTTGGCAGTGTATCTAGATAAAGCGACAGGATTGCCTGGCTCTGTATGACCAATACGAGTAATAACAACTTCATCGTCCTTGGCATCGCCGGTTTGCACTGGGGCCTTCGGCTTATCAGTAGGCTTGGATGGACTGGTGGATCTCTCAATCCGGATGGGGCTTGTGGACAGGTCAACAGGACCTGAGGTGTCAATATGTCTCTGTTCAGCAATAAAATCATCATCTTACGGTGGTGGGTCGTTTGGCACATCTTCACAAATAGCCGCTTCAGGGTCTGGTGTTCAATCTGGTTCTGGAACGGTGTTCTCTTCGGCCGCTTTATCCAGGCGAGCCTTCTTGCTTGGCCCAGGTTTGGCCCTGAAAGACATAAGAAGGATCAATACAGTATATGTTACAAAGTAATACATCATAAACATTATAAGAAATATGGCTAACCCAAGCACCGTTTTGAGCGGTGGCAGCTGGGTGGCTGATGAGTCGCCAGACGATGAATGGGAAGTGCCCTGGTAATCGGAGTCAGACGGATTAAGAGGTTGACGAAAACAGCCCGCTTTAGGACAAGCATTGACAAGAGAGTTAGAGACCTCTGAACGGCGTTTCCGAACCGGACTGTTCGGTAAACCGGCGGAGGTAACTACCTGGCCGTTGTGCTGGGTTGTGCGGCGAGCTTCGTGCCGTCGTGTCTTCATAAGAAAGTTGGGATCCAAATAAGCAAGAGGATGAGGAAATTTAACTTTCCGGTTTGCCCGACGGATTTTTTGCGAAGGCAAAGGGTTTGAATCGGAGGAGAGAGCAGTTACCTCTACAGCATCAGCGTGACTGACTTCGCCGTCATCCTGGCAATAATCATTATCAATAAGGCGTGTGAAAAATAAGCCGAGCGAATCAAGCTCTACCTCAAGGTCCGAATTACCCACATCATCGTCTGCTGTCGGGTCAGAAGACGCAGTGATTTTCTTCTTATGAGCAGGCCTCTTTACGACTTTTGTCTTCGTCTGGGTTGGTCTCTCTGGTTTCTCCGGTTTCTCCTGTGGAAGTTTCTTGCTCCAAAATGGATCATCACCCTGTTTGAAAGGTGTTGATGTTAAATAATGAGTAAATTGAGCAAGGATAGATTCAATAAAAAGTAAAGTATAAATCTTACGACTGGCGTTTTGTTGGTAGCACAAAAGGGAAGCAAGCCGGTTCGAGCACAGACGGCCTCCGGTTCGTCCAAAATCTTCCTCACAGCTTCTGTAACTTCTCCATCTGTGAGCTGGATGTCAATGTGTCGCAGCGGGTCACTGACACTGCCAGTATACTCGCACATCAAACCGGAGCGCTGGTTGAGGGCAGTATCCTCCAAGATATCCAACAGCGAGCAAGATCAACCACTGTTAAACCGTTAGCCATGAAGGCCCTGAGCTTGGATAGTTGAGGAGCATAGTTGCTTCTCTCCTTGGCAGTCAACCTCTGTGGAAAGGGATGCGTGTTGCTTAGCCGCTCCGGACGATAACTAGGCAAGGGATTTTCTTCAGGAGGAGAAGTGTCTTTACAGTAGAACCATGTTTGATTCCATTCTTTGGGATGGCTGTGCAGTTTGGCATGAGGGTAGGTGACCTCTTTCCTTTTTTGAATCGCCACACCGCCTAATTCCGTATTGGAACCATCGGTAAACTCTGTGCGGCGGTTTAGATGGAAACAATCTCTGAACAATTCAACTGTGGGTTCCTCTTGAAAGAATACCTCACAGAGCACTTGGAAGTGACATATGGTGGTTACAGAGTTTGGGCCTGTATCTTGCGGACGGAGTTGGACATTGGCTAAGACATCCTGGTAAAATTTTGAACCGGGAGGATTGAAGCCCCGGGCTAGATGATCCGCGAAAACAACAACCTCTCCCTCTTGAGGTGTGGGAGGACATTCTGTACCGGGGACCCTCCAATGAATAGCTTCTTTACTGCTTAAAGCGCCAGTTTTGACTAAATTATTCAACTGAGTCTCGGTCACGCAAGAGGGAACCCAGTTGCACTCATACACTTGCTTGGCCATGGTGCAATCTACAAAGAAGTGATTCCGGTTCAAGAATATGTCAGACAAATATACACTGGTGCATACATTGTTAACCCGGAGGCAGTTATTTCTAAACCAGAGTTTTATGAAGCGGCAGTACTTGGCTAAAGAATTCTGGCGGTTCAACAAGGGGACTAATGGTATGTACCGGTTTGGTAATTTTTCTACAAAGTTAAACCGCCTGATCTAAACATTGAAACAGTTGAGATTGCGGATAAATAGGTATGCAGAAACAGATTTCACAAGATTCTTCTAGAGCATTGGATCTGAAGCATGTTCAGAAAAGAAGGAAAATATTCAAAGGTTCAAAACAGAACAGTACTGAATCAATGGGCAGAAATACATGTAGATCTATGGTCTTGAGGCATGAAACTGAAGGCGGATGCTAAAAACTACCGCTACACAGAGCAAGGATTCACATATGCATCTAGGAGCTATCGTATGAACACGAAACAAGCGATGAACACTAGAAGAACATGAAACCCTAGAGTAGATCTGTGTTGAAAGGAACAGAAGACTTACTGGAGATGAGGAAGACGTGAAAGGTCGCCGCGGTGCTCTGGTGCGCTCAGATTGATGCAGCGGCCAAGGTTGATGCAGAAGTTGACGGTGGCGGCGGAGCTCCGAAGCTGGGCGACGCAAGGAAGACGAAGCAGAAGGGCACGAAGGGGAGAGAAAGGAAATGACCCTTCGGTCCTATTTATAAAGAAAGGGACATGTGTCAGGCGCGAAAATAAAGGGGCCGCGAGTTTGGAAATGGAGCTGTCGCCTCGATTGTCGCAGATCTATTAAACAAAAAAGGTATCATGGATGGTGTCTTTATGACAGATGACGTCACTCCGGTTTACAACGACCATAGAAGGTGACATCACGGCGGTTCAACAAACTACAAGAAGATGTTGAAGAGGATGATTTTTTGCTAAGGATTGACATGAACATGTTCAAATCAATCTGGAGCCTGATGTTGGGTATAATACTACTGGGTGTAAACCGGCCTATCTGGGTCGGGTTAACTTCGTCAGTAGTCAAAGTATGTTAAAGCCCAAGAAGGCAGATGAGGGCCTAAGGCCCATAGTCGGTTCAAGGCTTGTAGCCGTAAACCGGCGTTGGCATGTAACTTGTATTATAAGTTAGGAATAAGTAGAGACCAAACCGGACACGTCTATGAGCCGGTGTTGGGACTCTGTAAACCGACGGGCGTCACCCATGTATATAAGGGGACGACCCAGCGGCGGTTCAAGGAAAACAGACAATAAACTCGAGATTTAGGCGAAGCTTGTTTGCTCCCTAGTCATCGAAACCCCATCAATTCCATCACAACTAGACGTAGGCTTTTACCTTCATCGAAGGGGCTGAACTAGTATAAACTCTCTTGCGTCCCTGTGTCCTCTTTAACCCCTTCAGGCTAACCCATTGCGATGGCTCCACGACTAAGTCCTTTCATGAGGACATATGCCGTGACAAAACCACGACAAGGACCCAATTGAGGATAAACCTCCTGGTACACAGTCCGAACACCGGCGCGCCCTGCCCCACTCTAAGTCACGACGCTCAAGAGAAAATAATACTAGCACCGTAGAAGATAACACTCCGGACGATGAAGCCCTGTTGAGGTAGGATCCGAACAGGAGGAACAGGAAGGCGGGCAAGACAGCCCTGATGAACAGGCCACATATGGAGACTTAGAGGATAGCAATTATCTCCCATTCTCCGAGGAAGAGGAGATCCCCGGCAATGAGGATTTTATCGTGCCTAAGGAACCTCTCAAGTACGACTGCTTTAAACGCCGGCTCATAGCCACTACAAGGAGCCTAAGAAAGAAGCAGCTGCAGCTTCAAGAGAGCCAAGATTTGCTCAATGATACATGGACCGAGGTCTTGGCCGCCGAAGAATACGGCCTTATCGGCCCAAACAAGAGCCACCCCAAGAGCAGGTGGCTCCCTCAATACGATGGCAGGGCATTGGAGCCCACACCACCATCGAATAATGTTGTAGGCCGACCACAATTCGGTCCGGATAAAGCAGCAGCCCAGGCAGAGCACCATTCCAACCCATCCGGCCGTCAAAACAAGAACAAAACAGCTCGGGGAACACTCGCGATATCCAACAGGACCTGGATGGTAGAACAGGACACACAAAGTCAATACACAGATCACGGGGACATGCCCCGACCGGTGATGATGGTTACCTATTCGGACACAACAGAGCCGACCACGCCCAGTCCGGACTCCGTAAACGGAGTCCACCGGAGGTGCTTCATAGCGTGGCTCAACACAGAGGAGCTGCACACCCTCTTTGCTTCACTGAGGAGGTAATGGAGCATGAATTTCCAGGCGGGTTTAAACCCATTAACATCGAATCATACGATGGAACAACTGATCCCGCAGTATGGATTGAAGATTACCTCCTCCATATTCACATGGCTCGCGGAGACGACCTTCATGCCATTAAATACATACCTCTCAAGCTTAAAGGGCCAGCTCGGTACTGGCTAAACAGTTTGCCAGAAAATTCTATTGGCAGCTGGGAAGATTTGGAAGACGCCTTTTGAGATAGCTTCCAAAGAACATATGTCCGGCCACTAGATGCCGATGACTTAATTCATATTTTCCAGAAGCCCGGCGAGTCAGCCAGGGAGCTCTGGACTAGGTTCTTAGTCAAAAAGAACCAAATTGTCGACTGTCCAGACGCAGAAGCCCTCGCAGCCTTCAAACATAGCGTCCGGGATGAATGGTTAGCGCGTCACCTCGGCCAGGAAGGACCCAAATCGATGACAGCCCTTACCTCTCTAATGACCCGCTTTTGTGCGAGAGAAGACAACTGGCTCGCTCATAAAAGCAACAAGGCCAGCGACCCGGGCACTTCCGAAATTCGAGACGGCAACAGCAGGCGACGACGAACCGAACACATGAGTCGCAATAATACTGAAAGATTACGCGACACAGCGGTCAACGCCGGATTTCACAATCCGAAACCCGGTCAACGGAAGAAGCCACTAAAGGCAAACTAGGACGGATCATCCAACCTTGACAGAATTTTGGACCGACCTTGTCAGATTCACGGTCATCCTGATAAGCCAGCTAACCATACCAACAGAAACTGTTGGGTCCTCAAGCAGGCAGGCAATCTTAACGCCGATAGCAAGGGGAGGAGGCCACCGGGCGATAAAGACGACGGAGCGGCTCGCCAGCCAAACACGAGGGGCCAGAAACAGTTTCCCTCCAAAGTTCGACCACTCCCGGAACGGAAATAGCAGTTCGACTTCCGCCACCCACCTATTATACCGGCGAGATTTACACCACGCGTGCATCACTATGCACTCCAGATACCATGGGCATCGGCGGAAGCACAATACGGACAACCCTGCAAGCATTCCCGTAACGTTTTTTATCCGTTTTCCTTAGTTTTCTATATCATCTCTTGAGAACAGGTGACCAACAGGATAGCATCTACAACGGACTCTGTCGGAGTTCGGATCCGTACACTCACCTAAGGGGCTACCTCCATTAAGGATTCCCCTCCCCGAGGACGGGCGGCGCAGACGTGCGACAGGAGGTCCAAAGTAACTTCTGTAGACCGCACTCTTTATTCCGAGCCTGTATTATGCCATTTTTCCTCTGTCCCCGACCCCGAGCATGTCAAATAATCGGGTTTGTGGTTTCCTTTTTATATATATACACATAAATTTATCATTGGCATATTGCTCCGCTCCCAGTAAACCTCATCCGAACTAATCTTTCATTCTCTTTCAACAACGAGTACGGCCTCAATGGCTGCTTCACAGATGCACCTCGGCATACCCTACCAGGGGCTCAGTATGGGAATGAATGAGTTGCCAGTAAAACTCTGAACAGCTCTATAGCATACTTTGGCGTCGCAAGCATCCGAGTCTCAGGGGCTACTGCATATACAACAGGTGCATTCTGTCAATATTATTCAATTGGCAAAACTACATCACAAACCTCAAAACCTCTTAGAAGGCTTGAGAAGGCCTCGTTACATCTGCTTTTCGCGGACAGAACCTTTTCGAACACCGTGACCATCAAGGCACGGTGCTTCTCTGAAATGGACGCTCGCCGCAGCATGCCCGTCAGCATTTTCGGCGCTCCGGGGTCTTCGGAAACCGCCGCCGGAGTACGGCATTCCTTTGAAGGAGTCCTCTTACTCGCCCCCAGAATCGTCTCCGGCTGTAAACCGAATGGTTCAGGGCCGTCATTCTTGATTCCCGAACCCTGAGTGACAGAGGCACCACCTTCGGGTAACACCTTCTTTGTTTCTTGCACTGCTTGACGATCGGGAGGAGCCCTTCGGGACGATACCTCGGTATCATCCCTCCTGTTGGGCAAAGAGGCCGGAGATGGCGTGTCACTCTCCATCATCTCCGGAAGAAGGTCTCCCGAGGAGGAGGATGATTGAGAAACACCATGCGTTAACCTGCGTGGATGTGCATATGTCAGATAATTACTTCACTAATAGGAAAAGAATGAGGTACGTTTAAAGTGTCCCAGCTTCACTTACGGTTGGCCAGAGGTTCGTCCTCGCCATAAAACCTTACGACAACATCGCTCGCCCGGCCCAAACTGCCCGACGATGGCATTTTTCCTCTCTTGGAAGGCTTCCCCTCCTAGTCTTCGGAAGCATCCCTCTTTTTGCCATGGAGGGCTTCCTCCGTACCTTTGCCCTTGGGCTGAAGAGTTTCGGTTTCCCCGAACACAGCGTCTAATTCGTCCTCAGGGCGGGTATCACCTTCGGGCTCCCCGCTCTCGCCCCCCTCTGCAGACACCTGGTATGGTCTGGGAATTAGCATTCTCGTCAGCAGGGTGGTCGCAGAGTCTTCGGGAAGGGGCGCTGGACACCAGATTAACACCGCGTTCTTTATCCAGCCCTATATAGGGACGGATTGTTCGGTATCTTGTCAAGAGATGCTTGAATGGAAGGTGTTCGGAGTCTGATTGCTTAGCGCAGTGTCCAGATGATTGCAGTCAAGGCCGACATCTTCGGCGGTGTCCAGCCATTGCTCTCATTCCCCGAAATATAATTTCCACATTCCTTCATGTGTGGTGCCGAAGAAGTGCTGAAGAGGCCGCGCCCTTCTGGATTAAACTCCCACATACGGAGAGGCGGCCGCTGACATGGCAGGCTCCGGCGGACCAGCATTACTTGAACGGCGTTCACAAGACCGATGCCCTTCTTGATAAGGCTTCGGATGCGACCTTGCAGAGTCTGCACTTCATTGATGGATCCCCAATCCAGTCCCTTATTGATCCATGAAGCAAGCTGAATTGGACGCCAGGTCGGAACACAGGCGTAGCCGCCCACTTGGAGCCTCGCGGCTCATTGATATAAAACCACCCGTGCTACCATAGGTCGGAAGACTTGGCGAAAGATCCTTCAAACCAAACCGCGTTGGCAAGCTTGCCTATTGCGACGCTGCCGCACTCTGCCTGCTCCTCCTCTGTCACCTGTGGCCTCACGTCAAAGGTCTTGAGCCACAAACCAAAGTGCGGAGGAGTCTGGAGGAAGGCCTCACACGTGACGATAAATGTCGAGCTAAGGAGAATAGAGTCTGGGGCCAGATCGTGAAAGTCTAGCCCATATTAGAACATGAGCCCCCGGACGAAGGGGTTAAGCGCAAACCCTAACCCATGGAGGAAGTGGGACACAAACACTACCCTCTCGTCGGATTTGGGGGTAGGAACGACCTGCCCCTGTGGAGGAAGCCGATGAAGGATTTCTGGGGTCAGATACCTCGCTGCGCGGAGCTTCGCAATATCCTCCTATGTGACAGAAGAAGCCACCCACTGGCCTTGACGGCTGGATCCGGACATGATTAGGGCTGGTGGCGATGGGAATCTGAGTGTTGGAACTTGGGGTGGCTAGGGTTGAGGAAGGAGAAAGCGCAAAGGAAGAAGACGAATCTGGGTCCCTATATAAAGACCCCAAATACTGGGCGTATCCACCTGGGTCTCGAAACTTACCTATCTCCAAAGAGTTGTACCCAGGGACGGTTGGGTTACCCATGTCTGCATTAATGAAAATCCCGTGAATAAGGGAACGCGATCTCTGCCTTGGCAAGATGTGTCGGTAAAACCGCGTCCCGAGACGTGGGGCAACGTGCCAGCCAACGGTTGGAAATAGTAACCGGGTAGGCGTGATGTGAAGTCATAAACAGTTATCAACAAATTAGACTCACAGAATATTGTATTTTCTGCAATTATATACACAGGTCCGGATATACTTACTACATCCAAAGACTATTCCGGAGTTCGGAAGGAGGGAACCAGCCATGCAATGCCGAAGACAAATCTGCGCGTCGGACTCCTCGTCATTGAAGCCAGGTTTAGGGGCTACTGAGAGAGTCCTGGACTAAGGGGTCCTCGGGCGTCCGGCCTGTTATCCATTGGGCCGGACTGATGGGCTATGAAGATACGAAGGCCGACGACTATACCCGTGTCCGGATTGGACTTTCCTTGGCGTGGAAGGAAAGCTAGGCGACCAACTATGAAGATTCCTTCTTATGTAACCGACCCCATGTAACCCTAGATCTCTCCGGTGTCTATATAAACCGGAGAGCATAGTCCGGATAGGGGAGATTCATTACCATATTCACATAGGCTAGACTTCTAGGGTTTAGCCATTACGATCTTATGGTAGATCAACTCTTGTAACACTCATATTCATCAAGATCAATCAAGTAGGAAGTAGGGTATTACCTCCATAGAGAGGGCCCGAACCTGGGTAAACATCGTGTCCCCCGTCTCCTGTTACCATCGATCCTAGACGCACAGTTCGGGACCCCCTACCCGAGATCTGCCGGTTTCGACACCAACACCAATGATTCAGAGTTTTTAGATCTTGATGCAAAAATTGATAAAAGCGGGATTAGAGAGGTCAAAACTTTAGGTAGCAATGAACCAACTCTTTTGGATTTCAAGGAATTTAATTATGATATTTGATCTTTAAAAGATTGTATTTCCTTGTTGCAATCCGTATTGAATTCTCCTCATGCTTACAATCAAAACAAAGCTTTTACTAAACATATCATTAATGTTATGATGCAATCCTTTGAAGAAAAGCTCGAATTGGAAGTTTCTATTCCTAGAAAACTTTATGATGAGTGGGAACCTACTATTAAGATTAAGATTAAAGATTATGAGTGCCATGTTTAGTGTGATTTGGGTGCTAGTGTTTCCGCGATTCCAAAAACTTTATGTGATGTGTTAGGTTTCCGTGAATTTGATGATTGTTCTTTAAATTTGCATCTTGCGGAATCCACTATTAAGAAACCTATGGGAAGGATTAATGATGTTCTTAATTTTTAAAATAGGAATTATGTGCATGTTGGGGAACATAACAAAATTTTCCTACAATCACAAAAGATCTATCTAGGAGAGCATAGCAACGAGTGGGGAGAGTGTGTCCACATACCCTCGTAGACCGAAAGCGGAAGCGTTAAGTAACGCAGTTGATGTAGCCGAACGTCTTCGCGATCCAACCGATCAAGTACCGAACTCATGGCACCTCCGCGATCCACACACGTTCAGCTCGGTGACGTCCCTCGTACTCTTGATCCAGCTGAGGTCGAGGGAGAGTTTCGTCAGCACGACGGCGTGTTGACAGTGATGATGAAGTTACCAACGCAGGGCTTCGCCTAAGCTCTACAACGATATGATCGAGGTGGAAATATGTGGAGGGGGGCACCGCACACCGCCAAGATCAACTTGTGTGTCTATGGGGTGCCCCCCTCCCCCGTATATAAAGGAGTGGAGGAGGGGAGGGCCGGCCCTATCTATGGCGCGCCCCTAGGGGGATTCCTACTCCTAGTAGGAGTAGGTTTTTCCCCTTCCCTAGATGGAGTAGGAGAAGAAGGAAGAGGGAGAAGTATAGAGGTAAAAGGGGGCGGGGCCCATCCCCAATTCATATTGGGCTTGGGGGCCCGTGCCTCCCACTTGGCCGCCTCCTCCTCTCATCCCCATGGCCCATCAAGGCCCATTAACTCCTCGGGGGATTCCAATAACCCCCCCCCCCCAGGTACTCCGGTATATGCCCGAACTCATCCAAAACCATTCCAGTGTCCAAACATAACCTTCCAATATATCAATCTTCATGTGTCGACCATTTTGAGACTCCTTGTCATGTCCGTGATCACATCCGAGACTCTGAACTACCTTCGCTATATCAAAACACATAAACTCATAATACCGATCGTCACCAAACGTTAAGCTTGCAGACCCTACGGGTTCGAGAACTATGTAGACATGACCGAGACTCATCTCTGGTAAATAACCAATAGCGGAACCGAGATGCTCATATTGGTTTCTACATATTCTACAAAGATCTTTATTGTTCAAACCGCATATTCTACCTGGCGCGCCAAAGATGCCGGGGAAAACTGCCTCCACGAGCACCTATGGGGACGGAGCCCCTTTTCGGTTCGGCGGGGGGCAGAGGTCGCACGAAGAGCGGATCGAGGCGAGGCACACGAAGGGTTTACCCAGCTTCGGGCCGCACGAATGCGTAAAACCCTACTGCTGCTTTGTGGATTGTATTGTGTTCTTGCTCGGGAGCGCTGAGTGCTACAGTACACACAAGCTGCTGGCGAGACCGAGCGTGAGTGTCGTCCTCCCTCTCTACGTTGCGCATGGGCCTCCTTTTATATGCTCAAGGGGTCACCGACAGGTGGCAACGTAGGCAAGGGTAAAAATGTAAAGTTGCTGCGGTTGGTACAGCTGTTTGCACAGTGTATCATATCTAACTCTGACGGCAGGGGACAAGGGCATTAAATGCCCGTCTACGTCGCCTAAACAGTGCGAAAAGGGACCATCAGGGACACCACCGTTCGCCATGATGGCTATCTTGTCAGCGGCGTTTGCCACCCCATCCCCTTGGCTTCATAGCCTCTCGCCACGCACGCCTGGAATGGTCCCAGAGCGACACGTTGGTGGATGAGCTGGAGCGCGGGCTGCGGAGTAGTAGCTTGCCGCGGCAAGCGCCTTGCCGCGGTCAATGTCTTGTCGCGCCTGGGAGCTTGTCGCTCACCGGGCCTTGCCGGGACGCGCGGCCCGTCGCGGCAAGTTTCTTGAAGTGCCTTGGTTGGCCTTCCAGGCAAGCTCCTCTTGCCGGGGTCTTGCGCTTCGAGTGGCCTTCCCGGCAAGCTCCTCTTGCCGGGGCCTTGTGTCTTGGCTTAAATACTTTGTTCTTGAATGGCTCCAAAGGAATCATGGAGGTCCTCGGTGGCCACCTAGCAAACCTTGCCGCGGGAGGCCGCGACTGCCCGTGCACAAGTTCGGGATATTAAGGTACCCCTACTTAAGTACACCGACAGGAGCCCCCGGGCCTGGGCCATACACGGTGCCGAGCGCTGTTGGGCCAGGCCCAAAACAGGGCACGGGCATGCGCGGCCTGGGTCACGTTGTATCTTACTCTGCATCCACCATGCCTTCCCCGAACGGCACGCGTCAATTGCGGCGTCGTGGGGAGAGACGTGCGTGACGTGGGTGGCGTGCGCGGGGCTGAGTCCCGCATGCATGCGTCACGTCGTAGGTGGTTTCTTTATTCGGAAAGGCGAACCGTCCGCCCCCTCCCCCTTATAAGCAGGGGAAACAGGGGCAGTTCGCCCATCCGCCCGTCGCTATTCTGCCTTCCAGAAATCTCCGCCACTCCCCTTCTTCCCAAAGCCGAAAGAGAGCAGCGCTCCGCCCCCATCGCCACCAGCACCATCAACGCCGTCGACCTCTTTCGCCACTTCTGCCATGGCTCCGAAGGGCGACAAGGGGAAGGGAAAAGCCTCGAAGTCGGCCGAGGCGCAGTGGCTCGAGGCGCTGCGAAAGGAGCGGGCCATCTTCCCTCCCAGGCTCGACGCGGTGGAGCTGAGGGAGGACTTTTAGCTCTTCTGGTCGGCGGAGACGCGGGCGCACCCACGCACAAAGGTATTTCCAGCCGCCGCCCGGGCAAGAGCCCCAACTGGATACGCTTTCTTCGCCTTGTTCTTCTACTGCGGGCTCTGCCCGCCTTTTTCTGAATTTTTCTGCGACATCATGAACACCTACGGGTTCCATCTCCTTGACTTCACCCCCAATGATGTCCTGACCATGGCAGTTTTCGCACACCTCTGCGAAAACTATGTCGGAGTCCACCCAAATGTAGCCCTCTTCCGCCACTTCTTTTCGCCTCGAGTTGAGAGAGGAGAGCCTCTTTCCGGCAGAATCGCCTGGATCTCAAAGGCCGGCAAGAAGGAGGCCTATCTGGAGGGGGAGTTCCGTAGTAAGTGGGGGGAGTGGAGAGCAGACTGGTGCTGGATCGCCAAGGAGAACCCGCAGCCATTCACCGCCCTGCGCCAAACCGCAGCAGTGCGTGGCAGCGATTGGAGTAACGCGGCCCCGGACGACGACAAGCTGACGATTGCCATCACCCGGATCCTACGCCTCAGGCTTGTCGGGCTCACTGTAGGCGCCGTTGGCGCGGATTTCCTTCGCCGCCGTATCGCCCCCTTGCAGGAGAGGAGGAGGCCCGCCTGGGAGTTCCATAATGCGGCGGATATCATGAGGCTGCGCCCGAGCCTCAACTTTAATTTCACTGTCCTGGAGCTTGTCGGGATACTCCGGGAGCTGTTCAAGCACGACCCTGAGCATCCGAATGGTTCAGGCTGCCGCAGGGTGTCGTCCCACTGTGCAACAATTCCTCGCTCAGCCGCATCCTTGCAATGATGCCGCTGTGCGACTCGCACGGGGTTGACTCAACTTGGCAAGAGCCTGCAGATGACGTTGTGCAAGCGTTCTTCGATGGCCTGGTAGAGGTGCCGATCTGCCCCGACGAGCAGAAGGGCCTCACCCGGGACACCACCGAAGATGAAATGAAGCGCATCGCCACGCAGCTGGAAGAGGCGGCGGCAGCCGCAGCAGCGGGCCAGTTTGGATTCACCGTGGGGGAGGCGGATGCGGCAAAGGCGGCAAGCCTTGCCGAGCGAACGGAGCTTGTCGGCGAGGAAGAGCCCGCCGGGCACGACGCCGAGTCGGGCGAGCCCGTCGAGGATACGAGTGGCTTGCCGGAGATCTACTCCTCTTCTACCCCTCCTTTGGGCAGTGCGTCGCAAGCAGAGCCCCTGGCCCCGCAACGAAGGCGTCTCCACAAGGCCGGGGACGTAGCGGAGCGGCAGGCGGGCCAACAGCCGTCACGCCGCGCGACGCATTCCACCACGACAACTGGAGCGGTGTCTTCGCGGACCGCTGAAGGGGCAACTGGAGCGGGGTCGTCTCAGACCACTGGCACTGTCCCCGTCAAGCGGCCAAGGGAACCTACTCCTCCTCGCTCCGGAGGTGGGCCACGCTTTGACTTCTCCGCGCTCAGCTCCGACGAGGAAGAATAAGTGGAGTAAGATCCTTGTTGAACTTGTATTTCTTCAATTCTTGCAGTTGTGTCTTGCATCACATTTGCTTTTCTCTGAACTTACTCCTTTTCAGGACTCTGGCCCAGAGAGCGGCAAAGAGAGCCAAGGTCCCGGTGGTCATCCTCGACGACGAGCCCACCGTGACGGCAGGGGGTGCGCCTGAGACGACCTTGCCGGACCCGACAACTAATCCTCAGAGCAGCCCCCAGCGCAGCCCCCAGCGTAAGTATATGATTTGCTTCCCGCTGTTGGGCGCGCCTGGATACTCTTCGCTTTCTGATATCTGACTGCTGATTTGTTTAGGAGCAGAGCAGCCCCACCAGGAGCGTCCGGAGACCGCCCCCGACGTGCCATCTGCTACGGCTACACCGCCAAGGGGGAGTTCCCCGGCAACGGAGAAATCTCCGACAAGGGAGCAGTCCCCGGCAAGGGAGCAGTCTCCGGCGAGGGAGCAGTCCCCGGCAAGGGAGCGGTCTCCGGCGAGGGAGCAGTCTCCGGCAGGGGAGAAGTCCCCGGCAAGGGACAGCACCGGCGACCCCTTGGTGATGGAGGCCGTGACTGTAGATCCTGACACACGAAATCCTCTTGCCTCGAAACTTCCCTTGGGTTCTTCTTTGCTTGATCTTCTTTTCGGATATTTGCTTGACTTTTCTTCCTTTTCCGGCTGTCAGTCCCACCTACTGCGGAGCCGATGGAGACCGAGGTCGCTGTCGATGACGCCGTCGTCACTGAAGAAACGGTCAACGCTGACGATCCTGCCGGCGAAGAGGCCGTAGCAGCTGACGAGTGGTCTGGCGATCGCACTGACGGCCCTGGGGCCGCATGAGCGACAAGCGCTACGCCGACCGCCGACCCTTCCGCCGCCGCCGCAGCGTCGGGCTCCGAAGAGCCCCAGCCAGGCGTGTAATTGAAGGCCGGCGACGACGTCTTCATCAACCTCCCCTGGGAGTCAAGCACCAGGGCGCCGGTCGAGGGAGAAACCTTCGACGGAGAAGTGCTCGCCTCTGCCGGGCTGACGCTGGTTGACGCACCAAGCAGCAGCAGCGGCGAGTCTGAGGAGGAGTGGCTGCTTCGGAAGCTGGTGTCGCTCTACCGTGCTCGACAGGCCAAGATGGAGTCCCGCGAGGCGCTTGTCGCGAAGCCGGGAGCGGACCTCGAGAAGCGCGCGGAGGAGCTTCGGGGTCAGAGATAGGAAGCTCTCCGGGCCCTGGCGGAGGAGCGGGAGCAACTTGTCGAGGCGCGAACAGCCTTCGTCCTCGAGAAGGCGGAAGTTGAAGAACAACAGCGACTTGCCGCCGAAGGGCTATCTGCGCGGGAAGGCGAGTTGGCGCAGCGGAAGGTCGACCTTGACAGCCACGAGGAGGGGCTTGCTGCGCGCGAGCAAGCGCTTGGCGGGGCTCTCAAGGAAGCACAGGATGCTGCCGCAGCTGCCGAGGCCGCCAAGAAAGAGCTGGAGATAAAGGCAGCACAGCTGGAAACCGACCTCAAGGTGAGCGGTGACGAGCTTGCCGCGCTCACGCAGGAGCGCGAGAAGGACGCCTACACCTTTGGCGAGCTGCAGGGCCGTCTCGCCGAGAAGGTCAAGGAGCTCGACGCCGCCAAGGACTCCAACGCCGATCTTGAGTTGAAGCTGGCCACTTTGACCAAGACGCTGGACAGCGCCAGGGAGCAGGAGGTGGCTCTGAAGAAGGAGATCGCGGCCAACGAGACGCTGCTGGAGAGTGCTGTTGCCGCCCAGAGTACTTTCAGGGAGACTGTGGAGCAATGGACGGAGGGTCTTGTGAATGCCGCCGCAGACATCGACAAGGAGTTGGCGCTGCTGGGGGTGGAGGATCTCGGGTATCCTTCTGACGGGAACCTTGCTCCCAGTGCCCACTTTGTTCCTCAAAGGCGTGACGACGGCGCTCCGGCAACTCCGGGAGAGGATCCCAAAGCAGCTGGCCGACGAGTCGCGCGAGATCTGCGCGGGAACTCTCCGAAAGGTGCTGAGGAAGGTGGTCTTCCGCAACCCGGACCTCTGCCTTACCAACGTCCTCAGGTCCCTGCCGCCGTAAGCTGATCTTGAGGGGCTCGATGCCCTCGTTGCACCCATCGTGGAAAGGGTGAGCGAAATCAAGAGGATCGAGGGCGACCGTGTAGACTAGGCCGCCCGCCTTCTTCTTTTCTTGCCGCTGCGGGTCATGTTATGAAAACAATTTATTAGAGCTGCGACAAGCTATCTTGTAACATAACTCTATTTTGGGTAGTAATTGCAATGTTATTTCCTTTACTTGATTCCTTCCTTTGTATGTTTTGCCCTACGCTTTTAGGGAACTTGTCGGTGCAGGCACCTTTTTCGCGAGCGCTGAGTGCGGAACGTCAGCAGCCTGCTGGCGGTGCCGCTACCGACAAGAAACCTTGTCGCGACTAGTTGCAGCTTCGCTTAAGTTGTTTGAGCAAACTCGAAACAAAGTAAGGGCGCGATTCTGGTCGCGACACGCTTAAGTTGTTGGGCGAGCTCGAAACAAAGTAAGGGCGCGACTCTAGTCGCAGCACACTTAAGTCGTTGAGCGGACTCGAAACGAAGTAAGGGCGCAACTAGCCACGAGCTGGTTCCTCCGCGCACAGGTTTTCCATACTAAGGACGGTCGTTCAAGGAAGATAACTTAAAAATTTTAAAAGATCTGATTGCTCAAACTTTGGCAACTTAGCTTTTTTGTTGTTTGCTTTCTGGCAAGGCGAAACTCTCTTGAACGACGCCTGGTCCATATCCTCATCTTCTCCTCCCCCCCCCCCCCCCCCCCCCCCCGGCAAACTCGTGGGCGAGGGAACCTTCCTTTCCTTGAAAAAAAGAAAGAAGAGAAAATAACGACATGGAGCCTTATGGCTCGTTATTGCTTACCGGGGTTTGGCGCGAAAATGCCATCTTCGGTCTCTAGGCGGACAGCGTCAGGCCTAGTGACTCGTTTCACCCGGCAAGGGTCTCCCCACTTCGGCGTCGACTTGTTGGAATTCTTGGCAGACTGAGCGCACCGAAGAACAAGGTCGCCTTCCTCGAAACTTCTGGCTTTAACTTTGCGGCTATGGTAGCGGCGCAGAACTTGCCGGTAGCGAGCAGCTCGCACAGCAGCCTGAAGACGGTCCTCCTCGAGGAGCAGCGCGTCATCTTCTCGCAGCTGCTCTTGCTCAAGCTTATCATAAGCGAGCACTCGAGGTGACCCGTATACGAGTTCCGTGGGGAGAACTTCCTCTGCTCCATAGACTAGAGCGAAAGGTGTCTGGCCAGTGGCTCGATTTGGCGTCGACCGGTGATGAAGATTTAGCTCGTGCGAACGCCAGATCAGGTTCATACAACCTCGACGCCCCCTACCTGGCGCGCCAAAGATGCCAGGGGAAACTGCCTCCACGAGCACCTATGGGGACGGAGCCCCTTTTCGGTTCGGCGGGGGGCGGAGGTCGCACGAAGAGCGGATCGAGGCGAGGCACACGAGGGGTTTACCCAGCTTCGGGCAGCACGGATGCGTAAAACCCTACTGCTGCTTTGTGGATTGTATTGTGTTCTTGCTCGGGAGCGCTGTGTGCTACAGTACACACAAGCTGCTTGCGAGACCGAGCGTGAGTGTCGTCCTCCCTCTCTACGTTGCGCATGGGCCTCCTTTTATATGCTCAAGGGGTCACCGACAGGTGGCAACGTAGGCAAGGGCAAAAATGTAAAGTTGCTACGGTAGGTACAGCTGTTTGCACAGTGTATCATACCTAACTCTGACGGCAGGGGACAAGGGCATTAAATGCCCGTCTGCGTCGCCTAAACAGTGTGAAAAGGGACCGTCAGGGACGCCACCGTTCGCCATGATGGCTATCTTGTCAGCGCCGTTTGCCACCGCATCCCCTTGGCTTCACAGCCTCTCGCCACGCACGCCTGGAATGGTCCCAGAGCGACACGTTGGTGGATGAGCTGGAGCGCAGGCTGCGGAGTAGTAGCTTGCCGCGGCAAGCGCCTTGCCGCGGTCGATGTCTTGTCGCGCCTGGGAGCTTGTCGCTTATCGGGCCTTGCCGGGACGCGCGGCGCGTCGCGGCAAGTTTCTTGAAGTGCCTTGGTTGGCCTTCCCGGCAAGCTCCTCTTGCCGGGGTCTTGCGCTTCGAGTGGCCTTCCCGGCAAGCTCCTCTTGTCGGGGCCTTGTGTCTTGGCTTAAATACTTTGTTCTTGAATGGCTCCAAAGGAACCACGGAGTTCCTCGGTGGCCACCTGGCAAGCCTTGCCGCGGGAGGCTGCGACTGCCCGTGCACAAGTTCGGGATACTAAGGTACCCCTACTTTAGTACACCGACAATAACGCGGTACTGTTCTCCAATATTTTGTCCGCATTCTAAAAGAGAAACAAGCAGACACATCACATGTTTACCATGTTTTATATGAAACTCATTTTGGTAAATGAGTTCAGTAGTAAAGTGGACAGGATAACAACATGAAACAAACATATATCTATGTACCATGGTCACTTTATGGTCTATATCATTCTAGTTTTTGTCGCCAAATCAAGATAGAGACACAGTTCAAATAATATTTGTTCAAGACAAAGCAGAATAGACAGAATATAAGTGTGGATAACTATAGAGCAATAACAACACTTGTAATGTGCATGACATGAGAACATAACTGTTTATTCAATTGAAACTGAAATCTACATAGAGCAGGTTACAACAGCAAACCAGTTAAAGAAACAGGTTTAAAACATACCTGCTGCGCCATTGGAGTTTCAATTCCATCCTTCAAATTTGAAAATAGTTGGTATGAGTAAATACACTAACGCAAGATCAAAGGAGTATGAACCATAGCTACAGAACCTGACCTGAGAACAAATCTTCTTCTCCTTTAAGCGTTGAGTTGGGATTCGAAGTGGTGGTCCTCGTGCTTTGGGCACTGCAGTTCCCTTACTAATTGCTCATTTTTGGGTGCTCTGTGGTGGAGACGGTGCTGTGTCAACTGGAACTGGGTTACTATCTGCCGTGGTTGGGGTTAGAAGGGGTGTAGCTGGTTCTCTGTCCAACTGGGTAGGGGTACAATCTGCGAGAGTCTAGGTTATGTGTGGTGGATCTGCTCCTTGGGTAAGTACAACCGTGGTTCTATCTGCATCAACTGGTAGCACTATCTTTTCTGAAGGCCGTGTTGTTACTCCCTTAGATACTGCCATCACACTCTCTAATTCAAATGGCTGATAAACAAGAAAAGTAATTGAAAGTATAGACATTGTATGATAGACAGGTGCAATGGATAGTGGGGAATAAAAGAGGGCATGAAATAATTCATATTTATGTTGTCTAACCAAACAGGATAGCATGACATATTTCACATATATGATGGCTAACTAAACAGGATAGCATGACACAATTTCACATTATGATGGCTAACTAAAAAAGATGGAAAGACATAGTTCAAAATATGAGACTATGTAAACAGGATGACATGACACAACTATATAATGTGTTTATTAAATAGGTTGGCATGCCATAATTCACATACATTCACGGATAAAATGCCATAATTCAAAATATGATGACTCTAAACACTAAACAGGATGAGATGATATAACTCTATGATGTCTTTATTAAATGGGTTGCCATGCCATAATTCAGATAGATGATGTGTATGTACTATGTAACCATGATGGCATGATATAATTCAAATATATGATTTATATAGTAAGCAAGTAAGCAGATGGCAATCCATATATGATGTAAAAACTAAGCATTGCAAGACAACATGCATGACATGGGTAATATAACCCTGCCAAGTTTGAGCATAGACCTCAAGGGGGAAATAGGACTTGTCATCAGTCTCTGAATCATCCTCTGAGGAGCTCTCTATAACCAGCAAGATGTCTGCTTCAGCAGGTAGCATTGTCTGCTCTGAATACCTTGTTTTCACTCCAGATACTTCCATCACCGCTTCAAATGGTTGATGCACAGTAAGAGTAGTTGAATATACTAACGTTGTCGACAAATGGAACACGTAATACAAAAAAATGATAGCATGATATAATTCACAAACATGATGATTGGCTAAACAGCATGGCATTGCATAATTCACATATATAATGCCTTTGCAACAAGATAGCATTGTATAATTCACATATATAATGTCTTGCAACAAGATGGCAATGCATAATTCACATATATGGTAATTAGACACTGAACAGATGGCATTCACACAAAGCATGTCTAAACTAATCAAATGACATAGCAATGCGAGACACCATACGCATGATATGAGCAACATAACCCTGCCAAGTTAGAGCATACACCTCGGGGGGAATAGAACTGGTCATCTGTCTCTGAATCCTCCTCTGAGGAGCTATCCGTAACCAGCGAGATATGCGCTTCGTCAGATAGCATAGTCTGCTCTGAAGACCTTGTTTTCACTCCAGAATTTGCCATCACCGTGTCAAATGGCTGATGCACACGAAGAGCAGTTGAATGTACTAACATTGTTGACAAATGTAATATGTAACGGAAAAAAGATGGCCTGATATAATTTACATATAAGATGACTGGCTAAGCAGGATGGCATTGCAAAATTCACATATATCATGCCTGGCTTAACAAGATGGCGTTGCATAATTCACATAAACGATGAATAAACTAAACATATGGCATTCGCACAAAGGATGTCTAAACTAAGCAGATGACATATTTGATGTGTATAGTAAGCAATGCAAGACACCATATGCATAATATAACCAACATCAGCATGCCAAGTTAAAGCGAAGACCTCAGGTGGTAAATAGGAGTTGTCTTCTCCTTCTGATTCCCCCTCAGAACAGATATCTTCCTCTCGATTACAATCCGAAATGCGTGGAGGCGCGGCTGCCTTTGCGCCTACCATGGAGCGACGTCTACATGAAATTTTATTGCCATGCAAGGCTCGTCTCTTTTGCTCTACATGTTCAGTTCCATTGTTTACAATAACTGTCATGCATATGAATAAAACATAATGATATTATGTAAGGAGTGCATGCAGAAATCCAGAGTGATGGTAGCAACCTGTGGATAGACCCAAAACCAATAATAGCAGGCAGATAATGGCTTTAGTAAAAAATACAGATAATGGCTTCTTTACTGTTTGTTTCCCACCCAACATGAAACTCGTAGTAGACACCAGAGATTAACCAGATAGTAGGTAGATACTATTGATAGCGGCCCCGATATGTACCCCACAACCATTTAAAAACTCAAGTTTGACCATTAGTTTGGAGCTGACTCAGAGTCTAATCGGTGAACAGGACGATAAAGTAGCATGTAATATTAAGCGATGCATAACGTAAGTTGACACGAAAGAGTGCAACCTCTCTTGCGGACCCGTGTAGTCCTCGAGGTCATCTGCTCGTTTGATGATGGTAATGCAGTTTTCATGGCTGCCAGCAGCGGGGAAGAAGATCTGAGGCGGCGAAAGACAGTCTGGAGGCCGGATCCCTGCTGTGCTGGACCCTTCTGTCATTGGAGCAGCTGAGCTGGGGTGGACGACGGCGCAGTAGGAGCAGGACAAACCACACAAGGTTTTCTTTGACAACTATCTATAAGAGAAGTAATTCTTTAAGGGCTCGTTTGAATTGGAGGATTCCAATAATGCAGGGATAGGAAATAGACAAGAATAGGATAGGAATGCACGTGCAAAACAGAGAATTTAAAAACACAGGATTTCTGCCAATCTGGGTGTTTGATTCACAACAATTGGAAGATCACAGGATGCAAATAAGCATGGTGAGATTAAGTCAAACCACAAGAAAATGTACGGTTATAATGCTATTATGCTACTATCTCTTAGTCTTGTGCTTCATGAATAGGAATTTGAAAAGGAGGACAAGTGAAAATTAAAATTCCTACGTTTTTTCTTTCAAGGAGACACTAAAGGAACAAATCCGTGTGCTTAGTGGACAATATATATAACATGTAGAGTAAAAAAGAGATGCAACAAGTGTACAACCTCTTTGGCGAAGCCATGTCAATCACAGCGTGAGGATGGTCCGGCTGACTTTGCTGTCGGAGGAGGGGAGAAGATCTTAGGCGTCTGGAGATGGAGCCCGAGGTACTGCTCCGCTGTGATGGAAGGTTTCGTCGTTGGAGCAGCTCCGGTGAGTTGTACGACGCCGAAGCTGAAGCAGGACAAGAGAGACAACAAACAATGTTAACCTGAGTGGAATTATAATAGCATCTCCAATACATGACATAAAATACATAAGCACAAAGTGCTAGATGTAAAATACATCAGTCGCTCATCTCTGAACTTAACTGTCGAAACTTAACTTAACTGTTGAAACTGAACTTAACTATCAAAACTGAATTTTGCTGTCGAAACTAAACGCACTAGCAAGGTGAGGCTACACGTCGGTCGACTGACTTTTTCATCTCTGGACAGTCGATTTTTCAGCCGTTGGATACGAAATCAAGGGCCTGCGGTTCATCTTCAACCTCCACCCCCCTGAGCCGCCAGCCACCACCGGCCAAACAGCAGCCCCCTGCCGCCCGCGGCCGGCGGTGCGCCGCCCCGCGCGCCCTGAAAACACTCCCCACCGCCGGTCCGCCGCCGCCCCGGCCATCCCTCTAGCCCCCCCCCATGCCGAGCTTTTTCTCCGGTGATCCCCACGCCACCGCCCTGCCAATGCCCCGCCACCGCCGGCGACCATCGCCCCATCCTGAACCCTAAGATAGATAGTGGGGTACCTCTCCGGCGAGCCCCCCTCCCCGCTGCGGCTAGTTCTTCCTTCACCCCGGTGAGCCCCCCCCCCCCCCCTGAAAATCGACTGACCCAAAAGTCGATTCAGTCGAATGAAGTGTAGGTAAATCGGAGCAGCATCGCAAGCAAGAGCAAGAGCGAGAGCAGCAGCGTGAGAAAGAGCAATAGCAAGAGCAGACCAGGCAGGGGACAGAGAGCAAGAGCAGAGCAGCAGCGCGAGTGAGAGCTAAAGCAGCAGCAACTCCTACTGATGTGGACGTCGCCGCCAAGGGAGCGACACCGTGGAGGAAGTGGCCGGCGACGTCGCCATGGATGGAGTCGCGCCGTGCCAGCTCGGGACCGAACGCCGGCAGCACCGTGAGATCGAATCAAGAAGAAAATGCGGCGATTAGTGTACAACCTCTTTGGTGGCGCCGATTAGGCCGCAGCTTCATCCGAGGAATCGGTGATGATGATGCTCTTCCGGTGGTGTAGGTGAAGATGGAGGTGTGGGAATGGAGGTGGCGCAAAAGACGAGGGGAACGTCGGTGCGGCTCCTTGGAGGTGGAGGATGGGGTGGTTGAACCGGCAGGGTGATGAGATCGACGACGGATCCTCATCCGGTACGGTGGATGAGGGACGTCGAGGTGTTGTTGTGGACGACATCGTCGGGGAAGAGGCTCCAGCTGGGTAGCGGACGGAGCAGGGTGTGGGGTTTCGTCGCGGGTTTTTGCGGCCTCGGTGTATGAATGGGTGGGCGGATGGGATGGCAGTGGGGAACCATAGCTTAGAGACGCGCTTATCCGAAATGTGGGGTAAGTTACGAAAGTACCCCCACCGATTTGAGGCGGTTCTTTCGGTTCAGGGGTACCACGGGCATTTCGCGTGTCAGGATTTCACAGGAGGTGGGAGTATTTCGCGCGCGTTGTAATTTCGGAATAGCAAGGCACGGGTTGAGATGGAGGGAGTTGTCGGAGCACAACGAGACAAAGATATATCTTAAATATTTCGGTCTAACAAGGTGCGGGTTGAAATTTCCGGACATGCCTAACGTGTACTGTACCAAATCAATGCACACTACAAATGTCATTCAAAACTTTGCATTCATGTTATGTTCAATTAAAATATTTCGCTACGTGTATAATGCATGCAACCTACTACTCAAATGAACATTTTAGTGCATTCCAAACGTATATACTACCGCTTCAATATGAACTAAATTTGAATTCGTTTCTCTATTAGAATAAGATCTACAATAATGATTGTTGTGAAGTCAAAGCATTTGAATTTGTTTCTCTGTTTTAATAAGATCTACAATCATCATTATTGTCAAGTTAAACCATCGTTTGTGTATTATCTTCACAGCACACCACATGATTAATTAGTCTCGAGTTACATATGAACTATGTGTACTATATGAACTCGAACTAGATTTTCTGAATCCACATTATTTTGATTTTAAATCACATTACATTTATAGCTTTAGCTAGATCTTCATAATCTAAACCATGTCTCATATGTATAATGTGTTTATCACATTATGTATGGTGCCCCACCCCCTACGCCTACAAGTATTTAGATGTGAGTTGCAAACACCACACATTACCACAAATTCAAATAAAATGTGAGAATGTTCGATATATAGTATTGTTTAGATTGTTCGATATTTAATTGTAAGCTGCAAACGCCACACATTATCACAAATTCAAATAAAATGTGAGATTGTTTGATGTATAGTATGGTTTAGATTGTTCGACATTTAGCTGTGAGTTGCAAACGCCATGCATTATCACATTATGGTATAACATGTGCACAGCACGTGTATCACCGCTATATTCATGCATGCAATGTTTAAAACACTATGATCTCCTATTCAAATATATGAATCCGCTTTCATATCAAATTATGATCTTTGTTAGTCTCTTACACCCACACAATCCTCTAACCTTTGTAGCTACCACTAACTTTCTCTCATGCATGCACACGCCCTCCTCGCCCTCCCCCTCCCTCGGCATTCTATCCACCGGGCACATTCATTTTTTTCTTTAGGTCGTTCTCCTAGAGTCTCCACAACTCCTTTCCGACACACACCGACCGATAACATACACACACACACCTTCAATCTCCTCCTTAATGTGCCCTTGCCTCGTGTCTCTCATACGGTCAGACACACGTGTAAACTCTCGCCCCTCTTTTCATCGATCTCACAAATGCACACTCCTCCCCCTATCTAGCTAGTAGTTGGGCCTCTCGCACCACCTCCTAGCTCCATTATCTCTGTCTATCCATCTCGCTGGGCCTTATTTGCCTCTAACAAATGGACGTACACAGACCGATCTCTCGCTATACATATAGCTAGCTAGGTCCTTATAACTCGTTTTTACCCACACGTCAATTGATCTACCTCATTAGTTGTGTCTCTCCCTTCCTCCGACAAATAACAATTGATCTATCGATCTAGTTAGGTTTGCTTACCAAACACATGGTTCCCCTTCATCATCCATGGATGCGTCCCGACAGATCGATCACGCACAGGCACACACAGAAACACATCCCCACTCTTATTGATAACATTGCAGTTCCACCCTCGGTTTGTCTAGTAGGCCTCTCCCACCATCTTCGAGAAGCAACTCCATCACCCATCCAGCACTCTACCCCTCTCCCTCCCTCTCTCTCTCCTCTCTTTCTCTGTCCCATCATATTTCTCGTCCTTCAGTTACGTATGGATGTCGACCAATCTCCCTCAAGACATAGCTGGGTCTCTCCTTCTCAACACATATATGAGTCGTTCTACCTCTATAGTTAGGCCTCTGCCTACCCCTCCCCCCACCCCCTCCCCCCCCAGACACACCGATACATCGAGCGCTCTAGTCATGTCTCCCTGCCACACACAAACTTGACATGTGCCCTCTAACGTTCCGGTAGGCCAGTCGCCCTATATCTTTGACTTGCACACACACACAATTTCGATGGATCTCTTCATCAATCTTGCACCCACCCACTTGATCCTCTCTTTGACTCTATCGATAGCTATGACCCCTCCCTCTCTTCTCGTGGATTGCCCGACCCTCTATGTATGATATGGATAGGCCTCCATTTCACACACATTGCATGCAAAAATTTATTTGAGATGTCATCGACACATATTCCCACAAATAATTCACGAAATCAACCCCCCACCCTGACCCCCACCGCAAAACAAAAAACACTCACGAACGCGGTTTGTATCTCTCACACACACCCACGTAGGTGGGGGATGTGCACGAAGAGAAGAGGTGCATGCACGGCGCACATACTCCCGTCTCTTTCCCAACCACACCCGCGCGGGTACACGGTGGAGCTCATTTCTGTACGAAAAACGCAGCCCACGTTGTAATTTGGCACGTGTACTAGTTGTCCACTTGGTGAAGGGAGGATCGTCTACCACGGGTGAACAAACAAATTGCGACTTGACGTGTTATCTTAAAAAGAGGCAAACCATGTGGGGCCTACCTTAGAGGCAAGGATCTATACACTGGAGTACTTTTGATGTGTCCCGTCAACTCGCAGAACGAGGAGAAGCTTGCTTAGTACGCCGTCTCCCCCACCCACAGGTGCGGTGGCTCGCAAGACGAGGAGAAAAATTTACTACTCCCTCCGTTTACTCCTCGTCCCTACTACCTTGGTTATAGAGATTATATCATATTGTTTGGAATATATATGTCCTTTAGTAGATTTCAATATGAACTACTAGTACATACTCCAAACACTGATGTATATAGACGTATTTCAGAGTGTAGATTCACTCATTTTGCACCGTATGTAGCACTCTCCCTCGCCTCTCGACCCTCGCCCACGTGGTGGATGTGCAGCAATTCATTCGGTCTCATATAGCCAGAACGGTATATACAGCACTACCATTATTGCCCGGCTTCCCGAAGAGGCGAAGAGCCAATCGCAAGGTTAATATTTTGGAGATGCCAAGCGCAAGGTTATAGGAGAACGAGTAGTAGGTGTCGCGTCATTTATAAATAAAGTTTTTTTCTTCAGTGGCACGGACGCAATATGATAGGTTCATATGGAGAGAAAAGGAAATCGCTCCACTATATACATAGTCAGGACGGGCCAGCCTACACGGTTGCTTGCTAGGGTTGCTCTCTTCACACTCTCTCGCACAAAACGACAGTGGCCACATCTCTAACATCCCGGCGGATCACGTCCGCTTGGGGAAGGGGTGGATGCTTAGTGTAGATGCGGTGGCCGTCGCCGATGGCGAAAACCCACTGTCAGCACGTCCTGTCGGATCCCTTAAGGTTCGAACTCTGGGGTGCGCGCGGAGATTATGCCCTCTACCTCTCCGTCTCGCAAGGATCTAAACTACTGAAAGAACAGCACAAGAGGCACATGGTTTATACTAGTTCGGGCCACCGTTGTGGTGTAATACCCTACTCTAGTTTGTGGTGGGTGGATTGCCTCTTGGGCTGATGAAGATGAACAGTACAAGGAAGAACATCCTCGCGAGGGTCTGTTCTTGGCGAGGGGGTGAACTGCTGGGGGAGTTCAATCGCCCTTCTCTCTCTCACTACTTGCTCAAGTTCCAAGTTCTACTTGCCTGATTGCAGGATCCTCGATGCCTCTACCCTGGGGGTGGCTAGTCCTATTTATAGGCAAAGGCCCTGGGCCTCTTCCCAAATATTTGAGCGGGAAGGGTGCCAACAATTGGCCAATTCGAAGGGGAACATCTGGTACACTTATCCTGACTAAAATAGGTCTTCGCCTGCCAAAGGCCCTGTGGTGACGCCGTCCTGGGCTCCATGGTGACCTCCTTCCCACCGTTGGACTGGTCTTGGTCTTGTTGCACCGAAATGGGTGCCTTTGCTTGATCCTCTTGCCTGTGCTTGCCCCCTTTGCACCAAAGAGGAAAGGGGGACGCTGCGCGGGCTGGCGCCCGCCTGGCACCCTCAATCGTCATGGCTTGCGTCATGGGCACCTCGTGAGGTACCCCGCCTTGATCCCTCCGCCTCCTCGCGAGCCAGTCTGAGGAGGCCGTGCCTGAGGAAGCGCCGTGTCGTCTGCCTCGCGAGGCTTGGCCCCTTGCGAGGGTCTTGAGTCTTGTGTTGATGAAGATGGGCCGCGTTGGGCCCCCATTTGAGCCACGCCGCAGGCCACAGGCAGGCAAGTCTGGGGACCCCCGTTCCCAGAACGCCGACACGTCCCGATCAGGGGCCACCGCCGTTATCTCTCACAAAGCCAGTGAGGTTGCCTTCATCCCTTGCTCACTGTCGCGACGTGGGCAATTGCCGCCTCCCGCCGCCCTCCTCAAGGTTGAGCTACGTTCCTCTGGTACAACTCCCTTTACAGCCAGCTTGCACCACTGCTCCAGCTGCCCACATCACTCGCTGTGGATATTTCTCTACTTCTTTGCCCCGCACGTACCTCTACTGGCTTCTACGTATTGTATTTGTGATGAGTTTATGTCTCATCAACTTGTCCCAGTAATCTTATTCTAATCACGCTTCTTCAATTTCTTTGCCACAGGGATGCTCATCTCAATTTTGGTGAACTGCACAAAATGATGCGATGGTCAAAAGGTTGCAAACTTCATTTATTAGGAAGCTCGAACGTTGCCAGCAAATTGAAGCCTGGTCAGGGTTCATGGTTCAAGGGCTAGGGACTGCATGGATCGTTTTATTCTTTAGCTGCCTCTGTTCCAAAATAAGTGTCAACTTTAGTAGTAGTACAACTTTGAACTAAATTTTGCACAAAGTTGAGGCACTTATTTTGGAACGGAGGGAGTACATATTTGCTATGATCTGTCAATCATTGAGATGCAATAGCATGCATGTTAGTCTCCTTTGTATTTGATGAAATGTTGCAATGGGCAACCTTGGACGCAAGATACATGTAACAGAAGCTGGAAGCTTCATAGCATTGTACAAATTTATCTCGCTGATAAATTACAGTACATACTATACTAGTACTTCCTCCGTTCCTAAATATATGTCTTTGTAGAGATTTGACCATGAACCACATGCAGATCTATATAGATGCATTTTAAGTGTAGATTCATTCATTTTGTTCCGTATGTAGTGGAATCTCTACAAAGATTTTTCTACTAGTAATAGCTAGCCCCCACTACTAGGAATTCTCTATCCTCTCCTTGAGCCACATCATCAAAATTGATGTAGCCGTTAGATGAAGTAAATCAGTCCATAATAGGCGTCTGATCTAGACGTTGAGAGGCTCCGTAGTAAGCCACATGCAAGCATCCAGAAATACCGTGGCACATGCATGTGAGTGGGTTTTAAATCATATCAACATGTCTGCATGCAAGCATGCACCGGTAGCATGCATGTAAGTGAGCTTTTAAGTCCCATTAACATGTCCAAAAGAAAAATATAATCCCATTATGCAGTAGGAGTTGGCTGATCTTTTTTCCATGCGTGGGATGATCTAAATGATGATGGGAGTTTATTTAGTTTGGCTACCACATTTGTCATGCGGTTATAGAGTTTTTTTAGTTCTATGAAATCGATAATTTTGCGCAGAGAGATATACCGCTGTTCCGCAGCAACGCGCGGGGACTCATCTAGTATTATTTAGGAACAGAGGGAGTACTATGTAAAGAGTTAGGTGTCGCACGGTGATAGTGTGAGGTGGGCCATGTAATCACTGACTCTGCGCGTTTTCACTGCTCTTGCACGCCTCCGCTGTAAGAATGGAGAAAATTGTAATCTAGTAGTAGTACCTCCTTTCGCCGAAAGCGTGGGACAGCAGTCCTACCACCTCAGTAATAAAGACCAATGAGTCGTCAAATCACATAGACCTAACAGTAAGTTGGACGGATGAAGCAACCATCACTCTTGCACCAGTGAGAGGTCGCGTCCGCTCTGCCCGGGCATGAATGCGGCACCGATTCTTTGGAGCGGCGCTGACCGTTTCGGGCGGGAAGCGCGCGCGGGCGATGGAGGGGCTTTGGGTGGGCCAGGCTGGTCAGGAGCGGGCGTGGCAGCTGTCCGCATGTCCCTACCGGACACGCCCGGAAACGAGAGGATGCACCGACTCTCGCGGCTAAAATCGTACACTACACAACATCTCTGTGTAGGAGTAGGTCGATCTGTCGCTCTCTCTAACACACACATGTTGTTAAACACACACACACACACACACACACATGCACGCACGCACCTTGGTCCCATTACACCTTCTAACGTGACTTATTACACCTAGACGGAGGGAGTAGTAAGTATACGAGATACGGTGGCACACTGACTTAAGTCGAATACAAGTGCCCAAAATTTGTGTGCATGTTATAATAAGGATTCACTTAAAATAGTACGTGAGCGAACAGAGGGATCAATTGGACAGTGCTCCCGAGCAGTAGCGAGATGTGTGAGGTAAGATACACCGCTGGCCCTTTTAATTTTTCTTATTAATTTGTTTGTTTCACCCTCTGACTGGTGGGACCCAACGTACTACGTGGAGAGAGGTAAGTTGACTAAGGCTGCATTATTGTTGCACCACTATGGGTAGTCTTACCAGCAAAGCCACATGACACGATTATGATTGAAATCCCAATGACTCCCACACACACACAAAAAAACACGCCATGCTTGTCACACGAATGCAGGAAGGTATAAAAGGTTATTTCCCTCTCGTTGAACATAACGGGAGGGTTGTGTAGCTGGTTAGCCTGTTCGCTCATGAAACTTGAGGTCTCGGGTTCGATAACTACACTTGAGCATAATTTGTGCCAGGAGGATTCTTTGACTGTTCAAAATGTTTTCTAGGGTTTGCACGCTTCACACTCTCTCTCCAGTATATATATATATATATATATATATATATATATATATATATATATATATATATATATATATATATATGCTGGAGCTTGAGCGCTTGTAGTTGCTCTCTTCACACTCTCTCGCCCTCTCCCGTTGGAGCCTCAGCGCTTGTAGTTTCTCTCTTCACACTCCCTCGCCCTCTCTAGATCTAAACAAGACTTCGTTGGCCTCTCTCTCCCCTCACTGCTGTTCAAAGAGCCGGCAGAATCCTTCCGCTGGGAAGGGAAGGAGGCTTAACGTTGTCGCCGTCAGCGAGGGACTACTGGCGCAGCTGTTCACTTTCCACCCAGCGGCGGCGCGGGAGGGCCTCCGACCCCTACTTCTTCGCCGCCGTCCCGTCGCCCACTGAACCACGCCCCAAGAACCTTTACTCCACATGCATTGCTATAGCTGCATGTATACCATGAATCTAGGACGTGGTTCAAAGAGGAAAGGAGCGGGGGAAAGTAGTGGGAAAATTTGTATATAGCATGAATCTAGGACGTGGTTCAAAGAGGAAATGAAGGGGGAAAGTTGTATAGCATGAATCTAGGATTTGGTTCAAAGAGGAAAGGAATGGGGGAAAGTAGTGGGGAAAGTTGTATCGCATAAATCTAGGACGTGGTTCAAAGAGGAAAGGAAGGGGCGAAAGTACTAGTTTAAAAAGGAAAGGAAGGGACAAGGCTGTAGAGTTTGAGCAGGAGTAGATTTGCTGCGCTCACAGAGGGAAATGTGTCTAAACAAAACTGGGACCAACACAAATATGCTCCTTGGTTGTTTGTTCTTTGTTGCAACACACTGTGCATGACCACAGTACATCGGTAGATGCACGTGGTGCTGGTGCGTCCACTGTCCCGTGCAACTCATTAGCTGTTGTTAATCTAAGGCCCTGTTTGGTTAAAAACTCCCTAGTCCCTACCTGCTTGGTTCCAGGGACTAAACATGGACTAGAGGTTATTAAATGACATGCTAAAAGACCATGTTACCCCTAGTAATGAACTAATAGAGACAAGGTGCGATGCGTGGCAGGGGCAACTGTTGGAAAAAGTCCCAAAAGACTCCCTCGGGGTCTTCTTTCTTTAGTCCCAAATGCCCACTTTTAGTCCCTAAAAGTCCCTCCTGTTTGGTTTAGATGGGACTTAAACAGAGTTTTTTTAGTCCCTACACCAAAACGTCCATGTAAACAAACACCCTCTAATAATGCCGCTGGAAAATTGATGCAATGCCACAGTTAAAAGAAAATTACATGTTTAACAAATTTTATTGTTAATATAATCTCTATGTTAATATTAATCAATGCCACCATTTGGGAAATGCTACTGTCTTGCTTTCTTTCCCATTTAGATAAGGTAGATGCTTCATTTTGTTGGCTTCTGTGTCATCCACCGTTATTGACCACTAATTGTTTCCTTTGCACCTCTGTGTAAATAGGGTTATCTACTTCACCTCGTTGCCATTGTGACCTTTTGTTGCACTGCACAAAACACTTTTGTTTTAAGAGTGTTTTGTGCAGTTCAACCAAAATGTCACACCGACAATGTTGCTTGATTGCTTGATCTTAGTGGAACTGCACAAGAGGAGATCTTACTTCCTATCCGTTAAGGCGAATTTGGTTCAGATTTTCTTCTTGTGAGTTGTTTGAATTCCGCATCATGAGAGGTCAGTACTAGCCTTCTTTCACATGATTCTACAGTGTGCTTTCATATGTTGTGCTACTTGTACGATAATGTTGCTTGATTTTAGTGAACTGCACAAATGGAGACAAGACTTCCAATCTGTATGTGCACCGTAATATCCCACTGAGGTAAGATAAGGATATTTCAAAACTGCTGGCATGTATTTTGCCACTTTCATCTGAAAATTAAGTTTAGTACTATACTTGTGCTCCCTAATTGACATGCCAAATCTTACATTGAAGGCGAAGCTTGTCTGTTATTGAACCAAGTGATGAAGGGGAAGAACAAGGGGAAGAAAAACAAAAATCAACTCCCGGTGCTGTAATGAAGCACTGGAACTGTGATGACACAAGTAATGATATAGTTTTGCATCTTAATTTATTGCTATGGCTGGAATGAGCAATTGTTTTGCCACTCATTTGATGCCACTCTTAATGTAATATGCAATTATCCCTACTTGTGCAAATAGGGATCTTATTTGAAGATACCATATATTTTAATGGAACTGCACAAGAAGATGTTGGAAACATTAAACTAATCGAGGAGTATATAGTAAGCATGGCCACCATCGTAGATAGCAACAGATGGTTCCGGAGAAGTGCTTCATCTATATGCTCTACACAATAAGCCTCCTGACAAAGGTTGGTACTCGCCCACTGATTTCATCCATATGATTGAGCTTTGTCATCTCTATTGGTGTTGTGCTACTGTTTAGATACTGTCATGAAAAAGTGGTATTGTCCTTGAGAAGTGCTTCATCTGTGTTGTTTTAAATATTTCCTTTCCTTTTTTCGAGCAAACAGGGATGCTAGCATTTAGTAGTCCTATTGTCTTTGCACAACAGGATCATCTTCCTCTGAAGAAGAATATGGAGTACGTGAAGTGACTAGTTCCGATTATGCCAGGATGAAGAAGCCATGTCTATCTTCTCATCAGAAGGAGCAGTTGAAGGATGGTTACATTACACCCCACAAGACCAAACTAACTTCAGCTTAGAAGGACTGACAAATCTGCATTTTTTTTGTGATGCACGAGTACAATGTTGTTCTAGGATTCTTTCTGGTGAGTTCCATTTTTCTAAAAGTGTGCTCTACATGGACCATGTATGTGCCTGTTGAAACTGTCAATTCATAGTACAGTTTGCTTTATACTAATCACTTTTTTGCATTTGTGCAAACAAGGGTGCTCAGCTTAATTTCAATGGGAATTGCACAAAATGTTCATGAATACATCGAATCATTCATTTCAACCACAAGAAAGGAGGTGCCGATAAGTTCAAGGCTTTGCAACATATAAGGGCGAAATCATACAAGCTATGCCCGAATTTGGTTGATTTTGGTGGAACTGCACAAAAAGAACAGCTGGTTTATTTAGCACGAGGTGCCATGTCAACGTCTGAACTGATGGCAAACCCTGCCCGTTCCACAATCGTAGGCATTTGATATTTTGGAATGGGACAACCTTGTCAAATTTTGCTCATTGATTTTAGCAAGACATGCATTTGATATTTTCGAATGGGACGCCCTTTGCTGTCAGCAACGTCGATCAGTTTTTTCTTTATTCTTTAGTTGTGAAGTAAATATTGCCTCTGACATGTGAGTCACTGAGATGCATAATCATCGATTGTTTTGAATGTTCTCTATGAATTGCCAGGCCTGTGTGTTTGATTGCAATGTACAGAAACGCTAAAAAGCTGCTCAAACTCTTTGTACTCCTTCTGTTCCTTTTTACTTTGCACAATGTGAAAGTGCATACTTTTTTGTGTAAGATTGGTCAAAGTAGAGATACTTTGACTGCAGACAGAACTTGTATGCAGACTAGAAAGGACCGGAGGGAGTACATGTGAAACTGCTGCAAACGAGGTGATCACCCTGGGAATAATGCTAGTACGTATTGTTTTGCATGTTCATCCAATGCCAGTGATACAGGAATTCGAACTAATCGAAATAAATTCATTCATACACGACCGAATTTCATATAAACATGCCGGATTTCATTACATTTCATACATTCTTCAACTAAAAAGGGGTGCGCTGGAGGTATAATTAATTAACCGAAGCTACCCACCTGTGTCCCGCTGAGCCGAACAGAAGCTTCAGTGACTTAACTGCAGGTGCAGTTGCGTAACTGACATGTGGCCTGTTGGGCCCACGTGTCAGTCGGCTAACTGCACCAGCAGTTAAGTAGAAGCAGCGTTCTTCTCCAGCGCAGCTCTCCGACTGCACGTCACAGCCAAGAAGCTAACCGGCCGTCAATGGTCAACCCGCCTAGCTTGGCTTCAACCAGAGGGTAGCAGCGGTGGCCTTACTTGGGCCCGAGCGGCGGCGACCTACCGTGTTCTACTCTTCCTTGTTTTCTGTGTGGCGCGGCCTCGTTGGTAGTGGGGCGGGGCCTCAGCGGAGCCGGCGATGTCCTCTGTCTGGTTGCTGGCGGGCGGCGCCTTAGCGGAGCGGTGGAAATCCTCCCCCACGTTGCCGGTAGGGTGGGGCCTCGGCTGAGCCAGCGATGTCCTCCGCCTCGTTGTTGGCAGGGCGGGGACTCATCGGAGCCAGCATTGTCCTCTGCCTCGTCCTCGGTCTCGCCAAACAGCACCTCGCCCGCTTCATCGCCCTCTTTGCTAGCCTCTTTGTAGGCGGCCACAGCCTCCGCCACCCGCATGCGGTACCGCCAGCGCTCGAGGCGGCCCTTGCGGGCGGAGCGGTACGAGTCGAGCAGTGCCTCCTACTCTGCCCGCTCCGCGGCAATCTGCTCCTCCGCCTGCAGGTGCTCCTGGAGGAGATGGTGGTTGTAGGCGGCGTCGGCATGCGCCTCCCGGAACTGCTCCTCACGCCTCTACCTTACCCTGTCCATATATTGGGCACGGGCCTCGCCGATGGTCATGGTGCAAGCACCGGCGAGGATGGAGCGGAGGAGGGGGTTGGTGCCGGATCATCGACTACCATGTTCTCCATTGGGATGTCGTCGTCCTTCGGCTGCCTGCCGGCCAGCCGGTCGGCAGCAATGGCTGCTAGCCATCTCCTTGTGGTCCATCGTTTGCCCGTCCCGAAGAGTGCTGGAGCGCGAGGAAGCCATGGTGGGTAGTAGTGGTGTGGACATGAGAAAGGGAACGGATGAGGATGACTGCGGCTATGGCCGGCGCAGCAGTTTATATAGTAATGGTGGGCGGGCAGAGGGACGGACGTGCGGCGCCGGAGTAGCCACCTCGGCAACCGTGTATCATTAATGTGGGTGGCAGATGGACAGACGGATGGCACTTGTGTCGTTTGAAGGCGGAGCAATCGCCTGCACCGGGAAGCGGGGCGGGCGGCGCTGACTGTTTCAGATGGAAAGCGCGCGCGGGCGAGGAGATGACTTTACTTGGAGAGGATGACAATGGGGACCCACCGGTTCCATAGCCTCACGTACGCAAGTGCCTCCTTATTATATTTATATATATATATAACTATAATTTATTTTGCTTCCTCCTGGTTTCCTGACATCACGGTCCCACACCATTGTCAACCTATGTAGTAGTCAATAAACGAGAGAATTGCACAAGAAGCGGCCGACAGCTGGGACCAAGCAGCTCGAGCAGTATTTGTGTTTTTGAGGTGTGAGCACTGCAGAGTTTTTCGATGTTTAGCCCAGATAATAATTTTTCTCCTCTGAACAACAACGAAAACATCGCTGGAGGTATTAACTGGGCGGGCTGTGGCCCGTCTAGCCCAGGCCAGATATCCAGCCCAGATATTAATTTTTTTCAAGCTGAAAATGGCTAGCCCAGCTATACATTTTTTAGGAATACCCAGGCAAGGTCAAGTTGTTATTCTCCACCCCGCTGGGCTGCAAATTTTCCTATGAGGGATGCATTAGGCTTAACAAGAAAATTGGCTTTAAGAAATAATAAATGGGATGTAATTATAGAAACTGGGCAGTAACTATAAAAAAATGCACCAAACACGTGATTACTTTATAAAGTATTATTTTTGGATATTGAAAATTTTAATTTCATTAATTGTTGCGAGCGCAATGTTTCGTTGGATTTTTACGAAATATAAATTTATATTGAAATTGTATTTAATCTGACTAGAAATTTTGGGATAAAAATATTTCGGATCCCATCAAAATGTGGGAAATTTTATTGAATTCTGTTTTGAACGGTTGGTTGAAATGGGTTGTACTTTTAACAAACTGTAAATGGGTTGTAGTAAATTCCATTAGAACTCAAAAATGGGCTACACATTCTTACAAATCTCGAATGGGCTATAAGTTCTCTACGACACACTTCTGGCCTTACTAAGTTGACGCGTCCCCTAAAAAAACAGAGTTCACGCGTATGCAAGGCTTTGTCAACTTATAGTCAACACACGGTTCTAGCAGCAGTGGCCGTTGGATGTCCATCCAACGGATGCCGTGCTTCTTTTTCAATCTCGGATATTCTAGCTTCACCCGCCCAAAAAATGATTCCTCCCCCTGACATCTGGGGCGCACCGTTTCGGAAGCTGACCTATGGGCCTACTAAGTTGACGTACCAAGGGCTTTGTCAACTTAGTCAATATAAACGATTCTAGTTGCAGTGACCGTACGATGTCCATTCAATGGTCGTCGTGCTTCTTCAACCTCTGGTCTTCTTGCTCCAGCCGCCCAAAGCAGCGTCGGTCGTGCCGCCTGCTCCTGCCTCCCGTGGCCGGCTGTGCTGCCACGGAGGCCTCACGGCCCCCTACTACTCCCACCGCTGGCCAGGCCATCCCTCCACTCACCCACACCCCCTGTTATTCTGCGGCGACGGCAGCGCAACCGAACCAGTGAACCCTCGTACTCCTCTCCGTGTGTGCATCCATTGTCGCGTCGTCCCCTTCCTAGGCCTCGCCGTCGTCCACCGCCCTGGTGCTCTCGGCGCGGCATGGTCAACGTGGTCAAGGAACGACTTCCATCGGATGTGGACTGTACGTGGAGAGGCTGACAGCTGGGTCCATGGCAGCCACAAGGAAGTGCCTCCTTATTACGCGCAAAATAATTATTCCTCCACCTGACAGCGGGGCCCCACCAGATGGGCCACCGTATTTCGTGAAAAAATGATTCGCCCCCTGACTGCTGGGACCCACGAGCTACATCTTCACACGCAAGGAAGTGCGTCCGGGAAAAAAATGATTCGCCCCCATGACTGCTGGGACCCACCAGCTACATCTTCGCATGCAAGGAAGTGCGTCCAAAAAAACAATTCGCCCCCCGACTGCTGGGACCCACCAGCTACACCTTCGCACGCAAGGAAATGCGTCCGAGCAAAAAAATGATTCACCCCCTGACTGCTGGCACCAAGCAGCTACACCTTCGCACGCAAGGAAGTGCGTCCGGGCAACGAAAAAACAAAATGATTCGCCCCCCTGACTGCTGGGACCCACCAGCTACATCTTCGCACGTAAGGAAGTGCCTGACAGTCGGGACCCACCTGGTCGAAGCGTACGTAGCATTGTCATTCTGGTCGCGAACGTGTACGTACATACTGGTCGATGTAGAGGCGCGCACGTGTCGTAGTAGACGCGCGCACGTGTCGTAGTAGAGGCGCGCACGTAGCATGTACACGTACGTACCGCGGCCAGGGTGCAAGAAAGAAAATACGGCCACGTGTGTGTACATGTGGGCGGGGTCTCGAACGCCTACTCGCGCATACGTACGGCGAGGGCTCGTTGACATGGCTGAGTCAGAACGGAGAAACAGTGTCATCGTCATGTTCATGGGGAGGCAACGGAATGCGTTGTGTTCATGGGGAGGCTACGGAATGCGTCGTGTTCATCGGGAGGCAACAGAACGCGTGGGAGCCAACCGGCTGGGTCGGAACGGAATGTGTGGTCGTGTTCATCAGGAGGGCTTGGACGGAACAGGCGATGGTAACGAGGTCTGGCGTACCGCAGAACGGAGGAAATGGCCTTGTGTTCGACCGGCCACGTTCGAAACTGGATCCTGTTCATCGGGAGGGGTCTGGCGTACCACAAAACGGACGAAACGGACCTCCTATGTTCGAAACGAGGGTCCTGTTGATCAGGAGGGGTGTGGCGTGCCGCAAAACGGACGAAACGGACCTCCTACGGTCGAAACGGGGTTCCTATTCATCAGGAGGGGTGTGGCGTACCGCAAAACGGGACCCAACGGGATATTGTTCATCTCCACCGTCGACCTCCTCCAGCCTCCACGGGCTACCGTCGACCTCCTCCAGCCTCCACGGGCTCCTGTTCATCCAGCCTCCACCGCGCGCTACTCCACCGGCTAATGTTCAACCACCCCTCCACAGTCTACTGTTCATCCAGCCCTCCACACCACGGGGTCCTGTTCAACCACCCCTCCACGGGCACCCCTCCACCGTCTACTATTCATCCAGCCCTGAACACCATGGGGTTCTGTTCAACCACCCCTCCACGGGCACCCCTCCACCGTCTACTATTCATCTAGAGGCAACGCCACCGCTCACTGTTCATCAACCCCCCCCACCCCCGCAACGCTCACTGTTCATCCCAGAGGTAGCATCGATCGGCTTCAGTTAGCAGCAGTAGCGAAGGAACCGCTCGATCGGCTTCAGTTAACAGCCATCGATAGATCGCTCGGGTTCAGTAATGCGTAGCCTGCAGTGCAACCGCTCGGGTTCAGTTAGAGCCTAACGCCTCGCTCGGGTTCAGTTAGAGCCAACGCCCCGCACACAGCGCGTACGTGTACAAGAGAAACGCGCATCGCTCGGCCCCCCACCTCCCACCGTAACCGGGAACTCCCCGAAATTTTCCTCCCCCTCGCTTCTACCATGGTTTTTCCATCATGGACGGCCCAAAGAATGTCATGCAACTGCGTCTTCGGCCCGCCCAGGACGAAAAGCCCATTTTCTGTCATGATTTTTTTTCATAGAAGTAGGAGCCCACCACATCTATGATGATACCGAGTTTTGTCAGAATTATCGTCATAGAAGTGTCATATGTATGATAGAAAAAAAATTCATTCGGCCCAAAATGTCACGGATGTGTCTTTTTTTTGTAGTGTATACATGTCGCTCTTGATTCATTGCACATCCCGGTACACCGCCGGGGGCATTCATATAGAGTCATATCTTGTTCTAGTATCGAGTTGTAATTTTTGAGTTGTAAGTAAATAGAAGTATGATGATCTTCTTTTTTTAGAGCATTGTCCCATGTGAGGGAATAAAAGAAGAAAAAAAAAGAAAAGAAAAATAAAAGAAAGAAAAAATGAGAGAAAAAGAGAGAAGGGGCAATGTTACTATCCTTTTCCATACTTGTGCTTCAAAGTAGCATCTTGATCTTCATGATATAGAGTCTCCTATGTTATCACTTTTATATACTAGTGGGAATTTTTCATTATTGAACTTGGCTTGTATATTCCAACGATGGGCTTCCTCAAAATGCCCTAGGTCTTCATGAGCAAGCAAGTTGGATGCACACCCACTTAGTGTTCTTTTTGATCTTTCATAAACTTATAGCTATAGTGCATTTGTTGCATGGCAATCCCTACTCACTCACATTGATATTTACTGATGGGCATCTCCATAGCCCGTTAATACGCCTAGTTGATGTGAGACTATCTCCCTCTTTTTGTCTTCTCCACAACCACCTTCTATTCCACCTATAGTGTTATGTCCGTGGCTCATGCTCATGTATTGCGTGAAAGTTGAAAAGGTTTGAGAACATTAAAAGTATGAAACAATTGCTTGGCTTGTCATCAGGGTTGTGCATGATTTGAATATTTTGTGTGATGAAGATAGAGCATAGCCAGACTATATGATTTTGTAGGGATAAGCTTTCTTTGGCCATGTTATTTTGAGAAGACATAATTATTTTGTTAGTATGCTTGAAGTATTATTGTTTTTATGTCAATATTAAACTTTTGATTTGAATCATATGGATCAGAACATTCATGCCACAATAGATAAAAATACATGTATAAATATATTAGGTAGCATTCCACATCAAAAATACCGTTTTTATCATTTACCTACTCGAGGACGAGCAGGAATTAAGCTTGGGGATGCTTGATACGTATCCAACATATCTATAATTTTTTATTGTTCCATGCTATTATATTATCTGTTTTGGATGTTTATTATGCATTAATATGCTATTTTATATTATTTTTGGTACTAACCTATTAACCTAGAGCCCAGTGCCAGTTCCTGTTTTTTCCTTTTTTAGAGTTTCGCAGAAAAGGAATATCAAACGAAGTCCAAACAGAATAAAACTTTCGCGATGATTTTTCTTGGACCAGAAGACATCCAGAGGACTTGCAGTGCATGTCAGGAAAGCCACAAGGCGGCAACAAGGATGGAGGGCGCGCCTAGGGAGTAGGGCGCGCCCCCCACCCTTGTGGGCCCCTCGTGACTCCACCGACCTATTTCTTCCGCCTATATATTCTCAAATATTCCAAAACCTACCACGAGAGCCACGAAAACACTTTTCCACCGCCGCAACCATCTATAACCGTGAGATCCCATCTAGGGACCTTTTCCAGCGTCCTGCCGGAGGAGGATTCGATCACGGAGGGCTTCTACATCAACACCATTGCCTATCTGATGAAGCGTGAGTAGTTTAACACAGACCTACGGGTCCATAGCTAGTAGCTAGATGGCTTCTTCTCTCTCTTTGATTCTCAATACCATGTTCTCCTCGATGTTCTTGGCGATCTATTCGATGTAATACTCTTTTTGTGGTGTGTTTGCCGAGTCCGATGAATTGTGGATTTATGATCAGCTTATCTATGAATATTATTTGATTCTCCTCTGAATTCTTATATGCATGATTTGATATCTTTGCAAGTCTCTTCGAACTATCGATTTTTTTGGCCAACTAGATTGGTTTTTCCTGCAATGGGAGAAGCGCTTAGCTTTGGGTTCAATCTTGCGGTGCTCGATCCTAGTGACAGAAGGTGAACCAACACATATTGTATTGTTGCCATCAAGGATAACAAGATGGGGTTTATATCATATTGCATGAGTATATCCCTCTACATCATGGCATCTTGCTTAAAGCGTTACTCTGTTCTTTTGAACTTAATACTCTAGATGCATGCTGGATAGCGGTCGATGTGTGGAGTAATAGTAGTAGATGCAGGCAGGAGTCGGTCTACTTGATATGGACGTGATGCCTATGTTCATGATCATTGCCTTAGATATCGTCATAACTTTGTGATTTTCTATCAATTGCTCGGCAGTAATTTTTTCTTAATAGTAATTTGTTCAACAGTAATTATGCTCAATACTTATGCTCAATTTGTCTGGGCCTCGAGTAGATATTCTCATAATTTGTCTCGGGGACCACGTCTTAAGAAAAAATCACCGGAGATAGAAGCCATGGATATCCAAACCTATGGCCCTCGAGTGGTTGCTCCATATGCTAAGACACAGGCTCGGAGCATGTCCTATGAGTAATTATGAAAGGGAGACAACTTCGGAAATGTCTCCAAGTCCCAGACAAGCCTGATCTTTACAAGGACGTCAATCACCAAGCCATTGACCTTCAGCCTGATTTGACTTACCGTGAGAGGCCCATTTGCATTTTGGATGAGGCTGAGCGATGCACTCGAAGCCGCACGATCAAGTACTTCAAGGTCCAGTGGAGCAACCACTCTGAAGCAGAAGCAACCTGGGAACGTGAGGACTACCTTAGATCCGAGTTTCCATATCTCTTTAAAGCCTAGTTTAGGAATCTCGGGGACGAGATTCTTGTAAGGGGGGTAGGTCTGTCACACCCTGCATTCTGTAACATGTCATTTGCATTAATAAAGCATGAAAATTTGGACCAACAATTTTTTTTGCATTACTTGGCTTTTACTTTGAAGTTGGTTTTCTCTATGTGGTTTTTCAAGTGCTCTTTATAGTCAACTACCCTAGCTCCTATAGTTCATCTCCTTGTCCCAAACTTCTGCCCAATGATCATGCCATGTGTATAGAGCAATGTAGTATTTTCTTACAAAAATAATTTGGCCAAAAAGTATTTTTCAAAAATTAGTTTTCCAAAAACCCCTGGATTGAGGTTTGCACTACAAGTACTCAATTAAGGGAAGTAAAAATATTTTAAAAAATATATTTAACTCCTATAGATATAGGATACCCAGAAACCACAAAAATCTAATTTTAAAAGTCATTTTCCTATTCTATTTCAAGGATTTTTCTAAAGGCCAGAAATGGTCTTAAATAGGTTAAAATTATTTGAAAGCTTTAAAAATATTTGAGAAAAATTAGGGACACTCAATGGACATATATTTTCCATATATATGAGTTCCAACACATGGTTATGATCAAAATATTGGACAAAACCTCCCAAAACCATTTCTGCCCATTTCAAGGATTTGAAATATTTCTACAAGAAATATTTTCATAAAAATCCAAGGAAAATCCAGCAAGTCACAAATGCATATTGTGATCACCTTGCAAAGCCTCATGTCAATTAAAGTCATTTTGGTTCACCAAAATGCCTCAAAACCCTCTCTGACCAAAACCATATTTGAACAAGTTTGTACTACCAACTTTCTCTCCTTGACCCCAACTTTTGTGAGCATGATCACATGACCAAATGAGGCCACTACACCAAGTGGTGCATCAAGGAGAAGTGATTTGCTCAACTAGATCTACACAAGTCTATTTCTGCTCATTTCTAGGGTTTGCCAAAGTTACATTGGCAACTTTTCCCAAATAAGCTCAAATTTTGTGGCACACCCTATTTCTAAGTGTATTTCCATCCTGTTAAGTATCAAGGCAATTGGAGTTCATATGCTTGCCCAAAACTTTATCAAACACCTTCTGACATTTTGCAAAAACCACTGTTTTGACCCCTTCCACTATTCTTCGTGAGCTCCAATTTTTACCACAACCCCTTCTAGTCCACTTCTACCTCCAGTAACAATGGCAAGTCCACAGCTCACTTATTGGATGGGTAAAACCCCTCCTTCTCTCTCTGGACAGCCCCTGTACCCCTCTTCCTCACCTCCCTCCTCACCCCAGTGGCCATCCATGGCATCCAATGCCCCCTCCCCTTTATTTACTCCCTCCTAGAGCATCCAGACATCAGTGGCCGCGCCCACAAGGCATATAATATGCCATGCCGGCCATATGGGCGCTTTGGAGCGCTCCCGCACTGTAGCCGCCCCCTTCCAGCCATTTCCGGCCACCTCGGGCCTCCCCAGCACGCCCGACGAGACGCCTCGGCGTCCGGGACACGGTAGCTGGTCGCCCCCTCCTCCTTCTCTCTCTCTCCTGCCCCTGCTCGCACGTGCTCCATGGCCGCCCGAGCGCTCCAATGAGGGAGCTCACACGCGCGGCATCTCTGACCCGTACCCGCTCCCTCTCTTCTTCCCCTGGGCGTAGTCGACCCCCACAAACACCCTAGACACAACCAAACAGGCCCCCGTGACCCGTGGCAACGGTAACGAGCTCGCCGGCGCACGAGCCCACGGTGGACCGCCGTTCGCCTATTTAAGGCCTCCCCGAGCCCTTCCACCCTCACCACTCACTCACTGCACCATCAAAACCTCCCCCTGCACCTCCAGTTCGCCTCCAGAGCCGCCCGAGCTCGAGATCGAGCTCGAGCTCCGCCGCTTCGGCTCGCCGGAGTTCGCGAGGTACAGGCCGTCCCCGGCCCCCTTTTCTCTCGATCTAGATTCCCCGCAGCTCCCTAATCATTTCCCCCTTGCTTCCCCTCTCTGTAGCTACCGGAAACGGCCGGAGCCACTGGCTCCCGAAGCTCCTCCACCGCAGCTCCTCATCCCCGGCGAACCAGGCAGCTCCGGTGACGCCCGCCACCTCCACCCGATCGGCGACGTAGCACTGAGTCCAGCCGTGCCCTCGCCCGACCTCGCCGTGGCCTACGCCGTCGCCGGTGAGCTTGCCGTCCCCTCTGGCCTAGGGTTGACGACGACGGCCGTGGGGCCCGTCCGTCAGCCCCTCGCCCTGACGCCTGGGCCCCGCCCGTCAGGTTTGAACCTGGCGCGCGCGCGTGCATCGGCGCGCTGGGCCGCCTCGCTAGCTGGGCCTGCTGCCCTGCGGCCGTTCTGGCCCAGCAGGCACAGTGCCCTTCTTCTTTTTATTTTTCTGTCATTATTCCAAAAATTCCACAGGATTAAATAATAATCCAAATGCAACAATTCCAGTTCCTAAAATCTTGTAAAAATCCCACCTATTTAATGGTGTAACTCTCATATATGTCCATCAAACTTTTCTGCACTGTTCAAATTTAAATTCAAATTTGAGCATTTATATTCCCCTCTAAAAATCCATTTCTCCTATTCCACAACTCCAAATCCAAAACTAGGAATTTTCCCCTTCTTAGTTTTCAACCTAGTATTTTATAAAAATGAGTTGACATTTTTCTGAGCACTTTGATTTTTCTGTTTTATTATTGCCTTATTTTCTCGTTATTATTTTGCGACGATAGATTGCGTTGCTGACGAAGGAGTTGGACCAGAAGACTTTGAAGACCCAGAAGGCTGTTGAGCCAGGCAAGCAGCCCTTTGACCATGTCTATGAAACCTTTTTATGCATGTCATATAGCACTTTATTAGTGTTGCATCGGAATCATGATGAGATGATAACCACTTTGGTGGATTGCCTTCGTTACTTCCTCGTTGATACCTGCATTATGCATGACCCTGCCTTCTTATGAGGGTTATGCCGGTGGGAGTAGATAGGATGCTAAAGTAGTTGCTACGCAAAAAGGGACATGAATATGCATGGTGATGGAGACAAAGTATTTTCAAAGGACTTTTCGAAAACCCCGTCGGGTGCCACTTATGCCCGAGGAAGATGATGAGTTGGGTAACCACTTGATGACGAAGTGGTGTACCGAGGCAAGTGTGTGTGTTGTTTCTCAAAACGGATTGGTTTAAGTTGCGACCGTTATTCCAACCTTACATGCGCAACCACTCTACCCTTATATGGGAAAGGGCATTATTGATTACCTAGGCCGATACTAGCTTGGAGCCCGCATTACTAGTGAAGGCGGAGAGTTGGTGCTCTCTCTCGGGACGGGGTCGTGCCAGGTAGGGCGGCCATGACTGTTTTCACAGGGCACCGGATACACCGTTGTGTCCCCTCTCGGATGTTACGATCTCGAGTGAGTCTCGCATGATGTACATCATGAGGACACGGAACAACGAGTGGACTCCTTGTTAGTGTCGTCTAGGGAAAGGTAGTGATCGGGTGCTTACCCCGGGTACTTGAGGTACCGCGGGTCGTGGATGACACGGAAGTTCCCCGGATCTTGTGGGTAAAGTGTGCAACCTCTGCAGAGTGTAAAACTATTCGAAAAGTCGTGTCCACGGTCAAGGACAGTTGGGTAACCGCTCTTGGGCTACATCCACTTGTTTTCAACCAGTGTGTGTGGGGGGGGGGGGGGAAGAACTACTTGGGTCAAGTCAGAGGACTTGACATGATTGAGTTGGGTTGGTGCCCTCTCTATTTATGATGATATCTGTTACCTGTCCTCATGGTTACTTAAACTCTCCTGATGCATGTCTTACAAGTTGTTGAACATATCATTGCACTCAAAACTAGCTTTCCGCAAAAATTTACCTATATCATGCAATGTTGTATCTTGAACCAAAACATGGGTTGCTTGCGAGTACATTCAAAGTACTCATTGGCTTGCCACTGGTTATTTAATTGGCCAGGCATGGAAGAACAGGAGTTCGAAGAAGAGTTCTTTGGAGACGAACATGCGAACTAGGACGTTTCCCAGCCAGAATGCCTGTAGGGTTAAGGCAGATGGCATGGGTTCTATTTATCGACGAAGATTTCCGCTGCTTGTGTTTCATTTGATGTTCAGCCCTTAAGGCTTTATCAATGTAAGACTTGACCATAATGGTCATAATTTCTGTAAGGCGATATGTATGGATGTAAGACTCTTGTTATTCAGCTTCTGTGTGTTCAGTGAGCATTGATCTCTGGGATCACTATACACATGCATTCGGTGATCACGACTTATGAGTCGGGGTCCCCACATAGCTGGTATCAGAGCCATCCTGACTGTAGGAAGCCTTAGTTAGCATGGACGTTAGTTAGCTTGAGACCATCTGAACCTCTCTTATTTTCTAAGCTTATCCACCCAAGATATGTTTCCCTTATTGACCTCTCCCATTCAACCTTTGTAGATGGCTGTCGTACCCGAAGACTTCCTGACCACCGGATTTCCCGTGCTTCTCGAGGATAGCCTCAAGAAGTGCCAGTTCCACCGAGCCCCCATTTTTACCTACCATGAGCATTGGATCAATGACACCGAGACGGAGTATCAGGTGGAAGTGATCGTGAAGGCCAATGACTCCCCAACAAGCTGGTTCTTCGAGGGACCCCAGATGGCAACACTAGTTCTTGCCGTCGGGACGTCAACCCTCAAGGCACTCACCCGCCTCCGAGACCTTCTTCCAGAGATGGCAGACGAGATGGCAACCCGCTTCTTGCCTTATCGGAAGGAAGGTGAGGATGAGAGCAGTGCACCAGCTCCACCACTAGAAGAAGGACTTCCACTCCGATTCCAGACCTACTTCAGTCTTTGTGCCGATAGTTTGGCACAACACTTGGCCTCGGAATCTATGGAACTCCGAAAGGAACTTCATGAGACCAAGGCCCTTCTTAGCCAAGCACAAGAGAAGACGGATAGGATCAAGAAGGAAGGTGCTCCCCCTGGACAACCCGCAATCGCATACAGAGGCGGAAGACCCCCGAAGGATGGAGAACCACCACAGCAACACCGCATGAGTGCAAAGGAATACCGCAAGCTCTTCGCACCACAGGCAAAGCAACACCGTGTTGAACTCCTCCACTCCCCCACCCCTTCAAATGAAGAGGAAAGTCAGGCCACCGATGACGAGGAGGAAGACCCAGAAGAGCCAGACTACGCGACCGAGCATTCCACCACTTAGGCATCATTCGCAAACCAGATATGCCCGTTAGCAACCCCTATGGTAGGATAGGTCGTGTACCCCCATGCGAAGTCGAGTCCTTGTAATGGTTCATATGAAACCATGTAGTGTTATGTTTGCTTTTGATGTGTTTGATGGACGTTGTGCTTTCCTTCGGGAACTTGTAAGCGACTACATCACCCATTTGGATTTTAATGGATGTGTTTTGCCCTTGCATGAAAAACCATTAGTGCCATACCAACCCCCTTACTAGGCATCCCATCTATATTGCTTTCCCCATCTTTCCCAATCACGAGACCTTGATCGCTCCAACAGGATGCCTGTTGTAACTCGTACTGGTACCTCTACCCAGCAGCAAGAAGCCGGAGAAGGAGCCAGTCAGGACCAAACCCAAGGACAAGTTCCACCACCGCCACCACCTCCAAGCATGGACATGGCTCAGCTTCTCCAAGCCTTCCGAGAGGAACGCCAAGCCAACACTGCAGCCCTCCAGATGATTGCTCAAGCTGTCAACCGCCAGCCGGTGGGGAACGGCAATGGACGTTCCACGTTGGTGGAGTTCAAGAAGCATGCACCACCCACCTTCATCAAGACTGCTGAACCCCTGGATGCAGACGACTGGGTCCGCAACAATTAGGATCTGTTGGAACTGGTCGGATGCACTGAGGACCGTGATAAGGTGGCATATGCTGCTCACTGTCTCGGGGGAACTGCTAGAGCTTGGTGGGATGGATTCAAGGCCATGCGTGCTGAGCAAAACATCACTTGGAATGACTTCAAGGCAGAATTCCGCAAGGCCCACATTCCTTCCGGAATCATGGGCATCAAGAAGCGCGAGTTCCGAGCCCTGAAGCAAGGTAGTAGCACCGTCAAGGTGTACATGCATAAGTTCAGTGTTCTCTCAAGGTATGCCCCTGAAGATGTCAGCACTGATGCTGCCAAAAGGGAGCACTTCATGCAAGGCCTTAACCAGACTCTGCAGTACTCGCTTGTTGTGTGTGACTGCTAGACCTTTCCTGATCTAGTAAACAAGGCACTCATGCTTGAAGACAAGCGACGTGCTTTGGATGATACCCGCAAGCGCAAGATGATCAGCAAGGGTAGCTCCAGCAACCAGAAGCCTCGCCCGTGGCAGCCAGCCCCGGTCAAGCCAACCTATCGGCAGCCAAGAGCTCCTGCACCCCGCACCAACTATCCAACTCAGCAGTATGCCAACCCCACGCCAGCTTACAACAACCCCAATAACAATGATGTCAAGAGCAGCAACCCCAACCAAGTCACTTGCTTTGGATGTGGTTAGCCAGGACACTACTCTAAGAATTGCCCCAACAAGAAGCCCGACGCCCCGCACCCCAATGCGCAGAACCCAGGGCAAGGCCGTGGAATGCCACCAAGGAACCAAGTTCCCCGCAACCCACCCAACAACGGCAGGGGTCGTGTGAATCATGTCACTGCTAAAGAAGCCCAGGAAGACCCGGACGTCGAGCTGGGTACGTTCCTTGTCAACTCAACACCTGCAACTGTCTTGTCTGATTCTGGAGCCACGCATTCATTTTTCACTCAAGCTTTGCATTCAAAAGTGGCATGACCCCTACACCCCTGAATAACCCTATGGTGGTACAAACCCCCGGAGCAGAGATGAGAGCCAAGATAGGATGTAAAGGAGTCGGGATTGTCATTAATGGGGTAGACTTCCAAGCAGACCTTATCATCTTAAGATCACAAGGCTTGGATGTGATCTTAGGAATGGATTGGCTCATCAAGCACCAAGGCTTGTTAGATTGTGCCAACCGGACCGTCACAGTGACCAATGACCAAGGACTCGAAGTTAAGTTTGCTCCCAACCCCTCCCCTGCTCAAGGCACCCAAGTCAACTGTCTGTCAGAAGTTGGATTGGAACAAGTGCCGGTAGTATGCGAGTACCCCGATGTCTTTCCTGATGAGCTACCGGGAATGCCTCCTGACCGAGACATCGAGTTCATCATCGAGCTCATGCCCGGAGCAGGACCCATTTATAAGAAGCCTTATAGAATGGGATCGGAAGAGTTAGCAGAGTTGAAGAAGCAACTGGAAGAGCAGTTGAGGAAATGATTTATCCGCCCTAGTGCCTCCCCTTGGTGATCGCATGTTCTGTTTGTGGCAAAGAAGGACGGTACCATCCGCTTATGCATTGACTACCGCTCCCTCAATGAAGTTACAATCAAGAACAAGTATCCACTTCCCAAGATTGAAGATCTGTTTGATCAACTCAATGGGGCCAAGGTGTTCTCCAAGATTGACCTCAGATCTAGGTACTACCAGCTGAAGATCAGACCCCAAGATATTCCGAAGATGGCATTTGTAACCAGATATGGCCTGTATGAGTGCATGGTCATGTCCTTTGGATTGACCAATGCCCCAGCTTACTTCATGTATCTCATGAATAAGGTCTTCATGGAATATTTGGACAAGTTTGTCGTTGTCTTCATTGATGACATTCTTGTCTTCTCAAAGTCGGAAGAAGAGCACGAGCAACACTTGAGGATGGTCCTAGACAAGCTTCGAGAGCACCAACTATATGCCAAGTTCAGCAAGTGTGAATTTTGGCTGCGCGAAGTAGGATTTTTGGGTCATGTTTTGACCGAAGAAGGATTGTCGGTCGATCCCACTAAGATTGAAGCCGTGACCGAATGGCAATCCCCAAGCAATGTGAAGGAAGTCAGAAGCTTCCTCGGACTCGCGGGATATTACCGCAAGTTCGTTGAAGGATTCTCTAGCATTTCCTGACCCATGACTCATCTCTTGAAGAAGGACAAGAAATTTGAATGGACGCCTAAGTGTGAAGAAAGCTTCCAGGAGCTGAAGAAGAGATTGACCACCGCCCCAGTTTTGGCCACACCAGATATACACAAGGAGTTTGTGATATATTGTGATGCGTCAAAAACCGGACTGGGAGGTGTTCTGATGCAAGAGGGCAGAGTCGTAGCTTACCTTTCAAGGCAACTACGGCCTCAGGAAGAGAACTATGCTACTCATGACCTCGAGTTGGCAGCTGTATTTCATGCCCTGAAGACCTGGCGACATTACCTCCTAGGGAAGCGGTGTGAGATATACATAGGTCACAAAAGTCTGAGGTATATTTTCACTCAAAGGGAATTGAACATGAGGCAAAGAAGATGGCTAGAGTTGATCAAGGATTATGACCTCAGTGTTCAATACCACCCTGGAAAGGCTAATGTGGTAGCAGATGCATTAAGCAGAAAGGCTTGTTCCTTGAATGCTATGCTTAAGAAAAGGCTACCCGCCTTGTATGAAGAACTTGAATGCTTCGAGTTGGAACTGGTTGCACCAGGATTCTTAGCCAACCTTGAAGTCAAGCCTACCCTGATGAATGATATTAAGGAAGCTCAGAAGGGACACGAAAGTATTGAAGGCATCAAGAGGAAGATCAAGGCAGGCAAGGCCCTCGGATTCTCAGAGGATGAGCAAGGAATCGTGTGGTTTGGGAATCGCATTTGCGTACCCAACAAGATTGAGCTCAAGAATTTGATCTTGCAAGAAGCTCATGACACCCCATATTCCATCCACCCCGGAGGAACCAAGATGTATCAAGACCTAAAGGAAAGATTTTGGTGGCATGGCATGAAGAGAGAAATAGCCACTTTCGTCGCAAAGTGTGACATATGCCAAAGGGTCAAAGATGAACATCAATGACCCGCTGGATTGTTACAGCCTCTCAAGGTGCCCGAATGGAAATGGTATAAAGTCGGAATGGACTTCATCACTGGATTACCCAGGTCAAATAAGGGACATGACTCCATCTGGGTCATAGTCGACCATTTTACCAAAGTAGCCCATTTCATTCCTGTCAAAACAACTTACAAGGGAAACCAGCTAGCCAGCCTCTACATCAACAGAATCGTAAGCCTTCATGGTGTTCCCAAAGAGATTGTGTCAGACTGAGGAACCCAGTTTACCTCAAGGTTCTGGAAGAAGTTCCAAGAGGCCATGGGGACCAAGTTGTCCTTCAGCACTGCTTTCCACCCACAGACCGGAGGTCAGACAGAACGAGTGAATCAGATACTCAAGGACATGCTCCGAGCCTGTGTCTTAGCATATGGAGCTAGGTGGGAAGATTGTCTCCCTTTCGCCGAGTTCTCCTACAACAATAGTTATCAGACAAGCCTCCAGATGGCGCCATTTGAGGTGTTGTACGGACGCAAGTGTCGCACACCCCTCAATTGGTCAGAGACCGGAGAAGGGCTAGTCTTTGGGCCTGATATCCTCCGTGAGGCAGAAGAGCAAGTCCAGCTCGTCAGAGAGCGTTTGAAGACTGCCAAGTAAAGGCAGAAGAGCTACGCTGACTCACGTCGAAGAGACATGAACTTCCGAGTTGGAGACCATGTCTATCTCCGGGTCACACCTCTCAAGGGAACCCAGGGCTTCCATGTCAAAGGAAAGCTCGCCCCAAGATACATCGGCCCCTTCAAGATCATTGACCGACGAGGAGAAGTGGCTTACCAGTTGGAACTGCCACCTGAACTATCCGATGTGCACAACGTATTCCATGTGTCACAACTCCGGAAATGTCTCCAAGTCCTAGACAAGCCTGATCTTTACAAGGACGTCAATCACCAAGCCATTGACCTTCAGCCTGATTTGACTTACCGTGAGAGGCCCATTTGCATTTTGGATGAGGCTGAGCGATGCACTCGAAGCCGCACGATCAAGTACTTCAAGGTCCAATGGAGCAACCACTCTGAAGCAGAAGCAACCTGGGAACGTGAGGACTACCTTAGATCCGAGTTTCCATATCTCTTTAAAGCCTAGTTTAGGAATCTCGGGGACGAGATTCTTGTAAGGGGGGTAGGTCTGTCACACCCTGCATTTTGTAACATGTCATTTGCATTAATAAAGCATGAAAATTTGGACCAACAAAAACTTTTGCATTATTTGGCTTTTATTTTGAAGTTGGTTTTCTCTATGTGGTTTTTCAAGTGCTCTTTATAGTCAACTACCCCACCTCCTATACTTCATCTCCTTGTCCCAAACTTCTGCCCAATGATCATGCCATGTGTATAGAGCAATGTAGTATTTTCTTACAAAAATAATTTGGCCAAAAAGTATTTTTCAAAAATTAGTTTTCCAAAAACCCCTGGATTGAGGTTTGCACTGCAAGTACTCAATTAAGGGCAGTAAAAATATTTTCAAAAATATATTTGACTCCTATAGATATAGGATACCCAAAAACCACAAAAATCTAATTTTAAAAGTCATTTTCCTATTCTATTTAAAGTATTTTTCTAAAGGCCAGAAATGGTCTTAAATAGGTTAAATTTATTTAAGAGCTTTAAAAATATTTGAGAAAAATTAGGGAGACTCAATGGACATATATTTTCCATATACATGAGTTCCAACACATGGTTATGATCAAAATATTGGACAAAACCTCCCAAAACCATTTCTGCCCATTTCAAGGATTTGAAATATTTCTACAAGAAATATTTTCATAAAAATCCAAGGAAAATCCAGCAAGTCACAAATGCATATTGTGATCACCTTGCAAAGCCTCATGTCAATTAAAGTCATTTTGGTTCACCAAAATGCCCCAAAACCCTCTCTGACCAGAACCATATTTGAACAAGTTTGTACTACCAACTTTCTCTCCTTGACCCCAACTTTTGCGAGCATGATCACATGACCAAATGTGGCCACTACACCAAGTGGTGCATCAAGGAGAAGTGATTTGCTCAACTAGATCTACACAAGTCTATTTCTGCTCATTTCTAGGGTTTGCCAAAGTTACATTGGCAACTTTTCCCAAATAAGCTCAAATTTTGTGGCACACCCTATTTCTAAGTGTATTTCCATGATGTTAAGTATCATGGCAATTGGAGTTCATATGCTTGCCCAAAACTTTATCAAACACCTTCTGACATTTTGCAAAAACCACTGTTTTGACCCCTTCCACTATTCTTGGTGAGCTCCAATTTTTACCACAACCCCTTCTAGTCCACTTCTACCTCCAGTAACAATGGCAAGTCCACAGCTCACTTATTGGATGGGTAAAACCCCTCCTTCTCTCTCTGGACAGCCCCTGTACCACTCTTCCTCACCTCCCTCCTCACCCCAGTGTCCATCCATGGCATCCAATGCCCCCTCCCCTTTCTTTACTCCCTCCTAGAGCATCCAGACATCACTGGCCGCGCCCACAGGGCATATAATATGCCATGTCGGCCATATGGGCGCTCTGGAGCGCGCTACAGTGCGCTCCCGCACTGTAGCCGCCCCCTTCCAGCCGCTTCCGGCCACCTCGGGCCTCCCCAGCACGCCCGACGAGACGCCTCGGCGTCTGGGACACGGTAGCTGGTCGCCCCCCTCCTCCTTCTCTCTCTCCTGCCCCTGCTCGCACGCGCTCCATGGCCGCCCGAGCGCTCCAATGAGGGAGCTCACACGCGCGGCATCTCTGACCCGTTCCCGCTCCCTCTCTTCTTCCCCTGGGCGTAGTCGACCCCCACGAACACCCTAGACACAACCAAACAGGCCCCCGTGACCCGTGGCGACGGCAACGAGCTCGCCGGCGCACGAGACCACGGTGGACCGCCGTTCGCCTATTTAAGGCCTCCCCCAGCCCTTCGACCCTCACCACTCGCTCTCTGCATCATCAAAACCTCCCCCTACACCTCCAGTTCGCCTCTAGAGCCGCCCAAGCTCGAGATCGAGCTTGAGCTCCGCCGCTTCGGCTCGCCGGAGTTCGCGAGGTACAGGCCGTCCCCGCCCCCCCTTTCTCTCGATCTGGATTCCCCGCAGCTCCCTGATCATTTCCCCCTTGCTTCCCCTCTCTGTAGCTGCCGGAAACGGCCGGAGCCACCGCCTCCCGAAGCTCCTCCGCCGCAGCTCCTCGTCGCCGGCGAACCAGGCAGCTCTGGTGACGCCCGCCACCTCCACCCGATTGGCGACGCAGCGCTGAGTCCAGCCGTGCCCTCGCCCGACCTCGCCGTGGCCTACGCCGTCGCCTGTGAGCTCGCCGTCCCCTCTGGCCTTGGGTTGACGACGACGGCCGTGGGGCCCGTCCGTCAGCCCCTCGCCCTGACGCCTGGGCCCCGCCCGTAAGGTTTGAACCTGGTGTGCGCGCGTGCACCGGCGCGCTGGGCTGCCTCGCTGGCTGGGCCTGCTGCCCTGCGGCCGTTCTGGCCCAGAAGGCACAGTGCCCTTCTTCTTTTTATTTTTCTGTCATTATTCCAAAAATTCCACAGGATTAAATAATAATCCAAATGCAACAATTCCAGTTCCTAGAATCTTGTAAAAATCCCACCTATTTAATGGTGTAACTCTCATATATGTCCATCAAACTTTTCTGCACTGTTCAAATTTAAATTCAAATTTGAGCATTTATATTCCCCTCTAAAAATCCATTTCTCCTATTCCACAACTCCAAATCCAAAACTAGGAATTTTCCCCTTCTTAGTTTTCAACCTAGTATTTTATAAAATGAGTTGACATTTTCTGAGCACTTTGATTTTTCTGTTTTATTATTGCCTTATTTTCTCGTTATTATTTTGCGACGATAGATTGCGTTGCTGACGAAGGAGTTGGACCATAAGACTTTGAAGACCCAGAAGACTGTTGAGCCAGGCAAGTAGCCCTTTGACCATGTCTATGAAACCTTTTTATGCATGTCATATAGCACTTTATTAGTGTTGCATCGGAATCATGATGAGATGATAACCACTTTGGTGGATTGCCTTCGTTACTTCCTCGTTGATACCTGCATTATGCATGACCCTACCTTCTTATGAGGGTTATGCCGGTGGGAGTAGATAGGATACTAAAGTAGTTGCTACGCAAAAAGGGACAGGAATATGCATGGTGATGGAGACGAAGTATTTTCAAAGTACTTTTCGAAAACCCCATCGGGTGCCACTTATGCCCGAGGGAGATGATGAGTTGGGTAACCACTTGATGACGAAGTGGTGTACCGAGGCAAGTGTGTGTGTTGTTTCTCAAAACGGATTGGTTTAAGTTGCGACCGTTATTCCAACCTTACATGCGCAACCACTCTACCCTTATATGGGAAAGGGCATTATTGATTACCTAGGCCGATACTATCTTGGAGCCCGCATTACTAGTGGCGGGGGAGAGTTGGTGCTCTCTCTCGGGACGGGGTCGTGCCAGGTAGGGCGGCCATGACTGTTTTCACAGGGCACCGGATACACCGTTGTGTCCCCTCTCGGATGTTACGATCTCGAGTGAGTCTCGCATGATGTACATCATGAGGACACGGAACAACGAGTGGACTCCTTGTTAGTGTCGTCTAGGGAAAGGTAGTGATCGGGTGCTTACCCCGGGTACTTGAGGTACCGCGGGTCATGGATGACACGGAAGTTCCCCGGATCTTGTGGGTAAAGTGTGCAACCTCTGCAGAGTGTAAAACTATTCGAAAAGTCGTGTCCACGGTCAAGGACAGTTGGGTAACCGCTCTTGGGCTACATCCACTTGTTTTCAACCAGTGTGTGTGTGGGGGGGGGGAAGAACTACTTGGGTCAAGTCAGAGGACTTGACATGATTGAGTTGGGTTGGTGCCCTCTCTATTTATGATGATATCTGTTACCTGTCCTCATGGTTACTTAAACTCTCCTGATGCATGTCTTACAAGTTGTTGAACATATCATTGCACTCAAAACTAGCTTTCCGCAAAAATTTACCTATATCATGCAATGTTGTATCTTGAACCAAAACATGGGTTGCTTGCGAGTACATTCAAAGTACTCATTGGCTTGCCACTGGTTATTTAATTGGCCAGGCATGGAAGAACAGGAGTTCGAAGAAGAGTTTTTGGAGACGAACATGCGAACTAGGACGTTTCCCAGCCAGAATGCCTGTAGGGTTAAGGCAGATGGCATGGGTTCTATTTATCGACGAAGATTTCCGCTGCTTGTGTTTCATTTGATGTTCAACCCTTAAGGCTTTATCAATGTAAGACTTGACCATAATGGTCATAATTTCTGTAAGGCGATATGTATGGATGTAAGACTCTTGTTATTCAGCTTCTGTGTGTTCAGTGAGCATTGATCTCTGGGATCACTGTACACGTGCATCCGGTGATCACGGCTTATGAGTCGGGGTCCCCACATGGAAATATGTGGAGGGGGGCACCGCACACCGCCAAGATCAACTTGTGTGTCTATGGGGTGCCCCCCTCCCCCATATATAAAGGAGTGGAGGAGGGGAGGGCCGGCCCTATCTATGGCGCGCCCCAAGGGGGATTCCTACTCCTAGTAGGAGTAGGTTTTCCCCCTTCCCTAGATGGAGTAGGAGAAGAAGGAAGAGGGAGAAGTAGAGAAGGAAAGGGGGGCGGGGCCCCTCCCCAATTCAGATTGGGCTTGGGGGCGCGTGCCTCCCACTTGGCCGCCTCCTCCTCTCATCCCCATGGCCCATCAAGGCCCATTAACTCCTCGGGGGGTTCCAACAACCTCCCCCCCCCGGGTACTCCGGTATATGCTCGAACTCATCCAAAACCATTCCAGTGTCCAAACATAACCTTCCAATATATCAATCTTCATGTCTCGACCATTTCGAGACTCCTCATCATGTCCGTGATCACATCCGAGACTCCGAACTACCGTCGCTATATCAAAACACATAAACTCATAATACCGATCGTCATCAAACGTTAAGCGTGCAGACCCTACGGGTTCGAGAACTATGTAGACATGACCGAGACTCATCTCCGGTAAATAACCAATAGCGGAACCTAGATGCTCATATTGGTTTGTACATATTCTACAAAGATCTTTATCGGTCAAACCGCATAACAACATACGTTGTTCCCTTTGTCATCGGTATGTTACTTGCCCGAGATTCGATCGTCGGTATAATCATACCTAGTTCAATCTCGTTACTGGCAAGTCTCTTTACTCGTTTTGTAATGCATCATATCGTGACTATCTCATTAGTCACATTGCTTGCAAGGATTATAGTGATGTGCATTATAGAGAGGGCCCAAAGATAACTCTCCGACAATCGGAGTGACAAATCGTAATCTCGATCTATGCCAACTCAAAAAACACCATCGGAGACACCTATAGAGCATCTTTATAATCACCCAGTTATGTTGTGACGTTTGATAGAACACTAAGTGTTCCTCCGGTATTCGGGAGTTGCATAATCTCATAGTCATAGGAACATGTATAAGTTATGAAGAAAGCAATAGCAATAAACTAAACGACCATAGTGCTAAGCTAACGGATGGGTCAAGTCAATCACATCATTCTCTAATGATGTGATCCCGTTCATCAAATGACAACTCATGTCTATGGTTAGGAAACTTAACCATATTTGATTGACGAGCTAGTCAAGTAGAGGCATACTAGTGACACTATGTTTGTCTATGTATTCACACATGTACTAAGTTTCCAGTTAATACAATTCTAGCATGAATAATAAACATTTATCATGATATAAGGAAATATAAATAACAACTTTATTATTACCTCTAGGGCATGTTTCCTTCAGTGCCCGTAGATTTCATTGTTCTTGATATAGATTGCAATCCTACATGTCCTATTATTCTTGGTAGACCTTTCCTTAGAACGATTGGTGCAATTATTGATACGAAAGAAGGAAACACATATTTCAATTTCCGTTAAGGAAAGGCATGGAACACTTCCCAAGGAAGAAAATTAAATTGCCTTATGAATCTGTTATGAGAGCCACTTATGGATTACATGCCAAAGATGATAATATCCAGATCTATTCATGTTTTATGCCTAGCTAAGGGCGTTAAACAATAGCGCTTGTTGGCAGGCAACCCAATTTTATTTTTTGTTTCTGCTCTCTAGGTTTTGTTTTGCAATAAATATTTCACCTAGCCTCTGGTTAGAAGTGGTTTTGTCTTTTAGTTAGTGTTTGTGCCAAGTAAGACCTTTGGGATAGCTTACGGTGATAGTTGATTTGATCTTGCTGAAAAACAGAAACTTTTACACTCAGGAAAACAATTCTAATTTTTAGCAGAAGGGTAATAAAAAAACTGATTCTTTTTGCAAAATATTAATAAACAAATTTCTTAGGCTGTCCTAATTGTTCAGAATTTTTAGAGTTACATAAGTATTCGAAATATCCAGATTGCTACAGACTGTTCTGTTTTTGACAGATTTTGTTTTCTATGTGTTGTTTGCTTATTTTGATGAATCTATGGCTCGTGTCGGGGGGGTATGAACCATGGAATAGTTAGAATACAGTAGATATTACACCAATATAAATAAAGAATGAGTTCACAACAGTACGAAAAGTGGTGATTTATTTTCTTATACTAACGGAGCTTATGAGATTTTCTGTTGAGTTTTGTGCTGTGAAGTTTTCAAGTTTTGGGTAAGGATTTGATGGAATATGGAATAAAGAGTGGCAAGAGCCTAAGCTTGGGGATGCCCAAGGCACCCCAAGGTAATATTCAAGGACAACCAAGAGCCTAAGCTTGGGGATGCCCCGGAAGGCATCCCCTCTTTCGTCTTCGTCTATCGTTAACTTTACTTGAGGCTATATTTTTATGCACCACATTATATGTGTTTTGCTTGGAGCGTCTTGTATGATTTGAGTCTTTGATTTTTAGTTTGCCACAATCATCTTTGCTGTACACACCTTTTCAGAGAGACACGCATGAATCATGATTTATTAGAATACTCTATGTGCTTCACTTATATCTTTTGAGCTAGGCAATTTTGCTCTAGTGCTTCACATATATCTTTTTAGAGCATGGCGGTGGTTTTATTTTATAGAAATTGATGAACTCTCGTACTTCACTTGTATTATTTTGAGAGTCCTAATATGATAGGCATCCAAGAGGGATATAATAAAAAATTTCATATAAAGTGCATTGAATACTATGAGAAGTTTGATTCCTTATGATTTGTTTGAGATATGAAGATGGTGATATTAGCTAGATTCATGCTAGTGAGTAGTTGTGAATTTGTGAAATACTTGTGTTAAGGTTTGTGAGTTCCATAGCATGCACGTATGGTGAACCGTTATGTAACAAAGTTGGAGCATGAGATATTTTTTGATTGTCTTCCTTATGAGTGGCAGTCGGGGACGAGCGATTGTCTTTTCCTACCAATCTATCCCCCTAGGAGCATGTGCATAGTACTTTGTTTCGATGACTAATAGATTTTTGCAATAAGTATGTGAGTTATTTATGACTAATGTTGAGTCCATGGATTATACGCACTCTCGCCCTTCCGCCATTGCTAGCCTCTCTTGTACCGCGCAACTTTCGCCGGTACCATAAACCCACCATATACCTTCCTCAAAACAGCCACCATACCTACCTATTATGGCATTTCCATAGGCATTCCGAGATATATTGCCATGCAACTTTCCACCATTCCGTTTATTATGACATGCATCATCATTGTCATATTGCTTTGCATGATCATGTAGTTGACATCATATTTGTGGCAACGCCACCGTTCATTATTTTTATCACTACAAAAAAAATACACTTCCGTGATGATACGTGTTTGTCACAGTAGGTCGCGTTTTTTTGTCATGCATGTACATCCATGACAAATTTATGGCAGAATCAGGATAGTCATACCTGTGCTATCATAGAAGTGCTCCATGACATTACCAAAATTATCATCACGGAAGTGTCCACTTCCATGATGATAAATCGCGCGTCACAGAAGTGCTTTCGTCAAGGGTGACTGACACATGGCATCCACCATAATGGAACGCCGTTAAGCTATTGGGTCGGGTTTTGGATCCGATAACCCGTTAATAGCCCCGACCAATGGGGATTTTCCACGTGTAAAATCATCATTGGCTGGAGGAAACACGTGTCGGCTCATCGTTGGGACGGATGTCATCCACTCATTGGACGGAAGGCGCCTATGATACGTCGACACGTGGCACGACCCAACAGAGGCCCATTCCTGTGAAAAAGGCCAGCCCGTTTGACTTGGTCAAAAGGTGGCGGGCCGGCCCATGGAAAGCCTGTTAACGGCCTGTTCGCATATAGCCCATTTACAGCCCGCTAACCCAAGGCCCGTTACGCCCTATCCGAATTAGGCCTAGTAGCGTCATCTGGGTCATCCAATATGATTCCAGCCCGGTTTTCACTTCTGGCGCATGTATGGCCCATGACGTCTTTCGGCCCATATGATGCCCTATGTAACTCTTGGCCTATTAATGGCCCGTGGTGAAACTGGCCCGTAATGAACAGTGTATCACTTTACACCCATTAACGGCCCGTTGTGAAACTTGCCCGTAATGAACAGTGTACCACTTTATACCCATTAACGGCCCGTTATTCCGTTGGGCCGTTTCCAGCCCATGTTATCTTTCGGCCTTCTCAGAGCCCATTTATTCTTGGGCTCATTTCCAGCATTCGTTTACTTACGGCCTGTTACTGTCATTTTCTGCTTGTGGGCCAAATTCAGCCCGTGGTTACAGTCGGCCCGTTTGTGGTATGTTAATACGTTGGGCCGTTTTCATAGCGTCACCAAATACGGCCTGTTAGCGATGGCCCATTATGGTCGGCCCATGAACGGACGATTGCAACTCTAGCCCATTTACGGCCATAATGCGGTCTGTTTGGCCCATGTTTGGCCAATCGATCATACGGCCCGTATAAGGCCAATTGATGATACGACCCGCAGAAGGCCCATTGTTTCTACGGCCCGTAGAAGGCCCATTGTTTCTACGGCCCGTAGAAGGCCCACTGTTTCTACGGCCAGTAGGAGGCCCAGTGTCACTATAGTAAATATTAGCCCATGGTTATTGTGGCCTACTTTTAAAAAATAGGTTATTGCAGCCACTAGCTAACCGCGGAAAAAGAACTGCAATGACTACAAGCAAACAAATAAACAAGACAACAAGGAAATAAATAAGCAAGCAACTAACGCTAGGCTATCACGGCTATTACACATATTACATCCACTAGGCATCAAAGTTCGCCGCCAGTGCAAATATAGGGAACAAAGCATCATATCATATACACTGGTTGTCAAAGTTGGCGACCAGCGCAAATAAATGTCGCAGCAAAACAATATCCTGGGTACCCATAATGCTGGCAAGATGCTTAGCAAGCTTATTAACTTTCTCTTGTTTGGCGCTTAAATCCTCCAGCGCTTGCTGTTGCACCAGAAAATTTGCATCTGAATTCTACAGGGACTTCCTCAGTCCTTCAGCTTCCTGTTGCAGCACATCTGATCGATGTCTTTCAACTTGAAGTTGAGACTCAAGAAGACGAACTGATTCAGGCAGCGAGTTCGAAGAGCTTGTGCCAGCAGTAGTGGCCAGTAACTCGAACACTACATCAAGACAGGACTTTTGGGTTCCCTCACTGTCGTCAAGATAGTTTTTATCAGCTTTCTTGGAGACCAACAGGGATGTCTCACTATCTTGAACCTTATCTGCATTACTTCTTTTACCATTGGATAACGCGGTACTGTTCTCCAATATTTTGTCCGCATTCTAAAAGAGAAACAAGCAGACACATCACATGTTTACCATGTTTTATATGAAACTCATTTTGGTAAATGAGTTCAGTAGTAAAGTGGACAGGATAACAACATGAAACAAACATATATCTATGTACCATGGTCACTTTATGGTCTATATCATTCTAGTTTTTGTTGCCAAATCAAGATAGAGACACAGTTCAAATAATATTTGTTCAAGACAAAGCAGAATAGACAGAATATAAGTGTGGGTAACTATAGAGCAATAACAACACTTGTAATGTGCATGACATGAGAACATAACTGTTTATTCAATTGAAACTGAAATCTACATAGAGCAGGCTACAACAGCAAACCAGTTAAAGAAAGAGGTTTAAAACATACCTGTTGCGCCATTGGAGTTTCAATTCCATCCTTCAAATTTGAAAATAGTTGGTATGAGTAAATATAGTAATGCAAGAGCAAAGGAGTATGAACCATAGCTACAGAAACTGACCTAAGAACAAATCTTCTTCTCCTTTAAGCGTTGAGTTGGGATTCGGAGTGGTGGTCCTCGTGCTTTGGGCACTGCAGTTCCCTTACTAATTACTCATGTTTGGGTGCTCTGTTGTGGAGACGGTGCTGTGTCAACTGGAACTGGGTTACTATCTGCCGGGGTTGGGGTTAGAAGGGGTGTAGCTGATTCTCTGTCCAACTGGGTAGGGGTACAATCTGGGAGAGTCTAGGTTATGTGTGGTGGATCTGCTCCTTGGGTAAGTACAACCATGGTTCTATCTGCATCAACTGGTAGCACTATCTTTTCTGAAGACCGTGTTGTTACTCCCTTCGATACTGCCATCACACTCTCCAATTCAAATGGCTGATAAACAAGAAAAGTAATTGAAAGTATAGACATTGTATGATAGACAGGTGCAATGGATAGTGGGGAATAAAAGAGGGCATGAAATAATTCATATTTATGTTGTCTAACCAAACAGGATAGCATGACACAATTTCACATATATGATGGCTAACTAAACAGGATAGCATGACACAATTTCACATTATGATGGCTAACTAAAAAAGATGGAAAGACATAGTTCAAAATATGAGACTATGTAAACAGGATGACATGACACAACTATATAATGTGTTTATTAAATAGATTGGCATGCCATAATTCACATACATTCACGAATAGAATGCCATAATTCAAAATATGATGACTCTAAACACTAAACAGGATGAGATGATATAACTATATGATGTCTTTATTAAATGGGTTGCCATGCCATAATTCAGATAGATGATGTGTATGTACTATGTAAACATGATGGCATGATATAATTCAAATATATGATTTATATAGTAAGCAAGTAAGCAGATGGCAATCCATATATGATGTAAAAACTAAGCAATGCAAGACAACATGCATGACATGGGTAATATAACCCTGCCAAGTTTGAGCAAAGACCTCAAGGGGGAAATAGGACTTGTCATCAGTCTCTGAATCATCCTCGGAGGAGCTCTCTGTAACCAGCAAGATGTCTGCTTCAGCAGGTAGCATTGTCTGCTCTGAATACCTTGTTTTCACTCCAGATACTTCCATCACCGCTTCAAATGGCTGATGCACAGGAAGAGTAGTTGAATATACAAACGTTATCGACAAATGGAACACGTAATACAAAAAAATGATAGCATGATATAATTCACAAACATGATGATTGGCTAAACAGCATGGCATTGCATAATTCACATATATAATGCCTTTGCAACAAGATAGCATTGTATAATTCACATATATAATGTCCTGCAACAAGATGGCAATGCATAATTCACATATATGGTAATTAGACACTGAATAGATGGCATTCACACAAAGCATGTCCAAACTAATCAAATGACATAGCAATGCGAGACACCATACGCACGATATGAGCAACATAACCCTGCCAAGTTAGAGCATACACCTTGGGGGGGAATAGGACTGGTTATCTGTCTCTGAATCCTCCTCTGAGGAGCTATCCGTAACCAGCGAGATATGCGCTTCGTCAGATAGCATAGTCTGCTCTGAAGACCTTGTTTTCACTCCAGAATTTGCCATCACCGTGTCAAATGGCTGATGCACACGAAGAGCAGTTGAATGTACTAACATTGTTGACAAATGTAATATGTAATGGGAAAAAAGGATGGCCTGATATAATTTACATATAAGATGACTGGCTAAGCAGGATGGCATAGCAAAATTCACATATATGATGCCTGGCTAAACAAGATGGCATTGCATAATTCACATAAACGATGAATAAACTAAACAGATGGCATTCGCACAAAGGATGTCTAAACTAAGCAGATGACGTATTTGATGTGTATAGTAAGCAATGCAATACACCATATGCATGATATAACCAACACCAGCATGCCAAGTTAAAGCGAAGACCTCAAGTGGTAAATAGGAGTTGTCTTCTCCTTCTGAATCCCCCTCAGAACAGATATCTTCCTCTCGATTACAATCCGAAATGCGTGGCCGGGGGGCTGCCTTTGCGCCTACCATGGAGCGACGTCTACATGAAATTTTATTGCCACGCAAGGCTCGTATCTTTTGCTCTACATGTTCAGTTCCATTGTTTACAATAACTGTCATGCATATGAATAAAACATAATGATATTATGTAAGGAGTGCATGCAGAAATCCAGAGTGATGGTAGCAACCTGTGGATAGACCCAAAACCAATAATAGCAGGCAGATAATGGCTTTAGTAAAAAATACAGATAATGGCTTCTTTACTGTTTGTTTCCCACCCAACATGAAACTCGTAGTAGACACCAGAGATTAACCAGATAGTAGGTAGATACTATTGATAGCGGCCCCGATATGTACCCCACAACCATTTAAAAACTCAAGTTTGACCATTAGTTTGGAGCTGACTCAGAGTCTAATCGGTGAACAGGACGATAAAGTAGCATGTAATATTAAGCGATGCATAACGTAAGTTGACACGAAAGAGTGCAACCTCTCTTGCGGACCCGTGTAGTCCTCGAGGTCATCTGCTCGTTTGATGATGGTAATGCAGTTTTCATGGCTGCCAGCAGCGGGGAAGAAGATCTGAGGCGGCGAAAGACAGTCTGGAGGCCGGATCCCTGCTGTGCTGGACCCTTCTGTCGTTGGAGCAGCTGAGCTGGGGTGGACGACGGCGCAGCAGGAGCGGGACAAACCACGCAAGGTTTTCTTTGACAACTATCTATAAGAGAAGTAATTCTTTAAGGGCTCGTTTGAATTGGAGGATTCCCACAATGCAGGGATAGGAAATAGACAGGAATAGGATAGGAATGCACGTGCAAAACAGAGAATTTAAAAACACAGGATTTCTGCCAATCTGGGTGTTTGATTCACAACAATTGGAAGATCACAGGATGCAAATAAGCATGGTGAGATTAAGTCAAACCACAAGAAAATGTACGGTTATAATGCTATTATGCTACTATCTCTTAGTCTTGTGCTTCATGAATAGGAATTTGAAAAGGAGGACAAGTGAAAATTAAAATTCCTACGTTTTTTCTTTCAAGGAGACACTAAAGGAACAAATCCGTGTGCTCAGTGGACACTATATATAACATGTAGAGTAAAAAAGAGATGCAACAAGTGTACAACCTCTTTGGCGAAGCCATGTCGATCACAGCGTGATTGGGTTGGCCGGTGAGGATGGTCCGGCTGACTTTGCTGTCGGAGGAGGGGAGAAGATCTTAGGCGTCTGGAGATGGAGCCCGAGGTACTGCTCCGCTGTGATGGAAGGTTTTGTCGTTGGAGCAGCTCCGGTGAGTTGTACGACGCCGAGGCTGAAGCAGGACAAGAGAGACAACAAACAACGTTAACCTGAGTGGAATTATAATAGCATCTCCAATACATGACATAAAATACATAAGCACAAAGTGCTAGATGTAAAATACATCAGCCGCTCATCTCTGAACTTAACTGCCGAAACTTAACTTAACTGTTGAAACTGAACTTAACTGTCGAAACTGAATTTTGCTGTCAAAACTGAATTTTGCTGTCGAAACTGAACGCACTAGCAAGGTGAGGCTACACGTCGGTCGATTGACTTTTTCATCTCTGCTCAGTCGACTTTTCTGCCGTTGGATGCGAAATCAAGGGCCTGCGGTTCATCTTCAACCTCCACCCCCCTGAGCCGCCAGCCACCATCGGCCAAACAGCAGCCCCCTGCCGTCCGCAGCCGGCGGTGCGCCGCCCCGCCCGCCCCGAAAACACTCCCCACCGCCGGTCCGCTGCCGCCCCGGCAATCCCTCTAGCCCCCCCCCCCAGTGCCGAGCTTTTTCTTCGGTAATCCCCACGCCACCGCCCCGCCAATGCCCTGCCACCGCCGGCGACCACCGCCCCCATCCTGAACCCTAAGATAGATAGTTGGGTACCTCTCCGGCGAGCCCCCCTCCCCGCTGCGGCTGGTTCTTCCTTCACCCCGGTGAGCCCCCCCCCCCACCCCCTGAAAATTGACTGACCCAAAAGTCGATTCAGTCGACTGAAGTGTAGCTAAATCGGAGCAGCATCGCAAGCAAGAGCAAGAGCGAGAGTAGCAGCGCGAGCAAGAGCAATAGCAAGAGCAGACCAGGCAGGGGACCGAGAGCAAGAGCAGAGCAGCAGCGCGAGTGAGAGCTAAAGCAGCAGCAACTCCTACTGATGTGGACGTCGCCGCCGAGGGAGCGACACCGTGGAGGAAGTGGCCGGCGACGCCGCCATGGATGGAGTCGTGTCGTGCCAGCTCGGGACCGAGCGCCGGCAGCACCGTGAGATCGAATCAAGAAGAAAATGTGGCGATTAGTGTACAACCTCTTTGGTGGCGCCGATTAGGCCGTAGCTTCATCCAAGGAAACGGTGATGATGATGATCTTCCGGTGGTGTAGGTGAAGACGGCGGTGTGGGAATGGAGGTGGCGCGAAAGATGAGGGGAACGTCGGTGCAACTCCTTGGAGGTGGAGGACGGGGTGGCTGAACCGGCGGGATGATGAGATCGACGACGGATCCTCATCCAGTACGATGGATGAGGGACGTCGAGGTGTTGTTGTGGATGACATCGTCGGGGAAGAGGCTCCGGCTGGGTCGCGGACGGAGCTGGGTGTGGGGTTTAGTCACGGGTTTTTGCGGCCTCGGTGTACGAATGGGTGGGCGGATGGGATGGCAGTGGGGAACCATAGCTTAGAGACATGCTTGTCTGAAATGTGGGGTAAGTTACGAAAGTACCCCCACCGATTTGAGGCGGTCCTTTCGGTTCAGGGGTACCACGGGCATTTCGCGTGTCGTGACTTCACAGAGGGTGGGAGTTTTCGCGCGCGTTGTAATTTCGGAATAGCAAGGCGCAGGTTAAGATGGAGGGAGTTGTCGGAGCACAACGAGACAAAGATATATCTTAAGTATTTCGGGCTAACAAGGTGCGGGTTGAAATTTCCGGACAAGCCTAACATGTATTGTACCAAATCAATGCACACTACAAATGTCATTCAAAACTTTGAATTCATGTTATGTTCAATTAAAATATTTCGCTACGTGTATAATGCATGCAACCTACTACTCAAATGAACGTTTTAGTGCATTCCAAACGTATATACTACCGCTTCAATATGAACTAAATTTGAATTTGTTTCTCTATTAGAATAAGATCTACAGTAATGATTGTTGTGAAGTCAAAGCATTTGAATTTGTTTCTCTGTTTTAATAAGATCTACAATCATCATTATTGTCAAGTTAAACCATAATTTGTGTATTATCTTCATAGCACACCACATGATTAATTAGTCTCGAGTTACATATGAACTATGTGTACTATATGAACTCGGACTAGATTTTCTGAATCCACTTTATTTTGATTTCAAATCACATTACATTTATAGCTTTAGCTAGATCTTCATAATCTAAACCATGTCTCATATGTATAATGTGTTTATCACATTATGTATGGTGCCCCACCCCCTACGCCTACAAGTATTTAGATGTGAGTTGCAAACACCACACATTACCACAAATTCAAATAAAATGTGAGAATGTTCGATATATAGTATTGTTTAGATTGTTCGATATTTAATTGTAAGCTGCAAACGCCACACATTATCACAAATTCAAATAAAATGTGAGATTGTTTGATGTATAGTATGGTTTAGATTGTTCGACATTTAGCTGTGAGTTGCAAACACCATGCATTATCACATTATGGTATAACATGTGCACAGCACGTGTATCACCGCTATATTCATGCATGCAATGTTTAAAACACCATGATCTCCTATTCAAATATATGAATCCGCTTTCATATCAAATTATGATCTTTGTTAGTCTCTTACACCCACACAATCCTCTAACCTTTGTAGCTATCACTAACTTTCTCTCGTGCATGCACACGCCCTCCTCGCCCTCCCCCTCCCTCAGCATTCTATCCACCGGGCACATTCATTTTTTTCTTTAGGTCGTTCTCCCAGAGTCTCCACAACTCCTTTCCGACACACATCGACTGATAAGCCTCTCCAGCGATGCCTGCCTACAACATACACACACACCTTCAATCTCCTCCTTAATGTGCCCTTGCCTCGTGTCTCTCATACGGTCAGACACACGTGTAAACTCTCGCCCCTCTTTTCATCGATCTCACAACCGCACACTCCTCCCCCTATCTAGCTAGTAGTTGGGCCTCTCGCACCACCTCCTAGCTCCATTCTGTCTGTCTATCCATCTCGTCGGGCCTTATTTGCCTCTAACAAATGGACGTACACAGACCGATCTCTCGCTATACATATAGCTAGCTAGGTCCTTATAACTCGTTTTTACCCACACGTCAATTGATCTACCTCATTAGTTGTGTCTCTCCCTTCGTCCGACAAACAACAATTGATCTACCGATCTAGTTAGGTTTGCTTACCAAACACATGGTTCCCCTTCATCATCCATGGATGCGTCCCGACAGATCGATCACGCACAGGCACACACAGAAACACATCCCCAGTCTTATTGATAACATTGTAGTTCCACCCTCAGTTTGTCTAGTAGGCCTCTCCCACCATCTTCCAGAAGCAACTCCATCACCCATCCAGCACTCTACCCCTCTCCCTCCCTCTCCCTCCCTCTCTCTCTCCTCTCTCTCTCTCTCTCTGTCCCATCATATTTCCCGTCCTTCAGTTACATATGGATGTCGACCAATCTCCTTCAAGACATAGCTGGGTCTCTCCTTCTCAACACATATATGAGTTGTTCTACCTCTATAGTTAGGCCTCTGCCTACCCCTCCCCCCACCCCCTCCCCCCCCCCACACACACACACCGATACATCGAGCGCTCTAGTCATGTCTCCCTGCCACACACAAACATGACATGTGCCCTCTAACGTTCCGGTAGGCCAGTCGCCCTATATCTTTGACTTGCACACACACACAATTTCGATGGCTCTCTTCATCGATCTTGCACCCACCCACTTGATCCTCTCTTCGACTCTATCGATAGCTATGACCCCTCCCTCTCTTCTCGTGGATTGCCCGACCCTCTATGTATGATATGGATAGGCCTCCATTTCACACACATTGCATGCAAAATTTTGTTTGAGATGTCATCGACACATATTCCCACAAATAATTCACGAAATCAACCCCCCACCCCACCCCCACCCCAAAACAAAAAACACTCACGAACGCGGTTTGTATCTCTCACACACACCCACATAGGTGGGGGATGTGCACGAAGAGAAGAGGTGCATGCACGGCGCACATACTCCCGTCTCTTTGCTAACCACACCCGCGCGGGTGCACGGTGGAGCTCATTTCTGTACGAAAAAGGCAGCCCACGTGGTAATTTGGCACGTGTACTAGTTGTTCACTTGGTGAAGGGAGGATCGTCTACCACGGGTGAACAAACAAATTGCGACTTGACGTGTTATCTTAAAAAGAGGCAAACCATGTGGGGCCTACCTTAGAGGCAAGGCTCTATACACTGGAGTACTTTTGATGTGTCCCGTCAACTCGCAGAACGAGGAGAAGCTTGCTTAGTACGCCGTCTCCCCCACCCACGGGTGCGGTGGCTCGCAGGATGAGGTGAAGTTGCTCCACCTTACGCCCGCTCCCTCGCCCATGCGCGCGGTGGCTCGCAAGACGAGGAGAAAAATTTACTACTCCCTCCATTTACTCCTCGTCCCTACTAACTTGGTTATAGAGATTATATCATATTGTTTGGAATATATATGTCCTTTAGTAGATTTCAATATGAACTACTAGTACATACTCCAAACACTGATGTATATAGACGTATTTCAGAGTGTAGATTCACTCATTTTGCACCGTATGTAGCACTCTCCCTCGCCCCTCGACCCTCGCCCACGTGGTGGACGTGCAGCAATTCATTCGGTCCCATATAGCCAGAACGATATATACTGCACTACCATTATTGCTCGGCTTCCCGAAGAGGCGAAGAGCCAATCGCAAGGTTAATATTTTGGAGATGCCAAGCGTAAGGTTATAGGAGAACGAGTAGTAGGTGTCGTGTCATTTATAAATAAAGTTTTTTTTCTTCAGTGGCACGGACGCAATATGATAGGTTCATATGGATAGAAAAGGAAACCGCTCCACTATATACATAGTCAGGACGGGCCAGCCTACACGGTTGCTTGCTAGGGTTGCTCTCTTCACACTCTCTCGCACAAAACGACAGTGGCCACATCTCTAACATCCCGGTGGATCACGTCCGCTTGGGGAAGGGGTGGATGCTTAGTGTAGATGCGGTGGCCGTTGCCGACAGCGAAAACCCACTGTCGGCACATCCCGATCAGGGGTCCCCGCCGTTCTCTCTCACAAAGCCGGTGAGGTTTCCTTCGTCCCTTGCTCACTGCCGCGACGTGGGCAGTTGCCGCCTCCCGTCGCCCTCCTCAAGGTTGAGCTACGTCCCTGTGGTACAACTCCCTTTACAGGCGGCTTGCACCACTACTCCAGCTGCCCACATCACTCCCTGTGGATATTTCTCTACTTCTTTGCCCCACACATACCTCTACTGGCTTCTACGTATTGTATTTGTGATGAGTTTATGTCTCATCAACTAGTCCAAATAATCTTATTCTAATCACGCTTCTTCAATTTCTTTGCCACAGGGATGCTCATCTCAATTTTGGTGAACTGCACAAAATGATCCGATGGTCAAAAGGTTGCAAACTTCATTTATTAGGAAGCTCGAACGTTGCCAGAAAATTGAAGCCTGGTCAGGGTTCATGGTTCAAGGGCTAGGGACTGCATGGATTGTTTTTTTCTTTAGTTGCCTCTGTTCCAAAATAAGTGTCAACTTTAGTAGTAGTACAACTTTGAACTAAATTTTGCACAAAGTTGAGACACTTATTTTGGAACGGAGGGAGTAAATATTTGCTATGATCTGTCAATCATTGAGATGCAATAGCATGCATGTTAGTCTCCTTTGTATTTGATGAAATGTTGCAACAGGCAACCTTGGATGCAAGATACATGTAACAGAAGCTGGAAGCTTCATAGCATTGTACAAATTTATCTCGCTGATAAATTACAGTACATACTATACTAGTACTTCCTCTGTTCCTAAATATAAGTCTTTGTAGAGATTTGACCATGAACCACATGCAGATGTATATAGATGCATTTTAAGTGTAGATTCATTCATTTTGTTCCGTATGTAGTGGAATCTCTACAAAGACTTATCTACTAGTAATAGCTAGCCCCCACTACTAGGAATTCTCTATCCTCTCCTTGAGCCACATCATCAAAATTGATGTAGGCGTTAGATGAAGTAAATCAGTCCATAATAGCCGTCTGATCTAGACGTTGAGAGGCTCCGCACTAAGCCACATGCAAGCATCCAGAAATACCGTGGCACATGCATGTGAGTGGGTTTTAAATCACATCAACATGTCTGCATGCAAGCATGCACCAGTAGCATGCATGTAAGTGAGCTTTTAAGTCCCATTAACATGTCAAAAAGAAAAATATAATCCCATTATGCAGTAGGAGTTGGCTGATATTTTTTCCATACGTGGGATGATCTAAATGATGATGGGAGTTTATTTAGTTTGGCTACCACATTTGTCATGCGAATATAGAGTTTTTTTTAGTTCTGTGAAATCGATAATTTTGCGCAGAGAGATATACCGCTGTTCCGCAGCAACGCGCGGGGACTCATCTAGTAATATTTAGGAACGGAGGGAGTACTATGTGAAGAGTTAGGTGTCGCACGGTCATAGTGTGAGGTGGGCCATGTAATCACTGACCCTGTGTGTTGTCACTGCTCTTGCACGCCTCCGCTGTAAGAATGGAGAAAATTGTAATCTAGTAGTAGTACCTCCTTTCGCCGAAAGCGTGGGACAGCAGTCCTACCACCTCAGTAATAAAGACCAATGAGTCGTCAAATCACATAGACCCAGCAGTAAGTTGGACGGACGAAGACACCATCACTCTTGCGCCAGTGAGAGGTCGCGTTCGCTCTGCCCGGGCATGAATGCGGCACCGATTCTTTGGAGCGGCGCTGACCGTTTCGGGCAGGAAGCGTGCGCGGGCGATGGAGGGGCTTTGGGTGGGACAGGCTGGTCAGGAGCGGGCGTGGCAGCTGTCCGCATGCCCCTACCGTACACGCCCGGAAACGAGAGGATGCACAGAATCTCGCGGCTAAGATCGTACACTACACAACATCTCTGTGTAGGAGTAGGTCGATCTGTCGCTCTGTCTAACACACACATGCTGTTAAACACACACACACGCGCGCGCGTGCGCGCACGCACCTTGGTCCCGTTGCACCTTCTAACGTGACTTATTACACCTAGACGGAGGGAGTAGTAAATATACGAGATACGGTGGCACACTGACTTAAGTCGAATACAAGTGCCCAAAATTTGTGTGCATGTTATAATAAGGATTCACTTAAAATAGTACATGAGCGAACAGAGGGATCAATTGGACAGTGTTCCCGAGCAGTAGCGAGATGTGTGAGGTAAGATACACCGCTGGCGCTTTTAATTTTTCTTATTAATTTGTTTGTTTCACCCTCTAACTGGTGGGACCCAACGTACTACGTGGAGAGAGGTAAGTTGACTAAGGCTGCATTATTGTTGCACCACTATGGGTAGTCTTACCACCAAAGCCACATGACACGATTATGATTGAAATCCCAATGACTCCCACACACACAAAAAAAACACGGCATGCTTGTCACACGAAAGCAGGAATGTATAAAAGGTTAATTCCCTCTCGTTGAACATAACGAGAGGGTTGTGTAGCTGGTTAGCCTGTTCGCTCATGAAACTTGAGGTCTCGGGTTCGATAACTACACTTGAGCATAATTTGTGCCAGGAGGATTCTTTGACTGGTCAAAATGTTTTCTACGGTTTGCATGCTTCACACTCTCTCTCCAGTATATATATATATATATATATATATATATATATATATATATATATATATATATATACACATGTTGGAGCCTGAGCGCTTGTAGTTTCTCTCTTCACACTCTCTCGCCCTCTCCCGCTGGAGCCTCAGCGCTTGTAGTTGCTCTCTTCACACTCTCTCGCCCTCTCCCGCTGGAGCCTCAGCGCTTGTAGTTGCTCTCTTCACACTCTCCCGCCCTCTCTAGATCTAAACAAGACTTCGTTGGCCTCTCTCTCCCCTCACTGCTGCTCAAAGAGCCGGCAGGATCCGTCCGCTGGGAAGGGAAGGAGGCTTAACGTTGTCGCCGTTAGCGAGGGACTACTGGCGCAGCTGTTCACTTTCCACCCAGCGGCGGCGCGGGAGGGCCTCCGACCCCTTCTTCTTCGCCGCCATCCCGTCGCCCACTGAATCACGCCCCGAGAACCTTAAGGTATAATTTACTTACTCCACATGCATTGCTCTAGCTGCATGTATACCATGAATCTAGGACGTGGTTCAAAGAGGAAAGGAGCGGGGGAAAGTAGTGGGAAAAGTTGTATATAGCATGAATCTAGGACGTGGTTCAAAGAGGAAATGAAGGGGGAAAGTTGTATAGCATGAATCTAGGATGTGGTTCAAAGAGGAAATGAAGGGGGAAAGTTGTATAGCATGAATCTAGGATGTGGTTCAAAGAGGAAAGGAATGGGGGAAAGTAGTGGGGAAAGTTGTATCGCATAAATCTAGGACGTGGTTCAAATAGGAAAGGAAGGGGCGAAAGTACTAGTTCAAAAAGGAAAGGAAGGGACAAGGCTGTACAGTTTGAGCAGGAGTAGATTTGCTGCGCTCACATAGGGAAATGTGTCTAAACAAAACTGGGACCAACACAAATATGCTCCTTGGTTGTTTGTTCTTTGTTGCAACACACTGTGCATGACCACAGTACATCGGTAGATGCACGTGGTGCTGGTGCGTCCACTGTCCCGTGCAACTCATTAGCTGTTGTTAATCTAAGGCCCTGTTTGGTTAAAAACTCCCTAGTCCCTACCTGCTTGGTTCCAGGGACTAAACATGGACTAGAGGTTATTAAATGACATGCTAAAAGACCATGTTACCCCTAGTAATGAACTAATAGAGACAAGGTGTGATGCGTGGCAGGGGCAACTGTTGGAAAAAGTCCCAAAAGACTCCCTCGGGGTCTTCTTTCTTTAGTAAAAAATGCCCACTTTTAGTCCCTAAAAGTCCCTCCTGTTTGGTTTAGATGGGACTGACACGGAGTTTTTTTAGTCCCTACACCAAAATGTCCCTATAAACAAACACCCTCTAATAATGCCGCTGGAAAATTGATGCAATGCCACAGTTAAAAGCAAATTACATGTTTAACGAATTTTATTGTTAATATAATCTCTATGTTAATATTAATCAATGCCACCATTTGGGAAATGCTACTATCTTGCTTTCTTTCCCATTTAGATAAGGTAGATGCTTCTTTTTGTTGGCTTCTGTGTCATCCACCTTTATTGACCACTAATTGTTTCCTTTGCACCTCTGTGTAAACAGGGTTATCTACTTCACCTCGTTGCCATTGTGACCTTTTGTTGCACTGCACAAAACACTTTTGTTTTAAGAGTGTTTTGTGCAGTTCAACCAAAATGTCACACCGACAATGTTGCTTGATTGCTTGATCTTAGTGGAACTGCACAAGAGGAGATCTTACTTCCTATCCGTTAAGGCGAATTTGGTTCAGATTTTCTTCTTGTGAGTTGTTTGAATTCAGCATCATGAGAGGTCAGTACTAGCCTTCTTTCACATGATTCTGCAGTGTGCTTTCATATGTTGTGCTACTTGTACGATAATGTTGCTTGATTTTAGTGAACTGCACAAATGGAGACAAGACTTCCAATCTCTATGTGCAGCGTAATATCCCATTGAGGTAAGATAAGGATATTTCAAAACTGCTGGCATGTATTTTGCCACTTTCATCAGAAAATTAAGTTTAGTACTATACTTGTGCTCCCTAATTGACATGCCAAATCTTACATTGAAGCCGAAGCTTGTCTGTTATTGAACCAAGTGATGCAGGGGAAGAACAAGGGGAAGAAAAACAAAAATCAACTCCCGATGCTGTAATGAAGCACTGGAACTGTGATGACACAACTAATGATATAGTTTTGCATCTTAATTTATTGCTATGGCTGGAACACGCAATTGTTTTGCCACTCATTTGATGCCACTCTTAATGTAATATGTAATTATCCCTACTTGTGCAAACAGGGATCTTATTTGAAGATACCATATATTTTAATGGAACTGCACAAGAAGATGTTGGAAACATTAAACTAATCGAGGAGTATATAGTAAGCATGGCCACCACCATAGATAGCAACAAATGGTTCCGGAGAAGTGCTTCATCTATATGCGCTACACAATAAGCCTCCTGACAAAGGTTGGTACTCGCCCACTGATTTCATCCATATGATTGAGCTTTGTCATCTCTATTGGTGTTGTGCTACTGTTTAGATACTGTCATGAAAAAGTGGTATTGTCCTTGAGAAGTGCTTCATCTGTGTTGTTTTAAATATTTCCTTTCCTTTTTTCGAGCAAACAGGGATGCTAGCATTTAGTAGTCCTATTGTCTTTGCACAACAGGATCATCTTCCTCTAAAGAAGAATATGGAGTACATGAAGTGACTAGTTCCGATTATGCCAGGATGAAGAAGCCATGTCTATCTTCTCATCAGAAGGAGCAGTTGAAGGATGGTTACATTACACCCCACAAGACCAAACTAACTTCAGCTCAGAAGGACTGACAAATCTGCATTTTTTTGTTGTGATGCACGAGTACAATGTTGTTCTAGGATTCTTTCTGGTGAGTTCCATTTTTCTAAAAGTGTGCTCTACATGGACCATGTATGTGCCTGTTGAAACTGTCAATTCATAGTACAGTTTGCTTTATACTAATCACTTTTTTGTATTTGTGCAAACAGGGGTGCTCAGCTTGATTTCAATGGGAATTGCACAAAATGTTCATGAATACATCGAATCATTCATTTCCACCACAAGAAAGGAGGTGCCGATAAGTTCAAGGCGTTGCAACATATAAGGGCGAAATCATACAAGCTATGCCCGAATTTGGTTGATTTTGGTGGAACTGCACAAAAAGAATAGCTGGTTTATTTAGCACGAGGTGCCATGTCAACGTCTGAACTGATGGCAAACCCTGCCCGTTCCACAATCGTAGGCATTTGATATTTTGGAATGGGACAACCTTGTCAAATTTTGCTCATTGATTTTAGCAAGACATGCATTTGATATTTTCGAATGGGACGCCCTTTGCTGTCAGCAACGTCGATCAGTTTTTTCTTTATTCTTTAGTTGTGAAGTAAATATTGCCTCTGACATGTGAGTCGCTGAGATGCATAATGATCGATTGTTTTGAATGTTCTCTATGAATTGCCAGGCCTGTGTGTTTGATTGCAATGTACAGAAACGCTAAAAATCTGCTCAAACTCTTTGTACTCCTTCTGTTCCTTTTTACTTTGCACATTGTGAAAGTGCATACTTTTTTGTGTAAGGATGGATAAAGTAGAGATACTTTGACTGCAGACAAAACTTGTATGCACACTAGAAAGGACCGGAGGGAGTACATGTGAAACTGCTGCAAACGAGGTGATCACCCTGGGAATAATGATAGTACGTATTGTTTTGCATGTTCATCCAATGCCAGTGATACAGGAATTTGAATTAATCGAAATAAATTCATTCATACACGACCGAATTTCATATAAACATGCCGGATTTCATTACATTTCATACATTCTTCAACTTAAAAGGGGTGCGCTGGAGATATAATTAATTAACCGAAGCTACCCACCTGTGTCCCGCCGAGCCGAACAGAAGCTTCAGTGACTTAACTGCATGTGCAGTTGCGTAACTCACATGTGGCCTGTAGGGCCCACGTGTCAGTCAGCGAACTGCACCAGCAGTTAAGTAGAAGCAGCATTCTTCTCCAGCGCAGCTCTCCGACTCCATGTCGCTGCCAAGAAGCTAACCGGCCGTCAATGGTCAACCCGCCTAGCTTGGCTTCAACCCGAGGGTAGCAGCGGTGGCCTTACTTGGGCCTAAGCGGCGGCGACCTACCGTGTTCTACTCTTCCTTGTTTTCTGTGTGGCGCGGCCTCGTTGGCAGCGGGGCGGGGCCTCGGCGGAGCCGGCGATGTCCTCTGTCTGGTTGCTGGCGGGCGGCGCCTCAGCGGAGCGGTGGAAATCCTCCCCCACGTTGCCGGTGTTGGGGAACGTAGTAATTTCAAAAAAAATCCTACGTACATGCAAGATCATGGTGATGCATAGCAACGAGAGGGGAGAGTGTTGTCTACGTACCCTCGTAGACCAGAACAGAAGCGTTGACGCAACATAGAGGAAGTAGTCGTACGTCTTCCTGATCCGACCGATCCAAGCGTCGTTACTCCGGCGCCTCCAAGTTCTTAACACACGTACAGCTCGATGACGTTCCCCGGGCTCCGATCCAGCAAAGCTTCGGGGACGAGTTTCGTCAGCACGATGGCGTGGTGACGATCTTGATGTACTACCGACGCAGGGCTTCGCCTAAGCACTGCAACAATATGACCGAGGTGGAATATGGTGGAGGGGGGCACTGCACACGGCTAAGGAACGATCACGAAGATCAACTTGTGTGTTCTAGGGTGCCCCCCTGCCCCCATATATAAAGAAGGGAGGGGGGAGGCCGGCCGGCCCTATGGGGCGCGCCAAAGGGAGGGGGAGTCCTCCTCCTAGTGGGAGTAGGACTCCCCTTTCCTAATCCAACTAGGAAGAGAGAGGGGGGAGGATAGAGAGGGAGAGGGAGAGGGAAAGGGGGGCCGCGCCCCCCCCCCTCCTAGTCCTATTCGGACTCCCCATGAGGGGGGGCGCGCCACCTCCTGGGCTGCTGCCCTCTCTCTCCCCTCAGGCCCACTAAGGCCCAATACTTCCCCGGGGGATTCCGGTAACCCCTCCGGCACTTCGGTTTTCTCCGAAACCACTTGGAACAATTCCGGTGTTCGAATATAGCCATCCAATATATCAATCTTTATGTCTCGATCATTTCGAGACTCCTCGTCATGTCCGTGATCACATCCGGGACTTCGAACAACCTTCGGTACATCAAAATGCATAAACTCATAATAACTATCATCGTAACCTTAAGTGTTCGGACCCTACGGTTCGAGAACAGTGTAGACATGACTGAGACAAATCTTTGGTCAATAACCAACGGCGGGACCTAGATGCCCATATTGGCTCCTACACATTCTACAAAGATCTTTATCGGTCAGACTGCATAACAACATACGTTGTTCCCTTTGTCATCGGTATGTTACTTGCCCGAGATTCGATCGTCGGTATCCAATACCTAGTTCAATCTCGTTACCGGCAAGTCTCTTTACTCGTTCTGTAATACATCATCTCGCAACTAACTTATTGGTTGCAATGCTTGCAAGGCTTATGTGATGTGCATTACCGAGAAGGCCCTGAGATACCTCTCCGACATTCGGAGTGACAAATCCTAATCTCGAAATACGCCAACCCAACAAATACTTTCGGAGACACCTGTAGAGCACCTTTATAATCACCCAGTTACGTTGTGACGTTTGGTAGCACACAAAGTGTTCCTACGGTAAACGGGAGTTGCATAATCTCATAGTCATAGGAACATGTATAAGTCATGAAGAAAGCAATAGCAACATACTAAACGATCGGGTGCTAAGCTAATGGAATGGGTCATGTCAATCAGATCATTCAACTAATGATCTGACCTTGTTAATCAAATGACAACTCCTTTGTCTATGGTTAGGAAACTTAACCATCTTTGATTAACAAGCTAGTCAAGTAGAGGCATACTAGTGACACTCTGTTTGTCTATGTATCCACACATGTATTATGTTTCCGGTTAATACAATTCTAGCATGAATAATAAACATTTATCATGATATATAAGGAAATAAATAATAACTATATTATTGCCTCTAGGGCATATTTCCTTCAGTCTCCCACTTGCACTAGAGTCAATAATCTAGATTACATGGTAATGATTCTAACACCCATGGAGTCTTGGTGCTGATCATGTTTTGCTCGTGGAAGAGTCTTAGTCAACGGGTCTGGTACATTTAGATCCATATGTATCTTGCAAATCTCTATGTCTCCCACCTGGACTAAATCCCGGATGGAATTGAAGCGTCTCTTGATGTGCTTGGTTCTCTTGTGAAATCTGGATTCCTTTGCTAAGGCAATTGCACCAGTATTGTCACAAAAGATTTTCATTGGACCCGATGCACTAGGTATGACACCTAGATCGGATATGAACTCCTTCATCCAGACTCCTTCATTCGCTGCTTCCGAAGCAGCTATGTACTCCGCTTCACATGTAGATCCCGCCACGACGCTTTGTTTAGAACTGCACCAACTGACAGCTCCACCGTTTAATGTAAATACGTATCCGGTTTGCGATTTAGAATCGTCCGGATCAGTGTCAAAGCTTGCATCAACGTAACCGTTTACGACGAGCTCTTTGTCACCTCCATACACAAGAAACATCTCCTTAGTCCTTTTCAGGTACTTCAGGATATTCTTGACCGATGTCCAGTGATCCACTCCTGGATTACTTTGGTACCTCCCTGCCAAACTTATAGCAAGGCACACATCGGGTCTGGTACACAGCATTGCATACATGATAGAGCCTATGGCTGAAGCATAGGGAACATCTTTCATCTTCTCTCTATCTTCTGCAGTGGTCGGGCATTGAGTCTTACTCAACTTCACACCTTGTAACACAGGCAAGAACCCTTTCTTTGCTTGATCTATTTTGAACTTTTTCAAAAATTTGTCAAGGTATGTGCTTTGTGAAAGTCCAATTAAGCATCTTGATCTATCTCTATAGATCTTAATGCCCAATATGTAAGCAGCTTCACCGAGGTCTTTCATTGAAAAACTTTTATTCAAGTATCACTTTATGCTATCCAGAAATTCTATATCATTTCCAATTAGTAATATGTCATCTACATATAATATCAGAAATGCTACAGAGCTCCCACTCACTTTCTTGTAAATACAGGCTTCTCCAAAAGTCTACACAAACCCAAATGCTTTGATCACACTATCAAAGCGTTTATTAAAAACTCCGAGAGGCTTGCACCAGTCCATAAATGGATTGCTGGAGCTTGCACACTTTGTTAGCTCCCTTTGGATCGATAAAACCTTCCAGTTGCATCATATACAACTCTTCTTCCAGAAATCCATTCAGGAATGCAGTCTTTACATCCATTTGCCAAATTTCATAATCATAAAATGTGGCAATTGCTAACATGATTCGGACAGACTTAAGCATCGCTACAGGTGAGAAGGTCCCATCGTAGTCAATCCCTTGAACTTGTCGAAAACCTTTTGCGACAAGTCGAGCTTTGTAGACAGTAACATTTCCATCAGCGCCAGTCTTCTTCTTGAAGATCCATTTATTCTCTATTGCTTGCCGTCCATCGGGCAAGTCAACCAAAGTCCATACTTTGTTCTCATACATGGATCCCATCTCAAATTTCATGGCTTCAAGCCATTTTGCGGAATCTGGGCTCACCATCGCTTCTTCATAGTTCGTAGGTTCACCATGATCTAGTAGCATGATTTCCAGAACAGGATTGCCGTACCACTCTGGCGCGGATCTTATTCTGGTTGATCTATGAGGTTCTGTAGTAACTTGATCTGAAGTTGCATGATCATCATCATTAACTTCCTCACTAATTGGTGTAGGTGCTACAGAAACAGATTTCTGTGATGTACTACTTTCCAATAAGGGAGCAGGTACAGTTACCTCATCAAGTTCTACTTTCCTCCCACTCACTTCTTTCGAGAGAAACTCCTTCTCTAGAAAGGATCCATTTTTAGCAACAAATGTCTTTCCTTCGGATCTATGATAGAAGGTGTACCTAACATTTCCTTTGGGTATCCTATGAAGACACATTTCTCCGATTTGGGTTCGAGCTTATCAGGTTGAAGATTTTTCACATAAGCATCGCAGCCCCAAACTTTAAGAAACGACAACTTTGGTTTCTTGCTAAACCATAGTTCATAAGGCGTCGTCTCAACAGATTTCGATGGCATCCTATTTAATGTGAATGCCGCCGTCTCTAGAGCATAACCCCAAAACGATAGCGGTAAATCTGTAAGAGACATCATAGATCGTACCATATCAAGTAAAGTGCGATTACGACGTTCGGACACACCATTGCGTTGTGGTGTTCCGGGTGGCGTGAGTTGCGAAACTATTCCGCATTGTTTCAAATGTAGACCAAACTCGTAACTCAAATATTCTCCTCCACGATCAGATCGTAGAAACTTTATTTTCTTGTTACGATGAGTTTCAACTTCACTCTAAAATTCTTTGAACTTTTCAAATGTTTCAGACTTGTGTTTCATTAAGTAGATATACCCATATCTGCTTAAATCATCTGTGAAGGTGAGAAAATAACGATATCCGCCACGAGCCTCAACATTCATCGGACCACATACATCTGTATGTATGATTTCCAACAAATCTGTTGCTCTCTCCATAGTACCGGAGAACGGTGTTTTAGTCATCTTGCCCATGAGGCACGGTTCGCAAGTACCAAGTGATTCATAATCAAGTGGTTCCAAAAGTCCATCAGTATGGAGTTTCTTCATGCGCTTTATACCGATATGACCTAAACGGCAGTGCCACAAATAAGTTGCACTATCATTATCAACTCTGCATCTTTTGGTTTCAACATTATTAATATGTGTATCACTACTATCGAGATTCATCAAAAATAGACCACTCTTCAAGGGTGCATGACCATAAAAGATATTACTCATACAAATAGAACAACCATTATTCTATGATTTAAATGAATAACCGTCTCGCATCAAACAAGATCCAGATATAATGTTCATGCTCAACGCTGGAACCAAATAACAATTATTTAGGTCTAATACTAATCCCGAAGGTAGATGTAGAGGTAGCGTGCCGACCGCGATCACATCGACTTTGGAACCATTTCCCACGCGCATCGTCACCTCGTCCTTTGCCAGTGTTCGCTTAATCCGTAGTCCCTGTTTCGAGTTGCAAATATTAGCAACAGAACCAGTATCAAATACCCAGGTGCTACTGCGAGCTCTAGTAAGGTACACATCAATAACATGTATATCACATATACCTTTGTTCACCTTGCCATCCTTCTTATCCGCCAAATACTTGGGGCAGTTCCGCTTCCAGTGACCAGTCTGCTTGCAGTAGAAGCACTCAGTTTCAGGATTAGGTCCAGACTTGGGTTTCTTCTCTTGAGCAGCAACTTGTTTGCTGTTCTTCTTGAAGTTCCCCTTCTTCTTCCCTTTGCCTTTTTTCTTGAAACTAGTGGTCTTGTTGACCATCAACACTTGATGCTCCTTCTTGATTTCTACCTCCGCAGCCTTTAGCATTGCGAAGAGCTCGGGAATTGTCTTATCCATCCCTTGCATGTTATAGTTCATCACGAAGCCTTTGTAGCTTGGTGGAAGTGATTGGAGAATTCTGTCAATGACACAATCATCCGGAAGATTAACTCCCAGTTGAATCAAGTGATTATAATACCCAGACATTTTGAGTATATGCTCACTGACAGAACCATTCTCCTCCATCTTGCAGCTATAGAACTTATTGGAGACTTCATATCTCTCAATCCGGGCATTCTGTTGGAATATCAACTTCAACTCTTGGAACATCTCATATGCTCCATGATGTTCAAAACGTCGTTGAAGTCCCGGTTCTAAGCCGTAAAGCATGGCACATTGAACTATCGAGTAGTCATCAGCTTTGCTCTGTCAGACGTTCACAACATCTGGCGTTGCTCCAGCAGCAGGCCTGGCACCCAGCGGTGCTTCCAGGACGTAACTCTTGTGTGCAGCAATGAGGATAATCCTCAAGTTACGGACCCAGTCCGTGTAATTGCTACCATCATCTTTCAACTTTGCTTTCTCAAGGAACGCATTAAAATTCAACGGAACAATAGCACGGGCCATCTATCTACAATCAACATAAACAAGCAAGATATTATCAGGGACTAAGTTCATGATAAATTTAAGTTCAATTAATCATATTACTTAAGAACTCCCACTTAGATAGACATCCCTCCAATCTTCTAAGTGATCACGTGATCCAAATCAAACTAAACCATAACCGATCATCACGTGAAATGGATTAGTCTTCGATGGTGAACATCATTATGTTGATCATATCTACTATATGATTCACGCTCGACCTTTCGGTCTCCGTGTTCCGAGGCCATATCTGCATATGCTAGGCTCGTCAAGTATAACCCGAGTATTCTACGTGTGCAAAAACTGGCTTGCACCCGTTGTAGATGGACGTAGAGCTTATCACACCCGATCATCACGTGGTGTCTGGGCACGACGAACTTTGGCAACGGTGCATACTCGGGGAGAACACTTCTTGATAATTTAGTGAGAGATCATCTTATAATGCTACCGTCAATCAAAGCAAGATAAGATGCATAAAAAGATAAACATCACATGCAATCAATATAAGTGATATGATATGGCCATCATCATCTTGTGCTTGTGATCTCCATCTCCGCAGCATCGTCATGATCACCATCGTCACCGGCGCGACACCTTGATCTCCATCATAGCATCGTTGTCGTCTCGCCAATCTTATGCTTCTACGACTATCGCTACCGCTTAGTGATAAAGTAAAGCATTACAGGGCGATTGCATTGCATACAATAAAGCGACAACCATATGGCTCCTCCCAGTTGCCGATAACTCGGTTACAAAACATGATCATCTCATACAATGAAATTTAGCATCATGTCTTGACCATATCACATCACAACATGCCCTGCAAAAACAAGTTAGACGTCCTCTACTTTGTTTGTTGCAAGTTTTACGTGGCTGCTACTGGGCTTAGCAAGAACCGTTCTTACCTACGCATCAAAACCACAATGATAGTTTGTCAAACAGACTCCGTTTTAACCTTCTCAAGGACCGGGCGTAGCCATACTCGGTTCAACTAAAGTTGGAGAAACTGACACCCGCTAGCCACCTGTGTGCAAAGCACGGCGGTAGAACCAGTCTCGCATAAGCGTACGCGTAATGTTGGTCCGGGCCGCTTCATCCAACAATACCGCCGAACCAAAGTATGACATGCTGGTAGGCAGTATGACTTGTATCGTCCACAACTCACTTGTGTTCTACTCGTGCAAAACATCAAACCATAAAAACCTAGGCTCTGATACCACTGTTGGGGAACGTAGTAATTTCAAAAAAAATCCTACGCACACGCAAGATCATGGTGATGCATAGCAACGAGAGGGGAGAGTGTTGTTGTCACATCCCTAGCTTCTGGTACTGCCTGGTGTCTTCATTTTGTTGCATCATGTTTAAATTCTATTCAAGTTGAACTGAGGAATTTTGGAAGCCTCAAAAAACTTAAATAAAAGAAGGGCAAAAACCCTAAAATCTCATTCACTTGTTTCCAAAATGCTCTTCTTATATGTTTGATATTTTTGGAAAGGGTTCTGGTCCCAACCAAAAATATTGAACATTTTTAAGGACTTAATTTTGGGACTTTGAATTTAAATCATTAACTATTTGAATTTGAATTATATTCATACAATTAGAATATAATTTCAAATACCCCTGAAATATTTTATGAGCTCTTGGAAAGTCCATCTAGCAAAATAAAAATATTCAGAGGAGTTTTTGGCATTGTTTGAATTGTTTTGAATTCAAAACAGTGGCAAAAGAAATAAACAAAACAAAAAATATAAAGAACAGAAACTTACCTGTAACTTACCTGGCGCCTACTGGTTCGGCCCAGCAAAGCCCAGCCCACCTGGCCTTCTGCCAGTCATCTCCTAGCTCCTGCCAAGAGGACGACGCCGTGTCGCCCGCGCACGCACCTGAGGTTTCCACCTCCTGCTTCGTGCTGGCGGCCTCCCCTTCGAGCCTGTCCGCGCCTGGAGACGCCCAGCACCCCCTCGCCCACTTCCCCGCCTCTCTGGCCTCTCCCCACCGCTCTGGCCCTCTCTCCGCAGCCGCCCGAGCACACCCGCAGCGCGCAGCTCACCGCCGACGTGCCTAGTGGCCTCCCCTCGCCTCCCCACCTTGCGTGAGAGCTCCGCCTCGCCGTCCTCTTCCTCATCGCCAAGCCACGAGACGTCGGGTGCCCTGCATCACCGCCATTGTTGCCTTCTTCAGCCTCGGGACCGCCGGCCATCTCCGCCAAATTCGTCGGCTCCGGACCGTCCCCGACCTCGTCGAGCATTCCCTCGTCATCGCTGTGAGTCCCTGACCACTTGCCCCCTGCTTTCCTTGATGAATTCGTGCCGCAGCCATCGATCCCCGCCATGCTAGAAGCTCACCGCCGCCCGGCCTTGTCGCCGCCGTGGCCTGAGCTCGAACGAGTCATGCCCGTGCACCTCACCAAGCTCCTGGTGACCCCAGGAGGCTGCACAGCGTTTTACTTCGCTCGCCCGTGCTCCGCAACGCCGTTTCCGCCGAGGTCCAAACTCCGGCCACCGCCGCGAGCTCTGTTCCGGCGAGCTCCGGCCATCCCAGCTGCTGCCGCTTGCTGGAATGGATGCGCGCGTGTGCCAGCAATCCGTAGCCGCAAACCGCGCGCCAAACCATCGCTCGTGGCACAAATCCGAGCCGCGCCGCCGTCGTTTGGGTCACCGCCGGCAAGGCTCCGGCGACTGCCGACGTGGCCGTCATTAGCGGCTAATCGCGCCACTAATTAACCTCCAGTGAAACAGACAGTCGGGCCCCACTGCCTAACTAACCGGCTAACTAAATAAGATTAAGTTTAATCTAACTCCAGTGGGCCCGCGTGTCAGTGTTGACTATGTTGACATGGCCGTTGACCCAACCCCACAAGTCAGAGACACTAACCAGCCCCAGCCACTGACCAGTGGACCCCACTCGTCAGATTTGACCGGGCCGCTCCGTTGACCGCTGACGTCAGCGTGATGTCATGCTGACGCAGTAAATCATTTACTGGATTTTGTTTAATTCTAAATACCAGAAAATCCAGAAAATGATTTGAACTTCAAAATTTCATAGAAAATCAACCGTAGCTCCAAATGAAATAATTTATATATGAAAAATTATCAGAAAAATTCAAGGAATCCATCTGTACCATTTTCATGCATGTTTGAACAATGTTTGTCCTCTGTTTTGGACAAAACAAATAAAGGGCATTTAAATAATCATATATGGAGTTGGAATTTGAATCATGTATTCAAACCAACTTCATTTAAATCATAGATAGAGGCATTAGCTCAAATCACAGCATATTTCCATGTCATGATCACGCATCATATTGTCGCATTGCATTGATTGTATTCTTTCTCTATTGCCGGTGATTGTCCCCTCTCGATAGACGATGTTCCGACGATGAGTTCGATGACACCGATGAAGAACTATATTATCTTCAGCAGTGCCAGGCAAGCAAAACCCCCTTGTTCATTCCGATACAATTCCACTCTCTCGCTCCTGCTCTCTTTTACTGCATTAGGACAACAACGATTCATGTGTTACTTGCTGCGGTAGTTGAACCCCTTATCCTCTGCATGACCTGTCATTGCCACAGTAAATAGATGAAACCCACTAGCATGAGTAGGAGTTGTTTGAGCCCTGATGTGCCTACTCATTCATGCTTGTTTGTCATGCCTGCTACTGCTTAGAGTTGAGTCAGGTCTGATTCATCGGGAATGAATTGGAATGTGGTGAAACATGTCCCACTGTTGAGAACTAAGTGTGTGAACACGATTTGGTAAAGGTAGCGGTGAGAGGCCATGTAGGAGTACATGGTGGGTTGTCTCATTGCAGACGTCCTCAGGAACTGAGTTCTGTGTTTGTGATCCATGAACAGTTACTACCACACATTGGGTTCCGGTAACTCGACCCCTCTCGACTTATTAATCAACATGATCTCTGTCCAGGAGTTGCAACTAGTTTCTGGTGTTTGTAGGTAGTGTTAGTAGTCTACCAAGTGGCACCCGGTACAGGTGGGCTTGGGACAGACTAGGCACCGTGGCCGGGTAGACCAAGCGCCGCCCGTTTGGTGGGCTTGGAACCCTGTACACATCGTTTGGGGCCGTGAGTGACACCCCGGCCGGATCTCCTTGCAGATGGAACCCGAATAGGCGATAAACCTGGACGAGAGACTTGTTGGTTAGTCAGGTCGTGGCCGACTCCCTCGCCCGGCTTCCGCTTGAAGGTTGCCGAGGTACATGACGTGTACAGGGCGATAAGTGGCGAGAGCGTGTGTGAAGAAGTACACCCCTGCAGGGTTATCATTATCTATTCGAATAGTCGGATTCCTCGGATATGGAAACTTGGACCCCTTGTACAGTTCATAGACAAGTGAAAGTGGATACTCTAAAATGCGCAAGATAAGCATGAGTGCTATGGATGGCCTTCTCGTAGGGAGACGGGAGCGGATCCATAGTGGTGTATTGATATGGTGAATATGTGGACTCGTGTGCGCCACCTCAAAAGAGTTACTTGCAGTCGTAGTTTAGGTTAGCCACTGAGTCAAAGCTGGCTTGCTGCAGTCAAACTCCACCACCCCCCTTATTGATACTGATGCATATGTAGTTAGTTCTGATGTAAGTCTTGCTGAGTACGTTTGTACTCACGTTTTGCCTATTCTATGTTTTTTGCAGAGAGACTTCAGTCTCGCTAGTAGTACCGCTTGGACTTCGACGTTTAGCTTGTTACCTCAGCTACGGTCTTGTGCCCTCGGCAGGATCTGGTAGATAGTCAGGCTTCTCAGCCTTTTTCATTTGTAGATGTCTGTACTCAGACATGTTTAGCTTCCGCATGTGCTTTGCCTTGTATGCTCTGAATGTTGGGTCATGAGACCCATGCTTGTAATATCTCGCTCCTCGGAGCCTAATGAATAAATATTTTGAGTCGTAGAGTTATGTTGTGATGCCATGTTGTATTTACTCATATCGGGCATATTGTGTGTATGATTGAAATGCTTGGTATGAGTGGGATCCGACTATCTAGTTGTTTATCCTTGGCAGCCTATCATATGGGGAAATGTAGTCTAGTGCTTCTGAGCAATAGTAGTCCGCTACAGCCCGGATCACCGGAGTCCTGTTAGCCCAGCACTGCTGCTCGGAACACTTGACTGGCCGGCATGTGAATCACTTCGTTCCTGTGTCTGTCCCTTCGGGGAAATGTCACGCGGTGACTTCCGGAGTCCTGCCTAGCCTGCTACAGCCCGGGTCACCGGAGCCCTGTTAGCCCAGTGCTACAGCCCGGATTCACACGTTGATGACCGACATGCTCGATGTGTTTCATGTATGCCTGTCCTCATAGGTTAGCGCCGCTTTGGGTTCACGACTAGCCATGTCGGCCCGGGTTCTCTGTCATATGGATGCTAGCGACACTATCATATACGTGAGCCAAAAGACGCAAACGGTCCCGGGCCAGGTAAGGTGGCACCCGTGGGAGAACCGTGCGTGAGGCCGCAAGGTGATATGATGTGTTACATGCTAGATCGGTGTGACTTAGGATCGGGGTCCCGACAGCTTTGGTATCAGAGCCTGACTGCCTGTAGGATTACCAAGCCAAACTGGTCGAAGTTGTGTCTAGAAATGCTTTAGTTATGTAAGGGAATTGATTGTGGAAGGGAACGTAAGGCTCTTTTTACTCCTTATACCTCATGGCCTTCTGATCTGAGTCATCCTCTTCTCTTCTACGGGGTTTAAGAACTAGGCTTCTCTTCTATCTCTCAGGATGACGTGTTACTAAACCGTAGTTGCCTAGGATTGTTGAGTTCAAGCCGCTGCTCAGTTTCTACTACTTCTATGTGTTCATAGTTGGCCTCAGAACCTTGATATTGTGATGTTGAGTGGCTATGCCACCATTTTGCAGGATGTCTTAAATCTTTTTGAGCATTTACAGCCGTTATGCTGTCTGAGTCATCCCAGGTTTCTAAATAATCCGATGCATTTGCAAATCCCTTCTTTCTGTTCTCGATGTCCATTTGGGCCAAATTAATCACACTAATCGGTTTGTTGAGGTACTCCGTTGCCTTGACATATATGTTGGAGTTAGTATTATGACCCTAGGTGTCTTCGAGAACCATCTAGTAATCTGTCCATGTCTTGTGTTTCCGGTGTGATGATTCTGGCCACCATTCTCGAAAGCATCCCGTGATGCCATTTAGTAGTAGGTATTCTACTCCTGGGTTTTCAAACCCGAGATTCACCCTACTTACCTCCTGTGGATAGTATTTGCTAGTTCCCTTAGGATATTAGTAACCTTTGCGATAGTCCTCGAGGTCCGTGGTATATCATTCTTCCAAATACCATGAACTGCTTATGGCAGAAGTTCTGTTGAACCAAAAGATCACAACCGGAGTACTCTTGAGGAGTTCTCCATCCATAATTGTGAATCTGCCGTCCTACCTCTCCGCATGGATTATCCGGAAGAAATTCGTTGAACTCGTTTGACATACTAATCCATGCATCCACAACTCAGAAAATCATATGTTCCTTGAGTTGTCCCCTTTTAGTTGTGTTCTGACCCTCGTCTATCAATTGATAGTCAAGAGTATGTGTGCATTCGTGTCCATCGATGCCTATTATTCTTGTGGTCCGTCAAGCCATTCTATTCCAGAATGACTAGGAGAAACAAACTCCAGTACCTCATCCATATTTAGGATTGGGTCAAAGCAGTTGTATTCCGCAGTTCAAAATGCCAATCCAGCTTTTGCTCTGTTCTACCCTGGAGTGTTACCATCTTTATGTCAAGAATGTCATGAGAATTGCACCACCTCTTATGAATTCTTGACGCAGTAATACTTCTCGCTATTATTATTCATTCCTCGGTCCCGTGTTGTTGTAACCGGAATGCCGACAAGTGAATTGTGTTGCGTGAAAACAATACTCCTAGCAACTGTGTTGCTTGGTAGTAAATGGACAATATTCTCATTCTTAGCGTGTTGGTTATGGAATCATCATTATAAGATTGATCATGCTACCTAGTCCTTATTTCTGGTGCACTCCTTGATCAATGAGTGAGGATTAGTCAAACCCTTGCTCTTTTGATCATATCGTCTTGCCTGAAAAGCAAGATTGATCTCGAGCTTAGTAACATATCGGTGGTTCGTGGTTTTCCGAAGATCTTCTCGGAAGTATCACCAGGTTGTCACCTGACCGCTATGTTGAGTTCGTGATCAAGTTGGTTTCTTGTGAACCACCCTTTCTCCAAGAATCTATGTTGGATACCCCTGAGCTAGTTGGTTGAGCTAAACAACAACTTGGAGAGTGGGAAGATAAAAGCCTGTCCGACGTAGCTCATGTTAAGGGATATCTTTGTGTGTGTGTGTGTGTGTGTGTGTGTGTGTGTGTGTGTGTGTTGAAGAAAGATGATACTTTCACCAATTGGTCCTCGTGATCAGTTGTTGGATCTATTACCTTGTCAAAACTTGATTTGAGTATGGGCTATCGTCAAGTCAAATCAGAACCAATGGTATTCGTAATGTTGTCTTACTCGCGGTTGTCCCTCGGGTATACATCATTATATCTTTTGGTCTGACCAATGCTATCACCGTGTTCACATGATGGTGGAAGTCCAGTGATATGGAAATACCGATGAGTTGTTGTTGAGCCCATCAACAGCATTTTATCTCCCCCATGATTCATGTTGAACGCTACACTAGTATTGGAAACTTTATAAGCATTATCTTCGTGTTTCGTTCATGAAGCCTATGCTTGGATGGAAGAAGTGACTTTCTCGAATTCATGTGCACTTGGTGCAAGTTGCCGCCGTGAATTCGAGAAAGATTGTTTTTGCTTTCTCCGGGATCATCCCAAGTCAAGTCATGCATGTGCGAAGTATTCCATGGTTTGATAGGCTCGCTACCTCCACTCCGTGTGTAATCCCTAGCACACCAAGCCACTGACTGATTTGTTCTAGGGAAAGGAGTTGTTGTGCAAATCCTAGGTCATGCACAAGATTTCGTTATCCTCGATGATGGTTCCCCACCTGAACTCAGTAGTGTTTTGTTATAAGACTGCCACGTGGTCATGCCTGTCTAGGACAGTGTGTTCACAGGTGCGTAGCAAAATTTGCTCATGTTTTGGAGCTTGCTATCGTAGTTCATTTCCTGAGAATCTCGCAACGTCATCTCGTCGAATTGTGTTGCAAACTTTCCCTTCAGACATGTTGAGTCTGAAGTATCCTATTACCAATCGGATCTGAATCTCAGGCAGATATGATGGTTGGAATACTCCCAACATTTGCATGTTGTTCCCAGCTTGCACCGCCGTTGTGCTATCCTACCATGGGTCCCCTCCGTTTCCGGTGATAAGCAAAAGTCATCCATTGCGTTGTCTTCAACAAGGTAGTCCACATCTTCCATTCTAGTCTGAGTACGTCATTTCTTCGAGCTCCGTCAAACGATTATTCGTAAATTACCTCAGGCTGGTGAGAAGAGTTCCAATGATCTATGGATCAAAAGTAATTCTTTTTGCCACTTAAGGGATTAATTCTACGAGTCACCTCTCCTAAGGTGCCCCGTTATGGAGTCATGGCAATTATTTCCTTGCCACCTTGACACCATCCACCATCTTTCTAAGCGTGGAATTGTTACCCACCAAATCAAACCCCGTCGTTGTTCTTCCATTCCTCTCGATGTGTTTTGAGTCTCAACTCGAGATGTTTCAACATCCCATTCCGCGAGTTGATTTGGCATAGCTCGATCTTCGAGAAGATCAACTCTTCTAGATTTTTCCTTTTTCTTCTCGTTGTCATGCTGGATCAAGATCTTGAAAGCAAGGATGTTAGGATCAATTTGAAGCAATGAATCAACATCTTCGAGAAGGACAGTTGGATCATGAAGATCGTGTTAGCTATGTGTCCCCAGTGTCTCCTTACCTCATGTCTTGAATCTCGGGACGAGATTCTTGTTTAGTGGGGGTGAGTTGTCACATCCCTAGCTTCTGGTACTGCCTGGTGTCTTCATTTTGTTGCATCATGTTTAAATTCTATTCAAGTTGAACTGAGGAATTTTGGAAGCCTCAAAAAACTTAAATAAAAGAAGGGCAAAAACCCTAAAATCTCATTCACTTGTTTCCAAAATGCTCTTCTTATATGTTTGATATTTTTGGAAAGGGTTCTGGTCCCAACCAAAAATATTGAACATTTTTAAGGACTTAATTTTGGGACTTTGAATTTAAATCATTAACTATTTGAATTTGAATTATATTCATACAATTAGAATATAATTTCAAATACCCCTGACATATTTTATGAGCTCTTGGAAAGTCCATCTAGCAAAATAAAAATATTTAGAGGAGTTTTTGGCATTGTTTGAATTGTTTTGAATTCAAAACAGTGGCAAAAGAAATAAACAAAACAAAAAATATAAAGAACAGAAACTTACCTGTAACTTACCTGGCGCCTACTGGTTCGGCCCAGCAAAGCCCAGCCCACCTGGCCTTCTGCCAGTCATCTCCTAGCTCCTGCCAGGAGGACGACGCTGTGTCGCCCGCGCACGCACCTGAGGTTTCCACCTCCTGCTTCGTGCTGGCGGCCTCCCCTTCGAGCCTGTCCGCGCCTGGAGATGCCCAGCACCCCCTCGCCCACTTCCCCGCCTCTCTGGCCTCTCCCCACCGCTCTGGCCCTCTCTCCGCAGCCGCCCGAGCACACCCGCAGCGCGCAGCTCACCGCCGACGTGCCTAGTGGCCTCCCCTCGCCTCCCCACCTTGCGTGAGAGCTCCGCCTCGCCGTCCTCTTCCTCATCGCCGAGCCACGAGACGTCGGGTGCCCTGCATCACCGCCATTGTTGCCTTCTTTAGCCTCGGGACCGCCGGCCATCTCCGCCAAATTCGTCGGCTCCGGACCGTCCCCGACCTCGTCGAGCATTCCCTCGTCATCGCTGTGAGTCCCTGACCACTTGCCCCCTGCTTTCCTTGATGAATTCGTGCCGCAGCCATCGATCCCCGCCATGCTAGAAGCTCACCGCCGCCCGGCCTTGTCGCCGCCGTGGCCTGAGCTCGAACGAGTCACGCCCGTGCACCTCACCAAGCTCCTGGTGACCCCAGGAGGCTGCACAGCGTTTTACTTCGCTCGCCCGTGCTCCGCAACGCCGTTTCCGCCGAGGTCCGAACTCCGGCCACCGCCGCGAGCTCTGTTCCGGCGAGCTCCGGCCATCCCAGCTGCTGCCGCTTGCTGGAATGGATGCGCGCGTGTGCCAGCAATCCGTAGCCGCAAACCGCGCGCCAAACCATCGCTCGTGGCACAAATCCGAGCCGCGCCGCCGTCGTTTGGGTCACCGCCGGCAAGGCTCCGGCGACTGCCGACGTGGCCGTCATTAGCGGCTAATCGCGCCACTAATTAACCTCCAGTGAAACAGACAGTCGGGCCCCACTGCCTAACTAACCGGCTAACTAAATAAGATTAAGTTTAATCTAACTCTAGTGGGCCCGCGTGTCAGTGTTGACTATGTTGACATGGCCGTTGACCCGACCCCACAAGTCAGAGACACTAACCAGCCCCAGCCACTGACCAGTGGACCCCACTCGTCAGATTTGACCGGGCCGCTCCGTTGACCGCTGACGTCAGCGTGATGTCATGCTGACGCAGTAAATCATTTACTGGATTTTGTTTAATTCTAAATACCAGAAAATCCAGAAAATGATTTGAACTTCAAAATTTCATAGAAAATCAACCGTAGCTCCAAATGAAATAATTTATATATGAAAAATTATCAGAAAAATTCAAGGAATCCATCTGTACCATTTTCATGCATGTTTGAACAATGTTTGTCCTCTGTTTTGGACAAAACAAATAAAGGGCATTTAAATAATCATATATGGAGTTGGAATTTGAATCATGTATTCAAACCAACTTCATTTAAATCATAGATAGAGGCATTAGCTCAAATCACAGCATATTTCCATGTCATGATCACGCATCATATTGTCGCATTGCATTGATTGTATTCTTTCTCTATTGCCGGTGATTGTCCCCTCTCGATAGACGATGTTCCGACGATGAGTTCGATGACACCGATGAAGAACTATATTATCTTCAGCAGTGCCAGGCAAGCAAAACCCCCTTGTTCATTCCGATACAATTCCACTCTCTCGCTCCTGCTCTCTTTTACTGCATTAGGACAACAACGATTCATGTGTTACTTGCTGCGGTAGTTGAACCCCTTATCCTCTGCATGACCTGTCATTGCCACAGTAAATAGATGAAACCCACTAGCATGAGTAGGAGTTGTTTGAGCCCTGATGTGCCTACTCATTCATGCTTGTTTGTCATGCCTGCTACTGCTTAGAGCTGAGTCAGGTCTGATTCATCGGGAATGAATTGGAATGTGGTGAAACATGTCCCACTGTTGAGAACTAAGTGTGTGAACACGATTTGGTAAAGGTAGCGGTGAGAGGCCATGTAGGAGTACATGGTGGGTTGTCTCATTGCAGCCGTCCTCAGGAACTGAGTTCTGTGTTTGTGATCCATGAACAGTTACTACCACACATTGGGTTCCGGTAACTCGACCCCTCTCGACTTATTAATCAACATGATCTCTGTCCAGGAGTTGCAACTAGTTTCTGGTGTTTGTAGGTAGTGTTAGTAGTCTACCAAGTGGCACCCGGTACAGGTGGGCTTGGGACAGACTAGGTTCCGTGGCCGGGTAGACCAAGCGCCGCCCGTTTGGTGGGCTTGGAACCCTGTACACATCGTTTGGGGCCGTGAGCGACACCCCGGCCGGATCTCCTTGCGGATGGAACCCGAATAGGCGATAAACCTGGACGAGAGACTTGTTGGTTAGTCAGGTCGTGGCCGACTCCCTCGCCCGGCTTCCGCTTGAAGGTTGCCGAGGTACATGACGTGTACAGGGCGATAAGTGGCGAGAGCGTGTGTGAAGAAGTACACCCCTGCAGGGTTATCATTATCTATTCGAATAGCCGGATTCCTCGGATATGGAAACTTGGACCCCTTGTACAGTTCATAGACAAGTGAAAGTGGATACTCTAAAATGCGCAAGATAAGCGTGAGTGCTATGGATGGCCTTCTCGTAGGGAGACGGGAGCGGATCCATAGTGGTGTATTGATATGGTGAATATGTGGACTCGTGTGCGCCACCTCAAAAGAGTTACTTGCAGTCGTAGTTTAGGTTAGCCACTGAGTCAAAGCTGGCTTGCTGCAGTCAAACTCCACCACCCCCCTTATTGATACTGATGCATATGTAGTTAGTTCTGATGTAAGTCTTGCTGAGTACGTTTGTACTCACGTTTTGCCTATTCTATGTTTTTTGCAGAGAGACTTCAGTCTCGCTAGTAGTACCGCTTGGACTTCGACGTTTAGCTTGTTACCTCAGCTACGGTCTTGTGCCCTCGGCAGGATCTAGTAGATAGTCAGGCTTCTCAGCCTTTTTCATTTGTAGATGTCTGTACTCAGACATGTTTAGCTTCCGCATGTGCTTTGCCTTGTATGCTCTGAATGTTGGGTCATGAGACCCATGCTTGTAATATCTCGCTCCTCGGAGCCTAATGAATAAATATTTTGAGTCGTAGAGTTATGTTGTGATGCCATGTTGTATTTACTCATATCGGGCATATTGTGTGTATGATTGAAATGCTTGGTATGAGTGGGATCCGACTATCTAGTTGTTTATCCTTGGCAGCCTATCATATGGGGAAATGTAGTCTAGTGCTTCTGAGCAATAGTAGTCCGCTACAGCTCGGATCACCGGAGTCCTGTTAGCCCAGCACTGCTGCTCGGAACACTTGACTGGCCGGCATGTGAATCACTTCGTTCCTGTGTCTGTCCCTTCGGGGAAATGTCACGCGGTGACTTCCGGAGTCCTGCCTAGCCTGCTACAGCCCGGGTCACCGGAGCCCTGTTAGCCCAGTGCTACAGCCCGGATTCACACGTTGATGACCGACATGCTCGATGTGTTTCATGTATGCCTGTCCTCATAGGTTAGCGCCGCTTTGGGTTCACGACTAGCCATGTCGGCCCGGGTTCTCTGTCATATGGATGCTAGCGACACTATCATATACGTGAGCCAAAAGACGCAAACGGTCCCGGGCCAGGTAAGGTGGCACCCGTGGGAGAACCGTGCGTGAGGCCGCAAGGTGATATGATGTGTTACATGCTAGATCGGTGTGACTTAGGATCGGGGTCCCGACAGCTGTCTACGTACCCTCGTAGACCGAAGCGGAAGCGTTGACGCAACATAGAGGAAGTAGTCGTACGTCTTCCCGATCCGACCGATCCAAGCGCCGTTACTCCGGCGCCTCCGAGTTCTTAACACACGTACAGCTCGATGACGTTCCCCGGGCTCCGATCCAGCAAAGCTTCGGGGACGAGTTTCGTCAGCACGACAGCGTGGTGACGATCTTGATGTACTACCGACGCAGGGCTTCGCCTAAGCACTGCAACAATATGACCGAGGTGGAATATGGTGGAGGGGGGCACCGCACACGGCTAAGGAACGATCACGAAGATCAACTTGTGTGTTCTAGGGTGCCCCCCTGCCCCCGTATATAAAGGAGGGAGGGGGGAGGCCGGCCGGTCCTATGGGGCGCGCCAAAGGGAGGGGGAGTCCTCCTCCTAGTGGGAGTAGGACTCCCCTTTCCTAGTCCAACTAGGAAGATAGAGGGGGAAGGAAAGAGAGGGAGAGGGAGAGGGAAAGGGGGGTCGCCCCCCCCCCCTCCTAGTCCTATTCGGACTCCCCATGAGGGGGGCGCGCCACCTCCTGGGCTGCTGCCCTCTCTCTCCCCTCAGGCCCACTAAGGCCCAATACTTCCCCTGGGGGTTCCGGTAACCCCTCCGGCACTCCGGTTTTCTCCGAAACCACTTGGAACAATTCCGTGTCCGAATATAGCCGTCCAATATATCAATCTTTTTGTCTCAATCATTTCGAGACTCCTCGTCATGTCCGTGATCACATCCGGGACTTCGAACAACCTTCGGTACATCAAAATGCATAAACTCATAATAACTGTCATCGTAACCTTAAGCGTGCAGACCCTACGGTTCAAGAACAGTGTAGACATGACTGAGACAAATCTCTGGTTAATAACCAATAGCGGGACCTGGATGCCCATATTGGCTCCTACACATTCTACGAAGATCTTTATCGGTCAGACCGCATAACAACATACGTTGTTCCCTTTGTCATCGGTATGTTACTTGCCCGAGATTCGATCGTCGGTATCCAATACCTAGTTCAATCTCGTTACCGGCAAGTCTCTTTACTCGTTCTGTAATACATCATCTCGCAACTAACTTATTGGTTGCAATGCTTGCAAGGCTTATGTGATGTGCATTACCGAGAAGGCCCTGAGATACCTCTCCGACATTCGGGGTGAGAAATCCTAATCTCGAAATACGCCAACCCAACAAATACTTTCGGAGACACCTGTAGAGCACCTTTATAATCACCCAGTTACGTTGTGACGTTTGGTAGCACACAAAGTGTTCCTACGGTAAACGGGAGTTGCATAATCTCATAGTCATAGGAACATGTATAAGTCATGAAGAAAGCAATAGCAACATACTAAACGATCGGGTGCTAAGCTAATGGAATGGGTCATGTCAATCAGATCATTCAACTAATGATGTGACCTTGTTAATCAAATGACAACTCCTTTGTCTATGGTTAGGAAACTTAACCATCTTTGATTAACAAGCTAGTCAAGTAGAGGCATACTAGTGACACTCTGTTTGTCTATGTATCCACACATGTATTATGTTTCCGGTTAATACAATTCTAGCATGAATAATAAACATTTATCATGATATATAAGGAAATAAATAATAACTATATTATTGCCTCTAGGGCATATTTCCTTCAGCCGGCAGGGTGGGGCCTCGGCTGAGCCAGCGATGTCCTCCGCCTCGTTGTTGGCGGGGCGGGGACTCGTCGGAGCCGGCATTATCCTCTGCATCGTCCTCGGCCTCGCCAAACAGCACCTCGCCCGCTTCATCGCCATCTTTGCTAGCCTCTTTGTAGGCGGCCGCAGCCTCTGCCACCCGCATGCGGTACCGCCAGCGCTCGAGGCGGCCCATTCGGGCGGAGCGGTACGAGTCGAGCAGCGCCTCCTGCTCTGCTCGCTCCGCGGCAATCTCCTCCTCCGCCTGCAGGTGCTCCTGGAGGAGATGGTGGTTGTAGGCGGCGTCGGCCTACGCCTCTCGGAACTGCTCCTCACGCATCTGCCTCACCCTATCCATATATTGGGCACGGGCCTCGCCGATGGTCATGGTGCAATGCACCGGTGAGGATGGCGCGGAGGAGGGGGTTGGTGCCGGATCGTCGACTACCATGTTCTCCATTGGGACGTCGTCGTCCTCCGGCTGCCTGCCGGCCAGCCGGTCGGCAGCAATGGCTGCCATCTCCTTGTGGTCCATCGTTTGCCCGTCCCGAAGAGCGCTGGAGCGCGAGGAAGCCATGGTGAGAAGTAGTGGTGTGGACATGAGAAAGGGAACGGATGCGGATGACTGCGGCTATGGCCGGCGCAGCAGTTTATATAGCAATGGTGGGCGGGCAGAGGGACGGACGTGCGGCGCCGGAGTAGCCACCTCAGCAACCGTGTATCATTAATGTGGGCGGCAGATGGACAGATGGACGGCACTTGTGTCGTTTGAAGGCGGAGCAATCGCCTACACCGGGAAGCGGGGCGGGCGGCGCTGACTGTTTCGGGCGGAAAGCGCGCGCGGGCGAGGAGATGACTTTACTTGGAGAGGATGACAATGGGGACCCACCGGGTCCATAGCCTCACGTACGCAAGTGCCTCCTTATTTTTTATATATATATATATATATATATATATATATAACTATAATTTATTTTGCTTCCTCTGGTTTCCGGACATCACGGTCCCACACCATTGTCAACCTATGTAGTAGTCAATAAACGAGAGAATTGCACAAGAAGCGGCCGATAGCTGGGACCAAGCAGCTCGAGCAGTATTTGTGTTTTTGAGGTGTGAGCACTGCAGAGTTTTTTGATGTTTAGCCCAGATATTAATTTTTCTCCTCTGAACAACAACGAAAACATCGCTGGAGGTATTTACTGGGCGGGCTGTGGCCCGTCTAGCCCAGGCCAGATATCCAGCCCAGATATTAATTTTTTTTCAAGCTGAAAATGGCTAGCCCAGCTATACTTCTTTTAGGAGTACCCAGGCAAGGTCAAGTTGTTATTCTCCGCCCCGCTGGGCTGCAAATCTTTCATATGAGGGATGCATTAGGCTTAACAAGAAAATGGGCTTTAAGAAATAATAAATGGGATGTAATTATAAAAACTAGGCAGTAACTATAAAAAAATGCACCAAATAAAGTATTATTTTTGGATATTGAAATTTTTAATTTCATTAATTGTTGCGAGCGCAATGTTTCGTTGGATTTTTACGTAATATAAATTTATATTGAAATTGTATTTAATCTGACTAGAAATTTTGGGATAAAAATATTTCGGATCCCATCAAAATGTGGGAAATTTTATTGAATTCTGTTTTGAATGGTTGGTTGAAATGGGTTGTACTTTTAACAAACTGTAAATGGGTTGTAGTAAATTCCATTAGAATTCAAAAATGGGCTACACATTCTTACAAATCTCAAATGGGCTATAAGTTCTCTACGACACACTTCTGGCCTTACTAAGTTGACGCGTCCCCTAAAAAAACAGAGTTCACGCGTATGCAAGGCTTTGTCAACTTATAGTCAACACACGGTTCTAGCAGCAGTGGCCGTTGGATGTCCATCCAACGGATGCCGTGCTTCTTTTTCTGTCAGGACCCCGATCCTAAGCCACATCGATCTAGCATGTAGCACATCATATCACTTTGCGGCCTCACGCACGGTATTCCCACGGGTGCCACCTTACCTGGCCCGGGACCGTTTGCGCCTTTTGGCTCACGTATATGATAGTGTCGCTAGCATCCATATGACAGAGGACCCGGGCCGACATGGCTAGTCGTGAACCCAAAGCGGCACTAACCCATGGGGACAGGCATACATGAATCAACTTCGAGCATGTCGGTCAACAACGTGCGTATCCGGGCTGTAGCACTGGGCTAACAGGACTCCGGTAACCCGGGCTGTAGCAGGCTAGGCAGGACTCCGGATGTCAACGTGTGACATTTCCCCGAAGGGACAGACACAGGAACGAAGTGAAACACATGCCGGCTAGTCAAGTGTCCTGAGCAGTAGTGCTGGGCTAGCAGGACTCTGGTGAACCGGGCTGTAGCGGACTACTATGGCTCAAGGAAGCACTAGACTACATTTCCCCATAAGAGAGGCTGCCAAGGATAAACAACTAGATTGTCGGATCCCACACATACCAAGCATTTCAATCATACACACAATACGCTCGATATGTGTAAATACAACATGGCATCACAACAAGACTCTACGACTCAAGTATTTATTCATTAGGCTCCGAGGAGCGAGATATTACAAACATGGGTCTCATGACCCAACATTCAGAGCATACAAACAACAAGCACATGCGGAAGCTTAACATGTCTGAGTACAGACATCTACAAATGAAAAAGGCTGAGAAGCCTGACTATCTACCAGATCCTGCCGAGGGCACAAGATCGTAGCTAAGGTATCAAGCTAAACATCGAAGTCCAAGCGGTACTACTAGCGAGACTGAAGTCTCTCTACAAAAACATAAAATAGGCAAACGTGAGTACAAATGTACCCAGCAAGACTTACATCAGAACTAACTACATATGCATCGGTATCAACAAAGGGGGTAGTGGAGTTTAGTTGTAGCAAGCCAGTTTTGACTCGGTGCCTATCCTGAACTATGACTGCAAGTAACTCTTTTGAGGTGGTGCACACGAGTCCACATATTCACCATTCAATACACCACTATGGATCCACTTCCGTCTCCCTACGAGAAGGCCATCCATAGCACTCACACTTATCTTGCGAGTTTTAGAGTATCCACTTTCACTTATCTATGAACTGTTATAGGCACGCAAGGAAGGAAGTGCGTCCGGGCAACAAAAAAACAAAACGATTCGCCCCCTGACTGCTGGGGCCCACCAGCTACATCTTCGCAGGCAAGGAAGTGCCTGACAGTCGGGACCCACCTGGTCGAAGCCTACGTAGCGTTGTCATTCTGGTCGCGAACGTGTACGTACATACTGGTCGATGTAGAGGTGTGCACGTCTCGTAGTAGATGCACGCACGTGTCGTACTAGAGGCGCGCACGTAGCATGTACACATACCTACAGCGGCCAGGGTGCAAGAAAGAAAATACGGCCACGTGTATGTACATACGGGCGGGGTCTCGAACGCCTACTCGCGCATACGTACGGTGAGGGCTCGTTGACATGGCTGAGTCAAAACGGAGAAACAGCGTCATCGTCGTGTTCATGGGAGGCAACGGAATGCGTCGTGTTCATGGGGAGGCAACGGAATGCGTCATGTTCATCGGGAGGCAACGGAACACGTGGGAGCCAACCGGCTGGGTCGGAACGGAATGCGTGGTTGTGTTCATCAGGAGGGCTTGGACGGAACAGGCGATGGGAACGAGGCCTGGCGTACTGCAGAACGGAGGAAACGGCCTTGTGTTCGACCGGCCACGTTCGAAATGGGATCCTGTTCATCGGGAGGGGTCTGGCGTACCGCAAAACGGACGAAACGGACCTCCTACGTTCGAAACGGGGGTCCTGTTGATCGGGAGGGGTGTGGCGTGCCGCAAAACGGACGAAACAGACCTCCTACGGTCAAAACGGCGGTCCTGTTCATCAGGAGGGGTGTGGCGTACCGCAAAACGGGACTCGACGGGATATTGTTCATCTCCACCGTCGACCTCCTCCAGCCTCCACGGGCTACCATCGACCTCCTCCAGCCTCCACGGGCTCCTGCTCATCCAGCCTCCACTGCACGCTACTCCACCGGCTACTGTTCAACCACCCCTCCACCGTCTACTCTTCATCCAGCCCTCCACACCACGGGGTCCTGTTCAACCACCCCTCCACGGGCACCCCTCCACCGTCTACTGTTCATCCAGCCCTCCACACCAAGGGGTTCTGTTCAACCACCCCTCCACGGGCACCCCTCCACGGGCACCCCTCCACCGTCTACTATTCATCCAGAGGCAACGCCACTGCTCACTGTTCATCCACCCCCCCCCCCCCCGCAACGCTCATTGTTCATCCCAGAGGTAGCATCGATCGGCTTCAGTTAGCAGCAGTAGCGAAGGAACCGCTCGATCGGCTTCAGTTAACAGCCATCGATCGATCGCTCGGGTTCAGTAATGCATAGCCTGCAGTGCAACCGCTCGGGTTCAGTTAGAGCCCAACGCCTCGCTCGGGTTCAGTTAGAGCCAACGCCCCGCACACACGCGCGTACGTGTACAAGAGAAACGCGCATCGCTCGGCCCCCGACCTCCCACCGTAACCGGGAACTCCCCGAAATTTTCCTCCCCCTCGCTTCTACCATGAATTTTCCGTCATGGACGGCCCAAAGAATGTCATGCAGCTACGTCTCCGGCCCGCCCAGGACGAAAAGCCCATTTTCTGTCATGATTTTTTGTCATAGAAGTAGGAGCCCACCACATCTATGATGACACCGGGTTTTGTCAGAATTATCGTCATAGAAGTGTCATATGTATGACAGAAAAAAAAATTCGTTCGGCCCAAAATTTCACGGATGTGTCTTTTTTTTGTAGTGTACACATGTCGCTCTTGATTCATTGCACATCCCGGTACACCGCCGGGGGCATTCATATAGAGTCATATCTTGTTCTAGTATCGAGTTGTAATTTTTGAGTTGTAAGTAAATAGAAGTATGATGATCTTCTTTTTTTAGAGCATTGTACCATGTGAGGGAATAAAAGAAGAAAAGAAAAGAAAAGAAAAATAAAAGAAAGAAGAAATGAGAGAAAAAGAGAGAAGGGGCAATGTTACTATCCTTTTCCATACTTGTGCTTCAAAGTAGCACCTTGATCTTCATGATATAGAGTCTCCTATGTTATCACTTTTGTATACTACTGGGAATTTTTCATTATAGAACTTGGCTTGTATATCCAACGATGGGCTTCCTCAAAATGCCCTAGGTCTTCATGAGCAAGCAAGTTGGATGCACACCCACTTAGTGTTCTTTTTGAGCTTTCATAAACTTATAGCTATAGTGCATTTGTTGCATGGCAATCCCTACTCACTCACATTGATATTTACTGATGGGCATCTCCATAGCCCGTTAATACGCCTAGTTGATGTGAGACTATCTCCCTCTTTTTGTCTTCTCCACAACCACCTTCTATTCCACCTATAGTGTTATGTCCGTGGCTCATGCTCATGTATTGCGTGAAAGTTGAAAAGGTTTGAGAACATTAAAAGTATGAAACAATTGCTTGGCTTGTCATCGGGGTTGTGCATGATTTGAATATTTTGTGTGATGAAGATGGAGCATAGCCAGACTATATGATTTTGTAGGGATAAGCTTTCTTTGGCCATGTTATTTTGAGAAGACATAATTATTTTGTTAGTATGCTTGAAGTATTATTGTTTTTATGTCAATATTAAACTTTCGATTTGAATCATATGGATCAGAACATTCATGCCACAATAGAGAAAAATACATGTATAAATATATTAGGTAGCATTCCACATCAAAAATTTCGTTTTTATCATTTACCTACTCGAGGACGAGCAGGAATTAAGCTTGGGGATGCTTGATACGTATCCAACGTATCTATAATTTTTTATTGTTCCATGGTATTATATTATCTGTTTTGGATGTTTATTATGCATTAATATGCTATTTTATATTATTTTTGGTACTAACCTATTAACCTAGAGCCCAGTGCCAGTTCCTGTTTTTTCCTTGTTTTAGAGTTTCGCAGAAAAGGAATATCAAACGGAGTCCAAACAGAATGAAACTTTCGCGGTGATTTTTCTTGGACCAGAAGACATCCAGAGGACTTGGAGTGCATGTCAGGAAATCCACAAGGCGGCAACAAGGATGGAGGGCGCGCCCAGGGAGTAGGGCGCGCCCCCCACCCTTGTGGGCCCCTCGTGACTCCACCGACCTATTTCTTCCGCCTATATATTCTCAAATATTCCAAAACCTACCAGGAGAGCCACGAAAACACTTTTCCACCGCCGCAACCATCTATACCCGTGAGATCCCATCTAGGGGCCTTTTCCAGCGTCCTGCCGGAGGAGGATTCGATCACGGAGGGCTTCTACATCAACACCATCTAGGGGCCTTGGGCGCCGCGTGGCGGTTGATTGGACGTGGGCGTCTCCACTTCCCCACGTCGCCTCGGTGACCGCGCGGATTGGACAAGTCCTTGCATGCAGATCGTGTCATGATTACCTATGATCGTGGAGGCCGATGGTTAGCCTTCGCCGGCTATATGTTCGGCACCACGCGTGTCCCTCCAGTCCATCTCTCCTTGCTTCCTCCTCTGCCTCAGTTCTTGCTCCGTCTTGGTGTGATGGCTCCATCGAGGAAGTACTCGGCTGCGGAGAAGGGGAAGGCCCTCCGGGTCGGTCCTGCCTCTCCCCCGCCCAAGCGTGGCCGTGGGCGCCCTCGGAAGCACCCGGTGATCGCCTCGGTAGCGTCCGATGGCCATGGGGACGGCTCCCGGCGTGGTGGTGGTCGAGCCATTGTGGCTGGGGCACACGTCTGGGACACGCGCTCCCCCAGGCCGCGCTTCCGCGCTGCGCAGGTGCTGCCGGAGTTCGTTGTTTGGTCGGCGGAGCCTACTAGTGCACGGCTCCAACTCCCTCGCTTCCTCCTTGGCGAACTCCCAGCCGGAGCTCCAGGGGGCCTCTGGCTCCAGGCGGAAGGCTGCTGCAGCAGGTCCTCATGGGCCGCGCTGGAGGTCTCCGCCAGTGGGGGCTTGGCTTTAACCCGTGGCTGGCAGACATTCGCCCGCGCCCGCGGCCTGGGGCGCCGGTGCACCCTGTATTTCAGGTTTGACGGCGACGCTACCCTCTATGTGAGGGTGTTTGGGGAAGATGGTCGCCGCGCGGGATGTTGCCCCGAGGAAGATGACCGCGGCTGGGGGCCTCGCCCTGACAGTGATGGGGGAGACAGCGCCCGCGCGGATGGCGGCGGCCGCGACTCCCCAAGCTTCGTCGACTCTTCCTCAAGCGACTCCTCCAGTGGTGGCCGCAGTCAGCCCCCACGCCGTCGGGCCTGCTTGGGAGATGGAGGTTCGTCTGCCCGCCATCGCGCCCCGGTGAAGCGCGAGGGGGAGTCCGCCTGAGGTCCAGAGGCGGTCCGGGTCGCCTCTGCAGGCTGTCATGAGGAGGGCCGCGCCGGGCTCGTCCTTTCCTTTTCCTTTTGTTCCCTGTGTAAGACAAAGCTGCTGCACGGTGCCCCGCTGGGGCATGTTAGGAATTATTATCGTTTCGGCCAACACCTTGTCCTTATTTTTGCGCTTGTTAACTATACGCCTGTGCGTAAATAGTTTTTGACCCCTGCCGGGGGGCGACCGACCCAGGCCCTGTGTGCGCGTCGCGGTGCCCGAGGGGCACGGACTAGAGGGGTGCTCCTGTGGCGTGCCTGGGCCATGCAAATTTCCCGCGGCTAGAGCAGAAACGCTCACGAGGACGTGTGAACCATCCCTCGCGAGGTCGTTTATGAGAGAAATCAAAGCGAGGAGCGAAAATCGGCGAACCATAAAACAATGACAGCGAGAACTTCAATAAGACTTCAAATGCGAGTAAACACGTCAAATGCAGAAAGCAAATGGAAAAGCCGCGTCCGGCACCTAGTCTAGTCTTCGACGTCTTCTCACCAGCGCGGAGCTAAGTGCTGCCACTTTGCGTGGGAGGGAGCCCCAGGGCCTGAGGCCGGCGCTCCTGAGACTCCGGGGCGTGTACAGCCCCACTCATTATTACGTGAGAGTGTCACGGGGCGGCGAGCTTCACAGGCATTGGCCTTCTTCATAGGCTCCGGGCCTTTCTCCTCAGGGAAAATAAGCTTCACAGGCACTCGCCTTCTTCATAGGCTCTGGGCCTTTTCCAAAGAGATGATCTTCACAGGCGTTTGCCTTCTTCACAGGCTCTGGGCCTTTTCCAAAAAGAGATGATCTTCACAGGCGTTTGCCTTCTTCACAGGCTCAGGGCCTTTTCCAAAAAGAGATGATCTTCACAGGCGTTTGCCTTCTTCACAGGCTCAGGGCCTTTCCCAAAAAGAGATGATCTTCACAGGCGTTTGCCTTCTTCACAGGCTCAGGGCCTTTTCCAAAAAGAGATGATCTTCACAGGCGTTTGCCTTCTTCACAGGCTCAGGGCCTTTTCCAAAAGGAGATGGTCTTCACAGGCGTTTGCCTTCTTCACAGGCTCAGGGCCTTTCAGGGGTAGAACCTCCGGAGGTGCTGGATGTTCCACGCGTTCTGGATCGGCTCCCCGTCTTGAGTCTCCAAGCGCACGAAGCCTGGCCTGGAAACATGAACAACTTTGAACGGGCCCTCCCACATGGGAGAGAGCTTGTGCAGCCCCTCCCTGGAGAGGACCCGCCTGAGTACGAGGTCTCCTACCTCGAGGGTCCTGGGGCGGATGTTGCGGCAGTGATATCGTCGTAGCGCCTGCTAGTACCTTGCCGCCCGCAGTGAGGCTTCCCGGCGGCGTTCCTCCCCCAGCACGAGGTCCATCCCCCGCATGGCGTCCTGCTGCGCCTCGTCGAACGCCAGGACCCGTGCGGAGCGACGCCTGACCTCGTGAGGAAGGACTGCTTCGGCTCCATAGACCAGGAAGAACGGGGTCTCCCCGGTGGGCTTGGTCGCGGTTGTGCGGATGGACCATAGCACGGATTGGAGCTCGTCATGCCAACCCCTGCCGCAGACCTCCAGCTTCTTCTTGAATGTTCTGGTCTTGAGGCCTCTGGGGACCTCCGCGTTGGCTCGTTCGGCCTGCCCATTGCTTCGCGGGTGTGCCACCGAAGCGTAGCATATCTGCGTCCCAAGGTTAGCACAATATGTTTTGAAGAGATTACTGGTGAACTGTGAACCGTTGTCTGTGATGATGCTGTTTGGCACCCCGAACCGGCTCACGATACCCCTGATGAACTGGACCGCGGAGCCCGCGGGGATGGTGCGGACAGCCTCCACCTCTTCCCACTTGGTGAACTTGTCAACGGCGATGTAGAGGTAACGGTAGCCCCCTGGCGCCCGAGGGAACGGGCCCATAATATCCAACCCCCAAACCGCGAATGGCCACGAGAGGGGTATAGTCTGCAGGCCCCCCGCTGGTTGATGGATCTGCTTGGAATGGAACTGGCAGGCCTCACAAGCCTTTACCAATTCGATTGCGTCGCCAATAGAACCCACTACGGAATGCCTTGCCGATGAGGGTCCGTGATGATGAGTGGTGTCCGCAGTCTCCGCCGTGTATGTCCTCCAGTAGTTCCTTTCCTTGCTCTCTGGAGATGCAACGCAGAGATACATCGTTCGATCGCTTCCGGTAGAGTTCCCCATCTCTGATGCAGTATGTCGTGGCCTGCCGCACCACACGTTCTACTTCCTCCTCCTTCTCTGGCAGGGCCCCTTGTGTCAGATAATTCCAGAGCTCTGTGATCCAGCACTCCTCCTGAGGTTCCATCATCAGGAGCAGGCGTGCTCCTGAGGGCGGCCCACAGACCGGGGCTCCTGAGGCTGGCGGCTGAGGGAGCTCCTCTCGAGGCTGAGCCGTGTTTGATAGCGTCGGCCGCGCTGAAGGTTTGAAGAGTCGTTCTTCAAAGACACCGGGCTCCTGCGGCAGCCGCCTGGATGCCCGTCCGGCTATGTCGTCAGCTTCCTGGTTGGTGCCACGGGGCACGTGCTTCAGCTCCAGCCCCCAGAACTGCTTTTCCATCCTGCAGACCTCCGCTAGGTAGGCCTCCATATGCTCGTCCTTCGGCTCGTACACCTTGTTGGAGAAGTTGACTAGGAGCTGCGAATCGCCCTTGACGGTGAGGCGCTTCACTCCCAGGGCCACTGCGGCCTTCAACCCGGCTATCAGTCCCTCATATTCTGCTATGTTGTTGGAGACCTTTTCACCTTGCTGGAAACAGAGTTGTACAGCATAGTAGAGCTTATCCTGAGTGGGTGATATCAGTACCGCACCAGCCCCCGCGCCGTGCCTGGAGAATGCCCCATCGAAGTACATGACCCAGCCTTCCGGCGCCTCGCTCCCTGGGGAGAGGGACCGATCCTCGTTGTCCTTGAGGCCTGGTGCCTGTGTCCATTCCGCCACAAAATCCACCAACGCTGCTCCCTTGATGACCCTAGTGGTGCTGAACTCGAGCTAAAACGCCTGCAGCTCTATGTTCCACTCAGCGACCCTTCCGGCTGAGTTTGGGCTCCTGAGCACTGTCTCCAGAGGGTACGACGAGACGACTTTGATAGGATGAGCTTGGAAGTAGTGACGCAGTTTGCGTGAGGCTACTAGCAGCGCGAGGAGAAGCTTCTGAGGCATTGGGTACCGTGGCCTCGCGTCCCGTAGCACTGTGCTAACAAAGTAGACCGGGTGCTCAACAGGGCTGAGAGCATCTTGGGTCGCGGCACCCTCGGGGGGTGAGGGCACCTCACGAGGTGACGTGGCCTCGGGAGGCGGAGCACCCGGGCATGTGGCCTCCCCTGTCTCTGGTGCGTTCCTCGGCAGCTGACCCTCCTCATCTGTGGTTTTGGCTTCCTCGAGCTTTCCTTGTTCCTGCTTTGTCATGCCTCGGGCTGCCGCTGTGGTCTTGACCTGGCGCTCCTCCCTAACTGCCACCAGGGCTGCGTTGGCGGAGTAGGGAGTGGCGGCGAGGTAAAGCAGCAGGGGCTCTTGAGGGCGCGGAGCCACCATGACTGGGGGGACTAGTTAGGTACCTCTTGAGATCTTGAAACGCCTTATCTGCCTCTTCAGTCCATTCAAAGGGCCCCTTTTTCTTCATCAGCTGAAAGAAAGGCAGCGCTCGCTCCCCTAATTTGGAGATGAAGCGCCCTAGTGCGGTCACACGCCCAATGAGCTTCTGCATTTCTCTGAGGGTCTTCGGCGGACTCATGTCCTCGACCGCCTTGACCTTCTCGGGGTTGGCCTCGATGCCATGATGAGATACGAGGAACCCAAAAGCTTGCCCGAGGGGACGCCAAACACACATTTCTCCGGGTTGAGCCGTAGGTTTACTGCGTCGAGGCTCGCGAAGGTTTCCTCCAGATCTTGTATCAGGGTCTTGGCCTCTCGAGATTTCACGACAATGTCATCAACGTATGCTCCGATGTTCTTCCCGAGCTGTGGGCCCAAGGTGATGTGCATCAGCCGCTGAAAGGTCGCCCCGCGTTACGCAGTCCAAATGGCATGCATGTATAGCAGTATACCCCACACGGGGTCAAGAAGGCGGTCTTCTCTACATCTTCTACCGCCATCTTGATCTGGTGATATCCGGAGAAGGCATCCAAGAAGCATAGCAGGTCGCACTCGGCGGTGGAATCGACGATCTGGTCGATGCGGGGGAGCGGAAATGGATCTTGCGGGCATGCCTTGTTGAGGTTGGTGAAGTCGACACACATGCGCTCCTACCCCCCTTTCTTGGGCACAACGACAGGGTTGGCCAACCAATCTGGGTACCGGACCTCGCGAATGACCCCAGCGGCTTCTAACTTGCGGGTCTCTTGGACGATGAAGGCCTGCTTCTCTGCGGACTGCCGCCTGGCCTTCTGCTTCACGGGGCGCACGTTTGGGCACACATTGAGGTGATGCTCGATGACGTCCCTGGGGATCCCTGCCAACTGATCGGGCTCCCAAGCAAACACTTTCTTGTTTGCACGCAGGAACTTGACCAGGGCCTCCTCCTGCTCAGGCTCCAGGTTGGCGCCAATGGTGAAAGTGGCGCTAGAGGACCCGTCCTCGTCGACGGGTATTTGCTTGGTTTCTGCCTTGTCCTGGGTCAACAACGGCTTCTTCTTGGTGGGCGCAGCCCCCTTGGGCTCAGGGGTCTCCGCGCCGGTGGGCTGCGTCGATGCCGCCGTCTTGAAGGTTAGCTTGAGTGCCCGCAGAGCGTCCCCGGTGTCTCCGTGCACGGTGAGGGGACCGCCGCTCCCAGGCATCTTCATGAGGTTGTACGCCGGGTGCGTGGCGGCCATGAACTGAGCCAGTGCCGGGTAGCCGAGGATGGCGTTGTAAGGGAGGCCGATGGGGGCGATGTCGAAGTCGACCATCTCCGTGCGGAAGTTGTCGTAGGTGCCGAAGGTTACCGGGAGCCGGATCTGTCCCAAGGAGTCGGACGACCTGCCCCCGACGCCCGAGAAGGATCGGCTGGGTTGCAGCCGCTCCCGGGGTATGCAGAGGAGGTTGAAGGTCTCGACCGAAAGCACGATGAGGCTCGCGCCGCCATCGACGAGGGTTCTGGTGACGGCCACCTGGCAGATGGTGGGGGTGCACAATAGGGGAGCGCGCCCGAGCCGGCCGAGTTGGTGGGGTGGTCCTCTGAGCTGAAGGTCAGACCAGCCCCGCGCGCCGCCCAGTCGTGGGGGAGCCCCCTGCCGTGCGGAAACGGCGCTGATCTGGCGGGCAAACGGCTTGACGTGACGGCTCGTGGGTGGCGCCTGCGAGCCACCCAGGAGGGCCGCAACGACCGGGAGCGTCGATGTCGCGGTGCGGTCACCCTGTCGCATAGGCAGGTGCTGGGGTGGTGCCTGCCGTTCGCCTCCCGCCGGGCCGGTGGCGATGTTGACGGCGGGCGACGGGGGACGGCGAGGACGCCCACCAGCGAGGGCCGCTGGCATGACGCGAGCTCGATGGGCGCCATACATGGATGCAGCAGCCGGAGGAGGACGGAGCGGTGGAAGGCAGATTCTGGCGCACCCCTACCTGGTGCGCCAAATGTCGGATCACGGGTTCCGGCAGACCCTTAAGGTTCAAACTCTGGGGTGCGCGCGGAGATTCTGCCCTCTACCTCTCCGTCTCGCAAAGAACTAACTACTGAAAGAACAACACAAGAGACACAGGGTTTATACTAGTTCGGGCCACCATTGTGGTGTAATACCCTACTCTAGTTTGTGGTGGGTGGATTGCCTCTTGGGCTAATGATGATGAACAGTACAAGGAAGAACAGCCTCGCGAGGGCCTGTTCTTGGCTGAGGGGATGAACTGCTAGGGGGAGTTCGATCGCCCTTCTCTCTCTCTCTCCACTTGCTCAAGTTCCAAGTTCTGCTTGTCTGACTGCTAGATCCTAGATGCCCCTACCCTGGGGGGTGGCTAGTCCTATTTATAGGCAAAGGCCCTGGGCCTCTTCCCAAATATTTGAGCGGGAAGGGCGCCAACAATCGTCCAATTTGAAAGGGAACATCTGGTACACTTATCCTGACTAAAGTTGGTCTTCGCCTGCCAAAGGCCCTGTGGTGACACCGTCCTGGGCTCCATGGTGACCTCCTTCCCGCCGTTGGACTGGTCTTGGTCTCGTTGCACCGAAATCGGCCCCTTTGCTTGATCCTCTCGCCTGCGCTTGCCCCCTTTGCACCAAAGAGGAAAGGGAGACGCTGCGCAGGCTGGCGCCCGCCTGGCACCCTTGGTCGTCATGACTTGCGTCATGGGCACCTCGTGAGGTACCCCGCCTTGATCTCTCCGCCTCCTCGCGAGCCAGCCTGAGGAGGCCGTGCTTGAGGAAGCGCAGTGTCGTCCGCCTCGCGAGGCTTGGCCCCTCGCGAGGGTCTTGAGCCTTGTGTTGATGAAGATGGGCCATGCCGGGTCCCCATTTGAGCCACGCCGCAGGCCGCAGGCCGCAGGCAGGCAAGTCTGGGGACCCCCGTTCCCAGAACGCCGACAAGATCAAACAGAGTTTGTAAAGTTTTTCTTTATCACTTTCAGTTTGTCAACTGAATTGCTTGAGGACAAGCAATGGGTTAAGCTTGGGGGGTTGATACGTCTCCGTCATATCTACTTTTCCAAACTCTTTTGCCCTTATTTTGGACTCTAACTTGCATGATTTGAATGGAACTAACCCGGACTGGCGTTGTTTTCAGCAGAATTGCCATCGTGTTATTTATGTGCAGAAATAAAAGTTCTCGGAATGACCTGAAAATTCACGGAGATCAGTTTTGGAATTAATAAAAATATTAGTGAAATAATCAAACGAAGGGGGCCCACACCCTGGCCACAAGGGTGGAGGCGCGGCACTCGTCCTTGTGGGCCTCCTGGACCTCCACCGACCTCAACTCCAACTCCATATATTCACATTCGGGGAGAAAAAATCAGAGAGAAGGATTCATCGCGTTTTACAATACGCAGTCGCCGCCAAGCCCTGTTCTTCCTTGGGAGAGCAGATCTGGAGTACATTCGGGGCTCCGGAGAGGGGAATCCGTCACCATTGTCATCATCAACCATCCTCCATCACCAATTTCATGATGCTCACTGCCGTGCATTAGTAATCCCATTGTAGACTTGCTGGACCGTGATGGGTTGGGTGAGATTTACCATATAATCGAGATAGTTTTATTAGGGTTTGATCCCTAGTATCCACTATGTTATAAGATTGATGTTGCTATGACTTTGCTATGCTTAATGCCTGTCACTAGGGCCCGAGTATCATGATTTCAGATCTGAACCTGGTATGTTTTCATGAATATATTTGTGTTCTTGATCCGATATTGCAAGTTATAGTCACCTACTACATGCTATGATCCGGCAACCCCGGAGTGACAATAGTCGGGACCACTCCCGATGATGACCGTAGTTTGAGGAGTTCATGTATTCACTAAGTGCTAATGCTTTGGTCCGGTACTCTATTAAAAGGAGGCCTTAATATCCCTTAGTTTCCAATAGGACCCCGCTGCCATGGTAGGGTAGGACAAAAGATGTCATGCAAGTTCTTTTCCCTAAGCACGTATGACTATATTCGGAATACATGTCTACATTATATTGATGAACTGGGGCTAGTTCTGTGTCACCCTATGTTATAACTGTTGCAAGATGAATGCCATCTGACATAATTATCCATCATTGATCCATTGTCTATGAGTTTGTTTCATATTGATCTTTGCTAAGTTACTTCTCCGTTACCACTGTTACAATTGCTACAAAACTACTACTGTTACTTTTGTTACTGTTACCGTTACTTCAATATTACTTTGCTACTACATACTTTGCTGCAGATATTAAGTCTTTCAGGTGTGGTTGAATTGGCAACTCAGCTGCTAATACTCAAGAATATTCTTTGGCTCCCCTTGTGTCGAATCAATAAATTTGGGTTGAATACTCTACACTCGAAAATTGTTGCGATACCCTATATTGTGGGTTATCAAGCTTGTCGCGTCGTTCACCGACAAGGTCAGCGAAATCCCCAGGACTGAGGGCCAGCAGTGGAACTAGCTCGTTGCATTATATTTCCTCCAATGCATTCCATGTAAAAGAGAAGTTCATCTTAATTTAGAACTACATTTGGCTTCTGATGTAATATAAACTGATGTCTGATGAATGGACGTCTGCTATCTTCCTTATCTTATTCTGTCTTTGCATGATTTTTGTACCCTACGCTTGTCAGGAACTTGCCGGTGCGCACACTCTTACCGCGAGCGCTTGAGAAATGGGTCCTTTGCAGCGTGCTGGAAGTGTCGCTGCCGGGAAGTTCACACTTAGCGGTCACAGCGTAGCTACTTAAGTTTTTGAGCGGACTCGAAACAAAGTAGGAGCAAAGCTGATCACGTGCGGGGACCCCGATGTACATAGTTGAAGCCACCAATTGTGCATGCACGGTGATCCCAAGGATCAATGCTCCTTGTATACAACGAACTAATTATCAAGAGTTTACATCCATTACGTACCGTCTTACACAAATAGGACCATTATGGTCAAGTCTTACATAGATAAAGCCTCAAGGTCTAAACACCAAATAAACTGTCGCAGTGGAAATCTTCGTCGATAACTTGGACCCATGCCATCTGCCTTAACCCTACAGGCATTTTGACTGGGAAAGTGTCCTACTTCACATGTTCGTCACCGAAGAACTCTTCTTCAAATTCCTGCTCTTCCATGCCTGGCCAATTTAATAGCCAGGGACAAGCCAATGAATACTTTTGAATGTACTCACAAGCAACCCATGATTGAAACAGAATAATATGCAAGGCTTTATTACTAAGTCCGCATTTTTGCGGAAAGCTAGTTTTTCTTATGCAATTATGATCTATATTGCTTAGGAATCATGTATGTGTCTGCAACAAGTATCAGCAAGTTACAGACATCAACATCGAGAAAGAGTTATAGACAACCCAGTCTCAGGCTCATCGTGACTTCCTCATGAATCTCATCACAACATTTCTCGACCCACACTTTTGTAAAATCCAGACATAGTTTAAGCAGCACTACCCAACTGTCCTTGATCGTGGACATGGATATTCGAATAGCTTTACACTCTATAGAGGTTGCGCACTTTACCCACAAGATAAGGGAACTTTCGTGTCATCCACGACCCGCGGTACCTTAAGTACCCGGGGTAAGCACCCGATCACTACCTTTCTCTAGCCGTGACTAACATAGAGTCCACTCGATTGACACCATCCACCGTGCCAACCATTCTCACAAATTTAACTCTGTCTACGAGCCACGCTCCCAGACTCACCACATACCCATGCACGAGGGTACTAATGGTGTGTCCGGTGCCATGTAAAAACATTCATGGCCGCCTATCCAAGCACGGCCCCGTCTCGAGAGTGACCACGCCACTCCCGCCACTAGTAATGCGGGCTCCATTCTAGCATGAACTAGGTAATCAATAGCGCCCCATCCCATACAAGGGTAGTGTGGTTGCGCATGTTCGGTTGGGAAGGTCGACAACTCCACTTGCCTCGGTACACCACTTCTTCACCAAGTAGTCACCTAGCTCATCATCTCCCAAGGGCATTAGTGTCACCCATTGGGGTTTTTGAAAGTATTTGTCAAACTACACTTGTTTCTTTCCATGCATAACCCTGCCCCAGTTTAGGTTGCCAAAGCTTCTAGAAGCATCTATCTACTTCCCACCAACATAACTCTAATAAAGCGTAGAGTCATGAACAATGCAAGTATCAATGGAAACATGCAAACGGAGGCAATCCTAGAAAGGTTGCCACCACCAATATATCATGCATTCGATGCAACCGGAAAATGCAATTATGATAAAGGAGGTCATCATGGTCAAAGGGCTGCTTGCTTGGCTCAGCAAAGTCTTCAAATCTTCTGGTCCTTCTCCAAGCACTCCGTCTACTTCGTCAACTATCTTTGAAAGCAATCACAATAAGGAACTCAACAAGGAAGAAAATAAGAGTGCTCTTAAGAACAGGAACTCCACTTTTCTAGGACACCTCTGGTTATATGAAAAATAATCAAAGTGGTTCTACTGGATTTGGATAAACAAGGATTTTGAACATTTCAATTTGGTGGAATCAAGAGAAAATGAATCGGCAAGGAGTCTACAAAAATGTCTTTTTGTAAAATGAAAAAAAAGGCACTCATTAAACAAGGCATGATTTTAGAAACATTTAAAATTGGTTTCACTTGATTTGGAGTTGAAATAAATAACATATGGATTTTTTAAGTTGACTTATGTGAATAAATGACATAGTCAATAGATCTAGTGGAAACTATGCATAGTAAAAATGTTCACTATAGCCAATTAAATAGAGAAGGATTTTATGAGAGTCTAAGATTTTGAACCATCAAATTTGGAACTCATTTGAATTCTCTAGAGATTTGAATATTTCTCTGGAAAAAAAAGATTATACCTAAATGGGCCAAATTGGAGCGGCGGCAGCACGCATTAGGCGCGAATTAGTGGCAAGCTGCAACTGGGCCGACCCAGCTGCTCAGCCGCGTGCGGGGCTGCCAACATCGAAGGCGTACTCAAGGTAATACGTTTTCTCCGAGTGAAGACGGTTACTAGCTGAGCCAGTCTCCACTTAAACAGGGTGAGGCCCACCCGTCAGCGACTCAGCCTCACTGATCGGCCGACAGGCAGGGCCTGCTGCCAGGCTTGTCTCCCACCTCCCGCTCGAACAGAGCAGATGCAGGGGAGGCGTCGACGGCGACCGCCGGTGCTACCGGCCACCGTTTCCAGCGATCCGGCCACCGGCGTTCTCGGGGAGATGAGGCACATCCACTTGGGTACCGCACGCTTGCTGGGGAGGGTCGTAATGGCGACGGCTTGGACAACCGCAGAGAAGGCCGTTGGCCATCATTGGCCTCGTGCGCACGACGTCCTAGGGGAAGAATGGAGGAGATGGGGGTCGTCGTGGTGGCTATGTGAGGGTACTGGAGTGTCTAGGGGGAGAGGGAGAGCTTTGGATAGCTCAAATTTTAGCGAAGGCCAATGGCGGCACTTCGGCCAGGGACGTGGATGGAGGGCGCGAGGAGAGGAGCGGGTTGGTTCGGGAGGTGTACTAAAGGGAGAGGGAGCAGAGGGCGTCCGGAGGGACGCTCGGGGAGGCCTTTTATGGCGGAGCGGTGGTGCACTGCGGACGGCGTCCACGACCACGAACTGGGTGACGCCGGAGGCCGAATTGGCTCTCTGGGTCCTGGAAGGAAAGGGAGAGTGGGGTGAGGCTGGGCCGAGTCCCCCGCGTGAACAGGGAGTGGTGAGCTCGGGCGAGCTTGTTAGGGAGAAAACGACGGCAAGGGAGAAAGGGCCAGACAGCTAGGCGTGTTGCGGACGCAGAGGCGGCCTCGGGATACACGGCCCCGGCGCCCAAGGTCGACGTGGAGCCTCAGAATGGGTGTGCTACAGTGCAGTGGTGCACTGTAGCACGCTCCAGAGCGTGCCATTGGCATGCCATGGCTTGGCTTGCGTGGCCAGTTATGTCCAAGAGTTCTAGGGGTAGTAAACAAAGTGGAAGGGGCCCTGGATGCTCTAGGAGGTGCTGGATAAAGAAATGGGAGAGATGGAGAGTGCTGCCATGGGTGAACAGTGAGAGAAAAATAGGGTTTTACCCCTCAAAGATTGATCTATGGGAAAGCGAAACATGAAGGTAGAAGGTGACTAGGGGCACCTATGGTAAAAATTTGCGCTCAATTGTAGTCCATTTGGTGCTCCAATCATTGATCACAAAAATATGGCATAAGGTGTTTGATGATGTCTTGAGGTAGCTAGAGGAATCCAATGGATTTGAAACTTAGCAGGAATGAGTTTTGGGGCAATTGGAGCTAGTCTACAAATTTGTAGCTCATTTGGAGAAGGTTCACAATGTAAACTATTTCATCCATAGTTTTGGTTAGAAGGGTTTTTGGCAAGGTTTGACCAATTTACACTGTTCTCCATCTTGAACCACTTGGTCTAGATAAAAGAATAGAACATTTGGGCATGTGTACCAAGTTTCAGCACATTTGGTGAAACTTGATAGTGCAAAGTTGTTCAAACCTGGAAATCAGCGGAGAGGGTTTTCAAAGGGTTTGATGAAGTCCCGGCCAGCCTTCTCCACTGCTCCTCTACTCCGCCCGTCTGGGCAAGTTGCCCACCTCCGCGAGCCCATCTCCAACCTCCTCCTGCGCATGGCGCCTGTCAGCCTCGACGGCGATGCTCGTCGACCAGCAGCAGCCGCCCGAGTCGCCGCGTAGGACCGGCCGAGCACGCCGCAGGGTGAGTGCTCAACATGGTGACGGGCGCGGTTGACGCCGTTGCACCGCCAGGTTGGGTAGAGACTGTCAGATTTTGGGCTGATTCAGTCTGAGCTGTTTGGAGGACAGGATTTGGATGGGGATGATCAGATCGACAGGGAGCAGCAGAAGCCCGAGGTGAGACTGATGAGAATCATGAGATCAGTTGTGTCTGCGCGCCCTATACTGAATTCATGCACCAGCCAACTCATCCAAAATTCCGAACTAATGGAGATAGGCGGGCAATATATTTCAACACTCCCCCTCACGTCTAGGCTATTTTAGCCCTTAGACGTGAGATCGATGTAGGCCGCAGAATCATTTTATTTAATACTGCGTTGGCAGGGTCCGAACTAATGGAGAGAGGCGGGCAATATATTTCAACACCCTACATCTCATGTTCAAGCTCTAAGAGAAAGTCATAGTTAGCAACAATTTACAGCTGTTCAGGCAATGGCTACAGAAGTTCTTGGATAAAAATAGTTTCAGAAATTAGTTTTTTCTGTTATTTTACCTCGTTTGATGGGACAGACAGTCAAGTCATCACTGAGTCGATTATTGTGTACTCTTCTGTTGTATTCCAATGCCATGTTCATAGTTATTGGTTACTGATTTTACCTTTTTCACATGCTTTATTTAAAGAAAAATCATTTTCATTAATGAAACTGATCAGTTCGTTAATCATCTCAATCATATTCTTTTATTTTATTAAGTATATTTCATGAACCTGATGTAGAAGTAGGAAAGAACAAATGTCAGCTTATTATGACCTGAAAAGGTTTAGTAAAACCCGACTTTGTTGTGCATATGTTCTTTTATCTATTTTTACTTGTACAATCAGATCATGTGTTTTTACAAATTATTTTTGTAAGCTCATTGTCGCTATTGCTTAGTTTACTGTGAACAGATCCAATTCCTGAACTCATCCTCCCTTCCATACAGAAGTGCCGACGCATTGGCAAGTCAGCGGTGACTGATTTATTATAGTGTCTTCACACCGTGAATGCCATCCTATGCATGCACAAACATTTTAGTTGGAATGTTCACTACTTCAGTGCGATTGTTCAAGAGCCTGTTGTACTTGTATTGATCACCACCGTTTCATTGGTTGGTTCACATTCGCTGACAGATCAAACAATAGTTCTTCCATTTGTGTGAAGCCTATCTCGGATGACTATAATGAACTAGTTGTATGGACCTCCTTATTGTTGTTGTCGATTGCTTGCAAATATTGATCATGTGTTTACCCTTTGAATTGCACACCATAACCGCACCATGATATAGTAATATGCCTTGCTCCTGCCCCTATTTGTGTAAATCTAACGGTATGGGTTGTTGATGATCTTTGCTTTATATATAAAGCGGGGCGGAAGCCTTTTTCGGTAAATCTAACGGTATTCCCCTCCATTTTATGTTCCTTTTTCTTTGGCTGTTTTGTGTGTGTTAAGTGCTTGATGAAATTCTCATGTGAGGCATCCATTCATGGATGGAATTGGGCAAAATAATGTAGATTAACCGACGGATGTGCCTTTCTGGAATAGATTAGGTTAAGAATGTCACTCAGGATCCTGCTTGCCATGGGTTCTTACCATGCATTAGTGAAAATCTTTTTTGATAGTTGAATAATATATGTGGCTCATGTCTCGTAGTAAGACCGTGCCATGCGTCGAGTGTTGCAGTCCGACTAGAAATTATTCTGTGGTGTTACAAACCCCACCTCCACGTTCTTTACTGATCTTTCATTGAATTCTAAACTTATTGCTCAAATTTTTGTTACTTGCAGGCAGGAACATGGGTGTGCATTCCTGGGAGATAGCAAATGACATAAATTGGATGGTTGATGCTCTTAATAGATTGACCCTCTTATACTTCTGCTCACTGTCAGAAGCTAAATAAATGGCACTTCTATTTTTCTGCTTGCTGGATAAAACTAAATAAATGGTATGCTGCTGAGTATTCTATTCATTTTTCATTCATTTATAATTTGAGAATATGGGTGATACTGATATGTTTCTTTGACTACTGAAGTGTTGTCTACCAGTAGTTCACGGGCAAAGCTCCAGGGCCATGTGAACATGTATGAGTAAATAACCTTTGTGCTTCCCTGTTTTTTAATTTATTTAATAATATCCGATATGTTTCATCTTCCAACAATTTGCATCAGCCTTTTGCAGCTTAGGAGTACTTGACATCCACTCCTAAATTTGCAGCCTCTGTTTTGGTTGTATGAGGACTGCGTTATATTCTCTGATGATATTTTCAGATTTTAAAGAAATGGCAAGCACATCCCACAATCTTAATGCTTATTCTTTTTATTTTGGATGTTGAATCGTGGCACTAATATAGTAGTGAAATATATTAATCGTAAATACTGCAATGAATACACTTCCAAGCAATTTCTTAATCTTTCTTAGTTCTGTCTATCCTTACCGTTGTTATTATACTTATGTGATCAATAATGTTATGTGGATTCAGTGGCACATTCTGCGGGAGCCTGCTTTAGCTCGAAGCTCATGTCACAACTTATGCGTGCCTTTTAGGCATATTAGATGAAGCATGACGGCAGGCAAGGTGCACAAGGCTTGAACTCTACTTTTCCAGAAAGAAAATTGTTGGTAATTATCTAGGCAATTGGTAAGAAAATATTTTTTGATTTGTTAGCAAGAGTCTTTCGGTTTTTTAGTCGTGCAGCAATAAAAAGTTGTATGGTTCACATAGTGATAATTAGCCCTTGCATGCTGTAATTAGGCCATTAATTACCCTGTCCTTGGGTTTACCAACGCTAAACCATGAAACTTTATTTCGCATGATTAGGTTAATACGTAGTTATGGAGAAGGCCACACGAGAGAAGAAGAAATTCCTGTGAAGAGCAAGACAGTATTAACATCAACTATTGATAGTGCAAGCAACAACGAAGTGATCAACTATTGGACTGGGAAAAGCTCCAAAAGTGAAGACCAAAAAAACTCAGGTGAAGAAGAAGGTTGTAAAAAAGGCTGAGGAGAAGGTCACATAAGAGAAGAAGAAACTTCCTTTGATCTTCAGAGATCAAAGATGGAGCTTTCAGTGTTGGTGCGTGTCATGTTTTCCCACAAGTTTCCAACCCTGAACCGCTGAACTTCTTGCGTCTCGAAGGGTTGTAAAGCTCGCAATAGAGATGGACTTTCAGAGGTTACATGTCGAGCTGGACTGCAAAGCTGTGGTGTGCATGTTAAATGACCCTGTGAAAAATTTGTCCGCTGTGGGGCCAGTGATTGAGGAGGTGAAGGAGTACTAGAATGGAGTTCAAGGGGAGCTGGGTTAGGCGATCAGCTAACAGTGCAGCGCATGCACTGGCTAGAGAGGGAGTTAGCAACAATTTATTTAAGTTGTGGGCTCAAGAGCCTCCTGATTGTATTCTTCAATTTGTATCTGTTGAGATCCCCGAACTATATGAACAAATAGCATGCATGTTTTACCTTAGAAAAACGTCAACTTATTTTGCAATCACTGGGGACTTGGGGGCTAGAGAAATGAGGTCTACATATATGTAACTTGTATTTTGTGCGCTTGTGTGTGTAAGATCTATGGAGCTCTTATTGCCAGCTTGAACTTGGTATAAGATCTATGGAGCTCTTATTTTGCAAGCACTGATATGTTTCTTTGACTACTGAATTTATGTGAACACGCCAAAAAGAAATTGTTTGGTGAACCTGATGCTCAACTCAACATGGAGCATACAGTTTGCATTGTATCATTGTTTGATGAACCTGATGCTCAACTCAACATGGACAGGACAGTATCGTTTTTATGCTCAACTATTTGTTAAACCTGATGCAGTCGTACAATTTACATATAACTATACAATCTTGCCAGTAACATTGCATACAAATCCATAGAAGCATCCAATCCTGATAAATTCTCTTAGTATCCAGTCTTAATATCCATCATGTCTGAAAAATATGTACTGAAAAACACCACATCGCAGCTGCAGGGAACAGAGTGGAAGCAGCTACAGCTTCACTCAGCAACTCGAACAGGAGAAGGCGACTGCTGGGGACGGCAGGCTAGGCTGTCGCGCGAACTTGGGCAGACGGTGACTGGGGCAGGTGCTTCTTCAACTTCTTGATCACCAGTCCGAAAACCAAGAAACACGGAATTTGCATCACCCCGGCCACAACATACCTACCAGCATGTGAAACGTAGTGAGAAAAGTATATTTGACTATTATAGACACAGGTTTTTTTTAGATAAAACTATCAGCACTTGGATTCAGCTCTACCCAAACTTTTTTGGTCCACCCAACATTACCCACTTGTCCGACTGACTAGTCGAATTGGAATAGTTTTATTGCTTCAATGAAATGCATTTTTATTTTTCATCTCAAAAAGAAAATAAAAGTAGATACAAAGGTTATTACCACAGAGGTGCAAGCTTGGACGACAAGTCCAGGAATGAGTACGGCCACCTGCGAAAGATTGAATTTGGTTGTCAAGAAAAATGCAATTATCGGAGTTGTGCAGGAAAGGAACACAAGCTAGAAATTTTACGTCATTAGAGACGAAGCATGGACGATCCACTGGAAAATCACGTACGCACAGGTCCACAGGCAGAAGTAGGCAATCCGAAACCACGGAAAGTGCTGTAAAGGTAGGTGAATTGAATTAACCGCGGCAAGCAGGTCAGTAAAAAGCAATTAACCTTGCTCGGAGGAGTATCTGCTTACCATACTGTTTAGGGCAGCCTCGCCTAGAAGGAGAACAACGTTCGCAGAGTGCATCACGACGCTTAGCTGGGTTAGGAGGATCAGGTTAGTGAAATGTTTACAGAGGGAGTAGGAGATTGGATTAGATTGGATTGGATTGGATTGAAGCACTTACAAAGTCTATATCACCGCGATGATGGAGGCGGGCCGGGCAAATGATGCCCCAGAAAACAGTGTCAGTGAGCATGGCAGCACCTGCAGCTGTCTGTGGATAGATGCACGGTAATAAGTTTGGGTAATAATACTAACAGTAAGAAAATAAAAGAACCAAATACACCCTATATCCTGGATGTCCAGTTGGTCTACACTAAATACGAAAATGTGTACAGTAGATCCAAAATACAGGGGACGCAGGTGTATACAGATAACGTCCATGCGGACGGGGAACAAACGGCGGCAACTGGTACGCGCAAACTCAATGATCTGGGCTGATGGTACATGTGTTTACTGCGCCGTCTGGACCATGGTACAGAATCACTTCTGCTGCCCACCATCCAATTTGCGAACCAAAGAATAACGAACGAAATTGACGTGCACAAGAAAAACGCGGCAGAAAGCTCAAAAACAATCGAAACGCTAGAGAGCGGCCCAGAGAAAAGCTCTGGAGGCAAAGAACTACTACAGTTCAAGGCGCTTGGAGAAAGGGGGAGGTTCTTTCGGCAGCGCGGTTGGGCGGTGGCTTTTCCGGTGGATCCGGTGGAAACATTCGCGCAGTTTTGAGGATGTAGAACTAGTCTCTTCGCCAAGTCAACAAAGTGTCCAGTTCTAAAATCAAGGTACTCCCTCCGATGCAGGGCCGGTCCTGATATTTCGGGGGCCCAGTGCGAAATTACAACCAGGGGCCCCTACTATAAAGATCAAAATAATATCTCATTTTTTCTAGTTCATTCCTTTACTTAACTTATTATTGTCTATTTTTCCAAAATAAAACAAAAATTATAAATGGTGTATTCCTTTACTTAATTAGACAAATCGAATACCTGATAGAGGGCAAACATCAAGATGAAAGGTTTATAAAGTTTAAAAGCTTCATTTGCAGCAATAAAAGATCATTTACCTACCCGATGGCTATGGGAGTCTGAGTGGCTTTATTATATAACCATGCTTGGATTGAAGTTATGCGTATAAGAATAGCTGAGACCTTCTTCCAATTTTTAAGTTAAATTTGCAGTCATGATGATTTGGAGAGGGAATGCAAAGAACGACAATCGAACACATAGCAAGCAGTTTTTTCAATAGATAAGAGGATTGGTGTTGTGTTGACAAAGTCCAGATTGAAGTAAGAAATAGAGCAACGGGCATACGAAATCAAAATTTTGTACTGCATCGTATGTGAGACCTTCTAAGATCTGACTGCTGCTGCACCATATGAACGTGACCAACTAGAAAGAAAAGGTTAGGGATGACCTTATAAGTGGGGTGGCTTCGTCTTGCACATCAGCACATGAGAGGCATCTCACGAACGCAGGATAACACAACGGGCCCGGCAACCTGGAGAAAGACCAGCAGGCCGCATGGCGGAGAGCGATCTACATCGGCGGCGCGTCTCACGATCGGGGCCCTCGGGGCAATAGTATCGTCGCGAAGCAGCGAACTTGTGATGGAAAGAAGGAAAACATGACTACTCATGGACTACGTGTGTCTAGGTCGCTGCCTCCTTATGGTCTGGGCCATGGACTCCTTGCGAACCCTGGAGGGGCCCCCTAGATTTCGGGGGCCCTGGGCGGCCGCCCCCCTGCCACCCCCTCAGGGCCGGCCCTGCTCCAATGGATTGGAGGGAGTATATATATAATTAATCAACGATTACAATTTGACAACAATGTGTATGACGCACTTAGGTTCCAGCACACCTGCAAAAGCGGTTTGCGAGGAGCATTATTTTGATCACTACATTGTCAGTGATGGAATTGGTGTGGAAATTATTTTGGCCGAGGTGGATAGGGTAATGGGTGAAGCTTCTTTTGCGTAGGATTGAGGCATTCATGTTTTTACTGAATTTACAGGAGATCTGACATCGGTGAAGGCTGGAGTACAGACGCAGAGATCAGCGAAGAGGTTAGTGCCGGTCGCCTGCAAATGCTTCTCTTCCCTTTCTAAAGAGTAGGTAGAGTGGTCACTAAATTTGTGAGCATGTTGCAGGTGCATGAAGGTAGTGATGGAGGGGTTAGTCAAGGGATCAGAGGGGACGAGTGCGCTTCGTGCTGATGATGTGCAGGAGAAACACCTTGCCTAGGGATGTACACGGCGACGAACATGTGAGAAGTTGGACCAAACAGTTACACATGTCAGTTCTTCTCTATGAGGTGCGGCACCTAAATCAGAGTGAGTATTTTGCAGGATCGGGTAGACAGGGTGGAGGACGACAAACGAGGCAAGGTGTGTGTGTGTGTGTTGAGCTGCCGGAAGTGGTGGGGGAGTATGATCCCGAAAGCAGACGGGCCGCCTGCTGGTATGCTGGAGGAGTACAAAGAATCTGGAGTCACATGGCGCTGTGACGATGGATCCGAGGATAAAGACCAAGTGTCATCTCGCAAGCTGAAGCTTCGTCGCCTGTAAGACTTCGACGGGAGGTGCACTGTTACACAGTCCGTAGCTAGATATTGGTGATTAGAGCACCGGTAATAAGTAGTTATGGGTGGCCACAAGCTCACAATGGTTTGTTGTATGCTGGATTGGGGAAATGTCGAAAAGATGTGTCGCTTTGGTGTGCAGATGAAAGCTGTGTGTGAAGATCCAAAATCGATGCTGGTTGACTAGTTCAGAATAGATGTAACCGGCATATATACGACATTAATAGAGTTGGTGGTCCAGTCATATTACCAGCATCTATTCTGAACATCTAAACAAACATCTATTCACCTGGGTCCTGTAACCGGCATATATACGGCATTAATGCAGTCAGGGGCGTGAGCCAGTTTACTGTTCGAAAATGTGATGCCCCGCGTAAACACAAGACATAATACACGCGGGTGTGTGCATGCTGAGGGAGTGTGGCGGTCCAAATTTCAGGAGTATTTGCGTCCGGGAGCCAAAACGAATTTCTGAAAGAAAAAAAGTATATATTTTTTCGTAAGACCTTTCTGTTGTTACCTGATACATAATCTGCAGCAGGTAACCGCCAAACCCAGCGACCTTCCTTGCGTTTTCTCCGTTCGCACTCGAATCGACTACTTTCCTACACCCGTAGATGGAGATCCAACTGGCAACCTGACAAAATCGACACAGTTGATGGTTGTGCTTAGTTGCAGGATTCTGTGGGGACTTCGTCTCAAATTGACACAGTTGATGGCTGTGCTTACCCCAAAGTAGAGCGTCACCAGTAGGAATGTCCATCTGTACAACACATAACACATTTTGTCAGAATAACACATTTTGACCCAAAAAAGTTTTTACTTACATGAAAGTTTTTCAAAATACGTGAACACTTTTTAAAAACATAAACATTTTTAAAAGACGTGAGTACTTTTTTAATTACATTTTTTTGTTTAAATACATGTTTTTAAAGAGCTATTGAAGACCTGCGTACTACTGCCCTTTTCAAGGTATATGGTACTCCCTTCGTAAACTAATATAAAAGCGTTTAGATAACTAAAGTAGTGATCTAAATCGATAAGTAACTTTTTTTCCCTTAGAATTAGATCAATCCTCTAAACACTCTTATATTAGTTTATAGAGGGAGTAGCTGATTGATTGTTTCAGCTTTTTAATCGATAAGTAATTTTTTTCCTTAGAATTATACCAATCCACTTTGGGTGCTAATGCCCCTATGCCTCGCCTTATTTGGATGGCCCAGTTTGAACTTTAGTAGGCGGCACCTGCTAACACACATAGTAAGCAGCAGATAGCATGCTCTCAAATACAAAAACAAAATCAACAGATAGCATAGCCGGAGAATCTGAGAAGTCTTAATAGCTCATTCATGATTGTGAATTTTTAAAAATGATTGTGAATTTTTAAAATGTAACCCGGCACAACGAACCAAGCAATCGGACTATAAGGCTTTATAACTCTCATTTAGGCATAGAAGTATACAATTTTATATTTTGGCGAAGCCCCTAGTATTCGGAAGGCCGAATTTGGGGCGCTATATACGCCTAAGTCGGGCAAGACCAACTCCTCGCCCGAAGTGGAAAAATTCTTTAAGGACTTGAGACCTCTCGAACAGCGACCAGCTCTCGCCTTATCATGACCGTCAGTTTTCGGCTTTCTCTACTGAGGTGCTCACCCGGAAGAACCGGGACACAATCGTAGTAGTTCTTCCAGTGCTACCTTAGCCGATATTGCGGAATGTAAGGTACCAAAACATGGGAGCCGGGCAAACCAAACTATTGACCCAAGACATGATTCGGAGCTGATGCATATAATGCTATAAGTTCGGGGTGTCGCACTATCGAAAGTATTCGGATTCTCACGCTGTATTTATGGGGTATACTGAAGCCCCTGGCGTACTGGTCGTACCAGAATGTACGGGTGCAATTTGTCGTAAATAAACAGGCAAGAGAAAAAAGGAAAGGGTAATGCAATAATAGACTAATGCTATGTATTGTTATTTAAATAATACGACGAAGCGTACGGATACAAGTAGTGCAATAAAAAAATAGGACTATTTGACATGTCCTATCCAAAGGCAAGCTGCATATGAGTATTTAAAACAGGTATTTCGATCGTTATCAGAGACCACCTGAGGATTCCCTTGTACGTCTTAGCTTCTTGCCTCCTTGGTATTTCCTTCCCGTAATGCGTCCAGCAATCAGACTGCCAAAAAGGGCTTCCAGAGAGTAAGGTCCTGAAAGAGAGAAATGATAAAGGTATACAACCCCTGGGGCGGTTGAGCCGCATTGTGGGGCGTGTCCTGGCCGTGCCCCCGCCTATGCCCATGTTATTTTTAGTGCGTAATTATGTACGCGCGGCACAGATTTCGTCGCTTGACTGGGACTAGGACGAAGGCCGAATTGCTAGGAGAGCTCTGAATGTGCCAGGCGATCCTGTTGCAAGTTACTCCGGAATCTCTTGAAGGTGTCTGGGGGCTTTATCGCCGAATTGGCGGTTTGCCTTAAAAGGCTGCTTTGTGCTCTGCTGCGAGGGCCACAGTGTGCTCCCCCGTGCGGAGCGAGCGTTCTGTGTTTTCATTGACTGTTATAACCCCACGAGGTCCTGGCTTTTTGAGCTTGAGGTATGCATAATGCGGCACCGCATTGAATCTGGGAAATGCGGTTCGTCCGAGCAGTGCGTGATAGCCACTGCGGAACGGGACGATATCGAAGATTAACTCCTTGCTTCGGAAGTTGTCCGGAGATCCGAAGACCACTTCCAGTGTGATTGAGCCCGTGCAACGGGCCTCTACACCTGGGATGACACCTTTAAAGATGATTTTAGTGGGTTTGATCCTTGAGGGGTCTATACCCATTTTGCGCACTATATGCTAATAAAGCAGGTTCAGGCTGCTGCCGCCGTCCATAAGGACTCGGGTGAGGTGAAATCCTTCAATGATGGGATCAAGGACCAATGCGGCAGAACCGCCATGACGGATACTAGTGGGGTGATCCCTACGATCGAAAGTGATCGGACAAGAAGACCATGGGTTGAACTTTGGGGCGACTGGCTCCATCGCATAGACGTCCCTTACTGCACGCTTCCGTTCCCTCTTGGGAATATGGGTTGCGTATATCATGTTCACCGTTTTCACTTGGGGATGGAATTTCTTCTGTCCTCCTGTGTTCGGCGGCCGGGACTCCTCCTCATCGTCGTTGTGCAACTTTTCCTTGTTTTCGGTATTCAACTTGTCGTCCTGTTTGAACACCCAGTATTCTCTGTTGGGGTGATTGGCTGGCTTATCGGGGGGCCGTGAATTTGACACGAGCGATCGAGTATGCGGTCCAAACTGGACGGGCCCGGGTTGCTTCTTTTGAACGGCTTCTTCCGCTAACCGGATTTAGAGCCACTGAATCCGGCATTGACTGTCGTGTCTTCGGCGTTGTCACCGTTGTTGCGGCGCTTGTGCCTGTTGCGACGTGGTCTGTCGTTGCTATCTTTGGCATCTGAATTGCCATGACTTCTTGATGTGTTGTTGCTGCGAGCCAGCCCGCTGTCCTCGCCCGCGCAAAAGCGGGTCATGAGTGTCGTGAGGGCTGCCATAGACTTCGGCTTCTCTTGGCCGAGGTGCTGGGCGAGCCACTCATCACGGATGTTATGCTTAAATGCTGCTAAGGCCTCTGCATCCGGACAGTCGACAATTTGGTTTTTCTTAGTTAGGAACCTGGTCCAGAATTTCCTGGCTGATTCCCCTGGCTGCGGAGTTATATGACTCAAGTCATCAGCATCTGGTGGTCGCACATAAGTGCCCTGGAAGTTGTCAATGAATGCATCTTCCAAATCTTCCCAACTGCCAATGGAGTCTGCTGGCAAGCTATTCAGCCAATGCCGAGCTGGTCCTTTGAGTTTTAGTGGGAGGTACTTCATGGCATGTAGATCATCACCGCCAGCCATGTGGATGTGGAGGAGGAAATCCTCGATCCATACCGCGGGATCTGTTGTACCATCATATGATTCACTATTTACGGGTTTGAAAACCTCTGGGAATTTGTGATCCATTACTTCATAAGTGAAGCATAGGGGGTGTGCGGCGCCTCTGTGCCGGGTTATATCACGATCACGAAAACAAAATCAACAGATAGCATACTAAAAATGATTGTGAATTTTTAAAATGTTCACAAAATTGAAATTATTGTTCATGGAATTTAAAAAGTTCACGGATTTCAAAAAATGTTCATGAATTATAAAAAATATTCATGAATTAAAAAACAATCTTTCCCTTCCCCTTTCCCCGGAATAAATCACCTTAAGACCGCTAATTTATATTTTTCCCATCAACTAGCAAAAATTGATTAACCCTAGGATTAGGATCATTTCTTCTTTTTTCCTCTATGTGTATTTTACATACCACAGTAATTTTCCATAGAGAATTTATTATGTCTATTAAATAAATATCATATAATATAAGATATTATTGCTGAGAGTTCACTTTTTTTAAAATAATAATTAACTGAAAAAATGTTCTTGTACTGAAAAATATTCATGAGCTTTAAAAAATTCCCAAATTTCGAAAAAAGTTCAAATAAAAGACAAAACATAAATTAATATATGAAAATAAATGAAACAATTCAAAATTAATCGAACCGAAGTATCTAGAACTTTCCTAAACTGGTCCAGAAAAGAACACTACATGGGCCAGCCAGCTACTGTACAAGCTGATAGGAGTGGTGTGCACTGCGTACCAAAGGGGTACCATTGTCTCCAAAAAATTAAAAACCATAGTGGCTGTACCATATTCCTGGGGAATTCTATTCCGCCCATACTGCCTTAGCATTCGACCATACGAGTACCCAGGTTCTATATGTGCTGGCCCAGTGTAGACTTATTTACTTTACTTTTCGACCTTTTTGTGTTTTCTTAAATATGCGAACATTTTATAAAACTCTGGCAATATGCACGAACATTTTAAAAATATTTTTTAAATTCTTAAACATTCTTAGAATTTATGAACATTTTTTGAAAATTATGAATACTTTTCGTATACATGATTTTTTTAATTCACGAATTTTTATGAATTCTTAAAAAATCGTATTGATCAAAGAAAATTGTAGCTGTTTTTTCTTCCGAACCGGCACCTTTTTTTTTTGCAAGCGCCACAAGGGAAAAACCCATGTCTAGCGGCAAGAGGCCAGCGCCGTTATCGGGCCAGGCCCATCGCGTGATTATCTTAGCGGCTGCGAGTTTGTTCGATACGCGTTACCCGCGTAGCAGATGGGCGATACTAGGCGCCGGCGGACCGGCCCAATGTTTCGGCCGGTCGCCTAACACCCGATGGATTAGGTTATAGTATTAGGCTACTGATGGCCGTTAGATAAAATCGTTTTCCACACGCGGTCTTCTCCATATTCCCTGAAAAAGAGGATCCAATCAAGTGCAGCCCGCACGTATCAACTGCTGCGGCCACTTCGGCCACCGTCGCAGCCCTCCGGCTTCTAGCATCGCGAATCACCTCGTCGCCACCGCCAGTAACAAATCCTTTGTCGGTCGCAGCAAAAGCAGTCGTCAGTAGCAACTTTTCGTCGTCGTTGTTGCAGCCATGGTAGCGCCGTCGTCGCAGGCCGTGGCACTGCTCCACGCCGATGGAAACTTTGCTCCTGCCGATCGCAGCACCATCTACAGTTGGTTCCAGCTCCTTCACATGCCGGTTGTAGCAACATCGGCTGCCGGTTCCAGCATCGCCGTCTCGCCGGTCGGAGCCACCGCCATGCCCGTTCCAGCAAAACCATATGTCGGTTGTAGCATTTGAGGGCGCTGGTTCCAGCATCCATGTAGAGCGCAGCTCCGCCGCCCCGCGGCTTGAGCAAACACATTGCATGGTTGTAGCACTAGCCGCTGCTGGTTCCAGCAAAGCGTCGGCTGTCGGGCGTGGTCTGGTTGCAGCAAAATCGGCTGATGGTTCCAGCAAAAAAACTTGTCGATTGTAACATCTGTTTCCATGGATGCAGCTCCGTCACGCAGACACTCGACTGGTTTCAGCAAAAAAGAATGCCGTCTGTAGCAAATTGGTAAAATGGTTATAGCATTTTCCAGTCGTGGTTGCAGCTCCGCCATGACAACGCTCGTTGATGACGCTCATCTGGTTCCAGCAAAAATCTACGCCGGATGTAGTAATATATGTCACTGGATGCAGCTCCGGCAGCCGGTTCATAGCAAAACACCCGACGTCTCTGTCGTTGCAGCACCTAGCCGTCGCTGTCGTATCACGACCGTCACCGCACCACCGTGCCTCCGGCTGCAGCACTCAGTGTCGCCGCTCGCACCTAGTTGAAGCTTTTTCTCCATGCTCGTTGAAGCTTTTTCTTGCCGGTTGATGCTTTTTTACACCCGTCGACCCTCGCTGCACGGGGTTGAACAAATGCCAGCTGCCAATGAACGCCATTTAATGGCTGTAGCAAAAATTCTCGCCGGTTGTAGCAAAAAATAGCGACGGCCCCAGCCAAAATGTCGTCGCCGCTGTCCCAGGTCGCATCTCCACCATTAATGCATGTAGCAAATTCCTTCTAGGTTCGTAGCAAAAACCAATTATGGTTGTAGCAAAAAAATAACCGTCTCCGTTGTCGCGGGTCGTAGCTACGCCGTTAGTAGATGTAGCAAAAAATATTGCTAGTTCCAGCACGCAACGACCATGTTCGCAACAGCTCGAGCTTGCAGCTTCATGATGGCGTGGACATGGCCATGGTTGCCATGGACACATCACCGATAAAAATGTATGCAGCTTCGCGGGGCTGCGGTTGCAGCTTCTTTCCCCACCCTCATCGGTGTTTCAGCCAGCTGCGGTGACCATTTATCTTGAAGAGGATCTGAGGAAGAAGATAAAAAGGAAGGTTGAGAAAAAAACGCTTGTGATGGGCCAAAGGCACGTGGACGTGGTGGGCCAAAGGAGAAAAAACAATGACGCAAAACTGGATTGGGAGACGTCTGTGCGCTGGACCCCTAGGCGGTCGAGTGGGGCGTGCCTGCGACCGGCCGAGCGTTCGGCCGGCGCGCCGCAGCCAAACGTTTACCGTAGCAGATGCACTCAGCAGCGCCACGCCGCATTGTGCAACGCTACACACGCTGCAAGTTTGACAATAGGCAACTAGAAGAAACTATCATGTACAGATGCATTTTACCATACTTTTAGTTTCTTTCGAGGATCATCCAACTATGAAATCGGCAGCACCAATTAATTAATCGAAGAAGATGGTGTGGCCGCGCGATTTGACGATGATCGCTGTGAACGTGGTGAAGAACAGGAAGCTCGCCATCCTGTAGGCAAAAAGCCAGTAGGGGTGCACGTTGAAGTACGGCCGCCACGACTCACCATCGTACACTACCCCAGGGCTCCTCTCGCCGGCCTCAGCCCCTGGCTGAGCTGCATCAGTCCCGCGGCGGGCTCTGGTACCCTCGTATCGCCACAGGAGGTAAAACGACACTGCTACGCAAGCCAGCACTGATAGGAAGCATAAGCCAACCTCCCAGCGCAACCAATACTGCAGATTCGGCATAGTTTGCCGTTGTCCTATACCCAACGAGCTCCGTAAGATTAACTACCAAATTCACAACTAGTAGCTTGACTACATGATGTTAACAAGGAACCAAATCCATACTTACGGATAGCCGGTAGAGCCTGGGACGGACAGCGAAGGGAGTCCAGAACGGCGGGAGAAATGGATGGTCGATCGGCGGGTCAGAACCGAAGTGCCAGACTAGCTAGAGGGTCGACGGCAGCATGATCGTGCGACCACGCGCGCTGGCGCTGGACTGGAGGAACAAGGGTAGAGTAGAGGGAATGCTGTGGAGGCGCACGGGATAGTGAGGGAGAGAGGGAGAGAGAGAGAGAGAGAGAGAGAGAGAGAGAGAGAGAGAGAGAGAGAGAGAGAGAGAGAGAGAGGAAAAAGCGAAATATGTCCAGCTTGCACTATTGCCATGGCCATGGTTTTGCATTAGCATTTCAGTATGTACCTACTTTTACTTATCGTCTGTCGTGTGATCATCCTTTGATAGCGGGCATTTGATTGTAACGTACTTTCAGAGAATCGTTGCATACATATATAGAGGCGCTCTGAGGAGGAGAATCGACCCCTCATTTAACAGAACAATAGTAGGGAGTAGGGAGAGGAAAGAAAACTTATATGGTGGAACGGCAGGCATTTGTTGATCGAGATACTAAGTAGGCTAAGCTTCTATAAAAATCGTCCTTAATGGAGGAACTTCACCGTCAGTGAGCCAAATTAAGTTGCCGCGGGGCAGAGTTAGGTACCACGGTCATCAGTGTGCTCACAAGTCACAAATCAGCATGTCTTGACATCATGTAATGCATACATATTTGTGTTTTCAGTATAGCGTGCACGTATGATGTTCCTGTGATTACTCACAAAGGATGAAAGAGCAAGCTGCCGGCCTGGCGTGCATCTCCTTTTTATTACTCGCGCATTTTCTCTTCATCCCCATGGCTTTCCTCTCCATGGCGTTTCACTTTGCCGCACACCATCCGGCTAGTGCTAGTAGTAGGAGTATAACTATCGTTTCAGACCATGTTAGGTAATATCTTTTCTTCATCTCTTGCACCAGGAAATAGCAAGTCTTCCATTCTCAAACAATCCACAAAGTAGCTTATTACAACCTATAGGTAGAAACATAGACCCTTTCATGATCACTATTAGAATGAGACAACAAACACTCAGCAGTCAGCATTTACGTATACAGCAAAGTGGGCCATCATATAAAACAAAAATGTGCCTTCTCTATGAAGTATAAAATGGACACATGAAGAAGATAGCACACATTTCGTAGTGGCAAAACCTTGCTTGTTACAACATCCTATAATCTCAAGAATTAATCCCCCTGAGTTCCTTCAGGAAAAAACTTACCAAATCACTGTAAATATGAAGGAGGTTTTTTTTCCGATAAAGGGTGAGTTTTATTGGCTCAAATGGAGCATCGAGAATATACAATATGAGCACACACCCGGCCTCTGCATAATTAAAATGCACACAGCCATCCCAACACACACACGCAAAAAAAAAGCCAACAACTAGCAAGGTCACAAGACCAAAAGCTATGCATAGGCGTGGAGAAGAGAAAATAAAAAGAAAAAAGAAAAAAAAACTCCAAAGCGATCAGATCAGCAATGGACAAACTACAACTAAGATCATATCCGCACCAACCATTAACATCACATGAAGGCTGATGTTCTTCAACAGCAACGCCTTCAGGAAGGAAGTGACACTCAAGCGCCGCCGTTGCTGGATCCAACCACAAAGGTCAGAATCAAAGTTTTCACCCTGAAAGATAGTCTGAACATATCCGAGCAATGCCTCCAACAAGGTAACGACATAGAAAACATCGCCATTGCCAGGCATGACCACTCGGGTCTGACCTAGGCTTTCACCCCGGAGCTCGAGACCAGGTGCTCACAACACCACCATCAAAGCCACGCATGTGTTGTCGCCGCCACTTTTCCGCAATACCAGCAGCTACAATTTGACCGCCGCCACCCCACAAAACATCCCTGTGCGATAAGTCGTTGTCCATAGTTTGTAACACACCACAGAAAGTCATCCACCGGATCAAGAGATAACACCTCCTGAAGTCTTTTCGATAACCTCACTGTCATGGATCCGTAGGAAGTCACTGCAAAACAGTCAGCAGTCACCATCGTCTGGCCAATTTGATCTAAATCACCACCATCAACCGAGGATCGCAATGACGGCGGCCCGCACCGCACACGCAAAAGGCCACCTCATCGCAACAAACCCACATGTCCAGAGACCGTCATGGCCGGAGCAGTGCCATTAAAGATGCACCGCAAAAGTAGTCGCCGCAGTGGGACGAGCAACGTTGCGACAGCAACCACGACGCCAGAGCCACCACCACCGATCGAGGAATGTGGGCGGGGGACCGGAGTAGTGTCCACAGAGAACCGCGGCGAATCTTCAACCCTCTACCACAGGCACGCCGTGACACACACACACCATGGATAGAGGATTGTCAGCCAGATCCGATCTGGAGCCATGAGAGGGCGGTCCTCCAGATTCGATCTGGAGCCATGAGGGGGTCCAACAGCTCGTCGTGGTGGAGGAGGGGATCCGCCCCGCCGCAGCCCAGCTGGCCGGAACCAGATCTCAGGGGGTGGGGAGGGGGGTGTTGCAGCCGTGGGGTGCGATGTTGAGGGAGGAAGTGCCCCGCCGCCGCCATGCCAGGGACGGCGCGGCTTTGCCGGCGGGCCCTCCGGCAGTGGCGACGCGGGGTTTGAGCGGAGGGGGCGGGCTACCAGCACCGGCGGCTAGGTTTCCCCCGTGTCGCCTGTGAAGGAGGTAACACATGATAATGCACAAGTTATTAGGTGTCGGGGATAGGGAACCCCAAAACGCCTTCTAGGGTTTCGAGTCATTAAGGTGGTGCAAAGTGACTGCTGCCATAATCTCCATCCCTCTGATGCTCATGGGAGGACAAGGTCTCGGGCGGCGAAGGTTAACGGCCATGGGGGTTCGAGTTCGAGCAAGTAGGAGAAGGTTGGAGAACATGCTAGAAAGGATGAATTTGACGGAGAAGGAGAAAGCCACTTTGACTGTGGATGATCCTGTTGAAGGTGATCAAGAGCGGATGTGGGTTTTTTTAGAGAAGGAGCACATCAACGTAGTACTAAAAATAATTACAAGCCACAATCAACACAAATAGGAAAATATGACTACACACACTCTTTTATTGGACGGACATCCAAACATGTTGTACGTATCGGGTGCTACCGTCTTCCATTGGTTGCACCCAGAGACCATAAGCTCTCGGACTTCTGCATGTTGCGGTAACGACCACATACGGATCCATCATATAACACGGAAAATAACCTGCAAAAAATTGTAAACTTTCACTCTATTAAAAATGCAATCATTGCGACAATTCTAAGTAGCCCAAAGCAAAGCACAAACACCCACGCAGATCCGTGCTTTAGTTTTGGTCTCAACCCCCCTTAAAGGGCTGATGCATTTCGTCTGCCCACGTCCATTTGGGTCTGCGCGGACAAAAAACACGGCTCAACGTGTCGATGCAAACAGACGGTTGTTCGTTTTCATGCCCGCTTCGACCCATTCCAGCCCAAATTTGGTCTAGATTTGGGTCCGCATGGACACACCACGGACGCCCGCGACGTCCTCCCCTTGTCCTCCCTTGGACCGCCTAGTAGAGACACACAGGTCATTCTTCCTCCCTCCCCGTCACCAAAAACCCAACATCTTCTTCCTCGCGCGTCGCCGCCTAACTTTCGGCCTCTTCGCCACCGCCACAGCCCCCTGCCGCCGCATCCAGCGATGACCCCATTGCCACCGCATCCACCGACACCCACTCTATCAGCGTTGTGGCCGCTTCTTGTCGCTGACAGAGTAGTACAAGGCCCGCCTACCCAGGGTCACCGACAGACCTCGACATACCACCGCTACCTCCAAGGTCACCGTCAAAGAACATGCAGGTTCGACAACCCTGCTACCTGAACGGGCCAAGGACGGGACCCTTTACGGGCCGCGACTTGTCCATGGCCGCCTCCTCGCCACACGCAAGGTGTTCGGTTGATTGTGTTGCCCGGACGAGGCTCGTCCACGCCCTTCTATGTCTAGTAAGGTATGGATTCATCACTCCGAAGGATCATGGAAGATAGCTCGAATGAGTTCTTTACAATAACATCATCTGTTCATCATCGGTCGAAGAATCATCCGACGATGATGATGTTGTGGTTTCTATTGTCATTGTCAACGCCACATATCAAGGCCGCGACCATTGTTTAGGGGATATATCCCGGGCCATGCTCCTGGGTTGAATCGTAACAGAGAAAGCAGCCATGACCTACTCTACAAAGATTATTTCGATCTCACAAAATCACTATTTAACACCAAGCTTTTTCGGCAACAGATCATGATGGTGAGACCATTGTGTTGGGACACGTTGCATGGAAAACAAAAAAATTCTATGCACACGCAAGATCTATCAAGGAGATGCATATGAATGAGAGGGGGAGAGTGTGTCTAAGTACCCACGTAGACAGTAAGCGGAAGCGTTTGACAACGCGGTTGATGTACTCGAACTTCTTCGCGCTCCAACCGATCAAGTACCGAACGTATGGCACCTCTGAGTTCTGCACACGTTCAGCTCGGTGACGTCCTTCGCCTTCTTGACCCAGCAAGACGGCGAGGTTGTAGATGAGTTCCGGCAGCACGACGGCATGGTGACAATGATGGTGAAGTGATCTCCGCGGGGCTTTGCCTAAGCACTACGAAAATATGACCGAGGATGTAAACGGTGGAGGGGTCGTCCCACACGGCTAGGCAATTGTTTGTTGTGTGCTAGGCGCCCCCCTCCCACATATATATAGGTGGGTGGGAGGGAGGAGCTGTTGGGGAACGTAGTAATTTCAAAAAAAAATTCCTACGCACACGCAAGATCATGGTGATGTATAGCAACGAGAGGGGAGAGTGTTTGTCTACGTACCCTCGTAGACCGAAGCGGAAGCGTTGACGCAACGTAGAGGAAGTAGTCGTACGTAGAGGAAGTAGTCGTACGTTCTCCTCGCGATCCAACCGATCACAGCACCGTTACTCCGGCACCTCCGAGTTCTTGGCACACGTTCAGCTCGATGACGATCCCCGGGCTCCGATCCAGCAAAGCGTCGGGGAAGAGTTCCGTCAGCACGATGGCGTGGTGACGATCTTGATGTGTTACCGGCGCAGGGCTTCGCCTAAGCACTGCAACGATATAATCGAGGTGGAATTTGGTGGAAGGGGGCACCGCGCACGGCTAAGGAACGATCCGTAGATCAACTTGTGTGTCTCTGGGGTGCCCCCTGCCCCCGTATATAAAGGAGTCAAGGGGGAGGGGCTGGCCGGCCAAGCCAGGGCGCGCCAGAGAGTCCTACTCCCTCTGGGAGTAGGATTCCTCCCCCCAATCCTAGTTGGACTAGGATTCTCCAAGGGGGAGAGAGAGAGAGGGGGCGCCCACCTCTCCTAGTCCTAATAGGACTAGGGGAAGGGGGGAGGCGCACAGCCCATGAGGGCATCCCTCTCACCTCTTCTCCAAGGCCCATGTTGGCCCATTATGCTCCCGGGGGGTTCCGGTAACCCTCCCGGTATTCCGGTAAAATCCTGATTTCACCTGGAATGCATCCGATGTCCAAACATAGGCTTCCAATATATAATTCTTTATGTCTCGACCATTTCGAGACTCCTCGTCACGTCCGTGATCACATCCGGGACTCCGAACTCCTTCGGTACATCAAAATGCATAAACTCATAATAACTGTCATCGTAACGTTAAGCGTGCGGACCCTACGGTTCGAGAACAATGTAGACATGACCGAGACACGTCTCCGGTCAATAACCAATAGCGGGACCTGGATGCCCATATTGGCTCCTACATATTCTACGAAGATCTTTATCGGTCAGACCGCATAACAACATACGTCGTTCCCTTTGTCATCGGTATGTTACTTGCCCGAGATTCGATCGTCGGTATCCAATACCTAGTTCAATCTCGTTACCGGCAAGTCTCTTTTCTCGTTCTGTAATACATCATCTCGCAACTAACTCATTGGTTGCAATGCTTGCAAGGCTTTATGTGATGTGCATTACCGAGAAGGCCCTGAGATACCTCTCCGACAATCGGAGTGACAAATCCTAATCTCGAAATATGCCAACTTAACATGTACCTTCGGAGACACTTGTAGAGCACCTTTATAATCACCCAGTTACGTTGTGACGTTTGGTAGCACACAAAGTGTCCCTACGGTAAATGGGAGTTGCATATTCTCATAGTTGAAGGAACATGTATAAGTCATGGATAAAAGCAATAGCAACATACTAAACGATCGGGTGCTATGCTAATGTAATGGGTCATGTCAATCAGATCATTCAACTAATGATGTGATCTCGTTAATCAAATAACAACTTCTTTGTTCATGGCTAGGAAACATAACCATCTTTGATTAATGAGCTAGTCAAGTAGAGGCATACTAGTGACACTCTGTTTGTCTATGTATTCACACATGTATTATGTTTCCAGTTAATACAATTCTAGCATGAATAATAAACATTTATCATGATATAAGGAAATAAATAATAACTTTATTATTGCCTCTAGGGCATATTTCCTTCAGTCTCCCACTTGCACTAGAGTCAATAATCTAGATTACAAAGTAATGATTCTAACACCCATGGAGTTTTGGTGCTGATCATGTTTTGCTCGTGGAAGAGGCTTAGTCAACGGGTCTGCAACATTCAGATCCGTATGTATCTTGCATATCTCTATGTCTCCCACCTGGACCAAATCCCGGATGGAGTTGAAGCGTCTTTTGATGTGTTTGGTTCTTTTGTGAAATCTGGATTCCTTTGCCAAGGCAATTGCACCAGTATTGTCACAAAAGATTTTCATTGGACCCGATACGCTAGGTACAACACCTAGATCGGATATGAACTCCTTCATCCAGACTCCTTCATTGGCTGCTTCCGAAGCGGCTATGTACTCAGCTTCACATGTAGATCCTGCCACGACGCTTTGTTTAGAACTGCACCAACTGACAGCTCCACCGTTTAATGTAAATACGTATCCGGTTTGCGATTTAGAATCGTCCGGATCAGTGTCAAAGCTTGCATCGACATAACCATTTACGACGAGCTCTTTGTCACCTCCATAAATGAGAAACATATCCTTAGTCCTTCTTAAGTACTTAAGGATGTTCTTGACCGCTGTCCAGTGATCCACTCCTGGATTACTTTGGTACCTTCCTGCCAAACTTACAGCAAGGCACACATCTGGTCTGGTACACAGCATTGCATACATGATAGAGCCTATGGCTGAAGCATAGGGAACATTTTTCATTTTCTCTCTATCTTCCGCGGTGGTCGGGCATTGAGTCTTACTCAACTTCACACCTTGTGCCACAGGCAAGAATCCTTTCTTTGCCTGATCCATTCTGAACTTTTTCAAAACTCCGTCAAGGTATGTGCTTTGTGAAAGTCCTATTAAGCGTCTTGATCTATCTCTATAGATCTTAATGCCCAATATGTAAGCAGCTTCACCGAGGTCTTTCATTGAAAAACTCTTATTCAAGTATCCCTTTATGCTATCCAGAAATTCTATATTATTTCCGATCAGCAATATGTCATCCACATATAATATCAGAAATGCTACAGAGCTCCCACTCACTTTCTTGTAAATACAGGCTTCTCCGAAAGTCTGTATAAAACCAAATGCTTTGATCACACTATCAAAGCGTTTATTCCAACTCCGAGAGGCTTGCACCAGTCCATAAATGGATCGCTGGAGCTTGCACACTTTGTTAGCTCCCTTTGGATCGACAAAACCTTCTGGTTGCATCATATACAACTCTTCTTCCAGAAATCCATTCAGGAATGCAGTTTTGACATCCATTTGCCAAATTTCATAATCATAAAATGCGGCAACTGCTAACATGATTCGGACAGACTTAAGCATCGCTACGGGTGAGAAAGTCTCATCGTAGTCAATCCCTTGAACTTGTCGAAAACCTTTTGCGACAAGTCGAGCTTTGTAGACAGTAACATTACCATCAGCGTCAGTCTTCTTCTTAAAGATCCATTTATTCTCAATTGCTTGCCGATCATCGGGCAAGTCAACCAAAGTCCATACTTTGTTATCATACATGGATCCCATCTCAGATTTCATGGCCTCAAGCCACTTTGCGGAATCTGGGCTCACCATCGCTTCTTCATAGTTCGTAGGTTCATCATGGTCTAGTAACATGACTTCCAAAATAGGATTACCGTACCACTCTGGTGCGGATCTTACTCTGGTTGATCTACGAAGTTCAGTAGAAACTTGATCTGAAGTTTCATGATCATCATCATTAGCTTCCTCCCTATTTGATGTAGGTGTCACAGGAACAGATTTCTGTGACGTACTACTTCTCAATAAGGGAGTAGATACTGTTATCTTATCAAGTTCTACTTTCCTCCCACTCACTTCTTTCGAGAGAAACTCCTTCTCTAGAAAGTTTCCGATTTTAGCAACAAAAATTTTGCCTTCGGATCTGTGATAGAAGGTATACCCAATAGTCTCCTTTGGGTATCCTATGAAGACACATTTCTCCGATTTGGGTTCGAGCTTATCAGGTTGAAGCTTTTTTACATAAGCATCGCAGCCCCAAACTTTAAGAAACGACAACTTTGGTTTCTTGCCAAACCACAGTTCATAAGGCGTCGTCTCAACGGATTTTGATGGTGCCCTATTTAACGTGAATGCGGCCGTCTCTAGAGCATAACCCCAAAAAGATAGCGGTAAATCGGTAAGAGACATCATAGATCGCACCATATCTAGTAAAGTACGATTACGACGTTCGGACACACCATTACGTTGTGGTGTTCCGGGTGGCGTGAGTTGCGAAACTATTCCGCATTGTTTCAAATGTAGACCAAACTCGTAACTCAAATATTCTCCTCCACGATCAGATCGTAGAAACCTTATTTTCTTGTTACGATGATTTTCCACTTCACTCTGAAATTCTTTGAACTTTTCAAATGTTTCAGACTTGTGTTTCATTAAGTAGATATACCCATATCTGCTTAAATCATCAGTGAAGGTGAGAAAATAACGATATCCGCCACGAGCCTCAACATTCATTGGACCACATACATCAGTATGTATGATTTCCAATAAATCTGTTGCTCTCTCCACAGTACCGGAGAACGGTGTTTTAGTCATCTTGCCCATAAGGCACGGCTCGCAAGTGCCAAGTGATTCATAATCAAGTGACTCCAAAAGTCCATCAGTATGGAGTTTCTTCATGCGCTTTACGCCGATATGACCTAAACGGCAGTGCCACAAATAAGTTGCACTATCATTATTAACTCTGCATCTTTTGGCTTCAACATTATGAATATGTGTGTTACTACTATCGAGATTAAGTAAGAACAAACCACTCTTTAATGGCGCATGACCATAAAAGATATTACTCATATAAATAGAACAACCATTATTCTCTGATTTAAATGAATAACCGTCTCGCATCAAACAAGATCCAGATATAATGTTCATGCTCAACGCTGGTACTAAATAACAATTATTTAGATCTAATATTAATCCCGAAGGTAGATGTAGAGGTAGCGTGCCGACCGCGATCACATCGACTTTGGAACCATTTCCCACGCGCATCGTCACCTCGTCCTTAGCCAATCTTCGCTTAATCCGTAGCCCCTGTTTTGAGTTGCAAATATTAGCAACAGAACCAGTATCAAATACCCAGGTGCTACTGCGAGAATTAGTAAGGTACACATCAATAACATGTATATCATATATACCTTTGTTAACCTTGCCATCCTTCTTATCCGCCAAATACTTGGGGCAGTTCCGCTTCCAGTGACCAGTCTGCTTGCAATAGAAGCACTCAGTTTCAGGCTTAGGTCCAGACTTGGGTTTCTTCTCTTGAGTAGCAACTTGCTTGCTGTTCTTTTTGAAGTTCCCCTTTTTCTTCCCTTTGCCCTTTTTCTTGAAACTAGTGGTTTTGTTAACCATCAACACTTGATGCTCCTTTTTGATTTCTACCTCCGCGGCTTTTAGCATCGCGAAGAGCTCGGGCATAGTTTTGGTCATCCCTTGCATATTATAGTTCATCACGAAGCTCTTGTAGCTTGGTGGCAGTGATTGGAGAATTCTGTCAATGACGCAATCATCCGGAAGATTAACTCCCAGTTGAATCAAGTGATTGTTATACCCAGACATTCTGAGTATATGCTCACTGACAGAACCATTCTCCTCTATTTTACAGCTATAGAACTTATTGGAGACTTCATATCTCTCAATCCGGGCATTTGCTTGAAATATTAACTTCAACTCCTGGAACATCTCATATGCTCCATGGTGTTCAAAACGTCGTTGAAGTCCCGGTTCTAAGCCGTAAAGCATGGCACACTGAACTATAGAGTAGTCATCAGCTTTGCTTTGCCAGACGTTCAAAACATATGGCGTAGCTCTTGCACCAGGCCTGGCACCTAGCGGTGCTTCCAGGACGTAATTCTTCTGTGCAGCAATGAGGATAATCCTCAAGTTACGGACCCAGTCCGTGTAATTGCTACCATCATCTTTCAACTTTGCTTTCTCAAGGAACGCATTAAAATTCAACGGAACAACAGCACGAGCCATCTATCTACACAACATAGACAAGCAAGATACTATCAGGTACTAAGTTCATGATAAATTAAAGTTCAATTAATCATATTACTTAAGAACTCCCACTTAGATAGACATCTCTCTAATCCTCTAAGTGATCACGTGATCCAAATCAACTAAACCATGTCCGATCATCACGTGAGATGGAGTAGTTTCAATGGTGAACATCATTATGTTGATCATATCTACTATATGATTCACGCTCGACCTTTCGGTCTCTGTGTTCCGAGGCCATATCTGTATATGCTAGGCTCGTCAAGTTAAACCTGAGTATTCTGCGTGTGCAACTGTTTTGCACCCGTTGTATTTGAACGTAGAGCCTATCACACCCGATCATCACGTGGTGTCTCAGCACGAAGAACTTTCGCAACGGTGCATACTCAGGGAGAACACTTCTTGATAATTTAGTGAGAGATCATCTTATAATGCTACCGTCAATCAAAGCAAGATAAGATGCATAAAAGGATAAACATCACATGCAATCAATATAAGTGATATGATATGGCCATCATCATCTTGTGCTTGTGATCTTCCATCTTCGAAGCACCGTCATGATCACCATCGTCACCGGCGCGACACCTTGATCTTCATTGCAGCATCGTTGTCGTCTCGCTAATCTTATGCTTCTACGACTATCACTACCGTTTAGCAATAAAGTAAAGCATTACATCGCGATTGCATTGCATACAATAAAGCGACAACCATATGGCTCCTGCCAGTTGCCGATAACTCGGTTACAAAACATGATCATCTCATACAATAAAATTTAGCATCACGTCTTGACCATATCACATCACAACATGCCCTGCAAAAACAAGTTAGACGTCCTCTACTTTGTTGTTGCAAGTTTTACGTGGCTGCTACGGGCTTTAAGCAAGAACTCATCATGCCTACGCATCAAAACCACAACGATAGTTTGTCAAATAGACTCCGTTTTAAACTTCTCAAGGACCGGGCGTAGCCACACTCGGTTCAACTAAAGTTGGAGAGACAGTCTTCCGCAAGCCATCTATGTGCAAAGCACGTCGAGGGAACCGGTCTCGCGTAAGCGTACGCGTAAGGTTGGTCCGGATCGTCTCGTCCAACAATACCGCTGAACCAAAGTATGACATGCTGGTAGGCAGTATGACTTGTATCGTCCACAACTCACTTGTGTTCTACTCGTGCAAATAACATCAAACCATAAAACCTAGGCTCGGATGCCACTGTTGGGGAACGTAGTAATTTCAAAAAAAATTTCCTACGCACACGCAAGATCATGGTGATGTATAGCAACGAGAGGGGAGAGTGTTTGTCTACGTACCCTCGTAGACTGAAGCGGAAGCGTTGACGCAACATAGAGGAAGTAGTCGTACGTAGAGGAAGTAGTCGTACGTTCTCCTCGCGATCCAACCGATCACAGCACCGTTACTCCGGCACCTCCGAGTTCTTGGCACACGTTCAGCTCGATGACGATCCCCGGGCTCCGATCCAGCAAAGCGTCGGGGAAGAGTTCCGTCAGCACGACGGCGTGGTGACGATCTTGATGTGTTACCGGCGCAGGGCTTCGCCTAAGCACTGCAACGATATAATCGAGGTGGAATTTGGTGGAAGGGGGCACCGCACACGGCTAAGGAACGATCCGTAGATCAACTTGTGTGTCTCTGGGGTGCCCCCTGCCCCCGTATATAAAGGAGTCAAGGGGGAGGGGCTGGCCGGCCAAGCCAGGGCGCGCCAGAGAGTCCTACTCCCTCTGGGAGTAGGATTCCTCCCCCAATCCTAGTTGGACTAGGATTCTCCAAGGGGGAGAGAGAGAGAGGGGGCGCCCACCTCTCCTAGTCCTAATAGGACTAGGGGAAGGGGGGAGGCGCACAGCCCATGAGGGCATCCCTCTCACCTCTTCTCCAAGGCCCATGTTGGCCCATTATGCTCCCGGGGGGTTCCGGTAACCCTCCCGGTATTCCGGTAAAATCCTGATTTCACCTGGAATGCATCCGATGTCCAAACATAGGCTTCCAATATATAATTCTTTATGTCTCGACCATTTCGAGACTCCTCGTCACGTCCGTGATCACATCCGGGACTCCGAACTCCTTCGGTACATCAAAATGCATAAACTCATAATAACTGTCATCGTAACGTTAAGCGTGCGGACCCTACGGTTCGAGAACAATGTAGACATGACCGAGACACGTCTCCGGTCAATAACCAATAGCGGGACCTGGATGCCCATATTGGCTCCTACATATTCTACGAAGATCTTTATCGGTCAGACCGCATAACAACATACGTCGTTCCCTTTGTCATCGGTATGTTACTTGCCCGAGATTCGATCGTCGGTATCCAATACCTAGTTCAATCTCGTTACCGGCAAGTCTCTTTTCTCGTTCTGTAATACATCATCTCGCAACTAACTCATTGGTTGCAATGCTTGCAAGGCTTTATGTGATGTGCATTACCGAGAAGGCCCTGAGATACCTCTCCGACAATCGGAGTGACAAATCCTAATCTCGAAATATGCCAACTTAACATGTACCTTCGGAGACACTTGTAGAGCACCTTTATAATCACCCAGTTACGTTGTGACGTTTGGTAGCACACAAAGTGTCCCTACGGTAAATGGGAGTTGCATATTCTCATAGTTGAAGGAACATGTATAAGTCATGGATAAAAGCAATAGCAACATACTAAACGATCGGGTGCTATGCTAATGTAATGGGTCATGTCAATCAGATCATTCAACTAATGATGTGATCTCGTTAATCAAATAACAACTTCTTTGTTCATGGCTAGGAAACATAACCATCTTTGATTAATGAGCTAGTCAAGTAGAGGCATACTAGTGACACTCTGTTTGTCTATGTATTCACACATGTATTATGTTTCCAGTTAATACAATTCTAGCATGAATAATAAACATTTATCATGATATAAGGAAATAAATAATAACTTTATTATTGCCTCTAGGGCATATTTCCTTCAGGAGCAGCCAAAGGGGGCGCCAAAGTAGGAGGAATCCTACTTGGAGTCTCTCCCAAGCCATGCCCCCTTCCTTATATAGGTGCTAGGGAAAGGCGGGAGAGGGTGGCGCCCCCTTTTTCCTTTCTCCCATGAGAGGGAAAGGCAGGAGGGGCTAGCCCTCCCCCTTTCCTTCCCTAGGGCCGGCCGGCCAGGGAGAGTGGCGCACCAGCCCCCTGTGGGCTGGTCTGTCCCTCCCTTGGCCCATTAAGCCCATAACACCTATCGGGGGTGTCCAGAACCCCTTCCGGTGAACCGATGGCTACCCGGTGCATCCCGAAACCCGTCCGGTGTCTGAATACCATTGTCCTATATATATATATATCAATCTTTACCACTCAACCATTTTGAGACTCCTCGTCATGTCCGTGATCTCATCCGGGACTCCGAACAACATTCGGTCACCAAATCATATAACTCACATAACACTACATCGTCAACGAGTGTTAAGCGTGTGGACCCTATGAGTTCGAGAACTATGTAGACATGACCGAGACACCTCTCCGGTCAATAACCAATAGCTGAACCTGGATTTCCATAGTGGCTCCTACATATTCTACGAAGGTATCCGACAAGTCTCTTTACTCGTTTCGTAATACATCACCTCGTGACTAAACTCCTTAGTCATTTGCTTGCAAGCTTATAATGTGTATTACCGAGAGGGCCCAGAGATACCTCTCCGATACTCAGAGTGACAAATCCTAATCTGGATCTATGCCAACTCAACAAACACCTTCGGAGATACCTGTAGAGCATCTTTATGATCACTCTATTATGTTGTGACGTTTGATAGCACACAAGGTATTCCTCCAGTATCCGGGAGTTGCTAATCTCATAGTCGAAGGAATATGTATTTGACATGAAGAAAGCAATAGCAACAAACTGGATGATCATTATGCTAAGCTAGCGGATGGGTCTTGTCCATCACATCATTCTCCTAATGATGTGATCCCATTATCAAATGACAAAACATGTCCATGGTTAGGAAACCTTAACCATCTTTGATCAACGAGCTAGTCTAGTAGAGGCTTACTAGGGACACGGTATTTGTTTATGTATTCACACATGTATTCAAGTTTCCGATCAATACAATTCTAGCATGGATAATAAAACTTTATCATGAATAAGGAAATATAAAATAACAACTTTATTATTGCCTCTAGGGCATATTTCCTTCAGTCTCCCACTTGCACTAGAGTCAATAATCTAGATTACATTGTAACGAATCTAACAACCATGGAGTCTTGGTGATGATCATGTTTTTCTCGCGGAAGAGGCTTAGTCAACGGGTCTGCTACATTCAGATCTGTATGTATTTTGCAAACTTCTATGTATCCATCCTTGACCTTTTCACAAATGGAGTTGAAGCGTCTCTTGACGTGTTTGGTTATCCCGTGAAACCTGGATTCGTTCACCAAGGCAATTGCTATAGTCTATCACAACAGATTTTCATTGGACCCGATGCACTAGGTATTACACCTAGATTGGATATGAACTCCTTCATCCACACTCCTTCATGTGCTGCTTCCGAAGCAGCTATGTACTCCACTTCACACGTAGATCCCGCCACGATGCTCTGCTTGGAACTGCACCAACTGACAGCTCCACCATTCAATATAAAAACATATCCAGTTTGTGACTTAGAGTCATCCGGACCAGTGTCGAAACTAGCATCGATGTAACCATTTATGACGAGCTCTTCGTCACCTCCATAAATGAGAAACATATCCTTGGTCCTTTTCAGGTACTTCAGGATGTTCTTGACCGCTGTCTTGTGATCCACTCCTGGATTACTTTGGTACCTCCCTTCCAAACTTATGGCAAGGCACACATCAGGTCTGGTACACAGCATAGCATACATGATAGTGAAGGAAATATGCCCTAGAGGCAATAATAAAGTTATTATTTATTTCCTTACATATCATGATAAATGTTTATTATTCATGCTAGAATTGTATTAACCGGAAACATAATACATGTGTGGATACATAGACAAACAGAGTGTCACTAGCATGCCTCTACTTGACTAGCTTGTTAATCAAAGATGGTTAAGTTTCCTAACCATAGACAAAAGGAGTTGTCATTTGATTAACAAGGTCACATCATTAGTTGAATGATCTGATTGACATGACCCATTCCATTAGCATAGCACCCGATCGTTTAGTATGTTGCTGTTGCTTTTATCCATGACTTATACATGTTCCTTTGACTATAAGATTATGCAACTCCCGTTTGCCGGAGGAACACTTTGGGTGCTACCAAACGTCACAACGTAACTGGGTGATTATAAAGGAGTACTACAGGTGTCACCAAAGGTAGATGTTGGGTTGGCGTATTTCGAGATTAGGATTTGTCACTCCAATTGTGGGAGAGGTATCTCTGGGCCCTCTCGGTAATGCACATCACTTAAGCCTTGCAAGCATTGCAACTAATGAGTTAGTTGCGGGATGATGTATTACGGAACGAGTAAAGAGACTTGCCGGTAACGAGATTGAACTAGGTATTGGATACTGACGATCGAATCTCGGGCAAGTAACATACCGATGGACAAAGGGAACAACGTATGTTGTTATGCAGTCTGACCGATAAAGATCTTCGTAGAATATGTAGGAGCCAATATGGGCATCCAGGTCCCGCTATTGGTTATTGACCGGAGACGTGTCTCGGTCATGTCTACATTGTTCTCGAACCGTAGGGTCCGCACGCTTAAGGTTACGATGACAGTTATTATGAGTTTATGCATTTTGATGTACCGAAGGAGTTCGGAGTCCCGGATGTGATCACGAACATGATGAGGAGTCTCGGAATGGTCGAGACATAAAGATTGATATATTGGACGGCTATGTTCGGACATCGGAATGGTTCCGAGAGGTTTCGGATATTACCGGAGTGCCGGAGGGGTTACCGGAACCCCCCGGGGGAAGTATGGGCCTTATTGGGCCGCGAGGGGAGAGAAAGGCCGCGCCAGGAGGTGGCGCACGCCCCCCCATGAGGAGTCCGAATTGGACAAGGAGGGGGGGGGGCGTGGCCCCCCTTTCCCTCTCCCTCTCCCTCTCCTTCCTTCCCCCCTTCTCCCTCCTAGTTGGACTAGGAAAGGGGAGTCCTACTCCCACTAGGAGGAGGACTCCCCCTCCCTTGGCGCGCCCCTAGGGCCGGCCGGCCCTCCCCCCTTGCTCCTTTATATACGGGGGCAGGGGGGCACCCCAAGACACAAGTTGATCCTTGAGATCGTTCCCTAGCCGTGTGCGGTGCCCCCCTCCACCATATTCCACCTCGGTCATATTGTAGCGGTGCTTAGGCGAAGCCCTGCGACAGTAGAACATCAAGATCGTCACCACGCCGTCATGCTGACGGAACTCTTCCCCGAAGCTTTGCTGGATCGAAGCCGGGGGAACGTCATTGAGCTGAACGTGTGCCAAGAACTCGGAGGTGCCGGAGTAACGGTGCTTGGATCGGTCGGATCGTGAAGACGTACGACTACATCAACCGCGTTGATATAACGCTTCCGCTTTCGGTCTACGAGGTTACGTAGACAACACTCTCCCCTCTTGTTGCTATGCATCACCATGATCTTGCGTGTGCGTAGGAAATTTTTTGAAATTACTACGTTCCCCAACAGTGGCATCCGAGCCTAGGTTTTTATGGTTTGATGTTATTTGCACGAGTAGAACAAAAGTGAGTTGTGGACGATACAAGTCATACTGCCTACCAGCATGTCATACTTTGGTTCAGCGGTATTGTTGGATGAGTCGACCCGGACCAACCTTACGCGTACGCTTACGCGAGACCGGTTCCCTCGACGTGCTTTGCACACAGATGGCTTGCGGGAGACTGTCTTACCACCTTTAGTTGAACCGAGTGTGGCTACGCCCGGTCCTTGAGAAGGTTAAAAGGAGTCTATTTGACAAAATATCGTTGTGGTTTTGATGCGTAGGTAAGATGAGTTCTTGCTTAAGCCCGTAGCAGCCACGTAAAACTTGCAACAAACAAAGTAGAGGACGTCTAACTTGTTTTTGCAGGGCATGTTGTGATGTGATATGGTCAAGACATGATGCTATATTTTATTGTATGAGATGATCATGTTTTGTAACCGAGTTATCGGCAACCGGCAGGAGCCGTATGGTTGTCACTTTATTGTATGCAATGCAATCGCCCTGTAATGCTTTACTTTATCACTAAGCGGTAGCGATAGTCGTAGAAGCATAAGATTGGCGAGACGACAACGATGCTACGATGGAGATCAAGGTGTCGCGCCGGTGACGATGGTGATCATGATGGTGCTGCAGAGATGGAGATCACGAAGCACAAGATGATGATGACCATATCATATCACTTATATTGATTTGCATGTGATGTTTATCTTTTATGCATCTTATCTTGCTTTGATTGACGGTAGCATTATAAGATGATCTCTCACTAAATTATCAAGAAGTGTTCTCCCCGAGTATGCACCGTTGCCAAAGTTCGTCGTGCCCAGACACCACGTGATGATCGGGTGTGATAAGCTCTACGTCCATCTACAACGGGTGCAAGCCAGTTTTGCACACGCGGAATACTCGGGTTATACTTGACGAGCCTAGCATATGCAGATATGGCCTCGGAAAACGGAGACCGAAAGGTCGAACGTGAATCATATAGTAGATATGATCAACATGATGATGTTCACCATTGAGAACTAATCCATTTCATGTGATGATCAGTTATGGTTTAGTTTGATTTGGATCACGTGATCACTTAGAAGATTAGAGGGATGTCTATCTAAGTGGGAGTTCTTAAGTAATATGATTAATTGAACTTAAATTTATCATGAACTTAGTCCCTGATAGTATCTTGCTTGTTTATGTTAATTGTAGATAGATGGCTCGTGCTGTTGTTCCGTTGAATTTTAATGCATTCCTTGAGAAAGCAAAATTGAAAGATGATGGTAGCAATTACACGGACTGGGTCCGTAACTTGAGGATTATCCTCATTGCTGCACAGAAGAATTACGTCCTGGATGCACCGCTAGGTGCCAGGCCTGCTGCTGGAGCAACACCAGATGTTATGAACGTCTGGCAGAGCAAAGCTGATGACTACTCGATAGTTCAGTGTGCCATGCTGTACGGCTTAGAACCGGGACTTCAACGACGGTTTGAGAACCATGGAGCATATGAGATGTTCCAGGAGTTGAAGTTGATATTCAAACAGAATGCCCGGATTGAGAGATATGAGGTCTCCAATAAATTCTATAGCTGCAAGATGGAAGAGAATGGGTCTGTCAGTGAGCACATACTCAGAATGTCTGGGTATTACAATCACTTGAGTCAACTGGGAGTTAATCTTCCGGATGATTGTGTCATTGACAGAATTCTTCAATCACTGCCACCAAGCTACAAAGGCTTCGTGATAAACTATAATATGCAAGGGATAGATAAGACTATGCCCGAGCTCTTCGCAATGCTAAAGGTTGCAGAGGTAGAAATCAAGAAGGAGCATCAAGTGTTGATGGTCAATAAGACCACCAGTTTCAAGAAGAAGGGCAAAGGGAAGAAGAAGGGGAACTTCAAGAAGAATAGCAAACAAGTTGCTGCTCAAGCGAAGAAACCCAAGTCTGGACCTAAGCCTGAAACTGAGTGCTTCTACTGCAAGCAGACTGGTCACTGGAAGCGGAACTGCCCCAAGTATCTGGCGGACAAGAAGGATGGCAAGGTGAACAAAGGTATATGTGATATACATGTCATTGATGTGTACCTTACTAGAGCTCGCAGTAGCACCTGGGTATTTGATACTGGTTCTGTTGCTAATATTTGCAACTCGAAACAGGGACTACGGATTAAGCGAACACTGGCAAAAGACGAGGTGACGATGCGCGTGGGAAATGGTTACAAAGTCGATGTGATCGCGGTCGGCACGCTACCTCTACATCTACCTTCGGGATTAGTATTAGACCTAAATAATTGTTATTTGGTGCCAGCGTTGAGCATGAACATTATATCTGGATCTTGTTTGATGCGAGACGGTTATTCATTTAAATCAGAGAATAATGGTTGTTCTATTTATATGAATAATATCTTTTATGGTCATGCACCCTTGAAGAGTGGTCTATTTTTGATGAATCTCGATAGTAGTGATACACATATTCATAATGTTGAAGCCAAAAGATGCAGAGTTGATAATAACAGTGCAACTTATTTGTGGCACTGCCGTTTAGGTCATATCGGTGTAAAGCGCATGAAGAAACTCCATACTGATGGACTTTTGGAACCACTTGATTATGAATCACTTGGTACTTGCGAACCGTGCCTCATGGGCAAGATGACTAAAACACCGTTCTCCGGTATTATGGAGAGAGCAACAGATTTATTGGAAATCATACATACAGATGTATGTGGTCCAATGAATATTGAAGCTCGTGGCGGATATCGTTATTTTCTCACCTTCACAGATGATTTAAGCAGATATGGGTATATCTACTTAATGAAACACAAGTCTGAAACATTTGAAAAGTTCAAAGAATTTCAGAGTGAAGTTGAAAATCATCGTAACAAGAAAATAAAGTTTCTACGATCTGATCGTGGAGGAAAATATTTAGTTACGAGTTTGGTCTACATTTGAAACAATGCGGAATAGTTTCGCAACTCACGCCACCCGGAACACCACAGCGCAATGGTGTGTCCGAACGTCGTAATCGCACTTTACTAGATATGGTGCGATCTATGATGTCTCTTACAGATTTACCGCTATCGTTTTTGGGTTATGCTCTAGAGACGGCCGCATTCACGTTAAATAGGACACCGTCAAAATCCGTTGAGACGACACCTTATGAACTATGGTTTAGCAAGAAACCAAAGTTGTCGTTTCTTAAAGTTTGGGGCTGCGATGCTTATGTGAAAAAGCTTCAACCTGATAAGCTCGAACCCAAATCGGAGAAATATGTCTTCATAGGATACCCAAAGGAAACAGTTGGGTACACCTTCTATCACAGATCCGAAGGCAAGACATTTGTTGCTAAAAATGGATCCTTTCTAGAGAAGGAGTTTCTCTCGAAAGAAGTGAGTGGGAGGAAAGTAGAACTTGATGAGGTAACTGTACCTGCTCCCTTATTGGAAAGTAGTTCATCACAGGAACCAGTTTCTGTGACATCTACACGAATCAGAGAAGAATTTAGTGATAATGATCATGAAACTTCAGATCAAGTAACTGTTGAACCTCGTAGATCAACCAGAGTGAGATCCGCACCAGAGTGGTACGGCAGTCCTATTCTGGAAATCATGCTACTAGATCATGACGAACCTACGAACTATGAAGAAGCGATGGTGAGCCCAGATTCCGCAAAATGGCTGGAAGCCATGAAATCTGAGATGGGATCCATGTATGAAAACAAAGTGTGGACTTTGGTTGACTTGCCCGAGGGTCGGCAAGCAATAGACAACAAGTGGATCTTTAAGAAGAAGACTGACGCCGACGGTAATGTTACTGTCTACAAAGCTCGACTTGTCGCAAAGGGGTTTCGACAAGTTCAAGGGATTGACTACGATGAGACCTTCTCACCCGTAGCGATGCTTAAGTCTGTCCGAATCATGTTAGCAATTGCCGCATTTTACGATTATGAAATTTGGCAAATGGATGTAAAGACTGCATTCCTGAATGGGTTTCTGGAAGAAGAGTTGTATATGATGCAACCAGAAGGTTTTATTAATCCAAAGGGAGCTAACAAAGTATGCAAGCTCCAGCGATCCATTTATGGACTGGTGCAAGCATCTCGGAGTTGGAATAAACGTTTTGATAGTGTGATCAAAGCATTTGGGTTTGTACAGACTTTTGGAGAAGCCTGTATTTACAAGAAAGTGAGTGGGAGCTCTGTAGCATTTCTGATATTATATGTAGATGACATATTACTGATTGGAAATGATATAGAATTTCTGGATAGCATAAAGGGATATTTGAATAAGAGTTTTTCAATGAAAGACCTCGGTGAAGCTGCTTACATATTAGGCATTAAGATCTATAGAGATAGATCAAGATGCTTAATTGGACTTTCACAAAGCACATACCTTGACAAGATTTTGAAGAAGTTCAAAATGGATCAAGCGAAGAAAGGGTTCTTGCCTGTATTGCAAGGTGTGAAGTTGAGTCAGACTCAATGCCCGACCACTGCAGAAGATAGAGAGAAGATGAAAGATGTTCCCTATGCTTCAGCCATAGGCTCTATCATGTATGCAATGCTGTGTACCAGACCTGATGTGTGCCTTGCTATAAGTTTAGCAGGGAGGTACCAAAGTAATCCAGGAGTGGATCACTGGACAACGGTCAAGAATATCCTGAAGTACCTGAAAAGGACTAAGGAAATGTTTCTCATGTATGGAGGTGAAAAAGAGCTCATCGTAAAGGGTTACGTTGATGCAAGCTTTGACACTGATCCGGACGATCTGAAATCGCAAACCGGATACGTATTTACATTAAACGGTGGAGCTGTCAGTTGGTGCAGTTCTAAACAAAGCGTCGTGGCAGGATCTACATGTGAAGCGGAGTACATAGCTGCTTCAGAAGCAACAAATGAAGGAGTCTGGATGAAGGAGTTCATATCCGATCTAGGTGTCATACCTAGTGCATCGGGTCCAATGAAAATCTTTTGTGACAATACTGGAGCAATTGCCTTGGCGAAGGAATCCAGATTTCACAAGAGAACAAAGCACATCAAGAGACGCTTCAATTCCATCCGGGACTTGGTCCAGGTAGGAGACATAGAGATTTGCAAGATACATACGGATCTGAATGTGGCAGACCCATTGACTAAGCCTCTTCCACGGGCAAAACATGATCAGCACCAAGACTCCATGGGTGTTAGAATCATTACTGTATAATCTAGATTATTGACTCTAGTGCAAGTGGGAGACTGAAGGAAATATGCCCTAGAGGCAATAATAAAGTTATTATTTATTTCCTTACATATCATGATAAATGTTTATTATTCATGCTAGAATTGTATTAACCGGAAACATAATACATGTGTGGATACATAGACAAACAGAGTGTCACTAGTATGCCTCTACTTGACTAGCTTGTTAACCAAAGATGGTTAAGTTTCCTAACCATAGACAAAAGGAGTTGTCATTTGATTAACAAGGTCACATCATTAGTTGAATGATCTGATTGACATGACCCATTCCATTAGCATAGCACCCGATCGTTTAGTATGTTGCTGTTGCTTTTATCCATGACTTATACATGTTCCTTTGACTATGAGATTATGCAACTCCCGTTTGCCGGAGGAACACTTTGGGTGCTACCAAACGTCACAACGTAACTGGGTGATTATAAAGGAGTACTACAGGTGTCACCAAAGGTAGATGTTGGGTTGGCGTATTTCGAGATTAGGATTTGTCACTCCAATTGTGGGAGAGGTATCTCTAGGCCCTCTCGGTAATGCACATCACTTAAGCCTTGCAAGCATTGCAACTAATGAGTTAGTTGCGGGATGATGTATTACGGAACGAGTAAAGAGACTTGCCGGTAATGAGATTGAACTAGGTATTGGATACCGACGATCGAATCTCGGGCAAGTAACATACCGATGGACAAAGGGAACAACGTATGTTGTTATGCGGTCTGACCGATAAAGATCTTCGTAGAATATGTAGGAGCCAATATGGGCATCCAGGTCCCGCTATTGGTTATTGACCGGAGACGTGTCTCGGTCATGTCTACATTGTTCTCGAACCGTAGGGTCCGCACGCTTAAGGTTACGATGACAGTTATTATGAGTTTATGCATTTTGATGTACCGAAGGAGTTCGGAGTCCCGGATGTGATCACAGACATGACGGGGAGTCTCGGAATGGTCGAGACATAAAGATTGATATATTGGACGGCTATGTTCGGACATCGGAATGGTTCCGAGAGGTTTCGGATATTACCGGAGTGCCGGAGGGGTTACCGGAACCCCCCGGGGGAAGTATGGGCCTTATTGGGCCGCGAGGGGAGAGAGAGGGCTGCGCCAGGAGGTGGCGCACGCCCCCCCCCATGAGGAGTCCGAATTGGACAAGGAGGGGGGGGGCGCGGCCCCCCTTTCCCTCTCCCTCTCCCTCTCCTTCCTTCCCCCCTTCTCCCTCCTAGTTGGACTAGGAAAGGGGAGTCCTACTCCCACTAGGAGGAGGACTCCCCCTCCCTTGGCGCGCCCCTAGGGCCGGCCGACCCTTCCCCCTTGCTCCTTTATATACGGGGGCAGGGGGGCACCCCAAGACACAAGTTGATCCTTGAGATCGTTCCCTAGCCGTGTGCGGTGCCCCCCTCCACCATATTCCACCTCGGTCATATTGTAGCGGTGCTTAGGCGAAGCCCTGCGACAGTAGAACATCAAGATCGTCACCACGCCGTCGTGCTGACGGAACTCTTCCCCGAAGCTTTGCTGGATCGAAGCCCGGGGAACGTCATCGAGCTGAACGTGTGCCAAGAACTCGGAGGTGCCGGAGTAACGGTGCTTGGATCGGTCGGATCGTGAAGACGTACGACTACATCAACCGCGTTGATATAACGCTTCCGCTTTCGGTCTACGAGGGTACGTAGACAACACTCTCCCCTCTCGTTGCTATGCATCACCATGATCTTGCGTGTGCGTAGGAATTTTTTTGAAATTACTACGTTCCCCAACAGATAGAACCTATGGCTGAGGCATAGGAAATGACTTTCATTTTCTCTCGATCTTCTGCAGTGGTCGGGCATTGAGTCTGACTCAATTTCACACCTTGGAACACATGCAAGAACCCTTTCTTTGACTGATCCATTTTGAACTTCTTCAAAACTTTCTCAAGGCATGTGCATGGTGAAAGTCCTATCAAGCATCTCGATCTATCTCTATAGATTTTGATGCCCAATATATAAGCAGATTCACCGAGGTCTTTCAATGAAAAATTCTTATTCAAGTATCCTTTTATGATATCCAGAAATTCTATATCATTTCCAATCAACAATATGTCATCCGCATATAATATAAAAAATGCTACAGAGCTCCCACTCACTTTCTTGTAAATACAGGCTTCACCATAAGTCTGTATAAAACCATATGCTTGGCTCACCTCATCAAAGCGTATATTCCAACTCCGAGATGCTTGCACCAATCCATAGATGGATCGCTGGAGCTTGCACACTTTGTTAGCACCTTTAGGATCAACAACAGCTTCTGGTTGCATCATATACAACTCTTCTTTAAGAAATCCATTAAGGAATGCAGTTTTGACATCCATTTGCCAAATTTCATAACTATAAAATGCGGCAATTGCTAACATGATTCGGACTGACTTAAGCATCGCTAGGGCTAAGAAGGTCTCATCATAGTCAACCCCTTGAACTTCTCGAAAACCTTTCGCGACAAGTAGAGCTTTGTAAATGGTGACAATACCATCAGTGTCTGTCTTCTTCTTGAAGATCCATTTATTCTTAAGGCTTGCCAATCATCGGGCAAATCCGCCAAAGTCCACACTTTGTTGTCATACATGGATCCTATCTCAGATATCACGGCCTCAAGCCATTTATCAGAATCTGGGCTCATCATAGCTTCTTCATAGTTCGTAGGTTCGTCATGGTCTAGTAACATGACTTCCAGGACAGGATTACCATACCACTCTCATGCGGAACGTGCTCTGTTTGACCTATGTGGTCCAGTAGTAACTTGATCTGAAGTTTCATGATCACCATCATTAACTTCCTCTCTAGTTGGTGTAGGCATCACGGGAACGGATTTCTCTGATGTGCTACTTTCCAAATTGAGAGAAGGTACTATTACCTCATCAAGTTCTACTTTCCTCCCACTCACTTCTTTCGAGAGAAACTCCTTGTCTAGAAAGGTTCCATTCTTGGCAGCAAGATCTTGCCTTTGGATCTGTGGTAGAAGGTGTACCCAATTGTTTCCTTAGGGTATCCTATGAAGACACACTTCTCCGATTTGGGTTCGAGCTTATTAGGCTGAAGCCTTTTGACATAAGTGTCGCAACCCCAAATGTTAAGAAATGACAGCTTAGGTTTCTTGCCAAACCACAGTTCATATGGTGTCGTCTCGACGGATTTAGACGGTGCCCTATTTAATGTGAATGCAGTTGTCTCTAATGCATAAATCCAAAACGATAGTGGTAAATCGGTAAGAGACATCATAGAACGCACCATATCCAATAAAGTATGGTTACGACGTTCGGACACACCATTACGCTGTGGTGTTCTAGGTGGCGTGAGTTGTGAAACTATTCCATATTGTTTTAAATGAAGGCCAAACTCGTAACTCAAATATTCACCTCCACGATCAGATCGTAGAAATTTTATTTTCTTGTTACGATGATTCTCCACTTGACTCTGAAATTCTTTGAACTTTTCAAAAGTTTCAGACTTGTGTTTCATTAAGTAGATATACCCATACCTACGCAAATCATCTATGAAGGTCAGAAAATAACGATACCCGCCGCATGCTTCAACACTCATCGGACCGCATACATCGGTATGTATTATTTCCAATAAGTCATTAGCTCGCTCCATTGTTCCGGAGAATATAGTTTTAGTCATCTTGCCCATGAGGCATGGTTCGTAAATATCAAATGATTCATAATCAAGTGATTCCAAAAGTCCATCTGCATGGAGTTTCTTCATGCACTTTACACCAATATGACCTAAATGGTAGTGCCACAAATATGTTGCACTATCATTATCGGCTTTGCATCTTTTGGCATCAATATTATGAATATGTGTATCACTACAATCGAGATTCAACAAGAATAGACCGCTCTTCAAGGGTGCATGAACATAAAAGATATTACTCATATAAATAGAACAACCATTATTCTCTGATTTGAATGAATAACCATCTCGCACAAAACAAGATCTAGATATAATGTTCATGCTCAACGCCGGCACCAAATAACAATTATTCAGGTCTAAAACTAATCCCAAAGGTATATGTAGAGGTAGCGTGCCGATGGCGATCACATCGACCTTGCAACCATTCGCGACGCGCATCGTCACCTCGTCCTTGGCCAACCTTCGTTTAATCCGTAGCTCCTGTTTCGAGTTGCAAATATGAGCAATCGAACCAGTATCAAATACCCAGGCACTACTACGAGCATTAGTAAGGTACACATCAATAATGTGTATATCAAATATACCTTTGTTCACTTTTCCATCCTTCTTATCCGCCAAGTATTTGGGGTAGTTCCGCTTCCAGTGAACAGTCCCTTTGCAGTAGAAGCACTCAGTTTCAGGCTTGGGTCCAGCTTTGGGCTTCTTCCCGGGAGTGACAAATTGCTTGGCATTCTTCTTGAAGTTCCTTTTCTTTCCCTTGCCCTTTTTCTTGAAACTAGTGGTCTTGTTAACCATCAAGACTTGATGCTCCTTCTTGATTTCTACCTCCGCGGCCTTAAGCATTGCAAAGAGCTCGGGAATTGTTTTGTTCATCCCTTGCATATTATAGTTCATCATGAAGCCTTTGTATCTTGGTGACAGTGATTAAAGAACTCTGTCAATAACACAATCAACTACAAGATCAACTCCCAGCTGAGTCAAGTGATTATAATACCCAGACATTTCGAGTATGTGTTCACTGGCAGAATTGTTCTCCTCCATCTTGCAGCTATAGAACTTGTTGGAGACTTCATATCTCTCAACCCAGGCATTTGCTTGAAATATTAATTTCAACTCTTAGAACATCTCATATGTTCCATGACGTTCAAAACATCTTTGAAGTCCCGGTTCTAAGTCATAAAGCATGGCACACTAAACTATCGAGTAGTCATCAGATCGAGCTTGCCAGACATTCAAAACATCAGCTTTTGCTCCTGCAGCAGGCCTTTCACCTAGCGGTGCATCAAGGACATAATTCTTATGTGCACCAATGACAATAATCCTCAAGTTACAGACCCAGCCTGTGTAGTTGCTACCATCATCTTTCAACTTAGCTTTCTCTAGGAACGCACTAAGATTCAGGAGAACGATAGCTCGGGCCATTGATCTACAACATAGATATGCAAAACTATAAGACTAAGTTCATGATAAATTAAGTCCAGTTAATCAAATTACTTAAGAACTCTCACTTAAATAAACATCCCTCAAGTTATCTAAGTGATACATGATCCAAATCAACTAACCCATGTCCGATCATCACGTGAGATGGGGTAGTCATCAATGGTGAACATCTCTATGTTGATCATATCTACTATATGACTCATGTTTGACCTTTCGGTCTCCGGTGTTCCGAGACCATGTCTGTAAATGCTAGGCTCATCAAGTTTAACCCAAGTATTTTGCATGTGCAAAACTGTCTTACACCCGTTGTATGCGAACGTAAAGTCTATCTAATGACCCTCAAGTATAGGGGATCTATCGTAGTCCTTTCGATAAGTAAGAGTGTCGAACCCAACGAGGAGCAGAAGGAAATGAAAAGCGGTTTTCAGTAAGGTATTCTCTGCAAGCACTGAAATTATCGATAATAGATAGTTTTGTGATAAGGTAATTTATAACGGGTAACAAGTAACAAGTGTAAATAAAGTGCAGCAAGGTGGCCCAATCCTTTTTCTAGCAAAGGACAAGCCTGGACAAACTCTTATATGAAGGAAAACGCTCCCGAGGACACATGGGAATTATCGTCAAGCTAGCTTTCATCACGCTCATATGATTCGCGTTCGGTACTTTGATAATTTGATATGTGGGTGGACCGGTGCTTGGGTGCTGTCCTTCCTTGGACAAGCATCCCACTTATGATTAACCCCTATTGCAAGCATCCGCAACTACAAAAGAAGTACTAAGGTAAACCTAACCATAACATGAAACATATGGATCCAAATCAGCCCCTTACGAAGCAACACATAAACTAGGGTTTAAGCTTCTGTCACTCTAGCAACCGATCATCTACTTATTACTTCCCAATGCCTTCCTCTAGGCACAAACAATGGTGAAGTGTCATGTAGTCGACGTTCACATAACACCACTAGAGGAAAGACAACATACATCTCATCAAAATATCGAATGAATACCAAATTCACATGACTACTTATAGCAAGACTTCTCCCATGTCCTCAGGAACAAACGTAACTACTCACAAATCATATTCATGTTCATAATCAGAGGAGTATTAATATGCATAAAGGATCTTAACATATGATATTCCACAGAATAAACCAACTAGCATCAACTACAAGGAGTAATCAACACTACTAGCAACCCACAGGTACCAATCTGAGGTTTTGAGACAAAGATTGGATACAAGAGATGAACTAGGGTTTGAGAGGAGATGGTGTTGGTGAAGATGTTGATGGAGATTGACCCCCTCCCACCGAGAGGATCGATGGTGATGACGATTGTGACGATTTCCCCCTCCCAGAGGGATGTTTCCCCGGCAGAACAGCTCCGTCGGAGCCCTAGATTGGTTCCGCCAAGGTTCCGCCTCGTGGCGGCGGTGTTTCGTCCCGAAAGCTAGCTTCTGATTTTTTTCAGGGTAAAAGACTTCATATAGCAGAAGATGGGCACCAGAGGCCTGCCAGGGGGGCCACGAGGCAGGGGGCGCGCCCCCAACCTCGTGGATGGTGGGTGGCCCCCCTCTGGTAGTTTCTTCGCTCAATATTTTTTATTAATTCCAAAAATAACTTCCATGGAGTTTCTGGACTTTTGGAGTTGTGCAGAATAGGTCTCTAATATTTGCTCCTTTTCTAGCCCAGAATTCCAGCTGCCGGCATTCTCCCTCTTCATGTAAACCTTGTAAAATTAGAGAGAATAGGCATAAGTATTGTGACATAATGTGTAATAACAGCCCATAATGCAATAAATATCGATATAAAAGCATGATGCAAAATGGACGTATCACTATCACACCCAATCATCACGTGGTGTCTCGAAACGACAAACTGTAGCAATGGTGCATACTGAGGGAGAACACTTTTATCTTGAAATTAAGTGAAGGGATCATCTTATAATGCTACCAGTGTTCTAAGCAAAATAAGATGCATAAAGGATAAACATCACATGCAATCAAAATGTGTGACATGATATGGCCATCATCATCTTGTGCTTTTGATCTCCATCTTCAAAGCATCGTCATGATCTCCATCGTCTCTGGCTTGACACCTTGATCTCCATCGTAGCGTCATTGCGTCAAGGTCGTCACACCAACTATTGCTTCTACAAATATCGCTAATGAATAGTGATAAAGTAAAGCAATTACATGGCGCTTGCACTTCATACAATAAAGAGACAACCCTAAGGCTCCTGTCGGTTGTCGATATTACAAAACATGATCATATCATACATCAACATATATCACAACATATCATTACCATGTCACATCACAATATTGTCGGTGGGAAACGACACCTATGGGATCACAAGAATCCCTACTGCGGTTGCGGGGCGCGGGGTTGAGAGAAGAGCAGGTCTAACAGAGAGCACGCGGTTCATTTATCCAGGTTCGGGCCGCAAGGATGCGTAAACCCTAGTCCTGCTTTGGTGGATGTATTCTGAGTTCTTGAACTAGCTACGGAGAGTAACGAGCTCCAAAAAGCCGAATCCTTATCCCGTGTGCCATGGGCCTCCTTTTATAGGCGAAAGGGGCTGCCACAGTGGCACACAGGAGGTCGAAAGTGCTATAGCATCACGAGCTTATCGCTGGAATTATAGGACAAAGCGCATTTAATGCGAGGCTTAGGTGTCCCTTCACTTTATCGGGGACGGGGGCGAGGCCGGTCCCGTCCGTCGCCGCTCCTCCAAGCTTCGACACGCGCCATGGCCAGCGATGCATGCGGTGCCATGTAGGCAGGCAGGCAGCTGAGGTGGCGCGGTGGTGGAGCCTCCATGAAGGGCTGCATGTTGCCACACAGGTGCCTGCCCAGCTGGTTGGGTCAGCAGCTGCATGCAAACGACGACGGAGACTTGGCTGGTGCGGGCCTGACGGTGGCCCTGCTGGTGCGCTTGGCGAGGGCCTTGCCGGGTGGCCCGGCAAGGGTCTTGCTGTGGCGTGTAGGCGTCCTCGGCAAGGATCTTGCCGGGGGTCTTGTGGGTTTCTTTGGTGAGGATGGCTGCCTTCCTATCCTCATTTGATTTTGACTATTCTTTGTCTTCACAAAGATGTGCATCCCACCACAGAGGTGCCTCCCGAACCCTGTCCCAATGCATTTATCGAGTGTTGGTGGGCTCAAGGGTGGCTCGCTCGGCTGGCATGGGCGAGCTGCAGCAGCAAGGGCCTTGCTGGGGCCGCTAAGGCTGCCCTGGCAAGGATCCTTGCCGGGGAAACCTGCTTTGTCCATTTGATCTTTGTGGCCTTGGTCCTTGTCGTTGTTCTGGCCCTCTTGGGCTTTGGTCTTACCTTGGCTCACCTCCCTCGCTCTGTTTGCTGTGGTCGCGGGCGCGGCTCTGACTGCCCGTGCACAGGTAAAGGGGTACAAAATGTGCCCCTAGTTTTGTACACTGACAGGAGCCCGGGGCCTGGGCCACTTGTCACGCCCACGATGCGACCCCATCCTAAAGGAACTTGAAGGTCTCACCAAGGATAGAAGCGCATCTTGAAGACGCTTTTGCAAGGTGGATATCATTACATCAACATTACATAATAGTGGGGATACATCCAATACATACAAAGTCACATGAATACAACAATACATCATATACCAGATCAACATCCGACTACGAATGAAACATAAACAGAAACTCAAACGACATCCACCCTGCTAGCCCAGGCTGCCGACCAGGAACCTATCCCTCAATCGAAGAAGAAGCAGAAGAAGAACTCCAACACAAATAAACATCGCTCTCACATCATGATCATCGCATAACCTGTACCTGCAACTAGTGTTGTAGTAATCTGTGAGCCACGAGGACTCAGCAATCCCATTACCATGGGTATCAAGACTAGCAAATCTTAAAGGGGTAAGGAAAGGGTAAAGTGGTGAGGTTGCAGCAGCGACTAAGCAAGATATGGTGGCTAACTTACGCAAACAAGAGCGAGAAGAGAAGCAAAGCAAGCGATCGTCAACTAGTAATGATCAAGAAGTGATCCTAAACTCCTACTTACGTCAGACATAACCCAGAAACCGTGTTCTCCTCTCGATCAACCCCGAAAAGAGACACTCACTGTTACACACACGGTTGGTGTATTTTAGAAGAGTTTACTTTAAGTTTACTACAACCGGACATTAACAAATTCCCATCTGCCACATAACCGCGGGCACGGCTTTCGAAAGTTCAAACCCTACAGGGGTGTCCAACCTTAGCCCATGATAAGCTCTCGCGATCAACGAAGGATATTGCTTCTCCCCGGGGAAGACCCGATCAGTCTCGGAATCCCGGCTACAAGACATTTCCACAGTAATAAAACAAGACCAGCAAGACCACCCGACTGTGCCGACAAATCCCGATAGGAGCTGCACATATCTCGTTCTCAGGGCACACCGGATGAGCACTCTGTACAACTGAAACCAGGCCTCAAGTTTCCCCGAGGTGGCGATGCAAAGGACTCTAGTTTGGACCAGCACTCGAAGGAGCACTGGCCCGGGGGGGCTAAAATAAAGATGACCCTTGGGCTTCGGAAAACCAAGGGAAATAAAAGGGGATAGGTGAGGCAAATGGTAAAACCAATGTTGGGCCTTGCTGGAGGAGTCTTATTCAAAGCGAACTGTCAAGGGGGTCCCATAAATCACCCAACCGCGTTAGGGACGCAAAATCCGGGAACATAATACCGATATGATGGAAACTAGGGCGGCAAGAGTGAAACAAAACACCAGGCATAAGGCCGAGTCTTCCACCCTTTACCAAGTATATAGATGCATTAATAATATAAGAGATATTGTGATATCCCAACATAAACATAATCCAACATGGAGCAATCTTCATCTTCACCTGCAACTAGCAACGCTATACGAGGGGCTGAGCAAAGCGGTAACATAGCCAAACAATGGTTTGGTAGGGAGGGTAACAAAGGTCAGAGGTTCATGGCAATTTGGGAGGCTAGAGCAGCAAGTGGTAGGTAACGCATCATAGCGATAGAACGAAGCAACTAGCATAACAATGATAGTAATGAGATCCAAGGTGACGGTCATCTTGCCTGAAATCCCGCAAGGAAGAAGAACGAGTCCATGAAGAAGATGAAGCCATGAAGATGAAGCAAGCGTAGACGAACGAATCCTCACGATCGCAACAAAACGGGAACTAGCGAGAAGAAGCACACAACAAGGTAAACACACCACACATGAACAAGGCATGGTGCTCGAGCAAGTATGATGCATGACAAGGCTACATGAAGCTACTCATGGCAAGATATGATGCATACAAGAACAACACAACCAAACAAGTTTAAATGAGGCCGGAAACAATATATAACAATTCCGATAAGCCCTCATATGCAAATTTCAAAATTGGTCCAGATCTGAATAAACCTTATGTTCAAGTTGTTAAACAGCAAGTTAAGATGCACCAAGATGATCTACACGAGATTCTAGTCAAGTTACATATAAAGTTCATTTAATTCGGAGCTACGGCCTAGGTGATATGAGCAAAACAAGATAAGCATGGCATTGATGCAAAATGCATTAAAACATCAAGCACACATCTCAAAACATGGATGCAACGATGTAACGTGAAACTACATACAAAACTAGGCAAGTTTCATATAGAGCACACTCAAAACGGAGCAACGGTTCAACACATACACATGAATCAAGTTTAAAGGACAAGCTGTCCAAAACAGCAACTTGGCACCGAGAAAGCATCAAAACAACATACTACCGCCACTCAACATGAAAACAAAAGGCATGGACATGATGTACAAGTAAAGCATAACAAAACATGAACACTGAGCTGTCTTCAGAAACTATTGGAACATGCTCAAAAGGACATGGCAAAATTGCAAACAATAACAGTTTCAGCAAGTGTAAAACAACAACATTATGATAGCAATTTTGCAAGCATGGTACAAAGGCATATGATATCCAAAATGAACAAACATGGCATATTAACAAAGCAAATATAGCATACTTCAAATCATGTAATTGGAGAAACTCCAAAAGAGGCATAGATTAATCAATATCAAGCTCATAACATGGCATCATGAAGTTAACAGAAAAGCTGGAACATCATTTAGGCATGTTGATGGCAGTGAAAACATATTCTACAGGACATATATGAGGCATCAAAAGGCATATAATGATAATTCATAACATGGAAAATAAAAGATATCAACTAAACATCCCAAGATTATGCATGGATTAATTGGTAGTATCAAGAAAAGATAGCAACATGATATAACAGTTTCAGCATAGCAAAACAGTAACAGCAAGTAGCCCACTTCACGAGCTTGATGCACTCACTACAGGGCCCACAAAAATACATGGATTGCACCACTGTAAATATGGCATGGAGATGCTTCACAAACATGTAGACATCATACTCATAGGATGCACACACAAGATGCAACAAAAATGACAATTCATTAAGTTATAACACGTTTCAGCAGTTAACATCATATAGTACTCTTGCATCAGTGATTAGGGCATCAAGATGAACTCAAATGAACATGGTGCAATGGAATGAAATGAAGTGCACATCCAGACGAACAATTTGACATGCCACACGCACGAATCAGAGCAATGGATATGAAGTTACGATGCGATGAACATGGACACATGAATCTGGAAACTTCGGGGACGGTGGAATTTTACCTCCGCGAAAGTCAACGCGGGACGGAGAGAAGCGGGACGAAGAGATCCGAGATCGGGACACCGCGTTTGGATCGGACCCCGGCGGATCTTGTCCCCCATGGACGGATCCGACCGGATCCGACTCCGGCGAGGGCGGGCGGTCTCCGGCGAGAGGAGGCGAGGTGGCGCGGCGGCGGGCGGTGCGCACGCGCCGGCGGGAGGCGGAGCTCCGGGCGAAGGCGGACGGGCGCGGCGGCGGTGGTCAGCGGCGCCGGCGGGAGGCGTGGTGGCGCGCACTAGCGAGGCGGCGACCGACGAGGGTCGCGGTGGTCGGCGCGGGGAGGAGGCGCAAGGGAGGCGGGGCGGCGGATCCGTGGGCGGTGGCGGCGGGGAAGCGGGCCGCGGGGGCCAGAACTGGGCCCCTCGGGCCGACGGCGGAGTGGGCGCAGCGCGGGCCACGTGTCGCGCTGGGATTTGCCGGGCGGCGCGAGCGGACGTGTCCGACACGGCGCGGACGCGCCCGGCGGCGAGGAGGAGCGGGGCTATGTTTTCGGGACCCGGGATTTCGGAGGAGTGCACATATTTATAGGTAGAGGGAGCTAGCAGACTCCAAATGGAGTGTAGTTTTCGCCCACACGATCGTGATCGAACGACCGAGAGGATGGAGGTGACTTAGACGGGTTTTGGGCTGCTTTGAAGGGGTGTTGGGCTGCAATACAAACGAGGCCTTTACGGCTACCCGGTTAACCGTTGGGGTATCAAACGAACTCCAAATGGCACGAAACTTGACAGGCGGTCTACCGGTGGTGTAACTATGCCGCTTGACAAACCTTGGTCCATTCCGAGACCGTTTAACACCCGCACACGAAAAGAGGCAAAAGGGGGCGCCGGAGGTCAGAGGAGTGCCGGATTGCAAAACGGACAACGGGGAAAATGCTCGGATGCATGAGACGAACACGTATGCAAAATGAGATGCACATTATGACATGGAAAAATGCAACATGCAAGCAAATGACATGGCAACAACGGCGAATAACTGGCAGACACCTGGCGCATCGAATCCGGGGCGTTACAACTCTCCTCCACTAACAAGAGATCTCGTCCCGAGATCTTAGGACCGAGACGGGGAGGGAAAAGGGACGAGGTGAAATAAGAACAAGAGAGAGGGGATAAAAGAGTCAAGAGCACTCAGGAAGAATAGAGGAATGGCGACTGAGACAAGAATCAAAGCTCAACGAACAAGATAGACTCTGAAACCACTCCGGTTGAACAAGATGGCCAAGGAATAAGAACGAAAGAATTTATACGGCACTCCGGCTGAACATGGACAGATTAGAACATGATCTTGAGAAGATGGAACGATACTTGCCGAGAGGAACGACACAAAACCTCCGGGAGACTTAAAAGATTGGAATGAGAAGAACGGGGAAGAAGATGACAGCTTCTACCACGAACGAAATGGAAAGCATCCATAGAAGAAAGGATTGAACGGAGTTGTTGAGAAAAATCAACAACGAAAAGAATAAGATTGTTGTGGACTTATGGATAACATCTCAAAAATTATGAGGTGATAACCGACCACAATCGGAAAAGATTGAATAGCTGAGGAGAACGAAGAAATGCAAAATTCCACTTAAAAAGAATACGGAGAATTAATTGTACTTCGAGAAGCAAGAAGAAGTAGATACTTGAGCTCCTTCAACAAGAATCTTGATGAACACTTGAAGCATGAATTAACTCGTGAAGAACCACCATGAAGAACTCCGGTAGCAAAAGATTATGAGATAGAATTGAAGGATGAAATGGATAAGATTAAAGCCTTGCGATGATTTAGATGGAGGTTCTGACGAGATGGCCGAGGAAGCTTGGAACTCCAGAAAAGAAAAGACAAACAACTTAGAACCGAGAAATTATTCAACATGAACAATCTCCGAAGGAAGGAATTAATCCACTTAATGAAAGACGAATAAGAATTATGTTATGCTTATCCTTCACCAATTAAATTGATGAGAAACAATGGATTGCATACTACTTATTCGCGTTGGGAAAGATGAAGGGGGGGATATAGCACAAAATTTGAGAAGGTCTTCATGAACCACTAGTAAGATTTGGAAAGAACGAACCAATATATGTGACAAGAACAGGAAAAGGAATTTTCAACGAACCACCGTGAAAATGTAAACGAACGAAGAAAAGAGAACAAATCGCCGGAAAGAATTAGAAAAGCACGAAGATACTTGAGGGAGAATAAGAGACAAGAGAACGAAGGGATCGCGAATTGATTGAAGAATACTTGAACGAAGCACTGATACAAATATAGGAGCGAACAAAGCTGGAAAACTTGGAACAATGAAATATTCCGAAAAGATGGCCTCCGGATGATCGAGACGGAAAAAACAACTCCTGAAATACTTCGGATGGATGAAAAGAATTGCCTGACTGGAAACCATTCGATAGGATAACAACGAGCTAGCACCGCGGATCTCCGGGAGAACGGACAAGATTTACGAGAAATTCTTCTTCGGTCTTCAAATGTTGAGAATGACGACGAGAAACACCATCAAAATTGTTGAGATACTCCGGGAAAATGAAAAGAGAAAAGATTGACCCGAACATGAAAGAATTTGAGAGCGATCTTGGAAAGGCATTTGACTGATGAAACTCATACTTACGTCAAACTTCGAAAAGAATTTGAGAATAACTTCGGGAAAATTAGAAGAGTCAGGTAAGATCCTGGAAAAAGACCTGTGGTTAGGGCCCACTGAAAAGAAACACTGTTGGAAAGGATCGTTGGAGAGAGAGATGATGCACCGAAACAACTGAAAGACTTGAATGAGGTGACAACCTCGAATTAATTGGATGCAAACACGAATCTTCTAAGATGTCTTCATCACTCTGGAAGGATAAAATGGCGAGAGGCGACCGAGCAAAGGGAACACTTGAGTCGAGGAAAAGAATATGATTGAACCGAGAAAATTGAGTTGAAATCCACCGGAAAGAAAGCAAGACGAACATTGATGAACCAGACGAGATTTCACCGGTTGAAACAATTGAGGAAAGACTGAAGATACTCCGCACAAATGAAATTGATTACTCGAATAAAGGCTCAAACTCCGGGAAGAAAAGGGGTGGGAGGGCGGGAAAAAATAGAGCCAACTTATAACGGGGAACCGACAAATAACTTGAAGAGAAAAGCACCGGTTGAAAAGATCTAGGGAACAATGCAAATGCTTCACATGAGTAGGATGGATACTCGATTGCAGACTCCGGTTCCGAGAAGAAGAAGAAGGGAGGGCGGGTGGCAAAACAAGGACAACTTCGGACAGGAAACAACATCGAGGAGGAAGAACTGAGAATTGATCTCGCGAAAGACAAAGAGGTTTGAGTCAACTTGATGAGAGATGCACCGGATAAAAGAGGATGGGCAACAAACGAAAACTAACCACGTGATCCTAAGGAAAAATTTGAACGGGAAGAGGAGTAGTTCAAAACACCTACGTCAAGATTTCTTACCAGAGCGACGAAGGGGCAGAGCAGTAAAAAGAAATCCTACTCTCCGATATAACTAGACTCCGAAAAAGTTTTCTTCTAGACTCAACTACGGCCAAACTACACGATCAATCAAGGGGGGCTCCTAACGTCGGTCGAGGCTCTGATACCAACTTGTCACGCCCACGATGCGACCCTATCCTAAAGGAACTCGAAGGTCCCACCAAGGATAGAAGCGCATCTTGAAGACGCTTTTGCAAGGTGGATATCATTACATCAACATTACATAATAGTGGGCATACATCCAATACATACAAAGTCACATGAATACAACAATACATCATATACCAGATCAACATCCGACTACGGATGAAACATAAACAGAAACTCAAACAACATCCACCCTGCTAGCCCAGGCTGCCGACCAGGAACCTATCCCTCAATCGAAGAAGAAGCAGAAGAAGAACTCCAACACAAATAAACATCGCTCTCACGTCATGATCATCGCATAACCTGTACCTGCAACTAGTGTTGTAGTAATCTATGAGCCACGAGGACTCAGCAATCCCATTACCATGGGTATCAAGACTAGCAAATCTTAAAGGGGTAAGGAAAGGGTAAAGTGGTGAGGTTGCAGCAGCGACTAAGCAAGATATGGTGGCTAACTTACGCAAACAAGAGCGAGAAGAGAAGCAAAGCAAGCGATCGTCAACTAGTAATGATCAAGAACTGATCCTGAACTCCTACTTACGTCAGACATAACCCAGAAACCGTGTTCTCCTCTCGATCAACCCCGAAAAGAGACAAGCACGGTTACACACACGGTTGGTGTATTTTAGAAGAGTTTACTTTAAGTTTACTACAACCGGACATTAACAAATTCCCATCTGCCACATAACCGCGGGCACGGCTTTCGAATGTTCAAACCCTGCAGGGGTGTCCCAACTTAGCCCATGATAAGCTCTCGCGATCAACGAAGGATATTCCTTCTCCCCGGGAAGACCCGATCAGTCTCGGAATCCCGGCTACAAGACATTTCGACAGTAATAAAACAAGACCAGCAAGACCACCCGACTGTGCCGACAAATCCCGATAGGAGCTGCACATATCTCGTTCTCAAGGCACACCGGATGAGCACTCCGTACAACTAAAACCAGGCCTCAAGTTTCCCCGAGGTGGCGCTGCAAAGGACTCTAGTTTGGACCAGCACTCGAAGGAGCACTGGCTCGGGGGGCTAAAATAAAGATGACCCTTGGGCTCTGGAAACCCAAGGGAAATAATAGGGGATAGGTGAGGCAAATGGTAAAACCAATGTTGGGCCTTGCTGGAGGAGTCTTATTCAAAGCGAACTGTCAAGGGGGTCCCATAAATCACCCAACTGCGTTAGGGACGCAAAATCCGGGAACATAATACCGATATGACGGAAACTAGGGCGGCAAGAGTGGAAAAAAACACCAGGCATAAGGCGGAGACTTCCACCCTTTACCAAGTATATAGATGCATTAATAATATAAGAGATATTGTGATATCCCAACATAAACATAATCCAACATGGAGCAATCTTCATCTTCACCTGCAACTAGCAATGCTATACGAGGGGCTGAGCAAAGCGGTAACATAGCAAACAATGGTTTGCTAGGGAGGGTAACAAAGGTCAGAGGTTCATGGCAATTTGGGAGGCTAGAGCAGCAAGTGGTAGGTAACGCAGCATAGCGATAGAACGAAGCAACTAGCATAACAATGATAGTAATGAGATCCAAGGTGACGGTCATCTTGCCTGAAATCCTGCAAGGAAGAAGAACGAGTCCATGAAGAAGATGAAGCCATGAAGACGAAGCAAGCGTAGACGAACAAATCCTCACGATCGCAACAAAACGGGAACTAGCGAGAAGAAGCACACAACAAGGTAAACACACCACACATGAACAAGGCATGGTGCTCGAGCAAGTATGATGCATGACAAGGCTACATGAAGCTACTCATGGCAAGAGATGATGCATACAAGAAGAACACAACCAAACAAGTTTAAATGAGGCCGGAAACAATATATAACAATTCCGGTAAGCCCTCATATGCAAATTTCGAAATTGGTCCAGATCTGAATAAACCTTATGTTCTAGTTGTTAAACAGCAAGTTAAGATGCACCAAGATGATCTACACGAGATTCTAGTCAAGTTACATATAAAGTTCATTTAATTCGGAGCTATGGCCTAGGAGATATGAGCAAAACAAGATAAGCATGGCATTGATGCAAAATGCATTCAAACATGAAGCACACATCTCAAAACATGGATGCAACAAGGTAACATGAAACTACATACAAAACTAGGCAAGTTTCATATAGAGCACACTCAAAACGGAGCAACGGTTCAACACATACACATGAATCAAGTTTAAAGGACAAGGTGTCCAAAACAGCAACTAGGCACCTAGCAAGCATCAAAACAACATACTACCGCCACTCAACATGAAAACAATAGGCATGGACATGATGGAAAGGTAAAGCGTAACAAAACATGAACACTGAGCTGTCTTCATAAACTATTGGAACATGCTCAAAAGGACATGGCAAAATTGCAAACAATAACAGTTTCAGCAAGTGTAAAACAGCAACATTATGATAGCAATTTTGCGAGCATGGTACAGAGGCATATGATATCCAAAATTAACAAACATGGCATATTAACAAAGCAAACATAGCATGCTTCAAGTCATGTAATTGGAGCAACTCCAAAAGAGGCATAGATTAATCAATATCAAGCTCATAACATGGCATCATGAAGTTAACAGAAAAGCTGGAACATCATTTAGGCATGTTGATGGCAATGAGAATATATGCTAAACAACATATATGAGGCATAAAAAGGCATATAACGATAAAGCATAACATGGACAACAAAAGATGTCAACTAAACATCCCCAGATTATGCATGGATTAATTGGTAGTATCAAGAAAAGATAGCAACATGATATAACAGTTTCAGCATAGCAAAACAGTAACAGCAAGTAGCCCACTTCACGAGCTTGATGCACTCACTACAGGGCACAAAAAAATACATGGATTGCACCACTTTAAATATGGCATGGAGATGCTTCACAAACATGTAGACATCATACTCATAGGATGCACACACAAGATGCAACAAAAATGACAATTCATTAAGTTATAACACGTTTCAGCAGTTAACATCATATAGTACTCTTGCATCAGTGATTAGGGCATCAAGATGAACTCAAATGGACATGGTGCAACGGAATGAAATGAAGTGCACATCCAGACGAACAATTAACATGCCACACGCACGAATCGGAGCAATGGTGATGAAGTTACGATGCGATGAACATGGACACATGAATCTGGAAACTTCGGGGACTTGGTGGAATTTTACCTCCGCGAAAATCAACGCGGGACGGAGAGAAGCGGGACGAAGAGATCCGGGATCGGGACACCGCGTTTGGATCGGATCCCGGCGGATCTTTTCCCCCCTGGACGGATCCGACCGGATCCGACTCCGGCGAGGGCGGGCGGTCTCCGGCGAGAGGAGGCGAGGTGGCGCGGCGGCGGGCGGTGCGCAGGCGCCGGCGGGAGGCGGAGCTCCGGGCGAAGGCGGACGGGCGCGGAGGTGGTGGTCAGCGGCGCCGGCGGGAGGCGTGGTGGCGCGCACCGGCGAGGCGGCGACCGACGAGGGTCGCGGTGGTTGGCGCGGGGAGGTGGCGCAAGGGAGGCGGGGCGGCGCCGGCGAGTGAGAAGGCGACCGGGTCTGGCGGGCGCGGGGCGGCGGATCTGCGGGCGGCGGCGGCGGGGAAGCGGGCCGCGGGGGCCAGAACTGGGCCCCTTGGGCCGGCGGCGGAGTGGGCGCGGCGCGGGCCACGTGTCGCGCTGGGATTCGCCGGGCGGCGCGAGCGGACGTGTCCGGCACGGCGCGGACGCGCCCGGCGGCGAGGAGGAGCGGGGCTATGGTTTCGGGACCCGGGATTTCGGAGGAGTGCATATATTTATAGGTAGAAGGATCTAGTAGACTCCAAATGGAGTGTAGTTTTCGCCCACACGATCGTGATCGAATGGCCGAGAGGATGGAGGTGACTTAGACGGGTTTTGGGCTGCAATACAAACGAGGCCTTTACGGCTACCCGGTTAACCGTTGGGGTATCAAACGAACTCCAAATGGCACGAAACTTGACAGGCGGTCTACCGGTGGTGTACCAATGCCGCTTGACAAACCTCGGTCCATTCCGAGACCGTTTAACACCCGCACACGAAAAGAGGCAAAAGGGGGCGCCAGAGGACATAGGAGTGCCGGATTGCAAAACGGACAACGGGGAAAATGCTCGGATGCATGAGACGAACACGTATGCAAAATGAGATGCACATGATGACATGGCAAAATGCAACACGCAAGCAAATGACATGGCAACAACGGCGAATGACTGGCAGACACCTGGCGCATCGAATCCGGGGCGTTACAACTCTCCTCCACTAACAAGAGATCTCGTCCCGAGATCTTAGGACCGAGACGGGAGGGAAAAGGGACGAGGTGAAATAAGAACAAGAGAGAGGGGATAAAAGAGTCAAGAGCACTCGGTAAGAATAGAGGAATGGCGACTGAGACGAGAATCAAAGCTCAACGAACAAGATAGACTCTGAAACCACTCCGGTTGAACAAGATGGCCAAGGAATAAGAACGAAAGAATTTATACGGCACTCCGGCTGAACATGGACAGATTAGAACATGATCTTGAGAAGATGGAACGATACTTGCCGAGAGGAACGACACAAAACCTCCGGGAGACTTAAAAGATTGGAATGAGAAGAACGGGGAAGAAGATGACAACTTCTACCACGAATGAAATAGAAAGCATCCATAGAAGAAAGGATTGAACGGAGTTGTTGAGAAAAATCAACAACGAAAAGGATAAGCTTGTTGTGGACTTATGGATAACATCTCAAAAATTATGAGGTGATAACCGACCACAATCGGAAATGATTGAATAGCTGAGGAGAACGAAGAAATGCAGAATTCCACTTCAAAAGAATACGGAGAATTAATTGCACTTCGAGAAGCAAGAAGAAGAAGATACTTGAGCTCCTTCAACAAGAATCTTGATGAACACTTGAAGCATGAATTAACTCGTGAAGAACCACCATGAAGAACTCCGGTAGCAAAAGATTATGAGATAGAATTGAAGGATGAAATGGATAAGATTAAAGCCTTGCGATGATTTAGATGGAGGTTCTGACGAGATGGCCGAGGAAGCTTGGAACTCCAGAAAAGAAAAGACAAACAACTTAGAACCGAGAAATTATTCAACATGAACAATCTCCAAAGGAAGGAATTAATCCACTTAATGAAAGACGAATAAGAATTATGTTATGCTTATCCTTCACCAATTAAATTGATGAGAAACAATGGATTGCATACTACTTATTCGCGTTGGGAAAGATTAAGGGGGGGATATAGCACAAAATTTGAGAAGGTCTTCATGAACCACCAGTAAGATTTGGAAAGAACGAACCAATATATGTGACAAGAACAGGAAAAGGAATTTTCAACGAACCACCGTGAAAATGTAAACGAACGAAGAGAAGAGAACAAATCGCCGGAAAGAATTAGAAAAGCATGAAGATACTTGAGGGAGAATAAGAGACAAGAGAACGAAGGGATCGCGAATTGATTGAAGAATACTTGAACGAAGCACCGGTACAAATATAGGAGCGAACAAAGCTGGAAAACTTGGAACAATGAAATATTCCGAAAAGATGGCCTCCGGATGATCGAGACGGAAAAAACAACTCCTGAAATACTCCGGATGGATGAAAAGAATTGCCCGACGGGAAACCATTCGATAGGATAACAACGAGCTAGCACCGCGGATCTCCGGGAGAACGGACAAGATTTACGAGAAATTCTTCTTCGGTCTTCAAATGTTGAGAATGACGACGAGAAACACCATCAAAATTGTTGAGATACTCCAGGAAAATGAAAAGAGAAAAGATTGACCCGAACATGAAAGAATTTGAGAGCGATCTTGGAAAGGCATCTGACTGATGAAATTCATACTTACGTCAAACTTCGAAAAGAATTTGAGAATAACTTCGGGAAAATTAGAAGAGTCAGGTAAGATCCTGGAAAAAGACCTGTGGGTTAGGGCCCACTAAAAAGAAACACTGTTGGAAAGGATCGTTGGAGAGAGAGATGATGCACTGAAACAACTAAAAGACTTGAATGAGGTGACAACCTCAAATTAATTGGATGCAAACACGAATCTTCTAAGATGTCTTCATCACTCCGGAAGGATAAAATGGCGAGAGGCGACCGAGCAAAGGGAACACTTGAGTCAAGGAAAAGAATATGATTGAACGGAGAAAATTGAGTTGAAATCCACCGGAAAGAAAGCAAGACGAACATTGATGAACCAGACGAGAATTCACCAGTTGCAACAATTGAGGAAAGACTGAAGATACTCCGCACAAATGAAATTGATTACTCAAATAAAGGCTCAAACTCCGGGAAGAAAAGGGGTGGGAGGGCGGGAAAAAACAGAGCCAACTTATAACGGGGAACCAACAAATAACTTGAAGAGAAAAGCACCGATTGAAAAGATCTAGGGAAGAATGCAAATGCTTCACACGAGTAGGATGGATACTAGATTGCAGACTCCGGTTCTGAGAAGAAGAAGGGAGGGCGGGTGGGAAAAACAAGGACAACTTCGGACTGGAAACAACATCGAGGAGGAAGAACTGAGAATTGATCTCGCGAAAGACAAAGAGGTTTGAGTCAACTTGACGAGAGATGCACCGGATAAAAGAGGATGGGCAACAAACGAAAACTAACCACGTGATCCTAAGGAAAAATTTGAACGGGAAGAGGAGTAGTTCAAAACACCTACGTCAAGATTTCTTACCAGCGCGACGAAGGGGCAGAGGAGTAAAAAGAAATCCTACTCTCCGATATAACTAGACTCCGAAAAAGTTTTCTTCTAGACTCAACTACGGCCAAACTACACGATCAATCAAGGGGGGCTCCTAAGGTCGGTCGAGGCTCTGATACCAACTTGTCACGCCCACGATGCGACCCTATCCTAAAGGAACTCGAAGGTCCCACCAAGGATAGAAGCGCATCTTGAAGACGCTTTTGCAAGGTGGATATCATTACATCAACATTACATAATAGTGGGGATACATCCAATACATACAAAGTCACATGAATACAACAATACATCATATACCAGATCAACATCCGACTACGGATGAAACATAAACAGAAACTCAAACGACATCCACCCTGCTAGCCCAGGCTGCCGACCAGGAACCTATCCCTCAATCGAAGAAGAAGCAGAAGAAGAACTCCAACACAAATAAACATCGCTCTCACGTCATGATCATCGCATAACCTGTACCTGCAACTAGTGTTGTAGTAATCTGTGAGCCACGAGGACTCAGCAATCCCATTACCATGGGTATCAAGACTAGCAAAGCTTAAAGGGGTAAGGAAAGGGTAAAGTGGTGAGGTTGCAGCAGCGACTAAGCAAGATATGGTGGCTAACTTACGCAAACAAGAGCGAGAAGAGAAGCAAAGCAAGCAATCGTCAACTAGTAATGATCAAGAAGTGATCCTGAACTCCTACTTATGTCAGACATAACCCAGAAACCGTGTTTTACTCTCGATCAACCCCGAAAAGAGACACTCACGGTTACACACACGGTTGGTGTATTTTAGAAGAGTTTACTTTAAGTTTACTACAACCGGACATTAACAAATTCCCATCTGCCACATAACCGCGGGCACGGCTTTCGAAAGTTCAAACCCTGCAGGGGTGTCCCAACTTAGCCCATGATAAGCTCTCGCGATCAACGAAGGATATTCCTTCTCCCCGGGAAGACCCGATCAGTCTCGGAATCCCGGCTACAAGACATTTCGACAGTAATAAAACTAGACCAGCAAGACCACCCGACTGTGTCGACAAATCCCGATAGGAGCTGCACATATCTCGTTCTCAGGGCACACCGGATGAGCACTCCGTACAACTAAAACCAGGCCTCAAGTTTCCCCGAGGTGGCGCTGCAAAGGACTCTAGTTTGGACCAGCACTCGAAGGAGCACTGGCTCGGGGGGCTAAAATAAAGATGACCCTTGGGCTCCGGAAACCCAAGGGAAATAATAGGGGATAGGTGAGGCAAATGGTAAAACCAATGTTGGGCCTTGCTGGAGGAGTCTTATTCAAAGCGAACTGTCAAGGGGGTCCCATAAATCACCCAACTGCGTTAGGGACGCAAAATCCGGGAACATAATACCGATATGACGGAAACTAGGGCGGCAAGAGTGGAACAAAACACCAGGCATAAGGCCGAGTCTTCCACCCTTTACCAAGTATATAGATGCATTAATAATATAAGAGATATTGTGATATCCCAACATAAACATAATCCAACATGGAGCAATCTTCATCTTCACCTGCAACTAGCAACGCTATACGAGGGGCTGAGCAAAGCGGTAACATAGCCAAACAATGGTTTGCTAGGGAGGGTAACAAAGGTCAGAGGTTCATGGCAATTTGGGAGGCTAGAGCAGCAAGTGGTAGGTAACGCAACATAGCGATAGAACGAAGCAACTAGCATAACAATGATAGTAATGAGATCCAAGGTGACGGTCATCTTGCCTGAAATCCCGCAAGGAAGAAGAACGAGTCCATGAAGAAGATGAAGCCACGAAGACGAAGCAAGCGTAGACGAACAAATCCTCACGATCGCAACAAAACGGGAACTAGCGAGAAGAAGCACACAACATGGTAAACACACCACACATGAACAAGGCATGGTGCTCGAGCAAGTATGATGCATGACAAGGCTACATGAAGCTACTCATGGCAATATATGATGCATACAAGACCAACACAACCAAACAAGTTTAAATGAGGCCGGAAACAATATATAACAATTTCGGTAAGCCCTCATATGCAAATTTCGAAATTGGTCCAGATCTGAATAAACCTTATGTTCAAGTTGTTAAACAGCAAGTTAAGATGCACCAAGATTATCTACACGAGATTCTAGTCAAGTTACATATAAAGTTCATTTAATTCGGAGCTACGGCCTAGGAGATATGAGCAAAACAAGATAAGCATGGCATTGATGCAAAATGCATTCAAACATGAAGCACACATCTCAAAACATGGATGCAACAAGGTAACATGAAACTACATACAAAACTAGGCAAGTTTCATATAGAGCACACTCAAAACGGAGCAACGGTTCAACACATACACATGAATCAAGTTTAAAGGACAAGCTGTCCAAAACAGCAACTAGGCACCTAGCAAGCATCAAAACAACGTACTACCGCCACTCAACATGAAAACAAAAGGCAAGGACATGATGTACATGTAAAGCATAACAAAACATGAACACTGAGCTGTCTTCAGAAACTATTGGAACATGCTCAAAAGGACATGGCAAGATTGCAAACAATAACAGTTTCAGCAAGTGTAAAACAACAACATTATGATAGCAATTTTGCAAGCATGGTACAGAGGCATATGATATCCAAATTTATCAAACATGGCATATTAACAAAGAAAACATAGCATACTTCAAATCATGTAATTGGAGCAACTCCAAAAGAGGCATAGATAAATCAATATCAAGCTCATAACATGGCATCATGAAGTTAACAGAAAAGCTGGAACATCATTTAGGCATGTTGATGGCAATGAAAACATATGCTAAAGGACATATATGAGGCATAAGAAGGCATATAACGATAAAGCATAACATGGACAACAAAAGATGTCAACTAAACATCCCCAGATTATGCATGGATTAATTGGTAGTATCAAGAAAAGATAGCAACATGATATAACAGTTTCAGCATAGCAAAATAGTAACAGCAAGTAGCCCACTTCACGAGCTTGATGCACTCACTACAGGGCACAAAAAAATACATGGATTGCACCACTGTAAATATGGCATGGAGATGCTTCACAAACATGTAGACATCATACTCATAGGATGCACACACAAGATGCAACAAAAATGACAATTCATCAAGTTATAACATGTTTCAGCAGTTAACATCATATAGTACTCTTGCATCAGTGATTACGGCATCAAGATGAACTCAAATGAACATGATGCAATGGAATGAAATGAAGTGCACATCCAGACGAACAATTTGACATGCCACACGCACGAATCGGAGCAATGGTGATGAAGTTACGATGCGATGAACATGGACACATGAATCTGGAAACTTCGGGGACTTGGTGGAATTTTACCTCCGCGAAAGTCAACGCGGGACGAAGAGAAGCGGGACGAAGAGATCCGGGATCGGGACACCGCGTTTGGATCGGATCCCGGCGGATCTTGTCCCCCCTGGACGGATCCGACCGGATCCGACTCCGGCGAGGGCGGGCGGTCTCCGGCGAGAGGAGGCGAGGTGGCGCGGCGGCGGGCGGTGCGCAGGCGCCGGCGGGAGGCGGAGCTCCGGGCGAAGGCGGATGGGCGCGGCGGCGGTGGTCAGCGGTGCCGGCGGGAGGCATGGTGGCGCGCACCAGCGAGGCGGCGGCCGACGAGGGTCGCGGTGGTCGGCGCGGGGAGGCGTCGCAAGGGAGGCGGGGCGGCGCCGGCGAGGGAGAAGGCAACCGGGTCTGGCGGGCGCGGGGCGGCGGATCCGCGGGCGGCGGCGGCGGGGAAGCGGGTCGCGGGGGCCGGAACTGGGCCCCTCGGGCCGGCGGCGGAGTGGGCGCGGCGCGGGCCACGTGTCGCGCTGGGATTCGCCGGGCGGCGCGAGCGGACGTGTCCGGCACGGCGCGGACGCGCTGTAACGCCCCGAGACCGATGTGCCAGTTGTCCTCCCGTTATTCGCTGTTGTTGCTTTGTCATTTGCCTGCATGTCGCATCTTGCCATGTCATCATCCGCATTGCATCATCATGTTTTCGAAACTTGCATCCGTCCGGGTTCTCCGAGTTCTCTCCCTTGTCCGTTCTGAGACCAACCACACTTGCACGCGCCCACGGCATGTCCGAAATAGTACTTTATAAGTGGCCGGAAAATGTTCTCGGAATGGGATGAAAGTTGGCGTGCGGTGTTGTTTTGTTGTTAGTAGACCGCCTGCCAAGTTTCATCGCGTTCGGAGTCCGTTTGACGCCCCAACCGTTAACTCTAGTGGCATTATAGCCGGTCTAACGTCGGACGTTTTCGGTCTCCGGAAACCGTGCCGGGCTGCATCTCTCCCCTCTTCTCCCAGACCAAACCGCTCTTCACAATCCGCCAGGCCCAACCTAACCCCTCTCGTCAGCCCGCGGCCCTCCTCGCGCGCGTCCGAAAGTTGTCCCGGACCTGACCCGGACAGTCGTTACCATTGTGTCCGGATCATCCCCTAACATCTATAAAACATCTCCGTTTTCTTAATTGGACTTCCTAACCTATTTTTTTGCGACCGTCCGATTATGATCGGAGGTACCTAACCGCCCTAAACTGTTTTCATCTGTTATAAATATAAGAGGTCCAACCCTAGATTTTAGGAGAGTTGTCCCATCCTCCAAATCCCTCCGCCGCCGCCGCTAGTTTGTCCCTCCTCGATTTCTTCGCTGCCCAACCGGTGCCCTCCACCTCTCAGCCAGCCACACCCAGATCCGATCCATCCACTTGTCCGAGGAGACAGTAGCCGCATCGCTCGCACCCAAGGCCTCATGCTTCCCCGACGCCCTCGCCCCCGCGCTGGCAAGTGGTCTCATCGGAGTGCCCCGCCGGAGTAGCAGCAACACCAGGACCGACCACATCCCGCTCTTTTCCTTCCCTAGCTCTCTTTCTTCCTCCTTTTCTCTCTTGCTCACAGCTCTCTCTCCCTGAACAGGACCGTGCCGTCGCCATGGCCTCCTCTACCCCAGGCTCTTCTCCCATGGTGCGCTCCTCCTCCTCGAGGAGATGCTCCTTGCCTCGCACACCTGCGCCTCCCTCCGTTGTCCTCCCTGCCGCCAACATCGCCGGAGACGGGCTCCCGAGCACCCGAGGACCCCGTCACCGGACCAGCAGCGGGACGCCGCGCCAAGTCCACCTCCAGAGTGCTGCAGCTGTACAACGCCACCAGGGGTTCGTCGCCCCGCCAAGTCCTTGCGCCCCGGCCTCCTCCTCCAGCCACGACCCTTCCTGGCCAGATCCCGCCGCTGCTCTGCTCTACTTCTTCTCGAGCAGAGGAGCGCACCCGCAACCTCTGCCTCACTCGCCCGGTCCAGCCGCGCGTTGAACGCGCTGGCCAGCTGCGTGGGTTGAGGCCGCGACAAGGCCCAGCCGCTACCCTGTGCCGCGGCTCTAAGGCCCAGCCGCCCCTTCCGGCCTTCCTCTCCACCGCGTGGGATGAGCCCCTCTGGTGAGGCCCAGTCCGTCCGAGATTCGGCCCAGTGTTTTTTTTTCGTTCAGCGATTTATTATTTATCCAGTGTTTTACTGTTTTGCAGAAAAACCCCTAAGCTTCATGCATTTAGTCACCCATGAACCGTGCATCGGATTAAAATGATTTATATATGAAACTTGCTGAAAATTTTGTGTAGATTAATAATTTGCAACTTTCATCTATGTTTAAAATGATGTTTAAATTGCTGTTTGCATTAATTTGCATAAATGCCATGTTAAAATGATTTATTTCATAACTAATTAACCGTAGCTCCGATTTTAATAAACTTTATATGTAAATGGGGTGGAAAAATGCATAGATTAACATGGTGGCATTACTTTGCATGTTTGACAACTCTAAAATATGCTTTAGGACAGAACAGTACCAAACCTAAAATATGCATATGAGGAGTTTCCGGAATTGTTGTTTGTTGTTCCGGCCTCATTTAAACTTGTCTAGATAGGTAGTTTTGTTGTGCTTCACCCCTTGCCATGTTAATCAACATTTAATATTGTTGGGTACATGAACAAGATCGAACTAAATATTTGTTGTGGTGTTTTATCAATATGCAACTCGTTGCATATTGAGCTCCACTTAATTTGTAGTATTGTTTGTGCACTTTGCCATGCCATGCTTCATTAAACCGGACATGCATCATACTTGGTTGTGCATCATTCCATGTTTGTGCTTGTTGGTTTACCATGTTGTTTGTTTCTTTCCGGGTTGCTTCTCTCGTTAGCTTCGGTTTCGTTCCGGAGTTGTGAGGATTCGTTCATCTACGTCCGTTTGTCTTCTTCATGGACTCGTTCTTCTTCCTAGCGGGATCTCAGGAAAGATGACTATACCCTCGAAATCACTTCTATATTTTGCTATGCCTATGCTGCGATACCTACCACTTGCTTATCATGCCTCCCATATTGTTAAACCAAGCCTCTAACCCACCTTGTCCTAGCAAACCGTTGTTTGGCTATGTTACCGCTTTGCTCAGCCCCTCTTATAGCGTTGTTAGTTGCAGGTGAAGATGAAGTTTGTTCCTTGTTGGGACATGGAGATGTTGTTCCTTGTTGGGACATGTTTACTTGTTGGGATATCACAATATATCTTATTTAATTAATGCATCTATATACCTAGTAAAGGGTGGAAGGCTCGGCCTTATGCCTGGTGTTTTGTTCCACTCTTGCCGCCCTAGTTTCCGTCATATCGGTGTTATGTTCCCGGATTTTGCGTCCCTAACGCGGTCGGGTGATTTATGGGACCCCCTTGATAGTTCGCTTTGAATAAGACTTTTCCAGCAAGGCCCAACATTGGTTTTACCATTTGCCTACCACCTATACCTTTCCCTTGGGAGTAGCTAACCCGAGGGTCATCTTTATTTAGCCCCCCCGGGCCAATGCTTGTCTAAGTGTTGGTCCGAACCGAGCCGCCTGCGGGGCCCCCTCGGGGAAACTCGAGGCCTGGTTTTACTCGTAGCCTGCCTCATCCGGTGTTGCCCTGAGAACGAGATATGTGCAGCTCCTATCAGGATGTCGGCGCATCGGGCGGCTTTGCTGGACTTGTTTTATTACTGTCGAAATGTCTTGTAGCCGGGATTCCGAGACTGATCGGGTCTTCCCGGGGAGAAGGAATATCCTTCGTTGATCGCGAGAGCTTATCATGGGCTAAGTTGGGACACCCCTGCAGGGTTTGAACTTTCAAAAGCCGTGCCCGCGGTTATGTGGCGATGAGAATTTGTTAATGTCCGGTTGTAGAAAACCCGAAGTTGATCTTAATTAAAATACACCAACCGCGCGTGTAACCGTGATGGTCTCTTCTCGGCGGGGTCCGGGAAGTGAACACGGTGTTGGAGTTATGCTTGACGTAAGTAGTTTCAGGATCACTTCTTGATCATAGTTGTTTGACCGTGCTTTTGCCTTCTCTTCTCGCTCTCATTTGCGTATGTTAGCCACCATATATGCTAGTCGCGTGCTGCAGCTCCACCTCATACCTTTTACCCTACCTATAAGCTTAAATAGTCTTGATCTCGCGGGTGTGAGATTGCTGAGTCCTCGTGACTCACAGATACTTCCAAAACCAGTTTGCAGGTGCCGATGAGACCGTGCAGGTGACACACCCGAGCTCAAGGAGGAGCCCGATGAAGACCTTGTTCATTGTGTTGCCTCGTTTCAGTTGATCAGTAGTGGAGCCCAGTTGGGGTCGATCGGGGACCTTTGTCACTTTTGGGGTTTCTTCTTTTATTTTGGTGCCGTAGTCGGACCTTCATTGTATTTGTATGATGTAATGCTTTACTCATGTATTGTGTGAAGTGGTGATTGTAAGCCAACTTGTATCTTTCTCCCTTATGTATTACATGGGTTGTGTGAAGATTACCTCACTTGCGACATTGCTTTCAATGCGGTTATGCCTCTAAGTCGTGCTTCGACACGTGGGAGATATAGCCGCATCGAGGGTGTTACAAGTTGGTAATCAGAGCCTTCCCCGACCTTAGGAGCCCCCACTGATTGATCGTTTTTTAGCGGCCGAGTTGTGTCTAGAAAAATGTTTTGAGTCTTAGGATTATATGTATCGGAGAGTTTAGGAATTCTTTTTACTTCCCAGTCTCCTCATCGCTCTGGTAAGGCATCCTGACGTAGAGTTTTGACTCTTCTCTTCTCAAATTTCACTAAATTTTTTTTAGGATCACGCGGGTATCTTAGAATCGTTCCGATGGTTTTATGATGACAACATTGTCTTGGTTGCCTCCTATCAGCAGGGGTTTAGTGGAGGTGTCCCGGGGAGTTGAGCTCCGAGGTGTTGTCGTCATAATTTTATCGTTGCAGTTCTAGAATACCTGAGTTTAGTACGCCGACATCGAAAATCTCTTTTGTATAGTTGTTGGTGAGATAACCCTGATAGCCCAGTACTGAGGCGAGTGCGGGAGTATTGCCATGACTCGTATAACGGATGCTTTTCGAAGGTTGAGGTAGACGATTTCTGAAGGTTTCTTGGTTATGTGTTGAAGGATGGATACAGCTGGATCTAGGTATTGTTAGTTTGGGTGATATATTTTGTGTCCCCTGTATCCCCAACACCTGATTGCATAACCAGAAAGTTTCGGGAGTTTATAAGTGGGAATTCAAGTATCTCGTAGGATATCTTTCCAACGGACACATGATACGATATGGGATCTATCATATGTTTGTTTCCGGCTTATTTTGCAAGCCAATCCTTTGTTTTTGTTTTGTTTTGTGGTATTCGAGTTGCTTCAATGTCAAGTGTTGATTCCATACCTTTTTTTCTTAACGGTGTTATCATACTTCTATGGAAATACTAATCCTTCTTGATCATCAAGATTATCATGCAATTCTTTTCCAACCGGTGTGTCCCTCTTCAAGTGGATCTGATCACTTCATCATTCGCAAGATCAAATATCAGTTCTTCTCATCGGTGTTTGCTTCATCCGTTCCAAGTTGTCTTTGTTTTTCCCGCCCTCCCACCCTTATTTCTTCAAGGACGCAGATTTCTTGATCAAGTATCCTTTTTATTGATGGAAGTTTCTTCATTCTTTCCTTAATGTTCTTATCCGGTGATTATAATGAAGATGGTCAGGAGTTTTAAGTTCATCATTCGTCATTCTTTTCTTCTCCGGTGGATTCAATTCTAGCTTTCGGTGTCCATCATACCTTTTTCCTCGTTTCTAATGTTTTCTCGTACCGGTGCACCTCTTAATCATTCACCTCTCGCTATTCATTTGTTCCGGAGTGATGAAGATAGGTCAGAAGATACAAGCTTCCATTCTCAATTCACTCAATTTCTTTTGAGGTTGTTATCTCATTCAAGCCATTTAATTCAACCGATGCAATCTCTCCTTTCAAGCAATCGTTCAACGGTGGTTCTTTTGAGTGGGCCCTAACCCACAGGTCTTTTTCCAGGATCTTACCTGACTCTTCTAATTCTTCCCGGAGCTATTCTCTAATTCTTTTCGAAGTTTGACGTAAGAATGAATTTTCATCAGTCAAATGTCTTTCTCCAAGATCTTTCAAATTCTTTTCATCATTGGTTCAACCTTTCTATTCTTCATTCCGGAGTGCCTCAACAATTCATGGTGGTGGTTCTCATCATCATTCTCGGATTTTGAAGACCGAAGAAGAGTAAACCTTAAATCGTGTCCATTCTCTTGAAGATGCGTGGTTCTAGATTGATGGCATTCTCTCATAATTGTTTCGATTGTGAGAATTCGTTTCATACCCATCCGGAGCATTTCATGAGTTGTTTCCATTTCTTTTCCCCGAAGGCCATCATTTCATAATTCCTCATTCTCAGCTTTCAGCTCTTGTTTTCCAAATCCTACCGGTGCATCGTTCAAATATACTCTAATCAGTTCATGATCTCTTTGTTCTCATGTATCTAAATTCTAGCAAGCATCTTCGTTCATTTTCTAATTCTTCCCGGTGATTCGTTCTCTTTTCTTCATTCATTTTCAATTCTTACGGTGGTTCGTTCAAGATTTCTCTTCCTTCGATATCATATTAATTCATTCGTTCTTTCAATCCTACCGGTGGTTCGTTGAAGACCTTCCCAAGTTTACGCTTTATCTATTTTAATCCTTTCTACGAGAATAAGTAGTATGCCTAATCCATTGCTTGTCATCAATTTAATTGGTGAAGGATGCACATAACATAATTCTTGTTCTTGTTTCATCGAGTAAATTCAATTCCTTATTCCGGAGGTTTATCAAAATTCTTGATTTCATTTGTTCATCTTTCCTTCCGGAGTTCCAAGTTTTCTCGGTTATATCATTTCTAAGCTCCATCTAAATCATCGCAAGGTTTCACCTTGTGTTTTCAACTTCTCTTTATTTTTATCATCCTTTTATTACCGGAGTTCTTCGTGGAGGCTCTACATGGTGGTTTATCAAGGACCCTTTTCATTCTTCAATTGTTCGTCAAGATTTCTCTCGGAGTTAAGATCCACTAAGCTATACTCTCAAATAAACATGGTGTTCCAACACATGTTTTGTTTGGAGGAGTTCAAGCATTTCTTCATCTTGCATTTCGAAGTGCAATTCTTTCTATCTTATCTTTTGAGGTGGTATTATGCCATTCTTGATAATTTGAGTTCATGTCTCATGATTCACATGTTGTTAAGAATGAGATATTTAAATCCATCATTTTCTCTTCGTTCAAGAGATCTTTTCAACCAATCTATCTCTCCGTTGGAGTCATCTTGTGTCATATTTCACCTAAAGCCTTCCCTAAGGAATGCTGTTATTGTGGTGCCTATAATCCAAGTTTCCTCCTATTATCTCCGTGAAAGAAGTTTTCATCTCGTTGTGATCTCAAGCAAGCAGTTGTTTTCGTTAGTGGCAGAAGCTCATCTCATAATTTTGAGATGTTTCCATAAGCCCGCTACAAGCTTATTCGTTTCGTTGTTGGTTTTCCAACAACTCCGTTCTAACCTTCTTGGAAGGGTGCTCACCAAGATCATTTGTGGCAGAAGTTGTCATTTTATTCCAATGAGCTTTTTTTTCTATTCTTTCTTCCGGATGCATTGTGATGTTTTCTTCAATCCATCATCTCATTTTGGAGATCATGTTCTTTTTCTTGCTTATCCATTTAACCGGAGTGTCGTGTTTTCATTCGAGCTCTCTCATCTTATCAAGTCTTGTATCTCTTCTCAACCGGAGTGCTATCTGAAATCTTCTTACCCCTTGTGCCATTCTTTTAATACTTCCGGAGGCAGTGTGTTGTTAATTTCATCAAGTATCCTCTTATCTTGTCAAGATCATGTTCAAATCCCTTCCATTTTCAGTCGGAGTGCTGCCCAAATTATATCAATCTTATTCCTTCTCTATCTAGTTTTAACCGGAGTGTTGTTGTAATTGTTCTTTATCGTTCCTTGTACATCTTGTTTCAACCGGAGTGGTTTCAACGTCTATCTTGTCACTTAAGCTCTTCTTTCTCGCCGTGTTCCCTGTTCCTTGTCCAACGGAGTATTTCATTTCGTTCATCTCCATGGTATTCTTTCTTTCATTTTGTTCAACCTCTCAAGGTTCTTTGGTTTCACTCATTTGTCAAAGAAGCAACATTGTTTTACCTCTTGTTCTTCCGTTTCTCTCCGGTGCCATTCTTAGATCCCGGGACGAGATCCTCTTGTAGTGGTGGAGTGTTGTAACGCCCCGAGACCGATGTGCCAGTTGTCCTCCCATTATTCGCTGTTGTTGCTTTGTCATTTGCTTGCATGTCGCATCTTGCCATGTCATCATCCGCATTGCATCATCATGTTTTCGAAACTTGCATCCGTCTGGGTTCTCCGAGTTCTCTCCCTTGTCCGTTCTGAGACCAACCACACTTGCACGCGCCCACGGCATGTCCGAAATAGTACTTTATAAGTGGCCGGAAAATGTTCTTGGAATGGGATGAAAGTTGGCGTGCGGTGTTGTTTTGTTGTTAGTAGACCGCCTGCCAAGTTTCATCGCGTTCGGAGTCCGTTTGACGCCCCAACCGTTAACTCTAGCGGCATTATAACCGGTCTAACGTCGGACGTTTTCGGTCTCCGGAAACCGTGCCGGGCTGCATCTCTCCCCTCTTCTCTCAGACCAAACCGCTCTTCACAATCCGCCAGGCCCAACCTAACCCCTCTCGTCAGCCCGCGGCCCTCCTCGCGCGCGTCCGAAAGTTGTCCCGGACCTGACCCGGACAGTCGTTACCATTGTGTCCGGATCATCCCCTAACATCTATAAAACATCTCCGTTTTCTTAATTGGACTTCCTAACCTATTTTTTTGCAACCGTTCGATTACGATCGGAGGGACCTAACCACCCTAAACTGTTTTCATCTGTTATAAATATAAGAGGTCCAACCCTAGATTTTAGGAGAGTTGTCCCATCCTCCAAATCCCTCCGCCGCCGCCGCCAGTTTGTCCCTCCTCGATTTCTTCGCTGCCCAACCGGTGCCCTCCACCTCTCAGCCACCCACACCCAGATCCGATCCATCCACTTGTCCGAGGAGACAGCAGCCGCATCGCTCGCACCCGAGGCCTCATGCTTCCCCGTCGCCCTCGCCCCCGCGCTGGCAAGTGGTCTCGTCGGAGTGCCCCGCCGGAGTAGCAGCAACACCAGGACCGGCCTCATCCCGCTCTTTTCCTTCCCTATCTCTCTTTCTTCCTCCTTTTCTCTCTCACTCACAGCTCTCTCTCCTTGAACAGGACCGTGCCGTCGCCATGGCCTCCTCTACCCCAGGCTCTTCTCCCATGGCGCGCTCCTCCTCCTCGAGGAGATGCTCCTCGCCTCGCACACCTGCGCCTCCCTCCGTCGTCCTCCCTGCCGCCAACATCACCGGAGACGGGCTCCCGAGTGCCCGAGGACCCCGTCGCCGGAACAGCAGCGGGACGCCGCGCCAAGTCCACCTCCAGAGTGCTGCAGCTGTACGACGCCACCAGGGGTTCGTCGCCCCGCCAAGTCCTTGCGCCCCGGCCTCCTCCTCCAGCCACGGCCCTTCCTGGCCAAATCCCGCCGCTGCTCTGCTCTGCTTCTTCTCGAGCAGAGGAGCGCGCCCGCAACCCCTGCCTCGCTCGCCCGGTCCAGCCGCGCGTTGACCGCGCTCGCCAGCTGCGTGGGCTGAGGCCGCGGCAAGGCCCAGCCGCTCCCCTGTGCCGCGGCTCTAAGGCCCAGCCGCCCCTTCCGGCCTTCCTCTCCACCGCGTGGGCTGAGCCCCTCTGGTGAGGCCCAGTCCGCCCGAGATTCGGCCCAGTGTTTTTTTTTTCGTTCAGCGATTTATTATTTATCCAGTGTTTTACTGTTTTGCAGAAAAACCCCTAAGCTTCATGCATTTAATCACCCATGAACCGTGCATCGGATTAAAATGATTTATATATGAAACTTGCTTAAAATTTTGTGTAGATTAATAATTTGCAACTTTCATCTATGTTCAAAATGATTAAAATGATGTTTAAATTGCTGTTTGCATTAATTTGCATAAATGCCATGTTAAAATGATTTATTTCATAACTAATTAACCGTAGCTCCGATTTTAATAAACTTTATATGTAAATGGGGTGGAAAAATGCATAGATTAACATGGTGGCATTAATTTGCATGTTTGACAAATCTAAAATATGCTTTAGGACAGAACAGTACCAAACCTAAAATATGCATATGAGGAGTTTCCGGAATTGTTGTTTGTTGTTCCGGCCTCATTTAAACTTGTCTAGATAGGTAGTTTTGTTGTGCTTCACCCCTTGCCATGTTAATCAACATTTAATATTGTTGGGTACATGAACAAGATCGAACTAAATATTTGTTGCGGTGTTTTATCAATATGCAACTCGTTGCATATTGAGCTCCACTTAATTTGTAGAATTGTTTGTGCACTTTGCCATGCCATGCTTCATTAAACCGGACATGCATCATACTTGGTTGTGCATCATTCCATGTTTGTGCTTGTTGTTTTACCATGTTGTTTGTTTCTTTCCGGGTTGCTTCTCTCGTTAGCTTCGGTTTCGTTCCGGAGTTGTGAGGATTCGTTCGTCTACGTCCGTTTGTCTTCTTCATGGACTCGTTCTTCTTCCTAGCGGGATCTCAGGCAAGATGACTATACCCTCGAAATCACTTCTATCTTTTGCTATGCCTATGCTGCGATACCTACCACTTGCTTATCATGCCTCCCATATTGTTAAACCAAGCCTCTAACCCACCTTGTCCTAGCAAACCGTTGTTTGGCTATGTTACCGCTTTGCTCAGCCCCTCTTATAGCGTTGTTAGTTGCAGGTGAAGATGAAGTTTGTTCCTTGTTGGGACATGGAGATGTTGTTCCTTGTTGGGACATGTTTACTTGTTGGGATATCACAATATATCTTATTTAATTAATGCATCTATATACCTGGTAAAGGGTGGAAGGCTCGGCCTTATGCCTGGTGTTTTGTTCCACTATTGCCGCCCTAGTTTTCGTCATATCGGTGTTATGTTCCCGGATTTTGCGTCCCTAACGCGGTCGGGTGATTTATGGGACCCCCTTGACAGTTCGCTTTGAATAAGACTTTTCCAGCAAGGCCCAACATTGGTTTTACCATTTGCCTACCACCTATACCTTTCCCTTGGGAGTAGCTAACCCGAGGGTCATCTTTATTTAGCCCCCCCGGGCCAATGCTTGTATAAGTGTTGGTCCGAACCGAGCCGCCTGCGGGGCCCCCTCGGGGAAACTCAAGGCCTGGTTTTACTCGTAGCCTGCCTCATCCGGTGTTGCCCTGAGAACGAGATATGTGCAGCTCCTATCAGGATGTCGGCGCATCGGGCGGCTTTGCTGGACTTGTTTTATTACTATCGAAATGTCTTGTAGCCGGGATTCCGAGACTGATCGGGTCTTCCCGGGGAGAAGGAATATCCTTCGTTGATCGCGAGAGCTTATCATGGGCTAAGTTGGGACACCCCTGCAGGGTTTGAACTTTCAAAAGCCGTGCCCGCAGTTATGTGGCGATGGGAATTTGTTAATGTCCGGTTGTAGAAAACCCGAAGTTGATCTTAATTAAAATACACCAACCGCGTGTGTAACCATGATGGTCTCTTCTCGGCGGGGTCCGGGAAGTGAACACGGTGTTGGAGTTATGCTTGACGTAAGTAGTTTCAGGATCACTTCTTGATCATAGTTGTTCGACCGTGCTTTTGCCTTCTCTTCTCGCTCTCATTTGCGTATGTTAGCCACCATATATGCTAGTCGCGTGCTGCAACTCCACCTCATACCTTTTACCCTACCTATAAGCTTAAATAGTCTTGATCTCGCGGGTGTGAGATTGCTGAGTCCTCGTGACTCACAGATACTTCCAAAACCAGTTTGCAGGTGCCGATGAGACCGTGCAGGTGACACACCCGAGCTCAAGGAGGAGCCCGATGAAGACCTTGTGCATTGTGTTGCCTCATTTCAGTTGATCAGTAGTGGAGCCCAGTTGGGGTCGATCGGGGACCTTCGTCGCTTTTGGGGTTTCTTCTTTTATTTTGGTGCCGTAGTCAGACCTTGATTGTATTTGTATGATGTAATGCTTTACTCATGTATTGTGTGAAGTGGCGATTGTAAGCCAACTATGTATCTTTCTCCCTTATGTATTACATGGGTTGTGTGAAGATTACCTCACTTGCGACATTGCTTTCATTGCGGTTATGCCTCTAAGTCGTGCTTCGACACGTAGGAGATATAGCCGCATCGAGGGCGTTACACGCGCCCGACGGCGAGGAGGAGCGGGGCTATGGTTTCGGGACGCGGGATTTCGGAGGAGTGCACATATTTATAGGTAGAGGGAGCTAGAAGACTCCAAATGGAGTGTAGTTTTCGCCCACACTATCGTGATCGAACGGCCGAGAGGATGCAGGTGACTTAGACGGGTTTTGGGCTGCTTTGAAGGGGTGTTGGGCTGCAATACAAACGAGGCTTTTACGGCTACCCGGTTAACCGTTGGGGTATCAAACGAACTCCAAATGGCACGAAACTTAACAAGCGGTCTACCGGTGGTGTACCAATGCCGCTTGACAAACCTCGGTCTATTCCGAGACCATTTAACACCCGCACACGAAAAGAAGCAAAAGGGGGCGCCGGAGGACATAGGAGTGCCGGATTGCAAAACGGACAACGGGGAAAATGCTCGGATGCATGAGACGAACACGTATGCAAAATGAGATGCACATGATGACATGGAAAAATGCAACACGCAAGCAAATGACATGGCAACAACGGCGAATAACTGGCAGACACCTGGCGCATCGAATCCGGGGCGTTACACCACACATAAGCGCGACACGTTGTTGGGTCAGGCCCAAAACGGTGCGCGGGCAGGCGGGGTGGTTTTTACCATGGTAAGATTTTTCACGTGCTCTGCTTCCCATGACCCGCGCGCGCGGCGTGGCGTGGAGGGGCGTGCGTGACGTGGGTGGCATGCGTGGGACGGTTTTCACACGCATGCGTCACATCGCAGTAAATGGGCGGCGCGACCCGCGGCTTCCCCATAAAAAGGGATAACCGCGGGCGCACTATTCCTTTTACCCTTCGCGCAACCCCAATCTCGGAGACCTCCGCCTGTCTCCCTCCCCTTCTCCAATATTCGTCTCTGCTCGCCACCGTTGTGCTTCTGTCGCCCTCCGCTCCTCCCTCCTCCTTCAGCCACCATGGTGCCAAAATCCACCAAGGGCAAAGGGGTGGCCAAGGATGCCGGGGCTGTGGACCCGCCGAAGAGCGTGCTGTCGGGGAAACGGACGCAGTCCACCTTCTTCTTCCCTCGACGATCGACGTGTTCGAGCTTCGGGACTGCTTCAAGCCCCTGTGGGGAGTGAAGACGGGAGGGGGGAGAATTCGGGGCACCCGACCACGTGCGTCATCCTCGCCGCCTACGCCGAGCCTGCCCCAAATCGGTACCCCTTCTTTGTTGATTACTTTTCTTGCGGGCTCAGCCCTCCCTTCTCCGATTTCTTCAGCGACATCATGCACACCTTCGGCTTCCGTCTCTTGGATTTTACTCCGAATGCAGTGGCGTGCATGGCCCATTTCGCGCACCTTTGCGACGGCTTTGCCGGCGTGCACCCCAGCACAGCGCTCTTCCGCCACTATTTCTTCCCTTGTATCCACACGGGGGGTGCCATCTCTGGTTGCGTCACCTGGATCCCAAGATCCAAGGAGCGTACCCGGACGGCGCCATGAAGGAGAGGTGGGAGGAGTGGCGGGGCCGGTGGTGCTGGATTGAAGAGAAGGACCCGCCGGCATTCTGCAAAGTTCACCGGGCGCCGCCTGTTCGTAGCAACGATTGGAGCGATGTTGATGCCGCCGGCGAAAGGCTCACGGTTGCCACCACCAGGATTCTCCGGCTTACCTAGGCCGGGCTCACCCTCGAAATGATTAGGGCGGACTTCATCCGCCGCCGGATTGCTCCGTTGCATAACAAGGGGAGGCCAGCCTGGCTCTTCACGAACCCTGCTGACATCATGCGACTCCGCCCAGGCATTGACCATAACTTCACGGTGATGGCGCACGCCCATTTCTGCCAGCGGCTCTTCCAGCTAGACATGGGCCGCGACAGCGAGGTTGAGCGGACCGGCAAGGTCGCGAGGGCCGCCGCGAAGGCCGGCAAGGCCCTCAAGGGGCCTCTGTTCAAGCTGCCGACGAGGGTGGTCCCGTTGTGCAACAACTCGCGTCGGTCCGAGATCATTGCCATGATGCCAGACTGCAACGCGCACGACACCGTCCCGAGCTAGAAGGAGCGGGAGGATGCTGAAGTGCAGCAGTTCTTCGACACCCTGCATGAGGTGTATGTCAATGCCGATGCCGAGCAGCTGCTTGTCCTGGACACCTCCCAGGCGGAGCTGGACTACATCGCCACCAGGGTGAGGGAGGCGCAGCTTGCCAGGGAGGCCGGCAACGCCGGCGGTGTGGAGGACAAGGCCGCGACGGCCGCGGAGGAGGAGAAGCTCGCCCGGTGGGCGGCGGCCGCCAGGGAGCCAGCAGCGCCGACACCGGGGCTCCTCTGGTTGAGAATGTGACCGACGAGTCGTCGTCGGAGGAGGCCGAGACCGTAGACCGGACGCCACCTATGGGGAGGGGGCGAGTCTTGCGGCGGGCCAGTTCTGGCGAGCCGGTCCAGCCCGGCAGGGCTGCGCAGCCGCAGCTGACCTTGGAGGGGTCCCGGCCCCACACGAGGGTCGCGGCGGTGAAGAAGCCGGCGAAGGTCGCGGTGAAGAAGAAGATAGCCGCCCCTTCTTCATCCAAGCGTGCCCAGATGTCGCCTCCTTCCCCTTATCCGGCGGGTGTTGACACGGAGGTCACCTTCGATTATGGATCCCTCAGCCTGAGGAGGAAGAGGAATACGGCAGAGGAGGAGGCGGACGACGAGTAAGCATCTGGTTCCTTTTTCGTTATCTCTGCCTCCTCACTCTGTGTTGCTTATCTTAGCTTGTCATAATCCTTGCAGGGACGTGGATACGCTGGCCCAGAGAGTGGAGGGACAAGGTTTCGGCAGGTGGCCAACCCCCGGCTGGTACTTCGAGGGCGCCCCTGGTGGTGTTGAGCAGCCCGGACAGTAGCCCCCGACACAACCCCCAGCGTAAGTTCATCATTCTACCCTCTTCGACATGTGTCAGGGGCACGACACTTTGGTGCTGACCTTGCCATGTATGAAGGAGGAGAGCAGCAGGAGGAGGAGCCACAAAGGGCTACTCCCAACACGCCGCCCCCATCGACCACGCCGCCCCGAGGGACGTCCCCGGCAAGGGCGCCAAGCACCGAGCCCACACACATGGAGGAGGAGTAAGAGAACTTGGGCGCCAGTGGCTTTGCCTCGACGCCAAATGTTGGCAGGGAGGGGACTTCCGTTTCCCAGCCGGGCGCTGGCACAATAAGTTATTCGCCATTCATCCCTGCTTCTTTTTCTTTCTGGCTCTTGGTCCTGGCCTTGCCTCACCCCCTTCTTTGGTGCCCAGACCCCTCCTCGGTGAACCCAGAGGACGTGGACACCGTCAACGAGAACGTCACCAAGGCCGCCAAGGTGGACGCCGAGAAGGCCGTCGCGGAGGAGGCCGCCAAGGGTGCTGCTGAGGACGCCGCCAAGGGGCCCGCCGGGGAGGCCAGCAAGGCCGCCACTGAGGAGACCGACAAGGGGCCTGCCGAGGAGGTCGGCGGGGCCGCTGCCGAGGAGGAGGAGGAGGCTGGCGACCAGCCTTCCTCCTCTGCTGCTTCCGGCTCCGGCAAGTACCTGAGGGTGAGAGACGACTTGTTCGTTCACCTTCCAAGCGTGTCGAGCACCAGGACACCCGTCGAGGGAGAGGTGTTTGATGACGAAGTGCTTGCCGCTGCCGGGCTTGAAGTCGTCATGCTTCGCGGCAAGGATGCAGAGGTGGAGAAGCTTGTCTTGCAGCAGACCAGTGAGCTGGAGCAGAAGCACAAGGAGGCACTCAATGCCCAGGCCCAGGTTCACGCCGGCAAGGTGGAGAATCTGGAGGAAGAGTGCGACAGGCTGAAGGAGCAGGCCCTGAAGCTATCCTAGGAGAAGGACACGCTCAACAGTGCCCTGACAGAGGCGCGGGGTGCGGTCGTCAGCAAGGGTGGGGAGCTCTCCGAGGCCAACAACTCCATCAAAGACCTCAAGCTGAAGCTGGAGGGTCTCGAGAAGGTGCTGTTGGAGGCTACAACCCGAGAGGGGACCCTGGCCAAGGAGCTGGAGGCCGAGAAGCTGTTGCGGAAGAACGAGGGCCTCAACTTTGTGGACCACGTGGAGGGCGAGAACCGTTGGCTTGATCGCCTCACCACCGTCGCCAACCAGGCCACCGCACAGCTGGCCATCATGGGGATGCCGGACGTGAGGTAGGTCCCGGAGCGGAGCGTGAGCGCCAATTGCAGCCTGACCATGTTCTTTGAGATGGTCGTCGGTGCTCTAGAGTGGCTCCACGCCAACAGGGCGGCCTCACTGGTCGACGAGTCCCGGAGGTTTTGCCAAGGTGCCATGACCAAGGTTCTCACCAAGGTGGCGCACTGGTACCCCGACCTGGACTTCGACGCCTTACTGGAGAGCTTGCCGGAGGGGACCGACCTTGCGCCGCTCAGGGAGCGCATTGAGCCCATCATCAGCCGAGTCGGCAGAATTCTGAGGGTGGAGGGCCAACACCGGGATTAGGCACCCCGTTTTCTTATCGCCGCTGTAGGTTCACAACCAAGACAATTGCTATCTCTAGTTAGAACCGCAGCAACAATTTAATGTAACATAACTCTGCAGCACTTTTTAGCATCATGCATGTTATTTCCCTGTTCAATTTCCCTTTGTATACGCACCCTACGCCAACTGGGCAGGCTCGCCGGCGCGGAAGCCCAAGGCGGCATCTTGGGGACGGATCCCCATTGGCCTGCCAGGTATGCGTGCTGCTGGGCGAGCCGCCTTACCGTTCTTAACACGGCCGCTCGAACTGTCGAGCTTGACTCGAGTCAGAATCGAGAGTGTTGTCAATCGTGGAAGGCTACCCTGCCGCTCTCGACGCAGCCACTTGAGCTGTTGAGCAGACTCGAAACAGGGCAAGGGCGTTGCCGACAGCGGGAGAGCCCCCTGGCGTGCAGGTTTTCCATACAAAGGCACAACATCTCTGAGGGAAATAACCTCATATAAAAAGGAAAGAAAGTAGTCAGGGTTCGGTGTGACTTAGCTTCTGCTTGTAGTCGCGCCGACGTCGATCTTTCGACCCCCTCTCCTGCTTCTCTTAGAGCCATCGCAATGAAGAAACGCTCACTTAACTGCTAAAACCGATTCTCACAATTGCGCGCCCCCTACCTGGCGTGCCAAAGATATCGGTGGGAAATGACACCTATGGGATCACAAGAATCCCTACTGCGGTTGCGGGGCGCGGGGTTGAGAGAAGAGTGGGTCTAACAGAGAGCACGCGGTTCGTTTATCCAGGTTCGGGCCGCGAGGATGCGTAAGACCCTAGTCCTGCTTTGGTGGATGTATTCTGAGTTCTTGAACTAGCTACGGAGTGTAACGAGCTCCAAAAAGCCGAATCCTTCTCCCGTGTGCCATGGGCCTCCTTTTATAGGCGAAAGGGGCTGCCACAGTGGCACACAGGAGGTGGGAAGTGCTACAGCATCACGAGCTTATCGCTGGTATTACAGGACAAAGCGCATTTAATGCGAGGCTTAGGTGTCCCTTCACTTTATCAGGGATGGGGGAAAGGCCCGTCCCCCGTCGACGCTCCTCCGAGCTTCGACACGCGCCCTGGACAGCGATGCATGCGGTGCCATGTAGGCAGGCAGGCAGCTGAGGTGGCGTGATGGTGGAGCTTCCATGAAGGGCTGCATGTTGCCATGCAGGTGCCTGCCCAGCTGGTTGGGTTGGCAGCTGCATGCGAACGGTGGCGGAGACTTGGCTGGTGCGGGCCTGACGGTGGCCCTGCTGGTGCGCTTGGCGAGGGCCTTGCCAGGTGGCCCGGCAAGGGTCTTGCCGTGGCGCGCAGGCATCCCCGGCAAGGATCTTGCCGGGGGTCTTGTGGGTTTCTTCGGTGAGGATGGCTGCCTTCCTATCCTCATTTGATTTTTGACTATTCTTTGTCTTCACAAAGATCTGCATGCCACCACAGAGGTGCCTCCCGAGCCCTGTCCCAATGCATTTGTCGAGTGTTGGTGGGCTCGAGGGTGGCTCGCTCAGCTGGCGTGGGCGAGCTGCCCCGGCAAGGGCCTTGCCGGGGCCGCTGAGGCTGCCCCGGCAAGGATCCTTGCCGGGGAAACTTGCTTCGTCCATCTGATCTTTGTGGCCTTGGTCCTTGTCGTTGTTCTGTCCATCTTGGGCTTCGGTCTTACCTTGGCTCACCTCCCTCGCTCTGCTTGGTGTGGTCGCGGGCGCGGCTCTGACTGCCCGTGCACAAGTAAACGGGTACAAAAATGTGCCCCTAGTTTTGTACTCTGACAAATATGCCCTCCAAAAACAAGTTAGATGTCCTCTACTTTTTCGTTGCAAGTTTTACCTAGCTGCTATGGGCTTCTAGCAAGAACCGTTCTTACTGATACGTCTCCAACGTATCTATAATTTTTGATTGCTCCATGCTATATTATCTTTTGTTTTGGACATTATTGGGCTTTATTATTCACTTTTATATTATTTTTGGGACTAACCTATTAACCGTAGGCCCAACCCAGAATTGCTGTTTTTTTTGCCTATTTCAGAGTTCCGCAGAAAAAGAATATCAAACGGAGTCCAAACGGAATGAAATCTTTGGGAACGTGATTTTTGGAACGAACAAGATCCAGGAGACTTGGACCCTACGTCAAGAAAGAAAAGAGGAGGCCACGAGGTAGGGTGTAGCGCCTACCCCCCCAGGGCGCACCCTCCACCCTCGTGGACCCCCAGTTGCTCCACCGACGTACTCCTTCCTCCTATATATACCTACGTACCCCCAAACGATCAGAGACGGAGCCAAAAACCTAATGCCACCGCCACAACCTTCTGTACCCACGAGATCCCATCTTGGGGCCTGTTTCGGAGCTTCGCCGGAGGGGGCATCCATCATAGAGGGCTTCTACATCAACACCATAGCCTCTCCGATGAAGTGTGAGTAGTTTATCTCAGACGTTCGGGTCCATAGTTATTAGCTAGATGACTTCCTCTCTCTTTCTGGATCTCAATACAATGTTCTCCCCCTCTGTCATGGAGATCTATTCGATGTAATCTTCTTTTGCAGTGTGTTTGTTGAGATCGATGAATTGTGGGTTTATGATCAAGTTTATCTATGAACAATATTTGAATCTTCTCTGAATTCTTTTATGTATGATTGGTTATCTTTGCAATTCTCTTCGAATTATCAGTTTGGTTTGGCCTACTAGATTGATCTTTCTTGCAATGGGAGAAGTGATTAGCCTTGGGTTCAATCTTGCAGTGTCCTTTCCTAGTGACAGTAGGGGCAGCAAGGCACGTATTGTATTGTTGCCATCGAGGATAACAAGATGGGGTTTTTATCATATTGCATGAATTTATCCCTCTACATCATGTCATCTTGCTTAAGGCGTTACTTTCTTTTCATGAACTTAATACTCTAGATGCATGCTGGATAGCGGTCGATCAGTGGAGTAATAGTAGTAGCTGCAGGCAGGAGTCAGTCTACTTGTCTTGGACGTGATGCCTATATACATGATCATACCTAGATATTCTCATTGCTCAATTCTGACAATTGCTCTTGAGAGAAGCCACTAGTGAAACCTATGGCCCCCAGGTCTATCTTCATCATATTAATCTTCCAACACTTAGTTATTTCCTTTGCTTTTTACTTTTCTTTTATTTTACTTTGCATCCTTATCACAAAAATACCAAAAATATTATCCTATCATATCTATCAGATCTCACTCTCTTAAGTGACCGTGAAGGGATTGACAACCCCTTATCGTGTTGGTTGCGAGGGTTTATTTGTTTTGTGTAGGTGCGAGGGACTCGCGCGTAGCCTCCTACTGGATTGATATATACATTGGTTCTCAAAAACTGAGGGAAATACTTACGCTACTTTGCTGCATCACCCTTTCCTCTTCAAAGGAAAACCAACGCAGTGCTCAAGAGGTAGCAAGAAGGATTTATGGCGCCGTTGCCGGGGAGGCTTACGCAAGGTCAAGTCAAGATTTGGACTCCCGACAGCGAGCCATTTCTGGAGCCGTTGCCGGGGAGGTCTACGCAAAAGTCAACATACCAAGTACCCATCACAAACCCCTATCTCCCGCATTACATTATTTTCCATTTGCCTCTCATTTTCCTCTCACCCACTTCACCCTTGCCGTTTTATTCGCCCTCTCTTTTCCGTTCGTCTTTTCGTTTGCCTTGATGTCTTACTTGGCTCGTTTGCTCGTTTGGTTGAAATAGTTGAGTATTTATTCCTAAACAGAGAAGCTAATATCTATGGATCCTCATCCGCTTGCCAATCTTTTTAAGCGATCCGATTATGATGAACCAATTCCTAGTGATTTGGATGCACTAGATTATCTTTATAAGGTTTTGCTTGAAATCCGTGAATCTGAAAATTGTGATGAAGTGCTTTATGAAGTGATTCACGGTAGATCTTTGAATAAAAAGCATGATTGCAATGATTTTATTATAAAATATATTGATGTAAATTATGCTAATAATATGCAAAACCCTAAGCTTGGGGATGCTAGTTTTGCTATGTGCACTACCTGTTGCAATAATCATGATTGGGGAGATTCTTCTTATGATCTTGAAAATTTATTTAAGAGCCATGATGAATATAAGATTGATAATGCTGTTTGCAATAATATTGAAAGTGGGCTTGGAAGAGTGTCAACTTTAGATCCCACATATTTGGATAATATTCAATCTTATGAAATTTTTGATAAAAGTGGGCTTGGAGAAATCATGACTTTAGTTAATGATAATCCCACTATTTTGGAAGAGTGTCAACTTCGCATGCATGTGAATCGTGTTGAGAATATGTTATGTGATAGCTATATTGTTGAATTTTCTTATGATCCTACATGTAATTATTATGAGAGAGGAAAATATGGTTATAGAAATTTTCGTGTTACTAAGTTACCTCTCGTTATGTTGAGATTGCTATTGTTCCTTTCCGCTTCCTTGCATATGCTAGTTTTTGCTTGCCATGATAATTTGTTTTTCTATAAGATGCCTATGCATAGGAAGTATGTTAGACTTAGATGTGGTTGCCACGTGTTTTATGATGCTCTCTTTGTGCTTCAATTCTTGTCTTTCATCTGAGCATCATTAAAATTATCAATGCCTAGCTAAAAGGCTTTAAAGAAAAGCGCTTGTTGGGAGACAACCCAATATTTTTCCTTGCTGTTATTCAATAAATTTTTGTTCTAGCCTCTGGTTAGATGTGTTTTGATGTTTTAATTAGTGTTTGTGCCAAGTTAAACCTATAGGATCTTCTTGGATGATAGTTATTTGATCTTGCAGAAATTTCCAGAAACTTTCTGTTCACAAAAATAATTGTTAAAAATCACCAGAACGTGATAAAATACTGATTCCAATTGCTTCTGATTAATAAAAAAAAATTCTAGGTCTTCCTATTTTGGCTGATTTTTTGGATTTCCAGAAGTTTGCGTTAGTTACAGATTACTATAGACTGTTCTGTTTTTGACAGATTCTGTTTTTCGTGTGTTGTTTGCTTATTTTGATGAATCTATGGCTAGTAAAATAGTTTATAAACCATAGAGAAGTTGTAATAAAGTAGGTTTAACACCAATATAAATAAATAACGAGTTCATTACAGTACCTTGAAGTGGTCTTTTGTTTTATTTCGCTAACGAAGCTCATGAGATTTTCTGTTGAGTTTTGTGTTGTGAAGTTTTCAAGTTTTGGGTGAAAGATTTGATGGATTATGGCACAAGGAGTGGCAAGAGCCTAAGATTGGGATGCCCATGGCACCCCAAATATAATCTAAGGACAACAAAAAGTCAAAGCTTGGGGATGCCCCGGAAGGCATCCCCTCTTTCGTCTACTTCCATCGGTAACTTTACTTGGAGCTATATTTTTATTCACCACATGATATGTGTTTTGCTTGGAGCGTCTTGTATTATTTGAGTCTTTGCTTTTTAGTTTACCACAATCATCCTTGCTGTACACACCTTTTGAGAGAGCCATACATGATTTGGAAATTATTAGAACACTCTATGTGCTTCACTTATATCTTTTGAGTTATATAGTTTTGCTCTAGTACTTCACTTATATCTTTTAGAGAACGGTGGTGGATTTGTTTTATAGAAACTATTGATCTCTCATGCTTTACTTGGATTATTTTGAGAGTCTTAAATATCATGGTAATTTGCTTAAATATTCCTAATAAGCTAGGTATTCAAGATTAGTAAAAAAACTTTCTTATGAGTGTTTTGAATACTAAGAGAAGTTTGATGCTTGATGATTGTTTTGAGATGTGGAGGTAATAATATCAAAGTCGTGCTAGTTGAGTAGTTGTGAATTTTAGAAATTCTTGTGTTGAAGTTTGCAAGTCCCGTAGCATGCACGTATGGTAAACGTTATGTAACAAATTTGAAACATGAGGTGTTATTTGATTGTCCTCCTTATGAGTGGCGGTCGGGGACGGGCGATGGTCTTTTCCTACCAATCTATCCCCCTAGGAGCATGCGCATAGTGCTTGGTTTTTGATGACTTATAGATTTTTGCAATAAGTATGTGAGTTCTTTATGACTAATGTTGAGTCCATGGATTATACGCACTCTCATCCTTCCATCATTGGTAGCCTCTCCGGTACCGTGCATTGCTCTTTCTCACATTGAGAGTTGGTGCAAACTTCGCCGGTGCATCCAAACCCCGTGATATGATATTCTCTTTCTCACATAAACGTCCTTATATCTTCCTCAAAACAACCACCATACCTACCTATTATGGCATTTTCAAGCCATTCCGCGATATATTGCCATGCAACTTTCCACCATTCCATTTATCATGACACGTTCATCATTGTCATGTTGCTTAGCATGATCATGTAGTTGACATAGTATTTGTGGCAAAGCCACCATTCATAATTCTTTCATACATGTCACTCTTGATTCGTTGCATATCCCGGTACACCGCCGGAGGCATTCATATAGAGTCATACTTTGTTCTAGTATCGAGTTGTAAATAAATAGAAGTGTGATGATCATCATTTTCTAGAGCATTGTCCCAAGTGAGGAATAAAAAAAAGAGAAGGCCCAAAAAAAGAGAGAAAAAGAGAGAAGGGACAATGTTACTATCCTTTACCACACTTGTGCTTCAAAGTAGCACCATAATCTTCATGATAGAGAGTCTCTCGTTTTGTCACTTTCATATACTAGTGGGGATTTTTCATTATAGAACTTGGCTTGTATATTCCAACAATGGGCCTCCTCAAGTGCCCTAGGTCTTCGTGAGCAAGCAAGTTGGATGCACACCCACTTAGTTTCTTTTGTTGAGCTTTCATACATTTACAGCTCTAGTGCATCCGTTGCATGGCAATCTCTACTCCTTGCATTAACATCAATCGATGGGCATCCCCATAGCTCATTGATTAGCCTCGTTGATGTGGGAGTTTCTCCTTTTTTGTCTTCTCCACATAACCCCCATCATCATATTCTATTCCACCCATAGTGCTATGTCCATGGCTCGCATATATTGCGTGAAAGTTTATAGGTTTGAGATTACTAAAGTATGAAACAATTTCTTAGCTTGTCATCGGGGTTGTGCATGATGAGAGCATTCTTGTGTGACGAAAATGGAGCATGACTAAACTATATGATTTTGTAGGGATGAACTTTCTTTGGCCATGTTATTTTGAGAGGACATAACTGCTTAGTTAGTATGCTTGAAGTATTATTATTTTTATGTCAATATGAACATTTATCTTGAATCTTTCGGATCTGAATATTCATACCACAATTAAGAAGAATTACATTGAAATTATGCCTAGTAGCACTCCGCATCAAAAGTTTTATTTTTGTCATTTACCTACTCGAGGACGAGCAGGAATTAAGTTTGGGGATGCTTGATACGTCTCCAACGTATCTATAATTTTTTATTGCTCCATGCTATATTATCTTCTGTTTTGGACATTATTGGGCTTTATTATTCACTTCTATATTATTTTTGGGACTAACCTATTAACCAGAGGCCCAGCCCAGAATTGTTGTTTTTGCCTATTTCAGAGTTTCGCAGAAAAGAATATCAAACGGAGTCCAAACGAAATGAAACCTTCGGGAACGTGATTTTTGGAACGAACAAGATCCACGAGACTTGGACCCTACGTTAAGAAACAAAAGAGAAGGCCACGAGGTAGGGGGCGCGCCTACCCCCAGGGCGCGCCCTCCACCCTCGTGGGCCCCCTGTTGCTCCACTGACGTACTCCTTCCTCCTATATATACCTACGTACCCCCAAACGATCAGAGACAGAGCCAAAAACCTAATTCCACCACCGCAACCTTCTGTACCCTCGAGATCCCATCTTGGAGCCTGTTCTGGAGCTCCGCCGGAGGGGGCATCCATCACGGAGGGCTTCTACATCAACACCATAGCCTCTCCGATGAAGAGTGTGAGTAGTTTACCTCAGACCCTCGGGTCCATAGTTATTAGCTAGATGGCTTCCTCTCTCTTTTTGGATCTCAATACAATGTTCTCCCCCTCTCTCGTGGAGATCTATTCGATGTAATCTTCTTTTGCGGTGTGTTTGTTGAGACCGATGAATTTTGGGTTTATTATCGAGTTTATCTATGAACAATATTTGAATATTCTCTAAATTCTTTTATGTATGATTGGTTATCTTTGCAAGTCTCTTCGAATTATCAGTTTGGTTTGGCCTACTAGATTGATCTTTCTTGCAATGGGAGAAGTGCTTAGCTTTGGGTTCAATCTTGCGGTGTCCTTTCCCAGTGACAGTAGGGGCAGCAAGGCACGTATTGTATTGTTGCCATCGAGGATAACAATATGGGGTTTTTTATCATATTGCATGAATTTATCCCTCTACATCATGTCATCTTGCTTAAGGCGTTACTCTGTTTTCTTGAACTTAATACTCTAGATGCATGCTGGATAGCGGTCGATGAGTGGAGTAATAGTAGTAGATGCAGGCAGGAGTCGACCTACTTGTCTTGGATGTGATGCCTATATACATGATCATACCTAGATATTCTCATAACTATGCTCAATTCTGTCAATTGCTCAACAGTAATTCGTTCACCCACCCTAAAATACTTATGCTCTTGAGAGAAGCCACTAGTGAAACCTATGGCCCCGGGTCTATCTTCATCATATTAATCTTCCAACACTTAGTTATTTCCTTTGCTTTTTACTTCGCTTTTATTTTACTTTGCATACTTATCAGAAAAATACCGAAAACATTATCCTATCATATCTATGAGATCTCACTCTCGTAAGTGACCGTGAAGGGATTGGCAACCCCTTATCGCGTTGGTTGCGAGGATTTATTTGTTTTGTGTAGGTGCGAGGGACTCGCGCGTAGCCTCCTACTGGGTTGATACCTTGGTTCTCAAAAACTGAGGGAAATACTTATGCTACTTTGCTGCATCACCCTTTCCACTTCAAGGGAAAACCAACACAGTGCTCAAGAGGTAGCACTTACCTACGCATAAAACAACAACAATGATTCATCAAGTTTGCTATTTTAAACTTCTTCAGGGACTAGCCGCAGTCAAATTATATTCAACTAAAGTAGGAGAAACAGACACCCGCCAGCCACCTTTATGCAAAACTAGTTGCATGTATACCGGTGGAACCGGTCTCATGTGCGTGGACATGTAAGGTTGGTTCAGGCCGCTTTGCGAATCAAAATAAGATGTTGGTGGTAAGCAGTATGACTATCACTGCCCACAACTCTTTGTGTTCTACTCGTGCATATCATCTACGCATAGACCTGGCTCCGATACCACTATTGGGAAACGTTGCATGGGAAACAAAAAAATTCTACGCACATGCAAGATCTATCAAGGAGATGCATAACAACGAGAGGGGGAGAGTGTGTTTACATACCCTCGTAGACCGTAAGCGGAAGCGTTTGACAACGCAGTTGATGTAGTCGAACTTCTTCGTGCTCCAACCAATCAAGTACCGAACATACGACACCTCTGCGTTCTGCACACGTTTAGCTTGGTGACGTCCTCTGCCTTCTTGATCCAGCAAGACGGTGAGGTAGTAGATGAGTTCCTCCAGCACGACGGCGTGGTGACGGTGATGGTGAAGTGATCTCCGCAGGGCTTCACCTAAGCACTACCAAAATATGACCGGGGTGTAAACGGTGGAGCGGGCGCCGCACACGGCTAGGCAATTGTCTGTTGTGTGCTAGGTGCCCCCCTCCCACATATATATAGGTGGGTGGGAGGGATGAGCAGCCAAAGGGGGCGCCTAAGTAGGAGGAATCTGATACGTCCATTTTGCATCATGCTTTTATATTGATATTTATTGCATTATGGGCTATTATTACACATTATATCACAATACTTATGCCTATTCTCTCTTATTTTATAAGGTTTACATGAAGAGGGAGAATGCCGGTAGCTGGAATTCTGGACTAGAAAAGGAGCAAATATTAGAGACCTATTCTGCACAACTTCAAAAGTCCTGAAATTCACGGAGCTTATTTTTGAAGTATTTAAAAAATATTGGGCGAAGAAAGAACCAGAGGGGGGCCACCAGCCAGCCACAAGGGTGGAGGGCGCGCCCTAACCCCTGGGCGCGCCCCCAACCTTGTGGTCCCCCTGGTAGGCCTCTGGTGCCCATCTTCTGCTATATGGTGTCTTTTACCCTGGAAAAAAAATCAAAGGGAAGCTTTCGGGACAAAGACCCGCCGTCTTCAGGAGAAACATGGGCAGAACCAATCTAGGGCTCCTTCGGAGCTGTTCTGCCGAGAAAACATCCTTCCGAGAGGGGGAAATCATTATCATTGTCGAGGTAAATGACCACGGGTAGCCTATCCGGCTCCCCCTGGCGCTTCAGAAAAAATTACGAGCCGATCCGGCCCCCAAAGATCCAAGACATGGGGCCGCCTTCCCCCTGCCGGCTACCTCTCAAGCCGACTGTCGGAAGGCGGCCCAACCTTGACCCTCATGAAGAAAGCCGCGGGAGGGCCGTCTCCAAGAAGCCGGCCACGAGAAGGCCGACTCCAAGAAGCCGGCTCCCACAACGCGGTCAAGATCGTACCCTCAAAGCCCACATCCACATAACGGCGATGGGACGGGGCGTGGCTACAGTAAAGCCTGCCACCCCCGAAACCCGGAGCACGCCTGGCACAGTGCGCCGTACGGGGTAGCCTTGACCCGTCCGGCGCGGCACTGTTGCCATGATGACTACGGCGCCATCCACGGCAGGCTGTCAGTGCGGCCCACGGGAGGTGGGCCCCTTCGGGCAGAGAGACACCCGAAGGCGGCATGCCTCCTCCAGTCGGCCCAAGACGTGGCTGGCTTCCCCAAGCCGGCTTGCCCCCTCCCTCGAAGGAGGCGCCCCATTAAGGAGACAAGACGATGTGAGGCTACAGTGATCGCTCGCCAGGCGGCGGCACTGTAGCCACGCTTACCTCGATAAAGCCCTCATCATCAGGATTGAGGCAACGGTAACCAGCCACCGACAGGGCCCTAGGCAGTAGGGCCTGCCTGTCGACCAAGAAGCCTGCGGCCGGCGGGGCCCACCAGCCGGCGCAGAAGCCGGGCAACGTAGACACTGACGCCTAGGGCCCGCGCCCAGCCGGATTACCATTGTACCCCCAAGGGGTAGGCCTATATAAACCCCCCGGGGCACCCATGCAAAGGGTTGATCTCATCTAGGTTTAGAGAGCACATAGAGAGAGGAGTAGAGCTAGCCTTGCCCTTCTTCTTCCTCTCGCCAAACAGCTCAAGGAGCATCTTGTAGCTACTTGTTCATCGAGTGATCATGCAGAGACCCCACAGAGCAGCAGTAGGGGTGTTATCTCCACGGAGAGCCCCGAAGCTGGGTAAGATTCGCCGGCGTGCATGTCTTCGCCTTATCCCGCTTCCAGGCCCCGGCGACGTCTTACTGGCTCCCACAATGATAAGCCACCCGTTGGCATATGTCGCACCTACCACCCGACATTTGGCGCCGACCGTGGGGCTAGGTGCACCGTCGTCCGGAGACCTATTCTGGACGGGAACCCTCTTCCTCCCCAGCGAGCGTAGCCAGCCCGGCACGCCCGATGGCGCTTGCCACGACGCGCTGCAAGGCGTCACCAACGCTTGCGCAGTAGGCAACCTCGCCGATCCCCTTGGCAAGGCCCTCATCTCCGACGAGCCCGCCTCCGACGCGGGCACTGACCACCTCGTCGGCCTCCTCGACCAGTTCCACGTCTCCAGCGAGCCCGTTGTGGACCAGGAGTCCGTTGGCTCCACCGATCCGATGCCTGTCGATTCCGACACGGCCTCGCTCGATGCCTTCCCCACCAACGTCGTGATCTACGACGATCCGCTCCCCCGAGATGATGGCTGTGACGGTGCCACCGCCGAGGTGATGGTCATCAGCCACGGCGGCGCTTCTGGCGAGAACGCCCACGACGCTCCGCAAGCGGCGAACCACGACTTGTCCGTCCCTCTCCCGGCTGACGCCGACGCCGAAGCACTGGAGGCTCTCCTCCTCGCCCTCCACGCGGAGGGCCGGAAGTTAGCTTCCATAAGACGCCTCACCGAGGCCCACCAGCGCGAAGTCGACCGCGCCGGCTTCGGCATGCCACCTCCTGGCGGGCCAAGCCGAGCCGGCGTCGTCAGATAGCGCGGCGCTGCCATCGCCGACATGCTTGGAGTCAACCGCCCAGTCTGCGCCACCCCACTCGAGAACCTGCGTGCCGCTAAGGCGGCCGTAGACGAGCTGGACGGACTGGGGGCCGAAGAACTCCCCCACATGGTCAGACGCATCCAGCAGCTGATCGATGCGGCCGCGCAGCGGCACGATGCCGATGCCTGCGCGGAAAGCCCTCCCCCGCGCCGAGAGCACGGCGCGACGTCCCGGACGCCGACTGCGGGTAAAACCTGCGCGCGATACGAGAAAGAGCCGGCTGTCAGCCGAAGCCGAACCCGGATCTCCATCGAGCGAGACGCAGAAGGCCGCCCTAGAGCCATGGAGCGGCTAGGCAACCCGCCTCCACCTCGTGGGGAGAGGTACCCCACCCCACCGCCTGTCACGCATCCGACTCTCAGTGGCCTACTAGGTCGCCGCGAAGATGTCGGCGAGAATGACGCCCGCCATCGGATCGATCGCCTAGCGCGATCCCTGACCCTGGAAGAAGAAGACGATGTCGGCCCACCTTGCTTTGGCCCCCGCATCCGCGACGAGCCCTTCCCCAAAGGGTTCTTGCTCCCAAGAGACACGCCCAAGTACAACGGCTCTGTGAAGCCGGAAGATTGGTTGATCGACTACTCCACCGCAGTACGCATCGCGAACGGCAACAGGCGCGTTGCCATGAAGTACGTGCCCCTTATGCTACAAGGCACGACGCGGACCTGGCTCAACAGCCTCAAGCCATACATCGTCAACAGCTGGCTAGATTTCACAGAAGCCTTTGGCCGCAACTTCACCAGCACCTACAAGCGGGCTCCCAAGCCTAGGCAGCTCTCCTTGTGCGTGCAAGGCCTCGCCGAGTCCACTCGCGACTACCTCACTCGTTGGTCCGAGCTCCGCAACTCTTGCGAGGGAGTGCACGAGGTGCAAGCCATAGAGTACTTCACAGCCGGGTGCCGAGAAGGCACCCTCCTCAAGCACAAGCTCCTTTGCGACGAGCCGACTACCCTCGACGAGCTTCTAGTCATAGCGGATAAGTACGCCACCGCTGACTCCTCAATGAAGACCGAACTCCGGGTAGACGCATCCGGGAAGGTACTCAACCCGGCGCCCAAGACGCCGGCCGGGGACTCCGGCCGATGCCCGTACCAAAACGACCACAAGCGCAAGGGCCCGATGCCGCCTTCCACCAGTCGGCAGGTGGCCGCGATCGAGGGCGAGCAGCCCGAAGGTCGGCCCACACCCAAGAAGTAGAAAGGCGGCAGGCCGGCTTGGCAGCCGGCCTTCTCCTACGAGCAAACCCTCGACGCCCCATGCAAGTTCCACAGCGGCGCGAAGCCGTCCAACCACACAACCCGGAAGTGCCACTGGCTCACCCGAATCTCCAAAGGCGAAGGGCTCGCGCCCCCTCCACCTGCTGGTCCGCCACCTCCGGCTCCGCAGCAGCCGGCCGCTCGGCCAACAGTCGGAGCGGTGCACGATGAGTTCCCCGACGAGCACGCCGCCTACGTCTTCTTTACAAGCCAGCCTGAAGATCGGCGCAGCAGACGCCGAGAGCACCAGGAAGTCAATGCGGTCGCTGCCAATCCCTCCGAGCACATGCACTGGTCGAAAAAGCCTATCAGCTCGAGCTGGGCCGACCACCCAGAGGTGATGCCGTCTCCCGCCTCTTATGCGTTGGTTTTGGATGCCACCCTTGCAACGGACAGGCGCGCCGCCCGTTTCTCCCACGTGCTGATAGACGGTGGGAGCAGCATCAACATCCTGTACCGTGACACCCTGGAGAAGCTCAACGTCAAGACGAGGCAGCTCATGCCTACCCGGACTGTGTTCCACGGCATCGTACCCGGCCTGTCCTGCGCCCCCATTGGCAACATCAAGAGTGATGTCCTCTTTGGGGACAAGGATCATTTCCGCAGGGAGGCTATCTGGTTTGAGGTGGTGGACCTTGAGAGCCCTTACCATGCACTGCTTGGCCGACCGGCCTTGGCCAAGTTCATGGCTGTTCCCCACTATGCTTACCTCAAGATGAAGATGCCGAGTACCAAGGGCATCATCACCATAGCCGGCGATTACAAGAAATCCTCTGAGTGCGCAGCAGCCAGCAGCCGGCTGGCCGAGTCCCTTGTGATTGCCGAAGAAAAGAAGGTGTTGAACCGGGTCGTGGCCACGGCCGGCAAGCAGCCGACCCTGTCCCCCGATCCCAAAGAATGTGATGCCCAAGGTTCCTTCCTGCCGGCCAAGGAAACGAAGAAGATACCTCTTGACCCCGAGCACCCAGAAAGGTTTGCCGTCATTGGGGCAAACCTGAGAAGCAAATAGGAAAGTGAGCTCGCCAATTTCCTCCGTGAGAATTGGGACATCTTTGCATGGCCCCCCAAGGACATGTCGGGTGTTCTGAAGGATTTCGCCGAGCACAAACTACACGTCTGAGAAGGTGCAAAACCAGTCAAACAACCCCTCCGCTGACTGTCGGAGGAAAAGAGAAGGATTGTAGGAGAAGAGATAGCCCGGCTTCTAGCCGCCGGCTTCATTATGGAGGTTTTCTTTCCGGAGTGGCTTGCCAACCCGGTCCTCGTGCTGAAGAAGAACAACAAATGGCGCATGTGTATAGACTACACGAGCCTCAACAAGGCCTGCCCCAAAGATCCTTTCGCCCTGCCAAGGATAGATCAAGTGATAGACTCCACAGCCGGATACGACCTGTTGAGTTTCTTGGATGCTTACTCTGGATACCACCAGATAAAGTTGGACCCAGCCGACCGTCTAAAGACCGCCTTCATCACGCCCTTCGGAGCCTTCTGCTACCTGACTATGACATTCGGCTTGAGAAATGCCGGTGCCACTTTTCAGCGTTGCATGCAGAAGTGTCTCCTCAAGCAGCTCGGCAGAAACGCCCACGTCTACGTGGATGACATTGTGGTGAAGAAGGAAAAGCGCAGCACCTTGCTGGAAGACCTCAAGGAAACATTCGAGAACCTGCACCGATTCCGGATCAAGCTCAACCCCGAGAAATGCATGTTCGGAGTGCCAGCCGGCCAGCTCCTAGGCTTCCTGGTCTCCGAACACGGCATCGAATGCAACCCAGTGAAGATCAAGGCCATTGAGAGAATGGCGACTCCCACCAAACTGCGAGATGTCCAGAAGTTCACCGGATGCTTGGCTTCCCTGAACCGCTTCATCAGCCGACTCGAAGAGAAGGCTCTCCCCCTCTACCGCCTCATGAAGAAGACCACTCACTTCGAGTGGAATGACCAAGCCGACCAAGCTTTTCACGAGCTGAAGAAGATGCTGACCACGCCGCCTGTCCTGGCGGCGCCGACTGAGAAAGAGCCCATGCTCCTGTACATTGCTGCGACCAGTCGGGTGGTCAGCACCCTCATCGTAGTCCAGCACCAAGAAGAGGGCCGAGCCCAGCCGGTCCAGAGGCCGGTGTACTATTTGAGTGAGGTGTTGTCTACCTCGAAGCAGAACTACCCGCACTACCAGAAGATGTGCTATGGCGTGTACTTTGCCGCCAAGAAGGTGAAGCCCTACTTCCAAGAGCACCCTAGCATGGTCGTATGCACCGCCCCGCTTGCCGAGATCATAGGCAGCCAGGATGCATCCGGCCGGGTGGTGAAATGGGCCATCGAGCTGGCCCCTTACACGATCTTCTACCAGCCCCACACCGCCATCAAGTCCCAAGCATTGACCGACTTCCTCGTCGACTGGGCCGAGACCCAGTACCTGCCGCCGGCTCCGGACTCCACTCACTGGCGCCTGCACTTCGATGGGTCCAAGATGCGCACCGGCTTGGGAGCCGGTGTCATCCTCACCTCTCCCAAAGGCGACAAGCTCAGATACACACTTCAAATTCACTTTGCCGCCTCCAACAACGTGGCCGAGTATGAGGCGCTCGTACATGGGCTCCGGCTTGCCAAAGAACTCGGCATACGCCGGATCCTGTGTTATGGCAACTCAGACTTGATAGTTCAGCAGTCATCCGGCGATTGGGACGCCAAGGACGCAAACATGGCGAGCTACCGCTTCCTTGTTCAGCAGATCAGTGGGTACTTTGAAGGATGCGAGTTCCTCCACGTACCACAAGCCGACAACGAGCCAGCAGATGCCCTGGCTCGAATAGGCTCCACTCGGCAGGCAATACCAACTAGCGTCTCTCTGCAACGCCTCCTCAAGCCGTCTCCAGAGTCCGAGTCCATCTTCGTGCCGCCTAGCCCTGATGCAGCCGGATCCGGCTTGAAGAACCAAGCAGGCGGCCCGGGCACTTCGATAGTCGGCCCGGGGACTTCAATAGGCGGCTCGAGGACTTCCGTGGTTGCACCCAACCCGGGGAATTCTGAACCCAGCTCGGGGACTGCGGTAGTCGGCCCGGGGACTGCACCAACACAACAGGCGGCGGTCGACTCCAGCATTTCAACACCCAGCCCGCCCACCCTGGTCGCAGTAGCCGCGTTGGCCATAGAAGAAGTCACAGCTCCATCATGGGCACATCCCATCCTCAACTTCCTGATAAACCAAGAACTGCCGGCTGATGAGATAGAAGCAAGACAAGTCCAACGCCGAGCCGGAGCATACACAATCGTCAACAGAGAGCTCGTCAGGCGCAGCGTCACTGGAATCTTCCAGCGGTGCGTTGAGCAAGAGAAGGGCATAGCAATCCTCAGAGACATCCACCAAGGCGAATGCGGCCACCATGCGGCCTCAAGATCACTAGTAGCCAAGGCTTTCCGCCATGGATTCTTCTGGCCGACTGCTTTGGACGACGCCAAGGAATTAGTCAAACATTGCAAAGGGTGCCAAGTCTTCAGCTCCAAGCAACACCTGCCGGCTTCGGCACTCAAGACCATTCCCCTCACTTGGCCCTTTGTCGTTTGGGGTCTAGACATGGTGGGCCCATTCAAGACGGCGCGCGGCGGCATGACACATCTGCTTGTCGCCGTGGACAAGTTCACCAAGTGGATCGAAGCAAAGCCGATCAAGCTGAATGGGCCGACTGCCGTGACATTCATCGCAGATATAACAACTCGGTACGGCGTGCCGCACAGCATCATCACCGACAATGGCACGAATTTTGCCAAGGGAGCATTGGCACGTTTCTGCGCGACGCAGGGCATCCGACTGGACTTAGCGTCCGTTGCCCACCCGCAGTCAAACGGCCAAGTCGAGCGAGCTAACGGCCTCATCCTTTCCGGCATCAAGCCCCGACTGGTCGTGCCACTGGAGCGTTCGGCCAGCTGCTGGCTCGATGAGCTGCCGGCCGTCCTCTGGAGTCTGCGCACTACCCCAAACAGGTCAACCGTCTTCACTCCCTTCTTCCTCATTTATGGTGCCGAGGCGTTCATCCCAACCGACATCGAGTTCGACTCGCCTCGGGTGACCATGTACACGGAGGCGGAGGCCAAGGAAGCACGAGAAGACGGCGTCGACCTGCTGGAAGAAAGCCGGCTGTTAGCCCTCAGCCGGTCCACGATCTACCAGCAGGGTCTGGGTCGCTACCACAGCCGGAAGGTCAAGCCAAGATCTTTCCAGGAGGGCGACCTTGTGCTCCGGCTGATCCAGCGAACAACCGGCCAGCACAAGCTCTTAGCCCCTTGGGAAGGCCACTTCGTCATCAGCAGAGCGCTAGGAAATGACTCCTACTACCTGATTGACGCACAGAAGCCGAATGCACGAAAGAGAGACGACTCCGGCAAGGAGTCGGAACGACCATGGAACGCCAACCTCCTCCGAAGATTTTACAGTTGAAATGCAGTATGTACCACGCTAACTTTTGTACTAAGTACGAGACAATAGGCCCCCCGAGGAGAACTCGGGGACTGCCATCTTTTTATCTATGAATGAAGTGTACCATGCTTATGATTATGTCATTACATTCACTTATTTCGTCCGGCACCGGGTTCGACTAGTCGGCCCGGGGACTGGCCGCCTTGAGACTATATTAGAAGTCCTACCCGCGGTCAGACAAGTAGTGTGCCGGCACCTAAGCCCTCTCTTGCCAAAAGTCGCATTACGAAGATTCGGCTGTCCGGCTGGCAAGAGCCAAAGGCAGGAAAGGACGCCCACACGAAAAACGGCTAGGGACTAACGGACTAATATAACAAAAGCTGGCTTTTTATCTGCCACCTACCGACTACAAGAGTAGCCGGCCGGCCGGCTTCCATTCACTTCGCTACAATCTAAGAAAGCTCGAGTACTTGCCTTCCCCAACAAGATAGCCGAGTCCTTCCTTAGCCACAGACTGCAGAGCAGCTGCCGGCTGGGAAGGCAGCAATTAGGGGAAGGCGGCAAAGGAAACAGCCTAAGGATAAAAGGCACACGAGAATGGAAGCCAAACACATGCATGATTATATTTACACAAAAGGCCTCGAAAAGGCCAACATTCAACAAAGGGAACGACTGGCGTGTCGGGCAGGTCGGCTGAGACGGAAGCGCCGGCTGGAGGAGTGGCCGGCTGGTGAACCTCGGCATGATCACTGCCTCCCACTGAGGGCGCGCCAGCACGCGCCTCGTTGCTGGAGGCACGGTCATGCTGAGGCTGGCCGGTTGCTTCACCGGCCGGCTCGACGTCTTCGCCTTCCTCCCCTCCCTCATCTTCACCTTCATCGCTGGAGGCGATCTCCTCCGCCGAGTCCTCACCATCCGCCGGGTTCAGCCCGAACCACTCCTCCGGCTGGGCGACGCTGTTGTCATCCACCTCAGGAGCGAAGACGCTGGTGTCGGTAAACTCGGAGGGCCGAAGCGCGCTGGATGATAGCCGGCCGCACCTCCACCAGCTCTTGGTCGGCCTCCTCCCGCCAAGTCCTCAGCTGTTCCAAGTTCAGCCCAGGGTACCAGGCCCGGACGAACTCCAGCGCCCGCCTGGCACCAGATCGAGCAGCGGAGGCCTTCCAGGCCTCAAAGCGGCCGACTGCCACCTCCAGCCAGTCGGCAGTCCGGCTCGGGGTGCGGGGAATCGCTTCGCCTGGCCAGAGGGCAGCCAGTACCTCCGCCCCAGCGCGCTGGAGGCGGCGGAGCATGCGGTGTGCCGGCTGCAACCGGGCTTGGATCGCCAAGAGTTGCTCCTCAAGCGTCCGGTTCGCGTCCGGCGCGATCTCAACCCTTGCCTGCCGGCGTGCCTCGCGGTGGGCCTCGATGGTCTGGGCGGCAATGACGGAGTGGCCGGGGAAGTAGTCTGCGCGAAAAACAAAGAAGCAGCACAAATTAGAAGACGAACCAAAGGGCAAGAGGCGAGCAAGGAGTGAGGAAGGCGGCTCACCGTCAATCAGATCCTCGATCCGGCCGTAACCCTCGCTCAGTGCTTGCTTCGCCTCAGCCCAGCCCGCCGTTTCGGTCTCGAACTCAGCTTTGAGGGCGGCCTCGCTGTCCTGCGCCTCCTTCAGGGCCGCCTTGTGGCTCTCCTCCTGGTCGGCCAACTTCTTGGCTAGGCGGTCGCGCTCCAGGACTAGGCCGTTGAACTCCGCCTCCTTGGCGCGAAGGGCGGTCTGGGCCCCGCCGAGCTGCTCCCTCAAGTCGGCATTGGCCCCTGCAAGCATGAAGACAAAGGAAGAAACAATAAGGAAGAAGTCGTCGGGGAAGATCCAACCCGACTGCTCAGCAGTCGGCCCGGATCTCGGGGACTACACCCAGTGGGTGCGCTGACGCGCCCCCACAGGATATGAACAAAACAGAGCACGCACTCCGGCTGTTGGTCAGATCCTCGCTCTTCTGGCGCATCTCCTGAGCCTGGGAGTCGAAGGCGGCAGCACTTCGGTTATGGTACTCCTGGAAGATCAGACAGGATGCAGGAATAAGATAATTGTCAGGACCTGGTAAGTTCCAAGCCGCCTGCTCAGCAGTCGACTCGGAACTCAGGGACTACACCCAGTGGGTGCGCTGACGCGCCCCCACAGAAGAAATCAAAAAAGCAAAACAACCAAGGCCAGAAGACTCACCCGAACGACGGCCCGCGTCGCAAGGAAATCGCGTGTATATCACTGCAGCGCGGTGGCATGAGCCTGAAGCCGGCTCCGGACCTACTGGGCCGACGCGCTCAACTCGCCCGTCTCCCCGTTGGGCGCCCACTCGGACGTGCTGGAGCTGGCCGCCTCCAAGGCCTTCGCCGTCCGGCTGGCGCTCGCAGCTCTGTCTGGCTCCGGCACGGGGGTAGTTCCCTCCGCACGCTGGCGTGGTGCCGGCTGCACCACCAGGCCGGCTCTTGCCGCCGGCTCGCTCCCAGCCGGCTGCTTCGGCGCCGTAGCTGGCTGACCGCTCTGGCCCGCCCCAGTCGGCGCCATCCGCGGCACCTCCTCCAAGACGATCACATCATCCTCCCTCCGATCCGCCTCCGGCCGGCCGCGGTTGGCTTCCTCTAGAGGAGGCACGGGGGCGTCGGGAGCCACGCTGTGGAGGGGAACGACGAGCTGTGGAGGCCGGTTGCGTGAGGCCTCCGCATCCCTCTCCACGGCCGCCGCTTCTGCCTGGGCTTGGGCCGCCGCGTCGGCCTACTCCTTCGCCGCCTGGGCGGCCCTTCGCTCCGACGCCTCCCACTCCTCCCGCGCTTCCCGCGCGTTCCACTCCGTGGCCTCCATGAGGTCGGCGCGGGGATCCACGCGGCGGGAGTTTGAAGACCCTCCGGCCGATCCGATCACGGAGCCGGCGGGACCCCGCTCGAGGGAAAGCGGCACCCTGGCCGGGCAACCAAGAAAGAATTTATAAAGAGCTTCAATTGAAGAAACACGGCAAGAATGCAAGACACTTAAACACTTACGCGGAAACCGCCTGCGGCTGCTTCACGACCTTCTGGAAGCGGGCCGCCTTTGCGGCCGCTTCGTCCCGCTTGGTTGCCGCAGCGGTGCCCCTGGCCTTCTTCGGCCGGCCGCCGAAGTAGGTCGACATGTCCCGGCGCTTCGGTGCGCCGCCACGGGCGCCCGGCGCGGCAGACGGACACGCGCCTTGATGATCAGGCACCGGCTGGCGGTGCGCGACGACTTCGACCTCGTCGTCGTCCGCCCAGTCCTCAAGGCCGGCTCTGAGCCCCGCGCCGCCCGCCTCGCCGCCTTTCCCTATGGCGGCATCTTCCATGGAGGCCGCTCCAAGATCCGGATCGTCGACGTCATCCACCGTACGGTTGGGGAGAAACGGGCGCTCCGCCCCTGCGGCCCCGGCCGCCGGTGGAAGAAGGGGATTCTGCAGAAGACAAGCCGGCTGATCAGAAGCCGGCTGCCATGAGGCCGACTACAAAAAGAAAAAGAAAAGGAAAGAAGAAAGACTTACGGCAGGCGGAGGGTTGGCGCGAGAGTGCGGCCTCTTGTCGTACCGCCAATATTCGGGGAGCTTGCAGTTGGCGATGTAGTTCACCATGTAAGACACCTCGGCATGGGGCGTCTCCCTGGTGCTCAGCCGGCATGGGTTGAAGCGGTCGCTCATCTGGCAGATCATGCGCGGCCGGCCTTGGAGCGGGAGTACCCGGCGCTCCACGAAGGCGGCCACGAGGTCGGCTCCGACCAGGCCCTCTGACTGCGCCATCACCCGGAGTCGGGCGACGGCGGCGTTCCCGGCCTGAGACAGCGTCTTGGCCCGGAAGCTCCACGAGGGCGGCCTCGAAGCCGGCGGGCCGGCTACGTAAGCCGGCAGGTTGAAAAAGTCGCCTTGCGGGGTGACGTTCTTCACGTAGAAGTAAGATTTCTGCCAAACCTTCACCGACTGGATCAGCGGGATGGACAGGAACGGATTGTTCTAGCCCGTCCGCCTCATGGCGATGAAGGCTCCGCATGGTGCGGGCACGCCCGCGACGACGGTGCCGAGCTTGCTCTGAAAGAACTCCCCCCAAAGCTCCAGGGTAGGGAGAACGCCAAGGAAGCCCTCGCAGAGGGTGACGAAGGCCGACAACAGCATCACCGCGTTGGGGGTGAGATGATGCGGCTGAAGGTGGTAGAAGTCGAGGAAGGAACGAAGGAACCCGCTCGCCGGGAGGCCGAAGCCGCGTAGGAAGTGCGACCGAAAGACCTCCCGTTCGCCCTCCTCCGGCACCGGCGTTATCTCCCTCTCCGGCGCGCGCCGGGCCCGCACGTAGTTCTCGCCAGGCAGACGCCACGTCCGGCGGAGGAACTCAATGTGCTCGTCAAGGACGTTGGAGCCGCCCCACGAGCTCGACAACGCCATTGGGACGGCGCGACAAGGAGCAAGGTGCGGCGACGGTGGAACGGCGCGGCGATGAGGCGCTGCGGCGGCGGAGAGAATGAGGATGGAAGAAGAGATGGGTGGAGCGAGGGAGAGCGTGCGAGCCCTTGCCGCTCCCTCTCCTTCCCCTAATTATAGCCCCGCGCGGCAGAGCCGAGGAGGCGTGGTGCAGGGGACGTGGGATTAACTGCGCCCACTCCCCCACATCCTACTATAACTGCGCCTTGACGGCGTGGCAAAACCGCCGCGGGAAGGCAAACAGCCCATCTTGGGCCACAGAAGATCTGCGCCTGGGCCGAGGCCAGGAGTGGCGGGCCCGGGCCTGCGACGACGTCCCGTTGCGCACGCGCAATAGCAGGCCTTTTCTGCCATGTGACATGCGGGGAGGTGCGCGGTCATCGCGCAAGTTGGCCCACGTCCCCGTTGACAAGTCCACGGCGCCCTCCCAAGGCGGCGCGCATAAGCCGAGCCGGCTCCCAGCTGCCGGCTCCTCAAGATAGGAAGATGGACGAGCTTCTCGTCCCCCTTGCCAAACTCGAAGCGCGACCAGCTTCGGGGACTACTGTTGGGGTAAATGACCACGGGTAGCCTAGCCGGCTCCCCGTGGCGCTTCAAAAAAAATTACGAGCCGATCCGGCCCCCAAAGATCCAAGACATGGGGCCGCCTTCCCCCTGCCGGCTACCTCTCAAGCCGACTGTCGGAAGGCGGCCCAACCTTGACCCTCATGAAGAAAGCCGCGGGAGGGCCGGCTCCAAGAAGCCGGCCACGAGAAGGCCGACTCCAAGAAGCCAGCTCCCACAACGCGGTCAAGATCGTACCCTCGAAGCCCGCATCACGATAACGGCGATGGGACGGGGCGTGGCTACAGTAAAGCCTGCCACCCCCGAAACCCGAAGCATGCTTGGCACAGTGCACCGTACGGGGTAGCCCTGACCCGTCCGACGCGGCACTGTTGCCATGATGACTACGGAGCCATCCACGGCAGGCTGTCAGCGCGGCCCACGGGAGGTGGGCCCCTTCGGGCAGAGAGACACCCGAAGGCGGCCAGGCCTCCTCCAGTCGGCCCAAGACGTGGCCGGCTTCCCCAAGCCGGCTTGCCCCCTCCCTCGAAGGAGGCGCCCCATTAAGGAGACAAGACGACGTGAGGCTACAGTGATCGCCCGCCAGGCGGCGACACTGTAGCCACGCTTACCTCGATAAAGCCCTCATCATCAGGATTGAGGCAACAGTAACCAGCCACCGACCGGGCCCTAGGCAGTAGGGCCTGCCTGTCGACCAAGAAGCCTGCGGCCGGTGGGGCCCACCAGCCAGCGGGCCCCAGCAGCCGGCGCAGAAGCCGGCCAGCGTAGACACTGACGGCTAGGGCCCGCGCCCAGCCGGATTACCATTGTACCCCCGGGGGTAGGCCTATATAAACCCCCTGGGGCACCCATGCAATGGGTTGATCTCATCTAGGTTTAGAGACCACATAGAGAGAGGAGTAGAGCTAGCCTTGCCCTTCTTCTTCCTCTCGCCAAACAGCTCAAGGAGCATCTTGTAGCTGCTTGTTCATCGAGTGATCATGCGGAGACCCCGCAGAGCAGCAGTAGGGGTGTATTATCTCCACGGAGAGCCCCGAAGCTGGGTAAGATTCACCGGCGTGCATGTCTTCGCCTTATCCCGCTTCCAGGCACCGGCGACGTCTTACTGGCTCCCACAATGATAAGCCACCCGTTGGCATCTGTCGCACCTACCACCCAACAATCATCATCATCACCATCGATCCTCTCATCGAGAGGGGTCAATTGTCGGTGTGGAACGACACCTATGGGATCACAAGAATCCCTACTACGGTTGCGGGGCTCGGGGGTCGTGAGAAGAGCGGATCAGACAGATAGCACACGGTTCCTTTACCCAAGTTCAGGCCGCGAGGATGCTTAAAACCCTACTCCTGCTTTGGTGGATTGTATATCAGTGTTCTTGAGCTAGCTATGGGGCGTGAAGAGCTCCAAAAGGCTGAATCCTCCTCCTGATCGCCTCGGGCCTTCTTTTATAGGAAAGGGGTCGCCACAGTGGCACACAGGAGGTGGAAAGGGTACAGTAATGCGGGTTTATCCCTCGCATTACATGACAAGGCGCATTTAATGCGCCTTGCTGAGGTGTCCTTACTTTATCGGGGGCGGGGGAGAGCCCCGTCCCGTCCATCGCTGCTCCCTCTTGCGTTGACACGCGCCCTGGCCAGCGGTGTTTGAGGTGCCATGTAGGCAGGCAAGCAGCTGAGGTGGCGCAGTGGTGGGTCTCCACGAAGATCTGCACGCCGCCACGCAGGTGCCTGCCCAACTATTTGGGTCGGCAGCTGCATGCGAACGGCGGTGGGGGAGCGACTGGTGCAGGCTTGATGGTGGCCCCATGGGCGTCCTTGGCAAGGGCCTTGCCGGAGCCCCGGCAAGGGTCTTGCCGTGGCGCTCGCTGTCATCCCCGGCAAGGCTCTTGCCGGGGGCCTTGTGGTCCTCCTTGGCTGGAATCCCGCCAAGGGTTATCACCTTTTTAAGTGGGCACCTGGTCTTGAATGTCTTCACAAAGATCTGCATGCCACCACGGGGATGTCTCCCGTATCCTTGCCCCATGGGGGCAGTGGACTCAAGGGTGACCTTGCTCCATAGGTGTGGGGCGAGCTGCCATGGCAAGGATCTTGCCGGGCTAGCTAAAGCTGCCCCCTGCAAGGATCTTGCCGGGGGAGGGGGGCTGCTTTGTTCCCTTTGCTCTTTGTGGCCTTGGTGTCGTTCTGCTCCTCTTCATCTTTGGCCTTACCTTGGTTTACCTCCCTTGCCGTGCTCGGTGTGGCGGCGTCCGTGGCTCAGACTGCCCGTGCATAGTCATAGGGGTACAAAAAGTGTACCCCCCTTTTTGTACACCGACAGGAGCCCCCGGGTCTGGGCCACACATAAGCGCAATGCGTTGTTGGGCTAGGCCCAAAAACGGTGCGCGGGCAGGTGGGGCGGTTTTTACCGCGGTAAGTTTCTGTGCGCGCTGCGCCTCCCATGCTTCCCGCGCGTGGCGCGGCGTGGGGGGGGGCATGTGTGACGTGGGCGGCATGCGTGGGGTTGCTTCCCGCGGGCATGCTTCACATCACAGTTAATGTGAAAGGAGGCGGCCCGCGTTTTCCCCCATAAGAAGGAATAACCGCGGGTGCGCTGCTCTCTTTCCCCTCTTCCTTCTTGCCTTTCCAATCTCAGGGCTGCCGCTCCCTTTCTTCCTTCTCTTGCAGGCTTTCGCCGTCGCCCGCCGTTGCTGCTTCGCCACCCCCTCCCTCCTTCCATCCGCCATGGAGAGAGGGAATCTTGGTCCTTCGACGATGGCGGCGAGGGTCACCGCCCGACAACGCGTCCCTCCTCCTCCTCCACCTGTGGTGGCAGAGCCAGCCGCAAGGGGAAGGGGAGGGGGCGGAGGCCGTGGGCGAGGCCGAGGCGCTCGGGGAAGAGGAGGGCGGGGCGGTGCGCCGGCCTCTCCTCCGCCAGCAGCTCCTCCCCCCATGGGGGGCCACGTTGGGGACAACCCTTGTGAGTTCTTCGTCAGGCTGCGCCGGCCGCCTCGCCATCGCCTTCGTCTCCAGACCCCATTTGCGTGGGAGATGGATTTGGATCCGCCGGAATCACTGCGGCTGCACATGAGGGCCTGCGGGATCAGCGGTACGCGGGTTCGCGTTGATTTCCCAGCCCCTCACGTGATGTATCTTCGTCGAGGATGGAAGACGTTCGCCCACATCCACCGCCTGATGGAGGGGCTCACTCTCCATTGCAAGCTCATGGAGGGCGACCTTCTTTCCGTCAAGGTCTTCGGGCTCTTCGGGACCCACGCAAGGTGCTGCGTGGAGAGTTCTTCGGATAGCAAAGGCTCCTGCTCGGGCGGGAGTGACGAGGAGGACAACGGTAGTGACGATGAGGGCAGCAGGCGGCAGGATGACGGGTCCGACTAGGTGTCGGGTGCCGTTCCGTGTGGCACCAGCGACCCCATCATCCATGTCGCCGGCTCCTTGAACTTCTCGGGGTCGTCTCCTTGGGCGGCTGGCGTTGGGAGGCCGCGGAAGAGGAAGAGGGCGGGTGGCAAGGCTGTCAACTCGAAGTACGCGGGCACCGACGCCTTTGACGCGTGCTGACGTCCTGCCGCCTCGTCTTCGAGCTCTGCTTCTGGCGCCGCCGTCACCATCCAGCCTCCGGACGGCCACCGAGATGTTCTCTTGGTGTCTTCTGCCACCCGTAGCTCGCCTAGGCGCCCCATTTGCCCTTTTCGTCTCCTTGACCTGCCTCCTGAGGAGAGAGACAAGAAAGGGATCATGGCGATGTTATCTATTTTTAGTTTGTAAGCCCTCGGGCCTTAGCTGAATTTAAAACTTGTAATCCCATCATTCATGTTTTTCATTCCCTATGGACTGTACCTGAATGGAATGTTTTTAATGAAAAAGGGATGTTTGCTGGGCCATTTTTTTGCGGGTAGAACCCACGACAAGGAGTAAACCCTTGGTATCTCTAAGATAAACATTTCCTCGCCCAGCAACAGGCCTTGCCGTCTCTCCACCTCACTCGACCTTTCTCACGCCTTTGGCGGAGGCAGGGATGAGGCGGGCTCAGGCTCCTCGTTTCATCCTTTTGCTGTCGCGACTACAATCAAACCTGGGCCCAGGAATGAGTCCTAGGGCCTAGAGTTTAGAGGAGCACGGTAGCTTTTAGGAAAAACGAGGTTTCACATACCTCAGTCCATAAGGGAATGCATGATAATGGATGAAGAACTTATCTGAAGCTGTAGCCCCTGGCAATTTTGGTTTGCCGTGGGTGAACCTTTGCTCTTGCAGCGCCCGATAATACTGGCTTGCTAGGGTCTAGATGCTGGTCCGTCCTCCTTCAGTTTTTCGTCCTTAAGTGGTCCGGCAAGGATATGTATGAGCCATGCGAACCAAAGAAGACGAAAGAACGGCAAAGGGACGCACACTCGACCTCTAAGCTAGGGTTTAGTCGCCGCTAAGCACTATCAACCCTAACCAAGGACGAGACTCGACCTAGCATGCATGCTATAACTTAGGGCGCCATCGCTTCATTTATTTATGCTCAGGGTCTGTGCCTGGCTTTGTACAAAGGGTTACATGCATCATCGGCAATGCTTCTACAAAAGGTGGCTTGGCGGGAGGCCCGGCAAGCCGCGCCTCACGGGTAAAACTTGCGAAGATGCTCAATGTTCCAGGAGTTACTCACCGGAACGGCATCCTCGGTCTCCAGGCGGACTGCGCCGGGCCTGGTGACTCGTATTACCCGGTAAGGGCCTTCCCACTTTGGCGTCAACTTGTTGGAATCTTGGCGGATTGAACGCACCGAAGGACAAGGTCGCCTTCCTCAAGGCTTCAGGCATGAACCTTGCGGCTATGGTAGCGGCGCAAGGCTTGTTGGTAGCATGCTGCTCTCACAGCCGCCCAAAGACGATCTTCCTCAAGGAGCAGTGCGTCATCTTGCCGCAGTTGCTCTTGCTCAAGCTCATCATAAGCGAGCACTCGAGGTGACCAGTATATGAGTTCAGTGGGGATAACTGCTTCTGCCCCGTATACCAGGGCAAAGGGTGTTTGGCCGGTGGCTCGATTTGGTGTCGTCTTGATTGACCATAGAACCGTCGGCAACTCATCAATCCAGCGCCTTCCGCTCTTGTGCATCCTGTCAATGGTCTTGGTCCTTAAGCCTCGCAGCACTTCAACATTTGCCCTCTCAGCTTGACCATTGCTCCGCGGGTGGGCAACGGAAGCGAAACAGACTTTGCTGCCGAGGTCTTGAGTGTACTGCATGAAGGTGTGGCTTGTGAACTGTGTGCCGTTGTCGGTGATGACCCTATTGGGTACACCGAAACGGCACACTAGCCCCTTGAAGAACTTGACAGCTGACTGAGCTGTGACCTTCCTCACTGCTTCCACTTCTGGCCACTTTGTGAACTTGTCGATTGCAACATACAAGTACTCAAAGCCCTCGACAGCGCGGGGGAAGGGGCCCAGTATGTCGAGCCCCCAGACCGAGAAGGGCCCGGAGAGAGGAATGGTTTGAAGGGCTTGAGCTGGCTGATCAAGCTTCTTTGAATGGAACTGACACGCTCCACACCTGGTGACGAGTGTCGTCGCATCCTGGAGGGCGGTGGGCCAGAAGAAACCTTGCCGGAATGCCTTGCCGGCAAGGGCCCTTGACCCGATGTGGGATCCACATATGCCTCTGTGTATCTCTGCCAACAGCCCCAGTCCTTCCTCTCGAGGGATGCACTTCAATTTCACACCGTTCGGTCTCTTCCTGTACAGGACGTCATCGACGAACTGGTACATGGTAGAGCGACGGGCTACTTTTTCCGCTTCATCCTGCTCTTCAGGAAGTTCCCTTGTTTGGAGGAATCGGACGGTATGTTGCGCCCATGCTGGAGCCTGGGGCTCGACGGCGAGGACTAAAGGCCTCTCCTCCGCTATAGGAGCGGTTGTCTCGACGGCAAGAGCTTGACGCTCCGCCGGAGCTAGCCATCCCGTGGCGGGCTCAGTGTCCCCGGCAACATCCTTGCCGGCGGCTCCGGGGAGCTCGGTGGGAAAGTACTTGCCGGGCCCTGATTTCCTCCTCTTGTTCTGCTATGTTGATGGATCAACGGATAGCTGAGTTTGCTAAAGCACAAAGGTACCCGGTTCCACATGTAGCTTGAGGGCAGCGCGCTTTGACAGGTAATCGGCGATATCGTTCTCCGCTCGGGGAACGTGTTCAGCCTTTATACCGTGGAAGAGCTCTTCCAGCTTTCTCACTTCATCAACGTAGGCCTTCATCAACGGGCTCTGGTAATCCTTGTTGACTTGCTTGACGACAAGCTGCGAGTCGCCCCTGACGATGAGCTTTTTGATTCCGAGGTCCGCCATGATCCTAAGACCGGCAAGCAGCCCTTCGTACTCTGTCGTATTGTTTGTTGACACCTCCCTGGGGAAGTGCATCTGGATCACGTACTTGAGGTGCTCTCCGGTGGGGGCGACGAGTAGTACGCCAGCCCAGGCACCTTGTAGGGAGAAAGCCCCGTCAAAGTACATAATCCAATTGCAACTTGCCTCCTTGCCGGGGAGAGCAGTCTCTTGGGCTTCTTCGTCAGGTGTCGCGGTCCACTCTGCAATGAACTCCGCCAGGACTCGGCTTTGGATCGTCGAACTACTTTCAAACTTGAGGCCAAAGCTGGACAGCTCCAGTGCCCACTCCACAATCCTTCCCGTTGCATCTGGATTGTGCAATATCCGTTGTAGAGGGAGGCGAGCGACGACAGTGATCTCGTGTGCCTGGAAGTAGTGACGCAGCTTCCTCGAGGCCATAAGAAGGCCGAAGAGCAGTTTCTTCACGCCGGAATACCTTGATCTAGCCCCCTGCAGGAGGGAGCTAACAAAGTAGACCGGGTGCTGCATCATTTTCTTCTTCGGCGGCACTTCGACTGGCTGTGTCGTCTCCGCATTGGTGGTGTCGGGCTCCGTTGCTGCCATTACCTTGTCGTCAACCTCTCTCTGGGCCACTAGTGCGGCGCTGACCACCTGGTTCGTTGCTGCTAGGTATAGCAGCAACGGCTCCTGGGGCCTAGGCGCAACTAGTGTTGGTGCGGAGGAGAGGTACTTCTTCAAATCTTGCAATGCTGCTTCGGCTTCTGGTGTCCACTCCATCGGGCCCGCCTTTTTCAGGATCTTGAAAAAGGGAAGGGCGCGCTCGGCGGACTTGGATATGAACCTGCCCATGTCGGCGACGCAACCAGCAAGCCGACGCACATCCTTGATTCGCTTGGGTGCTTCAATCTGCTCTATAGCTTTGATCTTATCCGGATTGGCCTCTATCCCACGCTGTGACACAAAGAACCCGAGAAGCTTGCCGGACGGGACGCCAAAGACGCACTTCTCAGGGTTCAGCTTGAGATTGATCTTGCACAGGTTTGCAAACGTCTCTTGTAAATCTGGTATGAGGGTTGCCCTATCCTTGGTTTTGACCACTATGTCGTCCATATAAGCTTCCATATTTCTACGGAGCTGGGGTTGAAAACCAATCTGGACCGCCCTCGCAAATGTCGAACCAGCACTCTTCAACCCGAAAGGCATACGCATGAAACAATACGTACCACATGGGGTGATGAATGTTCTTTTCTCTTCGTCTTCTCTTGTCATGAAGATCTGGTGGTAGCCGGAGTAGGCATCGAGGAATGACAACAGATCACACCCAGCTGTGGAGTCGACAATCTGGTCGATACGCGGCAACGGGAAGGGGTCTTTAGGGCAAGCCTTATTGATATCTGTGTAATCAATACATAGCCTCCACTTCCCATTTGCCTTTTGCACCACGACCGGATTGGCCAATTTCTGGATCTCTTCCGTGATGAACTCTTGTCGTTCCAAAGCTTGCTTCCTGACCTTCTGCTTGACGGGCCGCGCGTGAGGACAGACAGCAAGGTGGTGCTCTATCACCTCCCTGGGAACGCCGGGGATGTCGGAGGCTTGCCAGGAAAACACATCGACATTCGCCCGCAGGAAGATGACGAGCGCGTCTTCTTATTTGTCGTCAAGGGTGGAGCTTATAGTGAAAGCTCCTCCCGTGCCGTCCTCATTGACAGAAACCTTCTTGGTTCACGCCGAAATGGCCCTGGGCTTCTTGCTTCTGCCGGCGGAGCTCTCTGGCATGTCCTCGACGGCAGCGCTACACTCCGAAGAGGTGCGCTTGCCGGAGTGGGTGTCTGAGGTCTCACCGGCCTTCTTCTTCTTCTTCCCTCCCGGGGTCCCAGCGGCAGGAGCAAGTGCCCTGGTGGCGGCAGCTGCTGCAACTGCTTGCTGGTATAGTTGGTCAGCGCAAATCAGCGCATCTTTCTTGTCGGAGGGGACGGTGATGATCGTCACGGGCCCTGGCATCTTCAGGGTGTTGTATGCGTAATGTGACACCGCCATGAACTTGGCCAGCGCTGGGCGGCCAAGGATCCCGTTGTAGGGCAAGGGGATCTTGGCAACATCAAACACGATCCTCTCCGTCCTGAAGTTCAGGTCGCTTCCGAAAGTCACGGGCAGCGTAACCTTCCCCTTAGGTTGGCTTCTTTTGGGGTGACCCCTTGAAACGTGCCCGTCTCTTCGAGGTCTCCATCAGGAATCTGCAGCTTCTCGATCACGGCAGGCGAAATCAGGTTCAGACCGGCCCCGCCATCGACTAGCATCTTTGTCACCTTGAGGTTGCGTATCGTTGGTGAAACCAACAGCGGCAAGCACCCAACCGCAGTAGTGCGATCAGGGTGATCCTCAGTGTCAAAAATGATAGGTGTGATGGACGACTTCGGCGGCCTTTGGGCATCAAACGACGGCTTCGCCGTTGTAATCTCCCGTGCCCACTGTTTAAGCCGGCGATGGGAGGTATGCAGCGAGGCGCCACCGTCGACGCACATGGCCTCTGTATCTTTCTGAAACTCTTGATCGCCGGACTCGTCGTCCTCTTCATGATCGTCGCCTTCTGGCTTCCTGTCACGGCCCCAGGCGGGCCTCTCCTGTTGTTTATCCTTGCCGCGACGGCCCGCCTGGCCGTCATGCTTCTTGCCGGACCCCTCAGCACCATCTTGGCCCTTCTCCTTGTCCCGCCTCTCATATTCAGCCCTCTGCTTCTCAGCGAGGAGCTCAACCTGTCGGCAGTCTTGGAGAGCATGGCCTTTGGTGCGATGGATCTTGCAGTACCGCTTGTCGGAGTTGCCTAGCTTCTCGGCGGCCGCCAAGGCCCGGCAGGCGACACATCCGGCAATTTCCTTGCCGGGGTCATCTGCCTTGGTTTTCTTGGTGGTGCCGATGTCATCAGACCCCTCGACGGCAAGCACGGCTTTTCCTTTGCGCTTCCTGTTGCGGCGCCGGCCTTTCTTCGCCGGGGCGGTAGTATCCTCGTCTGAGGAGTCGGTTTTCACGCCGGCATCTTCGCCGGGGTACTTCCTTCCCTCTTCAGCCCGGGCACATCTGTCAGCAAGAACATAATGTTCTGCTACATCTTTCACCCTGTTCATCGCCAGCTCTTCGCGCATCTTGTGGTTACGCACGTTCTGATGGAACGCGCTGATGATGGCGGCAGGATGAACATCAGGGATGTTGTACTGTATCCAACTGAACCTCTGTATGTACTTGCGGAGACTCTCGCCTCCCTTCTGGGGAATGACGTGCAGATCACTTGCTTGGCCATGAGCTTGGTGACCGCCAGTGAAGGCGCCCACGAACTCATGGCACAAATCTGACCAGGAGGAAATGGAGTCTATCGGCAAGTGCATCAACCATGACATGGCGTTGGGTTTAAGAGCCAAAGGAAAGTAATTCGCAAGCACCTTATCGTCGCGGGCTCTGGCAGCCTGCATCGCGATGGTGTAGATGCTGAGGAACTCGGACGGGTGGGTCTTGCCACCGTACTTCCCGCCCACGTCAGGTTTGAAGGTGCGGTGAGTGGGCCACTGGAACTGCCGCAGCTCACGGGTAAAAGCCGGGCAGCCTACCTCGTAATGCAGGCCTCCAGGGCTCTCCGGCGCCGGGTGGTCCACAGCAGGTCCTGCTCGCCTGTCTTACTGGTGGCGCGCTCTGTCCCGGCGCTCGATAGTGGTCCGAGTGTCTTCATGTTCCCGATCCCGAAGGACCTGGCGCTGGTCCCGGTGGGTCCGCGGGTCAGACGATGCTATGGAGATTTCGTCGCCCGTAACGTCGCGACGGGCAGGTGTCTGTGATACCGGGCGAGGAGGAGGCGAATGCACCGTGGTCGCGGCGCCGCCAGCTTTCCTGCCACTGGTACACGGGACTCCGTCGGAACGTCGACCCGGGGGCTCCGCCGGACTTGGTTCGTCTTTGTTGGCCACCACAACAAGGCTTCGGGTGGTGGCTCTCCATTCGTCGAGTTTCCCCGTAGTGGGAGGAAAATCGAGGAGCAACTGCGCGCGCGCGCCAAGGCTTCTGCTGGCGTCGGTGGCAGCGAAACCTGCACAGATCGCGACGCGCTTTGACTTCTGACCATGTCAGAAGGAGCTCTATCACGATCGCGCGGTCGCACGCCGTCTTCACCAGCGCCTGGGCGAGCGGGCAGGTCTTCTACATCCCGGGAGTGGCGCTCAGGGCTCTTCCCGCGGCGACGCCCGGGGTCTTCGATGTGGTTACGCCGTTCGTCGCGTGCCGCTTGAGAGGAGCGCGTCGTCGGCGCCAGCGTGGGAGTCTTGGAAGCCCTTGCGTCACCCTCGGGCGGGGCGGCAGTGCGCCTAGAAGGCCCCGCGCCACCCACTGAGGGCCCGACTCCATCCTTGGATTTGGCGGCGTGCGGCCCGTTGCCAGGCGCACGAACATCGCCGCCTCCCAAACTCTGGCTACTGGGACGGTGTTGGTGTTCACGAACGGTGCCCCGGGTCCTTTCCGCGACCGGTCCGCTGCTCGCCCGCGTCGGGACGGGATGTTCGGCTTCCGACCGGACAACCACCACCGTGGTCTTCTTCTTGGGCGCCATGATGATGAAGAAGCGTCGAACTAACTGCTAAAGCCGATTCTCACAACTGCGCTGCCCCCTACCTGGCGCGCCAAAGATGTCGGTGTGGAACAACACCTATGGGAGCACAAGAATCCCTACTACGGTTGCGGGGCGCGGGGGTCGTGAGAAGAGTGGATCAAACAGATAGCACATGGTTCCTTTACGCAGGTTCGGGCCGCGAGGATGCGTAAAACCCTACTCCTGCTTTGGTGGATTGTATATCAGTGTTCTTGAGCTAGCTATGGGGCGTGAAGAGATCCAAAAAGCCGAATCCTCCTCCTGGTCGCCTCAGGCCTCCTTTTATAGGAAAGGGGTCGCCACAGTGGCACACAAGAGGTGGAAAGGGTACAATAATGCGGGTTTATCCCTTGCATTACATGACAAGGCGCATTTAATGCGCCTTGCTGAGGTGTCCTTGCTTTATCGGGGGCGGGGGAGAGCCCCGTCCCGTCCATCGCCGCTCCCTCTTGTGTTGACACGCGCCCTGGCCAGCGGTGCTTGAGGTGCCATGTAGGCAGGCAAGCAGCTGAGGTGGCGCAGTGGTGGGTCTCCACGAAGATCTGCACGCCGCCACGCAGGTGCCTGCCCAACTGTTTGGGTCGGCAGCTGCATGCGAATGGCGGTGGGGGCGCAACTGGTGCGGGCCTGATGGTGGCCCCATGGGCGTCCTTGGCAAGGGCCTTGCCGGGGCCCCGACAAGGGTCTTGCCGCGGCGCTCGCTGTCATCCCCGACAAGGCTCTTGCCGGGGGCCTTGTGGTCCTCCTTGGCTGGAATCCCGCCAAGGGTTATTACCTTTTTAAGTGGGCATCTGGTCTTGAATGTCTTCACAAAGATCTGCATGCCACCACGGGGATGTCTCCCGAATCCTTGCCCCATGGGGGCAGTGGACTCAAGGGTGATCTCGCTCCGTAGGTGTGGGGCGAGCTGCCACGGCAAGGATCTTGCCGGGCTAGCTAAAGCTGCCCCCCGGCAAGGATCTTGCCGGGGGGGATACTTTGTCCCCTTTGCTCTTTGTGGCCTTGGTGTCATTCTGCTCCTCTTCAGCTTTGGCCTTACCTTGGTTTACCTCCCTTGCCATGCTCGATGTGGCGGCATCCGTGGCTCAGACTGCCCGTGCACAGTCATAGGGGTACAAAAAGTGTACCCCCCTTTTTGAACACCGACATCAATCTCCATCAACATCTTCACCAGCACCATCTCCTCTCAAACCCTAGTTCATCTCTTGTATTCGATCTTGGTCCCAAAACCTCAGATTGGTACCTATGGGTTGCTAGTAGTGTTGATTACTCCTTGTAGTTGACGCTAGTTGGTTTATTTAGTGGAAGATCATATGTTCAGAACCTTAATGATAATTAATACTCCTCGGATTATGATTATGAATATGCTTTGTGAGTAGTTATGTTTGTTCCTGAGGACATGGGAGAAGTCTTGTTATAAGTAATCATGTGAATTTGGTATTCGTTCGATATTTTGATGAGATGTATGTTGTCTTTCCTCTAGTGGTGTTATGTGAACATCGACTACATGAAACTTCACCATTATTTGGGCCTAGGGGAAGGTATTGGGGAGTAATAAGTACATGATGGGTTGCTAGAGTGACACAAGCTTAAACCCTAGTTTATGCGTTGCTTCGTAAGGGGCTGATTTGGATCCATATGTTTCATGCTATGGTTAGGTTTACCTTAATACTTCTTTCGTAGTTGCGATTCCTTGCAAGAGGGGTTAATCATAAGTGGGAGGCTTGTCCAAGGAAGGGCAGCACCCAAGCACCGGTCCACCCACGTATCAAATTATCAAAGTAACGAATGCGAATCATATGAGCATGATGAAAACTAGCTTGACAAGAATTCCCATGTGTCCTCGAGAGCGCTTTGCTTTATATAGGAGTTTGTCCAGGCTTGTCCTTTTCTACAAAAAGAATTGGGCCACCTTGCTGCACCTTGTTTACTTTTGTTACTTGTTACCCGTTACGAATTATCTTATCACACAACTATCTGTTACCGATAATTTCAATGCTTGCAGGGAATACCTTGCTGAAAACCGCTAGTCATTTCCTTCTGCTCCTCGTTGGGTTCAACACTCTTACTTATCGAAAGAACTATGATAGGTCCCCTATACTTGTGGGTCATCAAGACTCTTTTCTGGCGTCGCTGCCGGGGAGTGAAGCGCCTTTGGTAAGTGGAATTTGGTAAGGAAACATTTATATAGTATTATCACTTGTTACTATTGAAAATAATCCTTGAGGGGCTTGTTTGTGGTATCTACACCTCGACCGGAAGAGCGAAGAGTTGCTCCTCAACCTACTGCACCTACTGAAAATATTTATTATGAAATTCTTTCAGGTATGATAGAGAAACTGGTAGCTAACCCTTATGCACGAGATGAAACATTAAATCCTGATATGCACCTAATCTATGTGGATAAAGTTTTTGGATTATTTAAGCTTGCAGGTATCCCTGAGGATGTTGTCAAGAAGAAGGTCTTCCCTTTATCTATTAAGGGAAAATCATTGACATGGTATAGTCTATTGGATGATATTGGATCATGGAACTACAACCGAATGAAATTGGAATTTCATTAGAAGTTTTATCCTATGCATCTGGTTCATCATGATCGGAATTATATATATAATTTGTTCCCTCGTGAAGGAGAAAGTATCGCTCAAGCTTGGAGAAGGCTTAAGTCATTGTTATATTCATGCCCCAATCATGAGCTCTCAAGGGAAATTATTATTCAGAATTTTTATGCTCGGCTTTCTCATAATGGTGAATCCATGCTCGATACTTCTTGTACTGGTTCCTATATGAAGAAGGATATTGAATTCAAATGGACTTATTGGAAAGAATAAAACGCAACTCTGAAGATTGGGATCTCGAGAAGGTAAAGAGTTAGGTATAAACCTTAAGTTTGATTGTGTTAAATCTTTTATGGATACCGATGCTTTTCGTGAATTTAGCACTAAATATGGACTTGACTCTGTGATAGTCACTTCTTTTTGTGATTCTTTTTCTACTCATGTTGATCTCCCTAAGGAGAAGTGGCTTAAATATCATCCTCCCATTGAAGTTAAAGTGTTTGAGCATATTAAAGTTGAAGAAGAAACTATTATGTATAATGTTGATCCTATTGTTCCTACTGCTTATATTGAGAAACCACCATTCCATGTTAGAATAAAGGATCATGCTAAAGCTTCAACTGTGGTTCGTAAGAGTTATACTAAAACGCCTACACCCTCTGAGCAAATGAAAGTTGAACCTAGTATTGCTATGGTTAAAGATCTCCTCGTAGATAATATTGATGGGCATGTTATTTATTTCTGTGATGAAGCTACTAGAATTGCTAAACCCGATACTAAAGATAAACATCGACCTGTTGTTAGCATGCCCGTTTTCGGTGTCAAAACCGGCAGATCTCGGGTAGGGGGTCCCGAACTGTGCGTCTAAGGATCGAGGGTAACATGAGGTAGGGGACACAGCGTTTACCCAGGTTCGGTCCATCTTAATGGAGGTAATACCCTACTTCCTGCTTGATTGACTTTGATGAGTATAGGGGTTACAAGAGTTGATTTACCCCGAGATCGTAATCACTAAACCTTAGATGTCTAGCCTATATGATTATGATTGCCTCTACGGACTAAACCCTCCGGTTTATATAGACACCGGAGGGGACTGGGGTTGTACAGAGTCGGTTTACAGAGACAGGAATCTTCATATCTGCATGCTAAGCTTGCCTTCCACGCCAAGGAGAGTCTCATATGGACACGAGGGGAAGCCTTCTAACTTTTATCCTCGCAGCCCACCAGTCTGGCCCATGTTACATAGCCCGGACGCCCGAGGGCCCCCGTAGTCCAGGACTCCCTCAGTAGCCCCTGAACCAGGCTTCAATGATGATGTGTCCGGCGCGCAGATTATCTTCGGCATTACAAGGCGGGTTCCTCCTCCGAATACTCCAAAGTAGTTGATCAACAAGAACTATGTCCAGATCTGTTTAACAATCACAATATCACTGCCACAAGGGCATAATACTTAATCAAAAAACACGATATGTCTTCACTAATAGTTTTTGCTAGCGAGACGTTACGTCTGGCCCCTTTATTGAATCGCTTTTTAATCTCCCATTTTGCGTTTCGAGATGCAGCCTCCGGTGACGTCTTGTCAAAACTGAGATCGTGTCCTCTTATCACGGGATTCTCATCAATACAGGCTTGGGTAATCCAACCATGTCGTCCGCATGACCCCTTGGGAATAGGCGAGTTTTAAGGCCCGTGGGGGGACGCTCTATATTCATGGCCTTTATAAGGAGATAAGAATCCTACCTTTTCACCCCATGCCTTCTTCTTCCTCAGCCCATCCGCCCTCGAGCTCCAGCGCCCAAGCTTCGATCCCTTCCGTCCCCAGAAAACACTCTAGCCATGTCCGGATCTGGAACGCAGGGCAAGTGGATGGCCTCCTCATCACGGAGGAGAACATCACGGAGCTCCGGGAAGCGGGGTATTTAGCCAACGAAATCGCCCACCTACTTCCGGCCAAGAAATAGACCATCCCTACTCCGGAGCCCCATGAGAGGGTAGTATTCATTCCTCATTTCCTTCACGAACTAGGGATTTCCCCTCCATCCTTTTGCCTGCGGCCTTATGTTTTACTACAGGCTAGATTTCCATGATCTAGCCCAAAATTCCTTTCTCAACATTTCGGCGTTTATTGTCGTGTGTGAGGCATTCCTCTGCATCCCTCCCCACTTCGGCCTATGGCTCAAGGTCTTCAATGTAAAGCCAAAAGTGGTGGATGGGCAACACGTGGAGTGCGGCGGCACCATGGTGAGCAAGCTCCCCAACGTCACTTGGCCCAAAGGCACCTTCGTGGAGATCGTGAAGGGTGAAGGAAATATGCCCTAGAGGCAATAATAAAGTTGTTATTTACATTTCCTTATATCATGATAAATGTTTACTATTCATGCTAGAATTGTATTAACCAGAAACTTAGTACATGTGTGGATACATAGACAAACAGAGTGTCACTAGTATGCCTCTACTTGACTAGCTCATTGAATCAAAGATGGTTAAGTTTCCTAGCCATAGACATTAGTTGTCATTTGATTAACGGGATCACATCATTAGAGAATGATGTGATTGACTTGACCCATTCCGTTAGCTTAGCATTTGATCATTTAGTATATTGCTATTTATTTCTTCATGACTTATACATGTTCCTATGACTATGAGATTATGCAACTCCCGAATACCGGAGGAATACTTTGTGTGCTATCAAACATCACAATGTAACTGGGTGATTATAAAGGTGCTCTACAGGTGTCTCCGATGGTACTTGTTGAGTTGGCATAGATCAAGATTAGGATTTGTCACACCGATTATCGGAGAGGTATCTCTGGGCCCTCTCCGTAATGCACATCACTATAAGCCTTGCACGCAATGTAATTAATGAGTTAGTTGTGGAATGATGCATTACGGAACGAGTAAAGAGACTTGCCGGTAACGAGATTGAACTAGGTATTGAGATACCGACGATCGAATCTCGGGCAAGTAACATGCCGATGACAAAGGGAACAACGTATATTATTATGCGGTTTGACCGATAAAGATCTTCTTAGAATATGTAGGAGCCAATATGAGCATCCAGGTTCCGCTATTGGTTATTGACCGGAGATGAGACTCGGTCATGTGTACATAGTTCTCGAACCCGTAGGGTCCGCACGCTTAACGTTCGGTGACGATCGGCATTATGAGTTTATGTGTTTTGATATACCGAAGGTTGTTCGGAGTCCTGGATGAGATCAGGGACATCACGAGGAGTCTCGAAATGTTTGAGACGAAAAGATCGATATATTGGAAGGCTATATTCGGACATCGTAAAGGTTTTGAGGGGTTCGGGTATTTATCGGAGTACCGGAGAGTTATGGGAATTCGCCGGGGAGTATATGGGCCTTATTGGGCTTTAGGGGAGAGAGAGAGGGGCTGCCTAGGGAAGGCTGCACGCCCCCCACAAGGCTTAGTCCGAATTGGACTAGGGAGAGGGGCGGCGCCCCCTCCTTCCTTCTCTTCTCTCTTCCCCTTCCTTCTCTCCTACTCCTACTACTTGGAAAGGGGGGAATCCTACTCCCGGTGGGAGTAGGACTCCCTAGGGCGCACCATAGTAGAGGGCCGGCCCTCCCCCTCCTCCACTCCTTTATATACGGGGGAGGGAGTCACCCCATAGACACACAAGTTGATCCTTGATCTCTTAGCAATGTGCGGTGCCCCTCTCCACCATAATCCACGTCGGTCATATCGTCGTAGTGCTTAGGCGAAGCCCTGCGCCGGTAGCTTCATCATCACTGTCATCACGCTGTCGTGCTGACGAAGCTCTCCCTCGAAGCTCTACTGGATCATGAGTTCATGGGACGTCACCGAGCTGAATGTGTGCAGATCGCGGAGGTGCCGTACGTTCGGTACTAGGATCGGTCGATCGTGAAGTCGTACGACTACATCAACCGTTTTGTCATAACGCTTCCGCTTACGGTCTACGAGGGTACGTGAACAATACTCTCCCCTCTCGTTTCTATGCATCACCATGATCCTGCGTGTGCGTAGGAATTTTTTTTGAAATTAGTATGTTCCCCAACAAAGGGGTGGCAGCAGGAGTGGTTCTACGTCATGGAACCCCGCGACTCCACATGGGCCGCTCCTCCCGAGTTCAAGTCCGGGCCTCCACTGCGGCTGACATCCTGGCTCAACAAGGGCCTAGACTGGGCGTCATCCGACGAGGTGACGACGCTGCAAAATCACATCAAGAGTATGGTAGCCAAGAATACCAGTCTTGCCAGTGTGATCCAGGTAATGCTCTTTCGCCTGATTCTCCCCTGCCAAGGCCGGACTCAGCGCATGTGGGAGTTCGACCCGGCCGGTCCCCGGACCCTGTAGCGGTTCTTCGGCACGAAGCATGAAGACATGTGGAAACTGCTGTTCAAGGCTCAAAAGACGTGGTCGAAGACGACCGAAGACCTCGACCTCGACCGTACTCACACGGCGTCCCCCGTAAGTTTTCATAATAACTTTACTATTTGTAAATCCAACGGGCATACTAAGCTTTCCATCCTTCTCACAGGGCTGGACGAAGAGGGCGAAGCGGATTCACTATACGGCTCCCCTACCCGAAGACCCAGCCATCCCTCTGCTAACGAGGATGCTGGTTCCGGTGCCCTATCAGGCGTCGGAAAAGAAGGCCAAGAAGAAGGGCAAGGAGGCCAAAAGTGGCCTCCATCGTAAAGGCGTTTCAGACGTAGTGTGCAAAGACACTGAGACTCACTCCTCACCTGATAAAGACGAAGGGGAGGAGGAAGAGAGTAATTCTCCCCTTAAGGGGGGAAAGAAGAAAAGGGGGGCTTCCATAGATCTGGAGGCGGAGGCGTCCAAGAAAGGGAGAATATCCCTCACGGATGACTCCGAATCGGACGCCGATGAATGGCGCCCCAGGACGAAGCCCCTGGCTGGATCGTAAGTACCCTAAAGGCACTTGTACTTATATACCTTTCCGCCTTGTGATTGTAATATACTGAATTACGTGCTGCAGTCCGGCTCGCGTCCACCCCTAGCAATCCTCATCTTCGGGGAATTCGCTGGATCCGAACGTGATGGATAGCGGGTCGCCTCCGCCGGCCTCCACCCCCAAAGCTATGGACAATGCCGAAGTGCTATCCAGAAGGACCCTTACGGGTCAGGGAGAGGTACGGTAAGCCGTCGAGGTGGCGCCAGAGGGCGATACCTCTGCTGTCGGAAACACAGGGGCACCGACCCCCATGGAGACTGGTGACGGGGGCCATGCCCAATTCGGCCCACAGTCGGACATTATTCCGGAGACCCATACGGCTCTGGAATCAAGTGAGCAGCCTCGTTTAAAAAAAGGGGGTGCGCCAATCCCACCGACGACCTCTGTCAATCCGGAGGCGCCGGATACTCTGGTGGAAGCGCTTCAGAGTGCCACCATTGTGGAAGAACATCGTACCCTTATGGGTATGGTGGTTGAAAGGGTTCGGTCCGCTAAAAGCGGATAGAATGAGGCCTACACTAGCCTTCTGAGAGGCTTTGAGGTATGTAGTATAATGCCTTTTAGCTATATAAGAAAAATGTCTGTGTATAATAGTAACCCCTGAGACTCTGTTCGGTGTTCACAAAGAAAGGCTGAACAGAGGATCTAATTACTCATACAGGAGATTAACACACATATCCATTTGAATCAAACAGGCTGCAATGCAGGTGTCAGCTTCCCATGCCGCCGAAGCGTCTGAGCTGAGGCAGAAGTTAGCGGAAAAGCAAGGTATGTAATACCAAAAATGCGTCTGAAATAATATCAGCAATAATTTGTCATCTGGATGAGTGTTAGAACTTTGCTCACAGATGACGCGTTTGAGGTCGAGACCCTCAAGAGCACACTGGCCGAGGCCAACAAAGAGGCGGAGGAGGAACGAGCCACCCGCCTAAAGCATGAGTCAAGGGTGGAGAAAGTCCAGAAGAGCTCAAGGATGCGATAAGCAAATGTGAGTCCTTAGAGCGCAAAATTTTGGATCAAACATCCGAACTTGCTAAGGCCCTCCAAAGTGCACAGGAGGCCCGGACCGAAGCCCAAAACGCCTGCCGGGAGATCCAAGAGGCGAGGCAGATTGCGGCTGGTAAGGCCTTTAATATGCAGAGCAAATTTGTGAGAAGGAAATACATCTTACTAACCCGAATTTGGAGTTCTCCGGGAGCATTTGTGGACCTTCCTCGGAGTGTTGCCGATTCTACGGAGTTCTTCCAAGCCAAAGAGGGGAACTCGACGGAAAAACTGTTCTGGTCGCAATACCTTGCGCCTAAGCATCTCGTGCCCCTCGGCGATCTGCTGAAGCAGTTGACCGAACTGCATAGGAAGGTCGGGTTGGCCATGAGGGATTTTATAATCCGTCTGTGGCCTGCCGAACCCATACCCAATAGCTACTTTGGGCTCGTGAAGCGGTTGGTCTGTGTCTGCCCCCGGCTTGATGCCGTGAAGCGGTCGGTCTGCATCGAAGGTGCGCGGATGGCCTTCGCCCGTGTCAAGGTGCAGTGGGCGAAGATGGACGTTGTCAAGCTCGCAACCGAGGAACCGCCCGCAGGCAAAGAGCACCACACGCCGGAGCGGTATTTCGATGATGTCCTAGAAGGATCCCGCATTGTAGAGGGCCAGTGTTCGAAGGACATCATTTTTTAATGAATGTATCCATGTTGTCCAATCTTGTATTATGAAACAAGTGTTATGTATGATATGTTCTTGTTTTACTTTAAAATATCTCCTCCTGCGCGGCTATTTATGACATCTGAGAGTTGGCTAGTCGTCGGCTTCAGCCCCCATGTAGGTAGTACGGGGGTGTTCGGGATAGCACTTAAACACACTTGACCCAACGTCTTGGTCCGTGAAGGAGGTGTTAGTGTGGCGAACCAGGCAATCAGACTATGTGGCTTTATCGCTCTTAGTTAGCCATAGGAGTTTTACAATGGGAGTGTGGGTGCAGCCCCTAGTATTGTTCGATTATCCGAACTTGGGTGTTGTGAATGCCTGGCCGGGTAGAGGTCGGCGTATCGCATAATGCGGAAAAAATCGCAAGAGATTTATACTTAGTCACTGAATAGTTGACCAGCTCTCACCACATCATGACAGTCAGTTTTTGACTTTCTCTACTGAGGTGTTTGTCCGGATGAACCAGAAACACAATCGCAGTAGTTCTCCCTTTACTACCTTAGCCAAACAAACGGAACGTAAGGTAGTAATCACAGGAGCCGGGCAACCCAACTATTGACCAAAGACATGATTCGAAGCCGATGCATATAATGCTATATTCGGGACGCCAAATTGTACTATAAAATGTTCGGACTTTATTTGGTATTTAGGAAATGTACGTGGCTCAATAGAGCCCCTAGCGATTTAATTCATACCGAGGTGTACATGACAATCGGACAAAAACAGGGAAATACAGATGAAGAGGTAGGCCAGTACCACATAGGCTAGGCTAGAAACCGTTTCCATTATAGTTTGATTGATACGTCAAAATGTATTGGTACAAATATTGAAGTAAGCAACAAGGCCATTTTACATGCCGGGCACAAGGGAATGCTGTGTATGTGTACTGAAAATGGACGAGGTGATCTTTAAAGACCCTTTAGGTACTCTGCCACGCGTCTGCGCTGCTTTTCTCCTTGGTGTATTTTCCTTCGAGGGGATCATCGATCAGTGTTTTTATAATAGGCCTCGAAAAGAGGTTGTGGTACCGTCGAAAAGGTGATGTGAGTTGTAAGGAACCTGGAAAAATAAAAAGATGAGGAAAAGGAAATATGAGTGTCCATATAGGGTCTAGCCGTATTGTGGACCTTATCTTTATTATGCCTCCATCCTTTCCCATGGTATCTTTAGTGTGTAATTATGTACGCATGGTACATATGCCACAATTTGGTAGGGGCTGAGATGGAGGCCGAATTGCTAATCGAGCTCCTAATGAGCTAGACTGTCGTACTGTGGGATAGCCCGGACTGGTTTGTCGGTGTCCGAGGAGTTGGCCGCCAATGTAATAGTTGGCTTGATAAGGCCACCCTGTACTTCCGCCGCCAGGGCCGCGGTGTGCTCCTCAGTATGGAGGGAGCGTTCCATGTTTCCATTGACTGTTATAACACCGCGTGGTCCAGACATCTTGAGTTTGAGATAGACATAGTGCGGGACCGCATTGAAGTGAGCGAATGCAGTTCGTCCGAGCAGTGTATGGTAGCCACTGCGGAAGGGGACGATGTCAAAGATCAAGTCTTCACTTCGGAAGTTGTCCGGCGAACCGAAGATGACATCCAATGTGATTGTGCCCGTGCAGCGGGCCTCTACACCAGGTATTACTCCTTTAAAGGTAGTTTTAGTGGGCTTGATTCTTGACGGATCAATACCCATCTTGCGGACTGTGTCCTGATAGAGCAGGTTAAGGCTACTGTTACCGTCCATGAGGACTCGCGTAAGGTGGAATCCATCGATGATTGGGTCGAGGACTAATGCGGCCGAACCTCCATGACTGATACTGGTCGGATGGTCCCTGCAATCAAAGGTGATCGGACAGGTTGACCATGGGTTGAATTTTGGGGGGACTGGCTCTATCGCATAGACGTCCCTTAGCGCGCACTTGTGCTCCCTCTTGGGGATATGAGTGACGTATATCATATTCACCGTTTTGACTTTGGGGGGAAATTTCTTTTGTCCCCCTATTTTCGGTGCGCGAGGTTCCTCATCGTGATCCTCGTTGGGCGACCCTTTCTCCTTATGTTCGACATTTAACTTGCCGGCCTGTTTGAAGACCCAACAACTTCTATTGGTGTGGTTGGCAGGCTTCTCAGGAGTGTCGTGGATCTGGCAAGGTCGATCAAGTATTCGGTCCAGGCTTGATGAACTGTCTTTGTTTCGTTTGAATGGCTTCCACTAAATCCGGCATTGACCATCGTGTCCTCTGTATTATCATTGTTTCTTTGATGCTTATGTTTGTTGCGTCGGGGCCTTCCGTTGCCGTTTCTAGCTTCGGAAGTGCTAGGGTCGCTGGTACTGTTGCTGCTGCGGGCTAGACAGTTATCTTCGCCTGCACAAAAGCGGGTCATTAGTGTTGTAAGGGCTGCCATGGACTTCGGCTTTTCTTGGCCGAGGTGTCAGGCGAGCCATTCATCGCGGATGCTGTGTTTAAAGGCCGCTAGGGCTTCGGCGTCCGGATAGTCAACAATCTGGTTCTTTTTAATTAGGAACCTTGTCCAGAATTTCCTGGCCGACTCTCCGGCTGTTGGACTATATGGCTGAGGTCATCGGCATCCGTAGGCCAGATATAAGTGCCTTGGATGTTGTCTCCAAAGGCATCTTCCAAGTCTTCCCAACTTCCAATAGAGTTTTCTGGGAGGCTGTTTAACCAGTGCCGAGCTGGCCCCTTAAGTATTAGGGGAAGGTATTTGATGCCGTGTAGATCATCACCGCCAGCCATGTGAATGTGGAGAAGAAAATCTTCAATCCATATTGCAGGATCTGTTGTGTCGTCGTATGATTCAATGTTCATAGGTTTAGACCCCTCTAGGAACTGGTGCTCCATTACCTCATCGGTGAAGCATAGGGGGTGTGCGGTGCCTCTTTATCGGGCCATGTCACGACGCAGTACGGATGAAGTCCATATGCGATTTTCGGCCCGGGCGTGTGTAACGCCCTCGATGCGGCTATATCTCCCACGTGTCGGAGCACGACTTAGAGGCATAACCGCATTGAAAGCAATGTCGCAAGTGAGGTAATCTTCACACAACCCATGTAATACATAAGGGAAAGAGATACATAGTTGGCTTACAGTCGCCACTTCACACAATACATAAATAAACATCCATCATTCAAATTACACTCAAGGTCCGACTACGGAACCAAAATGAAAGAAGACTACCCCAAATGCTACACAGATCCCCGAATCACCCCAACTGGGCTCCACTACTGATCATCAGGAAAAGACACATAGTAACGGCCACGTTCCTCGTCGAACTCCCACGTGAGCTCGGTCGCGTCATCTGCACTGGCATCGTTGGCACCTGCAACTGTTTTGGTAGAATCTGTGAGTCACGGGGACTCAGCAATCTCACACCCGCGAGATCAAGTCTATTTAAGCTTATAGGTAGGGTAAAAGGTATGAGGTGGAACTGCAGCAAGCGACTAGCATATATGGTGGCTAACATACGCAAATGAGAGCGAGAAGATAAGGCAAAGCACGGTCGATGAACTATGATCAAGAAGTGATCCTAGAACAACCTACGTCAAGCATAACTCCAACACCGTGTTCACTTCCCGAACTCCGCCGAGAAGAGACCATCACGGTTACACACGCGGTTGATGTATTTTAATTAAGGTCAACATCGGGTTTGCTACAACCAGACATTAACAAATTCCCATCTGCCACATAACCGCGGGCACGGCTTTCGAAAGTTCAAACCCTGCAGGGGTGTCCCAACTTAGCCCATGATAAGCTCTCGCGATCAACGAAGGATATTCCTTCTCCCCGGGAAGACCCGATCAGTCTCAGAATCCCAGCTACAAGACATTTCGACAGTAATAAAACAAGTCCAGCAAAGCCGCCCGGATGTGCCGACAAATCCTGATAGGAGCTGCACATATCTCGGTCTTAGGGCACACCGGATTGTCCAAACTTCCGGTAGGCGAAACCCAGAGTTGCCCCTGGTGGCCACCGGCGGCTGACGTTTTGGACCAGCACTCACGACAAGCACTGGCCCGGGGGGGTAAAATAAAGATGACCCTCGAGAGCGCGACTCCCAAGGGAAAAAGGGCTAGGTGAGGCAAATGGTAAAACCAAGGTTGGGCCTTGCTGGAGGAGTCTTATTCAAAGCGAGCTGTCAAGGGGGTCCCATAAATCACCCGTCCGCGTTAGGGACGCAAAATCCGGGAACATAATACCGATATGACGGAAACTAGGGCGGCAAGAGTGGAACAAAACACCAGGCATAAGGCCGAGCCTTCCACCCTTTACCAAGTATATAGATGCAGTAATTAAATAAGAAATATTGTGATATCCCAACAAGTAAACATGTTCCAACAAGGAACAACATCTCCATGTTCCAACAAGGAACAAAGTTCATCTTCACCTGCAACTAACAACGCTATAAGAGGGGCTGAGCAACGCGGTAACATAGCCAAACACCGGTTTGCTAGGACAAGGTGGGTTAGAGGCTTGGTTTGACAATATGGGTGGCATGATATAGCAAGTGGTAGGTATCGCAGCATAGGCATAGCAAAAGAGCGAGCAACTAGCAAGCAAAGATAGAAGTGATTTCGAGGGTATGGTCATCTTGCCTTCAAGGTTCTCAGAGTTGTCGAAAGCTTGGTCCTCGCAAGCGTTCTCAACAGGTTCCTCGGTCACGTACTCGTCTCACGGCTCTACCCAAGGCAAGAACACAAGCAAAGTAACAACTATCAACCACGATGCAATGCGCAAACAATATGATGCAAAACATGGCATGATATGCGAGATGTGATATGCAATGCATATGCGTGCTCCGGAAGGACAAAGATGAACAAGGCATAATCTTAGAAAACCAAGTATTCCACTGGAAAGGTGAGATGATTTCGGTTGAAATCGATATAAAGATCACCGGAATCGGATGCACGGTTTGCAAATGACAAGCAAAACAAGAATGACAAGATTCTGCCATTAACAGCATGATTCTATTTAGCAAGCAACAAGGATATAAGCTACTACATCCAAACATAACAGAAAAGCATATGGTAGTGATCTACTCAAGATTCTTGACAAAAGATGAACACTGAGCTATGGCTAAATCACACCACAACAGGTTCAAACAAGCATGGCAAAAGTGCAAAAGATAACAGGTTCACAGACTTAGTGAAAATAACAACATGCCAGAAATTAACATCAGGATGACATGTTTAGAGCAAGGAAACAACATGCTACGTGAACAGGACATAGCAAGATATCACATGGTCTGAATCTACGCAAAGCACTTAACAAAAGTCCCTTACTGACCATAAGCCAAAAGGGATAAGAAAATACAATAACACCCATGTCAATTAAGCAAGTTTCGTTACAGTTTTCAGACTTAGCAGAAAACTGGATATGTCAAAAACAGATAACAAGTAGACATGTTTACGAGCTCGATGCACTCACTACAGAGCATTGCATTAAAAACTAAGAATACAACCATCAATAAGACATGTCATAGAAGCTAGACATGGCAAGAATAACATAATAGCATGCAAAGCTCAACTACAACAAGCTTGGCAAAATCGAATAACATGTAAACAATCTGCCAGGAAACATTTTATAGCAAAAGTAGAGCTCGATTGACTCAAGCTATTGCACTCCATAATTACAAAAAAAGGCATGTATGGATAGAGCAAATCCATATGTTCAAAACACCCTTACTGATCATGCTCAAAAGAGGCATAGATCTCTCCGAAACAACATGAACACATGGCATAAAAATAACAGCAGGAATAACTTAGTGAAATTACCAAGTCCCTGAAATCAGCAACATTATGATCCCTAGTTTGCATGCTTGTGCTAGTCACCACAAAGATCACAAAAATACATGGCAAACACGCCTGGAAAGATAGCATGGCATATTACAAAACACATGTAGGACTCAACTTCATAGGGTGCACACATCAATCATGGCAAAAATGACAAAAGTGCATCTACTGAAACAGATCTGAAACTAACATCACATATCCCTCTTCTAACAGCACTTAGGGCATCAAGCTGAGCTCAAATGAAACTGATGCAATGATATGAAATGATGTACTCAACGAGGCGAACAATTTGATATACTACACGACCAAAACAGAGCCACAGATGCAGGGTTATGGTGCGATGAACCTGGCATGATTATGCAAAAGTTAGGGGACGGGAAAATTCGGGAGGGGGAGAAAGTCAACCTCCTCAGATCTCAGATCTGGATCGGCCGGAGCGGGGCGGCGGGCGCGCGAAGGACGCCGGGGCGGCGGGCAGCGCGGCGCCTTGCGCGCGGAGGCGGCGGGGCCGCGGGGCGCGGGGACGAACGGCGGCGACGGGCACTCGCCGGCGCGGGGGCGCTCGCGCGGGCGGCGCGGGGCGGATCGGGCCGGGCGGGACCGCCCCGGGCCGAGCGGGCCGGCGGCGGAGGGAGGAGAGAGAGGATGAGGTGGCTGCGCGGGATTGGGTGCGGGCGGCGGCGCTGGTGACGTGTCGGCCTGCCATTGGCCGGACCGACGTGGAGGGGAGCGGCGGACATGTCCGGCCGTCGGCGGACGCGTCCGGCGGCGCGGGGAGAGGCTAGGCTAGGGTTGGGACTGTGGGAAAAAATCCGAGGGGAGCACATATTTATAGGTAGGAGGAGCTAGGAGGCTCCAAATGGAGTGCGGTTTTCGCCCACACGATCGTGATCGGACGACCGAGAGTATGGAGATGACTTAGATGGGTTTTGGGCCACTTTGAAGGGGTGTTGGGCTGCAACACACACGAGGCCTTCTCGGTCCCTCGGTTAACCGTTGGAGTATCAAACGAAGTCCAAATGATACGAAACTTGACAGGCGGTCTACCGGTAGTAAACCAAGGCCACATGTCAAGCCTCGGTCCATTCCGAGAATGTTTAACACCCGCACACGAAAATAGGTAAAAGGGGACGCCGGAGGACGTAGGAGCGCCGGATTGCAAAACGGACAACGGGGAAAATGCTCGAATTCATGAAACGAACACGTATGAAAATGCGATGCACATGATGACATGATATGAAATGCAGATGATGACATGGCAAAGAGCAACACGCAAGCAAATGACATGGCAACGACGACGAATAACTAGCGGACATCTGGCGCATCGAATCCGGGGCGTTACAACACTCCACCACTATGAGAGGATCTCGTCCCGAGATCTAAGAATGGCACCGGAGAGAAATGGAAGAACAAGAGGTAAAACAATGTTGCTTCTTTGACAAACGAGTGAAACCAAAGAACCTTGAGAGGTTGAACAAACTAAAAGAACGAAAACAACGAAGATGAACAAAGTTGAAAACACTCCGTTAAAAAAGAGGAACATGGGATATGACGAGAACCCAACGGATTAGTGATAAGATGGATATTGAAACCACTCCGGTTAAAACTAGATAGAGAAGGAATAAGATTGATATAATTTGGGCAGCACTCCGACTGAAAATGGAAGGGATTTGAACATGATCTTGATAAGATAAGAGGATACTTGCTGAAATTAACAACACACTGCCTCCGGAACTATTAAAAGAATGGCACAAGGGGTAAGAAAGATTTCAAACAGCACTCCGGTTGAGAAGGGGGGCAAAACTTGCTAAGATGATAGAACTTGAATGGAGGACACGACACTCCTGTTAAATGCATAAGCACGAAAAGAACACGATCCTGACAAAATAAGAAGATGGGTTGAAGAAAACATCACATGCCTCCGGAAGAAATAATAGAAAATAGCTCATTGGAATAAAAGAATGGAGAAGAAAATGACAACTTCTGCCACAAATGATCTTGGAGATCACCCTTCCCAGAAGGTTAGAACGGAGTTGTTGGAAAACCAACAACGAAACGAATAAGCTTGTAGCGGGCTTATGGAAACATCTCAAAATTATGAGGTTGGCTTCTGCCACCAACGGGAACAAATGATTGGATTGATATCAACAAGGAGACGAGAAACTTATTTCACCGGGAGGACAAATGAAGAACTTGGGTCATTTAAAAGCACCATAAATAGCAACAATCCTTAGGGAAAGCTTTAGGTGTAATATAACCCAAGATAACTCCAATGAAGAGATTGATGGATTTAAAATACCTCATTCATGACAACATATGAATCACGAAACATGAATGAAAATTGTCAAGAGTGATATAACGCCATCTCGAAGATAAGGTAGAAAGAATGCACTTCAGAATGCAAGATGAAGAATGCTTGGACTCCACAAAACAAAAAATGTATTGAGCACCATGTTTATTTTTAGAGTAACGCTTGGCTGATCTTAACTTCAAGAGAAAACTTGAAGAACAATTGAAGAATGAAAAGAATCCTTGATGAACCACTATGTAGAGCCTCCATGAAGAACTCCGATAATAAAAGGATGATAAAGACACGAGAAGTTGAAAACACAAGGTGAAGCCTTGTGATGATTTAGATGGAGCTTCGCGACGAGATAATGCGGAAAACTTGGAACTCCGGAAAGGAAAAAGATGAAGAATCTCGAACCGAGAAATGTGACATGATGAACAACTCTGGAAAGAAGAAACTAGATCACTTGGATGAAACCATAATAAGAATTACGTTATGCATATCCTTCACCAATTTAAATTGATGACAAGCAACGGATTTGGCATACTACTTATTCTCATAGAAAGGATTAAGATAGATATGGTGCAAGCTTGGGAAGGTATTGATGGAACCACCGGTGGAATTAGGAAACAACGAATGAATTAATATGATAACGAAGGAAGTGAAATCTTGAACGAAGCACCATAAGAATTGAAAATGAACGAAGAAAAAATAAAGAAACACCTGGAAGAATTGGAGAACGAATGAAGATACTTGAGAGAATTTAGATACAAGTGAACGCAGAGATCAAGAGCTGACTAGAGGATACTTGAACGATTCACCGGTAAGATTTGGAGAACGAGAGCTGAAAGCTGGAATGAATAATTATGACATGATGGCCTACGGAGGAAAGAAATGGGAACAACTCATGAAATGCTTCGGATGGGTAAAAAAAATTCTCACAATCGAAAACAATTATGAGAGGATGGCATCAAGCTTGAACTTCGCATCTTTGGAAGAACGGGTAAGGATTTAAGAGGAACTCCTCTTCGGTCTTCAAATGTTGAGAATGACGATGAGAAACACCACCATGAATTGTTGAGGCACTCCGGAATGACAATTAGAAAGACTGACGAACGATGAAAAGAATTTGAAAGATCTTGGAGAAAGACATTTGACTGATGATAATTCATTCTTACGTCAAACTTTGCAATGAATTTGAGAATAACTTCGTAAATAATTAGAAGAGTCAGGTAAGCTCCTGGAACCTGTGGGTTATGGGCCCACTCAAAAGACAACACCGTTGAACGATTGCTTGAAAGGGATATTGCACCGGTTGAATTAAATGGCTTGAATGAGGTAACACCCTCAAAAGAACTTGAGTGAATTGAGAATGGAAACTTGAATCTTCTGAGATATCTTCATCACTCCGGAACAATTGAATAGCGAGAAGTGGATGATTAAGAGGTGCACCGGTACAAGAAAAAACATTTGAAACGAGGAAAAGATATGATTGACAAAGCTTGAATTGAATCCATCGAAGAAGAAAAGAGAACGGAGAATGATAAACTTGAAGCTCTGTTAGAATCTTCATGAGAATCACCGGATAAGAAACATTGACGGAAAAAAATAGAGACTTCACAAGAATAAAATGGATACTTGATTAAGAAATTTGCGTCCTTGAAGAAATAAGGGTGGGAGGGCGGGAAAACAAAGACAACTTGGGGACGGGTGCAATGGATACCGTTGAGAAAACCAAGAATTGGTCTTGCACAAATTGAAAGGATCGGGTTAACTTGAAGAGAAATCACGCCGGTTGGAAAAGATTGAAAAGACAACCTTGATGATCAAGAAGGATTAGTATTCCCATAGAAATATGAGAACACCGCTTAGAATAAGGTATGGAATCAAGATTTGACTTCGAAGCAACTCGAATACCACAAATAAAACAAAACAAAGGATTTGGCTTGCAGAATAAGTCGGAAACAAACATATGATAGATCCCATATCGTATCATGTGTCTGTTGGAAAGATATCCTACGAGATACTTGAATTCCCACTTATAAACTCCTGAAACTTTCTGGTTATGCAATCAGGTGTTGGGGATACAAGGGACACAAAATATATCACCCGAACTAACAATACCTAGATCCAGCTGTATCCATCCTTCAACACATAACCAAGAAACCTTCGGAAATCGTCTATCTCAACCTTCGAAAAGCATCCGTTATACGAGTTATGGCAATACTCCCGCACTCGCCTCAGTACTGGGCTATCAGGGTTATATCACCAACAACTGTACAAAAGAGATTTTCGATGTCGGCGTACTAAACTCAGGTATTCCAGAACTGCAACGATAAAATTATGATGAAAACACCTCGGAGCTCAACTCCCCGGGACACTTCCACTAAACCCCTACTGACAGGAGGCACCAAGACAATGTTGTCATCACAAAACCATTGGAACGATTCTAAGATACCCGCGTGATCCTAAAAAAATTAGTGAAATTTGAGAAGAGAAGAGTCAAAACTCTACGCCAGGATGCCTTACCAGAGCGATGAGGAGACTGGGAAGTAAAAAGAATTCCTAAACTCTCCGATACATATAACCCTAAGACTCAAAACATTTTTCTAGACACAACTCGGCCACTAAAAACGATAAATCAGTGGGGGCTCCTAAGGTCGGGGAAGGCTCTGATTACCAACTTGTAACGCCCTCGATGCGGCTATATCTCCCACGTGTCGGAGCACGACTTAGAGGCATAACCGCATTGAAAGCAATGTCGCAAGTGAGGTAATCTTCACACAACCCATGTAATACATAAGGGAAAGAGATACATAGTTGGCTTACAGTCGCCACTTCACACAATACATAAATAAACATCCATCGTTCAAATTACACTCAAGGTCCGACTACGGAACCAAAATGAAATAAGACTACCCCAAATGCTACACAGATCCCCGAATCACCCCAACTGGGATCCACTACTGATCATCAGGAAAAAACACATAGTAACGGCCACGTTCCTCGTCGAACTCCCACGTGAGCTCGGTCGCGTCATGTGCACTGGCATCGTTGGCACCTGCAACTGTTTTGGTAGAATCTGTGAGTCATGGGGACTCAGCAATCTCACACCCGCGAGATCAAGTCTATTTAAGCTTATAGGTAGGGTAAAAGGTATGAGGTGGAACTGCAGCAAGCGACTAGCATATATGGTGGCTAACATACGCAAATGAGAGCGAGAAGAGAAGGCAAAGCACGGTCGATGAACTATGATCAAGAAGTGATCCTAGAACAACCTACGTCAAGCATAACTCCAACACCGTGTTCACTTCCCAAACTCCGCCGAGAAGAGACCATCACGGTTACACACGCGGTTGATGTATTTTAATTAAGGTCAACTTCGGGTTTGCTACAACCGGACATTAACAAATTCCCATCTGCCACATAACCGCGGGCACGGCTTTCGAAAGTTCAAACCCTGCAGGGGTGTCCCAACTTAGCCCATGATAAGCTCTCGCGATCAACGAAGGATATTCCTTCTCCCCGGGAAGACCCGATCAATCTTGGAATCCCGGCTACAAGACATTTCGATAGTAATAAAACAAGTCCAGCAAAGCCGCCCGGATGTGCCGACAAATCCTGATAGGAGCTGCACATATCTCGGTCTCAGGGCACACCGGATTGTCCAAACTTCCGGTAGGCGAGACCCAGAGTTGCCCCTGGTGGCCACCGGCGGCTGATGGTTTGGACCAGCACTCACGACGAGCACTGGCCCGGGGGGGTAAAATAAAGATGACCCTCGAGAGCACGACTCCCAAGGGAAAAAGGGCTAGGTGAGGCAAATGGTAAAACCAAGGTTGGGCCTTGCTGGAGGAGTCTTATTCAAAGCGAACTGTCAAGGGGGTCCCATAAATCACCCGACCGCGTTAGGGACGCAAAATCCGGGAACATAATACCGATATGACGGAAACTAGGGCGGCAAGAGTGGAACAAAACACCAGGCATAAGGCCGAGCCTTCCACCCTTTACCAAGTATATAGATGCATTAATTAAATAAGAAATATTGTGATATCCCAACAAGTAAACATGTTCCAACAAGGAACAACATCTCCATGTTCCAACAAGGAACAAAGTTCATCTTCACCTGCAACTAACAACGCTATAAGAGGGGCTGAGCAACGCGGTAACATAGCCAAACACCGGTTTGCTAGGACAAGGTGGGTTAGAGGCTTGGTTTGACAATATGGGTGGCATGATATAGCAAGTGGTAGGTATCGCAGCATAGGCATAGCAAAAGAGCGAGCAACTAGCAAGCAAAGATAGATGTGATTTCGAGGGTATGGTCATCTTGCCTGCAAGATTCTCAGAGTTGTCGAAAGCTTGGTCCTCGCAAGCATTCTCAACAGGTTCCTCGGTCATGTACTCGTCTCCCGGCTCTACCCAAGGCAAGAACACAAGCAAAGGAACAACTATCAACCACGATGCAATGCGCAAACAACATGATGCAAAACATGGCATGATATGCGAGATGTGATATGCAATGCATATGCGTGCTCCGGAAGGACAAAGATGAACAAGGCATAATCTTGGAAAACCAAGTATTCCACTGGAAAGGTGAGATGATTTCGGTTGAAATCGATATAAAGATCACCGGAATCAGATGCACGGTTTGCAAATGACAAGCAAAACAAGAATGACAAGATTCTGCCATTAACAGCATGATGCTACTTAGCAAGCAACAAGGAATTAAGCTACTGCACCCAAACATAACAAAAAAGCATATGGTAGTGATCTACTCAAGATGCTTGACAAAATATGAACACTGAGCTACGGCTAAATCACACGACAACAGGTTCAAACAAGCATGGCAAAAGTGCAAAAGATAACAGGTTCACAGACTTAGTGAAAATAACAACATGCCAGAAATTAACATCAGGATGACAGGTTTAGAGCAAGGAAACAACATGCTATATGAACAGGACATAGAAAAATATGGCATGGACTGAATCTACGCAAAGCACTTAACAAAAGTCCCTTACTGACCATAAGCCAAAAGGGACAAGAAAATACAGTAACACCCATGTCAATTAAGCAAGTTTCGTTACAGTTTTCAGATTAGCAGAAAACTGGATATGTCAAAAACAGATAACAAGTAGACATGTTTACGAGCTCGATGCACTCACTACAGAGCATTGCATGAAAAACTAAGCATACACCCATCAAGAAGACATGGCATAGAAGCTAGACATGGCAAGAATAACATAATAGCATGCAAAGCTCAACTACAACAAGCTTGGCAAAATCGAATAACATGTAAACAGTCTGCCAGGAAACATTTTATAGCTAAAGTAGAGCTCGATTGACTCAAGCTATTGCACTCCATAATTACAAACAAAGGCATGGATGGATAGAGAAAATCTATATGTTCAAAACACCCTTACTTATAATGCTCAAAAGAGGCATAGATCTCTCCGAAACAACATGAACACATGGCATAAAAATAGCAGCAGGAATAACTTAGTGAAATTACCAAGTCCCTGAAATCAGCAACATTATGATCCCTAGTTTGCATGCTTGTGCTAGTCACCACAAAGATCACAAAAATACATGGCATACACCCTTGGAAAGATAGCATGGCATATTACAAAACACATGTAGGACTCAACTTCATAGGGTGCACACATCAATCATGGCAAAAATGACAAAAGTGCATGTACTGAAACAGATCTGAAACTAACATCACATATCCCTCTTCTAACAGCATTTAGGGCATCAAGATGAGCTCCAATGAAGCTGATGCAATGAGATGAAATGATGTACTCATCAAGGCGAACAATTTGATATACTACACGCTCAAAACGGAGCCACAGATGCAGAGTTATGGTGCGATGAACCTGGCATGATTATGCAAAAGTTAGGGGACTTAGGAAAATTCGGGAGGGGGAGAAAGTCAACCTCCTCGGATCTCAGATCTGGATCGGCCGGAGCGGGGCGGCGGGCGCGCGAAGGACGGCGGGGCGGCGGACAGCGCGGCGCCTTGCGCGCCGAGGCGGCGGCCGGCGCTCCGGCGGGAGGCGCGACGGGCGGCGAGCGGGCGGCGGGGCCGCGGGCGCGAGAGGCGGTGGGGCCGCGGGGCGCGGGGACGAGCGGCGGCGGCGGGCGCTTGCCGGCGTGGGCGGCAGGCGCGGGGGAGCTTGCGCGGGTGGCGTGGGGCGGATCGGGCCGGGCGGGCCCGCCCCGAGCCGAGCGGGCCGGCGGCGGAGGGAGGAGAGAGAGGATGAGGTGGCTGCGCGGGATTGGGTACGGGCGGCGGCGCTGGTGACGTGTCGGCCTGCCATTGGCCGGAGCGACGTGGAGGGGAGCGGCGGACATGTCCGGCCGTCGGCGGATGCGTCCGGCGGCGCGGGGAGAGGCTAGGCTAGGGTTTGGACTGCGGGAAAATATCCGAGGGGGAGCACATATTTATAGGTAGGAGGAGCTAGGAGGCTCCAAATGGAGTGCGGTTTTCGCCCACACGATCGTGATCCGACGACCTAGAGGATGGAGATGACTTAGATGGGTTTTGGCCCACTTTGAAGGGGTGTTGGGCTGCAACACACACGAGGCCTTCTCGGTCCCTCGGTTAACCGTTGGAGTATCAAACGAAGTCCAAATGATACGAAACTTGACAGGCGGTCTACCGATAGTAAACCAAGGCCACATGTCAAGCCTCGGTCCATTCCGAGAATGTTTAACACCCGCATACGAAAATAGGTGAAAGGGGACGCCGGAGGACGTAGGAGCGCCGGATTGCAAAACGGACAACGGGGAAAATGCTCGGATTCATGAAATGAACACGTATGCAAATGCGATGCGCATGATGACATGATATGAAATGCAGATGATGACATGGCAAAGAGCAACACGCAAGCAAATGACATGGCAACGACGACGAATAACTAGCGGACATCTGGCGCATCAAATCCGGGGCATTACAGCGTGGTTATGCTTGTCGCGCCAGGCTTGATAGTCATCTTCTCGCGTCGGGGCATGCCCCCGCGATCCGTAGATTGATTTGTTCTGAGCTGATCTTTTTTCCAGGTCCTATCGTAGGTCATATGTGTATCCCTGAGCTGTTGTTTCTCTGTTTTACGGCAAGGTGGTGCTGGCTGGTGTTCGGCTTGAGTTGCCATTCTGTCCCGACCATGTGGTGGTCGGTCGGGTTCGTCAGCCGTGTTACGCGTGGGTGGTATAGGCTCCAGCGCCTCATCGTTGAATTGGGGTAGCAGCTTACGCTTCGGGTAACTCTTTGTTGGGCGTTTAGGCCGTATTCTTCGGCTGCCAGGACATTAGTCCATCTGTCGTTGAGCAGATCTTGGTCAGCTTGAAGCTTCTGTTGTTTCTTCTTTAGGCTTCTTGCCGTGACTATTATCCAGCGCTTAAAGCGCTCTTGTTCGAGGGGTTCCTCTGGAATGATAAAATCTTCGTCGCCGAGGCTCACGTCGTCCTCGAAGAGTGGTAGATAGTTGCTATCCTCCGAATCTTCGTTCACTGCTTGCTCGTCAGGGTCGATTTGCCCGTCCTCCTAATCATCCTGTTCGGATGTTGGTCCGATGGGGTCTTCTTGGTCTTCGGCGTTCTCCGGAGTATCATTGTTTCTGGTGCCGGTATTGCTGTCTTTTTCGCGACGCGATTTAGAGTGGCGCCGCTGACGTCGATGTTTCGGTGGTATCTCAGGAGGTTTATCCTCGACTGGGTCCTTCTCCTCATCGTCGTCGCCTTCTTTAGGTGCGTCCACCATGTACATGTCGTATGAGGAAGTGGCCGTCCAGCGTTCGGTGAACAGCGGATTTTGGGCTTGGTCCTCTCCGGCATCGTCATCCATACCGTCGATGTCTTTGGAGGAGTAGTCAAGCATGTCCAGGTTGGGCGCAATTCGGAAGTGGTTCCTCTGTGATGGCAAGGGATCGCATTAAGTCTAGAGCCTCGTTTAAGAGCGAGGTTTGGACGAGGACCGAAGTTCCCTGGCCGAGCTTGCATGACGCGGACTTCGAGGGTTCGCAGCTAGTGTCCGGAGAAGTGCCCGACTTTGTGATGACTGCCGGTGGCGCTATCATCTCCGGTTCTCTAGTGTTGAGCTCTATAGCCGCAGAGAGTCCGGCGGGCTCTAGACTCCTGTCTTTGGACCTGGTGACGCGCTCCAGATCTAAGGCTAGAGCGGTGGTTGAAGCCGCAAACCCTTAGAAGATCAAGTCTCCTCGGATATCAGCGACATAGTTCATATTGCCAAAACTGATTTGGTGACTAGGGGCATAGTTGTCGATGTGCTCCAGGTGGCCAACCGAGTTGGCGTGCAGTGTGAAGCTGCCGAATACGAAGATCTGGCCGAGGACAAAAATCTCCTTCCCGGCAGCATTGTTGTAGATGATCGATGGAGCCATCGAGCCTTTCGACGACGACAGAGTCGAACTCTCAATGAATGCACCAATGTCGGTGTCAAAACCGGCAGATCTCGGGTAGGGGGTCCCGAACTGTGCGTCTAAGGATCGAGGGTACCATGAGGCAGGGGACACAATGTTTACCCAGGTTTGAGCCCTCTTAATGGAGGTAATACCCTACTTCCTGCTTGATTGACTTTGATGAGTATAGGGGTTACAAGAGTTGATCTACCCCTAGATCGTAATGGCTAAACCCTAGATGTCTAGCCGGTATGATTGTGATTGCCTCTACGGACTAAACCCTCCGGTTTATATAGACACCGGAGGGGGCTAGGGTTGTACAGAGTCGGTTTACACAGAAAGGAATCTTCATATCCGCACGCCAAGCTTGCCTTCCATGCCAAGGAGAGTCCCATCCAGACACGGGGGATGCCTTCTATCTTGTATCCTCGCAGCCCACCAGTCCGGCCCATGTTACATAGCCCGGACGCCCGAGGGCCCCCTAGTACAGGACTCCCTCACCCGTTGTTTCTGTGAAAATTGGAGATCATTGTTATCATGGCTTATGTGATGTGGGTGCTAGTGTGAGTGCAATTCCTTATACCTTATATAAAGAGATTATGAATGATATTGCACCTGCTGAGATAGAAGATATTGATGTTACTATTAAGCTTGCCAATAGAGATACTATATCACTAATTGGGATTGTTAGAGATGTTGAAGTTTTGTGTGGGAAGATAAAATATCCTACTGATTTTCATATTCTTGCTTCCCCACAAGATAATTTTTGTCCCATTATATTTGGTAGGCCTTTCTTGAATACTGTTAATGCTAACATAGACTGCAAGAAAGATATTGTTATTATTGGTCTAGGGGATATGTCTCATGATTTTAATTTCTCTAAATTTCGTAAACAACCCCATGATAAAGAATTGCGTAGTAAGGATGAAATTATTTGTCTTGCTTCTATTACCGTGCCTCCTAATGATCCTTTAGAACAATATTTGCTAGACCATGAAAATGATATGTTTATGAATAAAAGAAGGGAAATAGATGAAGTATTCTTTAATCAGGGACCTATTTTGAAACACAATTTGCCTGCTGAAATCCTTTGGGATCCTCCTCCACCTAAGGGTGATCCCGTGTTTGAGCTTAAACAATTACCTGATACTCTGAAATATGTGTATCTTGATGAAAAGAAGATATATCATGTTATTATTAGTGCTAACCTTTCATAGCATGAAGAAAAGAAATTATTGAAAACTCTGAAGAAGCACCGTGTCGCTATTGGATATACTCTTGATGATCTTAAGGGCATTAGTCCCACTCTACACTACTAGGAAAATGCTTATAGGTAGAAGTTTACCAGTAGCGTTTGTTTATGCCCCCACGCTACTAGTAGTTAGTAGTAGCACTGGATAGAAAGAGCGCTACTAGTATACATTAGCAGCAGTGCAGGTTTCCTTGGAGCACGCTACTACTAAATGATTTTCACCATGCCTCCTTAACATGCCATAGTAATAGCGAGTTGTATAAAAACCATGCTACTACTAAGTTAACAGTAGTAGCCCAAGTGTATCGCCCCACGCTATTACTATGGATAGACTGGGTCAGCTGGTGTATCCCACTTAGTAGCAGCGTTGCACTCGTGCCCCTGTGCTACCACACAGTCGCACCGCACCGCGTGTGTTCTCTCTCCTCTCTTATCCCTTTCAATCCCACACCTCGCCCAATCTTTCCCACACCACCGCTCCTCCCAATCCCGCCGCCGATGCCTCCTCCGCCCCGAAACAATGGCGACAGGGACGCCGACGCCCTCGCCCGCCTTCCACCTTCCCCAGCTCGTCTTCTCGCCGGTCAATTTGGAGGAGCCTCCTTTCGCGCGCCACCGTGGTTCGGCTGCGGCGACCACCAGAGGTCCGCCGCCGGAAGGAGCTCCCTCCTTCTCCACCACAAGGCACCAGCAGAGGAGGATGACTCCTCCTTCCACCCTAGCCACGGCGTCCAACCTCTAACGCCGCCTGAAACCCTAGCCCAAATCCGGCAGAGGTGCAGTAGCATGAGATCCCCTCCAAAAGTAGCATCTTCTTCTTCCTCTGTTTCTTCTTCTTCCCTGGATCTGATGCTTGTGCGTGTACACGTGGTTGTGTGCAGGCAGTTGAAGGAAGGGGTGGGCCATGGAGAAGCTGCAAGGGCCACATCGAGCGTGCACACAAACCGCTGTCCCTCGGAGGGCGCCTCGCTGCTGGGGCTCGCCAACTACGCGGACGAGGAGGAGGATGATCATGGGGGGCGAGGGGGCACGCGAACGGCCGGCCCCGCGAGGAGGAAGAGGAGGAGGACGAGAGGAGGGCTCTGAGAAGGTGACCCATGCAGGTCGAGCTGCGCCGGGACTGCCCCTACCTCAACACCGTCAATCGACTGGTATGAAATTCTCTGGCACTGGCATTTGACATGTCGATTCAGTTGCAATTCCCTGCTATTTGATGGGGATAATGCTAGTCTGAGGCTTCTGGTTCTGTGCACAGCTCTAAAATCATCTGAGATCTCTCAAACGTGCTCACAGTAGTTTAAGTATTAGCCGTTGATATGGTGTGACTATATACTCAGCTCAAGAACATGTAGAAATGTAGAGCTGGAGCTTGGTGCTTAGGCATTTAATTTGTTATACTACCTTCCCAGTGAATTCCAGCAGCGGTGCCTCTTCATTTTGAGCAGTGATGTAGCCTTTATTGGTTAACTAGTGCTTTGTTTGTGCTAGTACCTCACGATGCCATCCTTGTATATGCACAAAAGGAATTATTCAGCCCGCTAATTGTTGATATTTGAAAGGGGAACATGGCAATGTGTTTCTAAGGGAGCTTCACTGCCGGTGCGTCTTTGTGCGGGTGTGCAACATACCTTCCTGCTTCCACGGTTGTTTCGTCGGCCAAACATCCTGACAGTTTATTTCCCATAACTTGATCTTGTTTGATGCATTCTTTGATGAGGCTGCCGGTTTTAACCTCCTTAAGAAAAAAACTGAATCTTTTGTTGTTTATGTTTGATGTAGGAGCCGCTTGAGAAGAGGCGGTTTGGGGTGTTTAGGGATTGTATGTATGGGGGCATTGAAGGCGTTCCTCTACTCGCTAACTGGAGGAGGATCGTGAAGCTTCAACTGATTGGCAGATTAACGACATGGCTCTCCAAGCAACAAAATCAGTTCAACAACACTCTTGGTTCCACTTTCTTGCTTATTGGTCAGATTCTGAATCTAGATTCTGCTATTTTGGTTCATATTCCATTGATGTGGTACGCTGCATCTACATTGATGCATCAACTCTGCTCCATAAATATGGATGCAGAGTGTTTGCTGGCAGTTTTCTTCGCTAGTTTTGTGTTGCCATTGCTCCCAGTCACCAGATTTCAAACTTAATGGTCAATACTTATCCATCAAATTAAAAATTTCTACAAGTGTTGCAATCTCTATGCAAAGATAAATAATGTCTGCCTGAGATTTGGATGTCTCTGATCTTAAATTATTTGGATTCCAGTAGTATGTTATTGATGTACTGATTCTCCTACTGGAGTTAGCATATATTGTTGTATAAATTTAACTGTTTAAGAGCACATTAATTGCGCTAATGAAGAAATTAGGATAGAGGAACTCAGAATTTATTAAAGTTTGAAAAAACTGCATGATAGTTTCTTCTTTTTGTTGGTCTGCAATTGCTGCTCCTGTTGGATTGTTTTCCCATTTTGATCCCCATGCACATGCTATTATTTGATACTAAAATACCAGGGAGAAACCGGCGCAGCAAAGCGCATGATCTCTTCTAGTTTTATTGTTAATCATGCTATGTTCCAAACTCCTTTTTATTCTTCTCATATGATATTGTTCATCTTTTGTTTTCTGTCCTGATGCCTGATGTATTTACAGTAGTTATGTTCTAAATTTAGTGTTTCTTGAACATGGTCAGGAACTCAAGCATTGGATGCTGGCAAAATAGAAGTTCCTTCACCAAAGGAAGAAAGTAATTCCACTGATTCCAGGATTTGTGAGTTCCGAGTAGTATTCTATTTATAGACCTTGTGGTCGATCATTTCACTGTTTCTTAGTTGGTTGTGTTGCTGATCCCTTTGAAACTTTCTATTTTTGGATCATTGGACCAGTTCGAGTTATCCTAAGTTCCAGCCCTAATAACAAAGCATATTCCTAAGGATCATGTCTAGCAAGCCCAACAAAACTAATAGGTCACACATGGACAGGTGGCGGCGGCGACGACAACGACATCAACACGGGGCTGCAGCGATGACGATGGAGATATCGACATCGACAAGGGGCTGCGGCGGCAACGATGACGATGGCATCGTCAAGGTGTTGTGGCGGCAGCGATGATGACGGCATCATCACTGTGTCGCAGCGGCGGGGACGACAGTGGCATCATCATGGTGTTGCGGCAGCAACGACGACGACGACATCAACACGGGGTTGTGGAGGCGTCGACGCCGATGACCTATACGCGTGGCGTATATTGTATATATGTATTAATTATCTATATTAGATATGTATGATTGACTGTATGCATAACAAGTACGTATTGTGAAATGCATGCATGTGAGTAGTATGAAATGTATGTCTAAACTGGAATAAGTAGATTATTATTTTATTTAAATCATAATTTGTTACTAGTAGCATGGGTGTATTATAGATGCGCTACTACTATTCCGTTAGTAGTAGCGCGAGTTGAAATAGTAGTAGCGTGGGGCACAAGCGCTACTACTATGTCTGTTTATTAGTAGCATGGGGTAAAACACGCGCTATTGCTAAAAAATAGCTATAGCGTCATAGCAGTAGCGTGGGAACCTGCGCTACTGGTAGTCCAAAAACCAATGCTACTAGTAAGGTTTTCCCTAGTAGTGTTATGTCAGCACAAAATTAAATTGGAGAAAGATGTTAAACCAGTTGTTGATCATCAACAACGGTTAAATCCTAAGATGAAAGAAGTGGTAAGAAATTAAATACTAAAGCTTCTGGAGGCAGGTATAATTTATCCTATTGTTGATAGTCAATGGGTAAGTCCCGTTCATTGTGTCCCTAAGAAGGGACGTATTACTGTTGTTCCTAATGATAAGAATGAATTGATTCCTCAAAGAATTGTTACAGGTTATAAAATGGTAGTTGATTTATGAAAATTAAACGAATCTACTAGAAAAGATCATTACCCTTTGCCTTTTATTGATCAAATGCTAGCAAGACTATCTATACATACACATTTTTGCTTTCTAGATGGTTATTCTAGTTTCTCTCAAATACATGTTTCAAATGCTAGAAAGCACGTCCCAGCTGTCGCCGCCTCGCCTGGCTTCGACACGCGTCCGAGATGACGAGGTGATGCTGCGCCATGTTGGTTGGCTGCTGGGCTAGCGCGGTGGTGGAGCCTTCGCGAAGGCCTGCATGCCACCACGCAGGTGCTTGCTGGGTCGGTGTAGAGGCCGCTCGTTGCCACGCAGGTGCCTGCCCAGCTGGTTGAGCTAGCAACTACGTGGGGACAGCGGTGGAACCTTGGCAGGCGCGGGCCTGGTTGTGGCCCCGCTGATGTTCTCGGCAAGGGTCTTGCCAGGGGCCCGACAAGGGTCTTGCCGTGGCACTGCGGTTGTCCTCGGCAAGGCGCTTGTCGGGGTCTTGTGGATTCCCTCGGCTAGGATCCTGCCGAGGGTCCTCGTCCTCTGGTCCTCATCTGATCTTGTGTACCTACGATCTTCACAAAGATCTGCATGCCACCATGGAGGTGCCTCCCGAGCCCTGGTCCCGATGTGGTTGAGGGCGTTGGAACCCTTAGGCTCAAGGAAGGCGCGCTCCGTTGGCGTCAGGCAAGTTGCCCCGGCAAGGCCCTTGCCGGTGCTGCGGAGGCCGCCCCGGCAAGGGCCTTGCCGGGGGGTCCACCTCGCCCTATTGCTCTTTGTGTTTTTGGTCTTGGCGTTGCCTTGGTTGTCTTTTGCTTCGGCTTCTCTCCGGCTTCCCTCCTCTGCCCTGCTAAGTGTGGCTGCCGCGCGCGGCTCTGACTGCCCGTGCACTAGTAAAGGGGTCAAAAGGAGAGCCCGTACTTTTGTACACCGACAGGAGCCCCCGGGTCTGGGCCTCACATAAGCGCGACGCGTTGTTGGGCCAGGCCCAGAACGGTGCGCGGGTAGGCGGGGTGGATTTTTACCGTAGTAATTGATTCGTCCGCTGTGCTTCCCCACGATCCGCGTTGAAAGCGCGACGTGGGGGTCATGCGTGGGGAGGTCTCCGCACGCATGCGTCACATCGTAGTAAATGGGAAAGGAGGCGGCCCGCACCTTACTCGTAAAAAGGAATAACCACAGGTGCGCTGCTCAGTTACCCTTGCGTCTTCTTCAATCTCGGAACCGCCATCCCCTTCTCCTTTCTACCCAAGCTTTCGTCTTTCCTCACCGCCGCCGCGTCTTCGCCGTCCTCTGTATTCTGCTTCTCGCAGCAACCATGGCCCCCAAAACCAGCAACAAAGGCAAGGGAGTGGCCAGGGACACCGGGGCGACGGAACCGCCGGAGAGCGAGTTGGCAGCGCGGCGGATGCAGCTCGCATACTTCCCCACGATGGTCGACGTGTTCAAACTTCGGGGCTGCTTCAAGCCCCTATGGGGGTGTAAGACGGGGGGGAGACGACGGGGCATCCAGCCACGCGCGTCATCCCCGCCAATTGTGCCGAGGCCGCCCCGAATCGGTCCCCGTTCTTCGTTGATTACTGTTCTTGCGGCCTCTGCCCCCCTTTCTCCGATTTCTTCAATGATATCATGCACACATTTGGCTTCCACCTTCTGGATTTTACCCCAAATGTCGTGGCGTGCATGGCTCTTTTCGCCCATCTTTGCTAGGGCTTCCCCGGAGTTGTCCCCAACACGACGCTCTTCCGCCATTATTTTTACCCTCGCATCCAAAAGAGAGGCGCCATCTCTGGTTGCGTCGCCTGGATCCCAAGGTCCAAAGGGACGTACCCGGAGGGCGCCCAGAAGGAGAGGTGGGAAGAATGGCGGGCCCGGTGGTGCTGGATTGAGGAGGACGACCCACAAGAGTTCTGCCAGGTCCGCTAGGCGCCACCGGTTCGTAGGAACGACTGGGCGACGTCGATGCCCAGGATGACAAGCTCAAGATCGCCACCACCAGGATCCACCGCCTCACCGGTGTTGGGCTTACCCTGGAGATGATTGGGGCGGAATTCCTCCGCCACCGAACCGCTCCTCTTCACAACAAGGGGAGGCCGGCATGGCTCTTCCAGAACGCGGATGACATCATGAGGCTTTGCCCTGGCCTAAACCACAACTTCACGGTGATGGGGCACGCCCACTTCTGCCAGCAGATCTTTCAGCTCGATGTGAAACGCGACGGCAGGGCCGAGAGGTCCGGCAAGGCTGTTGTTGGTGTCAAAACCGGCGGATCTCGGGTAGGGGGTCCCGAACTGTGCGTCAAGGCCGGATGGTAACAGGAGACAAGGGACACGATGTTTTTACCTAGGTTCGGGCCCTCTAGATGGAGGTAATACCCTACTCCTGCTTGATTAATATTGATGATATGGGTAGTACAAGAGTAGATCTACCACGAGATCAAGGAGGCTTAACCCTAGAAGGTAGCCTATGGTATGATTGTGTATGAAGATGGTTGTCCTACGGACTACAACCCTCCGGTTTATATAGACACCGGATAGGGTTAGGGTTACACAGAGTCGATTACAATGGTAGGAGATCTTGAGCATCCGCATCGCCTAGCTTGCCTTCCACGCCAAGGAAAGTCACATCCGGACACGGGACGAAGTCTTCAATCTTGTATCTTCATAGTCCAGGAGTCCGGCGAAGATATAGTCCGGCTACCCGAACACCCCCTAATCGAGGACTCCCTTAGTAGCCCCCGAACCAGGCTACAATGACGACGAGTCCGGCGCGCAAATTGTCTTCGGCATTGCAAGGCGGGTTCTTCTCCAAATTCGGTGTACCTGTACGAATAATGTCCGATTTTTGTAATGTAGCGCTCCTCGGCTTCCACGCCCAATAATGGTTGTCTTCCACGTGTTGAACGAATGCGAAAAGCCCGGGGCGTTTTTACATCCACACCCCTAGCCATATAAACGAGCCGCCTATTTAACGGGATGAGGATTTAGATCCAAACCGCATCTTCTCCTCTCCGCGAGTTATCATCAGAGCTCTCCCAGCTAAAGTCCATTCCAACATGGCCAGCCGTCGCAGCTCCTCCCCTCGCCCCTCCGGTCCTAAGCCCGGGGACTGGGAGAGTTGCACCATTCCGCATAGCGAGTTAGTGTCGCTTCAGGCCAAGGGATTTCTCCCCCAAGCGTACATGGTCCCGGTCCGAGCCGGTCTCGCCACCTATAATGGCGGAAAGCAAGCGGAGAGCGCCCCCAATCCTTCCAAAGGAGAGCGGGTATGCCTCGTCCCCTATCTGATAAGGGGACTAGGATTTCCAATTCATCCATTTCTCCGCGGGCTCCTGGAGTTTTACGGCCTCCAGCTGCACAATCTCACACCCGCCTCCGTATTACATATTGCGGGCTTCGTCGCCCTTTGCGAGCTATTTTTAGGCGTCGAAGCTCATTTCGTGCTGTGGAAGAAGATATTCTGCCTGGTGCCCCGTTCTCAAGAGGGGTCTATATACCAAGTGGGCGGAGCCGAAGTATGGCGCATCTCCGGGACCGGATACCTATCCGGAACCCCGAAGAAGGCGTCCGAGGACTGGCCTTTGGAATGATTTTACATAGACGACGTCCCGCTGCCGGACCCTATCCGGGCCGGTCTCCCTGATTTCAACAGTGCTCCATTGAAGAAACGCTTGAGCTGGCGTCCGCGGAGCTCTCAGAGAGAAAGCGACAGAGACGTCCTTTACCTGATGGGCCGGATAAGACTGTTGGCTCATTCCGGACTAACCATGATTGGAGTCATGGCCGCATGCATTATGCGAGGGGTGCAGCCGCTTCAATACAGAGGCCACCCCATGTGGGATTTCAATGGGGAGGATGACGCCACGCGTTACGGTCGTAAGGGGCCGGCCTCGGCTGCCGCCCTAATAAAGATTTTGTCCTCTTTGTACAAGGGAGAAAAGGAGGAGTTCCTCCGCGTTAACCCACAGGCCGGATTCACTATGTATGAACCTCCAAGTTGGGTAAGCGAACAATTGCGCTTGCCCATTTATTTTATACTTCCATGGTCAGTTACGTAGTCTGATGACTTCAATGCAGGAACTGCGACAGGAAGTGAAAGATATAAGTAGCCGCCCTCCACAACCCAAGGACCCAGAACGGTCCCTCAATCCGGACTCCGAAGAGGATCCGGACATATCGGTGGAGCTTGTCGACGGGGTGTTCCATCAGCTAAGCAAGGACAACACCTTGGTCGCTATTGTGGCTGATTACCCCGGGTTAATCCCGGCCTCCCAGGTGACAGAAACCGGAGTTTTTATTCCCTTGAGGGGGATTCCATTGTCACGTATTCCGGCGTTTCTAACAACAACCGTGTTTCACAGGGAAGATTTCCGAGGCGGGAGGCTAGCCGGCGAGGGGCCGCAGGGCCCCGTGGGGAAAAAAGAAATGTAGTCCGGACCGAGATGCCGGCGCAAAGGTATCACGCACCCTCCGTTTCCATGGTGTTATTCCGTCAGAGCATATTAACGTTCGTGCCTTATTCAGGACGAAGAGGCCTCGCCGGACTATATCCAGAGAGGCTGCCAATCGCGCCTCCACCAGCCAGGTTCCGGTGACTGGCCAGGAAGCGGAGGCGAGCACAAGGCGTGCACCGGACGCTCCTCTGACAGAGGATGCGGACAGGCTGTCTGCCACAAATTCTGAAGTGGAGAGTGCCATGAACCACAGGCGTCGCCGGACAGTTTTACGCGACGCTTATTTCTCCCAAGAGGCTTTAGATGCCTTTAATTCAGGAGATGCGTACCTCCGTGCCGCTCAAGATGGTCTAGCCAGAGCTACGGAGCAGTATGTAAAGGACATACGGGTAAGAAAATGCTGGTTTAAATATATATATACCAGTAGCCCCCGAGACTTGAAACAGTTAAAGTAATTGATTGAAGGATCATTTAATACACAGGTTCTTAGAGAGAAGAATATCGTACTGTCCTAGGAGCTGGAAAGGTGCAAGGCCCAATTAGAGGCCGCACTAGCCGCAGCAGGGGAGTCTAAAGAGACCCCCTCAGGTAAAATATACGTCGAAATATTAGTATTGTGCGGCTTTGATTGTCAATCTTGACAAATCATATTGCAGATGGCGCCAGACTCGATCCGGAAAAGCAACAACTCTTACGCCGGCCAAAGGCCGGTGAGAGTATGTTGACAAAGGTGAGGCGAGAGAAGAATGATCTTCAGGATGCTAACACCAAGCTGGACGTCGAACTTAAAGACGTTCGAGGCCAGCTGTCGGACTCCACGAAGGAGAATCAGCGACTTCGACGCAGCATATTTAGTAAGTGCTTGAACGAACCTTGCAAAAAAAAAGAGTTCGGCAAGGAAGTCGACTAACAGAGTAATGTCTGTAGGTATGCTCACAGGTCGTCCTGCAGAGGAGATGCCCGGTTCTACGGGTGACCTTCTTCCCGAACTCCTGCAACTGCACGAGCGAGGTCGACAGGCGATGCGAGGCATTGCCCAAGCCTTATGGCCTTCCCACTCCATGCCCGAGGGCCTTGGAGAGCTTGCGGAGAAGCTGAAGGGAGCTCGGCGGCTCTTCCGGTTGTGGAAGATATCAGCCTGTCGACAGGGCGCTAGGGAGGCCTGGGCCATGGTGAAGACCCGTTTTACGAAGTCTAACCCAAACCACATGGCCGAGGTCGGACCAGTGGGGCCTGACGGGAAGGAGATCCCTGTAAGCTTAGTATACGACCAAGTAGAATTGGCCGCAAAGTATTCCCAGCAGGATTGTAAATTAGACAGCCTGTTAGATGGTATAGAGGAGGAATACAATCAGTCAGAATGACTATGTAATTTATAATTGACATGTGTAATGCCTTCTAGCCGGATTGTAGATCGTTTGTCGCTGCCGACCTTTCCGCTTCGACCTCGGGACCTGACGGTCCGGAGTGTGTCCGAATACCATAGCGGTTATATAAGAACCGGGGTATGCATGGAGACCAGGCGTAGGGGTCATTAGTGCTTTATCAGACAAGTGCCCAACTAGTTATGTTATATTACATGGTTAGTAGGAAACATCTTCAAGAGAGAATAGTTCCGTTAGGGGTTCCTTTCGCTGGGGAGGCATGCCCTAAAGTGCATGTCCGGACTGCGTAAAAAGACGCAGGAAAAGCATCTGGGGGCGCGTAAAATTAGTAAAAAGATCATGTTTTAGTTCACCGGCCGAATATTCCCTTAAGAACGCTAGCTTTCGGCTTTACCCAGTCTGAGGTACACATCCGGCTGACCCGGCAGTAACAATCGCAGAGGTGCTCCCTTTACCTCCGAGCCGAACAACCGGGAACGTAGGGGTAAGCACAGGAGCCAGGCAACCCAGCTTGGCCAAAACTTAAGTCATATCGATGCATATAATGGTGAAGAAAAAGGTACATGCGGAAGTTTGACACATGTGTTGGGCGTGAAGCCCATATAAATAAGCTTTTGTTAAAGAAGCCCCCAGGTTAATGAGCGCGAGTGGCCCGTCACTTGATAAGCCTTTAAGGGCTATTAAAGAAAAGAAGGGAAGGGGAGAAATGTAAGACAGAAAATGTAAAAAATGGACAGAGGAGGGAGACGAACACAGAGTCCGGCGCTAGGCATAGAATTTCGTAGACGGGCTGCGTTCCATGGGTTCGGCTCGAGTCGGTTATCCGATGCATATCGCAAGCGGTACGCCCCACCGGTCAGGACTTGGTCAATTATGAAGGGACCTTCCCACTTCGGCTTGAGTTTGTCCTTCTTCTTGTCCGGCAAGCGTAGAACTAGTTCGCCGACATTGTAATTTTTGGCCCGTACTTCTCTGCTTTGATATCTTCGAGCTTGCTATTGATAAAATGCAGAACAGGCTTTTGCCATGTCGCGCTCCTCCTCCAAAGCGTCCAAACTGTCCTGCCGATCGAGCTCGGCTTCTCTTTCTTCGTACATGCGCACTCGAGGTGAGTCATGAATTATGTCGCAGGGCAGAACTGCCTCTGCGCCGTACACCATAAAAAATGGTGTGTATCCGGTGGTGCGATTCGGCGTGGTCCGCAGCCCCCAGAGTACGGAGTCGAGCTCCTCTACCCAGTGCGTATTAGATTCCTTAAGGGACCGCACTAATCTGGGTTTGATGCCGCTCATAATAAGACCATTTGCGCGCTCGACCTGACCGTTAGTTTGAGGGTGATAGACGGAAGCATAATCGAGCTTGATGCCCATGTTTTTACACCAGAGTTTTACCTCATCAGCCATAAAGTTCGTGCCGTTATCAGTGATGATGCTGTGGGGGACGCTGTAACGATGTACAGCCCCGGATATGAAGTCTATCACCGGTCCGGATTCGGCCGTCTTGACAGGCTTGGCTTCTATCCATTTGGTGAACTTGTCAACCATGACCAGTAGGTATTTTTTCTTATGGGTCCCACCTTTAAGGGGTCCGACCATGTCAAGCCCCCAGACCGCAAAAGGCCATGTAATGGGGATAGTTTGTAGTGCGGTGGGTGGCATATGGCTTTGGTTGGCAAAAAGTTGCCAACCAACGCATCGTTGTACTAAGTCCTGATCGTCTGCCCGTGTCGTCGGCCAATAAAAACCTGTACGAAAAGCCTTGCTAACAAGGGACCGGGCAGCGGCGTGATGACCACAAAGTCCGGCGTGAATTTCGGCCAGAAGGTTCCGCCCTTCATCTTCGGAGATGCACCTTTGAAGGACTCCGGTAGTGCTTTTCTTGTAAAGCTCTCCCTCATGGACTTTATAGGCTTTAGATCGCCGCACTATGCAGCGTGCCTCATTTTGGTCCTCTGGGAGTTCCTGCCTAGTAAGGTAGGCTAGGAATGGTTCTGGCCACGGGGCAATGACCGCCACTATTACGTGGGCTGAAGGTGTAATTTCGGTGGCAGGGCCTCCAATTATGTCAGATTGTTCGGCGTCGGCTGGTGCGGTTGGGTCCGGACTATTATCTGCGGGTTCCCCTCCCATGCTACGGATGGATTGAATAATCTCTCCAAAAAGATGTTGGGGGGTACTACATCGTGTTTTGCTCCGATGCGTGCCAGGACGTTCGCTGCTTGATTGTTTTTTCGGGCTATATGGCGAAACTCCAGCCCTTCGAACCAAGCTGACATTTTTAGGACGACATTGCGGTAAGCTGCCATTTTTGGGTCCTGGGCATCGAAGTCGCCATTTATTTGGGATATCGCGAGGTTTGAGTCCCCGCGCACCTCTAGGCGTTGAATGCCCATGGATACTGCCATCCGGAGACCATGTTGAAGGGCCTCATATTTGGCTGCATTGTTGGAGTCCGTGTACATAATTTGGAGTACATATTGGACTGTGTCTCCTGTGGGGGACGTCAAAACGACGCCATCCCCCAGTCCGGCCAATATTTTGGAGCCGTCGAAATGCATGATCCAGTTTGAGTATGTGTCGTACTCTTTAGGGAGTTCGGCCTCCGTCCATTCTGCGATGAAGTCGGCCAAAACTTGTGATTTGATAGCTCGCCATGGCTTATAGGTTATATCGAATGGGAGGAGCTCAATGGCCCATTTTGCAATCCGGCCCGTAGCATCGCGGTTATTGATAATGTCGTTGAGTGGTATTTCCGAGGCTACTGTTATCGAACACTCTTGAAAGTAGTGTCGTACCTTCCGGGATGCCATGAATAACGTGTATGCAATCTTTTGATAATGCGGGTATCGTGATTTGCATGGAGTGAGGACAGTGGACACGTAGTAGAACGGCCTTTGAAGGGGGAATTTCTGTCCGTCCGTTTCCCGCTCGACGACGAGCATTGCGCTGACAACCTGATGTGTTGCCGCAATGTACAATAGCATTGGTTCGCCGGTGTTCGGCGCGGCCAGGACTGGGTTTGTTGCCAATATGGCCTTTATTTCGTCGAGTCCGGCCGTGGCGGCATCCGTCCACTCGAAGTGTTCGGTGCACCGAAGGAGGCGATAAAGGGGCAGTGCCTTTTCTCCCAAGCGAGAGATGAAGCGGCTTAGAGCCGCTACGCATCCGGTTAATTTTTGTATTTGTTTGAGGTCTTTTGGGATATCCAGTTGTGACAAAGCTCGAATTTTGGCTGGATTTGCTTCAATTCCTCTACCGGGGCTGGAACGCCGAAAACGCATTTTTCCGAATTGAGCTTGATGTCGTATTTTCGGAGGTTATCGAATGTAAGCCTCAAGTTGTCTACTAGAGTTTCGACATGTCTTGATTTGACAACCACATCATCCACGTACGCCTCCACTGTTTTGCCGATCGGTTTGCCAGACATGTTTGGATCATGCGCTGATATGTTGCACCGGCGTTTTTCAGCCCGAAGGGCATTGTGTTTAAGCAGAATGGGCCATATGGTGTGATGAATGCCGTTGCGGCTTGGTCTGATTCGGCCATCTTGATTTGATGGTAACCGGAGTATGCGTTGAGGAAACACAACAAATCATGTCCTGCTGTGGCATCGATAATTTGATCGATACGGGGGAGGGGGAAGGGATCCTTAGGGCAAGCCTTATTAAGGTCTTTAAAATCGACACACAGGTGCCAGGATTTGTCCTTCTTTGGTACCATCACCAGGTTTGCTAGCCAGTCCAGATGTTTTATGTCTCTCATGAATCCGGCCTCCAATAACTTGGCTAGCTCCTCTCCCATAGCCTGTCTCTTCGGTTCGGAAAAACGCCGAAGGGCTTGTTTGACAGATTTGAATCCTTTTAGGATGTTTAAGCTGTGTTCGGCCAGCCTGCGCAGGATTCCTGGCATGTCTGAAGGGTGCCAAGCAAAAATGTCCCAGTTCTCTCATAGGAACTCTCGCAGTGCGGCGTCTACATCAGGGTTCAGTCGTGCCCCGATGGAAGCTGCTTTATTGGGATCCGTTGGATGGACCTGGAATTTGACTATTTCGTCCGCTGGTTTGAAGGATGTGGATTTGGATCTCTTATCGAATATCACATCATCCCTGTTAACCGTGGAGCGCAGCGCAGTAAGTTCCTCGGCCGCTAAGGCTTCGGATAGTGCCTCAAGGGCCAATGCGGCTGTCTTGTTTTCGGCGCAGAGTGCTATGTCCGGATCACTAGCGAGAGTGATAATTCCATTTGGCCCAGGCATCTTGAGCTTCATGTACCCGTAATGGGGTATGGCTTGGAAGACTGTGAATGCCTCCCTCCCTAGTATAGCGTGGTACCCGCTATTGAACGGGGCCACCTAGAACGTGACCTCTTTGGACCTGTAATTATCCGACGTGCCGAATACCACATCTAGTGTGATCTTTCCTGTGCAGCGCACTTCCCGACTGGGGATAAGTCCTCTAATGGTTGTGCTGCTTCACTCGATGCGGTTCTAGTCTATTTCCATCTTTTGGAGGGTTTCCTCGTAGATGAGGTTCAATCTGCTGCCTCCATCCATGAGTACCTTTGTGAGGCGAAAGCCGTCCACTATGGGACTGAGGACCAATGCGGCTGGTGCTCGGGCTGTTCGGAATTTAGGTTCGTCACTCGCGTTGAAGATGATAGCAGTATCGCTCCATGGGTTTATTGTTGCTACTTGATAGACTTCGGTGAGGCTGCGGAGTGTTATTTTTCGCATATTATTTGATGCAAAAGTCTCGAAGACTGTGAGAACGGTACTGGTACCCTCGGGCTGGCTTTTTGCGGCCTCCGAATTTAGGAGGTCCTCGTCAATTTTGGCCACCTGCCGGAGTATCCAACATGCTCTAAGGCTGTGAGTTGGTATGGAGTCCTCTGTACTATGAATTTTACAGGGTCCATCCAGGCACCTTTCCAGTACGGTTCCATGTCCTGAAGAGGGTTTTGGCTTTTTGATATTTAACCCGGGCGTTGAGGGAGTCCTAGATTAGGGGGTGTTCGGATGGCCGGACTATGCCTTCAGCCGGACTCCAGGACTATGAAGATACAAGATTGAAGACTTCGTCCCGTGTCCGGAAGGGTCTTTTCTTGGCGTGGAAGGCAAGCTAGGCGTGCAGATATTCAAGATCTCCTACCATTGTAACCGACTCTGTGTAACCCTAACCCTATCCGTGTCTATATAAACTGGAGGGTTGTAGTCCGTAGGACAACCATCATCATACATAATCATACCATAGGCTAGCTTCTAGGGTTTAGCCTCCTTGATCTCGTGGTAGATCTACTCTTGTACTACCCATATCATCAATATTAATCTAGCAGGAGTAGGGTTTTACCTCCCTCGAGAGGGCCCGAACCTGGGTAAAATAAAGTGTCCCCTGTCTCCTGTTACCATCCGACCTTGACGTACAGTTCGGGACCCCCTACCCGAGATCCGCCGGTTTTGACACCGACATTGGTGCTTTCATTGGGAGTTCCTCTGTGCTGTCGCGATCAGGAAGGATGCCTTTTCCCGTCTTTAAAGACGGCGCCGTTACTAAGGGAGCCTTGGCTGTCAGCCAGACCCTCTGGCCAGGTGGTTTCCTCATGACCGCCTGGTCGGCCGTTGCGCCGACGATGACCTCTCGGGTCATCGAAAGCAACCTCCACGTCAGCTCGGAACTTGCCGAGCAGCTGGATCTAATGGACCTCTCTTCCGTAAACGAGCTCTTGGATCGCATCGCCGCCCTGGGGGTCGCTAAAAATTACGACCAGGTTGGGCTTAAACCCGATCTAAGGGAAATTAACTCTCCCCAAGTCACCCACCACGTTGCTGTGGTGGAGACACAATGCGGCGACCCTTCATCTATCTTAAGGACTAGCTACGTCCGAATTCCTGAACCCTCCATGCCGGATATCCGCGGAAGGGAGGATACAATCCAAGACCTGAGCTTAAAATCCGGCAAATCGGATAACATCCAAGACTCCGGATCTCAGAATCCGGAAGTTCTTTGGCTTCCGAACAGCAAACTGGGCGAAGTCTCAGATTTAACGAGGCCCGCCCGCCCGATCTTAAGCGATCTTTCCCAAATCAGGCAGATGCCCGAAGAAACAGTACATCATTACTGGGCCAGATTCCTCCTGCTTATGAATAGGATAAAGGACTGCCGCGAGGGACACGCAATTTCAATCTTTTGAAGTAACTGCACGAACAAGGGAATACTCAACGCCGTAAGTCGTCGTAATATTACACGCTTTGCTGACTTGGCGTCCGTAGTACAAAAATACTATGCGATGGAAAGTGCTTGGAAAACCAAAATTAAATTTTGGGATAATCCGGCCTTGAATAGCAATCCCGTCCGAATCAAGAGGGCGCACCACAATAAGGCGCCCGTACTAAACACCAAAAAATCAAAACCCTCTAGGGGGCATGGAACCGTACTGGAAAAGTGGCTAGATGGACCCGACAAGATTCATAGTGCAGAGGACGCCACCCCAACTCACAGCCTCAGGGCATGTTGGATACTCCAGCAGGTGGCCAAAATTGGCGAGGACCTCCTAATTCCAGATGTCGAAGGAAACCAGCCCGGGAATTTCAGTTCCGTTCTCACAGTCTTTGAGACTTTCGCATCAAATAACATGCGAAAAAGAACACTCCACAGCCTCACCGAAGTCTATCAAGTAGCGACAATAAATCCATGGAGTAATACTGCTATCACCTTCAACGCGAGTGACGAACCTAAATTTCGAACAGCCAGAGCACCAGCCGCATTGGTCCTCAGTCCCATAGTGGACGGTTGTCGCCTCGCAAAGGTACTCATGGACGGAGGCAGCGGATTGAACCTCATCTACGAGGAAACCCTCCAAAAGATGGAAATAGACTGGAACCGCATTGAGTGAAGCAGCACAACCTTTAGAGGAATAATCCCTAGTCAGGAAGCGCCCTGCACCGGAAAAATCACACTAGATGTGGTATTCGGCACGCCGGATAATTACAAGTCCGAACAGATCACGTTCCAGGTGGCCCCATTCAAAAGCGGATACCACACTATACTAGGACGGGAGGCTTTTACAGTTTTCCAAGCTATACCCCATTACGGGTACATGAAGCTTAAGATGCCTGGGCCAAACGGAATTATCACTCTCGCTAGTGATCCGGACATAGCACTTGAAGGAAATATGCCCTAGAGGCAATAATAAAGTTGTTATTTATTTCCTTATATCATGATAAATGTTTATTATTCATGCTAGAATTGTATTAACTGGAAACATAATACATGTGTGAATACATAGACAAACAGAGTGTCACTAGTATGCCTCTACTTGACTAGCTCATTAATCAAAGATGGTTATGTTTCCTAGCCATGAACAAAGAGTTGTTATTTGATTAACGAGATCACATCATTAGTTGAATGATCTGATTGACATGACCCATTCCATTAGCATAGCACCCGATCGTTTAGTATGTTGCTATTGCTTTTATCCATGACTTATACATGTTCCTTTAACTATGAGAATATGCAACTCCCATTTACCGTAGGGACACTTTGTGTGCTACCAAACGTCACAACGTAACTGGGTGATTATAAAGGTGCTCTACAAGTGTCTCCGAAGGTACATGTTGAGTTGGCATATTTCGAGATTAGGATTTGTCACTCCGATTGTCGGAGAGGTATCTCAGGGCCTTCTCGGTAATGCACATCACATAAAGCCTTGCAAGCATTGCAACCAATGAGTTAGTTGCGAGATGATGTATTACGGAACGAGAAAAGAGACTTGCCGGTAACGAGATTGAACTAGGTATTGGATACCGACGATCGAATCTCGGGCAAGTAACATACCGATGACAAAGGGAACAACGTATGTTGTTATGCGGTCTGACCGATAAAGATCTTCGTAGAATATGTAGGAGCCAATATGGGCATCCAGGTCCCGCTATTGGTTATTGACCGGAGACGTGTCTCGGTCATGTCTACATTGTTCTCGAACCGTAGGGTCCGCACGCTTAACGTTACGATGACAGTTATTATGAGTTTATACATTTTGATGTACCGAAAGAGTTTCGGAGTCCCGGATGTGATCACGGACGTGACGAGGAGTCTCGAAATGGTCGAGACATAAAGAATTATATATTGGAAGCCTATGTTTGGACATCGGATGCATTCCAGGTGAAATCAGGATTTTACCGGAATACCGGGAGGGTTACCGGAACCCCCCGGGAGCATAATGGGCCAACATGGGCCTTGGAGGAGAGGTGAGAGGGCTGCCCTCATGGGCTGTGCGCCTCCCCCCTTCCCCTAGTCCTATTAGGACTAGGAGAGGTGGGCGCCCCCCTCTCTCTCTCTCCCCCTTGGAGAATCCTAGTCCAACTAGGATTGGGGGGGGGGGGGAATCCTACTCCCAGAGGGAGTAGGACTCTCCTGGCGCGCCAAGCCTGGCCGGCCAGCCCCTCCCCCTTGGCTCCTTTATATACGGGGGCAGGGGGCACCCCAAAGACACACAAGTTGATCTACGGATCGTTCCTTAGCCGTGTGCGGTGCCCCCTTCCACCAAATTCCACCTCGATCATATCGTTGCAGTGCTTAGGCGAAGCCCTGCGCCGGTAACACATCAAGATCGTCACCACGCCGTCGTGCTGACGGAACTCTTCCTCGACGCTTTGCTGGACCGGAGCCCGGGGATCGTCATCGAGCTGAACGTGTGCCAAGAACTCGGAGGTGCCGGAGTAACGGTGCTGTGATCGGTTGGATCGCGAGGAGAACATACGACTACTTCCTCTACGTTGTGTCAACGCTTCCGCTTTGGTCTACGAGGGTACGTAGACAAACACTCTCCCCTCTTATTGCTATGCATCACCATGATCTTGCGTGTGCGTAGGAAATTTTTTGAAATTACTACGTTCCCCAACAGTGGCATCCGAGCCTAGGTTTTATGGTTTGATGTTATTTGCACGAGTAGAACACAAGTGAGTTGTGGACGATACAAGTCATACTGCCTACCAGCATGTCATACTTTGGTTCAGCGGTATTGTTGGACGAGACGATCCGGACCAACCTTACGCGTACGCTTACGCGAGACCGGTTCCCTCGACGTGCTTTGCACATAGATGGCTTGCGGAAGACTGTCTCTCCAACTTTAGTTGAACCGAGTGTGGCTACGCCCGGTCCTTGAGAAGGTTAAAATGGAGTCTATTTGACAAACTATCGTTGTGGTTTTGATGCGTAGGTAAGATGAGTTCTTGCTTAAAGCCCGTAGCAGCCACGTAAAAACTTGCAACAACAAAGTAGAGGACGTCTAACTTGTTTTTGCAGGGCATGTTGTGATGTGATATGGTCAAGACGTGATGCTAAATTTTATTGTATGAGATGATCATGTTTTGTAACCGAGTTATCGGCAACTGGCAGGAGCCATATGGTTGTCGCTTTATTGTATGCAACGCAATCGCGATGTAATGCTTTACTTTATTACTAAGCGGTAGTGATAGTCGTGGAAGCATAAGATTGGCGAGACGACAACGATGCTACGATGAAGATCGAGGTGTCGCGCCGGTGACGATGGTGATCATGACGGTGCTTCGAAGATGGAGATCACAAGCACAAGATGATGATGGCCATATCTTATCACTTATATTGATTGCATGTGATGTTTATCCTTTTATGCATCTTATCTTGCTTTGATTGACGGTAGCATTATAAGATGATCTCTCACTAAATTATCAAGAAGTGTTCTCCCTGAGTATGCACCGTTGCGAAAGTTCTTCGTGCTGAGACACCACGTGATGATCGGGTGTGATAGGCTCTACGTTCAAATACAACGGGTGCAAAACAGTTGCACACGCGGAATACTCAGGTTTAACTTGACGAGCCTAGCATATACAGATATGGCCTCGGAACACAGAGATCGAAAGGTCGAACGTGAATCATATAGTAGATATGATCAACATAAATGATGTTCACCATTAAAACTACTCCATCTCACGTGATGATCGGACATGGTTTAGTTGATTTGGATCACGTGATCACTTAGAGGATTAGAGAGATGTCTATCTAAGTGGGAGTTCTTAAGTAATATGATTAATTGAACTTTAATTTATCATGAACTTAGTACCTGATAGTATCTTGCTTGTCTATGTTGTGTAGATAGATGGCTCGTGCTGTTGTTCCGTTGAATTTTAATGCGTTCCTTGAGAAAGCAAAGTTGAAAGATGATGGTAGCAATTACACGGACCGGGTCCGTAACTTGAGGATTATCCTCATTGCTGCACAGAAGAATTACGTCCTGGAAGCACCGCTGGGTGCCAGGCCTGGTGCAAGAGCTACGCCAGATGTTTTGAACGTCTGGCAAAGCAAAGCTGATGACTACTCTATAGTTCAGTGTGCCATGCTTTATGGCTTAGAACCGGGACTTCAACGACGTTTTGAACACCATGGAGCATATGAGATGTTCCAGGAGTTGAAGTTAATATTTCAAGCAAATGCCCGGATTGAGAGATATGAAGTCTCCAATAAGTTCTATAGCTGTAAAATGGAGGAGAACGGTTCTGTCAGTGAGCATATACTCAGAATGTCTGGGTATAACAATCACTTGATTCAACTGGGAGTTAATCTTCCGGATGATTGCGTCATTGACAGAATTCTCCAATCACTGCCACCAAGCTACAAGAGCTTCGTGATGAACTATAATATGCAAGGGATGACCAAAACTATGCCCGAGCTCTTCGCGATGCTAAAAGCCGCGGAGGTAGAAATCAAAAAGGAGCATCAAGTGTTGATGGTTAACAAAACCACTAGTTTCAAGAAAAAGGGCAAAGGGAAGAAAAAGGGGAACTTCAAAAAGAACAGCAAGCAAGTTGCTACTCAAGAGAAGAAACCCAAGTCTGGACCTAAGCCTGAAACTGAGTGCTTCTATTGCAAGCAGACTGGTCACTGGAAGCGGAACTGCCCCAAGTATTTGGCGGATAAGAAGGATGGCAAGGTTAACAAAGGTATATATGATATACATGTTATTGATGTGTACCTTACTAATTCTCGCAGTAGCACCTGGGTATTTGATACTGGTTCTGTTGCTAATATTTGCAACTCAAAACAGGGGCTACGGATTAAGCGAAGATTGGCTAAGGACGAGGTGACGATGCGCGTGGGAAATGGTTCCAAAGTCGATGTGATCGCGGTCGGCACGCTACCTCTACATCTACCTTCGGGATTAATATTAGATCTAAATAATTGTTATTTAGTACCAGCGTTGAGCATGAACATTATATCTGGATCTTGTTTGATGCGAGACGGTTATTCATTTAAATCAGAGAATAATGGTTGTTCTATTTATATGAGTAATATCTTTTATGGTCACGCGCCATTAAAGAGTGGTTTGTTCTTACTTAATCTCGATAGTAGTAATACACATATTCATAATGTTGAAGCCAAAAGATGCAGAGTTGATAATGACAGTGCAACTTATTTGTGGCACTGCCGTTTAGGTCATATCGGTGTAAAGCGCATGAAGAAACTCCATGCTGATGGACTTTTGGAGTCACTTGATTATGAATCACTTGGCACTTGCGAACCGTGCCTTATGGGCAAGATGACTAAAACACCGTTCTCCGGTACTGTGGAGAGAGCAACAGATTTATTGGAAATCATACATACTGATGTATGTGGTCGAATGAATGTTGAGGCTCGTGGCGGATATCGTTATTTTCTCACCTTCACTGATGATTTAAGCAGATATGGGTATATCTACTTAATGAAACACAAGTCTGAAACATTTGAAAAGTTCAAAGAATTTCAGAGTGAAGTGGAAAATCATCGTAACAAGAAAATAAAGTTTCTACGATCTGATCGTGGAGGAGAATATTTGAGTTACGAGTTTGGTCTACATTTGAAACAATGCGGAATAGTTTCGCAACTCACGCCACCCGGAACACCACAACGTAATGGTGTGTCCGAACGTCGTAATCGTTCTTTACTGGATATGGTGCGATCTATGATGTCTCTTACCAATTTACCGCTATCTTTTTGGGGTTATGCTCTAGAGACGGCCGCATTCACGTTAAATAGGGCACCATCAAAATCCGTTGAGACGACGCCTTATGAATTGTGGTTTGGCAAGAAACCAAAGTTGTCGTTTCTTAAAGTTTGGGGCTGCGATGCTTATGTGAAAAAGCTTCAACCTGATAAGCTCGAACCCAAATCGGAAAAATGTGTCTTCATAGGATACCCAAAAGAGACTATTGGGTATACCTTCTATCACAAATCCGAAGGCAAAATTTTTGTTGCTAAAGTCGGAAACTTTCTAGAGAAGGAGTTTCTCTCGAAAGAAGTGAGTGGGAGGAAAGTAGAACTTGATGAGATAACAGTATCTACTCCCTTATTGAGAAGTAGTACATCACAGAAATCTGTTTCTGTAACACCTACATCAAATAGGGAAGAAGCTAATGATAATGATCATGAAACTTCAGATCAAGTTTCTACTGAACTTCGTAGATCAACCAGAGTAAGATCCGCACCAGAGTGGTACGGTAATCCTATTTTGGAAGTCATGTTACTAGACCATGATGAACCTACGAACTATGAAGAAGCGATGGTGAGCCCAGATTCCGCAAAGTGGCTTGAGGCCATGAAATCTGAGATGGGATCCATGTATGAGAACAAAGTGTGGACTTTGGTTGACTTGCCCGATGATCGGCAAGCAATTGAGAATAAATGGATCTTTAAGAAGAAGACTGACGCTGATGGTAATGTTACTGTCTACAAAGCTCGACTTGTCGCAAAAGGTTTTCGACAAGTTCAAGGGATTGACTACGATGAGACTTTCTCACCCGTAGCGATGCTTAAGTCTGTCCGAATCATGTTAGTAGTTGCCGCATTTTATGATTATGAAATTTGGCAGATGGATGTCAAAACTGCATTCCTGAATGGATTTCTGGAAGAAGAGTTGTATATGATGCAACCAGAAGGTTTTGTCGATCCAAAGGGAGCTAACAAAGTGTGCAAGCTCCAGCGATCCATTTATGGACTGGTGCAAGCCTCTCGGAGTTGGAATAAACGCTTTGATAGTGTGATCAAAGCATTTGGTTTTATACAGACTTTCGGAGAAGCCTGTATTTACAAGAAAGTGAGTGGGAGCTCTGTAGCATTTCTGATATTATATGTGGATGACATATTGCTGATCGGAAATAATATAGAATTTCTGGATAGCATAAAGGGATACTTGAATAAGAGTTTTTCAATGAAAGACCTCGGTGAAGCTGCTTACATATTGGGCATTAAGATCTATAGAGATAGATCAAGACGCTTAATAGGACTTTCACAAAGCACATACCTTGACAAAGTTTTGAAAAAGTTCAGAATGGATCAGGCAAAGAAAGGGTTCTTGCCTGTGGCACAAGGTGTGAAGTTGAGTAAGACTCAATGCCCGACCACCGCAGAAGATAGAGAGAAAATGAAAAATGTTCCCTATGCTTCAGCCATAGGCTCTATCATGTATGCAATGCTGTGTACCAGACCAGATGTGTGCCTTGCTATAAGTTTGGCAGGAAGGTACCAAAGTAATCCAGGAATGGATCACTGGACAGCGGTCAAGAACATCCTTAAGTACTTAAGAAGGACTAAGGATATGTTTCTCATTTATGGAGGTGACAAAGAGCTCGTCGTAAATGGTTATGTCGATACAAGCTTTGACACTGATCCGGACGATTCTAAATCGCAAACCGGATACGTATTTACATTAAACGGTGGAGCTGTCGGTTGGTGCAGTTCTAAACAAAGCGTCGTGGCGGGATCTACATGTGAAGCTGAGTACATAGCCGCTTCGGAAGCAGCTAACGAAGGAGTCTGGATGAAGGAGTTCATATCCGATCTAGGTGTTGTACCTAGCATATCGGGTCCAATGAAAATCTTTTGTGACAATACTGGTGCAATTGCCTTGGCAAAGGAATCCAGATTTCACAAAAGAACCAAACACATCAAGAGACACTTCAACTCCATCCGGGATTTGGTCCAGGTGGGAGACATAGAGATATGCAAGATACATACAGATCTGAATGTTGCAGACCCGTTGACTAAGCCTCTTCCACGAGCAAAACATGATCAGCACCAAAACTCCATGGGTGTTAGAATCATTACTTTGTAATCTAGATTATTGACTCTAGTGCAAGTGGGAGACTGAAGGAAATATGCCCTAGAGGCAATAATAAAGTTGTTATTTATTTCCTTATATCATGATAAATGTTTATTATTCATGCTAGAATTGTATTAACTGGAAACATAATACATGTGTGAATACATAGACAAACAGAGTGTCACTAGTATGCCTCTACTTGACTAGCTCATTAATCAAAGATGGTTATGTTTCCTAGCCATGAACAAAGAGTTGTTATTTGATTAACGAGATCACATCATTAGTTGAATGATCTGATTGACATGACCCATTCCATTAGCATAGCACCCGATCGTTTAGTATGTTGCTATTGCTTTTATCCATGACTTATACATGTTCCTTTAACTATGAGAATATGCAACTCCCATTTACCGTAGGGACACTTTGTGTGCTACCAAACGTCACAACGTAACTGGGTGATTATAAAGGTGCTCTACAAGTGTCTCCGAAGGTACATGTTGAGTTGGCATATTTCGAGATTAGGATTTGTCACTCCGATTGTCGGAGAGGTATCTCAGGGCCTTCTCGGTAATGCACATCACATAAAGCCTTGCAAGCATTGCAACCAATGAGTTAGTTGCGAGATGATGTATTACGGAACGAGAAAAGAGACTTGCCGGTAACGAGATTGAACTAGGTATTGGATACCGACGATCGAATCTCGGGCAAGTAACATACCGATGACAAAGGGAACAACGTATGTTGTTATGCGGTCTGACCGATAAAGATCTTCGTAGAATATGTAGGAGCCAATATGGGCATCCAGGTCCCGCTATTGGTTATTGACCGGAGACGTGTCTCGGTCATGTCTACATTGTTCTCGAACCGTAGGGTCCGCACGCTTAACGTTACGATGACAGTTATTATGAGTTTATACATTTTGATGTACCGAAGGAGTTCGGAGTCCCGGATGTGATCACGGACGTGACGAGGAGTCTCGAAATGGTTGAGACATAAAGAATTATATATTGGAACCCTATGTTTGGACATCGGATGCATTCCAGGTGAAATCAGGATTTTACCGGAATACCGGGAGGGTTACCGGAACCCCCCGGGAGCATAATGGGCCAACATGGGCCTTGGAGGAGAGGTGAGAGGGCTGCCCTCATGGGCTGTGCGCCTCCCCCCTTCCCCTAGTCCTATTAGGACTAGGAGAGGTGGGCGCCCCCCCTCTCTCTCTCTCCCCCTTGGAGAATCCTAGTCCAACTAGGATTGGGGAGGGGGGGGAATCCTACTCCCAGAGGGAGTAGGACTCTCCTGGCGCGCCAAGCCTGGCCGGCCAGCCCCTCCCCCTTGGCTCCTTTATATACGGGGGCAGGGGGCACCCCAAAGACACACAAGTTGATCTACGGATTGTTCCTTAGCCGTGTAGGGTGCCCCCTTCCACCAAATTCCACCTCGATCATATCGTTGCAGTGCTTAGGCGAAGCCCTGCACCGGTAACACATCAAGATCGTCACCACGCCGTCGTGCTGACGGAACTCTTCCTCGACGCTTTGCTGGATCGGAGCCCGGGGATCGTCATCGAGCTGAACGTGTGCCAAGAACTCGGAGGTGCCGGAGTAACGGTGCTGTGATCGGTTGGATCGCGAGGAGAACATACGGCTACTTCCTCTACGTTGTGTCAACGCTTCCGCTTCGGTCTACGAGGGTACGTAGACAAACACTCTCCCCTCTTGTTGCTCTGCATCACCATGATCTTGCGTGTGCGTAGGAAATTTTTTGAAATTACTACGTTCCCCAACAGCACTCCACGCCGAAAACAAGACATCCGCATTGGCCCTCGCGGCACTATCCGAAGCCTTAGCGGCCGAAGAACTGACTGCGCTACGACCCACGGTTAACAGGGATGATGTGATACTCGATAAGAGATCCAAATCCACATCCTTCAAACCAGCGGACGAAATAGTCAAATTCCAGGTCCACCCAACGGACCCCAATAAAACACCCTCCATCGGGGCACGACTGAACCCTGATGTAGACGCCGCACTGCGAGAGTTCCTATGAGAGAACTGGGACATTTTCGCTTGGCATCCTTCAGATATGCCAGGAATCCCACGCAGGCTGGCTGAACACAGCTTAAATATCCAGAAAGGATTCAAACCTGTCAAACAAGCTCTTCGGCGTTTCTCCGAACCAAAGAGACAGCCCATGGGAGAGGAGCTAGCCAAGTTATTGGAGGCCGGATTCATTAGAGATATAAAACACCCGGACTGGCTAGCAAACCTGGTGATGGTACCAAAGAAGGACAAATCCTGGCGCCTGTGTGTCGACTTCAAAGACCTTAATAAGACTTGCCCAAAGGATCCTTTTCCCCTCCCTCGAATAGATCAAATCATCGATGCCACTGCAGGACACGATTCCCTGTGCTTCCTCGACGCATACTCCGGTTACCATCAAATCAAGATGGCGGAACCAGACCAAGCCGCAACTGCATTCATCACACCATACGGCCCATTCTGCTTCAACACGATGCCCTTTGGGCTAAAAAACGCCGGCGCAACATATCAGCGCATGATTCAAACATGTCTGGCAAACCAGATCGGCAAAACAGTGGAGGCGTATGTAGATGATGTGGTCGTTAAATCAAGACATGTCGAATCCCTAGTAGACGACTTGAGGCTTACATTCGACAACCTCCGAAAATACGACATTAAGATCAATCCGGAAAAATGCATTTTCGGCATTCCAACCGGAAAGCTCCTGGGCTTCATTGTATCCGGTAGAGGAATTGAAGCAAATCCAGCTAAAATCCGAGCTTTGTCACAATTGGATGTCCCAAAAGACCTCAAACAAATACAGAAACTCACCGGATGCGTGGCGGCTCTAAGCCGCTTTATCTCCCGCTTGGGAGAAAAGGCATTGCCCCTTTACCACCTCCTTAGGCGCACCGAACACTTCGAGTGGACGGATGCTACCACGGTCGGACTCGAGGAAATAAAGGCCATCTTGGCAACAAACCCAGTCCTGGCCGCGCCGAACACTGGCGAACCCATGCTATTGTACATTGCCGCAACTCATCAAGTTGTTAGCGCAGTACTCGTCATCGAGCGGGCAACGGACGGACACAAACTCCCTCTTCAAAGGCCGGTTTACTACGTGTCCATTGTCCTTACACCATGCAAATCACGGTACCCGCATTACCAAAAGATTGCATACGCGGTGTTCATGGCATCCCGGAAGCTACGACACTACTTTCAAGAGTGTTCCATAACAGTAGCCTCGGAAGTACCACTCAATGATATTGTCAACAACCGCGACGCAACGGGCCGGATAGCAAAATGGGCTATAGAGCTCCTCCCATTTGACATAACCTACAAACCACGGCGAGCCATTAAATCGCAAGTCCTAGCCGACTTCGTCGCCGAATGGACAGAGGCCGAACTCCCTAAAGAGTATGGCACATATTCCAATTGGATCATGCATTTCGACGGCTCCAAAATGCTGGCCGGACTGGGGGCTGGCATCGTTTTGACATCCCCTACAGGAGACACAGTCCAATATGTACACCAAATTATGTACGCGGACTCCAACAATGCAGCCGAATATGAGGCCCTTCTACATGGTCTCCGGATGGCAGTATCCATGGGCATTCAACGTCTGGATGTACGCGGGGACTCAAACCTCGCGATATCCCAAATAAATGGCGACTTCGATGCCAAAGACCCAAAAATGGCAGCTTATCGCAATGCCGTCCTAAAAATGTCAGTTCGGTTCTAAGGACTTGAGTTTCACCATATAGCCCGAGAAAATAATCGGGCAGCGGACGTCCTGGCACGTATTGGAGCAAAACGAGATGCAGTCCCCCCAACATCTTCTTAGAGAGAATATTCAAGCCATCTGTAGCATGGGAGGGGGAACCCTCGGATCACAGTCCGAACACAACTGCACAGCCCGACGCCGAACAATCTGACATAATCGGAGGCCCTGCCACCGAAATCACACCCTCAGCCCACGTAATAACGGCGGTCATCGCCCCGTGGACAGAACTATTCCTAGCCTACCTTACTAGGCAGGAACTCCCAGAGGACCAAAACGAGGCACGCTGCATAGTGCGGCGATCTAAAGCCTATAAAGTCCACGAGGGAGAGCTCTATAAGAAAAGTACTACAGGAGTCCTTCAAAGATGTATCTCCGAAGAGGAAGGGTGGAGTCTGTTGGCTGAAATACATGCCGGACTCGGTGGCCACCACGCTGCAGCTCGATCCCTTGTAAGCAAGGCTTACCGTACAGGCTTTTATTGGCCGACGGCCCGAGCAGACGCCCATGACTTAGTCAAACGAGGCGTCGGTTGCCAGCTCTTTGCAAACCAAAGCAATGTGCCGCCCAACGCCCTCCGAACTATCCCCATCACTTGGCCTTTTGCGGTATGGGGGCTTGACATGGTGGGACCCCTTAAAGGTGGAACCCACAAGAAAAAATACTTATTGGTCATGGTGGATAAATTCACCAAATGGATAGAAGCCAAGCCTGTTAAGACAGCCGAATCCGGACCTGTGATAGACTTCATATCCGGGGCCGTACACCGTTACGGTGTCCCCCACAGCATTATCACCGATAACGCCACAAACTTCACCTTTGACGAAGTAAAGCTGTGGTGCAAAAACATGGGCATTAAGCTCGATTATGCTTCTGTCTATCACCCACGAACTAACGGTCAGGTCGAACGTGCAAATGGTCTCATCATGAGCGGCATCAAACCCAGACTAGTGCGGTCCCTCAAGGAATCTAATACGCACTGGGTAGAGGATCTCGACTCCGTACTCTGGGGGTTGCGAACCACGCCGAATCGTACCACCGGATTCACACCATTCTTTATGGTGTACGGCGCAGAGGCAGTTCTGCCCTGCGACATAATTCATGACTCACCCCGAGTGCGCATGTACGAAGAAAGAGAAGCCGAGCTTGATCTGCAGGACAACCTGGACGCCTTAGAGGAGGAGCGCGACGTGGCCAAAGCCCGTTCCGCATTTTATCAACAGCAGGCTCGAAGATATCAAAGCAGAGAAGTACGGGCCAAAAATTACAATGTTGGCGAACTAGTTCTACGCCTGCCGGATAAGAAAAAGGACAAACTCAAGCCCAAATGGGAAGGTCCCTTCATAATCGACCAAGTCCTCACTAGTGGAGCGTACCGCCTGCGTGATGCGTCAGACAACCGACTCGAGCCGAACCCATGGAACGCCACACGTCTCCTAAGATTCTATGCCTAGCGCCGAACTCTGAGTTTGTCTCCTTCCTCTGTCCATTTTTACATATATTTTTCTATTTTTATTTTGTCTCCTCCCACTCTTTCCTTTTCTAGCCCTTAAAGGCTCATCATGTGACGCGCTACCAGCGCTCCTTAAACCTGGGGGCTTCTTTACCAGAAGCTTGTTTTTATGGGCTTCACGCCCAACGCATGCGTCAGACTTCCGCGTGCACCTTTTCTTCACCATTATATGCATCGATATGACTTAAGTTTTGGCCAAGCTGGGTTGCCTGGCTCCTGTGCTTACCCCTACGTTCCTGATTTTTCGGCTAGGCGGTAAAGGGAGCACCTCTGCGATTGCTACTGCCGGATAAGCCGGATGTGTACCTCAGACTGAGTGAAGCCGAAAGCTAGCGTTCTTAAGGGAATATTCGGTCGGTGAACTAAAGATGAACCTTTTTTATTTTATATGCCCCCAGATGTTTTCCTGCATTTGCAGTCCGGACGTGCACTTCAGGGCACGCCACCCCAGCGAAAGGAACCCTTAACGAAACTATTCTCTCTGGAACATGTTTCTTACTAACCATGTAATATAACATAACTAGTTGGGCACTTGTCTGATAAAGCACTAATGACCCCTACGCCTGGTCTCCATGCATACCTCGGTTCTTATATAACCGCTATGGTATTCGGACACACTCCGGACCGTCAGGTCCCGAGGTCGAAGCGAAAAGGTCGGCAACGACAAACGATCTACAATCCAGCTAGAAGGCATCACATATGTCAATTTTAAATTACATAGTCATCATGACTGATTGTATTCCTCCTCTGTACCATCTAACAGGCTGTCTAATTTATAGTCCTGCTGGGAATACTTTGCAGCCAATTCTACCTGGCCATACACTAAACTCACAGGGATCTCCTTCCCGTCAGGCCCCACCGGTCCGACCTCGGCCATATGATTGGGGTCCGATTTAGTAAAGCGGGTCTTCACCATAGCCCAGGCTTCTCTAGTGCCTTGTCGGCAGGCTGATATCTTCCAAAACCGGAAGCGTCGCCGAGCTCCCTTCAGCTTCTCCGCAATCTCTCCAAGGCCCTCGGGCGTGGAGTGGGCAGGCCATAAGGCTTGGGCAACACCTTGCATCGCCTGCCGAATTCGATCATACAGTTGCAGGAGTTCGGGAAGAAGATCACCCGTAGAACCGGGCATCTTCGCTGCAGGACGACCTGTGAGCATACCTACAGAAAAATACTCTGTTATTCGACTTCCTCGCCGAACTCATTTTTTAAAGTTCGTTCAAGCACTTACTAAATATGCCGCGTCGAAGCCGCTGATTCTCCTTCGTGGAGTCCGACAGCTGGCCACGGACGTCCTTAAGTTCAACGTCCAGCTTGGTGTTGGCATCCTGAAGATCATTCTTCTCTTGCCTTACCTTTGTCAACACACTCTCACCGGCCTTTAACCGGCGTAAGAGTAGTTGCTTCTCCGGATCAAGTCCGGCACCATCTGCAACATGAATTGTCAGATTTGCACTCAAGCCGCACAATACTAATCTTTCGAAGTGTATCTTACCTGAGGGGGTCCCTTCGGGTTCCCCTGTTGCGGCTAGTGCGGCCTCTAGTTGGGCCTTGCACTTTTCCAGCTCCTGGGACAGCACGGCGTTCTTCTCTGTAAGAACATGCACGATATATGATCCGTAAATCAGTTCCTTTAACTGTTTCAAGTCTCGGGGGCTACTGGTATATATCTATATATTTAACCAAAATTTTCTTACCCGTATGTCTTTCACATACTGCTCCGTGGCTCTGGCTAAACCATCTTGAGCGGCACGGAGGTACGCATCTCCCAAATTAAAGGCATCTAAAGCCTCTCGGGAGAAACAAGCGTCACGTAGTATAGTCCGGCGACGCCTGTGGTTCATGGCACTCTCCACTTCTGAATTTGTGGGAGACAACCGGTCCGCATCCCCTGTTGGAGGAGCGTCTGGTGCGCGCCTGGTACTCGTCTCCGCTTCCTGGCCAGACGTTGGAGCCTGGCTGGTGGAGGCGCGATTGGCAACCTCTTCGGATATAGTCCGGCGAGGCTTCTTCGTCCTGGAAACAGCACGAACGTTAATATGCGTGACAGAATAATGCCAGGGAAACAGAGGGTGCGTTTTACCTTTGCGTCGGCATCTCAGTCTGGACTACATTTCTTTTTGCCCCACGGGGCCCTGTGGCCCCTCGTGGCTAGCTGCCACAGGTTCGGCTTCCCGCCTCAGAAATCTCCCCTGTAAAATGCGGTTGTTGTTAGAAATGCCGGAATATGTGAAAATGGAATCTCTCTTGAGGGAATAAGCACTCCGTTTTCTGTCACCTGGGAGGCCGGTATTAACCCCGGGTAATCAGCTGTAATGGCTACCAAGGTATTGTCCTTGCTTAACTGGTGGAACACCCCGTCGATAAGCTCCACCGATATGTCCGGATCCTCTTCGGAGTTCGGATCGAGGGACCGTTCTGAGTCCTCGGGCTGTGGAGGGCGGCTGTTGATATCCTTTACTTCCTGTCGCAGTTCCTGCATTGAAGTCGTCAGACTACGTATCTAGTCATGGGAGCGTTAAACAGACAGGCAAGTGCAATTGTTCACTTACCCAACTTGGAGGTTCGTACATAGTGAATCCGGCCCGCGGGTTGACGCGGAGGAAGTCCTCCTTTTCTCCCTTGTACAAAGATGTTAAAATCTTTACTAGGGTGGCAGCTGTGGCTGGCCCCTTACGGCCGTAACGGGTGGCGTTATCCTCCCCGTTGAAATCCCACATCGGGTGGCCTCTATATTGAAGCGGCTGCACCCCCCGCATAATGCATGCGGCCATGACTCCAATCATGGTTAGTCCGGAATGAGCCAACAGTCTTATCCGGCCGATCAGGTAAAGGACGTCTCTGTCGCTTTCTCTCTGAGAGCCCCGCGGACGCCAGCTCAAGCGTTTCTTCAATGGAGCATTGTTGAACTCAGGGAGACCGACCCGGATAGGGTCCAGCAGCGGGACGTCATCTATGTAAAACCATTCCGAAGGCCAGTCCTCGGACGCTTTTTTTGGGGTTCCGGATAGGTATCCGGTCCCGGCGATGCGCCATACTTCGGCTCCGCCCACTTGATATATGGACCCCTCTTGAGAATGGGGTACCAAGCAGAACAACCTCTTCCACAGCGCGAAATGAGCCTCGACGCCTAAAAATAGCTCGCAAAGGGCAACGAAGCCCGCAATATGTAACACGGAGCCGGGCATGAGATTGTGCAGCTGGAGGCCGTAGAACTCCAGAAGCCCGTGGAGAAATGGATGAATTGGAAATCCCAGTCCCCTTATTAGATAGGGAACAAGGCACACCCGCTCTCCTTTAGAAGGATTGGGGGTGCTCTCCGCTCACTCTCCGCCATTGTAGGTGGCGAGACTGGCTCGGACCAGGACCATATATGCCTGAGGGAGAAATCCCTTGGCCTGAAGCGACACCAACTCGCAATGCAGAATGTTGCAACTCTCCCAGTCCCCGGACTTAGGACCGGAGGGGCGAGGGGAGGAGCTGCGACGGCTGGCCATGTTGGGATGGAGTTTAGGTGGGAAAGCTCTGATGATGACTCGCGGAGAGAAGGAAATGCGGTCTGGATCTAAATCCTCATCCCGTTAAATAGGCGGCTTGTTTATATGGCTAAGGGTGTGGATGTAAAAACACCCTAGGCTTTTCGCATTCGTTCAACACGTGGAAGACGACCATTATTGGGCGCGGAAGCCGAGGAGCGCTACATTACAAAAATCGGACATTATTCGTACAGGTACACAGAATGCGGAGGAGGAACCCACCTTGCAATGCTGAAGACAATTTGCGCGCCAGACTCGTCGTCATTGAAGCCTGGTTCGGGGGCTACTGAGGGAGTCCTGGATTAGGGGGTGTTCGGATGGCCGGACTATGCCTTCAGCCGGACTCCAGGACTATGAAGATACAAGATTGAAGACTTCGTCCCGTGTCCAGAAGGATCTTTTCTTGGCGTGGAAGGCAAGCTAGGCGTGCGGATATTCAAGATCTCCTACCATTGTAACCGACTCTGTGTAACCCTAACCCTATCCGGTGTCTATATAAACCGGAGGGTTGTAGTCCGTAGGACAACCATCATCATACATTATCATACCATAGGCTAGCTTCTAGGGTTTGGCCTCCTTGATCTCGTGGTAGATCTACTCTTGTACTACCCATATCATCAATATTAATCTAGCAGGAGTAGGGTTTTACCTCCCTTGAGAGGGCCCGAACTTGGGTAAAATAAAGTGTCCCTTGTCTCCTGTTACCATCCGACCTTGACGCACAGTTCGGGACCCCCTACTCGAGATCCGCCGGTTTTGACACCGACAGATGTCTTATTATGATGCACCCTCTTAGTTCGGACGGGATTGCTATTCAAGGCCGGATTATCCCAAAATTTTATTTCGGTTTTCCGGGCGCTTTCCATCGCACAGTACTTTTGTACTATTGACGCCAAGTCAGCGAAGCGTGTAATATCGCGGCGACTTATGGCGTTAAGTATTCCCTCGTCCGCACAATTACTGCAAAAGATTGAAATTGCGTCTCCCTCGCGGTAGTCCTTTATCCTGTTCACTTTGGGAAAGATCGCTTATGTTCCGGCGGGCGGGTGGCGTTGAATCTGAGACCTCACCCAATTTGAGATTCGGAGGCCGAAGAGCTCCCGAACTCTGAAGTTCGGGGTCTTGGATGTTGTCCAATGAATCTAGCCCGTTGCCTGATTCTAAGCTCAAGTTTTGAGTGGTATCCTCCCCTCCGCGGGTATCCGGTTTGGAGGGATCAGGAATTCGGACGTAACTAGTCCTTAAAATAGATGAAGGGTCGCCGCACTGTGCCTCTACCACGACAACGTGGTGGGTGACCTGGGGAGAGTTGATTTCTCTTAGATCGGGTTTAAGCCCAACCTGGTCATAATCCGTAGCGACCCCCAGGGCGGCGAGGCGTCCAAGAGCTCGTTTATGGAAGAGAGCTCCATCGGATCTAGCTGCTCGACAAGTTCCGAGCTGACGTGAAGGTTGCTTTTGATGACCCGAGAGGTCACCGTCGGCGCAACGGCCGAACATGCGGTCATGAGAAAACCACCTAGCCAGAGGGTTTGGCCGATAGCCAAGGCTCCCTTAGTAACGGTGCCGTCTTAAAAGACGGGAAGACGCATCCTTCCTGATTGCGACGTCACAGAGGAACTCTCAATGAAAGCACCAATGTCGGTGTCAAAACAGGCGGATCTCGGGTAGGGGGTCCCGAACTGTGCGTCAAGGCCGGATGGTAATAGGAGACAAGGGACACGATGTTTTTACCCAGGTTCAGGCCCTCTCGATGGAGGTAATACCCTACTGCTGCTTGATTAATATTGATGATATGGGTAGTACGAGAGTAGATCTACCACGAGATCAAGGAGGCTAAACCCTAGAAGCTAGCCTATGGTATGATTGTGTATGAGATGGTTGTCCTACGGACTACAACCCTCCGGCTTATATAGACACCGGAAAGGGTTAGGGTTACACAGATTCGATTACAATGGTAGGAGATCTTGAGCATCCGCATCGCCTAGCTTGCCTTCCACGCCAAGGAAAGTCCCATCCGGACACGGGACGAAGTCTTCAATCTTGTATCTTCATAGTCCAGGAGTCCGGCGAAGATATAGTCCGGCTACCCGAACACCCCCTAATCCAGGACCCCCTCAGCTGTGAAGGCCAGCAAGGTCGTCAAGGGGCCCTTGTTTGGGTTGCCGGCAGGGGTGGTCTCATTGAGCAACAACTCGCGCCAGACTGACATCATTGCCGTGACGCCGGACTGCAACGTGCATGATCCCGTCCTAAGTTGGGCCGCGCCGCCGGAGGAGCAAGTGCAGGAGTTCTTCGACATCTTGGTTGACGTGTATGTCTGCAATGAGCCGCTGCTCATCCAGGACACCACTCAAGCAGATCTAGACTACATCGCCGCCAGGGCGGCGGAGGCGGAGCTCGCCAGGCAGGCCGGCAGTGCTGGCGGCATGGAGGACGAGGTCGCAGCAGCCGCGAAGGAGAAGGAGCTCGCCCAGTGGGGTGAAATCCGCCGGGAAGGCCAGCAGCGCCAGCACCGGGGCCCCTCTCATTGAAGATGTGCCCGACAAGTCGTCGTCGGAGGAGGAGGAGGAGGAGGCCGAGGCCGTTGACCCTCCGGCCACGGGAAGAGGGCGAGTCCTGCGGTGGGCCAGCTCCAGCAAGCCGGTACGACCCGGCAGGGCTGCACAGCCGCAGCAGGCCCAGGAGGGGTCCGCACGCCCGACAATGGCCGCGGCAGCGAGGAAGCTGGTGAAGGCCGCGATGAAGAAGAAAGCAAATGCCTCCTCTTCATCCAAGCAGGGCCAGACTCCTCCTTCTCCCCCTCCCTCCGGTAGACATTGACTTCTTCCATTCTTGCACTCGACCGGGAGCTTCATTAAGTCGAGTCATCAAAGACTCGAGGTCATTCTGGAGTGTCGCCCTTGGCCAGAGTGTTGTGTCGATCCGCGACATTGCGACTTTTAGTCGAGCAAGATAGTCGACAACACCAGCAACGCGAGATTCCAGTCGGAGTACGTTCATGGCAGCTTCGTCCTTCATTGGAGAGTGGATGGGTTCCAAACTTGTCTCAACTATCCCAGTCTCTTCCTCGAAGTTCTGGCAAAATTCTGCACGCAAAATTCAAAGATGAGTCAGTGGTTGTATGTCGAGTTGACAGTAACAAGTCAGTCGAGCCGAAGAAAATACCTTCAAGCATGACGAACAACTTCTTGGCAAGACCTCCCAGATAGTTCTCCAGATCGTCCCTCTTGCGAGCAATTCCTTCCATCTTCTCGTTCAGATTGTTCTTGTCCTTCTTCAGGCGAGTCGCTTCCTTATTGGCTTCGTCAAGGGCAGCAGCTTGGTGTTATCTTCTTCCAGTTTGCCGACAGACGCTAGCTTCTGTTCAGCAAGTGCAGTTTTCTCATCAGCTGTTTTCTGTGCAGCTGCAAGGTCTTGATCCTTTTTCGCCAGAGCTTGGTTCAGGTTCTCTAAAAGAAATAACGCTCAGTTCAGAAATAGCAAATAACATCCGGTTCAGATACAAATCAGTCGACAAGTTTTCTCTTACCAGCGGCTTCATCCTTGGCCTTCTGCAGATTTGTCTTGGCCAGCTCCAGATCGAGGTTGAGTTGAATCTGCTTCTTCTCCAGGTTAGCAAAACGAGCTCCAAGTTCACAAGATTTCTATAATCAAAAGACAGTCAATTGACAGATGGAAAGATTGGTTACTTCAGAGTAATGATCTGATAAATTAAACAAGTTCTAAGACTACTGCCAAATCAAATATCCAACAGTAGTCTCAGGGACTACACCGAGTGGGTGCACTTAGCATGCCCCCACTGGTCCAGTTTCCACTCGACGTGGTCTGTCCAGGCAGAGTGTAAAAAAAGAGGCAAGTTGTTCTCAGACCGTAGTCGACTGCCCGCAGTCGACCACGGTCTCGGGGACTACACCCAGTGGGTGCACTTAGCGTGCCCCCACTGGTTCAGGTTCCACTCGACACAGTCTGTCCGGGCCGAGTGGAAAATTTAGCTTCTCAGACCACAGTCGACTGCCCGCAGTCAACTATGGTCTCGAGGACTACACCCAGTGGGTGCACTTAGCGTGCCCCCACTAGTTCAAAGATCCAATCGACACAACCTAGTCGACAAGCTAAAGAGTCAGTAGGTGATCAACCAACCTGGACGTTGCTCTGAAGGGCTGAGCTAGCGTCGTAAGCCGCTTGGCTGGCTTCCCGGACCACCTTCATCTGCTCCATCATGATGCTCGCCTGGCGTATGGCTTCCTTGGAAGCACCCACTTGGTCCTCTGGGACGTGATGTGCAGTAAAGAGCAAAGATGGATCGGCTGGAGTCTGAGCAGTTGACGCTAAAGGCTGAGCACTTGTCTGTGGTACGGCGAAAGTTACAGAAGTCCGATTGGCATTGCCACCTTCCTGGATCACCATTTCGGTCGCCGATGTAGACTGAGGTGTCTTTCCAGCTGACGCCTTCCTGTTTCTTCTCCCCTGGGACCTCAGTGGCACGTCTTCGTCATCATCTGGAAGATCAATGACATGGGGAGGAGGTGCAAAAAGAATCAATTGCTAGAAATTAAATTGACCAATAAAACGACCGAGTAAATAAGGACAAGATTACGAGAATCGTACCTGGATTGGAGGTGACGGCATCTTCCATTTCTTCGTCTTCATTCTTGTAAGTAGAAGTCTCAGAGGTAGCAGCACTGCAAATTTCAAGATCTAGTCGGTCATATCTATAACAGTGAGTCGACCAAGACCCAGTTCGTACTAAACAAAGAATTCAAGTCCAACTATTACCCGGAAATAGTGGAAATGGTAACTTTGATCTTGGGCAAGGCTTTCTACGGTTTTGACGGCGCAACTTTCGGTTGCTTCGGTGCCTTCTCAGTCGGCGCTAGAGAAGACGTCCGATGGTGCTTTGACGACTGCCTGGTTTGCGCGGTCGCTTTGCCGCGGATGCTTGCCAGATGATGAGTGTGCTTGGATCGCCTTTCCCTACAGGGAGGTGAGTCGACCTCTTCTTCATCACTCGGGTCATCGCTCTCCTCGTCCTCCTCTCCGTCAGAATGCCACTCACCGCTCTCGCCTCCACTCGCCTCCCCCACTGGATCCTGCTCCTGCTCCCCGTTGGGCATCGAGTACATCTCAATAAAGACCTGAAAGACATCAAGTGAAACAAAAATCAGTCGGTTGACAACAAGAAGTTACATGATAAATCAAGAAAACACTCGACAATTCAGAATTGGACCTTGTCTGTTTCGTATGAGTTGTCGAGTGGAGGGACTCTCCTAGACCCCCTGGGGTTATCTTTGTTGCCAGTGATACCCCTCAACCACTTCTCTACCATATCCTCGTCGACCTCTTCTGGGTGGATCCGAGTGGAATCATCAATGCCCGAATACATCCACATCGGATGGTCACAAGCTTGAAGCGGCTGAATGCGGCGTCTGAGGAAGACCTCCAACAGATCCATGTCGGTCACACCATCACGGATGAGCTGGACCACTCGCTCTACCAGCACCTTCACCTCCGCTTTCTCCTCCGGGGTCACTTTCAAGGCGGAGGGCTTCTCTACTCGAGCCATGGAAAAGGGTGAAGTCCAGTCGAGTGACCTGGAGTCGGATGGTCTCTGCACTAAAACCAGGCCGACCCCCACACATCTAGATCACTTGCGTCCTTTCATCACTCGGATTGGCCTTCTTGACCGACTAAGAGTGACACGTGAAAATGTGCTTGAAAAGGCCCAGTGTGGTCGACAACCCAAGAAATTCTCGCACATAGACACAAAGGCAGCAAGGTACACGATGGTGTTGGGGGAAAATGGTGGAGTTGTGCTCCAAAGAAGTTCAAGAAAGCTCGGATGGAAGGATGAGGAGGCCGAGAAAATCCGCAGTCGACGTGGGTGGCGAGGAGAACGCACTCACCCTCCTACGGCTGCAGCTCGGTCTCGCCCTCCAGGAGCCGCGCGGATCCGTGGGGGATCAGTCCCCCCTCGGCCAGATCATCAAGGTCGTCCTGACGGATCGTTGACCGAATCCAGTCGCCCTGGATCCAGCTGCGTGGCAGGCCGGACCTCGACGAGGATCCGCCCCGGCTGGACTCTTCCCCTTCACCTTTGTCGTCGCCTTCTTCACATGCTCCAAGGCCACCGTCTTCTCCTTCCCCATTGCTGCGAGCGGGGAACGAACGGAGCGGCAGCGCTGAGAACAAAGGTGGTTGTGGTGGAGAAAATTGAGGAGGAAGAAGAGGAATGGGAATGCACAGTGCGAAAACCCCAGGCCAGCACCTTATATGAGATCTTTTCTGAGTGGCTGACCCATGGGCCCAGGCGATCCTGTCAAATCCCGCAACAGCCGCGCACGCGATACATGGCGAAAAAGGCGGAGCAAGAATCGAGGCGACCCTGCCTAATCCGTCTCGGTTACTGCAGCCCCCTCCGCCTCGCACGCTTCCCAAAATTCGAATCCCGGGATTTCCACGGACAGCAGAGCAACTTGTCAGATTGAAGATTATTTCCATATCAGCAGTCAAAGCTTAACAATGAGAGTTCACTCGGCGAAACCAAGAATGGATCAAGGCGACTGAAAAAGAAGTTGGAGTCATCATGTTGATTCATTAGACCAGGCAAGACACTACCGAAGCACAAAAATTGAGTCGGCATTATTCTCAACTCCTTCTCCACTCAAACCCTGAACCATTTGGGGCCTAACGATGAAGCTATGTACCTAGGGTAGGGTCATAGGCCTGATCTAGACACCCTCCCCTAGGACATCACCTTAAAGTCAGAAGTATTCAAAGGATAACAGCATCCACTCGACCAGAAGCATTCCACTCGGAAGGTTCTATGTCACTCGACCGTAACAGAAACCACTCGACAGACAGAAGATCTAAAGTCACTCTGCACAGCAACGGTCCGGCGTAACTGATAGACTTAATGATCATTTATATCACTTTATTACGGATGTTACCTATAACGCTCCCTCTTTATGTACATTGAACTCCTTGTAACATGGGCTGGCTGGGGTCCTGGCGCACTCTATATAAGCCACCACCTCCACTGGCACAAGGGTTCGCACCCCCTATAACACACACACGCATAATCCAGTCAACCGCCTCCGGGCACCGAGACGTAGGGCTATTACTTCCTCCGCGAAGGGCCTGAACTTGTAAAACTCATGTGTACAACTTTGCCATAGCTAGGATCTTGCCTCCCTAATACCTACCCCCATTCTACTGTCAGTCTTAGATCCACGACAGTTGGCGCCCACCATGGGGCAGGTGTCTTAGCGACTTTTTTGATGAAGTTGTGTTTTTCCCGATTCCCATCATCATGGTTTCTAGCGGTGGGTTGGCTGAGGGCCGCGAGATCCGTTTGGTGAAGTTGCGTTTAGTCCTCCGCCGCAGCGGTGGACCTCACACCCCGACGAATCTACCTTCCGCACCTTGGAACCCCCAACTGCCAACTCACCACTTCACCGGAGCTGCTTCAGCGACTGGCTTGTACACCACTCCAGATCTCCTTGACCGCCATCATGGTCCACCGCATCGGGTCTGCTTAACTGGCGCCCTCGTCCACCACAGTGTAGGCCCTTCACTGACTCCCTCGTCCGCCGCAACAGATCCGCCTCACCAAAAGCATTGTACAACGCGCCCGCCGAAACCTTCGTCCACTACACCGGACCCGCTCCACGGATGCCATATTCAACTCCACCGGCCCTACTTTACCGATGCCGCAGCCTCATCAGGTTATTTGCATATGTACTCCTTCGGTTTTTCTCTGTATCGTGCAACTATTCACTCACCACAGATGAGCTTTCTTGTATGTCGACAGGCGCCACAACCATAGCACCGAAGCCGCTTCAGCAACGGCGACAGCCGGCCCAAACTCAACCGCAACACGAGCACCATCGACGAACTTTAGCTATCAAGTATGCCAACGATACCCATACGCTGCCGAGAATCAGGTACTATTATCCAACGGCTGGCGCCTACGTTCACTTTCTTAGCATAAGCACCGCACCTTTGAATTTCTTCAGGGCATCATTCAGTTTTTCATGAGACGCGTTATTCTGCTTGCACCTGTAGGGCCATACTTCTGGCAGCTAAATTACATACCAGTGCACATATAGTTAATATGCTTTAGTTTTGTCCTAAGTATTACTGTCACTACAACACGGTTAAGAAATGAAGGCATAAAAAAAGTGCCTTAGATTATCTCTTTCAAAGGCATTCTGGAGAAAATGCCTTCAAAGGTCCATGGATAGCAGGCACTTACGAAAAATGCCTCAAAAGATGCTCAATTAGTGGCATTTAAAAAAAGGGTCGTGATATGGAATAGTATGCAGGCGTTTTGCAAAAGGCCACTAGAGATTAGATACGTTTTTAGAAAACGCCGCAATTTACCAAATCACAAGGGGTGTTTTGAAACTTGCCAGCACATGCTTTGAAGGTGTTCTGGAGGAAAACGCCTCGAAATCTCTGTTAGATTTCCAAATCAGTCCCTATTGGATGGCATATGTACGTCAACAGCCTTCCACTCGTGCGGCCTAGCTGGCCAGATGTACTACATATAGAAGCTACTGTTTCTCTTCAAAGCAAAAGCATGATGGTGGAATGGTTTGCATTACCTTAGAATTAAGTAACCCGAGGTATGCTATTTACATTTTTTGCGCCAGCCAATACAAACACTAACTATTTAGTCCCATACCGCCTACCGAGAGGAAATTTATCTGCTTTAAAAGGACAGCCGCGTACTGTCTCGAAAGAATTCTCCAACGTAAGCAAAAGTGACGCGTGATTTAGTTTAGCTTAATTATGGTGGACCTGTACAACTGACCTACGCGGACAGGAATGGCTCATAAAAATGGTATTGAAATGTGACACGTGGTACATGATTGGGCCAGCCAGCCCAGAGAAAAGGCCCGGCAAGTTGAGACGAGGTGGACCCGTTGCGTATATGGTGTTATTACTAACTGTAGTTTAAAGGCATTTTGGAAAATCGCCTGGAAGCACGCAGGCGTTCTTCAAAAGTGCCCTCAAAGACCAGAGCATCGAAGGCATTTTTCAAAAATGCCTACGTACACCTTTCCCTTCGGGACAGTCTCTAGCGTTTTTCTGAAACGCCTTGGTACATCTTTGGAGGCATTTTTTAGGCTTTTAAAGGCATTTTTTAATGCCTTCTAATACCTACTGTGTTGTAGTGTGTACTTCCTAGATATCACTGCCTACTATTTTACTTCTTGCATGCTATATTTATGATAATGGTGTTGTTCTGATGACACCTATTGGTTCCATCAGACTGCTTCATGTTCTCTATGCTTAATTACACATTAGCAAACTAGCATGTGGTTCCGTTGGTTTTTGTTCGTTTTACCCTACATTTTCTGATGCTAGCTATTACATCACTGCTACGAGCCTCTGTTCATTACTTTTTTGCGTGTTCTTGAGCTTCCCAAGTTGCATGACTAATTTGATGCTTCTATTAATTATGGAGCTGCCAACCCCATCAAGCAAAATATTTGTTCTTTTGGGGCTGGTACCTCGAACAAGCATAAAAATAGAGGGAAGCAGATATATTGTCGTGTATGCACACACCCTTCTTTCATTAGTTTAGGTGAACCATTGATGATCAATTTGAACCAGTGCATGCGATTAAAATTAATTTTACCTAAATAGAGGGTGCAGAATAAACTACAACAAGTAGATTTGCAACCATGGGATGCCGATGATATCTTCAAAGAACATTGCAACAGCAGCGAGGCTTCACAGCAACATATGGTAAGCCAGTGTGTTTTAGTACATGTGAAATGTAATGCGTGTGGGCTGCTTTCTTGGCTTGTTCCCTCAATATGTAATCCTATAGAATAACAAATAGTCAAGTTGTCTGCTTTGCTGTATTGCTTGATTCGAATGCTTGTTTGTTACTTGTTACGCTATACCTGAGTTGGGCAATATGTCAGCAGTGCCTTGCTGTACTATCGTAAAGAAATGCATGCCTAGTTTATTTGAGTCCTTAACTTTTCCTCTGAACTTCATCACAAGACTGTCTTCGTAGTTTATATGAGGCCACACTGTTAAGTGCTTTCTCAGATTATTTCAACTGCTTAGATGCCTTGGCAACTTAAATATAGTGGTGGTACACTCCCTTTCAACTAGGGATGTCAACTGGGTCCCGGTTAATCCCGATTAAAGTCCACTAGTGGTATGATAGTTCAAAAGAGTTTTTGTTTTTTGAGGAAAATGAACCAGGGAGCTAGCAAAAACTAACTAGATGGGACTGGCGGATGTCGTTTATTTGCCACTTACATCCCTAGTTTCATCTTACCATTTTAATTTCTTTTTGGCTGATGCTACTTCAAACCATTTAAATATAGCTTGCCATGCTCGACAATAATTCGTATGTCGTTTACCATGTAAGCTTACTGCATGGATCATGCGATAACTATCTCTTACTTATGTCCAGCGGAAACCTTTCAGGATGCCGTTCACACTAGGACACAATGTACAACCCCAGAATCTATTTGTGGAAGTAGTGCGCCATCCATGTTACCAGATGGTAGCAGTTCAGAGGCAACACCGCCGGAGAGCAGTCTGAGCACAGATATTATAGTTCTTGAGGCTCTACTAGAGGCAGAAAGAGATGGTGTGGCTGCCATGAATGAGGTAATCTCGATCTTGAAGCTAGAAATTATGCAATTAGTTGCACGCATTATGCAAGCAACCCAAGAATTGGAGGAAGAAAGAATGTTGCATTTGAAGACGGAGGAGGTCCTGCTGCTTCTGCTATCTAAACCCCAGGGTAATCCCAGTTTTTCTTTAGATAGCAGTTGAAATTGTCATTAGATTATTGTACTTGCATGTTGTGTCATGTCTCTGAATGGATTATGTTGTAAGGCCCCCTATGTTGTCCATGTGTTGTAATGATCCGAATTTTTTAGGCGAGGTAATCCTCAGTACTTGTATGATTGACATAAGGTGAACTATTTTTCTTGTGAGCATATTGTATTGGATGAAATAACTGTTTGACTCAAAGTGTATCCAACCTACTAAATTCGAAGATCACGGCATTTCTAAATCATAATCATATATAAAGGTGGAATAAATCTTTGTTGTGGTTTTGAAGAAATCTCTCCCTAATAATAAAGCACGGATTGACTCCGTGGGTTCACCGTCACAATACGCTTCCATCCAGTTGTAATACGCTTTTATGATTTGTATAGACAAAATCGTTATAAACGAGGTGGTACTAATAGCTCGTCCGACCTAATTCATTTTACATATCGCTCGAGTTTGCACCGCCTGGGCCGAGCTCGTGCGTCACGCACTTATCCTGGCCCAATGCGCCACCTGGTCCGAGCTCATGCGCACCTATCCTGGCCCATTTAAGAACCCACCTATCCTGGACCGTTTAAGAACCCACCTATCCTGACCCATTTAAGACACATCGAAGCAAAAATAGTGCTGGTGCAAAGAATCGATCACACAACCTGATGCTGAATAACTAGCGCCACTACCATTGGGCTGGCGTTGGTGGGTTGATGATGAGCAGCGTTGATGTGCATAAGGGAGCTGTCTCAGGGATTTTGGTCTATTCGCTTGTTTTAATGGTTGCACCGCTGCTGGATCTGCTATGTGGATAAGGAAGCTCTCTAGGTAAGGGTTTTTGGTCGATTTGCCTTTTTTTAATGGTTACACCTATCGGAAGCCGTTCAATGTTGCTATGTGTACTATCAATTGCAAAAAAAAGAATACGGAATGAGCACTGATTATATTTACTTGCTGTTATTTGTCGTACTATCATAGTTTAATGTTCATGCCTAACACATCTTATGAATACATTATCATATACAATAATTAAAAGTGAGTGAAATATTAGAATTAAATATTTCTTAACAGAGAAGGTAATTGGAGCACACTAGGGCTTGCTGACAACTAAGATATTCCTCAACTCTGGATGTCACCGATGTCATTGCTGAGATACAGAGGGGATACCGGGAGACGGAGGGATGAAGTGTAGAGAGAATGAGACAACAGAGCATCTTTCTCACGCTGGCTAGGAGGGGGGAGCACTCCACTCCATTTTACCATCTCTCCCGCAGCTCTGTGTGACATAATCACGGAATATCAAATAAATTTCATCCATTCAAAAAAAATTGCTCCATGAAAAAATCCTTCCATTTTTGAAATTAAATCCGTAGACCATAAAAGCATATTTTCGAGAGGATAAACGCGTAGACCATAAGATGTTGGTATTGTAGGGACGTTTGTCCCAACGAAGAGATCATCATGTGGTGCATGTTACTCGACCTGGGCCTTTCACAACCTGTGCTCGCCCAACTATCACGAAAATAAGGCAACAATAGCTAAAATAATTAATAAATTACAATGGAATAAAAATATATACTTTTTAATGGTGCAATTGGTTGGATTTTGAAATGCGTATTTCCTTAAAATTGAAAGACACCTTTTTTGTCTCATTACAACGCACGGGTATTTGTGCTAGTAAATAACAAAACGTAGAATTATCTGTGGATATTCATAATTGAATAAAAATTGGATTTGGATTTAGTTGCCAGGGCCCAGGGCAAACGTGAATGCTAATTCTCCCAAGTTTTGGACAAAGCGGCTAAACACCCACTATCATTTGTGGGCTGCCCGAAGCAAGTGTTTGTGAGATGGAAATTACTGTCTACCCCTGACACTTGACATCCTTATCGATCGGATTTACACTGCTGTCGATAGGGGTAGACTAGTAACTTCAATCAGACATGACACGACGTCCTCTAAGCCCATTCAGACACGGTGAGCGCCAAACGTGGGCGGCAAAACACATTTGATTCAAGCTCGTCCGAAAGACATGTGTCTCTCCCTTCATTTCCCCATTCGTCGACGGTAGGCGGCAAAACAAACTCTCCTCGTCCGAAATCGATGTAAGCTAATATTTTAAATAGGGGCAGATATGTAACTTCCCTCAGACATGACACAACCGCCCTACCTGTCAACCCTGTTCATACACCATGGGCGCCAACGTGGGCGGCAAAACACCCTCTCCTCGCCCGAAATTGTTACCGGCAAATATTTGGGAGATGCGAGATTACCGTCCTATCCCCAACCGACGTGATGTCCGAAATTTTAAATGGGGGATAAGTTCGTAACTTCCCCACATTTCAGACAAGCGCGTCCCAAAGTTTGAGATCCGCCCCTCCCCCTCCATTTCCCCATTCATACACCGTCTGCGCCACGACAACCTCCCCACTGCGGCCAGCCACCTCCGTCCACCACCCCATCCTCCACCTTGCCGGAGCCGCTACCCCTACCCCGTCGTCCATTGCAAGAGATGGACGTCTCTCATCCACGGCGCCAAACCAGGATCCTTTCATCGCGTCGTCTCGCTTCATCGGCGCCGTCGTCCACTTTGTCGTTGCCGCTCCTACGACCGCCTCGTCCACGGCAACAGGATTTATCCCCCAACCTGGTCGTCTGCCATCTAAAGTCTTCTTCCCCGCCGCCGACAGCCATTGCACCCGCAGCACCCTCAATGTATCAGCAGGGGCCTACACGGTGTCGCAAGAGAGGTGGTACTCTTCCATATGTGCTTAAGTTATTGATCTCACATGGATAATAGATCTTAAATTGTTTACTGTACTTTTCTTGTCCGTACCAAATCATAGTGGCTAGTTGAATGCAAACATTGTTTGCGAAGTAGCTTTGTCCGGTTTTCAACTTCAGATCTGCCATGTCACGGTCACTATACTCGTAAAGCTTATGGTTTCCCCCCTTTATATTCACTACCATCATCGTAGGTGCTTCTCTGCTTCGTGTCGTGCTAGCACTGCTCCTCAAGACCTCAACCCATCAAGCGAAACAACATGCCACTCATAATTCAAAAGCTTACGTGTTGAAATACGAATCTGATATGATGCTCATATTACTAAAACAGAGAACATTTTATTGGTCACCTAATGTTCCTATATTCGTTTTGAAAAGCATGTGTGCCGCCCACTGGTCCAGGTAGTTCCACTTTCCTAATTTTACTCTTGATGCTTAGGGTTTTCCCCTTTTATCTACTCTACTATGATCTGCGTAGGTGCTTTCTGTCATACTAGCATTACTCCACCCTTCAAGCTAAACAACACAACACTCAAAATTCCAAAGCTTAGTTGTTCAAATATGATTGTGATATGATATTGATATTAGTTAACAGACACATTTAATTGGTTAGCTAAAGGTCCCACTTGAATTTCCAAATGCATGTTGCGACATATAGAGAGACAGCAGAATTGCATTTCTTTGTCACTTGTTGACTGTACTTTCTTGTCCATACCAAATCTTAGTTGTTATTTCAAAGCAAAGATCGGTTGCTAACTACCCTTTGCGCAGTTTGCAGCTTCAGATCTGACATCCCACTGCCACGGTCAACACTATACTCATCATGCTTACGGTTTCCCCATTTTATGATCACCACGATCAGCCTACGTGGTTCGTGTCGTAATAGCACTGCTCCACCCATCGAGCTAAACAAGCTTAGTTATACAAATTCAAATCTGATATTATGCTGATATTAGTAAAACTGAGAGATGTTTAATTGGTCAGCTAAATGTTCCTACATTAGTTCGAAATGCATGTCAGCCACATATGGAGAGACTGGAACGAATAGTATTTCTCTGTGCGTTGTTCATCATGGGTGGCCAACCGACATTGTATAGAAAGACTTGTAATATCTTCAATCTGCTTGCTCTTCTGCTCTTCTTTAAGATGATCCTCTTCTCTTGCGGTCGACTGGTCAGGTTGAGTTATTCTCCCTTAGTATATTTTGAATCTATCAGGTCAGGTCGACTTGTTCTTCTTTACTATATGTTGAAGCTGTCATCTGCGAAGTATCATCACTTCTGGAGCTCTCAGATTTTGAGTAGTAGGCCACATTATATTAATGCACACACCAAATTACAGCATGCATGGCACCTCTTAGAAGAATTGCAGAGATAGCACAAAGGGGTTTACAAGGAGGAAGTAATGGATTAGAATCACTTCTGCATTACAAAGATAATCTCACTTGTTTTTATGTTTTCATGCATGTGAGGTATTGAACATTATCAAAATGAATATGAGAATGGGTGCACAAGAGGAATATTGCAGAACAATCCACTGGCTAACAAACTTGGTATGGTGGAGGATGGCCTATCTTATTCACCCATCAAGGTGCATGCTCTAACTTGGCAAGGTTGTATTAATTGGTCGCACATATTTTGCATCTGACCTCTTGCATTACTTCTACTTTGTTACACCATCTGCTTAGTTTAAGCATCATATATGAGTATATGCCATACCTATCCATTTTTTGTACCTATTCCATGTGTTGTCATACTATGTTTTTCCAGTCAAATGTTGTTCTTTCGTAATAGATGTCCAAAAGGTAGAGGGTGATTGCAGATCCTCAAGGAGTACAAACTAGGTATTTGGAAAAGGTAGTGATACCTGTTAAATCAGATAGATCAGCAGCCACAAAAAACACAGGCCCAACTGTAACAGACTTTACCCCTACTCTAGTGGCCAAACCCCTATTAGAACTGCTGACAGCCCGGCGTCAGGTACTGTCTATGATATCAATTCAAAATTTGAAGTCCTAACTTTCTGCATGTGCCTTACCTTCTCTCTTGTATGAAAACTAATTTCAGATGAATCTCCTTGCTCAAAGGATCATAGGATCTCACGACAATACTGGGCTCTGCATTGCTCTTGTCAGTACCTCTTGCCCTTTGTCAGCATACTTACACTCATTGCTATTTGATTACATAGCACCACTGTAAATGTTCGCTTCTTTATCCTCCCTTTGCTTGAAATTATAAGATCTATATTTACTCTTAGATAAATGTAGAATTAACACAATGGTTATGAAGTTTTGGATTGCTCATGTGAGTACCTGTTGTCATGTACTCCCTCTGTATGGAATTAATTGTTGATCAATTAGATGTATTTAGAACTTAATAGTGCTAGATACATCCATTTGAGTGACAACTAATAACGTACGGTGGTGGTATTACTGTACATGCATCGCGAGATAGTTGATTGTCTAGCATTACTCTGCATCTTATCTGCCCTGCCCTCCACTTTCTCCAAATTATCATATCTACATTTACTCTTACCAAAATGTTGAATAAAGCCAATGCCACTACACACGTTGATGTCTGCATTCCTCTTGTCAGTACCTTTTGCCTTGTAACGTTGTACTCAATTAATTGCTATTTGATTATGTATCATCAGTCTGCACCTGAGCTTCATTATCCTCTATTTCTTCCAATATTATTTGATCTATATTTACTCTTTGCAAAATGTAGAATAATGGCAACGCTTATAAAGAATTTTCTTTGGAGAATTTATTGAATTATCTTTCCATCAACATGGAGAAGGGCTTTATCCAGCCCATGTTAACATGTAATGTAAGTTCATCCTTCTCAAGCCTTCAAACTTTGTTCTAGTATAGATTTGGATAGGCATCATTTCCTCCACTGTTGTTTACATTTGATTGGATGTTTGCAACAACTACCAATTTTAAATTGTAGTTGTAAAAACATGTTCCTTATGCAGAACAGATCCATTTATTTGCTTATATAATTGTGACACCTGTTACGTGTCTCCTTGTTTCTCTTTCAGAGTTGTATCTCTTATGCCAGGCAGAACTTTAGGAAAGATAATGAGCCAAACCATCTTGAGGACAGCGAGATGACCCCAAGGTCCTATATTGATGAAGACAGTGAGTTGAAGCTACTCACCAGCAGGTGTGAGACAACCTCTGTGCAGTCGCTGCCTCAATTAGTTTGACTTCTTCAGTCTCAACTTAAAGCGGAAAGGCTTGCTTCAGCTCAGCTCCAACTTGAAGTCAAAGATGTAATGAAGATGTCAGGGGACTGCCTTGCGCACTATGGTTCCATACAGCTAGGGATGAAGCATCTATCATTGACACAACTAAGGTCTCATCAGCTTGTTCGGCTGCTTGCGGGGCCCGAGCTTGCCAGGTCTAGTGCCTTCTGAAGTGCTCTCAGCTTGGTATATTCTTTTGTCGGCGCGTTTATATGCACTGGTGATGACCTTTGATGCCCAGTGTGTGTAATCCGTGGTCATGTTGCGCTTTATTATCACCGCCCTCTGTTGGAAAAGGCAGTGCCTAGGAGTCGCTTAGGCACGCCTAGGCGCTAGGCAATGGCCAAACGCCTCGCCTAGGTCATAAATGGAGGTCTAGGCAGGGCAAGCAAGGAATTACCTACCCAAGCAAGAAATCATGCCACGTACTGCACTGATATGTCAAACAGGTTATATAACAATGGTAGTAGCCGGTAATTAACTTATCTATATGCCCTAAATTAATGTCAACACCCATATAATAATCACAAATACACTTCGAGTAAAAACCATATTACTGCCTAGGGCGCTTAGGCACCGCCTAGGCACTAGGTGAAGGCCAACCGCCCCGCTTACGCCTACCGCTTTTTCCACCGGTAGCGAACTTTGATTCCCAGTGGATGTAATATGCCGTGATTTATTTGTTGTATAGTCTAGGTTTATTCTTTGGTCGGTATGTTGTAATTAGGCCGGAAGGTTCAGTGGATCTCAGTGTTGTCGGTCTTCAGGCCGGCTCGTTACTCATATGGGCCAAAACATGGGCCTACAATCATCTTGGGCCATTAGCAGGTCTAAACCTATAGTAGTTTCCCGCCTTTAACAGGCCATGGGCTACATATTTACTGTATTGACATTGGGCTCCTATGGGCCGTAGAAACAATGGGCCTTCTATGGTCCGTAGAAACAATGGGCCTTCTACGGGCCGTATCATCAATGGGCCTTAGACGGGCCGTATGATCAATTGGCCAAACATGGGCCAAAAACAGACCGCATTATGGCCATAAACGGGCTAGAGTTGGAGTCGTCCGTTCATGGGCCGACCATAACGGGCCATCGTTAATAGGCAGTATTTGATGACGCTTTGAAAACGGCCCAACGTATTAACGGGCCGACTATAACCACGGGCTGAATTTGGCCCACAAGCAGAAAATGGCAGTAACGGGGCGTAAGTAACGAATGCTGGAAATGAGCCCAAGAATAAATGGGCCTTGAGAAGGCCGAAAGATAACATGGGATGGAAACGGCCCAACGGAATAATGGGCCGTTAATGGGTATAAAGTGATACACTGTTCATTATGGGCCAGTTTCACCACGGCCATTAAGGGGCCGAGGGTTACTAAGAGCCTCATCTGGGTCGAAAGACATCATGCGCCATACATGGGCCAGAAGTTAAAATGGGTTGGAATTATATTGGACGGCCCAGATGACGCTATTGGGCCTAATTCGGATAGGCCGTAAACTGGCCCTGGGTTAGCGGGCTCTAAATGGGCTATATGCGAACAGGCCGTTAATAGGCTTTCCGTGGGCTGGCCCGCCACCTTTTGACCAAGTCAAATGGGTCGGCCTTTTCACAGGAATGGGCCTCTGTTGGGCCGTGCCACGTGTCGATGTATCACAGGCGCTTTGGGTCCAATGAGTGGATGATATCTGTCCCAACAGTGAGCCGACACGTGTTTCCTCCAGCCAATGATGAATTTACATGTGGAAAATCCCCATTGGTCGGGGCTGTTAACGGGTTATCGGATCCAAAGCCAGACCCGATAGCTTAACGGCGTTCCGTTACGGTGGATGCCACGTGTCGGTCACCCTTGATGAAAGCACTTCTATGGCACGCAATTTATCATCATGGAAGTGGACACTTCCGTGATGATAATTTTGGTAATGTCATGGAACACTTCTACGACAGCACAGGTATGACTATCTTGATTCTGTCATAAATTTTTCATGGACGTACATGCATGACAGAAAACGTGACCTATTGTGACAAACACGTATCATCACGGAAGTGTATTTTTTTGTAGTGATTGTTTAAAATTTCGGACGACTTAGCTTTTCTGATATTGCACGGGCGTCCACCGCATCTGCAGATGGTGTCGTCAAGCTTGGTCATCTTCTTCCTTGGAACAACGGCCATGAAGAAGTCGCTACTTCAATCAGACCAGATTTCCACAACTATGCCCCCTACCTGGCGCGCCAAAGATGTCGGGGGAAATCGACACCTATGGAATCACTGGGATCCCTTCTACGGTTGGTGGGCACGGGGTTGTACAAAGAGCGGGTCTGACAAGAAGCACACTGACCGTTTACCCAGGTTCGGGCCACGAGGATGCGTAATACCCTAGTCCTGCTTTTGGTGGATGTATTCGAGTGTTCTTGTGTTCTTGAGCTAGCTACGGGGTGCAACTTGCCCAAAAGATCTGAATCCTTCCCCTGGACGCCTCGGGCCTCCTTTTATAGGCAAAAGGGGTCGCCACAGTGGCACACAAGAGGTGGAAAGGTTTAAAGTGGATGAGTCTATCCTCTGGCACTGTCGGACAAACGCATTTAATGCACTGCCGACGTGTCCCTCTCGCTTTATCGGGGACGCCAAGGAAGCACGTCCCAACTGTCGCCGCCTCACCTGGCTTCGACACGCGTCCGAGCTGAAGAGGCGTTGCTGCGCCACGTTGGCTAGCTGCTGGGCTGGCGCGGTGGTGGATCCTTCACGAAGGCCTGCATGCCACCACGCACGTGCTTGCTGGGTCGGTGTAGAGGCCGCTCGTCACCACGCATGTGCCTGCCCAGCTGGTTGAGCTAGCAGCTGCATGGGGACGGCGGTGGAACCTTGGCGGGCGCGGGCCTGGCTGTGGCCTCGCTGATGTTCTCGGCAAGGGTCTTGCCGGGGGCCCGACAAGGGTCTTGCCTTGGCGCTGCGGTCGTCCCTGGCAAGGCGCTTGCCGGGGGTCTTGTGGATTCCCTCGGCTAGGATCCCGCCGAGGGTCGTCGTCCTCTAGTCCTCATCTGATCTTGTGTACCTACGATCTTCACAAAGATCTGCATGCCACCACGGAGGCACCTCCCGAGCCCTGGTCTCGATGTGGTTGAGGGCGTTGGAACCCTTAGGCTCAAGGAAGGCATGCTCCGTTGGCGTCAGGCAAGTTGCCCCGGCAAGGCCCTTGTCGGTGCTGCGGAGGCCACCCCGGCAAGGGTCTTGTCGGGGGAGTCCACCTCGCCCTCTTGCTCTTTGTGTTTCTAGGCTTAGCGTTGCCTTGGTTGTCTTGTGCTTCGGCTTCTCTCCAGCTTCCCACCTCTGCCCTGCTAAGTGTGGCCGCGGCGCGCGGCTCTGACTGCCCGTGCACAAGTAAAGGGGTCAAAAGGTGTACACCGACAAAAGATGATCAAGAGAAAACCACTTTTACTTGCCCTTTCTGTACATCTTCTCATAGACGTATGCCTTTTTGTTTGTGCAATGCACCTGCTACCTTTCAAAGATGTATGACTGTTATATTCTCTGACTTTTGTGAAAAGATTGTTGAGGTTTTCATGGATGATTTCTCCATTTATGGAACTTTTTTTGATGATTTCTTAAGCAACCTTGATCGAGTTTTGCAGAGATGTGAAGAAACTAATCTTGTCTTGAATTGGGATAAGTGCCACTTTATGGTTAATGAAGGTATTGTATTGGGGCATAAAATTTTTGAAAGAGGAATTGAAGTTGATAAAGATAAAGTAGATGCCATTGAAAAGATGGCGTGTCCTAAAGATATCAAAGGTATAAGAAGTTTCCTTGGTCATGTTGGTTTCTATAGGAGGTTTATTAAAGACTTTTCTAAAATTTCTAGGCCTCTCACCAATCTCTTGCAAAAAGATGTTCCTTTTGTTTTTTATGATGATTGTGTGGAAGCATTTGAAATACTTAAGGAAGCCTTGATTTTTGCACCTATTGTTCAGCCACTTGATTGCAATCTACCCTTTTAAATTATGTGTGATGCTAGTGATTATGTTGTTGGTGTTGTTCTAGGACAAAGAGTTGATAAGAAACTAAATGTTATTCAGTGTGCTAGTAAAACTCTAGACAGTGCCTAGAGAAATTATGCTACCATAGAAAAAGAATTGTTAGCAGTTGTATTTGCATGTGATAAGTTCAGACCTTATATTGTTGATTCCAAAGTAACTGTTCACACTAATCATGCTGCTATTAAATATCTTATGGAAAAGAAAGATGCTAAACCTAGACTTATTAGATGGGTTCTCTTGCTACAAGAGTTTGATTTGCATATTATTGATAGAAAGGGAGGTGAGAACCCCATTGCAGACAACTTGTCTAGGTTAGAAAATGTTTTTGATGACCCACTGCCTATTGATGATACTTTTCCTGATGAACAATTAAATGCCATAAATGCTTCTCATAATACTCCTTGGTATGCTGATTATGCTAATTATATTGTTGCTAAATTTATACCACCTAGTTTCACATACCAGCAAAAGAAAAAGTTTTTCTATGATTTAAGACATTGCTTTTGGGATGATCCACACCTTTATAAAGATGGAGTAGATGGTGTTATTAGATGTTGTGTACCTGAGCATGAACAGGAATAGATCCTACAAAAGTGCCACTCCGAGTCTTATGGAGGACACCACGCTGGTGATAGAAATGCACATAAGGTATTGCAATCCGGTTTCTATTGGCCCACTCTCTTAAAGGATGCCCGTATGTTTGTCTTATCTTGTGATGAATGTCAAAGAATTGGTAATATTAGAAGACGTCAAGAAATGCTTATGAACTATTCACTTGTTATTGAACCATTTGATGTTTGGGGCTTCGATTATATGGGATCTTTTCTTTCCTCTAATGGGTATACACATATTCAACTTGTTGTTGATTACGTTACTAAGTGGGTAGAAGCTATTCCAACTAGTAGTGCTGATCATAACACTTCTATTAAGATGCTTAAAGAAGTCATTTTTTTGATGTTTGGAGTCCCTAGATATTTAATGACTGATGGTGGTTCACATTTTATTCATGGTGCTTTCTGTAAAATTCTTGCTAAGTATGATGTTAACCATAGAATTGCATCTCCATATCATCCTCAGTCTAGTGGTCAAGTAGAATTGAGCAATAGAGAGATTAAATTGATTTTGCGAAAGACTGTTAATAGATCTAGAAAGAATTGGTCGAAGAAACTTGATGATGCTTTGTGGGCTGACAGAACTGCTTATAAGAATCCTATGGGTATGTCTCCGTATACAATGGTTTATGGAAAAGCATGTCCCTTACCTCTTGAACTAGAACTGAAGGCATATTGGGCTATTAAAGAGCTCAACTATGACTTCAAACTTGTCGGTGAGAAGAGTTTATTTGACATTAGCTCTCTTGATGAATGGAGAACCCAAGCCTATGACAATGCCAAATAGTTTAAAGAAAAAGTTAAAAGATGGCATGACAAAAGGATACAAAAGCGTGAGTTTAATGTAGGTGATCATGTTTTGCTATACAACTCTCGTTTAAGATTTTTTGCAGGAAAGCTTCTCTCCAAATGGGAAGGCCCTTACATTATCGAGGAGGTTTATCGTTCCGGTGCCATAAAAATCAACAACGTCGAAGGCACAAATCCGAAGGTGGTAAACGGTCAAAGAATCAAACATTATATCTCAGGTACTCCCATAAATGTTGAGACCAATATAATTAATATCGTAACACCGGAGAAGTACATAAGGGACACTTTCCAGAACATTTCAGACTCCGAAAAGGAATAGGTATGTGGTACGGTAAGTAAACCGACTCCAAAATGTTTCCAATGATAAATTTTCTCTGTTATGGAATATTTAAAAGTTAGGAAAATTAGAAGTAGTCCGAAAGAGACACGAGGCATCCACAAGGGTGGAGGGCGCGCGCTATCCCCCTGGGCGAGCCCCCTGACCTTGTAGCCACCTCGTGTGCCCTCTGGACTCCATTTTCTTGCACAATACTTCTTTTTGTCAGTAAAAATTCATTATATAATCTCCCGAAGGTTTTGATCTCAGTACCACAACAAAATCCTCTGTTTTCGTTTTGAGTTGTTCCTGCAGCAGATTTGGAGCAAGATGTCGTCCCAAGATTTGGAGGGAGAGAGCTACATGGCTGATTATATCACAAACTCTAAAGTATATGGGGATGTGGAACATTATGGTTGGACCACGGAGGAAGAAGAAGACTATGAGCCAAAGGGGAAGGAGGAGACAAGATCCGATGAAAAGGACGATCCACTACCCCAACCTGGTGATATGCATGTGGAGTTCAAGAAGTCAAGCCTTAAGGTCCAATCTATCCCACCTCGTTTTTCGCAGCACAGTAAGGCAACATTATGCTAAAAGATAATGAAACTAGAGCTCAAGAATGAGGATCTGAGGGAAAATTTTAGCCTCAGACGCAAGCTAGCGAAGAAGAATGCAACAACTCTCACATCCCACCTCCGAAGAAAGAGATCTAAATACATGGGTATGGGCACTCCCCTTGGCAACTGCCAAGCTTGGGGGAGTGCCCCGGTATCATATCACCATCACACCTTTACCTTTATCACTTTTCTTAGTTCGATCCTTTTGGTTATATATTGATCTAGTAGAATAAAGTTTTTAGTATGATCTAGCCTTGAGTTTTGCTTTATGTTCCCTCTAAGTAATCGAGTCCTTGAGATATATAATAAACAGTAGTTTTGAGTTAAGGGCTTTGCTTCCTTGCTATGATCTTGAGGGAATTAAAGAAAATAAAGAATAAAAAATAAATAAAAAGATCATATATTGATCTTATGGAGAGTAATGACTTCACATATAAAGAGTATGATGAATAAAAGTTGTTGAGATTTGACAAACATAGTTTTGGTCATTGTTGCAGTTAATACGAAGTAATAAAGAAAGAGAGGCTTCACATATAAATATACTATCTTGGACATCTTTTGTAATTGTGAGCACTCATTAAAATATGACATGCTAAAAGGTTGATGTTGGACAAGACAACATAATGGGTTATGTTTTCTTATATCCGAACAGAAGTTATATTGTCATGGATCATCCAACATGTTGAGCTTGCCTTTCCCTCTCATGCTAGCCAAATTCTTTGCACCAAGTAGAGATACTACTTGTGCTTCCAAACATCCCTAAACCCAGTTTTTCCATGAGAGTCCACCATACCTACCTTTGGATTGAGTAAGATCCTTCAAGTAAGTTGTCATCAGTGCAAGCAATAAAAATTGCTCTCTAAATATGTATGATCTATTAGTGTGAAGAAAATAAGCTTTATTGGAACTTGTGATATGGAAGAAATAAAAGCGACGGACTGCATAATAAAGGTCCTTATCACAAGCGGCAATATAAAGTGACGTTCTTTTGCATTAAGATTTTGTGCATCAACCATAAAAGTGCATGACAACCTCTGCTTCCCTCTGCGAAGGGCCTATCTTTTACTTTTATCTTCTACCTTTATACAAGAGTAAGGTGATCATCACCTTTCCTTTTTATACTTTTTCCTTTGGCAAGCACTATGTGTTGGAGAGATCAGGAGATATATATCCCCTCGGATGTAGGTTTTCATAAAGTATTCTTGTTGACATTACCCTTGAGGTAAAAGGTTGGGAGGCAAAACTATAAGCCCCTATCTTTCTCTGTGTCCGATTGAAACTTTGTACCCATAAGTATCGCATGAGTGTTAGTGATTGTGAAAGATTAAATGATAGTTGAGTATGTGGACTTGCTGAAAAGTTGTTATTTGACTCTTTCTGATGTTATGATAAATTGCAATTGCTCCAATGACTGAGATCATAGTTTGTTAGTTTTCAATAAAGTTTCGGATTCATACTTTACTTTGTGAATGAATTTGTTACTTTAGCATAAGAAATTATATGACAATATATGTTGTTGTTCTTAAGATGATCATGATGCCCTCATGTCCGTATTTTATTTTATCGACACCTCTATATCTAAACATGTGGACATATTTATCGATAGCGGCTTTCACTTGACGACAAGCAAGGTCTAAGCTTGGGGGAGTTGATACGTCCATTTTGCATCATGCTTTTATATTGATATTTATTGCATTATGGGCTGTTATTACACATTATATCACAATACTTATGCATATTCTCTCTTATTTTATAAGGTTTTCATGAAGAGGGAGAATGCCGGCAGCTAGAATTCTGGACTGGAAAAGGAGCAAATATTAGAGACCTATTATGCACAACTCCAAAAGTCTTGAAACTTCACGGAGCTTATTTTTGGAATATATAAAAAATATTGGGTGAAGAAAGAACCAGAGGGGGGCCACCAGCCAGCCACAAGGGTGGAGGGCACGCCCTACCCCCTGGGCACGGCCCCAACCTTGTGGGCCCCCTGGCAGGCCTCCGGTGCCCATCTTCTGCTATATAATGTCTTTTACCCTGGAAAAAAATCAGAGGGAAGCTTTCGGGACGAAGCACCGCCGTCTCAAGGCAGAACCTGGGAAGAACCAATCTAGGGCTCCGGTGGAGTTGTTCTGCCAGGAAAACATCCCTCCGGGAGGGGGAAATCATCACCATTGTCATCACCATCGATCCTCTCATCAAGAGGGGGTCAATCTCCATCAACATCTTCACTAGCACCATCTCCTCTCAAACCCTAGTTCGTCTCTTGTATTCGATCTTGGTCCCAAAACCTCAGATTGGTACCTATGGGTTGCTAGTAGTGTTGATTACTCCTTGTAGTTGATGCTAGTTGGTTTATTCGGTGGAAGATCATATGTTCAGAACCTTAATGATAATTAATACTCTTCTGATTATGATTATGAATATACTTTGTGGGTAGTTACGTTTGTTCCTGAGGACATGGGAGAAGTCTTGTTATAAGTAATCATGTGAATTTGGTATTCGTTCGATATTTTGATGAGATGTATGTTGTCTTTCTCTAGTGGTGTTATGTGAACGTTGACTACATGACACTTCACCATTATTTGGGCCTAGAGGAAGGCATTGGGGAGTAATAAGTAGATCATGGGTTGCTAGAGTGACAGAAGCTTAAACCCTAGTTTATGCGTTGCTTTGTAAGGGGCTGATTTAGATCCATATGTTTCATGCTATGTTTAGGTTTACCTTAATACTTCTTTCATAGTTGCGGATGCTTGCGAGAGGGGTTAATCATAAGTGGGAGGCTTGTCCAAGGAAGGGAATCACCCAAGCACCGGTCCACCCATATATCAAATTATCAAAGTAACGAACGCGAATCATATGAGCATGATGAAAACTAGCTTGACAACAATTCCCATGTGTCCTTGGGACCGCTTTGCTTTATATAAGAGTTTGTCCAGGCTTGTCCTTTGCTAAAAAAAGGATTGGGCCACCTTGATGCACCTTGTTTATTTTTGTTACTTGTTACCCGTTACGAATTATCTTATCACACAACTATCTGTTGCCGATAATTTCAGTGCTTGCAGAGAATACCTTGCTGAAAACCGCTTGTCATTTCCTTCTGCTCCTCATTGGGTTCGACACTCTTACTTATCGAAAGGACTACGATAGATCCCCTATACTTGTGGGTCATCAGAATCCTACTTGGGTCTTGTCGGTGTCAAAACCGACCGATCTCGGGTAGGGGGTCCCGAACTGTGCGTCTAAGGATCAAAGGTAACAGGAGATAAGGGACATGATGTTTACCCAGGTTCGGGTCCTCTTAATGGAGGTAATACCCTACTTCATGCTTGATTGACTTTGATGGGTATAGGGGTTAAAAGAGTTGATCTACCTCGAGATCGTAATGACTAAACCCTAGATGTCTAGCCTGTATGATTTGTGTTGGCCTCTACGGAGTAAACCCTCCGGTTTATATAGACACCGGAGGGGCCTAGGGTTGTACACAATCGGTTTACAGAGAAAGGAAATGTCACAGCCCTAGAACTTTTTGCAATTAGTTGCACAAGCATCCTTGCGTCATGTTTAAGTTTCAATTAAAGTTGAAATGGGGATGGCAGAAACCCCCAGCACCACTTAATCCAACTAGGGTTACTAAAATACTTTTTCAATGAACTTGAAATTCCCTTCAAAAATGTTCATCATCTTTGCCTAGGTCCAAAACCTCTGACAAAATGGTTCACATTTTTCTAGGACAACATTGGGTCACTGAATTAAATCATATGCTATTTGCATTTGGGCATTTCAATGCTATATAATATTTTAAATGTCCAAATATTCATGAACTAAAATGTTTACTATTGGAAATATTCCAAATAGTAGCCTTGAGTTGTTTCATGAATTTTGAGATTGTTTTGGTATTTTTAATAAAGCCCTAAAGTTACAGAATAATAGAAAACAGAAACAAAGAAAAGAAAAAGGAGACTTACCTGGACAAACTCACTGGGCAGCCCACCTGGCCGCCCAGCACTGTGCTGGCCCATGCCAGTCAGCTGCTTCCTCCCGCCAGGCAGGCAGGGAGGTGAGCGTCGGCGCGCCCGAGCTTGCCATGCACCTCCCAGCTCACCTGCCTCACCCCGGACGCTGCTTTGCCGCATGGATTCCCCCCTGGACGCTGCCCCGACCTCACCGACACCCCCATTCGCCCCTAGCACCTCTCCTTCGCCCTCCCCCACCATGGTCGACGTCGTCGCAACCGCACTGCTGTCGGAACCGCGGCCACCATCGCCTCCTTGTCGCCTCGTCGTGTCCAGAAGCTCCGCCACCGTCCGCTTCGTCGAGCAGATCGAGCCCCGAGCGCTCGTTCGCCCCGGAGCCACCGCACCGACCTTGCTTCGCCTCGCCGTCGCCGGAGATCCACCTCGCCGCCCCGCTCGCTCCAGCTCGTCCCCGACCCCGCTGCTTAGCTTGCCGTGACCGCCGTGAGCTTCTACCTCTCCTTACCCTCTTTGTTCTCGCTGTCGTCCATGGTAGCGACTGCACGGAGCACACCCACACGCGCCGCTGCCTGAGATCGCCGCCGACGTGGCTTCGGCCTTGCAACACCCTCACCACCATGCCCAACGCACTCACCGCACCGCTTAGGCCTCGTAGGAGCTAGCCCCGCGCCTCCATGTGCACCGTAGCATCGAGTTCGAGCTCGCCCGAACTCTGGCAGCTGCCAAGCTTGTCATCGGCGTCGTTTCCGGCGACCCTGAGCCCAACCACCACCACCAGTCGACGCGGCTCGCCTCCAGCTACGCGTGCATGCCCTCCGCCGTCCTTTTGGTCGCTGGAGTGCGAAACCCGCACCCTCTGCCGGGTATGGTCGTCGCCGGCGGCTAAACGCCGGTGATTTGACCTAGTTGACCAGGGATTTGACCCCCCTGGGTCACTGACATGTGGGCCCCGCCCCTTGGTCAAACCTAGCTTAGCACTAAACTAACCCTAATCAGTTAATTAAATAAATGTGTCACTAACCAGTGGGTCCCATTGGTCAGGTTTGACCTGGACCGCACAGTTGACCTGCTCACGCAATAATGGCCTTTTCTGGATTTATTCTTATTCAGGAAATTCCAGAAAATAGTGCTAACTTAAAAAAATCATAGAAATTAATCTGTAACTCCAAATGCAAAGATTTATATATGAAAAATGATCAGAAAAATCCAATCTATCCATTTGTACCGGTTTCATGCATGGTTAAACAACTTAACCTTGCTGTTTAGATCAAAACATGATAATTCACTATTTGAACTCATGACTTGAGTTTGAAGATGAACCTTCGGTTCAAAACAACTCAATCCCCTCTGTTTGTAGTTGCATTAGACAACCACAGCATATTGCCATGTCATGCTCATGCATTATATTGTTGCATTGCATTGATTGTGTTCCTTCTCTATTGCCGGTATTTGTCCCCTCTTAGTAGACGTGGTTCCGACGATGAGATCAATGACCCCGATGAAGAACTATGCTATCTTTAGAAGTGCCAGGCAAGCAAAACCCCCTTGTTCATTATGATACAATCCCACTCTCTCACTCCTGCTCTCTTTTACTGCATTAGGACAACAACGATTCATCTGTTACATGATGCAGTAGTTGAACCCCTTGCCTCTGCATGACCTGTCATTGCCACAGTAAATAGATGATACCCACTAGCATGAGTAGGAGTTGTTTGAGCCTTGATGTGCCTACTCATTCATGCTTGTTGGCATGCCTGCTACTGCTTAGAGTTGAGTCATGTCTGATTCATCGGGGATGAATTGGAATGTGGTGAACATGTCTTACTGTTGAGAGCTAAGTGTGTGAACATGATTTGGTAAAGGTAGCGGTGAGAGGCCATGTAGGAGTACACGGTGGGTTGTCTCATTGAAACCGTCCTCGGGAACTGAGCTCTGTGTTTGTGATCCATGAATAGCTACTACCACACATTGGGATCCTTAATTGACTCTCTCGACTTATTAACCACCCATGTCCTCTGTCCAGGAGTTGCAAGTAGTTACTGGTATTTGTAGTATGCTGCAGGCCATGCACAGCACTGATCCGAGGGGTGGGCTGTGATGCGGTAGGCACGTGGCCCAGTGTACCGAGTCGCCCATTTGGTGCCTCGGGAACCCTGTACATGTCGTTCGGGGCCGTAGTGGAAACCTCGGTTGGACATCCTGCGGATGGAACCTGAATAGATGATAAACCTGGACTAGGGACTTGTGCGTTTAGTCAGGTCGTGGCCGACACCCTTGCTGGGCTTCCGCTTGAAGGTTGTCGGTTACATGTCGTCTAAACGGTGATAAGTGGTGAGAGCGTGTGTGAAGAAGTACACCACTGCAGGGTTAACATCATCTAGTCGAATAGCCGCGTCCACGGTAAAGGACCTCTGGGTTGCTTGTACAGTTCATAGACAAGTGAAAGTGGATACTCTAAAATGCAGCGTGAGTGCTATGGATGGCGTTCTCGTAGGGAGAAGGGAGCGGATCCATAGTGGTGTATTGATATGGTGAATATGTGGACTCGTGTGCACCACCCCAAAGTGTTACTTGCATTCATAGTACAGGATAGCCACAGAGTCAAAGCTGGCTTTCTGCAGTTAAACTCCACCACCCCCTTTGTTGATACTGATGCATATGTAGCTAGTTCTGATGTAAGTCTTGTTGGGTACATTTGTACTCACGTTTGCTTACTTTATGTTTTTGCATAGAGACTTCAGTCTCGCTAGTAGTTCCGCGTGGACTTCGATGTTTAGCTTGTTACCTCAGCTACGATCTTGTGCCTTCGGCAGGGTCTTGTAGATAGTCAAGCTGCTCAGCCTTTTCATTTGTAGTTGTATGTACTAAGACAAGTTAAGCTTCTGCATGTGCTTGTTGCTTGTATGACTTGAATGCTGGGTCATCAGACCCATGTTTGTAATATCAGGCTCTTCAAAGCCTAATGAATAAATACTTTCAGTTGTAGAGTTTGGTTGTGATGCCATGTTGTATTTGCACATATCGAGCATATTCTGTGTATGATTTGAAAAGCTTGGTACGTGTGGGATCCAAAAACCTATTTGTTTATCCTTGATAGCCTCTCTTACCAGGAAATGTCTCCTAGTGCTTCCACTGAGCCATGGTAGCTTGCTACTGCTCCGGAACACCTAGGCTGGCCGGCATGTGTCCTTCTTCGTTCCTGTGTATGTCCCTTCGGGGAAATGTCACGCAGTGTCTACCAGAGTCCTGTTAGCCTTCTACAGCCCATATTCTTCGGAGTCCTATTAGCCCAGCTGCTATAGCCCGGATTCACTCGCTGATGACCGACACGTTCATTGTTGGGTCATGTATGCCTGTCCCTGTAAGTTAGTGCCACTTTGGGTTTACGACTAGTCATGTCGGCATGGGTTCTTTATCATATGGATGCTAGCGACACTATCATATACGTGAGCCAAAAGGCGCAAACGGCCCGGGGCCAGGTAAGGTGGCACCCGTGGGAATACCATGCGTGAGGCCGCAAAGTGATATGATGTGTTACATGCTAGATCGGTGTGACTTAGGATCGGGGTCCTGACAGTTTTGGTATCAGAGCCTGACTGCCTGTAGGATTACCAAGCCAAACTGGTCGAAGTCGTGTCTAGAAATGCTTTAGTTATGTAAGGGAATTGATTGTGGAAGGAACATAAGGCTCTTTTTACTCCTTATACCTTATGCCCTTCTGATCTGAGTCAGCCTCTCCTTTTCTACGGGGATTAAGAATTAGGCTTCTCTTCTTTCTATCAGGATCACGTGTTACTAATCCATAGACTTATAGGATTGATGGATTCAAGTCTCAATTCAGTTTCTACTACTTCCGTATGTTCATAGCTGGCCTCAGAACCTTGATATTGTGATGTTGAGTGGTCATGCCACTATTCTACAGGATGTCTCAAATCTTTTCGAGCATTTACAGTTGTTATGTTGTCCGAGTCATTCCAGGCTTCTAAATAGCTTGATGCATTTGCAAATCCCTTCTTCCTGTTCCCGATGATCCTTTTGGGCCAGATTAACCACACTAATTGCTGAGTTGAGGTACTCCATTACCTCGACATATATGTTGGAGCTATTATTATGACCCTAGGTGTCTTAGAGAACCACCTAGTAATCTAGCCATGTTTTCTATTCCCAGTGTGATGATTCTGGCCATCATTCTCGAAAGCATCCCGTGATGCCATTTAGTTAGTAGGCTTTCTATTCCTGGGTTCTTGAACCCGAGATTCACCCTACTTACTTCATGTTGATAGTGTTTGCTAGTTCCTTTAGGATATTAGTAACCTTTGTGATAGTCCTTGAGGTCCGTGGTATTTTCCTCTTCCAAATACCATGAACTACTTATGGCAGAAGTTCCTCGTTGAACCAGTGATCACAACAAGAGTGCTCTTGATTGGTTCTCCATTCAAAAATTGTGAATCTGCCAGTCCTTCCTCTTCTGCATGTGTTATCCAGAAGAAATATGTTGAACTTGTTCGACATACTAATCTATGTGTCCACAACTCAGAAAATTATATGTTCCTTTGAGTTGTTCTCTTTAGTTGTATTCTGACCTCCGTCTATCATTTGATAGTCAAGAGCATGTCATGCATTCATGCTCATCGATACCTCATATTCTTGTGGTCTGTCAAGCCATTCTACTCCAGAATGACTAGGAGAAACAAACTCCAGTACCTTATCCATTTCGAGGATTGGGTCAAAGTAGTTGTATTCCGTAGATCAAAATGCCAATCCAGCTTTTGCTCTATTCTACCTTGGAGTATTACTATCTTATATAAAGAATGTCATGAGAATTGCACCACCTCTTATGAATTCTTGGCGTAGTGATACTTCTCACGATCATTATTCATTCCTCGGTCTCGTGTTGTCGCAACCAGAATGCCGACAAGTGAATTATGATGTGTGAAATCAATACTCCTAGCAACCCCGTTGATTGGTAGTTAAAGGATGATATTCTCATCTTTAGCGTGTTGGCTATTGAATCACCATTCTAAGATAGATTGTGCTACTTAGTCCTTATTTTTGGTGCACTCTTCGATCAATGAGTTAGGATTATTCAATCCCTTGCTTATTTGATCATATCGTCTTGCTCTGAAAAGCAAGACTATTCTCGAGCTTAGTAACATATCGGTGGTTCGTGATTTTCCGAATATCTTCTCAGAAGTATTACCAGGTTGTCACCTGACCGCTATGTTGAGTTCGTTATCATGTTGGTTTTCCTCCAAGTCACCCATTCTTCAAGATTCTGTGTTGGATACCCTGAACTAGTCGGTTGAGCTAAACAACAACTTGGAGAGTTGGAAGATGAAAGCTTGTCCCACTTAGTTCATTTTGGAAGGGATATCCTTGTGTTGTGTGTTTGTTGAAGAAAGATGGTATCTTCATCGATCGATCCTTGTGATAAATTGTTAGCGTTATTGTCTTATCCAATCTTTGATTTGAGTGTGGGCTATTGTCGGTGTCAAAACCGGCGGATCTCGGGTAGGGGGTCCCGAACTGTGCGTCAAGGTCGGATGGTAACAGGAGACAAGGGACACTTTATTTTACCCAGGTTTGGGCCCTCTCGATGGAGGTAAAACCCTACTCCTGCTAGATTAATATTTATGATATGGGTAGTACAAGAGTAGATCTACCACGAGATCAAGGAGGCTAAACCCTAGAAGCTAGCCTTGAAGGAAATATGCCCTAGAGGCAATAATAAAGTTATTATTTATTTCCTTAATTCATGATAAATGTTTATTATTCATGCTAGAATTGTATTAACAGGAAACATAATACAAGTGTGAATACATAGACAAACAGAGTGTCACTAGTATGCCTCTACTTGACTAGCTCATTAATCAAAGATGGTTATGTTTCCTAACCATGAACAAGGAGTTGTTATTTGATTAATGAGGTCACATCATTAGTTGAATGATCTGATTGACATGACCCATTCCATTAGCTTAGCACCCGATCATTTAGTATGTTGCTATTGCTTTTATCCATGACTTATACATGTTCCTATGACTATGAGATTATGCAACTCCCGTTTGCCGGAGGAACACTTTGGGTGCTACCAAACGTCACAACGTAACTGGGTGATTATAAAGGAGTACTGTAGGTGTCTCCAAAGATAGATGTTGGGTTGGCGTATTTCGAGATTAGGATTTGTCACTCCGATCGTCGGAGAGGTATCTCTGGGCCCTATTGGTAATGCACATCACTTAAGCCTTGCAAGCATTGCAACTAATGAGTTAGTTGCGGGATGATGTATTACGGAACGAGTAAAGAGACTTGCCGGTAACGAGATTGAACTAGGTATTGGATACCGACGATCAAATCTCGGGCAAGTAACATACCGATGACAAAGGGAACAACGTATGTTGTTATGCGGTCTGACCGATAAAGATCTTCGTAGAATATGTAGGAGCCAATATGGGCATCCAGGTCCCGCTATTGGTTATTGACCGGAGACATGTCTCGGTCATGTCTACATTGTTCTCGAACCGTAGGGTCCGCACGCTTAACGTTACGATGACAGTTATTATGAGTTTATGCATTTTGATGTACCGAAGGAGTTCGGAGTCCCAGATGTGATCACGGACATGACGAGGAGTCTCGAAATGGTCGAGACGTAAAGAATGATATATTGTAAGCCTATGTTTGGACATCGGATGCACTCCAGGTGAAATCAGGATTTTACCGGAATACCGGGAGGGTTACCGGAACCCCCTGGGAGCATAATGGGCCAACATGGGCCTTGGAGGAGAGGTGAGAGGGCTGCCCTCATGGGCTGCGTGCCTCCCCCCTTCCCCTAGTACTATTAGGACTAGGAGAGGTGGGCGCCCCCTCTCTCTCTCCCCCTTGGAGAATCTTAGTCCAACTAGGATTGGGGGGGGGGGAATCCTACTCCCAGAGGGAGTAGGACTCTCCTGGCGCGCCAGGCTTGGCCGGCCAGCCCCTCCCCCTTGACTCCTTTATATACAGGGGCAGGGGACACCCCAGAGACACACAAGTTGATCTACGGATCGTTCCTTAGCCGTGTGCGGTGCCCCCTTCCACCAAATTCCACCTCGGTCATATCGTTGCAGTGCTTAGGCGAAGCCCTGCGCCGGTAACACATCAAGATCGTCACCACGCCGTCGTGCTGACAGAACTCTTCCCCGATGCTTTGCTGGATCGGAGCCCGGGGATCGTCATCGAGCTGAACGTGTGCCAAGAACTCGGAGGTGCCGGAGTAACGGTGGTGTGATCGGTTGGATCGCGAGGAGAACGTACGACTACTTCCTCTACATTGTGTCAACGCTTCCGCTTCGGTCTACGAGGGTACGTAGACAACACTCTCCCCTCTCGTTGCTATGCATCACCTTGATCTTGCGTGTGCGTAGGAATTTTTTTTTGAAATTACTACGTTCCCCAACAGTGGCATCCGAGCCTAGGTTTTTATGGTTTGATGTTATTTGCACGAGTAGAACACAAGTAAGTTGTGGACGATACAAGTCATACTGCCTACCAGCATGTCATACTTTGGTTCAGCGGTATTGTTGGACGAGACGATCCGGACCAACCTTACGCGCACGCTTACGCGAGACCGGTTCCCTCGACGTGCTTTGCACATAGATGGCTTGCGGAAGACTGTCTCTCCAACTTTAGTTGAACCGAGTGTGGCTACGCCCGGTCCTTGAGAAGGTTAAAACGGAGTCTATTTGACAAACTATCGTTGTGGTTTTGATGCGTAGGTAAGATGAGTTCTTGCTTAAGCCCGTAGCAACCACGTAAAACTTGCAACAACAAAGTAGAGGATGTCTAACTTGTTTTTGCAGGGCATGTTGTGATGTGATATGGTCAAGACATGATGCTAAATTTTATTGTATGAGATGATCATGTTTTGTAACCGAGTTATCGACAACTGGCAGGAGCCATATGGTTGTCGCTTTATTGTATGCAATGCAATCGCGATGTAATGCTTTACTTTATTACTAAGCGGTAGTGATAGTCGTGGAAGCATAAGATTGGCGAGACGACAACGATGCTACGATGGAGATCAAGGTGTCGCGCCGGTGACGATGGTGATCATGACGGTGCTTCGGAGATGGAGATCACAAGCACAAGATGATGATGACCATATCATATCACTTATATTGATTGCATGTGATGTTTATCTTTTCATGCATCTTATCTTGCTTTGATTGACGGTAGCATTATAAGATGATCTCTCACTAAATTATCAAGAAGTGTTCTCCCTGAGTATGCACCGTTGCAAAAGTTCTTCGTGCTGAGACACCACGTGATGATCGGGTGTGATAGGTTCTACGTTCAAATACAACGGGTGCAAAACAGTTGCACACGCGGAATACTCAGGTTTAACTTGACGAGCCTGGCATATAACAGATATGGCCTTGGAACACGGAGACCGAAAGGTCGAGCGTGAATCATATAGTAGATATGATCAACATAATGATGTTCACCATTGAAGACTAAGCCATTTCACGTGATGATCGGTTATGGTTTAGTTGATTTGGATCACGTGATCACTTAGAAGATTAGAGGGATGTCTATCTAAGTGGGAGTTCTTAAGTAATATGATTAATTGAACTTTAATTTATCATGAACTTAGTCCTGGTAGTATTAGCATATCTATGTTGTAGATCAATAGCTCGCATTGTTGCTTCCCTGTGTTTATTTTGATATGTTCCTAGAGAAAATTGTGTTGAAAAATGTTAGTAGCAATGATGCGGATTGGATCCGTAATCTGAGGTTTATCCTCATTGCTGAACAGAAGAATTTTGTCCTTGATGCACCGCTAGGTGACGGACCTTTTGCAGGAGCAGATGCAGACGTTATGAACGTTTTGCTAGCTCAATATGATGACTACTTAATAGTTTAGTGCACCATGCTTAACGGCTTAGAATCGGGACTTCAAAGACGTTTTGAACGTCATGGACCATACGAGATGTTCCAGGAGTTGAAGTTAATATTTCAAGCAAATACCCGAGTTGAGAGATATGAAGTCTCCAACAAGTTCTATAGATAAAAGATGGAGGAGAATCGCTCAACTAGTGAGCATGTGCTCAGATAGTCTGAGTACTACAATCGCTTGAATCAAGTGGGAGTTAATCTTCCAGATAAAATAGTGATTGACAGAATTCTCTAGTCACCATCACCAAGTTAATAGAACTTTGTGATGAACTATAATATACAAGGGATGACGAAAGTAATTCCCAAGCTCTTCGTGATGCTGAAATCGACGAAGGTAGAAATCAAGAAAAACATCAAGTGTTGATGGTTAACAAGACCACTAGTTTCAAGAAAAGGGCAAAGGGACAGAAGGGAACTTCAAGAAGAACGGCAAGCAAGTTGCTGCTCAAGTTAAGAAGCCCAAGTCTGGTCCTAAGCCTGAGACTAAGTGCTTCTAATGCAAAGGGACTAGTCACTGGAAGCGGAATTACCCCAAGTGATTGGCGGATAAGAAGGATGGCAAAGTGAACATAAGTATATTTTATACATGTTATTGATGTGGACTTTACTAGTGTTTATAGCAACCCCTCAGTATTTGATACTAGTTCAGTTGCTAAGATTAGTAACTCGAAACGGGATTTGTAGAATAAACAGAGACTAGTTGAGGGTGAAGTGACGATGTGTGTTGGAAGTGGTTCCAAGATTGATATGATCATCATCGTACACTCCCTATACTTTCGGGATTAGTGTGGAACCTAAATAAGTGTTATTTGGTGTTGAGCATGAATATGATTTGATCATGTTTATTGCAATACGGTTATTCATTTAAGTAAGAGAATAAATTGTTGTTCTGTTTACATGAATAAAACCTTCTATGGTCATACACACCAACAAAATAGTTTGTTGGATCTCGATCGTAGTGATACACATATTCATAAATATTGAAGCCAAAAAGATGCAAAGTTAATAATGATAGTGCAACTTATCTATGGCACTGCCGTTTAAGTCATATTGGTGTAAAGCGCAAGAAGAAACTCCATGCTGATGGGATTTTAGAATCACTTGATTATGAATCACTTGATGCTTGCGATCCATGCCTTAAGGGCAAGATGACTAAAAACGCCGTTCTCCGGAACAATGAAGCAAGCAACAGATTTATTGGAAATCATACATACTGATGTATGTGGTCCGATGAATATTAAGGCTTGCAGCAGGTATCATTATTTTCTAACCTTCACAGATGATTTGAGAAGATATGGGTATATCTACTTGATGAAACATAAGTCTGAAACGTTTGAAAAGTTCAAAGAATTTCAGAGTGAAGTAGAGAATCATCGTAACAAGACAATAAAAGTTTCTATGATATGATCGCAGAGGTAAAATATTTGAGTTACTAGTTTGGCCTTCATTTAAACAATGTGAAATAGTTTCACTACTCATGCCACCTGGAACACCACAGCATAATGGTATGTCCGAACGTCATAACCGTACTTTATTGGATATAGTGCAATCTATGATGTTTCTTACCGATTTACCAATATCGTTTTGGGATCATGCATTAGAGACAGCTGCATTCACGAGAAAAGGGGCACCATCTAAATCCATTGAGACGACACAATATGAACTATGGTTTGGCAAGAAACCAAATTTGTCGTTTCTTAAAGTTTGGGGTTGCGATGCTTATGTGAAAATTTTCATCCTGACAAGCTCAAACCCAAATCGGAGAAATGTGTCTTCATAGGATACCCAAAGGAGACTGTTGGGTACACCTTCTATCACAGATCCGAAGGCAAGATTTTTGTTGCTAAATTCGGAAACTTTCTAGAGAAGGAGTTTCTCTCGAAAGAAGTGAGTGGGAGGAAAGTAGAACTTGATGAGATAACTGTATCTACTCCCTTATTGAGAAGTAGTACGTCACAGAAATCAGTTTCTGTGACACCTACACCAAATAGGGAGGAAGCTAATGATAATGATCATGAAACTTCAGATCAAGTTTCTACTGAACCTCGTAGATCAACCAGAGTAAGATCCGCACCAGAGTGGTACGGTAATCCTATTTTGGAAGTCATGTTACTAGACCATGATGAACCTACGAACTATGAAGAAGCGATGGTGAGCCCAGATTCCGCAAAGTGGCTTGAGGCCATGAAATCTGAGATGGGATCCATGTATGAGAACAAAGTGTGGACTTTGATGGATTTGCCCGATGATCGGCAAGCCAAAGAAAATAAATGGATCTTGAAGAGGAAGACGGACACTGATAGTAGTGTTACTATCTACAATGCTAGAATTGTCGCAAAAGGTTTTCGACAAGTTCAAGGTGTTGACTACGATGAGAGTTTCTCACTCATATCTATGCTTAAGTCTGTCCGAATCATGTTAGCAATTGCCGCATTTTATGAAATCCGGCAAATGGATAAACAAAACTACATTCCTTAATGGATTTATTAAAGAAGAGTTGTATACGATGCAACTAGAAGGTTTTGTCGATCCTGAAGGTGTTAACAAAGTATGCAAGCTCCAGCGATCCATCTATGGACTGGTGCAAGCATCTCGGAGTTGGAATATACGCTTTGATGAGTTGATCAAAGCATATAGTTTTATACAGACTTGCGGTGAAGCCTGTATTTACAAGAAAGTGAGTGGGAGCACTACAGCATTTCTGATAAGTATATGTAAATGACATATTATTGATCGGAAATAATGTAGAATTATTCTGTGAAGCATAAAGGAGTATTTGAAAGGAGTTTTTTCGAAGAAGGACCTCGGTGAAGCTGCTTACATATTGAGCATCAAGATCTATAGAGATAGATCAAGACGCTTGATAAGTTTTTCAATAAGTACATACCTTGAAAAGATTTTGAAGTAGTTCAAAATGGAACAGTCAAAGAAAGAGTTCTTGCCTGTATTACAAGGTGTGAAATTGAGTAAGACTCAAAGCCCGACCACGGCAGATGATAGAAAAAGAATGAAAGTCATTTCCTATGCCTCAGCCATAGATTCTATAAAGTATGCCATGCTATGTACCAGATCTATTGTATACCCTACACTGTGTTAAGCAAGGGAGTACAATAGTGATCTAGGAAGTAGATCACTGGACATCGGTCAAAATTATCCTTAGTAAAATAAGGATATGTTTCTCGATTATGGATGTGACAAAAAGGTTCGTCGTAAAAGGTTACGTCGATGCAAGTTTTGACACTAATCTAGATGACTCTAAGTCTCAATCTAGATACATATTGAAAGTGGGAGCAATTAGCTAAAGTAGCTCCGTGCAGAGCATTGTAGACATAGAAAATTGCAAAATACATAACGGATCTGAATGTGGCAGACCCGTTGACTAAACTTCTCTCACAAGCAAAACATGATCACACCGTAGTACTCTTTGGGTGTTAATCACATAGCAATGTGAACTAGATTACTGAATCTAGTAAACCCTTTGGGTGTTGGTCACATATCAATGTGAACTATGGGTGTTAATCACATGGTGATGTGAACTATTGCTGATAAATCACATGGCGATGTGAACTAGATTATTGACTCTAGTGCAAGTGGGAGACTGAAGGAAATATGCCCTAGAGGCAATAATAAAGTTATTATTTATTTCCTTAATTCATGATAAATGTTTATTATTCATGCTAGAATTGTATTAACAGGAAACATAATACAAGTGTGAATACATAGACAAACAGAGTGTCACTAGTATGCCTCTACTTGACTAGCTCATTAATCAAAGATGGTTATGTTTCCTAACCATGAACAAGGAGTTGTTATTTGATTAGTGAGGTCACATCATTAGTTGAATGATCTGATTGACATGACCCATTCCATTAGCTTAGCACCCGATCATTTAGTATGTTGCTATTGCTTTTATCCATGACTTATACATGTTCCTATGACTATGAGATTATGCAACTCCCGTTTGCCGGAGGAACACTTTGGGTGCTACCAAACGTCACAACGTAACTGGGTGATTATAAAGGAGTACTGCAGGTGTCTCCAAAGATAGATGTTGGGTTGGCGTATTTCGAGATTAGGATTTGTCACTCCGATCGTCGGAGAGGTATCTCTGGGCCCTATTGGTAATGCACGTCACTTAAGCCTTGCAAGCATTGCAACTAATGAGTTAGTTGCGGGATGATGTATTATGGAACGAGTAAAGAGACTTGCCGGTAACGAGATTGAACTAGGCATTGGATACCGACGATCAAATCTCGGGCAAGTAACATACCGATGACAAAGGGAACAACGTATGTTGTTATGCGGTCTGACCGATAAAGATCTTCGTAGAATATGTAGGAGCCAATATGGGCATCCAGGTCCCGCTATTGGTTATTGACCGGAGACATGTCCCGGTCATGTCTACATTGTTCTCGAACCGTAGGGTCCGCACGCTTAACGTTACGATGACAGTTATTATGAGTTTATGCATTTTGATGTACCGAAGGAGTTCGGAGTCCCAGATGTGATCACGGACATGACGAGGAGTCTCGAAATGGTCGAGACGTAAAGAATGATATATTGGAAGCCTATGTTTGGACATCGGATGCACTCCAGGTGAAATCAGGATTTTACCGGAATACCGGGAGGGTTACCGGAACCCCCCGGGAGCATAATGGGCCAACATGGGCCTTGGAGGAGAGGTGAGAGGGCTGCCCTCATGGGCTGCGCGCCTCCCCCCCTTCCCCTAGTCCTATTAGGACTAGGAGAGGTGGGCGCCCCCTCTCTCTCTCTCCCCCTTGGAGAATCCTAGTCCAACTAGGATTGGGGGGGGGGAATCCTACTCCCAGAGGGAGTAGGACTCTCCTGGCGCGCCAGGCTTGGCCGGCCAGCCCCTCCCCCTTGACTCCTTTATATACAGGGGCAGGGGACACCCCAGAGACACACAAGTTGATCTACGGATCGTTCCTTAGCCGTGTGTGGTGCCCCCTTCCACCAAATTCCACCTCGGTCATATCGTTGCAGTGCTTAGGCGAAGCCCTGTGCCGGTAACACATCAAGATCGTCACCACGCCGTCGTGCTGACAGAACTCTTCCCCGACGCTTTGCTGGATCGGAGCCCGGGGATCATCATCGAGCTGAACGTGTGCCAAGAACTCGGAGGTGCCGGAGTAACGGTGCTGTGATCGGTTGGATCGCGAGGAGAACGTACGACTACTTCCTGTATGTTGTGTCAACGCTTCCGCTTCGGTCTACGAGGGTACGTAGACAACACTCTCCCCTCTCGTTGCTATGCATCACCATGATCTTGCGTGTGCGTAGGAATTTTTTTTTGAAATTACTACGTTCCCCAACAGTGGCATCCGAGCCTAGGTTTTTATGGTTTGATGTTATTTGCACGAGTAGAACACAAGTAAGTTGTGGACGATACAAGTCATACTGCCTACCAGCATGTCATACTTTGGTTCAGCGGTATTGTTGGACGAGACGATCCGGACCAACCTTACGCGTACGCTTACGCGAGACCGGTTCCCTCGACGTGCTTTGCACATAGATGGCTTGCGTTAGACTGTCTCTCCCACTTTAGTTGAACCGAGTGTGGCTACGCCCGGTCCTTGAGAAGGTTAAAACAGAGTCTATTTGACAAACTATCGTTGTGGTTTTGATGCGTAGGTAAGATGAGTTCTTGCTTAAGCCCGTAGCAGCCACGTAAAACTTGCAACAACAAAGTAGAGGACGTCTAACTTGTTTTTGCAGGGCATGTTGTGATGTGATATGGTCAAGACATGATGCTAAATAGACTCCGTTTTAACGGGATTCTCATTAATACGTATGTGGGTAACCCAGCCGCGCCATTTGCCACAGCGCTTGAGAGGCAGGTGAGTTTTATTAGGTAGGTGGGGACGCATAACCGCATCAGCCTATATAAAGGGATAAGGATCCACCTTTTTTACCCACGCCTTCTTCCTCCTTTGCCCATCCATCTCTCGCGCACTCAAGCTCTAGCGCTCAAGTTCGCTCTTCCTTCCTCAACCTTCTCCAGCAATGTCCGGAGCGGGAGGCAAGTGGATGGTTTCCTCCATCACGGAGGCTCAAATCAAAAAGCTCAGGAAGGCCGGATAACTGTCCAAGGACATCCCCCACCGGCTTCCTGAGGAGGGGCAGCTTCTTCCTACCCCAAGGCCCCATGAGAGGGTAGTTTTTCTTCCCCATTTCCTCCGCGGACTGGGCTTTCCACTTCACCCTTTTGTCCGGGGGCTCATGTTCTACTACGGCCTGGATTTCCATGATCTGGCCCCGAACTTTGTCCTCAATGTCTCGGCATTTATCGTCGTGTGTGAGGCCTTTCTCCGCATCCGCCCCCACTTCGGCCTCTGGCTCAAGACCTTCAACGTCAAGCCCAAGGTGCTGTCCGGCACCCAGGCGGAGTGCGGAGGCGCTATGGCTGGCAAGATGGCCAACGTCCTCTGGTTCGATGGCTCCCTTGTGGAGTCCCTAAAGGGGTGGCAAGCTGGGTGGTTTTACATCACTGAGCCACGCGATCCGAAATGGGTCGCAGCCCCTGAGTTCCGATCCGGACCCCCCACGCGGCTTATGTCCTGGAAAGAGACGGGCCTTTCGTGGGGCAATGAAAAAGAAGTGACCGGATTGCAAACTTGCATCCAGTCCCTGGTGAACAAGCCAATCCGGCTTGTCAATATAGTCTAGGTTATGCTCGTCCGCCGGATCCTCCCGTGCCAACAACGGGATTTTACTTTGTGGGAGTTCGACCCGGCGCAGCACCAAACCCTCAGTAGGCTCTTCGACACGGCGTATGAAGACGTCTGGAAGGTGCTGACCAAAGGCGCCGAGTGCCCCACATCCACTTCCGAGGATCACGGATACAGCTCGCAGCACGACGCTCGCGAGGTAAGCTATCTATACCTTTGACAGGTTCGTTAAGCTCTTCTTCATAGATTGACTTTATGCGGGATCCAAACTCCCTTTGCCTTTGACAGGCGTGGCTGAAGATAGCCGGACCAATTAACTGCCCGGCTCCCCTGCCCGAAGACCCAGCCCCAGCTCTCCTAGAGAAGTTGCTGGCTCCGGCGCCTTATGTGGTGCCGGAGAAGAAGGTCAAGAAGAAGAAAACCACCGGGACTCGAAAGAGTTCTCGCAACATGGTGGTGTCGAGCTCGTCATCTGACGAGTCTGCGACGCCCTCCTCTCGTGAAAACGAGGAGGAGGAGCAAAGAAGCTCTCCCCCCCCCCCCCCGAGTGAGGGGAGAAAGGAAGAAGAAGGCCGCCCCAACGGGGGAGGACGAGGGGTCGAGGAAAAGGAAGACCCCTCCGCCGGACTACTCCCACGACGCCGAAAAGGGCGGAGAGGAGTGGCCGGACAGAACCAAGCGTCTGGCGATATCGTGAGTATTTACATACCAGAGTGACTCATGATATTTTCCAATGCGCGGCTTTCCCTAATGTCGAACATAATTTATGCAGCCCGCCCCGGGCCGAACTCGACGATTCATCGAGCGGCTCCCTGGATTCGTTGGACATGAACTCTGTTCCGCCCGCTGTCTCCCCCAGCGGGGCGGACGACGCCGAAGTGGTGCCCCGCCAATCTTCAGGGCAGGAGGAGATAGTCCTGGAGGAGCCGCAAGGCAATCCTCCGGACCCCAGGAGTAAAGGGGATGAAACCCCCCAGGGCTCCAAGTCCGGCTTTGTGCCGGACACCGCGCCGGACTCGACAGTCCCGGTCCGCGGTGGGCGAACTCCTTCCAAGAGGAGTAAGCCGTCTGAGCCGGCGACCTCTGTCCAACCAGAGGCGCCGGACAATCTGCTGGAGGTGCTTGAGGGCGTCACCATCGACGAGGAGCACCGTACTGTTATGAGTACAGTGATCCAAAGGGTTCAGTCCGCCAAGAGTGGACTGACTGAAGCTTGCGCTAGCCTAACAGGCTTCCAGGTAAACAGAAATATGTCAAATTATTTACCGCATAGACAGTAGCCCCTGATGCTCTGTTCGGTGTTCGAAAAGAAAAGACAAATAGAGGATCTAGTAATTTTCGCAGGAGTCTAACAAAAAAAGTCAAATATGCATATGCAGGCTTCGCTGCTGTCCACCGCCGCACTGACTGCGCAGGTGGAAGTCCTTACAAAGGACCTCGGGCGGACCGAGCAAGAGCTCGGCCTTGCCAAACGGCAGCTCGAGGAGAAAGAAGGTAAGAAATACCCTAAAAACAGTGCCTATAGAGAGGCTTGATTGCAAAAAGAAATAACAGGATTGTGCTGCTTATTGTAGGGGCCACAACCGAGGTGGCAACCCTGAAGCAGGTGCTGGCTGAGGCTGGAAAGAAAGCGGCCGAGGAGCGCGCCGAGCGAGAAAGGCTTGGGGTCCAAGTCGGCGAGGTGCAGCAAGAGCTGCAAGCTCTCATGAAAAAACATGAGGGTTTGGAGCTTGAGTCGAAAGCGCAAGCATCCGAGCTCGCGTCGGCCATGAAGACCGCCAAGAGTGCTAAGGCCGAAGCCCAAAAGGCCCTCCAAGAGTTGGAGGAGGTCAAAAGATAGCAGCGGGTAAGGCATTCTCAATGCAAAGTAAGAATATAAAAGTAAGCTACCTATTACTTACCCGAATCCGGAGTTCTCCAGGGGCGTTCTTCGATCTTCCCCGTAGCGCATCCGACGCCGCCGCGTTCTACCGAGCTGAAGAGGGCAGCTCGACGGAGAGTGTGTTCTGGTCTCAATATTCTGAGGCAGGACACCCTGTGCCCTTGAGTGATCAGCTGAAACAGCTGGTTGAGCTCCACAAGGCGGCCGAACAGGCCATGAAGGGCTTACTAGTTCGGCTGTGGCCTGGAGAGGCCCTGCCTGGGAGCTATTTCGGGCTAGTGCGGCGGCTGGTGGAAGCCTGCCCACGGCTTGAGGTCGTCAAGCGCTCCGCCTGCATTGAAGGTGCTCGGAGGGCCCTTGCCCGTGTAAGGGTACACTGGGGTAAGCTGGACGGAGAGAAGCTCGTGAAGGACGGGCCGCCGGAGGGGAAGGAGCATCGCAAGCCCGAGAACTACTACAAGGAAGTTCTTGCCGGAGCTCGCCTTGTCGCTGATGAATGTACTAGAGATGTAATATTTGAATGAACTCGCTCATTTGTATCCTGTGCGCTGAAAACTTTTTCATATGCGCTAAGCAATGCTTATTGAATTTAAAATATTATTTTCTGTGCAGCTGTTTATCAAAAATTGAGAGATGGCCAGTCGTCGGCTTCTGCCCCCATGCCACTAGTGCTGGGGTGTTCGGGATAAACCTGAGGGCTCTTGTTCCCATAGTTGGGTCCTTCGAGGGAGGCGCTCAGCACAACGAACCAGGTAATCGGACTATAATGCTTGAACACTCTCACTTAGCCATAGAACATTATAATTTTAAATTTCGGCGAAGCCCCAAGTTCGGAAGGCCGAATTCGGGGCGCTATCCATGCCTTTGGCCGGACATAACCAGCTCCTCGCTCGAAGCGGCATAAGCCTTTAAGGACTCGAAAAACCTCTCGAACAGCGACCGGTCTCACGCCTGATCATGACAGTCTGTTTTAGCTTTCTCCACTTAGGTGCTCAACCCACCTGAACTGGGGCACAATCGCAGTGGTTCTCCTAGTGCTACCTTAGCCGATATAGCGGAACGTAAGGCACCAAAACATAGGAGCCGGGCAAACCCAACATGTGACCAAAATCATGACTCGGAGCCGATGCATATAGTGCTATAAGTTCGGGGTGCCGCACTTGTGAAAGTGTACGGACTTCTCACACCAGATAAAAGGGTAATGAAGCCCCTGGCGTGTTTTGCCGTACCATGGTGTACGGGTGCGATCATGTTATTTAATAAACATATATATAAAAAGATGATGATGCAAAGAATAGAAAAAAATCTATGCATTGTTTATAAAGAGGCTATTTATCAAAGCTTAACGATACAAGTGGTGCGATAAGCAAAAAAGATAATAGACTATTTAACATGTCCTGACCAGGCGCAGGCCGTGGAATTTAGAAACAGATATATCGCTCGAAATAGAGACCACCTGAGAGTTCCGTAATGCGGCGTAGCTTTGTCTGCTTTCCTGGGTCTTGCATCGTCTGTGCGGCAGCAAGGCCGAACGGGTTATCCAGAGTATGGAGTCCTGAAAGTAAAAAAGAAAAAAATCGGCAGCCCCTAGTACGTTTGACGCCGTATTGTAGGCATGTCGTTGATGTGCCCCTCCCCCTGTGCCCATGGAATTTTAAGGGCGTAATTGTGTACTCTAAGTACTAGCTCCGCTATGGTGCGATGGCTGGGGTCAGGCCGTATTGCTACGCTTGCTCCGAACGTGCCAAACGGTCTTGTTGCAGGTTACTCCGGGCGCGCTTTGCATTGTCCGGCTTTTTAACGGCCGGACCGGAGAGTTGCCTTAAAAGGCTGCTTTGTACTTCCGCTGCGAGGGCCGCCATGTGCTCCTCCGTCCGAATGGAGCGTTCGGTGTTTCCGCTGACCGTGATTACTCCTCGAGGGCCTGGCATCTTGATCTTGAGATATGCGTAGTGCGGCACCGCATTGAATTTAGCGAATGCGGTTCGTCCAAGCAGGGCATGATAGCCACTACGGAACGGGACTATATCGAAGATTAACTCTTCGCATTGGAAGTTATCCGGAGATCCGAAGACCACATCAAGTGTTATCGAGCCTATACAATTGGCCTCTACACTCGGGATGACGCCTTTAAAGGTCGTCCTTGTGGGCTTGATCCTTGATGGATCTATGCCCATTTTCCGCACTGTATCCTGGTAAAGCAGGTTCAGGCTGCTGTCGCCATCCATGAGGACTCTTGTAAGATGAAATCCATCACGATTGGGTCAATAACCAATGCGGCAAAACCACCGTGATGGATGCTAGTGGGGTGGTCCCTTCGATCGAAAGTGATCGGGCAAGAGGACCATGGGTTGAACTTTGGGGCGACTGGCTCCATCGCGTATACGTCCCGTAGCGCACGCTTCCTCTCCCGCTTGGGAATGTGGGTCGCGTATATCATGTTCACCATCCGCACTTGTGGGGGAAACCCCTTCTGTCCGTTGTTGTTCGGCGGCCTGGGCTCCTCCTCGTCGTCGCTATTCAGCCCCTTGTCTTTGTGTTCGGCTCTTAACTTGCCTGCCTGCTTGAACACCCAACAATCCCTGTTGGTGTGATTGGCTGGCCTTTCGGGGGTGCCATGAATCTGGCATGAGCGGTCGAGTATCCAGTCCAAACTGGACGGGCCCTGGGTATTCTTTTTAAATGGCTTTTTCCGCTGACCGGATTTATAGCCTCTGAATCTGGCATTTACTGCTGTATACTCATTGTTGTCGCTGCTAACGCGGCGCTTTTGCTTATTCCGACGTGACCTGCCACCTTTGTCCTTGGTATCCGAATTACCGTGCTTCTTCGATAAGTTGTTGCTGCGAGCTAGCCAGCTATCTTCGCCCGCGCAAAAGCGGGTCATGAGTGTCATGAGGGCTGCCATGGATTTCGGCTTTTCCTGTCCCAGGTGCCGAGCAAGCCACTCGTCGCGGATGTTATGTTTGAAGGCTGCTAGGGCCTCTGCATCCAGACAATCGACTATCTGATTTTTCTTTATTAGGAACCGTGTCCAGAATTGCCTGGCCGATTCTTCTGGCTGCTGAATTATGTGGCTTAGCTCGTCGGCGTCCGGTGGCCACACATAGGTTCCCTGGAAGTTGTCGAGGAATGCGGCTTCCAGGTCCTCCCAAGAACCGATTGAGTCCGCTGGGAGGCTGTTAAGCCAGTGTCGGGCTGGTCCCTTGAGCTTAAGGGGTAAATATTTGATGGCATGCAAATCGTCGCCATGTGCCATGTGGATGTGAAGGAGATAATCCTCAATCCATACTGCCGGATATGTCATACCATCATACGACTCGATATTGACGGGTTTCAAACCCTCTGGGATTTTATGATCCATTACTTCGTCTGTGAAGCATAGTGGGTGTGCGGCGCCCCTGTACTGGGCTATGTCACGACGCAGTTCGGAAGAGTTGTGCCTGTTATGTTCGGCCCGGTCGGATTTATTGTGTCCGGAGTGAAAATCATCATGTGTCGTCGGGCGTCCGCGCGATCCATAGATCGATCTTGTTTGCCTTGCTTTATCCTCCAGGACGTTTTGCAGGTCTGGCTCATTTTCCCGTGCCTTAGTTGAGCGGCCCTGGGGCATGGTTTGTTTAAAGGTTTGACAGGCCTCTCTGTCGCGGCCGCGAGGTGGTCGGTCTGCCATGTCATGTGCTTCCTCCTCTGATTGGGGTAGCGGCCTGCGCTTAGGATAATTTTTGGAGGGGCGCCCGAGTTCATACTCTTCAGCTGCAAGGACTTCAGTCCATCTGTCAGCTAGCAAATCTTGATCAGCTCTAAGTTGTTGCTGCTTTTTCTTTAGGTTGTTCGCCGTGGCTAGAAGCCTGCGTTGAAAGCGCTCTTGTTCGGCGGGGTCTGATGGTACGACGAATTCATCGTCACCGAGGCTTGCCTCGTCTTCGGAGGGAGGCATGTAGTTATCATCCTCAACCTCTCGCTCTGCCGCTCTCTCATGAGGGCTGTCTTTTCCATCTTCCTGCGCCGAATCTTGCTGGTTTTGGTGTTCTTCGGCGCTGTTGGCGCCGGCGCTTAGAGCGGCGCCATTGGCGCCGGCGTTTTGGCGACTTTCTCGAGTTGTCGTCCTCCGCTGTTCCATCGCCATCTCCATCCTTTGGAGCGTCCACCATATATACGTCGTATGACGAGGTGGCGGTCCAGCGCCCTACAGGTGCTGGTTCTTGTTCGTCTCCTCCTTCGTCGTCCATACCGTCGAAGTCTTCAGAGCCGAAGTCAAGCATGTCGGTTAAATCATCGACAGTGGCTATTAAGTGGGTGGTGGGTGGGCTTTGAATTTCTTCGTCGTCCGAATCCCAACCTCGCAGACCATAGTCCGGCCTGGGCTCTCCTGACAAAGAGAGAGACTTGAGAGAATTCAGAATATCACCGAAAGGTGAGCACTGAAAGATGTCCGTGGCGGTGAACTCCATTACAGGTGCCCAATCAGATTCGATCGGCGGGGGCACGGAAGGCCCGGAGTTCGGAGAAGAATCCGGCTCCTTGGAGTCGTGGGCCATGCGGAGTGCAGGGCTGACGTTCGGCTCGATCGCCTTTAAGATCGCAGCCCCCGAGGTGACGTCCAACCATTCATCCTCAAAGGACGCAGCGGGCTCCGAGTCGAGGATCGGGGCCGGAGCGTGTGCGGCCTCCAGGGCACTGTTCGGAGGCAGAGCTATATCATGCCCCTCGGGATAGTGCGGCGCGCTTGGTTGTGGCTCGAACCCATCGAAGATCAAGTCTCCGCGGATATCTGCCGTGTAGTTTAAGCTTCCAAACCTGACTTGATGGCCAGGGGCGTAGCTTTCGATCTGCTCCAGATGACCAAGCGAATTGGCCCGCAGAGCAAAGCCGCCGAAGACGAAGATTTGTCCGGGGAGGAAAGTCTCACCCTGGACCTCATCGTTGTTGATGATCAAAGGAGCCATCGGGCCTAAAAGCGACGACACAGAGGAACTCTCAATGAAAGCACCAATGTCGGTGTCAAAACCGGCGGATCTCGGGTAGGGGGTCCCGAACTGTGCGTCAAGGTCGGGTGGTAAGAGGAGACAAGGGACACTTTATTTTACCCAGGTTCGGGCCCTCTCGATGGAGGTAAAACCCTACTCCTGCTAGATTAATATTGATGATATGGGTAGTACAAGAGTAGATCTACCACGAGATCAAGGAGGCTAAACCCTAGAAGCTAGCCTATGGTATGATTGTGTATGATGATGGTTGTCCTACGGACTAAAACCCTCAGGTTTATATAGACACCGGATAGTGTTAGGGTTACACAGAGTCAGTTACAATGGTAGGAGATCTTGAATATCCGCACCCATAGCTTGCCTTCCACGCCAAGAAAAGATCCTTCCGGACACGGGACGAAGTCTTCAATCTTGTATCTTCATAGTCCTGGAGACCGGCTGAAGGTATAGTCCGGCTATCCGAACACCCCCTAATCCAGGACTCCCTCAGCTATCCTCAAATCAAATCAGAACCAACGATGTTCATAATGTTGTCTTACTCGTGGTTGATCCCTCGAGCATACACCATTACATCCTTTGGTCTGACCAATGCTATCACCGTGTTCACTTAATTGTGGAATTCCATCTATATGGAAGCCTGGATGGTTTGATGTTGAGCCCATTGACAACATTTTCATCTTGTCCATGATTCATGTTGAACATCTAAGTTAGTGTTGGAAACTTTTGAAAGCATTTTCTTCGTGCTAGCTCTTGAAGTTTATGTTTTGATGGAAGAAGTGACTTCCTCTAATTCACGTGCATATGATGCAAGTTGCCACCGTGAATTTGAGAAAGTTTGTTTCGCTTCCTCTGGAATCATGCCAAGTCAGTCATGCATACGTGCAAAGTATTATGTGGTCTGGAGACTTGCAACCTTCATTCTATATGAATCCCTAGCACACCAAGCCACTGATTAATTTGTTCAAGGAAAATAAGTTCTTAAGTGCTAATCCTTAAGGACCAAAAGGTACCTGTGCGGGACTTCGCTCTTCGCAATGATGGTTCCCAATCAGAACTTGGTAGTGTTTTGTTGTAAGACTACTATGTGGTCATGCTTGTCTTGGACAATGTGTTCACATGTATGTAGTAGAACCAGCTCATGTTTTGGAGCTTGCTATCATAGTTCACTCCCCGAGAATCTCGTAACGTCATCTCGTCGATTTGTGTTGCAAGATTTCATTTTCCTTTCTAGACCTGACGAGTCTGGAATATCCTGACACCAACCGGATGTGAATCTCAGGCAGATATGATGATTGGAACATATTCCAACAATTATAATATTGGTCTCTCTATAATTGGTAAAGTGGATGTCGTGGCCAACACACCCAGCCGAAAGACCTATTAGTGTAGTATCTTGATTGAGGAAGTTGGCCACCTCCCCATAAGGATTTCGCAGGATTTACTCCAGTAGTTGTTCCTTATGGATTCTTGTGCTCCCGAAGTCCGACCTTTTACTTGATGTTCTAGATACCAAACCATATCTATAAATGGGTTATGCTAGCACATCAAGGAGAACATTAGAAGCAGAGTGCTAAATGTCTCTCCCGATCATCCAGATTTTGTTTCCTTGGCCTCGCTAAGGTGAAATCTGTGAAGGTGTTATCTCCCTTTGCATCTACATCCTCCACCGATATTCATCATGGTAGTACAAGGTGTCACCAACATCTTGGCACAGATGTTGGCAAACCTTGATGGATATGGGAATGCTCAAGTTCTTGAGGGCACACTCAGTCACTGGGTTATATCTTCGGCATCATCTGGAATGTGTTCTCCGCTTGCTGAGTTGTCTTGTAACTCTAGTTTTCTTTCCAAACTAAGTATGCCATTTCTCCGAACTCCTTCAAACGATCGTTTGTGATTTTCCTTGGGCTGGTTTAGAGAGTTTCAGTGATTTCTATATCAAAAGTAATTCTTTTTGCCACTCAAGGGAATATTTCTACGAGTCACCCCCCAAGGTGTCCCGTTATGGAATCGTGGCAATTATGTCCCCGCTACTTTGAAACCATGCACCATCTTCTAAGCATGGAATTGTTGCCTACTAATCTGAACCTTCGTGTCGGAGTAATGGGCCACGGGTAGGCTAACCCGAGACCCAGAACCTTTCAAGACATCGGGGCAGGCTTCGCCCCTCAAAGAATCCCAAGACGAAGGGCCGACTCTGGGAGTCGGCTGCAGCATCACCGACTACCCACTCATGGCTGAATCCCAGAGACGGCTATGACATAAGCCGACTACCAGTTGGTGACTCCAGGGAAGCCGACTATGGGGAGTCGGCCCGCGACTTCACCACCCTCTTCCTTCGAGAAGAAGGACGAGACCGGGGATGGCCGGAGTACGGCCCTCCCCTACCCTGATTACCGAGGGCAGGTATGGCTACAGTACGTCGTACCGGAGGAGATCTCCGTCCGGCGCGGCACTGTTGCCATACTGGCCCTGACGTCCGCCCCAGCGGCAATCCCTGTTCCCACGTTGGCCCGCACGTACGGACTGGAGACGGCGGGTCCCGCTAGTCAGCGGGGGGGGGGGGGACGAAAGACGGCGGGAGCACCCGAAGACGGACCTCGTGGGAGTCTGCCTCCGAGAGTAGGCCCGACCCCCCACGGGCCCGGCACGCCATTAACCAGATAAGACGGGGAGTGGCGACAGTGATCGCCCACCGGACGGCGGCCCTGTTGCCACGACCCCATGCCCGAGACGACGTCATTAGAGGCACAACTGCAGTAACCAGGTCAGTCGGCGGGGTCCACCAGTGACGGGCCCCAGTAGTCGACGGAGAAGATGGCGATCTGAGAGACAGACGGCTGGGACCCGCACCCAGCCGGATTACCATTGTACCCCCGGGGGGGTAGGCCTATATAAACCCCCCGGAGCACCCATGCAAAGGGTTCGATCCTTTGAGCACTAGACCAGAAACATAAGAGGGAAAGAGCTAGCCTTGCCCTCTCCTGCCTCAAGAACACAGCTCGAGGAGCAACCTTGTACACATTATTACCATAGTGATCATGCGAAGACCCCGCAGAGCAGTAGTAGGGGTATTATCTCCTCGGAGAGCCCCGAAGCTTGGTAAGATCCGCTGGCGTGCATGTCTACGCCTTATCCCGCTTCCTGGCACCGGCGACGTTCTACTCGCCCCCACCATGATAAGACATCCTTCGGCATATGTCACATCCAACCCCCGACATTTGGCGCCCACCATGGGGCGAGGTGCACCGTCGTCCGGAGATCTGTTCTAGACGGGAACCCTTTTTCTCCCTGGCGAGCGTAGCCAGCCCAGCACGGCAGAGGGAGTCTGCGCCGACGCGCTGCACGGCGCTGAGACCGTCTGCGCGGCCAGCTGCCTCGCCGATCTTGTCGGCGAGGTTCGCCTCTCCGACGAGCTTGCATCCGACGCAGGCACCGGCGGCCCCGAGAGTCTCCTCACGGGCCTCCTCGACAAACTCCATGTTGCCGGCGAGCCTGCCGCTGACCTGGAGTCCGTAGGCTCCACCGACCCGATGCTGGTCGACTCGGACACCACGTCGCTTGACGCCTTTCCCACCAATGTGGTGGTCTACGACAAGCCGCTCCTCGCACGGAGAGCGGCGGAAGCACCGTCACATAAGTGCTCGTCATCGGCCATGGCGAGCACTCCGACGGAAGAGCTCACGACCCGCTTGACGCGGCACTGCAAGACCTGGATGCGCCCATTCCAGAGGATGCTGACGCCGAGACACTGGAGGCACGCCGCCTCCAGCTCGTCGAAGGCGCGAAGAAGCTGGCAAGCAGGAGACGCTTGTCAGAGGCCCACCAGCGTGAGATGGATCGCGCTGTGGGCGGCTCGCCGGCCCCGACGGGGCCAAGCCGCCTAGGCACGGTCTGCCAGCGCGGCGCGGACATCGCCAGCATGTTCGGGGCCAATCGCCCCGTATACGCCACTCCCGCAGAGAACATTCGAGCCGCCCAGGCGGCGGCAGACGAGTTGGACAACCTCGAGGGCGAAGAACACCGACTGATGACGGAGCGAGTCCAGCGACTCCTCGACGCGGCTGGCGCGCAGAACGCGGCCGGCTGCCAAACCGAGGGGCCACAGCAACAGAACGACGACCTGCCACCCCGCCGAGATCAAGGCGCGACGTCTCGGACACCGACTGGCGGCGTCCGCAGAAGGAAAGACAAGGAGCCGGCTGCTAGCCGCAGACGGACTCACATCACCATCGAGCGCGATCAAGACGGCCGCCCGAGAGGAGTGGAGCGGCGGGACGACTATGTGCCTCCTCCACCCCGCAGAGAAAGGCGAGTCTCCCCGCCACCCATCGAGCATCCGACTCTCGGAGACCGCCTCGGCCGCCGACAGGGAGTCGGAGAGAATGATGCCCGCCACCGGATCGACCGACTCCACCGATCCCTGGCGCTGGAAGAAGAAGATGAGCTGGGACCGCCGTGCTTCGGTCCCCGCATCCGAGATGAGCCCTTTCCCAAAGGGTTCACTCTCCCCAGAGACACTCCCAAGTACACCGGCTCCGTGAACCGGAAGACTGGCTGGTTGACTACTCCACTGCCGTCAACATAGCAAACGGCAACAAGCGTGTTGCCGTGAAGTACGCTCCACTCATGCTCCAGGGCACGGCCCGGACATGGTTGAACAGCCTGAAACCCCGCAGCATCAACAGCTGGGTCGACTTCACTGAGGCTTTCGTCCGCAACTTCACGAGCACGTACAAGCGACCTCCCAAGCCTCGCCAGCTCTCCTTGTGCGTGCAAGGCCCCAACGAATCGACTCGTGATTACCTCACGCGTTGGGCCGAGCTCCGAAACTCCTGCGAGGGTGTGCACGAGGTGCAGGCCATCGAATACTTCACCGCCGGGTGCAGAGAAGGCACCCTCCTCAAGCATAAGCTCCTCTGCGACGAGCCAGAGACCCTGGACGAGCTGTTGATCATAGCAAACAAGTACGCCACAGCCGACTCTTCTATGAAGACGGAGATCCAAGTCAGCATGGCTGGCAAAGTAGCCCCTCAGGCTCCTCGAACTCCGGCTGGAGACGCCAGTCGGCGACAACAGCAAAACGATCACAAGCGCAAGGCCCCGCAGCCGGCTTCCAGTAGCCGGCAGGTCGCGATGGTCGAAGATCAGCAGCCAGAAGGGCAGCCTCCTCCCAAGCGGCAGAAGGGTGGCAAGTCCAACTGGCTGCCGGCTTTCTCCTGCGAGCAGACTCTAGATGGTCCCTGCAAGTTCCACAGCTGCGCGAAGCCGTCGAACCACACCACCAGAAAGTGCCATTGGCTCACCAGGATTGCCAAGGGAGACGGCCTGATGCCTCCTCCGCCTGCTGGGCAGCCGCCTCCGCCTCCACCCCCGCAGCCGGCTGTCAGGCCAGTCGGCGCAGTACAAGACGAGTACCCGGAAGAGCATGGAGCCTACATGGTGTTCACCAGCGTGGCAGATGACAAGCGCAGCAAGCGGCTGCAGCGGCAAGAAGTGAACGCAGTGGCGTCAGATACTCCAGAGTTCATGCACTGGTCCGAGAAGCCTATCAGTTGGAGCAGAGCTGATCACCCAGAGGTGATGCCAAATCCAGGTTCCTACGCCCTGGTTCTGGAAGCCACCTTTTCCACTGATAGGCGGGCAGCTCGCTTCTCGCGAGTTCTGATAGATGGAGGTAGCAGTATCAACATCCTGTATACCGACGGAATTCGCCGAGCACAAGTTACATGTCCGGTCTGATGCGAAGCCCGTCAGGCAGCCCTTGCGCCGCATGTCAGAAGAGAAAAGAAGAGCTGTTGGTGAAGAGATAGCCCGGCTCCTTGCAGTCGGCTTTATCATGGAAGTATTTTTCCCAGAGTGGTTAGCAAACCCAGTTTTAGTGCTGAAGAAGAACAAGCAGTGGCGAATGTGTATTGACTACACAAGCCTCAACAAAGCCTGCCCCAAGGACCCGTTTGCTTTGCCGAGAATCGATCAGGTGATAGACTCCATAGCCGGATGCGAGCTGTTGAGTTTCTTAGATGCCTATTCAGGATACCACCAAATCAAGCTGAACCCGGCAGACAGATTGAAGACCTCCTTCATCACGCCATTTGGAGCCTTCTGCTACCTGACCATGACGTTCGGCTTGAGGAACATCGGCGCCACTTTTCAGCGTTGCATGCAGAAGTGCCTCCTCAAGCAACTCGGCAGAAAGGCCCACGTTTACGTGGATGATGTGGTGGTGAAGACGGAGAAGTGCGGAACTCTGCTGGAAGACCTCAAGGAGACCTTTGATAACCTGCACCGATTCCAGATCAAGCTTAACCCCGAGAAGTGCGTTTTTGGAGTACCAGCCGGCCAGCTACTCGGCTTCCTGGTCTCTGAACGCGGCATAGAGTGCAACCCCGTGAAGATCAAGGCCATCGAGAGGATGGAGGTACCTAGCCGACTATTGGATGTGCAGAAGTTCACTGGCTGTCTGGCATCCATCAGCCGTTTCATCAGTCGGCTGGGCGAGAAAGCTCTCCCCTTGTACCAGCTCATGAAGAAGACCAATTTTTTCGAGTGGAACCACAAGGCGAACGAGGCCTTTCTGCAGTTGAAGAAGATGTTGGTTACTCCCCCTGTGTTGGCGGCTCCGACTCCCAAAGAGCCCATGCTCTTGTACATCGCCGCCACCAGCCGAGTAGTCAGCACTGTCATCGTAGTTGAGCGCAAGGAGGAAGGCAAGGCACTGCCAGTCCAGAGATCGGTATATTACCTGAGTGAAGTACTGTCGACCTCCAAGCAAAACTACCCCCACTACCAGAAGATGTGCTACGGCGTGCACTTCGCCGCCAAGAAGCTGAAGCCTTACTTCCAAGAACATCCAATCACCGTGGTCTGCACAGCCCCATTAGCCGAGATCATTGGAAGCCGCGATGCGTCTGGCCGAGTGGCCAAATGGACCATAGAGTTGGCGCCCTACACGATCTACTATCAGCCCCGCACCGCCATCAAGTCGCAAGCACTGGCCGACTTCCTCGTCGACTGGGCCGAGACCCAGTACCTACCGCCAGCACCTGACTCCACCCATTGGCGGATGCATTTCGATGGCTCCAAGATGCGCACCGGCTTGGGAGCCGGCGTTGTTCTCACTTCTCCCAAAGGCGACAAGCTCAGATATGCGCTACAGATCCATTTTGCTGCCTCCAACAACGTTGCTGAATACGAGGCGCTCATTCACGGGCTCCGGCTCGCCAAAGAGCTTGACATCCGCCGGATCCTGTGTTATGGCGACTCCGACTTGGTGGTCCAGCAGTCATCTGGCGACTGGGACGCCAAGGACGCAAACATGGCAAGCTACTGTTTCCTCGTGCAACAACTCAGCGGATATTTCGAGGGGTGCGAGTTCCTCCATGTGCCAAGAAATGACAATGACCAAGCAGATACTTTGGCACGAATCGGCTCCACCCGCCAAGCAATACCATCAGGCGTCGCTCTCCAGCGCCTCCTCAAGTCGTCTATCAAGCCCTCACCGGAGTCAGATTCCATTTTTGTGCCGACTCCCCCTGAAGAAGCCGGATCCGGCTCAAGAGCCCAAGCAGATGGCACAAAACCCCTTGCAGACGACTCCAAGAACGCCGCAGTCAAAGCCGGCCTGGGGAATTCAGAACTCGTCCCGGGGACTGCGGCGACCAGAGAAAAGACTCCAGAACTCGGCCCGGGGACTTCATTGATCCAGCAAGCGGCCGCGGACTCCAGCCTGCCGACCCCCAGCCCAGCCGCCCTCGTCGAAATCGCAGTTCTGGCAGTTGAAGACATAGCAGCACCCTCATGGGCCCAACCCATCCTCCAATTCCTGGTGAACAAGGAGCTGCCGTCTGATGAAATCTTAGCTCGGCAAGTACAACGCCGGGCAGCAGCATACACCATAATCAACAGAGAGCTGGTTAGGCGTAGCGTCACTGGTGTTTACCAGCGCTGCGTCGAGCCAGAGCAAGGCCAAGCAATTCTCAGAGACATCCATCAAGGCGAGTGCGGCCACCATGCGGCCTCAAGAGCACTCGTCGCCAAAGCTTTCCGACACGGTTTCTTCTGGTCGACTGCCCTAGAAGAGGCCAAAGAGTTGGTCCAGAGATGCAAGGGGTGCCAGAAGTTCCGATCCAAGCCGCATTAGCCGGCTTCAGCACTCAAGACTATCCCCATCGCCTGGCCCTTTGAAGTTTGGGGCCTGGATATGGTGGGACCCTTTAATACGGCACAAGGCGGCCTAACTCATCTACTTGTCGCGGTGGACAAGTTCACCAAGTGGATAGAAGTGAAGCCCATCAAGAAGTTGAATGGTCCGACTGCCGTGACTTTCATCTCAGACATCACGATTCGGTACGGCATACCGCACAGCATCATCACCGACAACGGCACCAACTTTGCTAAAGGCGCTTTGGCCCGTTTCTGCGTGACGCAGGGCAACCGACTGGACTTAGCGTCCGTTGCCCATCCGCAGTCAAACGGCCAGGTGGAGCGGGCGAATGGCCTCATCCTGTCCAGCATCAAGCCTCGGTTGGTCGAACCACTGGAGCGTTCGGCCGGCTGTTGGCTTGACGAGTTGCCAGCTGTCCTCTGGAGTCTGCGCACGACTCCAAACAAGTCGACCGGCTTCACACCCTTCTTCCTCGTCTACGGTGCCGAAGCCGTCATCCCAACGGATATAGAGTTCGACTCCCCGCGAGTCACGATGTACACCACGGAGGAAGCAGAAGAAGCACGACAAGATGGCGTCGATCTGCTGGAAGAGGGCCGGCTGTTGGCACTCAGCCGGTCCAGCATCTACCAGCAGAGCCTACATTGCTACTACAACAGGAAGGTCAGGCCGAGATCCTTCCAAGAGGGCGACCTTGTGCTCCGGCTGATCCAGCGAACAGCCGGCCAGCACAAGTTGTCGGCTCCTTGGGAAGGCCCCTTCATCATCAGCAAGGTGTTGGGCAACGACTCCTACTACCTGATCAACGCTCAGAAGCCCCGAGCACGCAAGAGGGACGACTCCGGCAAAGAGACGGAGCGACCATGGAACACGAATCTTCTTCAAAGATTTTACAGCTGATGCAGTATGTACCACGCTACCCTTTTGTATTTAAAGTACCGAGACTCTGGGGCCCCCGAGACGAACTCGGGGACTGCCCCTTTTGTTATCTGTATGATAAGTATTATGCTTCCGAGTACGCTACTCCTTGTTATGCCGCTTGGCACCGGGCTCGACCAGTCGGCCCGGGGACTTGCCGTCTCGCGCTATGAAAATGCTTCCTGTAGTCGGACAAGTAGTGTGTGGCGCCTAAGCCGACTCCTGTCAGAAGCCACAGCTCGCAGAGCGACTGTCTGGTGGGCAGGAGTAAGGAAGAATGGGCGCCCACAGGAAAAATGGCTAAGGACTCAAAGCACCAAAGCATAGCTCGAGCCGGCTCTCCAGCAGTTCCTCGCAAAACCGACAACGAGTAGTCGGCTTGCTGTTTTCTATCCGACTTGCTAAGAAAACTCTAGAATGGCTAAGTACTTGCCTTCCCAAAGTAGCCAAGTATTTGATCCAGCGGCAGTCCGCGGAGCGGCTGTCCGACTGGCAAAGACGGCGTCCAAGGAAAGGCGGCAAAGGGAAAAGCCAAAAGAGCAATAAGGAAGAAATGATAGAACCCAGATAACTCGCGGGTGGAATCCTCGAGCGGAAGTTCAAAATACACCTCGCGGGTGGAATTGTGCGAATTAACAAAGTTCTTCGAGAAACTACTAAGCAGATAAATAAGACAAGGCGGCGGCCTATGAAGCAGCAAACGGTTTGGGGGCTCGGAGGAGATGGCGGTGTCGGGCGTTGGGGCGGCCGGCTGGGCAGACTCGGCTTGATCACCTCCAGCGGCAGTCGACGCAGTTGGGCGCGGCTCGTTGTTGGAGGCACGGTCGAGCTGAGGCTGATCGCCCGCTCCGACTTCTGGTGCCTCCATCTCGTCTCCGACCTCCACCTCGTCTTCCTCCTCGACACTGGAGCCGATCACCTCCGCCGAGTCCTCGCCGTAGTTCGGGTTCATCCCAAACCAATCCGGCGGCGCCTCCTCGCCGTTGTCAGCTCGCTCCGGAACGAAGACATTGGTGTCGACGTACTCGGTGATCGCCGCGGCGCGCTTGACAAAGTCGTCCTCCATGGCTGCCAGCTCCGGCTGGGCCTCAGCCCGGAGCGTGGCCAGCTGGTCCAGGCTCAGGTCTGGATACCACGCCTTGACGAACTCCAAGGCAAAACGCGCTCCGGCACGTGCCGAGGAGCCTTTCCAAGCCTCTAGACGGCCCGCTGCGACCTCCAGCCAATCGGCAGTCCAGCTGGGAGTGCGCAGAATCGGCATCTCTGGCCACAAGGCAGCAATCGCCTGGGCGCCGACACGTTGAAGCTGGCGCAGCATCCGGTGAGCCGGCCGCAGACGAGCCTCGATGCTCAGAAGCTGTTCATCAAGAGTCCGGGGGGCGTTGGCAGCAACCTCCTCGTCGGCCGCCCTCCGCACCTCGCGATCAGCCTCGATGGCTTGAACGGTAGTTTGCGCATGGCCCAGGAAGAAGTCTGTCAAGACGGAAAAAGAAAAAAGTCAGAAAAAGCAAGAGTCGGCCCGACCCACAGTCGGCTGCTCAAAGAAAGCGAGTAAAGAAAACTTACCATCAACGATATCTTCAATCTCATGGAAGCCGGAGGTCAGCATCGCCTCCTTATCGGTCCAGGAGGAGCGTTCGGCCTCGAACTCGGCTTGGAGTCCAGTCTCTCTCTCCTTCGTCTCCTCCTGTGCCTTCTTGAGCAACTCCTTCTGCTCCGCCAGCTGCGCAGCGAGTAGGTCGCGCTCCGTAACGAGCTTGCCGCATTCCACCTCCTTGGCGCGCAAGGCGGTGTTGGTTTCGCCCAGCTGCTGCTGAAGAACGGCGTTGGCCTCTGAAGAAAGAAGAAAAAGGACACAAGTCATCAGAAAAGGTCGCCAAGAAGATCCGGCCCGACTGCGCAGCAGTCAGCCCGAATCTCGGGGACTACAGCCCGCGGGTGCGCCAGCGCACCCCCGCGAAGAAGGAAACTCACTCCGGCTCTCCGACAAGTCGGCAGTCCGCTTGCCCAGCTCTTCAACATTACGGTTGAAGACGGTGACTCGGAGGTTGTGGTAGTCCTACGATAAGCATTTCAAAAAGAATAAGCATTTGTAACTCGCCAATAGAGTTCCAACCCACCTGCTCAGCAGCCGGCTTGGAACTCGGGGACTACACCCAGTGGGTGCGCTGGCGCGCCCCCACAGAGAAGAGCAAGAAAAAACAAAGTCAGAAGAAACATACCCGGACGGCCGCACGCGACGCCAGATGCGCCTTGGTGCAGTTCTGGAGGGCGTCTGTCAGGACCCCGATCCTAAGCCACATCGATCTAGCATGTAACACATCATATCACTTTGCGGCCTCACGCACGGTACTCCCACGGGTGCCACCTTACCTGGCCCGGGACCATTTGCGCCTTTTGGCTCACGTATATGATAGTGTCGCTAGCATCCATATGACAAAGAACCCGGGCCGACATGGCTAGTCGTGAACCCAAGGCGGCACTAACCCATGAGGACAGGCATACATGAGTCACATCGAGCATGTCGGTCAACAACGTATAAATCCGGGCTGTAGCACTGGGCTAACAGGACTCCGGTAACCCGGGCTGTAGCAAGCTAGGCAGGACTCCGGATAACACCGTGTGACATTTCCCCGAAGGGACAGACACAGGAACGACGTGAACCACATGCCGGCCAGTCAGGTGTTCCAAGCAGTAGTGCTGGGCTAGCAGGACTCCGGTGAATCGGGCTGTAGCGGACTACTATCGCTCAGAAGCACTAGACTACATTTCCCCATATGATAGGCTGCCGAGGATAAACGACTAGGTTGTCGGATCCCACACGTACCAGGCATTTCAATCATATACACAATATGCTCGATATGTGTAAATACAACATGGCATCACAACAAGACTCTACGACTCAAGTATTTATTCATTAGGCTCCGAAGAGCGAGATATTACAAACATGGGTCTGATGACCCAGCATTCAAGTCATACAAGCAACAAGCACATGCGGAAGCTTAACATGTCTGAGTACAGACATCTACAAATGAAAAAGGCTGGGAAGCCTAACTATCTACCAGATCCTGCCGAGGGCACAAGATCATAGCTGAGGTATCAAGCTAAACATCGAAGTCCACACGGAACTACTAGCGAGACTGACGTCTCTCTGCAAAAACATAAAATAGGCAAACGTGAGTACAAATGTACCCAGCAAGACTTACATCAGAACTAGCTACATATGCATCAGTATCAATAAAGGGGGTGGTGGAGTTTGACTGCAGCAAGCCAGCTTTGACTCGGTGGCTATCCTGAACTATGACTGCAAGTAACTCTTTTGAGGTGGCGCACACGAGTCCACATATTCACCAAATCAATACACCACTATGGATCCACTTCCATCTCCCTACGAGAAGGCCATCCATAGCACTCACGCTTATCTTGTGTATTTTAGAGTATCCACTTTCACTTGTCTATGAACTGATATAGGCAACCCAGAAGTCCATTTCCGCGGACAAGGCTATTCGAATAGATGATGTTAACCCTGCAGGGGTGTACTTCTTCACACACGCTCTCACCACTTATCGCCGTTTACACGACATGTACTCGGCAACCTTCAAGCGGAAGCCCAGCGAGGGTGTCGGCCACGGCCTACCTAAACACTCGAGTCTCTAGTCCAGGTTTATCGCCTATTCAGGTTCCATCCGCAGGGAGTCCGGCCGAGGTTTCCACATACGGCCCCGAACGATGTGAGCAGGGTTCCCGAGACACCAAACGGGCGCTCGGTACACCGTGCCACGTGCCTACCGCAACACAGCCCACCCCTACGGTCAGCGCTGCGTGCGGCCCCCAGCATACTACAAACACCAGAAACTACTTGCAACTCCTGGACAGAGGACAAGGGTGATTAAGAAGCCGAGAGAGTCAATTAAGGATCCCAATGTGTGGTAGTAACTGTTTCATGGATCACAAACACAGAACTCAGTTCCTGAGGACGGCTTCAATGAGACAACCCACCATGTACTCCTACATGGCCCCTCACCGCTACATTTACCAAATTGTGTTCACACACTTAGTTCACACATTGTAGGACATGTTCATCACCATTCCAATTCATTCCCGATGAATCAGACCTGACTCAACTCTAAGGAGTAGCAGGCACGACCAACAAGCATGAATGAGTAGGCACATCAAGGCTCAAACAACTCCTACTCATGCTAGTGGGTTTCATCTATTTACTGTGGCAATGACAGGTCATGCAAAGGATAAGGGGTTCAACTACCGCAACAAGTAACAGATGAATCGTTGTTGTCCTAATGCAGTAAAAGAGAGCAGGAGCGAGAGAGTAGGATTGTATCGGAATGAACAAGGGGGTTTTGCTTGCCTGGCACTTCTGAAGATAATATAGCTCTTCATCGGTGTCATTGATCACATCGTTGGAAACATCGTCGACTGAGAGGGGACGGTTACCGGCAAACAGAGAAGGACACAATCAATGCAATGCAACAATATGATGCATGATCATGACATGGCAATATGCTGTGATTTGAGCTAATGCATCTAGCTATGATTTGAATGAAGTTGGTTTGAATACATGATTCAAATTCCAACTCCATATATGATTATTTAAATGTCCTTTATTTGTTTTGTCCAAAACAGAGGACAAACATTGTTCAAACATGCATGAAAATGGTACAGATGGATTCCTTGAATTTTTTTGATAATTTTTCATATATAAATCATTTCATTTGGAGTTACGTTGATTTTCTATGATTTTTAGAAGTTTAGGCAATTTTCTGGATTTTCCTATATAAGACTAAATCCAGAAAATACTTATTGCGTCAGCATAGCATCACTGTGACGTCATCAGTCAACGGGCGCGGTCCAGGTCAAACTGACCAATGGGACCCACTGGTCAGTAGTTAGTTAGCTAACTAAAGTTAGTTAGTGTCAAACTAATACTAATTCTAGTTTAGTTAGTGGCCAGGGGCCCACACGTCAGTGACCCAGGGGTCAAACTAGGCCCACAAGGTCAATGGTCAGCGGGTCAACTCGCCAGACTTGGTCCACGGCTCGTCGCCGGCGACGACAGAGACGACAGAGCGGCTCGGGAATCGCCCACAGGCGACCATATCGACCGCGGTTTGGTCCTACGCGTAGCTGGGGCTGGCGCGCATCTAGTGGGGCAAGCGGGAGGAGCTGGGGTGGAGCGAGCTCGCCGGAGTCGAGCTGGTGGCGGCGGCCGGAGTACGGGCGAGCTCGGGTTCGGTATTAGGGAGCACGGCAGGAGGAGCTGGTGCATCCGTTAGGCTCCTGGGAGCACGGTGAGAACGGCGCCACGTTCAAAAGCGGGCGGAGGCAGCTCTGGCCGCGGCAGCGACATGGCACGGCGGCGGCGAGATTCGGGCACGGCGGTAGAACTAGTTGGGGGCGCAAAAAGCAGAGAGAGGAGAGGGGGAGACGCAGTAGCTCACAGGGAGGACGGGGAGGGGGTCAGCGTGCTCGAGGAAGGCTTGACGGCGTCGGAATCCCGGCTGCGATCTCCCGTGGTCGAGGAAGAAGATGAGGTCGAGGACGGCGCGTCGGGGCTCCTCCGGTCGCCTGAGCCGATGGAGAGGGCTACGGCGATGATTCGGAGATCCTGGACTGCTCAAGGGGAGGAGGGAGAGGCGGTGGCCGCGGCTGTGGCGGCAACGAGCTCGCAGGCGTCTCGGCCATGGTGGAGAGGGCGAGAGGGAGACGAGGGGGGAGAGTGGCGGGGCGGTCAGCGCGATCCAGACGGCTCTTGCGGGTCTGTCCGCGGCGCCACGCAAGCTAGCGGGCAGGAGGTGGCACGGGCGCGTGTGTGCGCACGGCGAGCACACGCTCGGCGTCCCTCTGACGCGGTGGAGACGACGATTGGCAGCGCCAGTCAGCTGGGCCAGTGCAGATGGGCCGCCAGGTAGGTGGCCCAGGTAGGTTCTCTCTCTCTCTGTTTTTATTTATTTATTAATGTTTTCTATTTTCTGCAATCGGTTTTGATTTGATTTAAAACATCAAATCATTTTTTTAACTTTTTGTAAATTGTTATGTGAGCTCAGGAACTAGTCCAAGGTCACAGGCAACTTACAAAATTAATTGAACTTTATTTCTTATATAACAGAAATAAATTCAACTCAAATATGGCATTGGTTTAAGTCAAAGGCCCAAAATAATTATTTCTGTGATTCCAAAAATATTGGTTTGAATTTTACCTCTTACCAATATTTTCGCAGAGTAACAGGAACATTTCTTTGGACTCATTTGATGAGATTTAAATGTTGGTTATTTTTAAAAGGTTTCTGAGGCTTTTAAAATTCCCTCAATTCAAATTCCAGAATTTAGACATGGTGATCATGCAAGGACAAGCAAAGGCTAAACTAGGGCTGTGACAACTCACCCCTACTAAACAAGAATCTCGTCCCGAGATTCAAGAGGTGAGGTAAGAAGAAAGGAGGTCACAAGCTATCACAGTCTTCTCGATCCAACTGCCCTTCTCGAAAAAGTAGCTTCATTGCATCATATTGCTCTTGACGTCTTTGCTTTCGGGATCTTCATCCAAGCACGATGACGACAAAAGAAACTCTATAGGAATCGATCTTCTTAAAGATCGAGCAACTCACGATCAATTCACGGAATGAGATGATGAACATTTCTCGAGCTAAGACACGAAACATACATCCAGAGGGATGGAGTGAACAGAGAACGAAGATTCAAGTTGACAAGCACAATTCCACGCTGAACAAGATGGTGCATGATTTCAAGATAAGGAGGAGTTATCTGCCATGATTCCATAGCGGGGCTCCTCGGGGAAGGTGACTCGTAGAATTATTCCCTAAGTGGCAAAAAGAATTACTTTTGATTCATAGTTCATTGGAACCCTTCATACCAGCTTAAGGCAATTTACAAATGATCGATTGAAAGAAGTTCGAAAGGATGGCATAATCAGACTAGAATGGATGATGTGGACTACCTTGTTGAAGACAACGCAATGGATGACTTTTGCTTACGCGTGCTCTCAAGAACTTGAGCATTTCCATATTCATCAAGGTTCTACCAACATCCGTGTCGAGGATCCTGGAAACACATCTTACTACCTTGACGAATAGTGGTGGACAACGCAGATGCATAGAAAGACACCCCTTTCTCAGATTTCACCTTAGCGAGGCCAGGGAAACGAAATCTAGATGATTGACCGAGAGACATTTAGCACCCCGCTTCTAAGGTTCTCCTTGATGTGCTAGCGCAACCCATTTATAGATATGGCTTGATAACTAGAACATCAAGTAAAAGGTCAGACTTCGGAAGCTCAAGAATCCATAAGGAATAGTTACGTAGGCAGATCCTGCGAGATCCTTTTGGAGAGGTGACCAACTTCTTCAACCAAGATATTACAATAATAGGCCTTCCGGCTAGGTGGGTTGGCCACGATATCCACGTTACCGGGTTACCGAGAGACCAATATTATAATTCTTGGGACACGTTCCAACCATCATATCTGCCTGAGATTCAGATCTGGTTGGTGTGAGGATATTCCAGACTCATCGAATCTAGAAAGAAAAGTGAAAGTTTGCAACACAAATCAACGAGATAATGTTGCGAGATTCTCGGGAGATGAACTACGATAGTATGCTCCAAAACATGAGCGGGTTCTGCTACACACATGTGAACACGCTGTCCCAGACAAGCATGATCACATGGTAGTCTTGCAATAAAACACTACCGAGTTTTGATTGGGAACCATCATTGAGATAACAAGTCTTGTGCATATCCGTCCGGGCCCTTCAGGATTAGCGCATGAAATTCTTTTCTTTGAACAAATCAATCAGTGGCTTGGTGTGCTACGGAATTCATATGGAACGAAGATGATCAGTCTAACAGACCACAGAATACTTTGCACGTGCATGGCTGACTTGGGATGATTCCAGAGGAAGCAAAAACAAAATTTCTCGAATTCACGGTGGCAACTTACATCAAATGCACGTGAATCAAAGGAAGTCACTTCTTTCATTCAAACATATACCTCATGAGCGGAACATGAAGGCAATGCTTACAAAGTTCCCAATACTATCTTAGTGTTTAACACGAATCATGGGGGAGACAGAATGCTGCTGATGGGCTCAACAGCAACTTATCAAAATTTCCATATCACTGGACTTCCACCATCATGTGAACACGGTGATAGCATTGGTCAGACCAAAAGATGTAATGGTGTATGCTCGAGGGATCAACCACGAGTAAGACAACATTACGAACATCGTTGGTTCTGATTTGACTTGACGATAGCCCATACTCAAGTCAAAGTTTTGACAAGGCAATAGATTCAACAACTAATCACGAGGACCAATTGGTGAAGATATCATCTTTCTTCAGTACACACACAAACACAGAAAGATATCCCTTAACATGAACTAAGTCAAACAAGCTTTTATCTCCCAACTCTCCAAGTCATTGTTTAGCTTAACCAACTAGCTCAGGGATACCCAACACAGTTTCTTGGAGAAGTGGTGGTTTATAAGAAAACCAACTTGATCACGAACTCAACATAGCGGTCGGGTGACAACCTGGTAACACTTCCGAGAAGATATTCGGAACATCACGAACCACCGATATATTACTAAGCTCGAGAACAACCTTGCTTTTCAGGGCAAGATGATATGATCAAAAGAGTGAGGAATTGACACAATCCTAACTCATTGATCGAGGAGTGCACCGGAAATAAGGACTAGGTAGCACAGTCAATCTTAGGATGATGATTTGATAACCAACACACTAAGAATGATGATACTGTCCATTTACTACCAAGCAACTTGTTGCTAGGAGTATTGATTTCACACATCACAATTCACTTGTCGGCATTCCGGTATCAATACATGGAACCGAGGAGCGAATAACGATGGCGAGAAGTATCACTATATCAAGAGTTCATAAGAGATGGTGCAATTCTCATGACATTCCTGACGTAAAGAGGGCAACACTCCAAGGTAGAACAGAACAAAAGCTGGATTGCATTTGTTCTACGGAATACAACTGCTTTGACCCAATCCTATAAATGGATGAGGCACTGGAGTTTGTCTCTCCTAGTCATTCCAGAATAGAATGGCTTGACGGACCACAAGAATAATAAGCATCGATAACATGAATGCACAACTATTCTTGACTATCAATTGATAGACGAGGGTCGGATCACAACTAAAAAGGGACAACTCAAAGGAACATGTAACCTTTTGAGTTGTGGACGCATGGATTAGTATGTCGAATGAACTCAACATATTTCTCCCGGATAACCCATGCAGAGAGGTAGAATTGGCAGAGTCGCAATATAGAATCAAGAACTCATTAAGAGCACTCTGATTGCGAGCTTTTGGTTCAAAGAACATCTGCCTTAATGGTTCATGGTATTTGGAAGAAGGAAATACCACGGACCTCGAGGACTGTCGCAAGGTTACTAATATCTTAAGGGAACTAGCAAATACTGACAACATGAAGTAGGGTGAATCTCGGTTCAAGAACGCAGGAGTAGAATGCCTACTAACTAAATGGCATCACGGGATGCTTTCGAGAATGGTGGCCAGAATCATCACACTGGGGATACAAGGCATTGCTAACTTACTAGGCGATCCTCTAAGACACCTAGGGTCATAATAATAGCTCCAACATATATGTCGAGGCAACGGAGTACCTCAACTCAGCAACTAGTGTGATTAATCTGACCCAAAAGGACATCGGGAACATGGAGGAAAGATTTGCAAGTGCATCGGATTAATTAGAAACCTGGGATGACTCGGACAGCATAACGGCTGTAACATCATGCAAGATGGTGGCATAACCACTGAACATCACAATATCAAGGTTCTGAGGCCAACTGACAACATACTAAAAGTAGTAGAAACTGAACAGGGGCTCGAATCCAACAATCCTATAAGTCTAAGGATTAGTAACACGTCATCCTGATAGATAGATGAGAAGGCCTAGTTCTTAATCCCCGTAGAAAAGAAGAGGATGACTCAGATCAGAGGGCATGAGGTATAAGGAGCAAAAAGAGCCTTACGTTCCATCCCACAATCAATTCCCATACATAACTAAAGCATTTCTAGACTCAACTTCGACCAGTTTGGCTTGGTAATCCTACAGGCAGTCAGGCTCTGATACCACCGATGTCAGGACCCCGAGCCTAAGCCACATCGATCTAGCATGTAACACATCATAGCACTTTGCGGCCTCACGCACGGTACTCCCACGGGTGCCACCTTACCTGGCCCGGGACCGTTTGTGCCTTTTGGCTCACGTATATGATAGTGTCGCTAGCATCCATATAACAAAGAACCCGGGCCGACATGGCTAGTCGTGAACCCAAGGCGGCACTAACCCATGAGGACAGGCATACATGAGTCACATCGAGCATGTCGGTCAACAACGTATAAATCCGGGCTGTAGCACTGGGCTAACAGGACTCCGGTAACCCGGGCTGTAGCAAGCTAGGCAGGACTCCGGATAACACCGCGTGACATTTCCCCGAAGGGACAGACACAGGAACGACGTGAACCACATGCCGGCCAGTCAGGTGTTCCAAGCAGTAGTGCTGGGCTAGCAGGACTCCGGTGAATCGGGCTGTAGCGGACTACTATCGCTCAGAAGCACTAGACTACATTTCCCCATATGATAGGCTGCCGAGGATAAACAACTAGGTTGTCGGATCCCACACATACCAAGCATTTCAATCATATACACAATATGCTCGATATGTGTAAATACAACATGGCATCACAACAAGACTCTACGACTCAAGTATTTATTCATTAGGCTCCGAAGAGCGAGATATTACAAACATGGGTCTGATGACCCAGCATTCAAGTCATACAAGCAACAAGCACATGCGGAAGCTTAACATGTCTGAGTACAGACATCTACAGATGAAAAAGGCTGGGAAGCCTGAGTATCTACCAGATCCTGTCGAGGGCACAAGATCATAGCTAAGGTATCAAGCTAAACGTCGAAGTCCACACGGAACTACTAGCGAGACTGACGTCTCTCTGCAAAAACATAAAATAGGCAAACGTGAGTACAAATGTACCCAGCAAGACTTACATCAGAACTAGCTACATATGCATCAGTATCAATAAAGGGGGTGGTGAAGTTTGACTGCAGCAAGCCAGCTTTGACTCAGTGGCTATCCTGAACTACGACTGCAAGTAACTCTTTTGAGGTGGCGCACACGAGTCCACATATTCACCATATCAATACACCACTATGGATCCACTTCCGTCTCCCTACGAGAAGGCCATCCATAGCACTCACGCTTATCTTGCGTATTTTAGAGTATCCGCTTTCACTTGTCTATGAACTGATATAGGCAACCCAGAAGTCCATTTCCGTGGACACGGCTATTCGAATAGATGATGTTAACCCTGCAGGGGTGTACTTCTTAACACACGCTCTCACCACTTATCGCCGTTTACACGACATGTACTCGGCAACCTTCAAGCGGAAGCCCAGCGAGGGTGTCGGCCACGTCCTACCTAAACACTCGAGTCTCTAGTCCAGGTTTATCTCCTATTCAGGTTCCATCCGCAGGGTGTCCGGCCGAGGTTTCCACATACGGCCCTGAACGATGTGAGCAGGGTTCCCGAGACACCAAACGGGCGCTCGGTACACCGTGCCACGTGCCTACCGCAACATAGCCCACCCCTACGGTCAGCGCTGCGTGCGGCCCCCAGCATACTACAAACACCAGAAACTACTTGCAACTCCTGGACAGAGGACAAGGGTGATTAAGAAGCCGAGAGAGTCAATTAAGGATCCCAATGTGTGGTAGTAACTGTTTCATGGATCACAAACACAGAACTCAGTTCCTGAGGACGGCTTCAATGAGACAACCCACCATGTACTCCTACATGGCCTCTCACCGCTACCTTTACCAAATTGTGTTCACACACTTAGTTCACACACTGTAGAATCGTTGTTGTCCTAATGCAGTAAAAGAGAGCAGGAGCGAGAGAGTAGGATTGTATCGGAATGAACAAGGGGGTTTTGCTTGCCTGGCACTTCTGAAGATAATATAGCTCTTCATCGGTGTCATTGATCACATCGTTGGAAACATCGTCGACTGAGAGGGGACGGTTACCGGCAAACAGAGAAGGACACAATCAATGCAATGCAACAATATGATGCATGATCATGACATGGCAATATGCTGTGATTTGAGCTAATGCATCTAGCTATGATTTGAATGAAGTTGGTTTGAATACATGATTCAAATTCCAACTCCATATATGATTATTTAAATGTCCTTTATTTGTTTTGTCCAAAACAGAGGACAAACATTGTTCAAACATGCATGAAAATGGTACAGATGGATTCCTTGAATTTTTCTGATAATTTTTCATAGATAAATCATTTCATTTGGAGTTACGTTGATTTTCTATGATTTTTAGAAGTTTAGGCAATTTTCTGGATTTTCCTATATAAGATTAAATCCAGAAAATACTTATTGCGTCAGCATAGCATCACTATGACGTCATCAGTCAACGGGCGCGGTCCAGGTCAAACTGACCAGTGGGACCCACTGGTCAGTAGTTAGTTAGCTAACTAAAGTTAGTTAGTGTTAAACTAATACTAATTATAGTTTAGTTAGTGGCCAGGGGCCCACACGTCAGTGACCCAGGGGTCAAACTGGGCCCGCAAGGTCAATGGTCAGCGGGTCAACTCGCCGGACTTGGTCCACGGCTCGTCGCCGGCGACGACAGAGACGACGGAGCGGCTCGGGAATCGCCCACAGGCGACCAAATCGACCGCGGTTTGGTCCTACGCGTAGCTGGGGCTGGCGGGCATCTAGTGGGGCAAGCGGGAGGAGCTGGGGTGGAGCGAGCTCGCCGGAGTCGAGCTCATGGCGGCAGCCGGAGTATGGGCGAGCTCGGGTTCGGTGTTTGGGAGCACGGCAGGAGGAGCTGGTGCATCCGTTCGGCTCCTGGGAGCGCGGTGAGAACGGCGACACGATCAAAAGCGGGCGGAGGCAGCTCTGGCCGCGGCAGCGACATGGCATGGCGGCGGCGAGATTCAGGGCACGGAGGTAGAACTAGTTGGGGGCGCAAAAAGCAAAGAGAGGAGAGGGGGGAGACGCAGTAGCTCACAGGGAGGACGGGGAGGGGATCAACGTGCTCGAGGAAGGCTTGACGGCGTCGGAATCTCGGCTGCGATCTCCCGTGGCCGAGGAAGAAGATGAGGTCGAGGACGGCGCGTCGGGGCTCCTCCGGTCGCCTGAGCCGATGGAGAGGGCTACGGCGATGATTCGGAGCTCCTGGACTGCTCAAGGGGAGGAGGGAGAGGCGGTGGCCGCGGCTGTGTCGGCAACGAGCTCGCAGGCGTCTCGGCCATGGTGGAGAGGGCAAGAGGGAGACGAGGGGGGGAGAGTGGTGGGGCGGTCAGCGCGATCCAGAAGGCTCTCGCGGGTCTGTCCGCGGCGCCACGCAAGCTAGCGGGCAGGAGGTGGCACGGGCGCGTGTGTGCGCATGGCGAGCACACGCTCGGCGTCCCTCTGGCGCGGTGGAGACGACGATTGGCAGCGCCAGTCAGCTGGGCCAGTGCAGATGGGCCGCCAGGTAGGTGGCCCGGGTAGGTTCTCTCTCTCTCTGTTTTTATTTATTTATTAATGTTTTCTATTTTCTGCAATCGGTTTTGATTTGATTTAAAACATCAAATCATTTTTTTAACTTTTTGTAAATTGTTATGTGAGCTCAGGAACTAGTCCAAGGTCACAGGCAACTTACAAAATTACTTGAACTTTATTTCTTATATAACAGAAATAAATTCAACTCAAATATGTCATTGGTTTAAGTCAAAGGCCCAAAATAATTATTTCTGTGATTCCAAAAATACTGGTTTGAATTTTACCTCTTACCAATATTTTCACAGAGTAACAGGAACATTTCTTTGGACTCATTTGATGAGATTTAAATGTTGGTTATTTTTAAAAGGTTTCTGAGGCTTTTAAAATTCCCTCAATTCAAATTCCAGAATTTAGACATGGTGATCATGCAAGGACAAGCAAAGGCTAAACTAGGGCTGTGACAACGTCGCCTTCGGCTTGCAGCTTCGCCTGGACGTCCAGGATCGCCTGGTTCAGCGGGCCTGTGCCGCCTCCTCGCACCCACCCGACGGGCGCGGCGCTTATCACCTCGACGTCTGGGACGGCCGAGCTGGCTGCTCCGGTCTCCAGAGGGCGCGGCGCTAAAGTCTCCTTCTCCAGACGGCGGCCCATTGGCGAAGCGACTTGGAGAAGCAAATTCACCATGGCTTCGTCCGTAGTCGGCGGCACCGGCGGGTCCGCCGGCTGTTCATCCCTTGCGCTTCCCAATGGCGGCGGGGGCGGTGGTGGCGGCACCACCGTGTCCGGTCCGGGGATCTCGCCGCCCTCCCTCTCCACAATGGGGAGCTCCCCGCCGACTTCCCCAGACTGCTCCATATAATTCGGAGGCTGCGCCGAGTTCAATGGGACAACGAGCAGCGCCGACTGGCGGCGTGCGGCTTCTTCGGCCCGCTCTTTGGCCGCGGCGGCGGCTTCGGCTCCCTCCAGCCCCTTCTGGGTGGAGGCGGCCGCCTTCTCGGCCTCCGCCTTCTCCCGATGGGCGGCTTCGTACTCGTCGCGCTTCTCCTGCGCGTTCCGCTCCGTCGCTTCCCGGAGGTCGGCAGCAGGGTCAATACGCCGAGTCGTGGCGGACGACTCCACCGACCCCCTGATGGAGGCGGCGGCGACTCTCCCAAGGGTGAGAGGAGCTCTGGAACAGGTAAGACATGTAAGGACCCAGACAAAATCCACCAAAAGATAAAGCAAGACAAAGAACAGAAACGCTTACCCAGAGGATAGCGGCGGCTTCTTCACTTCCTTACGAAAGCGTTGGGCCTTCGCGACCGCCTCTTCCCGCTTGGTCGCGGCGGCCGCCCCCTTAAACTACTTCTCCCGGCCTCCGAGGGAACTCGGCCCGACCCGGCGCTTCCTCGCACCGTCTAGCCTCGACGGATGGCGCGGGGCGACTTCCCCATCTTCGCCGACGGGCCAGTCGGCGAAGGTGGCCGAGGGCCTGAGGCCGCCTTCCTCTCCACCGTCGCCTCCTTCGGCGTCGGCCTCCATCGCCGCCGCCCCCAGGTCAGGGTCGTCGATGTCACTCTCCGCTCGATCGGGGGCGAACTGGCGGGGCGGCCCCGCGGCGCCGGTCGAGGGCGGGACGAGAGGACCCTGAGTCAAAAATAAAAATAATAGAGATCAGGAGTCGGATTCGGCTGTAGAAGAAGAAGAAGAAGAACCACTTACCACTGGCAGGGGATTGGCGCGCGAGTACGGCTCCATGCCGAACTGCCAATCCTCCGAGAGGCCGCAGTTCGCGATGTAGTTCACTGTGTCCGCTACCTCCGCGTGGGGCAGGTCCTTGGTGCACATCCGACTGGGATCCTGGTGGCCGCTCATCTGACAGATTAGATGAGGCCGACCTTGGAGCGGAAGGACTCGGCGCGCCACGAAGGCGGCCAGCAAGTCGGCCCCAGTCAGGCCGGCCGACTGCGTCAGCACTCGAAGTCGCGCCACGGCGGTGGCTCCAGCCAGAGTCAGCGTCTTGGCGCGGTAGGACCAGCTCGGCTGCCTCCCAGCTGGCGCGCCGGCTACATAGGCCGGCAGATTAAGCCAGTCGCCGTCTGGGGTGACGTCCTTGTAACGCCCCGGATGCAACTTTCCATATTTGTATCTCCAACTCTTGCCTTTTCCGGAGATGCAATATGATAATTCCTTCGTGGTTGGGTTTTTGTTTTTGTTTTGCATTTTTTTTCATGTCTTGCATCTCATCTCTTTGCTTCATGTGCATTGCATCATGGCATCTTGCAACCCCTTTTTAAAAACCTCAACTAAATAAATTGCATAGATCTTTTGATCTATTTAAATCGAGGGAATTCACATGGTGAATTCTCTTTAAAACATATTCAAAGTCTCCTACTATTATTAGGGAGCTATAATAAGCATTCCATTTATTTGGAATTAACCATAACACACTTGCAAAATTATACCATGCCTTTGTTATCCCAATCCTTGGTCTCCAACCTTGCCCATAAATTCTTTCATCATTTTCCAGAGCTCTTCCTAAATGTTCAACATTTTTGGACCTTTCCAACCCTCACTTCCTATTCAAACCTTTTGAATTAAATTCAAATGAATTTGAATTTAATTCTTGCAATCATGCCTCTCCTAATTTTCGTGGACCATGCACATTTTTACGAGTCCGTAAAAATTGTCTGTGTGTCAAACTTCTTCCTCTAACCCCTCTTTCTTTTCTTTCTTTATCTCTGTTTTTTTTATCTCTTCTTTTCTTTTTAGAGAGGAGAGAGAGAAGAGACCCTGCAGCCAGGCCGGCCCATTTGGCCAAGGCCCAGCCGCCGGCCTCCTAAGCCTAACCTTCTCCTAACCCTAGCCCGCACCTGGTTCTCCTCCTAGCGCCGCCACCATAGAGCCTCGCCCGATTCCCTCGCTCTCTCCCTCTCCTTCGTTCTCCTCCCCCGCCGCCAGGAGCGCCCGCGCCCTCGACCCCTCATCCCTCGATCCCATCTCTCTCCCGATCCCCACTCATCTCTTCCACCTCGCGCCCGAGCCTCCTCCTCGCTCGCCTCCCTCCTCTCGATCTCTCCCTTCTGCTCACACCCCCTGGCCAGGCCGGAGCCCGTCGCCGCGACCGCACCTCCTCCTCGCCATCCCCGTCGCCCAAGCGCCAGAGGAGAGGAGCTCCTCGAGCACCTGCGCCCCATCCGTCATCCTCCGCGCCCAGCAGGAGCCTCGCGCGGCTCGTCCCCTCCGTTTTGGTCGGAGTTCGCCGGAGCCCCAGCACCGGAGTCCGTCCCCGCGAGTACCACCACCTCCTGCCGCGAGCTCTGCCTCCTCGCCATGGGCCCTCGCAAGCTCCCTCGTCCCGCCACCAGCCGGGTTGGACGCCCTGCTGCCTCCTCTGCTCGAGCGCCCAAGGTCCCGCAAGACGCCGCCGCCAGCGCCTACTCTGCTCCGCCCCTCCTCTGCTCCACCTTCCTCGCGCCAAGGCCCAGCGACCCCCTGCACACCGAGCCCTCCGTACACCTCCTGCTCCCGTCGACGGTCGACCCTGCACCATGCCTCTGCCATCCATGAGATCGCCAAGACCGAGACCTCCTTGAACAGGAGCATTTCTTTTGGATCGCCAAGTACCGCACCGGGCGCCAAGTACCTCTACGGATGCACTGGACGTCTACGACAAGTGTACCTCTACATCCTGGATTCGCCAAGTACCACGCCGTCAGTATCCCTCCAAGTTTGATGTTGGAACGTGCACGACTACGCTGCCAAGTACCCTTTCGTTTCGTCAATACCGGCAAGTTCAGAAGATCTCAAGTACCTCTACGAACTGTGTACCACGAAGAACATGTACGACTACATGATGACCCGCCAAGGCCTTGAACAACTACCGCCGCCGCCATGTACCACTACCGTCGACCCGCGAAGACCCCGTGGACGTCAGGTTCCTTGTCGTGACCCCGAACATCTACGGAACATGAACAACTACTTCCTCTTCGAAAACGTGAACATGAACGACTACCGTCGCCACGTGAACAACTACTTCACACGACGACCCGTGAACGACTACTTCCTCTACATCGTACCGAACCCGAACCGCTCCGAGATGCCCGCTTCGAAGGTATAACCGCCGAGACGACCTTCCGAGAATGAATGTGGGTTGTATGAGATGCTCGTGTTTTCACCGTGTCCAATTTGTCACTCATTGCCATGCCATCGTCTCGTGGGAACCCGGTATCCGGGATCACCCCAACATCTTGCCCAACTCGCATCCGCACGCTTTCTTTTGCACCGACATCTCAATCGAGTTATCGGTACCGATATGTTGCCGTGGCATCATTTTCGGATTCGTTGCCGTGGCACCCCTTTCTTCCACCACGGTGACAATTGCTTCATAACATGCTCATGTCAACATTTTCATAAAATTGCATAAAACTTGAGATTGTCATCTGCATCATGATAACAACATTTAAAATTGTTGGGTACATAAACGAGAGAGAACTAAATAATTGTCGTGGTGTTTCATCAACATGCAACTCGTTACATATTGAGCTCCACTTAATTTGTAGTGTTGTTTGTTGCACTTTGTCATGCCATGCCTCATTAAACCGGACATGCATCATACTTGATTGTGCATCATGCCATGTTTATGTGATGGTTGTTTACTATGTTGTTTGCTTCTTTCCGGGTTGCTTCTCTCGTTAGCTTCGGTTTCGTTCCGGAGTTGTGAGGATTCGTTCGTCTTCGTCCGTTTGTCTTCTTCATGGACTCGTTCTTCTTCCTTGCGGGATTTCAGGCAAGATGACCATACCCTCGAAATCACTTCTACTTTGCTCGCTAGATTGCTCGCTCTTTTGCTATGCCTATGCTGCGATACCTACCACTTGCTATATCATGCCACCCATATTGCCATGTCAGCCTCTAACCATCCATGTCCTAGCAAACCGTTGATTGGCTATGTTACCGCTTTGCTCAGCCCCTCTTATAGCGTTGTTAGTTGCAGGTGAAGATGAAGTTTGTTCCTTGTTGGAACATGGAGATGTTGTTCCTTGTTGGAACATGGAGATGTTGTTCCTTGTTGGAACATGTTCACTTGTTGGGATATCACATTATATCTTATTTAATTAATGCATCTATATACTTGGTAAAGGGTGGAAGGCTCGGCCTTATGCCTGGTGTTTTGTTCCACTCTTGCCGCCCTAGTTTCCGTCATATCGGTGTTATGTTCCCGGATTTTGCGTCCCTAACGCGGTCGGGTGATTTATGGGACCCCCTTGACAATTCGCTTTGAATAAGACTTTTCCAGCGAGGCCCAACCTTGGTTTTACCATTTGCCTCACCACCACCTATTTTTCCTTGGGAGTAATTAACCCAAGGGTCATCTTTATTCAGCCCCCCCCCCCGGGCCAATGCTTGTCTAAGTGTTGGTCCGAACTAGAGCCCTTTGCAGCGCCACCTCAAGGAAATTTGAGGGCTGGTTTTAGTTGTACGGACTGCTCATCCGGTGTTGCCCTGAGAACGAGATATGTGCAGCTCCTATCAGGATGTCGGCGCATCGGGCGGCTTTGCTGGACTTGTTTTATTATTGTCGAGATGTCTTGTAGCCGGGATTCCGAGACTGATCGGGTCTTCCCCGGGAGAAGGAATATCCTTCGTTGATCGCGAGAGCTTATCATGGGCTAAGTTGGGACACCCCTGCAGGGTTTTGAACTTTCGAAAGCCGTGCCCGCGGTTATGTGGCAGATGGGAATTTGTTAATGTCCGGTTGTAGAAAACCCGAAGTTGATCTTAACTAAAATACACCAACCGCGTGTGTAACCGTGATGGTCTCTTCTCGGCGGGGTCCGGGAAGTGAACACGGTTGTTGGAGTTATGTTGGACGTAAGTAGTTCAGGATCACTTCTTGATCATAGTTGTTCGACCGTGCTTTTGCCTTCTCTTCTCGCTCTCATTTGCGTATGTTAGCCACCATATATGATAGTCGCTTGCTGCAGCTCCACCTCATACCTTGTACCCTACCTATAAGCTTAAATAGTCTTGATCTCGCGGGTGTGAGATTGCTGAGTCCCCGTGACTCACAAGATACTTCCAAACCAGTTTGCAGGTGCCGCTGAGACCGTGCAGGTGACACACCCGAGCTCAAGGATGAGTTCGATGAAGATCTTGTCCTTTATGTTGTTTCGTTCTAGTCGATCAGTAGTGGAGCCCAGTTGGGGTCGATCGTGGACCTTTGTCGCTTTTGGGGTTTCTTCTTTTATTTTGGCTCCGTAGTTGGGCCCTGATTGTAACTGTATGATGTAATGTTTTATTCATGTATTTGTGTGAAGTGGCGATTGTAAGCCAACTATGTATCTCTTTCCCTTATGTATTACATGGGTTGTGTGAAGATTACCTCACTTGCAACATTGCTTTCAATGCGGTTATGCCTCTAAGTCGTGCTTCGACACGTGGGAGATATAGCCGCATCGAGGGCGTTACAGTCCTTCACATAGAAGTAAGAGCGCTGCCACATCTTCACCGACTTGATTAGCTGGATGGCGGGGAACGGGTTGTCGACCGTTGTCCTCCGCCTCGCGATGAAGGCGGCGCACTAGGCTGGCACGCCGGCGACATGCGTGCCGAGCTTGGATTGAAAGAACTTCCCCCACAGCTCGATGGTGGGGAGAACGCCGAGGAAGCCCTCGCACAAAGCGGTGAAGGCCGCCAGCAGCACCACCGTGTTTGGGGTGAGGTGGTGCGGTTGAAGGCCATGGAAGTCCAAGAACGAGTGGAAGAACCCGCTCGCCGGCAGCCCCAAGCCGCGCATGAGGTGGGAGCGGAACACGAGCTGCTCGCCCTCCTCCGGCGCCGGCGTCACCTCCTTCTACGGTGAAGCGGGCCTGCACGAGGTGCGCGCCAGGGAGGCGACGCGTCTTGCGGAGGAAGTCGATCATGTCGTCGTCGATCTCGGAGCCGTCCCACACGCCGGAGCGTACGGCGGCGGGCGCGGCAGCAGAGGATGAGCACATCGCTGTCGGCGGGGCGCAGTTCGGCGCAGCAGCGGTGGGGGAAAGAAGAAGGAAGAAAGAGCGAAGGGAAGCAGAGGACAGCGGGAGCGCATGCTTCGTCGCCCCGCTCCCTCCGCCTACTTATAGGCCGGTGGGCTGAGAAGCCGAGGGGGCGTCATGGGATTAACTGCGCCCACGACCCCCACGGCCCCCACGATTTGCCAAACAAGTTACTGTGCGCATTTACTGCGCCGGAATCCCAACCTCCCGCACGGCCGCAGCAGATCCGTTCAAAGGCCGAGGTGCGGTAGTGGTGGGCCCCGCCTGCGGGCCTGTCCCGTCACGCGTGTGGGCTGGCAGACTGGCCCGGCCACGTGGCACCCTTGGGCAGGTCCGCGGCGGGCGGCGGCTGCGTAGCTTATCAAGCTCGCCGTCTGCATCCCACCACGACTTTCATACTCTCTAAAGAACGAGACGACCTTCGACGAGACCGGCTTCCGATAGTCGGCTCGACGGAGACGGCCTGAGCAAGATCACCTCCCGACGGTCGGATCGGAGGATGACGGCAGGCAAGCCTCAGATTCAACCACTCGAAGGAAGAAACTGTTGAGGCTCCTCGACATGTCTCCCTCGGTGCCTCACCAGCTTCGGGGACTACTGTCGGAGTAATGGGCCACGGGTAGGCTAACCCGAGACCCAGAACCTTTCAAGACATCGGGGCAGGCTTCGCCCCTCAAAGAATCCCAAGATGAAGGGCCGACTCTGGGAGTCGGCTGCAGCATCACTGACTACCCACTCACGGCCAAATCCCAGAGACGGCTACGACATAAGCCGACTCCCAGTTGGTGACTCCAGGGAAGCCGACTATGGGGAGTCGGCCCGCGACTTCACCACCCTCTACCTTCGAGAAGAAGGACGAGACCGGGGATGGCCGGAGTACGGCCCTCCCCTACCCTGATTACCGAGGGCAGGTATGGCTACAGTACGTCGTACCGGAGGAGATCTCCATCCGGCGCGGCACTATTGCCATACTGGCCCTGACGTCTGCCCCAGCGGCAAAACCCTGTTCCCACGTTGGCCCGCACGTACGGCCTAGAGATGGCGGGTCCCGCTAGTCAGCGGGGGGACGAAAGACGGCAAGAGCACCCGAAGACGGACCTCATGGGAGTCGGCCTCCGAGAGTTTGCCCGACCCCCCCACGGGCCCCGCATGCCATTAACAAGATAAGACGGGGAGTGGCGACAGTGATCGCCCGCCGGACGGCGGCACTGTTGCCACGACCCCATGCCCTAGACGACGTCATTAGAGGCACGGCTGCAGTGACCAGGTCAGTCGGCGGGGTCCACCAGCGGCGGGCCCTAGTAGTCGGCGGAGAAGACGGCGATCTGAGAGACAGACGGCTGGGACCCGCGCCCAGCCGGATTACCATTGTACCCCCGGGGGGGTAGGCCTATATGAACCCCCCGGAGCACCCATGCAAAGGGTTCGATCCTTTGAGCACTAGACCAGAAACATAAGAGGGAGAGAGCTAGCCTTGCCCTCTCCTGCCTCAAGAACACAGCTCGTGGAGCAACCTTGTACACATTATTACCATAGTGATCATGCGGAGACCCCGCAGAGCAGCAATATGGGTATTATCTCCTCGGAGAGCCCCGAAGCTGGGTAAGATCTGCCGGCGTGCATGTCTACGCCTTATCCCGCTTCCTGGCACCGGCGACGTTCTACTCGCCCCCACCATGATAAGCCATCCTTTGGCATATGTCGCATCCAACCCCCGACACTTCGTCACCTGCTTCTTTCCATCGCTCCTCATATGTGTTTTGTCCCTAAACTCAAGAGATGTTTCTACGTCTCGTTCCGTGAGTTGATCCTGTGATCATTAAGATGATCCATCCCTGTAGAGTTATCTCGCTCTTCCATCCTCGTGTTGCATGAAGATCTCGAAAGCAAGGATGTCAAGTTCAAGATGATGCAATGAATCAATATCTTCGAGAAGGGCGATTGGATCGAGAAGATTGTGTTAGCTTTGGGTCCCCCTGTCTTCTTACCTCATGTCTTGAATCTCGGGACGAGATTCTTGCTTAGTGGGGGTGAGTTGTCACAGCCCTAGAATTGTTTGCAATTAGTTGCACAAGCATCCTTGCATCATGTTTAAGTTTCAATTAAAGTTGAAATGGGGATGGCAAAAACCCCCAGCACCACTGAATCCAACTAGGGTTACTAAAATACTTTTTCAATGAACCTGAAGTGCCCTTAAAAAATGTTCATCATCTTTGCCTTGGTCTAGCACCTCTGACAAAAATGATTCACATTTTCTAGGACAGCAATGGGCCACTGAATTAAATCATATGCTATTTGCATTTGGGCATTTAAATGCTATATAATATTTTAAATGTACAAATATTCATGAACTAAAATGTTTACTGTTGGAAATATTCCAAACAGTAGCCTTGAGCAGTTTCATGAATTTTGAGATTGTTTTGGTATTTTTAATAAAGCCCTAAAGTTATAGAATAATAGAAAATAGAAACAAATAAAAGAAAAAGGAGACTTACCTGGCCAAACTCACCTGGCAGCCCATCTGGCGGCCCAGCACTATGCTGGCCCATGCCAGTCAGCTGCTTCCTCCCGCCAGGCGGGCACGGAGGTGAGAGTCGGCGCGCCCGAGCTCGCCACGCACCTCCCAGCTCACCTGCCTTACCCCGGACGCCGCTACGCCGCGTGGAGGCCCCCTGGACGCCGCCCCGACCTCACCGACAACCCCCATTCGCCCCCTGCACCACTCCTTCGCCCTCCCCCACCATGTCTGACGCTGTCGTAACCGCGGCCACCGTCGCCTCCTCGTCGCCCCGCCATGTCCAGAAGCTCCGCCACTGTCCGCTTTGTCGAGTAGATCGTGCCCCGAGCGCTCGTTTGCCCCGGAGCCACCGCATCAACCTCGCTTCACCTCGCCATCGCCGGAGATCCACTTCGCCGACCCGCTCGCTCCAGCTCGTCCCCGTCCCCGTTGTCTAGCTCGCCGTGACCGCTGTGGGCTTCTGCCTCTCCTCCCCCTCTCCGTTCTCGCTGTGGTCCACCATAGCGACTGCACGGAGCACACCTGCACGCGCCATCGCCTGAGCTCGTCACCGATGTGGCTCCGGCCACGCAACGGCCTCACCACCGTGCCCAACGCACTCACGCACCGCTTAGGCCTCGTAGGAGCTAGCCCCGCGCCTCCACGTGCACCGTAGTGTCGAGTTCGAGCTTGCCCGAACTCCGGTAGCTGCCAAGCTCGTCATCGGCATCGTTTCCGGCGACCCCGAGCCCAACCACCACCACCACCACTCAAAGCGGCTCGCCTCCAGCTACGCATAGATGCCCTCCGCCGCCCTTCTGGTCGCCGGAGTGCGAAACCCGCACCCTCCGCCGCGTCTGGTCCTCGCCGGTGGCTAAACGCCGCGATTTGACCCAGTTGACCAGGGATTAGACCCCCCCTGGGTCACTGACATGTGGGCCCCGCCCATTGGTCAAACCTAGCTTAGCACTAAACTAACCCTAATTAGTTAGTTAACTAACTGTGTCACTGACCAGTGGGTCCCACTGCTCAGGTTTGACCTGGACCGCACAGTTGACCTGTTGACGCAGTGCTGACGCAGTAATGGCCTTTTCTGGATTTATTCTTATTCAGGAAATTCCAGAAAATAGTGCTAACTTCAAAAAATCATAGAAATTAATCTGTAACTCCAAATGCAAAGATTTATATATGAAAAATGATCAGAAAAATCCAATCTATCCACATGTACTGGTTTCATGCATGTTTAAACAATTTAACCTTGTTGTTTAGAACAAAACATGATAATGCACTATTTGAACTCATGACTTGAGTTTAAAGATGAACCTTTGGTTCAAAACAACTCAAACCCCTCTGTTTGTAGTTGCATTAGACCAACCACAGCATATTGCCATGTCATGATCATGCATCATATTGTTGCATTTCATTGATTGTGTTCCTTCTCTGTTGCCGGTATTTGTCCCATCTCTGTAGACATGGTTCCGACGATGAGATCGATGACACCGATGAAGAACTATACTATCTTCATAAGTGCCAGGCAAGCAAAAACCCCTTGTTCATTCCAATACAATCCCACTCTCTCGCTCCTGCTCTCTTTTACTGCAATAGGACAACAACGATTCATCTGTTACATGTTGCGGTAGTTGAACCCCTTTCCTCTATATGACCTGTCATTGCCACAGTAAATAGGTGAAACCCACTAGCATGAGTAGGAGTTGTTTGAGCCCTGATGTGCCTACTCATTCATGCTTGTTGTCATGCCTACTACTGCTTAGAGTTGAGTCAGGTCCGATTCATCGGGGATGAATTGGAATGTGGTGAACATGTCTTACTGTTGAGAGCTAAGTGTGTGAACACAATTTGGTAAAGGTAGCGGTGAGAGGCCATGTAGGAGTACATGGTGGGTTGTCTCATTGAAATCGTCCTCGGGAACTGAGTTCAGTGTTTGTGATCCATGAACAGCTCCTACCACACATTGGGATCCTTAATTGACTCTCTCGACTTATTAACCGCCCCTGTCCTCTGTCCAGGAGTTGCAAGTAGTTTCTAGTGTTTATAGTATGCTGGAGGCCGTGCACAGCTCTGACCCGAGGGGTGGGCTATGATGCGGTAGGCACGTGGCCCGGTGTACCGAGTCGCCCGTTTGGTGCCTCGGGCATAGGGTACACATCGTTCGGGACCTTAGTGGAAACCTCGGCGGGACTCCCTGCGGATGGAACCTGAATAGGCGATAAACCTGGACTAGGGACTTGTGTGTTTACTCAGGTCGTGGCTGACACCCTCGCTGGGCTTCTGCTTGAAGGTTGCCGAGTACATGTCATGTTAACGACGATAAGTGGTGAGAGCTTGTGTGAAGAAGTACACCCATGCAGGGTTAACATCATCTATTCGAATAGCCGTGTCCCCGGTAAAGGAACTCTGGTTTGCCTGTACAGTTCATAGACAAGTGAAAGTGGATACTCTAAAATGCGGAAGATAAGCATGAGTGCTATGAATGGCGTTCTCGTAGGGAGACGGGAGCGGATCCATAGTGGTGTATTGATATGGTGAATATGTGGACTCGTGTGCGCCACCCCAAAGAGTTACTTGCAGTCATAGTTCAGGATAGCCACGGAGTCAAAGCTGGCTTGCTACAGTTAAACTACACCACCCCCTTTGTTGATACTGATGCATATATAGCTAGTTCTGATGTAAGTCTTGCTGGGTACATTTGTATTCACCTTTGCTAAATTTATGTTTTTGCATAGAGACTTCACTCTTGCTAGTAGTTCCGCGTGGACTTTGACGTTTAGCTTGTTACCTCAGCTACGATCTTGTGCCCTCGACAACGTCTTGTAGATAGTCAGGCTTCTCAGCCTTTTCATTTGTAGCTGTCTGTACTCAGACAAGTTGAGCTTCCGCATGTGCTTGTTTCTTGTATGACTTGAATGCTGGGTCATCAGACCCATATTTGTAATATCAGGTTCTTCGGAGCCTAATGATTAAATACTTTGATTTGTAGAGTTTGGTTGTGATGCCATGTTGTATTTGGACATATCGAGCATATTGTGTGTATGATTTGAAATGCTTGGTATGTGTGGGATCCGACAACCTAGTTGTTTATCCTGGGTAGCCTCTCTTACTGGGAAATGTCTCCTAGTGCTTCCACTGAGCCATGGTAGCTTGCTACTGCTCCGAAACACCTAGGCTGGCTGGCATGTGTCCTTCTTCATTCTTGTGTCTGTCCCTTCGGGGAAATGTCACACGGTGTCTGTCGGAGTCCTGTTAGCCTGCTACAGCCCGGATTCTCCGGAGTCTTGTTAGCCCAGCTGCTACTGCCCGTATTCACTCGCTGATGACCGACACGTTCATTTCTGGGTCATGTATGCATGTCCCTGTAAGTTAGTCCCACTTTGGGTTTACGACTAGTCATGTCGGCCCGGGTTCTTTGTCATATGGATGCTAGCGACACTATCATATACGTGAGCCAAAAGGCGCAAACGGTCCCGGGCCAGGTAAGGTGGCACCCGTGGGAATACCGTGTGTGAGGCCGCAAAGTGATATGATCTGTTACATGCTAGATCGGTGTGACTTAGGATCAGGGTCTTGACAGGAAACTACACATCCAATCACCAAGCTTTCCATCCACGCAAAGGAGAGTCCCATCCGGACACGGGGGAAGGCCTTCTATCTTGCATCTTCACGGCCCGTCAGTCCGGCCCATGTCACATAGCACGGACGCCCGGGGACCCTATAATATAGGACTCCCTCATTAGCCCCTGAACCAGGCTTCAATGACGATGTTTCCATCTCGCAGATTGTCTTCGGCATTGCAAGGCGGGTTCCTCCTCTGAATACACCAAAGAGGTCTTCTAAACAAGAAACTGGATCCGGCTCTGTATAATAGTTACAACCCCCAACCACTGGGGCAAAATACTTAAACAAAACAAGTCATGTCTTTTGACAGCTTTCTTGGTGAGACGTTACGTCTGGCCTTATTATTATTTTGAGCCGTTTTCTGGCCTTCCGCTTCGCGTTTCAAGGTGCGGCCTCCATTGACACGTCTTGTCAAAGCAGAGATCACGTCCCCTTATCGAAGTTGGGTAATCCAACCGTGCCGTTCGCATGACCCCTGGGGAATAGGCAAGTGTTAAGGCTTGTGAGGGGGCGCTTGATATTCGCTGCCTTTATAAGAGGATAAGGACACATATTTTTACCCCACGCCTTCTTCTTCCTCGGCCCTTCCATCCTCAAGCTCCAGCGCCCGAGTTTCGATCTTGTCCATCACCACCAAACACTCCAGCCATGTCCGGATCCGGCTCTCAAGGCAAGTGGGTGGCCGCCTCCGTGACGGAGAAAGACATCAAAGAGATTCGAGAAGCAAGGTACTTGACTGCGGAAATCGCACACATGCTCCCTACCAAAGAGAAGGTCATCCCCACTCCAGAGCCCGGCGAGAGGGTTGTGTTCATCCCTCATTTCCTCCGTGGGTTAGGGTTTCCCCTCCACCCCTTTGTCTACGGCTTGATGTTCTACTACGGCCTAAACTTCCACGATCTAGCCCTGAATTCCTTCCTCCATATCTCGGCGTTTATCATCGTATGCGAGGCGCTACTCTGCATTCCCCCACACATCGGCCTCTGGCTAAAAGTCTTCAATGTGAAGCCAAAGGTAGTCGACGGGCAGCGTGCGGACTGCGTCGGCGCCATGGTGAGCAAGCTCCCCAACACCACCTGGCCCAAAGGGGCCTTCATGGATACTGTGAAGGTATGGCAGCAGGAGTGGTTCTACATCACCGAACCCCGTGGCACCAAATGGGCGGCCGCTCCTGAATTTAGATCCGGACCCCCTATGCGGCTTACGTCGTGGACCAACAAGGGCCTGGACTGGGGGTCACTGGTAGAAGTGACGACGCTGAAAAAGCACATCAAGAGTATGATAAACAAGAACACTAGTCTCACCAACGTGATTCAGGTGATGCTCTTCCGCCGGATCCTCCCATGCCAAGGTCGGCCTCGCCGTATGTGGGAGTTTAATCCAGATGGTCCCCGGACCCTACAGCGCTTCTTTGGTACGAAACACGAAGAGATCTGGAAACTGCTTTTTAAAGCCTTGAAGTCGTGGCCAGAGAAGACCGAAGACATTGGTCTCGACAGCGCACATCCAGCTACTGAGGTAAGCTTCCGACCTTCGATCATAGTTGCGATCCATGAATTGAAGGATATACTGAAATGCCCATTGCTTTATCTAGGGCTGGATAGCAAAGGCGGAGCGGATCAAGTGTCCGGCGCTGTTACCCGAAAACCCAGCTACTCCTCTGTTAATGAGGATGCTGGTCCCGGCGCCTTATCAGGCGCCGGAGAAGAAGGATGAGAAGAAGAGCAAAGAAGCCAAGGGTGGCCTTAGCCATAAAGGCACTTCGGATGCCGTGTTCGAAGACACTGAAACTCTCTCCTCCCATGAGGGAGATGAAGATGAGGAGGAGGAGGAAGAGAGCAACTCACCCCCAAAGGGGGGGAAGAAGAAGAGGGTGGCCTCCACAGACCCAGGAGCGGAGGCGTCCAAGAGGGAGAAAATAACCATCTTGGATGGTTCGGATTCAGATGCCAAAGCCCTCCCCGAGTGGCGACCCAGGTCGAAGCCCCTGGCAGCCTTGTAAGTACCCAAGGATACCATACGTATGTCCAGTTTTTATGATTGTAGTTCTAACACATTGTATGATGTGGTCCAGCCCGCGATCTCCCCCAACAATCATCGGAGGGGAATTCTTTGGATCCGGGGATGATGGAGAGCGAGTCGCCTCTGCGAGCCTCCCCGCCTATCGCCACGGACGACACCGAAGTGTTGTCCCAAAGGGCCTCTCCGGGCAACGGAGCGGTACGGGAGGCCGCCAAAACGGCGCCAGGTAACGCCTTGGCTACCGAGAACATGGGGGGGCAATCCCCATGGAGACTGACGGCAGGGGCGTTGACCAGTCCGGCCCCCAGCCGAACACCATTCCAGAAACCCGAGTGGCTCCGGAACCGAATAAGCGACCCCCTTCAAAGGAGGGGGGAGCGCCAACTCCAGCGGCGGCCTCCACTAATCCGGAGGCGCCGAACACACTGATGGAGGCGCTACAACGTGCTTCCATCATGGAGGAGCACCGCACCCTGATGGGTGTGGTGGTTGAAAAGGTTCAGTCCGCCAAAAGCGGGTTGAACGAAGCCTTCACTAGCATGCTAACAGGCTTCGAGGTATGAGATGTAATATTCTTGGCCGCTTTTCATATGAAAAATATGCCTGTATATAGATAGTAGCCCCTGAGACTCTGTTCAATTTTTGAAAAAGGGTCGAACAGAGGATCGATAGTATTTGCAGGAGATAATGTGCTTGTCTATTTTGAGGAACAGGCATCACTGTTAGCGGCAACCGCCCAGGCCGCCGAGGTATCTGAGCTCAAGCGGAAACTGGGGCTGGCAGATGAGGATCTTGTCCGCATCAATAACAAGTTTGATGAGGCACAAGGTATGCTTTTGAAAAACAATTACACACCTGAAGTAATATACCCATGCGGAGTCTAAGCTCCTGTGTTGCCCTGTTCATTATTGCAGGTGGCGCAGCCGCGGTCGAAACCCTGAAGGGTGACCTTGCCCGAGCCAACGAGTAGGCACGGGTGAGCCAAGCGACCGCTGACAAAGCGGCCGCAGATTTAAAGGCCGAGCAGGTTGCCCATCGCCGCTACGAGGAGCGGGTGACCGAACTAGAGCAAGAGCTCGAGGACGCCGCCAGCAAGTGTGAGACCTTAGAAGAGAAAAATAAAGCCCAAGCAATTGAGCTGACCAAGGCTCTACAGAGGAGCAAGGAGGCATGGACCGAGTCCCGTGCGGCACGCGAGGAGATCAAGCGGCCAGACAGATAGCGGCTGGTAAGCCCTTTCTCTTATAGAGTAAATTCGGTAGTCAGAAGTATGCCTTGCTCACTCGTCCGTGGAGTTCTCCAGACACCTTTGCGGATCTTCCGGGGTGTGCCGCCGACGCCGCGCAGTCCTTCCTGGCCCAGGAGGGGCACGCGATGGAGAAGCTATTCTGGTCACAGTTCGCGGCGCAGGAGCACCCAGCGCTGTTGAACGACCAGATGGCGCAATGGGCCAAGCTGCATAGGATGTCCGGATTGGCCATGAGGTACGTCATAGTCCGGCTGTGGCCAACCGAACCTATTCCAAGCAACTACTTCGGCCTGGTGCAGCGACACGTCGACGCGCTGCCCCTCATTGACGCAGTTAAGCGGTCGGCATGCGTAGAGGGTGCGCGGATGGCCTTCGCCCGTGTCAAGATGCACTGGGCGAAGATGAAGGCCGCCGTCGTGGCAGTTGAGGGCCCGCCCGGAGGCAAGGACCACCGCAAGCCGGAGCGCTACTTCAAAGATGTCCTGGAGGGTGCTCGTTTGATAGAGGGTCAGTGCTCGAAGGATATTATGTTCGAGTAAATGTATCTGAACTGCCCAGACAATGTATTGTAAATCAAGGCTGTGGAATATATTTGGTTTTATCCAAACTACATACCTCCTGTGCGGCCGTATTTAATTATTTTGAAAGTTTTCCAGTCGTCGGCTTCAGCTCCCACGTCGATACTACGGGTGTGTTCGAAATAACGGGTAATCACTCTTGACCCAACGTCTTGGTATGTAAAGGAGGTGATTTACATAGTGAACCAGGCAATCAGACTATGCGGCTTTAGCACTTTCACTTAGCCATAGGAGTTTGACGGTGGGGCTAAGAACTAGCCCCTAGTGCGCATGCGGCTCTCCAAACTGGGATGCCTTAGGCGCGTGACCGAGCCGAAGCCAGTCCTTCATGTAGTACGGAAAAAATCGTGAAAGATTTATGTGAAGTCACCGAATAGCTGACCAGCTCTCGCCGCATCATGACAGTCAGTTTTCGGCTTTCTCTACTGAGGCGTTTGACCGGACGAGCCAGAAATACAATCGCAGTAGTTCTCCCTTTACTAGCTTAGCCGAAGAAGTGGAACGTAAGGTGGTAACCATAGGAGCCAGGCAACCCAACTATTGACCAAAGACATGATTCGGAGCCGATGCATATAATGCCACATTAGGGACGCCGAAGTATACTATAAAGTTGTTCGGACTTCTCTTCTTTTCGAAAAATATATGTGGCCGGATAAAGCCCCTGACGATTTAAATCATGCTGAGGTGTATGTGCCAATCAAACATAAAGAGGGAACACAGATTAGGAAATAAGCCAATACCGAGCAGGGTTAGGGGAAAAACTGCTTCCATTATAGTCTGATTGATGCGTCAAAGCACATTTTTACCGAGAATGCCATAAATATCAAGGCTATTTTACATGTCGAGAATTTGTGAACAAGGGAAAGCTGTATACATGTCCTATAAAGAAAAGGTGGTCTTAAAGATCCTTTGTACACCCTGCCGCACGTCTGCGTTGCTTTCACCTTTCAGATAATGATTCCTTGAGAGGAACGGCCCACGGTTGTTTGTACGAAATCGGGCTCGGAAAGAGTCCTTGTTTGACCAAGGAGTGGCTAGGTTTTAATGCACCTGTGGTATTTCAAGAGGAAAAAAGAAAAATAAGATCAAAGGAAAAAAAAGGTCAAGGTCATATAAGGTCAAACCGTACTATAGACCATATCCGTATTGTGCCTCCGTTGATGCGCAAGGTATTTTGAGTGCGTAATTGTGCACACGCGGTACAAATGTGGTGGATGTGTGTGGCAATCGACGGAGGCGAAACTGCTAGTCTAGTTCTAGAGTTGCCGAGCTGTCATCGTGCAGAGTGGACCGGACTCTTTTAACATTGTCCGAGGGCTTGATGGCTAATAAGGTGTGCGGCTTGATAGGGCCGCTTTGTACCTTAGTTGCGAGGGTCGCGGTGTGCCCTTCAGTACGAAGAGGGCGCTCCATGTTCCCATTGACTGTTATGACACCGTGTGGTCCAGGAATCTTAAGCTTTAGATAAGCATAGTGCGGGACTGCATTGAAGTGAGTGAAGGCGGTTCGTCCGAGCAGTGCATGATAGCCACTGCGGAAGGGGACGATGTTGAAGATCAAGTCTTCACTTCAGAAATTATCCGGCGAGCCGAAGAATACTTCTAGCATTATGGACCCTGTGCAGCAGGCCTCTACGCCGGGTATTACTCATTTAAAGGTAGATTTAGTGGGCTTGATTCTTGACGGATCAATACCCATTTTATGGACATTGTCCTGATAAAGCAGGTTAAGGCTGCTACTGCCATCCATAAGGACTTGTGTGAGATGGAACCCATTGATAATTGGATCGAGGACCAATGCTGCCGAACCTCCATGATGGATACTAGTCGGATGGTCTCTGCGATTGAAAGTGATTAGGCAAGCCGACCATGGGTTGAATTTTGGGCGAGGCTCGTCGTCATCCTCTCTAGGCGGCCCTTTCCCTTTATGTTTGGTGTTTACCTTACCGGCCTGTTTAAAGACCCAACAATTTCTGTTGGTATGATTGGCAGGCTTGTCCGGGGTGCCATGGATCTGGCAAGGCCGATATAGTATTCGGTCCAGACTAGATGAACCATCTTTGTTTCCTTTGAATGGCTTCTTCCGCTGACCGGGTTTAGAGCCACTGAATCCGGCGTTGACCGTCGTGTCTTCAATATCTTCTTTGTTGCTTCGACACTTGTGTTTATTGCGTCGTGGCCTGCTGTTGCCATCTCTGGCTTCGGAGGCGCCAGGGTCGCTGGCGCTGTTGCTTCTACGAGCTAGCCAGCTATCTTCTCCCATGCAAAAGTGGGTCATAAGTGAGGTGAGGGCTGCCATAGACTTCAGTTTTTCTTGGCCGAGGTGTCGGGCGAGCCATTTGTCGCGGATGCTGTGTTTAAAGGCCGCGAGGGCTTCGGCGTCTGGACAATCGACAATTTAGTTCTTTTTAATTAAGAACCTGGTCCAGAGTTTCCGGGCTGACTCCCCGGGTTGCTGGACTATGTGACTGAGGTCATTGGCGTCTGGAGGCCGAACGTAGGTACCTTGGAAATTGTCTCGAAAGGCGTCCTCCAAATCCTCCCAGCTGCCAATGGAGTTTCTGGGAGGCTGTTTAGCCAGTGCTGAGCTGGTCCCTTTAGTTTTAATGGGAGGTACTTGATGGCGTGGAGATCGTCACCGCGAGCCATGTGAATATGGAGAAGAAAATCTTCAATCCATACTGCCGGATCTGTAGTTCCATCGTATGATTCAAAGTTAACGAGTTTAAACCCTTCTGGGAACTGGTGCTCCATTACTTCATCGGTGAAGCATAAGGGGTGTGCGGCGCCTCTGTATCGGGCGACGTCATGACGGGGTTCGGACGAAATCCGAGTTCAGTTTTTGGCGCGGGTCAGGTTATGCTGGTCGCGTCGGGCCTGATGGTCGTCCTCTCGCGTTGGAGCATGCCCCCCATATCCATAAATTGATCTGACTTGGCCTGCTCTATTGTCCAGGTCATATCGTAGGTCGTAGGTGTATCATGTAGTCGCTCTCTCTGCCTTTACGAGAGGTGGTGCGGGTTGGTTGTCAGAATGAGTATCCGCTCTTTCCCGTGCACGCGGTGGTCGGTCAGGTTCGTCAGCAGGTTTATACTTTGGCTTGCGCTTTGGGTAGCTCTTTGTTGGGCGTTCGAGGCTGTATTCTTCGGCTGCTAGGACTTTAGTGCATCTGTCATTGAGCGTGTCCTGTTCGGCTTGAAGCTGTTGTTGCTGCTTTTTTAGGCTTCTCGCTGTTGCGATTAGCTGGCCCTTAAAGCGCTCTTGGTCGAGGGGTTCCTCTGGCACGATGAAGTCTTCGTCTCCGAGGCTCACATCATCCTCAGAGATTGGTAGATAGTTACTATCCTCCGAGTCCTCGTTTCCGATCGGATCGTCGGGTTAACCTGCCCCTCCTCCCAATCGTCATGTTCGGATGTTGGCTCGACGGGGGCTTCGGGGTCTTCGCGTTTAGTATTATTGTCTCTGGTGCCTGTATTACTGTCTTTTTCGCGACCCGATTTTGCACGGCACCGCAGACGTCGACACTTTGGTGGTGCCTCAGCAGGCTTGTCCTCAACCCGATCCTTATTGCCTTCGCAGTCATCCTCTTTGGGTGTATCCACCATGTACATGTCGTATGTGGAGGTGGTCATCCAACGTCCAGTAAACGGCAGGTCCTGGCCTTGTCCATCTCCAGCATCATCGTCCATGCAGTCGATGTCTTCGGAGGCATAATCTAGCATGTTAGTTATGTCTTCGACAGTGGCTATGAAGTGGGTGGTGGGTGGGGTATAAAATTCCCTGCTCTCAGCCCCTAGTCCGGGCTGGGCATAGTTCGGAGGCAATCCTTCTGTAATGGCGAGGGACCGCATCAAGTCTAGAGCCTCGTCTAAGGGCGAGGGTTGGACTAGGAAACGGGAGTCCGCGGGGCTGGCCAGGGTAAAGGCCTCCTGGCCATGCTTACTGAGCACGGGCTTCGAAAGTTCGGGGCTAGAATCCGGGGGCGAGACCGGCCTTTCCATGATAGGGGGGTCCTGGCCTGACTCCGGGCTGACAGAAAAAATTGCCTCCGGATCCCTGATTATGAGTTTCATAGTTGGGACTCCGACGGCCTTCAAACTCCCATCTCCGGACCCGGCAGTTTGCTCCGGATCTAAGGCTGGAGCGGTGATCGAGGCTACAAACCCTTCGAAGATCAAGTCTCCTCAGATATCGGCGACATAATTTAAGATTCGCGAAACTGATTTGATGACCAGGGGCGTAGCTGTCGATCTGTTCGAGGTGGCTAATCGAGTTGGCACGCAGAACGAAGCCGCCGAACACAAAAACTTGACCGGGGAGAAAAACTTCCCCGGAGACGGCATCATTGTTGATGATCGAACGAGCCATCGAACCTTCTGTCGACGGCACAGTGGAACTCTCAATTAAAGCACCAATGTCGGTGTCAAAACCGGCCGATCTCAGGTAGGGGGTCCCGAATTGTGCGTCCAAGGATCGAAGGTAATAGGAGACAAGGGACACGATGTTTACCCAGGTTCGGGCCCTCTTAATGGAGGTAATACCCTACTTCCTGCTTGATTGACTTTGATGAGTACAGGGGTTACAAGAGTTGATCTACCTCGAGATCGTAATGTCTAAACCCTAGATGTCTAGCCTGTATGATTTTTGTTGGCCTCTAACACTCTGGTTTATATAGACACCAGAGGGGCCTAGGGTTGTACAAAGTTGGTTTACAGAGAAAGGAAACTACACATCCAATCACCAAGCTTGCCATCCACGCAAAGGAGAGTCCCATCCGGACATGGGGGAAGGCCTTCTATCGTGTATCTTCACGGCCCATCAGTCCAGCCCATGTCACACAGCATGGACGCCTGGGGACCCTATAATCCAGGACTCCCTCGGGTCTCTCCCAAGCGACGCGCCCCTACCTTGTATAGGTGCGGGGGGTAGGCAGGGGAAGGTGCCCCCCTATTCCTTTCTCCCATGAGAGGGAAAGGTAGGAGGGGCTAGCCCTCCCCCCTTTCCTTCCCTAGGGCATGCCTGCCAGGGAGAGGGGCACACCAGCTCCCTATGGTCTGGTCTATGCCTACCTTGGCCCATTAAGCCCATAACACCTACCGGGGTGTCCGGAACACCTTCCGATGACCCGATGGCTACCCGGTGCATCCCGAAACCCTTCTGGTGTCCGAATACCATCATCCTATATATCAATCTTTACCTCTAGACCATTTCGAGACTCCTCGTCGTGTATGTGATCTCATTCGGGACTCCGGACAACATTCGGTCACCAAATCATATAACTCATATAACACTATATCGTCAATGAACGTTAAGCGTGCGGACCCTACGAGCTCGAGAACTATGTAGACATGACCGAGACACCTCTCCAGTCAATAACCAATAGTAGAACATGGATGCCCATATTGGGTCCTACATATTCTACGAAGATATTTATCCGTTGAACTGTTATGACAACATACGCAATTCCCTTTTTCCATCGTTATGTTACTTGCCTGAGATTCGATCGTCGGTATCTTCATACCTAGTTCAATCTCATTACCGGCAAGTATCTTTACTCGTTCCATAATACATTGAAGGAAATATGCCCTAGGGGCAATAATAAAGTTGTTATTTTATATTTCCTTCTTCATGATAAAGGTTTATTATTCATGCTAGAATTGTATTGATTGGAAACTTAAGTACATGTGTGAATACATAAACAAATACCATGTCCCTATTAAGCCTCTACTAGACTAGCTCGTTGATCAAAGATGGTTAAGGTTTCCTAACCATAGACATGTGTTTTCATTTGATAACGGGATCACATCATTTAGGAGAATGATGTGATTGACAAGACCCATCCGTTAGCTTAGCATTATGATCATTCAGTTTTGTTGCTATTGCTTTCTTCATGTCAAATACATATTCCTTCGACTATGAGATTATCCAACTCCCGGATACCAGAGGAATGCCTTGTGTGCTATCATATGTCACAACGTAACTGGGTGATTATAAAGATGCTCTACAGGTATCTCCAAAGGTGTTTGTTGAGTTGGCATAGATCGAGATGAGGATTTGTCACTCCGAGTATCGGAGAGGTATCTCTAGGCCCTCTCAGTATTACACATCATAAGCTTGCAAGCAAACGACTAAGGAGTTAGTCACGAGGTGATGTATCACGGAACGAGTAAAGAGACTTGCCGGTAACGAGATTGAACTAGGTATGAAGATACCGACAATCGAATCTCGGGCAAGTAACATACCGACAGAGAAAGGGAATAATGTATGTTATCATAACGGTTAGACCGATAAATACCTTTGTAGAATATGTAGGAGCCAATATGGGCATCCAGGTTCCGCTATTGGTTATTGACCGGCGAGGTGTCTCGGTCATGTCTACATAGTTCTCGAACCCGTAGGGTCCGCACGCTTAACGCTCATTGACGACATAGTATTATATGAGTTATGTGATTTGGTGACCAAATGTTGTTTGGAGTCCCTAATGACATCACGGACATGACGAGGAGTATCGAAATGGTCAAGAGGTAAAGATTGATATATAGGACGATGGTAATCGAACACCGGAAGCGTTCCAAAAGGTATCGGGTATTTATTGGAGTACCGGAGGGGTTACCCGACATGTCCGGGGGAATATATGGGCCATATGGGCCATGAGTGGGGAGCACACCATCTCACAAGGGGTGGCGCCCCCCCTATGGCAGGAGGCCGACTGGGAGAAGGAAAAGAGGGGGTTCACCCCCCCCCCCCTTCCTTCTCTCTTCCCCCTTCCCTTTTCTCTCCGGTGTATTATGGAAGGGGGCGTAATGACCCACAAGTATAGGGGATCAATCGTAGTCCTTTCGATAAGTAAGAGTGTCGAACCCAATGAGGAGCAGAAGGAAATGACAAGTGGTTTTCAGCAAGGTAATGTCTGCAAGCGTTGAAATTGTAAGTAACGGATAATTTGGTAGCAGGATAATTTGTAGCGAGCACGTAACGGTAACTGCAAATAATATGTAGCAAGATAGCCCAATCCTTTTGTGGCAAAGGACAGGCCAAAATGGTTTCTTATAATAAGCAAAGTGTTCTTGAGGGCACACAGGAATTTCATCTAGTCACTTTCACCATGTTGGATTTATTTGTGTTCACTACTTTGATAATTTGATAGGTGGGTGGATAGGTGCTTAGGTGTTGTTCTTACTTGAACAAACCTCCTACTTATGATTAACCCCCTCGCAAGCATCCGCAACTAGATAGAATCTAAGCATAGTATTAAACTTTTGGATCCAAATCGGTCCCTCACGAAGTAGCTTATAAACTAGGGTTTAAGCTTCTGTCACTCTAGCAACCCATCATCTAATAACTACTCCACAATGCATTCCCTTAGGCCCAAATATGGTGAAGTGTCATGTAGTCGGTGTTCACATGACACCACTAAGGGAATCACAACATACATATTATCAAAATATCGAACATATATCAAGCTCACCTGATTACTTGCAACATGATTTCTCTCGTGACCTCAAGAACAAAAGTAACTACTCATAAGTGATAAACATGTTCATGATCCAGGGGTATTAAATAGCATAATGGATCTGAACCTACAATCTTCCACAAAATAAACCATATAGTGATCAACTACAAGATGTAATCAACACTATAGTCACCCACAGGTACCAATCTGAGGTTCCGGTACAAAGATTGAACACAAAAGATGAACTAGGGTTTGAGAGGAGATGGTGTTGATGAAGATTGGCCTCCCCTAGATGAGAGGGTTGTTGGTGATGATGATGACGATGATTTCCCCCTCCGGGAGGGAAGTTCCTCCGGCGGAATCGCTCCGCCGAAGGGCAAAAGTGCTCCTGCCCAAGTTCGGCCTCGAGACGGCGGCGCTCCATCCTGAAAGTCCTCCCCTTATTTTTTTCTAGGTCAAAATGACTTAAACCCACCAAGGCATGCCTGGGCTCCCTGGCGCACCCAGGTGGGTTGTGCCCACCTGGTGGGGCCCCTCTGGTAGTTATTCACTCCAATAATTCTTATTTATTCCATAAGAATTCATCGTGAAGTTTCAGCTCATTTGGAGTTGTGCAGAATAGGTAGCCTGACGTCGCTTTTTCAGGTCCAGATTTCCAGCTGCCGGAATTCTTCCTCTTTGTGTGAACCTTGCATATTATGAGAGAAAAGGCATTATAATTACTCCAAAAAGCATTATTATGCATAAAAACATTATAAATAATAGTAGGTAAACATGATGCAAAATGGATGTATCAGGGCGCCACTTGGGGAAACCCCAAGTAGGATTCGGATCCTACTTGGGGCGCACCCCGGCTGCCTCCCCTCTCCCTCCCACATATATATATATATACATATATATATATATATATATATATATATATGGGGGGAGGCTCCTTGGCACACCCCAGACAATTGCCTAGCCATGTGCGGCGCCCCCCTCCATCGTTTACACCCTCGGTCAAATATTTTCGTAGTGCTTAGGCGAAGCCCTGCGAAGATCACTTCACCATCACCGTCACCACGCCATCGTGCTGACGGAACTCCTCTACTACCTCCACATCTTGCTGGATTAAGAAGGCGAGGGACGTCACCGACCTGAACGTGTGCAGAACGCGGAGGTGTCATGCGTTCGGTACTCGATCAATTGAAGCGCGAAGAAGTTCGACTACATCAACCGCGTTGTGAAACACTTTCGCTTATAGTCTACAAGGGTACGTAGACATACTCTCCCCTTCGTTGCTATGCATCTCCATGGATAGATCATTGCAGGTGCATAGAAAAAATTTTGTTTTCCATGCAACGTTTGCCAACAGTGGCATCATGAACCAGTTCTATGCGTAGATGATATGCACGAGTAGAACACAAAGAGTTGTGCGCAGTGATAGTCATACTGCTTACCACCAACGTCTTATTTTTATTCAGCGGTATTGTGGGATGAAGCGGCCCGGACCAACCTTACATGTCCACGCACATGAGACCGGTTACACCGACCGACATGCAACCAGTTTTGCATAAAGGTGGCTGGCGGGTGTCTGTTTCTCCTACTTTAGTTGAGTCGAATTTTACTGCGGCCGGTTCTTGTCCTGGAATTGTCATGGCAGATGTCCTAGTGAAAGGACTTCGTCGTGGAGCCATCGCAATTAGGAAGCAAGAAGGGGTTAATCGGGACAAAGGACACCCCTTTGAGCCGCCGAGAAGAGTAGGGATCTTCGTGTCTGGCACTCAACCAGGTCAAAACTCTACAGCTGCCATTGGAACAGCCCCCAAGCCCGCCGTCTTGTAGTTGATACAACGAATCCGTCTCACCCATGGATGACTCACCGTCAGAATAGATGGTCGTCTCACCGCCAGACACGGATCCTTCAGGAAGTTCTCCTCCATGGATGCATCCCACGAAGGCACGCTTCATGGCGGGCGGAGCCTGGGCGGGTCTCGCACGCTGAGCCGTTTCGATGATGTCGGTGAAGATGTCCGGCTCAGGGCCCGGCTCGCCGATCCGGCCGATGAAGACGTGAATTCCGCCGAAGGGGACCCGGTACCCGTACTCAATTGAGCCGGCGTCGGGGCCCCATCCTGCGTCGTCGATGTAGAGCTTGCCGTGACGAATCTTGGTCATCTGGACCACAGGTATCCCTTGAGCCCTTCAAAGCTGCCCTTCAAGAACTCAAATCCACCATGCGCTGGCACCACGGTGGGCGCCAACTGTCGTGGAATTGTCACGGCAGATGTCCTAGTGAAAGGACTTAGTCGTGGAGCCATCGCAACTAGGAAGCAAGAAGGGGTTAATCGGGACAAAGGACACGAGGTTTATACTGGTTCGGCCCCTTACGGTGAAGGTAAAAGCCTACGATCCAGTTCTGAGTGGGATTGCTTATCTCTCGATAACCAGGGAGCGAATCCGCTTGACCTAGCTCTCGATCTGATGTTGCTTGCCCTGAACCGCCGCCGGGTCGTCCCTTTATATACAAAGGTCGACGCCCAGCGGCTCATAGAGTCCCGGCCGGCTCATAAACAGTGTCCGACTCGGTTTCTCTCTATTCCTGCCTTATAGTACAAGTTTACACATATATGGTGGTTTATCTCTACGGGCCTTAAGTCACCCTTTGGGCCTTGGGCCCTTAACTAACCCATCATCTCCAGGAGTGATCTTGGGCTTCATGAGTCATCATGAGTATAACCCGGCCCCTCCTGGGTGGGTCATACTGATAGTTATATCCCCAACATTAGGCCCTAGATTGATTTAAAATGGTTCATGTCAATCTTCCTCACTTTAGGAAAAGTCTTCTGCTCTCTGTCGAACAGAAATTCATAACCCGCCATGACGTCAAATTCTGGATTTGCAAAGACCCGCCATGACGTCATCTGTCATTAATTCATATTTTATCCAATATATCTCAACGGATCCTTATCTTTAATAACCATCCCAAGAATCGAGGCATCCTGACAAGCTGGATACCCATAATTTTCGGCCTCCTCATTTTTCGCGCCCACTTACCAGTCTTTTCCTTATCAATAGGCACGACTTGTTCTTTCTTCATTCTCCCCCTTTCCATCGTCTTCTTCCTCTCACGACCCCACTGCTGCTCGAGCTCCGCCGCCGCCGCAGCGCACTTAGTCTTCCTCGACCCCGGCCGCTGCATCAACCTGAGCTTGTCCAGAGAACGGCAGCGACCCTCCGCAGTAGATCTGCGTCCGTAAGTCTCTGCCTTTCCGCACCTCAGATCCACATTAGGGTTTGCGAGTTCTTTTGTGTTCTTCGTTGTTCATCACGGATTCTTCGTGGTTTCACCACCGCACCCTCTTTTGATCTAAAAGAAATATAAAACTCATGCAATAGTTGTTTCGCATCCATTTCAGATGCTAGTAGATCCCCTTTTCTTGTACAAAGGCCTCTTTAGAACTGATGAATTCCTCTGTACTGGTTTGTTAGGTCTAGAATATTTTTCCTTTTCTGAGCATCCATTGATCTAAAATAATGATTGTGATCTGTGAAACCTGTTTTTATACACTTAGTCGATGTTCTATATCTTGATAGATCCACCTAGCCATGGCGGCTCACACCACAGGCTTTAAATTGAAATGCTAAATAGATAACCTCAACCACACATGGCGGCTCAAAATAACTTAACTGCTTATGGCGGCTTAAATGATCTGACATAATTAGCCATATACCATTAGGCCCCTTTGAAAGCCACCATCTTGAATGTGTACTTTAATTTTTTTTTCTCCGGCTTACGGTTAAACCGGCAATTTCACTCTTTGTTAGGCTTCCATCTTCATAATGTTGCCGAAAGCGCCCAAATGACCCGTTACATGCAATTGGGTCAAATCTGTCGTCACAAAAAGCACACTTGCTGATTTTGTGAAGACTGGCTATCTGCCAAAGAAGGAAGTCATGGCCTACCATGCTCCTGATCCAACAGAGAAAAAGCCTCAACCCAAAGAAGGGGAATTCATCGTCTTTACTGATCACATGAACCGGGGCTTTTCTCCACCCGGCTCAAAGTTTTTTAGCGACGTCCTGCACTTTTTTGACCTCCGACCTCAAGATATCGGGCCCAACTCTGTATCTAATATTTGCAATTCCCAAGTGTTCTGTGAGGTGTACCTTGGAGAAGAGCCCAACTTGCTACTTTTCAGAGAATTATTTTATTTGAACTGCCAGAATGAACGTGCCAACGGGCCTAGTTTGGAACTTGGTGGGATCTCAATCCAGCGACGGAGAGACTGGATTTTTTCGCATGCCGATCCATTGAGTCACCCTAAAGATTGGAACCAGACATGGTTCTATTGTCAAGATACTTCCCAGCTGATGAGAACCCTCTGCCCGGCTTTCGCGCCCTGCGCCCTGAGTCCACTCATCCTCTACCAGATAAGATGTCTCCTGCCGAACGCCAGAAACTTGCCCCCACCATGAGTAAAGTCAAGGCTCTTCTGGGGAATGGCCTAAATGGCATTGATTTGGTCCGGGTTTGGCTTGCCTGGCGGGTTATTCCATTGAGCCACCGCCCTGGTTTGATGTGCGACTACACAGGCCAGAAGAATGATCCCCTGCGGCACAGCCCTGACGATTTACCTGATGACATCATTGATGATAGGACAAAGTCACTCCTGAATGAGAGCTTGGCAGACTGTGGCAAAGTAGGTTTAAGACCTTTCTGCAAAGCTAACCCAGCTCCAGCGGTAAGCCGCTAATTTAAGCATTTTTACTTTCACCTTTGAAGGTTTTACCTTCACTCAAAACTCTTGTTGTAATTCACAGGCCACTGACAAATTTTGGAAGGCCAAGTATGATCATGAAGCTGCAAAGAAAGCCAGAAAAGCTAAGAAATCCGCCAGGAGAGCCGCCGCCAAGAAGAAAGGAAATAAACCCAGCGCCTCAGACATGCTTCGACTAGAGGACACCTCTGAGTCAGAGGTAGCTCTTGATTCTCTAGGCTCCTTTTTTAACTATCTTATTGACTCTGATTATCATCAGGAGGATACAGGAGCAAGTCATGGAGTGGTTGAAGAGGTAACTATTATTTCCTCCGACTCCGAGCCCTTGCCAAGACAGAAAGTCCGAAGAGTAACCCGGAAAGTAAGATTTTCGCATCCTTTAGCTTACCAAGATCCTCAATTTCTTTTGAAGCAACAGATACATGAGAGCCGGAGGCAGACCCGGACCAGTAAAGATGCGGAACTCTCCTCCGGCTTACCCAATGTAACAAAGAAACGCCAGAATAAGGTCACCTTCTATTTATATTCCTTTTATCCTTTGGTGGGTCTCACTCGTCAACCACTCAACTCTTTTGACTCAAATTATCAGGAAACTTCACCTTCCTCCGGAGAGTCAATGCAGTCCAATTTGCCGTCTTTTAAAACCGCTCCAGGGTAATGACAACCTGCTTAATCTGTATTCATTTCAATTTGTTGTATTTGTACTGACCTTTTGATCTTATGCAGCGGACAGGCGAAACCCAGCAAAAGGGCGAAGAAGAACAAGCCGTCCAAAGAGCCGATCTTAAATGTGCCGGAACTTGGAACGACCGCACCTAAAGCCTCCACTCATGAGCCGCCGCCTGAGCCAGCTCATGATATACCGACGCCCACTGCTGACCCGCCTGTCGAGCAAGCCATCGATGGTTCTGAAAACCCAGAAGTCCCTAGCCCTGCCAGGACGGATGATCCTCAAGATGCTGATGTCAAAATCACCAAGACCGACTTTGTTGACCCGGGGAGACCAACTGTGCTGGCCAAGTGTTCTACCAAGGAGGAACTTCTGGAACACTGCCGGGTTAAATTTGACGTCACTGATTATACTCACATGAGTATTGGCGAAGTCTTTTCTGGCTATATGAGCCAAGTGCACAGCAGTCGTGACACCGAAATTGATATGGTGAAGCAAATGTATCAAATGTTTGAGGTACAACCTTTTCTCCATATTCATTTATCCTTACTATGCCAGCCCCCAAGTCTATTGCTTATGATAAATATGATGTAGACTTTAGAAAGAAACTTAGCAATATTAGTAACATAGTTGAACTAAAACACAATAGAATTCTGGCTTACTCCGTAGTCCCCAAGTGGAGGTTTAATCAGTATGATTGAAACGGCTCTTCATATGGTTGCACAGAACAAAGAATTTAAAATGTTTAAACAGCAATATGCATTAGCCCCCAAGTGCAAAGTCTCTTTGCTTGCAAAGTGCTTGGGACTTACTAACATGAACCGCCATTTTAAGCAAAATTCTTCAGTATACATTTGCCCCTAAGTGCCAAGTGTTATTTCTTGCAAAAGGCTTGGGACTTAGTATTGTATCATGATAATCTTGAGTTTGACCCGGTTTTTGTACAGGCCACCACTAGTCAACTTGAATCAGAAGTGTCTGACTTGAAGAAACGCCTGGAAGCACAAGAGACTGAAACCCAAAGAGCCAACTCCAAATTTGAATTCAGTGTATCTGAACAAGAAAAACTAAAAAAAGGTTTTGAAGCAGAAAAGAAAACTTGGGCTGACGAAAAAATCGCTTTAACCAATCGAGCTGAGAAAATAGAGGCGGCTCTTGCAGAAGTGACCGCCGAATTATCCGGCTTAAAGCGCCATATATCTCAGATGGTCTCAGCAATCTTTGGTAAGTCTTCTTGCAAGTGTTTAAATATTTGAATCTTAAGCATAATATTGTCATGATTCACCTGACATTGTAATGCAGGCCCCAGGAGCTCCAACCTGAACCAAAGCATGCTGAGAAAACTGAAGGCGGTTTATACGCTGGTGGAACAACTCTATACCGGGTCTTAGCATGCCTTAGCCATAGTGGCCCTGTCAAACGAAGTCCCCACACTCCTGGCAGATGTATTGAAACGGCTTGTTGTGCTGCCCCAGCGGGTTAATGAATTAAGGTGATCTTCTGCGAGAGCCGGAGCTGTAGCTGCCTTAAGTCGGGCCAAGGCGTGGCTGCCGGAGCTAGACCCGGCCGACATCACCATTGGATATCCAAGCCTAAAGGAAGACGGTACAACATTTGAACAGAAAGACTTCACTGCTTGTGTGAAGGAAATATGCCCTGTGGCCACCCTGATTGGTAATGACACAGACCTTACCAAGTACCAACTGGGTTATGACACAGAAAATCAGCGAATTCCAATGCCACACTATGAAGAAATCAGCCTGATCCCTCCAATTCGTAAGCATACCTTCGCCCCTGAAGTTGACCCGGCTGGATTAGTTGATGATGAGGCTGTATTTGAAGCTTTGAGTGGCATTGACTGGTCATCATCAACCTTCCAAGACAGGGAACAAGACGGAGGAGCGGAAAGGGATGATCCGGAAGCTTCAAGCCAGCAGAACAACTGATCAGTCAGGCGGCTCATATTTGTGCTTTCCTGAGAAAACAATGTTAATAATTTGGACTCGGGGAGTCATGTAATAGGGTAGACATAACTTGGTTTTGTCGTGCCCTCTTGCACATGTTTGATGCTCAAGACTGTTAAGCTGCCATCTTATATTCATCCATATTATGTTTATCATCCGTTTTCTTTATGCTTAAGAAAGCTTTTGAACTGTCCTACATACAGAAATACATCACAATATCCTTGGCGGCTTACCATAGGGCGGGTCATATATCTTATATAAACCCGGAAGATGAAAAAGAGTCATAGATAAGCCGGCTAGCAATTATAGCTTTGAAACATAACTATAATATCATACCTGTGATCCTTTGATTTATATTGCCGGTTTATGTGACCCAAACAGTTAGGTTGACAACCCAATCATGTAGAAGTCGGTACTTCCATACATGATTATTGTTATATGCTGGTAACTTATTGACTAAGGCCAAGCCGGGTTAAATAGAAGTCGCTCATTAGACACTTCCAATAGGATCAAATAAGTCTCAAGACAAAAACTCAAGAAGAACTGTTTGCAAAAACATCAAAAGAAAATAAACAAAATTTTGAGGCTTCTGATTCGAATACGATCAGTAAAGCGTTCCAAAGGGGTTAAGCTAGGATTCGAATATGATCATGTAGCCCCCAGTGGCTTTGGCGTTGCACCGATCAAGAGGGTACTGACAGCTATGTTCTCTTTGGTTCGAATACGACCTATGTTTGAACAGGAAGCCCCCAAATGACCTTGAGAATTTTTTAACGATCTGATTCAAATACGATCAACGTCGGACCCAAAAGGGGTTGAGCTATGTCGGTGTACTAAAGTAGGGGTACCTTAGTACCCCAAACTTGTGCACGGGCAGTTGTAGCACCCCGCGGCAAGGCTTGCCAGGCGACCGCCAAGGCCCTTCATGGTTCCTTTGGAGCCATTCAAGAACAAAGTATTCAAGCCAAGAAGACAAGATCCCGACAGGAGGAGCTTGTCGGGAAGGCCACTTAAGAAACCAGGCCCCCGCAGGAGGGGCTCGCCAGGAAGGACCCGGCAAGAGGAGCTTGCCGGGATGGCCGCCCGAAGCATAGAGGCCCCGGCAAGAGGAGCTTGCCGGGACAATCGCGGCAAGGCGCTTGCCGCGACAAGCTACTACTTCGCGGCCCGCGCTCCAGCTCATCCACCGACGTGTCGCTCTGGGACCATTCCAGGCGTACGTGGCGAGAAGCTGTGCAGCCAGGGGCATGCGGTGACAAAGCGACACTGACAATATAGCTGTCGTGGCAAACGGTGGCGCCCCTAACGGCCACTTTTTGCACTGTTTGGGGTGACACAGACGGGCATTTAATGCCCTTGTCCCCTGCCGTCAGGGTTAGGTATGATAGCACTGTACAAGTAGCTGTACCCAACATAGCACTTTGCCATTTTTGCCCCCACCTACGTTGCCACCTGTCGGTGACCCCTTTAACATATAAAAGGAGGCCCATGCGCACGTAGAGGAAAGGGGGAGGGGATACTCACGCTCGCTCTCGTTAGCTGCTCGAGGGTACTGTAGCACTCAGCGCCCCCGAGCAAGAACGCAATACAATCCACAAAAGCAGCAGTAGGGTTTTACGCATCCGTGCGGCCCGAAGCTGGGTAAACCCCCTTGTGTGCATCGCCTCGATCCGCTCTTCGTGCGACCTCCGCTCCCCGCCGAACCATGAAGGGGCTCGGTCCCCATAGGTGTTCGTGGAGGCAGATTTCCCCCAACATCTTTGGCGCGCCAGGCAGGGGGCGTCGAGGTTGCGTGAACCTGATCCGGTGTTCGCACGAGCTGAATCTTCATCATCTTCGTCATCGACATGCCACCGAAGAAGAAGGCTCCGGAGGTGGCTGGTCCGTCCGCGTCGAACCCACCGCCCCTGGAGCAGGCGGGTGGTGGGGAAGGCGCCGGCGGAGGAACGGGCGTCGTCGAGCCAGCTCATGGTGCCGCGGCGTCCGAACATGCACCGCGCCCCTCTCAGGAGGCGCAGGACCGGCAGCGCCATGGTACTCACAATACCATACGCTCGCTGGGCCCAGATTGAGCTGGCGGATCCCAGGATGCTCAAGGCCAGCATACACACCAACGTGCTGGCACGAGCGTGGCACGACTGCCTGGACCGGATGCTGCTCCTTCTAACATAGTTAGAAGTTTGAGCACATCCCGCTCCATGCGCCGTTCGCCACCACTGCCCGCCACTCCAGCGGAAGCTCTGGCACGAGCTCAACTGCTCCTAGATTACCCTCCAACGGCGGACAAGCTCGACGACTGGAGGGCCACCATTCAGAGTCTCATCGGCTTCGCCAACGGCGACACTCCGCGGCAGCTGAGTGCGTCGTAGCCGCGGCGAGCCAGTCAGGCGCCAGCCGGTGGCGACAAGACCGGTGGGGGTGCGACCACCGTGCACTCTCCACCCCAAAGGCCAGGGTCGCCGACCCGCCGGAACCGCCACGACAACGACTCCACTGCATCGTCAGATCCGCGAACTCGTCGCGATCAACGCAAGGTTCTTCACGAACGAAAGCAAGAAGATGCTCGTACTCGCATCGAGCGTCGAAGAGAAGCGCGACGTCAATCAGACCAGCGCGCTGAGCCTTCTGTCGACATGCATGCGCCAGGGGGACCAGGCGACCTGCCGTACTCGGTGGGTTGCCCTGCATTTACCCATGAGCTGCGGCAAGTCCAGTGGCCCAGCACAAAGAATTTCAAGCCAGACATACCAGAGAAGTACGACGGCAAGTCGCATCCGTCGGAGTTCCTCAGCATCTACACCATAGCGGTGCAGGCTGCTGGGGGGCGGGACGACAAGATCCTTGCCAACTACTTCCCGCTGGTACTCAAATCCAACGTCAGGTCCTGGCTCATGCACTTGCCGGACAACTCCATATCCTCCTGGGCAGACTTGTGCCATCAGTTTGTTGGCGCCTTTACAGGCGGCCACAAACCTCATGGCCAAGCGAGCGATCTCCACCTGCTCGTCCAGAAGGAGGGAGAGCCCCTGCGCAAGTTCATTCAGAGATTCAGCCGTGTGCACTACAACATCCCTGATGTCCACCCTGCCGCGGTCATCAGCGCGTTCCATCAGAACGTGCGTAACAGCAGGATATAGGAGGAGATGGCGATGTGCAAGATCAAGGACGTCAGTGAGCTGTATGCCTTGGCCGACAAGTGCACACGTGCTGAGGAAGGGAGGAAACTCCCTGGAGAGAATGCAGGAACAGGAGGATCTGACAGCGAAGATACTGCCCCGGCAAGGAAGAACCGGCGGCGGAACAACAGGAGTAAGAAGGGCAAGGATGTACTAGTTGTCGAGCAGTCCGGCAGCGAAGGTGGCGCCAAGCCAGCCAAGGCTGGCGGCTCCGGCAAGGAGGTTGCCGCATGTGCCAACTGCCAGGCTGTGGCGGCCGCCGACAAGCAGGATGGCACCAACAAACAGTACTGCAAGATCCATCGTACCAAGGGCCATGACCTCCAGAGCTGCAAGAAGGTCGAGCAGCTCGTCGAGCTGCAAAAGGCCGAGTACGAGCGACGCGGCGAGGAGAAAGCCCAAGGAGGTACTGGAGGGTCTGGCACGAAGCGTCCCGGCCGGGGAGGACGCCGCGGCAAGGAAAAGCAGCGGCAAGGAGACAGGCCTCCCCGCGGCCGCGACAAGGATGGAGATGACGAAGACGATGAAGACATGGATGATGACGAAACCAGCGAGCAGGAGTTCCAGAAAGCCACAGAGGTCTTGTGCGTTGACGGCGGTGCTTCTCTGCATACTTCACACCGCCAACTCAAGCAGTGGGTGCGGGAAGTCAATGCAGCAGAACCACCCATCGAGTCACGCAAGCTTCTGAGATGGTCCAGCACGCCTATCATCTTTGATATTGAGGACCACCCTGATCGTACAACCGCGGTCGGGTGCTTGCCGATGTTGGTTTTGCCAACTATCCGCAACCTCAAGGTCACTAAGATGCTAGTTGACGGCGGGGCCGGCTTGAACCTGATCTCCTCCGCTGTGCTTCGGAAACTCCAAGTCCCTGAAAGCGAGCTCGAAGAAACCGGCGCATTTCAAGGAATCAACCCGGGAAGGAGCAAGCCGAAGGGGAAGATCACGTTGCCGGTAATATTCGGCAGCGAGTTGAACTTCAGGACTGAGAGGGTCACCTTTGACGTTGCCGATTTTCCATTGCCTTACAATGGGATTCTCGGTCGTCCGACGCTCGCCAAGTTCATGGCGGCCTCTCACCACGCGTACAATATGCTCAAGATGCCAAGCCCGATAAGTGTCATTACTGTCCCTGGCGACAAGAAGGATGCCCTTATCTGCGCCGACAAGATTTACTGGGAGGCGGCAGCCGCAACTGATCGCGAGACACTTGCCGCTGAAGCCCCCGGGGGGAAGAAGAAGACCACGTCCGGCAAGAGCTCTGATGCCCACTCCGGCAAGCGCACCTCTTCGGAGTGTTGCGCTGCCGTCGAGGACGCACCATCGAGCTCCACCGGCAAGTGCAAGAAGACGATGGCAGCTCCGCCAACGACCAAGACGGTGCCCGCCAAGGTGGACGGCGCTGGTGGTACCTTCACCATCAGTACCACGCTCGACCCTAAATAGGAAAGCGTGCTCGTTGCTTTCCTGCGGGCGAATGTCGATGTGTTTGCATGGCAGCCATCTAACATCCCCGGTGTTCCCAGGAAAGTAATTGAGCACCACCTTGCCGTCTGTCCTCACGTGCGGCCTGTCAAGCAGAAAGTCAGGAAGCAAGCAGTGGAGCGCCAAGAGTTCATCGCAGAAGAGATCAGGAAGTTGGAAGCAGCAGGCCTCGTCAGAGGAGTGCTCCATCCTACGTGGTTGGCCAATCCTGTAGTCGTGCGCAAGGCGAATGGGAAATGGAGGCTTTGTATTGACTTCACTGATGTTAATAAAGCTTGTCCCAAAGACCCATTTCCCTTGCCGCGCATTGACCAGATTGTTGACTCCACGGCCGGATGTGACTTGCTTTCATTCCTGGATGCATATTCAGGATACCATCAGATCTTCATGGCAGAAGAAGATGAGGAGAAGACCGCATTCATCACTCCATGTGGCACATACTGTTTCATACGGATGCCTTTCGGACTGAAGAATGCTGGTTCAACCTTTGCAAGGGTAGTCCATACCGCTTTTGAGCCGCAGATACACAGAAATGTGGAAGCCTACACGGATGATATAGTGGTCAAGAGCAAGGACAAGTCAACCCTAATTCAAGATCTAGAAGAGACTTTTGCAAATCTGCGCAAGATCAGCCTCAAGCTCAACCCCGAGAAGTGTGTGTTCGGAGTCCCTTCCGGCAAGCTTCTCGGGTTATTCGTGTCTCAGCGAGGGATTGAGGCTAACCCTGACAAGATCAAGGCCATCGAGCAAATTGAAGCACCAAAGCGCGTCAAGGATGTACGAAAACTTGCCGGTTGCGTGGCAGCTCTCAGCAGGTTCATCTCTAAGTCAACTGAGCGTGCCTTGCCATTTTTCAAAATCTTGAAAAAGGCAGGTCCAGTACAATGGACTCCGGAAGTGGAGGCTGCGCTGCAAGACTTGAAGAGGTACCTGTCCTCCACTCCAATACTTGTCGCGCCTAAGCCACAAGAGAAGTTGCTGCTATACCTGGCAGCAACCAATCAAGTGGTTAGCGCTGCGTTAGTAGTGGATAGGGAGGTGGATGATGCGCCCGCAGCCCCGGCAAGCACATCCGGCGACAAGCAGAGGGCTCCCCCGGCAAGCTCTGGTCCCGACAAGGATGGGTCTGCGCTGGTGCAAGAGGAGGTGAAGAAGAAGAGAATGGTGCAGCGCCCAGTTTACTTTGTCAGCTCCCTTCTACAGGGGGCTAGGTCAAGGTACTCTGGTGTGCAGAAATTGCTTTTCGGCCTTCTCATGGCCTCGAGAAAGCTGCGCCATTACTTCCAAGCACATGAGATCACTGTTGTCACTCGCTTTCCGCTGAAGAGGATACTACATAATCCATAGGCAACAGGCAGGATTGTCGAGTGGGCATTGGAACTGTCAAGCTTTGGCCTCAAGTTTGAAAGCACTTCAACTATCCAAAGCAGAGCATTGGCAGAATTCATAGCGGAGTGGACGCCAACACCAGACGAAGAAGTTCCAGAGACGAGCATCCCCGTCAAAGAAGCAAGCAAAGAGTGGCTGATGTACTTTGACGGTGCCTTCTCGCTGCAAGGCGCCAGTGCCGGCGTGCTGCTTACCGCACCCACCGGAGAACACCTCAAGTACATAGTCCAGATGCACTTTCCCAAGGAGCAAGCGACCAACAATACTGCAGAGTATGAAGGTTTGCTTGCTGGCCTCAGGATCGCAGCAGAACTTGGGATCAAGAAGCTCATTGTCAGGGGAGACTCACAGCTTGTCGTCCTCCAAGTGAACAAGGATTACCAGAGTCCGTTGATGGAAGCATACGTTGATGAAGTGAGGAAGCTAGAAGAGCGCTTTGACGGCCTGCAGATGGAACATGTTCCAAGAGCTGAGAACGGCATTGCCGATGGCCTGTCGAAGTGCGCCGCACTTAAGTTACCTGTGGAACCAGGGATCTTTGTGCTCAAGCTGACTCAACCATCCGTAACACCATCAACTGGACAGAGCAAGAAGAGGAAGTTGATTTCTGGCGACTATCTTCCAGCAGAGCTTCCCGAAGCCGCCGCCAAGAGGGTCCCCAAGATCAACGCCAAGAGTGCTGAGGAGCAGCCTACTCCGGCGAGCCCCAGGGTACGTTCCGTTGAAGCAGATGCTCCCGACAAGTTTTGCTCCGGCAAGCTCGCCGGGGAACATCAAGCTCCGGCTGAGTCGCAAGTTCTCGCCGTGGAAGCAGGTGTTCCCACAGCGGCAGATGTGCCTTTAGTCCTTGTCGTCGAGCCGCAGGCTCCGGCATGGGCACAGCAGATCGTCCGGTTCCTTCAGACAGGGGAACTTCCCGATGAGCAAGAAGAAGCAGAAAGAGTAGCCCGGCAGTCAAGTATGTACCAGTTTGTTGACGACACACTGTACAGAAGAGGACGCAACGGTGTGAAATTGAAGTGTATTCCCCGGGAAGACGGACAAGAGCTGTTGGCAGAGATACATGGAGGCATATGTGGTCACCACATCGGCACAAGAGCACTTGCCGGCAAAGCGTTCCGGCAAGGTTTCTTCTGGCCGACAGCCCTCCAGGATGCAACTGCACAAGTAACCAAGTGTGAAGCGTGCCAGTTCCATTCCAAGCAGATACACCAGCCAGCTCAAGCTCTCCAGACAATCCCTTTATCCTCGCCATTTTCGTTCTGGGGGCTCGACATCCTCGGCCCCTTCCCCCCAACTGTCGGGGGCTTTGAGTACTTGTACATCGCAATCGACAAGTTCACAAAGTGGCCGGAAGTGGAACCGGTGAGGAAGGTGACAGCACAGTCAGCAGTCAAGTTCTTCAGGTCGATTGTTTGCCGCTTCGGGATCCCCAACAGGATCATCACCGACAACGGTACGCAATTCACGAGCCGCACTTTCATGCAGTACGTCCAAGATCTCGGCGCCAAGGTCTGCTTCGCTTCTGTTGCTCACCCCAGAAGCAACGGTCAAGCGGAGAGGGCCAATGCTGAAGTACTGTGTGGGCTCAAGACCAGGACTTTCGACAGGCTGCACAAGTGCGGAAGAAACTGGATCGAGGAGCTGCCGGTGACTCTTTGGTCGATCAGAACGACGCCAAACCGAGCCACTGGCCAGACACCATTTGCTCTAGTCTATGGAGCAGAAGCAGTTACCCCCACGGAACTCGTATACGGGTCACCTCGAGTGCTCGCTTATGATGAGCTTGATCAAGAGCGGCTGCGTGAAGATGACGCGCTGCTCCTTGAGGAAGATCGTCTTCAGGCTGCTGTGCGAGCTGCTCGCTACCAGCAAGCTTTGCGTCGCTATCATAGCCGCAAAGTTAAAGCCAGAAGCTTCGAGGAAGGTGACCTTGTTCTTCGGCGCGCTCCGTCCGCCAAGAATTCCAACAAGTTGACGCCGAAGTGGGAAGGCCCTTACCGGGTGAAATGAGTCACGAGGCCCGGCGCTGTCCGCCTTGAGACCGAAGATGGCATTCCGGTGAGCAACTCCTGGAATATCGAGCATCTTCGTAAGTTTTACCCGTAAGGCGTGGTTGTCGGACCCCGTCCAGCAACCACCCTTTTGTACAAGTCTTGCCGTTGTTGCATGTAATCCTTTGTACAAAGCCAAGCGCAGACCCTGAGCATCAGTAAATGAAGCGCTGGCGCCCTAAGTTTTAGCATGCATGCTGAGTCGAGTCTCGTCCTTGGTTAGGGTTGATAGTGCTTGGCAGCGGCTAACCCCTAGCTTAGAGGTCAGGTGTGCGTCCTGTTGCTGTTCTTTCGTTTCCTTTGGTTGGCAGGGTTTGCATATCCTGGCCGGACCGCTTGAGGACGAAGAAGAGAAGAAGGGAGTACCAGCATCTGGTCCCCGGCAAGCCAGTGTTGCCGGGGGCTGCAAGTACAAAGATTTACCCGTGGCAAACCAGAGTTGTCGGGGGCTGCAATCTCAGATAAGTTTTTCATCCCTTGCCATGCGTTCTCCTATGGGCTGAGGAATGCGAAAACCTTGTTTCTTCCTAAAGAGCTACCGTGCTCCCTTAACTCTAGGCCCCAGAGCGCGTTCCTGGGACCAGTTTTGGTAGTAGCCGCGGCAGCAAAGGGACGAAACGAGGTAGCCCAAACCCGCCTCATCCCTGCCTCCGCCAAGAGCGTGAGAAAGGTTGAGCGACGTGGGAAGACGGCAGGGCCTGTTGCCGGGCAAAGAAGTGTCTATCTTACCGATATAAAGGATCCGTTCCTTGGCGCGGGTTTCACCCGCGAGACAAGTGGCCCGGCAAACATCCCCTTTTCATTAAAAACATTCCAGTCAGGTACAGTCCAGAGAGAATGAAAAACATGAGTAAAGGGATTACAAGTTTTAAATGCAACTAAGGCCCGAGGGCTTACAAGTTAAAAAGAGATAAGGTGCCCGTAATCCCTTTCTTGTCTCTCTCCTCAGGAGGTAGGTCAAGGAGATGAGAAGGGCAAAAGGGGCGCCTAGGCGAGCTACGGGTGGCAGAAGACACCAAGGGAACATCCCGGGGGCCGTCAGAAGGCTGGATGGGGATGGCGGCGCCGGAAGTGGAGCTCGAAGATGAGGCAGCGGGATGTCAGCATGTTGTCGAGTGCGCCTTGCCCTCGTACTCCGAGTTGACGGCCTTGCCGCCCGCCCTCTTCCTCTTCCGCAGCCTCCCTACGCCAGCCGCCAAGGAGACGACCCCGAGAAGCTCAAGGAGCCGGCGACGCGAATGATGGGGTCACCGGTGCCACGCGGAGCAGCGGCCGACGCCTAGTCGGGCCCGTCATCCCGACGACCGCTACCCACGTCGCCGCTGTCGCTCCCCTCCTCGTCACTCTCGCTCGAGGAGGAGCCTTCGCTATCGGAGGAGCTGTCCACGCAGCACCGAGCCCGGGTCCCGAAGCACCCGAAGACCTTGACGGAGAGGAGATCGCCCTCCATCAGCTTAAAATGGAGGGTGAACCCCTCCATCAAGCTGTGGATACGGGCGAATGACTTCCACCCTCGGCCAAGATACATCACGCCGGGGGCTGGGGACTCAACGTGGACTTGCGTGCCGCTGATCCCACAGCCCCTCATGCGCAATCTCAGCATCTCGGGCTGTTCTGTCTCCATCACGCTCGCGAATGGAGCCGGGAGGCGGAGGCGACAACGAGGCGCCCGGTGCAACCTGACGAAGAACTCGCAAGGGTCGTCCCCAATGTGGACCGTCGTGAGAGGAGGAGCCGCCAGCGGAGGCGAAGCCGGCGCACCGCCCCGTCCGCCTCTTCCCCGAGCGCCTCGGCCTCGTCCTCGACCTCGCCCATGAACTCACCCCCTCCCTCTTCCCCTTACGGCTGGCTCTGCCACCACGGGTGCGAGAGGAGGAGGGGCGCGCTGCCTAGCGGCAACCCTCGCCGCCACCGATGAAGGACCAGGGTTCCCTTTCTCCATGGCGAACGAGAGAGAGGGGATCAGAAGCTGAAGGGAAGAAGAGATGAAGGAGTGCGGATTTCCGTCGCCCCCCTCTCGCTCCTTATAAAGGAGCGGGGTGGGGGCTCGGCCGCCCCGCTCAGCCAATCAAGACGCAGGAAGAGCAGGCGACTGGGACCGACCTGCTGCCTCGACCCACGGCAGCCCGGCTTCCTGCCTCCACCGTCGCGACCCCAGGCGCATGGAGGCCACGTGGCGGGCGCGCAGAACCGAGGCGACGGGTGAGGCGACCTCTCCCCACCCCGTGATCGTGGGGAGCGGACGCCTCGGAAACCGCGCCTCGCCCTCGTCCAGTATGTTGGGGAACATAGTAATTTCAAAAATTTCCTACGCACACGCAAGATCATGGTGATGCATAGCAACGAGAGGGGAGAGTGTTGTCTACGTACCCTCGTAGACCGAAGCGGAAGCGTTGACGCAACGTAGAGGAAGTAGTCGTACGTCTTCCCGATCCGACCGATCCAAGCACCGTTACTCCGGCACCTCCGAGTTCTTGGCACACGTTCAGCTTGATGACGCACCCCTAGCTCCGATCCAGCAAAGCTTCGGGGAGGAGTTCCGTCAGCAGGACGGCGTGGTGACAATCTTGATGTTCTACCGGCGCAGGGCTTCACCTAAGCACTGCAACGATATATTCAAGGTGGAATATGGTGGAGGGGGGCACCGCACACGGCTAAGGAACGATCACAAAGATCAACTTGTGTGTCCATGGGGTGTCCCCTGCCCCCATATATAAAGGAGCAAGGGAGGGAGGAGGCCGGCCCTAGGTTTGGGCGCGCCAGGGGAGTCCTACTCCCACTGGGAGTAGGATTCCACCTTTCCTAGTCCAACTAGGTCAAGGGGGGAAAGAGGGGAAGAGGGGAAGGAAGGGAGAGAGGGGCCGCGCCCCAAACCCCTTGTCCAATTCGTACTGGGCTTGGGAGGGGCGCGCGCCACCTCCTGGTCCTTCCCACTAAGGCCCATCAAGGCCCATTGCTTCTTCCTCGTATTCCCGTAACTCCCCGGTACCTCCGAAAATACCCGAACCACTCAGAACCCTTCCGATGTCCGAATATAGTCGTCCAATATATCGATCTTTACGTCTCGACCATTTCGAGACTCCTCGTCATGTCCCCGATCTCATCCGGAACTCCGAACTCCTTCGGTACATCAAAACTCATAAACTCATTATATAACTGTCATCGAAACCTTAAGCGTGCGGACCCTACGGTTCGAGAACAATGTAGACATGACCGAGACACGTCTCCGGTCAATAACCAATAGCGGGACCTGGATGCCCATATTGGCTCCTACATATTCTACGAAGATCTTTATCGGTCAGACCGCATAACAACATACGTTGTTCCCTTTGTCCATCGGTATGTTACTTGCCCGAGATTCGATCGTCGGTATCCAATACCTAGTTCAATCTCGTTACCGGCAAGTCTCTTTACTCGTTCCGTAATACATCATCCCACAACTAACTCATTAGTTGCAATGCTTGCAAGGCTTAAGTGATGTGCATTACCAAGAGGGCCCAGAGATACCTCTCCCACAATTGGAGTGACAAATCCTAATCTCGAAATACGCCAACCCAACATCTACCTTTGGTGACACCTGTAGTACTCCTTTATAATCACCCAGTTACGTTGTGACGTTTGGTAGCACCCAAAGTGTTCCTCCGGCAAACGGGAGTTGCATAATCTCATAGTCAAAGGAACATGTATAAGTCATGGATAAAAGCAACAGCAACATACTAAACGATCGGGTGCTATGCTAATGGAATGGGTCATGTCAATCAGATCATTCAACTAATGATGTGACCTTGTTAATCAAATGACAACTCCTTTGTCCATGGTTAGGAAACTTAACCATCTTTGATTAACAAGCTAGTCAAGTAGAGGCATACTAGTGACACTCTGTTTGTCTATGTATCCACACATGTATTATGTTTCCAGTTAATACAATTCTAGCATGAATAATAAACATTTATCATGATATGTAAGGAAATAAATAATAACTTTATTATTGCCTCTAGGGCATATTTCCTTCAGTCTTCCACTTGCACTAGAGTCAATAATCTAGGTCACATCACCATGTGATTAACTCACATCACCATGTGATTAACTCGATAGTTCACATCATCATGTGATTAACACCCATAGTTCACATCGCCATGTGACCGACACCCAAAGGGTTTGCTAGATTCAGTAATCTAGTTCACATCGCTATGTGATTAACACCCAAAGAGTACTACGGTGTGATCATGTTTTGCTTGTGAGAGAAGTTTAGTCAACGGGTCTGCCACATTTAGATCCGTTATGTATTTTGCAATTTTCTATGTCTACAATGCTCTGCACGGAGCTACTCTAGCTAATTGCTCCCACTTTCAATATGTATCTAGATCGAGACTTAGAGTCATCCAGATCGGTGTCAAAACTTGCATCGACGTAACCCTTTACGACGAACCTTTTGTCACTTCCATAATTGAGAAACATATCCTTATTCCACTAAGGATAATTTTGACCGCTGTCCAGTGATCTACTCCTAGATCACTATTGTACTCCCTTGCCAAACTCAGTGTAGGGTATACAATAGATCTGGTACACAGCATGGCATACTTTATAGAACCTATGGCCAAGGCATAGGGAATGACTTTCATTCTCTTTCTATCTTCTGCCGTGGTCGAGTTTTGAGTCCTTACTCAACTTCATACCTTGTAACACAGGAAAGAACTCTTTCTTTGACTGTTCCATTTTGAACTACTTCAAAATCTTGTCAAGGTATGCACTCATTGAAAACTTATCAAGCGTCTTGATCTATCTCTATAAATCTTGATGCTCAATATGTAAGCAGCTTTACCGAGGTCCTTCTTCGAAAAACTTCTTTCAAACACTCCTTTATGCTTTGCAGAATAATTCTACATTATTTCCGATCAACAATATGTCATTTACATATACTTATCAGAAATGCTGTAGTGCTCCCACTCACTTTCTTGTAAATACAGGCTTCACCGCAAGTCTGTATAAAATTATATGCTTTGATCAACTCATCAAAGCGTATATTCCAACTCCGAGATGCTTGCACCAGTCCATAGATGGATCGCTAGAGCTTGCACATTTTGTTAGCACCTTTAGGATTGACAAAACCTTCTGGTTGCATCATATACAACTCTTCTTTAATAAATCCATTAAGGAATGCAGTTTTGTTTTATCCGTTTGCTAGATTTCATAAAATGCGGCAATTGCTAACATGATTCGGACAGACTTAAGCATGGATACGAGTGAGAAACTCTCATCGTAGTCAACACCTTGAACTTGTCGAAAACCTTTTGCGACAATTCTAGCTTTGTAGATAGTAACACTACTATCAGCTTCTGTCTTCCTCTTGAAGATCCATTTATTTTCTATGGCTTGCCGATCATCGGGCAAATCCATCAAAGTCCATACTTTGTTCTCATACATGGATCCCATCTCAGATTTCATGGCTTTAAGCCATTTTGCGGAATCTGGGCTCACCATCACTTCTTTATAGTTCGTAGGTTCATCATGATCTAGTAGCATGACTTCCAGAACAGGATTGCCGTACCACTCTGGTGCGGATCTTACTCTGGTTGATCTACGAGGTTCTGTAGTAACTTGTTCTGTAGTTCTATGATCATCATCAACAACCTCCTCACTAGTTGGTTTTGACGTCACAGAAACTGGTTCCTGTGATGTACTGGTTTCCAACAAGGGAATAGGTACAGTTACCTCATCAAGTTCTACTTTCCTCCCACTCACTTCTTTCGAGAGAAACTCCTTCTCTAGAAAGGATCCATTCTTAGCAACGAATGTCTTGCCTTCGGATCTGTGATAGAAGGTGTACCCAACTGTCTCCTTTGGGTATCCTATGAAGACATATTTCTCCGATTTGGGTTTGAGCTTATCAAGATGAAACTTTTTTCACATAAGCATCACAACCCCAAACTTTAAGAAACGACAACTTTGGTTTCTTGCTAAACCACAGTTCATATAGTGTCGTCTCAACGGATTTAGATGGTGCCCTATTTAACGTGAATGCAGCTGTCTCTAATGCATAACCCCAAAACGATAGTGGTAAATCGGTAAGAAACATCATAGATTGCACTATATCAATAAAGTACGGTTATGACGTTCGGACACACCATTATGCTGTGGTGTTCCAGGTGGCGTGAGTAGTGCAACTATTTCACATTGTTTAACTGAAGGCCAAACTCGTAACTCAAATGTTTTACCTCTGCGATCATATCGTAGTAACTTTTATTTTCTTGTTACGATGATTCTCTACTTCACTCTGAAATTCTTTGAACTTTTCAAACGTTTCAGACTTATGTTTCATCAAGTAGATATGCCCATATCTGCTCAAATCATCTGTGAAGGTTAGAAAATAATGATACTTGTCGCGAGCCTTAATATTCATCGGACCACATACATCAGTATGTATGATTTCCAACAAATCTGTTGCTTGCTCCATTGTTCCGGAGAACGGCGTTTTAGTCATCTTGCCCAAGAGGCATGGTTCGCAAGCATCAAGTGATTCATAATCAAGTGATTCCAAAATCCCATCAGCATGGAGTTTCTTCATGCGCTTTACACCAATATGACCTAAACGGCAGTGCCACAAATAGGTTGCACTATCATTATTAACTTCGCATCTTTTGGTTTCAATATTATGAATATGTGTATCACTATGATCGAGATCCAATGAACTATTTTCATTGGGTGTGTATGTCCATAAAAGGTTCTATTCATGTAAACAGAACAACAATTGTTCTCTAACTTAAATGAATAATCGTATTGCAATAAACATGATCAAATCATATTTATGCTCAACGCAAACACCAAATAACACTTATTTAGGTTTATCACTAATCCCGAAAGTATAGGGAGTGTGCGATGATGATCATATCAATCTTGGAACTACTTCCAACTTTCATCGTCACTTCACCCTTAACTAGTCTTTGTTCATTCTGCAACTCCCGTTTCGAGTTACTACTCTTAGCAACTGAACCAGTATCAAATACCGAGGGGTTGCTATGAACACTAGTAAAATACATATCAATAATCTGTATATCAAATATACCTTTGTTCACTTTGCCATCCTTCTTATCCACCAAACACTTGGGGTAGTTCCGCTTCCAGTGACCAGTCCCTTTGCAGTAGAAGCACTTAGTCTCAGGCTTAGGACCAGACTTGAGCTTCTTCACTTGAGCAGCAACTCGCTTGCCGTTCTTCTTGAAGTTCCTCTTCTTCCCTTTGACCTTTTCTTGAACTAGTGGTCTCGTCAACCATCAACACTTGATGTTTTTCTTGATTTCTACCTTCGTCGATTTCAGCATCATGAAGAGCTTGGGAATTGTTTTCGTCATCCCTTGCATACTATAGTTCATCATGAAGTTCTACTAACTTGGTGATGGTGACTAGAGAATTCTATCAATCACTATCTTATCTGGAAGATTAACTCCCACTTGATTCAAGCGATTGTAGTACCCAGACAATCTGAGCACATGCTCACTAGTTGAGCGATTCTCCTCCATCTTTTAGCTATAGAACTTGTTGGAGACTTCATATCTCTCAACTCGGGTATTTGCTTGAGATATTAACTTCAACTCCTGGAATATCTCGTATGGTCCATGACGTTCAAAACGTCTTTGAAGTCCCGATTCTAAGCCGTTAAGCATGGTGCACTAAACTATTAAGTAGTCATCATATTGAGCTAGCAAAACGTTCATAACATCTGCATCTGCTCCTGCAATAGGTCTGTCACCTAGCGGTGCATCAAGGACATAATTCTTCTGTGCAGCAATGAGGATAAACCTCAGATTATGGATCCAATCCGCATCATTGCTACTAACATCTTTCAACACAATTTTCTCTAGGAACATATCAAAATAAACATATGAAAGCAACAACGCGAGCTATTGATCTACAACATAGATATGCTAATACTACCAGGACTAAGTTCATGATAAATTAAAGTTCAATTAATCATATTACTTAAGAACTCCCACTTAGATAGACATCCCTCTAATCCTCTAAGTGATCACGTGATCCAAATCAACTAAACCATGTCCGATCATAACGTGAGATGGAGTAGTTTCAATGGTGAACATCACTATGTTGATCATATCTACTATATGATTCACGCTCGACCTTTCGGTCTCCGTGTTCCGAGGTCATATCTTATATGCATAGCTCGTCAAGTATAACCAGAGTATTCCGCGTGTGCAACTGTTTTGCACCCGTTGTATTTGAACGTAGAGCCTATCACACCCGATCATCACGTGGTGTCTCAGCACGAAGAACTTTCGCAACGGTGCATACTCAGGGAGAACACTTCTTGATAATTAGTGAGAGATCATCTTATAATGCTACCGTCAATCAAAGCAAGATAAGATGCATAAAAGATAAACATCACATGCAATCAATATAAGTGATATGATATGGCCATCATCATCTTGTGCTTGTGATCTCCATCTTCAAAGCACCGTCATGATCACCATCGTCACCGGCGCGACACCTTGATATCCATCGTAGCATCGTTGTCGTCTCGCCAATCTTATGCTTCTACGACTATCGCTACCTCTTAGTGATAAAGTAAAGCATTACAGGGCGATTGCATTGTATACAATAAAGCGACAACCATATGGCTCCTGCCAGTTGCCGATAACTCGGTTACAAAACATGATCATCTCATACAATAAAATTTAGCATCATGTCTTGACCATATCACATCACAACATGCCCTGCAAAAACAAGTTAGACATCCTCTACTTTGTTTGTTGCAAATTTTACGTGGCTGCTACGGGCTGAAGCAAGAACCAATCTCACCTACGCATCAAAACCACAACGATACTTCGTCAAATAGACTCCGTTTTAACCTTCTCAAGGACCGGGCGTAGCCATACTCGGTTCAACTAAATTGGTGAGACAGTCTCCCGCAAGCCATCTGTGTGCAAAGCACGTCGAGGGAACCGGTCTCGCGTAAGCGTACGCGTAAGGTTGGTCCGGGTCGTCTCATCCAACAATACCGCTGACCCAAAGTATGACATGCTGGTAGGCAGTATGACTTGTATCGTCCACAACTCACTTGTGTTCTACTCGTGCAAATAACATCAAACCATAAAAACCTAGGCTCGGATGCCACTGTTGGGGAACGTAGTAATTTCAAAAATTTCCTACGCACACGCAAGATCATGGTGATGCATAGCAACGAGAGGGGAGAGTGTTGTCTACGTACCCTCGTAGACCGAAGCGGAAGCGTTGACGCAACGTAGAGGAAGTAGTCGTACGTCTTCCCGATCCGACTGATCCAAGCACCGTTACTCCGGCACCTCCGAGTTCTTGGCACACGTTCAGCTCGATGATGCACCCCTAGCTCCGATCCAGCAAAGCTTCGGGGAGGAGTTCCGTCAGCACGACGGCGTGGTGACAATCTTGATGTTCTACCGGCGCAGGGCTTCGCCTAAGCACTGCAATGATATATTCGAGGTGGAATATGGTGGAGGGGGGCACCGCACACGGCTAAGGAACGATCATGAAGATCAACTTGTGTGTCCATGGGGTGTCCCCTGCCCCCGTATATAAAGGAGCAAGGGAGGGAGGAGGCCGGCCCTAGGTTTGGGCGCGCCAGGGGAGTCCTACTCCCACTGGGAGTAGGATTCCACCTTTCCTAGTCCAACTAGGTCAAGGGGGGAAAGAGGGGAAGAGGGGAAGGAAGGGAGAGAGGGGCCACGCCCCAAACCCCTTGTCCAATTCGGACTGGGCTTGGGAGGGGCGCGCGCCACCTCCTGGTCCTTCCCACTAAGGCCCATCAAGGCCCATTGCTTCTTCCTCGTATTCCCGTAACTCCCCGGTACCTCCGAAAATACCCGAACCACTCAGAACCCTTCCGATGTCCGAATATAGTCGTCCAATATATCGATCTTTACGTCTCGACCATTTCGAGACTCCTCGTCATGTCCCCGATCTCATCCGGGACTCCAAACTCCTTCGGTACATCAAAACTCATAAACTCATTATATAACTGTCATCGAAACCTTAAGCGTGCGGACCCTACGGTTCGAGAACAATGTAGACATGACCGAGACACGTCTCCGGTCAATAACCAATAGCGGGACCTGGATGCCCATATTGGCTCCTACATATTCTACGAAGATCTTTATCGGTCAGACCGCATAACAACATACGTTGTTCCCTTTGTCCATCGGTATGTTACTTGCCCGAGATTCGATCGTCGGTATCCAATACCTAGTTCAATCTCGTTACCGGCAAGTCTCTTTACTCGTTCCGTAATACATCATCCCACAACTAACTCATTAGTTGCAATGCTTGCAAGGCTTAAGTGATGTGCATTACCGAGAGGGCCTAGAGATACCTCTCCCACAATTGGAGTGACAAATCCTAATCTCAAAATACGCCAACCCAACATCTACCTTTGGTGACACCTGTAGTACTCCTTTATAATCACCCAGTTACGTTGTGACGTTTGGTAGCACCCAAAGTGTTCCTCCGGCAAACGGGAGTTGCATAATCTCATAGTCAAAGGAACATGTATAAGTCATGGATAAAAGCAACAGCAACATACTAAACGATCGGGTGCTATGCTAATGGAATGGGTCATGTCAATCAGATCATTCAACTAATGATGTGACCTTGTTAATCAAATGACAACTCCTTTGTCCATGGTTAGGAAACTTAACCATCTTTGATTAACAAGCTAGTCAAGTAGAGGCATACTAGTGACACTGTTTGTATATGTATCCACACATGTATTATGTTTCCAGTTAATACAATTCTAGCATGAATAATAAACATTTATCATGATATGTAAGGAAATAAATAATAACTTTATTATTGCCTCTAGGGCATATTTCCTTCATAGTAAGCGAACCATGCCTCCACGCCTCCCTCCGTTTATGGGGAAGGCACGAACCACCTACGACGTGACGCATGCGTGCGGGGCCCGGCCCCACGCACGCCGCCCACGTCACGCACGTCTCTCACCGCGACGCCGCAATCAATGCGTGCCGTTCGGGGTGAGCGTGGTGGATCCGGGACAAGATGCGGCGTGACCCAGGCCGCGTGTGCCCGTGCACTGTTTTGGGCCTGGCCCAACAGCGCTCGGCACCGTGTATGGCCCAGGCCCGGGGGCTCCTGTCGGTGTACTAAAGTAGGGGTACCTTAGTACCCCGAACTTGTGCACGGGCAGTTGTAGCACCCCGCGGCGAGGCTTGCCACGCGACCGCCAAGGCCCTTCGTGGTTCCTTTGGAGCCATTCAAGAACAAAGTATTCAAGCCAAGAAGACAAGATCCCGACAAGAGGAGCTTGTCAGGAAGGCCACTTAAGACACCAGGCCCCCGCAGGAGGGGCTCGCCAGGAAGGCCCCGGCAAGAGGAGCTTGCCGGGATGGCCGCCCGAAGCACAGAGGCCCCGGCAAGAGGAGCTTGCCGGAGGGGCCGCTCAAGGAGGCAAGGCCCCAGCAAGAGGAGCTTGCCGGGACGATCGCGGCAAGGCGCTTGCCGCGACAAGCTACTACTCCGCGGCCCGCGCTCCAGCTCATCCACCGACATGTCGCTCTGGGACCATTCCAGGCGTACGTGGCGAGAAGCTGTGCAGCCAGGGGCATGCGGTGGCGAAGCGACACTGACAATATAGCCGTCGTGGCAAACGGTGGCGCCCCTAACGACCACTTTTTGCACTGTTTGGGGCGACACAGACGGGCATTTAATGCCCTTGTCCCCTGCCATCAGGGTTAGGTATGATAGCACTGTACAAGTAGCTGTACCCAACACAGCACTTTGCCATTTTTGCCCCCACCTACGTTGCCACCTGTCGGTGACCCCTTTAACATATAAAAGGAGGCCCATGCGCACGTAGAGGAAAGGGGGAGGGGACACTCACGCTCGCTCTCGTTAGCTGCTCGAGGGTATTGTAGCACTCAGCACCCCCGAGCAAGAACGCAATACAATCCACAAAAGCAGCAGTAGGGTTTTACGCATCCGTGCGGCCCAAAGCTTGGTAAACCCCCTTGTGTGCATCGCCTCGATCCGCTCTTCGTGCGACCTCCGCTCCCCGCCGAACCAGGAAGGGGCTCGGTCCCCATAGGTGTTCGTGGAGGCAGATTTCCCCCGACAAGCTATGATTCAGATACGATCAAGAAACCCCTAGTGAGTTTGGCAGTGTGCCGATCAAAAGGGTATCGACAGCTATGTTCTCTTTGGTTCGAATACGACCTATGTTTGAACAGGAAGCCCCCTAGTGATCATGAGGTTTAATGGCTAGATTCAAATACGATCATGAGTCGGGCCGAGAGGGTGAAGCTAGATTCGAATACGATCAGCCCCCAATTGGTCATTTTATAATTAGAATGATAAAGACATACAATTATTGAGGATGAAAAGGACAGAGGTCCTGCTTTATTACTTATCATAATATATACATCATCAAAATATGTACATCATGAGAGCCGGTGGCTCAAGTGTAGTAAGGCCGAAGATGAGCAATGTTCCATGCCCGGCGGGTCTCCTCCTCCGACTCACGTGAGTCTTTGTCCTCTCGAACATCGATAAGGTAGTATGACCCATTGTTCAGGTTCTTTCTGACCACAAAGGGTCCTTCCCAAGGTGGGGATAGTTTGTGCGCATCAGACTGATCCTGGATGAGCCGGAGCACCAAGTCACCTTCTTGAAAGGTTCTGGACTTAACCTGGCGGCTGTGATAACGGCGCAGGTCCTGTTGATAAATCGCCGAGCGGGCTGCTGCTAAGTCACGCTTCTCATCCAACAGGTCAAGTGCATCTTGACGGGCTTGTTCATTATCAGCTTCAACATAAGCCGCCACACGGGGCGAGTCATGACGGATGTCACTCGGTAGAACCGCCTCTGCTCCGTAAACCATGAAGAAAGGCGTATAACCCATAGATCTGTTAGGTGTAGTGTTAATGCTCCATATCACAGAAGGTAACTCTTCTACCCAACAACCCAGCGTCCGCTGCAAAGGAACCATAATCCGGGGCCTGATGCCTTTCAAGATTTCTTGATTGGCTCTTTCAGCCTGCCCATTGGATTGGGGGTGAGCTACTAATGAAACATCAAGCCGGATATGCTCACGTTGACAGAACTCTTCCATGGCACCCTTGGATAGATTAGTTCCATTGTCAGTTATAATACTGTGTGGAAAACCAAAGCGAAAGATCACCTTTTTCATGAATTGAACCGACGTGGCTGCATCACACTTATTGACTGGCTCTGCCTCAACCCACTTTGTGAATTTGTCAACCGCCACCAAGAGGTGGGTCTTTTTGTGTTTGAATCTTTTGAAAGGCCCAACCATGTCAAGTCCCCAGACTGCAAACGGCCAAGTAATTGGAATCATCCTCAATTCTTGAGCCGGTACATGAGCCCGTCTTGAGAATTTCTGACAACCGTCTCATTTACTGACCAGATCTTCCGCGTCAGCGTGAGCCGTCAGCCAATAAAATCCATGACGAAAAGCCTTGGCCACAAGGGATTTTGACCCGGCATGATGGCCACAATCGCCTTCATGAATCTCACGAAGAATTTATTGACCCTCCTCAGGAGAGACACAACATTGAAACGCCCCAGTAACACTGCGATGATGTAACTCCCCATTGACAATCGTCATTGACTTAGACCGCCGGGTTATCTTCCTAGCCAAGGTTTCGTCCTCAGGCAATTTGCCCCGGTCATGTAAGCCAAATATGGCACTGTCCAATCCAGGATGACGTGAAGAGCCGCCACCAATTGTGCTTCCGGGTCAGGAATAGCCAAGTCTTCCTCTGTAGGCAACTTGACAAAAGGGTTATGCAAAACATACAAGAAAGTGTTAGGTGGCACCGGCTTACGCTGAGACCCCACTCAACTTAAAGCATCGGCTGCCTCATTCTTTCTGCGATCAATGTGTTCCACCTGGTAACCCTTGAAGTGTCCAGCAATTGCATCAACTTCACGACGATAAGCCGCCATGAGAGGATCCTTGGAATCCCACTTGCCTGATACTTGTTGAGCCACCAAATCTGAGTCGGCAAAGAACCTTACCCGGCTTAAGTTCATCTCCTTAGCCATCCAAAGACCATGGAGCAAGATCTCATACTCAGCTGCATTGTTAGTACAGGGAAACATCAATCGGAGTACATAACAAAATGTGTCACCTCGAGGGGAAGCTAATACAACTCCAGCCCCCAAGCCTTCCAATTGCCTGGATCCATCAAAATGAATAGTCCAATATGTGTTATCCGGCTTTTCATCAGGCATCTGCAGCTCTGTCCAATCATTGATGAAGTCCACCAGTGCTTGAGATTTAATAGCAGTGTGTGGTACATACTTTATACCATGAGGCCCAAGTTCGATGGCCCACTTGGCGACTCGTCATGTGGCTTCTCTGTTTTGAATGATATCTCCCAAAGGAGCATAACTGACCACAATGATGGGGTGACCCTGGAAGTATTGGTTAAGCTTCTGGCTTGCCATGAACACCCCATAAACAAGTTTCTGCCAATGTGGATACCTCTGCTTGGACTCAATAAGCACCTCACTGACGTAGTAAACCGGCCATTGAACCGGATGCTCCTTGTCAGCCTCCTTGCGCTCCACCACAATGGCCACGCTGATGGCACATGTGTTAGTAGCCACATACAGGAATAAGGGCTCCTTATCAATAGGAGCTGCAAGGACCGGCGGCTCAGATAACTATTTCTTCAAATCTTCAAAGGCAGCATTAGCAGCATCACTCCAGACAAAGTTGTCCGTCTTCTTCATCATCTGATATAGTGGTATGTCCTTCTCACCTAACCGGCTTACGAACCGGCTTAAAGCAGCAATATGACCCACCAGACGCTGAACATCATTGACACACACCGGTTTGGCCAAAGAGGTCATTGCCTTGATCTTCTCCGGGTTAGCCTCAATGCCCCTGTTAGAAACCAGAAAACCCAAAAGCTTGCCAGCTGGCACTCCAAGAATGCACTTGGCCGGGTTAAGCATCATCTTGTAGACCCGGAGATTATCAAAGGTTTCCTTCAGATCATCTATCAAGGTCTCCTTCTCTCTGGACTTCGCCACAATGTCCTCCACATAAGCATGAATGTTGCACCCAATCTGATTGTGGAGACAGTTCTGCACACATCGCTGATAAGTCGCCTGGGCACTCTTAAGCCCAAAAGGCATAGACACATAACAGAAGGCTCCAAACGGAGTGATGAAAGTTGTCTTCTCCTGGTCCTTAACCATTTTGATCTGATGATATCCAAAGTAAGCATCCAAAAAGCTCAAACGCTCACAACCCGCCGTAGCATCAATGATTTGATCAATACGGGGAAGAGCAAAAGGATCAGCCGGACAAGCTTTGTTTAAGTCCTTGTAATCCACACACATACGCCAGGTGCCTTCTTTTTTAGCACGAGCACCGGGTTAGCCAACCACTCTGGGTGAAAACTTCAACAATAAACCCGGCCGCCAAGAGCCGGGCCACCTCCTCACCAATAGCTTTATGCCTCTCCTCATTAAACCACCGAAGAAACTGCTTCATCGGCTTAAATTTTGGATCAATATTAAGAGTGTGCTCAGCGAGTTCTCTCGGTACACCCGGCATGTTAGAAGGTTTCCATGCAAAGATGTCCCAGTTCTCACGGATGAACTCGATGAGCGCGCTTTCCTATTTGGGATCCAGATTGGCACTGATACTGAACTGCTTAGATGAGTCGCCTGGAACAAAATCAACAAGCTTGGTTTCATCGGCCGACTTAAATTTCATCACCAGCTCATGTTTCGTGGTTGGCTTTTTCAAAGATGTCATGTCTGCCGGGTCAACATTGTCCTTGTAGAACTTCAACTCCTTTGTCACACAAACAGATTCAGCATAAGCAGCATCGCCTTCCTCACATTCCAAGGCTATCTTCCGACTCCCATGCACTGTGATGGTGCCCTTATGACCCGACATCTTGAGCTGCAGGTAAACATAACACGACCGCGCCATGAACTTTGCATAAGCCGACCGTCCAAACAATGTGCGATACGGACTCCGGATTTTGACAACCTCAAAAGTTAGCTTCTCAGCCCTGGAATCATGCTCATCCCCAAAGGCCACTTCCAGCTCAATATTTCCTACTGGGTACGCCGACTTACCGGGCACTACTCCATGAAAAACAGTGTTGGACGTCTTGAGATTCTTATCAGTCAACCCCATGCGACGAAAGGTCTCATAATAGAGGATGTTGATGTTGCTGCCTCCATCCATGAGCACTTTTGTGAATTTGTATCCACCAACTTGAGGCGCCACTACTAAGGCTAACTGACCCGGATTATCAACCCGGGGAGGGTGATCCTCCCTACTCCATACAATAGGCTGCTCAGACCATCTCAGATAACGAGGGACTGCCGGCTCAATGGCATTCAAAGCTCTCTTATGAAGCTTCTGGTCCCTTTTGCATAAGCTAGTGGTGAACACGTGATACTGCCCACTGTTCAACTACTTTTGGTTACTCTAATACCCAGATTGCTGTTGTTGCTGACCTCCTTGGCCGAATTGTTGATTATAACCACCTTGATTACCCGGAGGGCCCTGGCCATGAAAGCTGCCACCGCCTGAGCCGCCGCCCGGGCCATGAAAACCGCCACCACCTGAACCGCCTCCCAGTCCATGATGGCCGTCGAACATGTTAGAATTCTTGAAAGCCTTCATGATCGTACAGTCTTCCCATAAGTGAGTAGCTGGCTTCTCCCGGGTGCAGTGCCTTGGACAGGGCTCATTTAGCAACTGCTCAAGGGTGGGACCTGACCCACCAGACCGAGGGGTGGCCTCCCCTTACGTCGTTGATTGTTACCATGTGCATTAGCCACAAACTCCGAGCTACCATCAGCCTTACGCTTATTATTACCTCCTTGATTCGCCGGGTTATGCTGGAGACCCTTAGCATTGCCGTTCTTCTTTCCCTTCCCTGTCTTCTCTTCATCAGACGTGGGATCCTTGGTACTATCAGAGTTGTCGTATTTGACTAGAGCCGCCATCAGCTGGCCCATGTCATTACAATCGCGCTTGAGCCGCCCCAGCTTCTGTTTCAGAGGCTCAAATCGGCAATTTTTCTCCAACGTTAAGACCGCCGAGCCGGCATCCATCTTATCAGATGAATGTATTATCTCCTTCACCCGGCGCACCCAATGGGTCGTGGATTCTCCTTCCTCTTGCTTGCAATTAGTCAAGTCCACAATCGACATGGGCTGCTTGCATGTATCCTTAAAGTTCTGAATAAACCGGGCCTTTAACTCGGCCCAGGAACCAATGGAATTAGGTTGTAGTCCCTTTAACCAAGTGCGGGTTGTTCCATCTAGCATCATAGTGAAGTACTTGGCCATTGCCGCGTCACTGACCTCCAGCAATTCCATGGCCATCTCATAAATTTCAATCTACGCCCCGGGCTGTAAGTCAGCCGTGTAGTTAGGCACCTTTCGAGGCCCCTTAAAATCCTTGGGCAAGCGCTCATTACGCAGTGCTGGTACTAAACAAGAGACACCCCCGGTTCTCGTGGTCGCGCCTGCCTCAATAGAAGTCGTCGGATAAACCGGGGAAGGCTGGTAAGCCGCCCGCTGAGCTGCCTGCTCCATCGCCTGCTGAGCCGCCCGCTCAGCCCCTTGGCGTTCCCTATCTTGATTAACCAAGTTGAGGGCCCCATATGGTGCCGGGTCTCGCCTGCCTGGCTGATCGCGGCGTCGGACATTGCTTGAAACTGCCGCCGAGTCCATAGGTCTACTATAACTCGGGCTCCGACTTTGGCGTGGGGTCGAATGAATTCTATCTCGACTGTAAGAGTATGCCTCATGTTATGCCAGAGCCGTCTGAAGAAGTTCTCTGACCCTACGCGTTTCAATCGCCGTCGGAGAGTCGCCCTCCACCGGGAGAGCCGCCAATCATGCCACTGCAGCGATCATGTTCTCCAACGGGTTAGAATAATGACCTGGCGGTGTTGGTATGTACTGAGGCGGAGCAGTGTTCACTCGTGGAGGTTCCGTCACCCATGGTTGAACCGGCGTGCCAGCTCCAGGCGTCGCAGCCGGGTTTGCCTCTGGCGGATTACTAGGACCTGCCCCGGGTGTACGGAAGAGATTTCTAGGATCATAAATTGAGGGCAAACGGGATTGACACTTCTGGTGCCTTCTCCTCATGACCTCATTTGATGCGTTTAGATCCATCGTAAGCTGGAACGCTTTTGATTGAAGCTGCTGGGCTCGAGCATCCAAAGTCGCCCGCACCATAGCCAATCCGGTGCCTTCAGCTGCTAGGTTTTCCTTGGCTTGTGCTATCTCCTCACGTAACCGAGCCACATCTGCATCATGTTCATCCTGATCCGCTGGATTAACTGTGGCAGTTAACAGGGTTGTCAGTCTACCTGTCGTGGATTTGTCACGGCAGATGTCCTGGCAAAAGGACTTAGTCGTGAAGCCATCGCAACGGGTTAGTTTGAAGGGGTTAGAGCGGACGCAAGGACACAGAGTTTATACTAGTTCGTCCCCTTCAATGAAGGTAAAAGCCTACGTCTAGTTGTGATGGGATTGATGGGTTTCGAGGGCTAGGGAGCAATAAGCTTCGCCTAAACCTCGAGTTGTTCTCCTCCCTCTAAACCGTCGTCGGGTCGTCCCCTTATATACACGGGTGACGCCCGTCAGTCTGTAAAGTTCCAACCCCCGGTTCATAAACGTGCCCGGGTCGGTCTCTCTATTCCTAACTTACAATGCAAGTTTACCTCAGGCCGGTTTACGCCCTGAGACCTCTAAACCAATTATAGGCTTTGGGCCCTTCTATTTCTCCTTGGGCTTTAACATCTCGGGTCCATTGACGGAGCTAACCCGGGCCCTGTAGGCCGGTTTACCTCAAATAGCAATATCCCCAACATTAGGCCCCAGATTGATTTGAACAAGTTCATGTCAATCCTTAATAAGAATTTCTGTCTTCAAATGTCTTCCAGTAACTGTTGAACTGCCGTTTCTTCGTCTCCTTTTGCTGCGATAAACCGATATGACGTCAGTGCAAAATTACCGTCTCCTTTTGCTAATCCGCAATAATCAGGGCGACGGCTGGGCTCCCGAAATCTCCGGCCCCTGGATTCGCGCGCCTGGCACGCGCGCCGCGCCTTATAAATAGGACTTGAAGGCCATCTTCCTTTCCTCCCTTTCGCCCCCTTCTTCGTCTTCCTCGCGACCCAGACCTCGGAGCTCCGCCGCCGCCGTCAGCTACTGCACCAACTCCGGCCGCTGCATCAACCTGATCGGACCAGAGCACCGCGGCGACCTTTCACATCCGTTTGGATCCCGGTAAGGCCCCTGTTCTTCTTGCTTTTAGATCTGTTCTAGGGTTCGTCATCCTGCCACTGTTCCTTGTTCATCCCCATAGCAGTTTTGACGCTAGGTCGACATCGTCAGTTCGATACCCGCTGAGAGCTTTTGCGAACAGATGATGATGCTATGTACTCATCTCTATAAATCTGTACTCATCTCCTTAGATCCCACTCATTTCCCTGCTTGTCGAACCTATGATGTTCTGCTGCGAGCCAAACCTCATATTTTTACTTCTTTTTCGCCCTAGCTGTAGATCCATTGCTTTGAAAGAATCTGTATGGGATCTGTTTCTGCTTTCATATTCACAACTGTTAGATCTGGTCGGTTTAACTTCCAGCAGAGCGAGCAACCCAATCCATATATCCACTAGTCCCCTTGATGAACCGTTAGATGATATCATTGCACATAACTTCACTCTATATAAGAGCATCTTCGGTTTACAATCACACTTGTTCTTAAACCGGAATACCTTTGTCTTGTAGATTTCCTGATGGCAAAACAGGTGTACGAATGCAACTGGGTTCCCTCTCGCGTCACTGAGACCCAATTAAACAACTTAGTTCTGACTGGCGCTTTGAGTAGCAAAAATGCCATCCATTGGAGGGTTCCAGGGGATGAATGTCCTCCTACCCCACAGGAGGGAGAAGTGGTGGTGTTTGCGGATCACCTGGCCCGGGGTTTTAATCCACCCGGTTCAAAATTTTATCGGGACGTCCTGGCTAACTTTAGGTTGCGCCCACAAGACATTGGTCCAAACTCAGTCACGAATATCTGCCATTTTCAAGTGCTTTGCGAGGTGTACTTCCAGGAGGAACCTACTGTAGAGCTGCTCCGGGACCTGTTTCATTTGAACCGACGTACTGAATTCACCGACGGCCCTAATATGGAACTGGGTGGTATGACGATTCAAAAGAGGAAAGAGGTGACTTATCCTCACGCCAAGTTGCATAGTCATCCGCAAGAATGGAATTACACTTGGTTCTATTGCAAGGACACTTCCCCTGCTGAAGAAAATCCACTGCCCGGCTTCCGTCCAGAGAGACTTAGCAATACACACCCCTTCCCCCCAAGGCTAACCGCCAAAGAGAGGAGTAAGTATGCCCCTCAGCTGTCCAAGCTCAGAGCCTTCATGGCTAACGGTTTAACGGGGGTAGATCTTGCCCGTTGCTGGATTTCATGGAGCATCCTGCCCCTTAGCATCCGCTCCGGTTTAATGTGCCAATACACGGGCCGGGTTGATGATCCTTTGAGACACTGCAACATTCAGCTGACGGAGGACGAAGTCACTGAAGCTGTGAAAAAGATGCTGAATGAACCGGAATATGTTTGCGCCCGAACCGGCCTGCTTCCATTTTGCGCCACAAACAAACCACCTGCTGTAAGTATCTCCCCTCTGTTTGTTATAGAATTTATGATCTCCTTATACCCATATTGCTAACTCCAGTCCTTTCTGAAACAGGGAGATGATCCGTTTTGGAGCAAGAAGTTTCAAGAGCCGACCGAAAAGGTAACCCGACCAAAAACGAGGGTGAAGAAGCCCGCTCAGAAGAAAAGGAACACCGCTTCCTCTACCCCGGATTTAGAGGAAGATGATGTGGGTAATCCGGACCTTGGGGTAGACCTCGATTCAGTTGGCTTACTTTTTATACGTCTTATTGATGATGATATTTGTCAGGACGACGCTGAAGCGAGCAATGCTGAAGGCCCAGAGGTAACTATTCTTTCTTCTGATGCCGTTCCTTTGCCTTTGAAAAAACCTCGTCAAGCAAACCGGAAGATTAAATTTTCTCATCCTCTTGCTTACTTGGATCCCAAATTTCTTGTGAAGACCCAGCAACATGAAGCTCGACGCACCACCCGGCATAGCGGCCAGGTAGTTACCTCCGCCGGTTTACCGAACAGCCCGGTTCGGAAACGCCGCTCAGAGGTCTCCGATTTATGCGCTAGCTTTCCTCCTAAAGCAGGTTTAACTCGTAAGCCTCTTAATCCATCTGACTCCGATTATCAGGTCACCTCCCATTCATCTTCTGGTGAATCTTCAGCCACTCAGCTGCCACCGCTGAAGACAGTTATTGGGTAAGTTGGACCGATCACAACATATCTCTGTATGGGTCTCTTAATCCATCTTACACCGTTTTTTCAATCTTTGGGTTTTTTCCAGGGCTAAACCTAGACCGAGCAAGAAGGCTCATCTGGATAACCCGGCTGAAGGAACTGCCGCTCCTGAACCGGAGAAAACTCCTGGTGCTGACGCTCTGGGTCGTGAAGATATTCAAAATTATCTATCTCCGCAAGATGACACCTGTGCTGAAGAAAGGCCTACCGAACCTGCCAGCCGTACTGATCCGCCTGCCAGTCCTGTTCGGGTTGAGGAATCCATCCCCCCTTCTGGAACTGTTGATAAACCGACAGGGCCACTGCAGAGCAGCGACTCCAAGGATGATGATGTTGTGATTACCGGCATTGGTCACTCTGAACCGGGGAACACTGCTACTTTAGCCAAGCATACTGCCAAGGACGAAATCTCGGCCATAAAGGGCAAATGGGACCTTGACTCCTCTACGTACGCCGCTTTAGGCGCCCCGGATCTTTATTCTGGGTACCTGAACCGACTGTACACCAGTCGGGATTATGAAGCTGGCATGATCAGGATGATGAAGGAGAAACTTGAGGTAACTCTCTTGTGCTTCATTCCATTGCAACTTAGCTTATCAATATTTCCAAACCGAGATGGTAAACCGGATCAGGCTGCCTTGATAATTAAGGTCCGGTTTAGAAAACCCAAGGCTTCAACATAGGTCGTAACCAGAAAACATCATCAGATAACCATTAGCCCCCAAGTGCCAAGTTTAAATACTTGTATTAATCTTGGGACTTTTTGTAATGGAAAACATGCGTTTAAAATCAAGTATGCATTAGCCCCCAAGTATCGAGCACATAACTTGCTTGTGTGGTTGATACTTCCAAACCGTGCAATATTTTCTGAACACTGTTGACGACCTGCTGCAGGGGGATTTGAAGACCAAAGCGAAACAAGTCTCGGACCTTCAGGAAATCTTAAAAACCCAACAGGCTGAAACTGAAAAAGCGAAGGATGAATTGACCAATGCCTTAACCGTTATGGAACAGCTGAAAGAAAGCCGCAAAAAGGAACAAGCTGATTGGGCTACTGAAAAAGCTCTTTTGACGAAGAGGGCTGAAAATGCCGAAGCTGCTCTTAAACCGGTGGTTGATGAATTATCCACCGTGAAGCGACAGATACACTCCATGACCTCTGCCGTCTTTGGTAAATTTCCTTCGATGCCCTTCTTCCAATTTGTACCTTGTCCGCTATGTCCTATGTCCGGTTTGTAATCCCTTCTGAAACACTACAGGCACACGTATTGGACACTTGGGTTCTGATGTGCGGATGAAACTCAAAGCTGCCTATACTCTGATTGAACAGTTGTACACCGGAGCACAAAGAGCTATCACCACTGCATCGCATAACCACCCTGCACCGTCCCTGATTCAAGACACGTTGAAAAGGTTATCTATGCTTCCAGCCCGGATTGAAGAGTTGAAAAGATCAGCTGCTCGAATTGGAGCCATCACTGCCTTGATCCGGGCCAAAGCGTGGGTACCAGATTTCGATCCTGTCGAAGCGGCCCAAGGATACCCCATCTTGAAAGAAGACGGTTCAGACTTTGGTGAAGATGACTTGAGGGCGATAAACCGGGCGGTGCGCCCCCTAGCTTGTCAATTGGCTGAGGAAACAGATCTGTCATATTACCAAGCCCAATACGATAACCAGAACAAACGAGTAGCTACCCCGGTCCCTGAAGCGGGAAACCTTATTCCTCCAATCCGTAAGCATACCTACGCCCCTGACATTGAACCGTCTTTGCTGATTCACGAAGAAGCTGTCTTTCAAGCGCTAATGGGAATCGACTGGACCACTGCTGATTTCCAGCCAATGGGTAGCCAAGATAGAGCTGAAGCGGCGCAAGATGATCCACAGCCTTCGAACCGAGGCGGCGAACAGGCGTAATCAACGCTCCGGTTCACCTTAATTGGTGACGTTTAATCTGTCAAGAAACAATATATTCAGCCACTACGCTGCCTTGTAATAAGATAGTTTAATGCCTCTGCATTTGAATGTGCCTTCGCGCACAGGTACTGATGCCCTTTCCAATGACATTTTCCAACTTATGTTTCCTGTCTTTACTGAGTACACAAGATCTTTCGACCCTATGAACCGTGCTGCGCCTTTGCCAAACCGGGCAACTTGCCTCCGGGTTAAAAAACGGACCAGGCTGTGTCAGCTGAATCGGTTTAAAAATACTTGACGTTCCGAAGAACAAAAAATACCACAATAAAGGCAAAAAACAAAAACCAAATACGAGAAGCCAACGCGATAGTAAAACGCATGCAAATAGTGGTTGCTATGAACCGTTCAGAAGGCGTGACCATCGTCAAGACAAAATAAACCAAGCCCCCAAGAGGTGTAGCTACGGTTTAGGTCGACTAGGTTCCTAACTGAATCGTGGCAAATATGCCGGTCAAATGGCATTGCATTGGTTCGGATTCGACCAAGCCCCCAAGTGACTCAGTGGCCAAGGGCCGATCAAGTGGCATTGCATTGGTTCGGACACGACCAAGCCCCCAAATGATTCATTGGCTAAAAAGCCGACCAGAAGGCATTACCATCATCAAGACATGACCGAGCTCCCCTAAGGCGTAACCTACGGTTCAAGTCGATTAGGTCCCCAACTGATTCAGTGGCAAATGTGCCAGCCAGAAGGCATTACCGTCGTCAAGACATGACCAAGCCCCCCGGAGGTGTAGCTACGGTTCAGGCCGACTAGGTCCCCAACTGACTTTATAGGGATAGCTATGTTCTCTTTGGTTCGAATACGACCTATGTTTGAACAGGAAGCCCCATGTTTGAATAGCTATGTTCTCTTTGGTTCGAATACGACCTATGTTTGAACAGGAAGCCCCATGTTTGAATAGCTATGTTCTCTTTGGTTCGAATACGACCTATGTTTGAACAGGAAGCCCCATGTTTGAATAGCTATGTTCTCTTTGGTTCGAATACGACCTATGTTTGAACAGGAAGCCCCATGTTTGAACCGGGATATTGAACCGGATATTAAGAGCTTCACAGCTTTGTGGGAGGCATCTTCCCTTGAACCGGCTTTTAAACCGGAATCTTCAATTTGATCTTCTGTGAAGCGACCTCAAGGGGAAGAACACGCATGATGTGAAGAACAACAGAGACCCCGCTTTACTCGAGGCTCCGGTTTATTGTATTAATCATAATATATACATGGTCATGATATGTACATAAACAGAGCCCAAGGCTCATGCATAATAAGGTCGAAGATGAGCTATGTTCCACGGCCTGCTGGTCTCCTCCTCTGATGTGCGCGAATCTTTGTGCTCTCGAATATCAATCAGGTAGTATGACCCATTATTCAGATTCTTGCTGACCACAAAAGGTCCCTCCCAAGGCGGGGATAATTTATGCTGATCAGACTGATCCTGGATGAGCCGAAGCACCAAATCCCCCTCCTGAAAAGTTTTGGTCCTAACCCGACGGCTGTGGTAACGGCGAAGATCTTGCTGGTAAATTGCTGAACGGGCAGCTGCTAAGTCACGTTCCTCATCCAACAAGTCAAGAGCGTTCTGCCGTGCCTGCTCGTTGTCCGCTTCAACATACGCCGCCACACGAGGTGAGTCATGTCGTATATCACTTGGGAGAACCGCCTCTGCTCCGTAGACCATAAAAAACGGCGTAAACCCTGTGGATCTGTTGGGCATGGTGTTGATGCTCCATAATACGGACGGTAGCTCCTCCACCCAACAACCCGGCGTCCTTTGCAAAGGGACCAGAAGCCGGGGTTTGATACCTCTCAAGATCTCTTGATTCGCTCGTTCTGCCTGACCATTAGATTGTGGGTGCGCTACCGAAGAAACATCAAGCCGTATATGCTCCCGTGCACAGAACTCTTTCATGGCCCCCTTGGATAGATTGGTACCATTATCTGTGATGATGCTGTGTGGAAAACCAAACCGGAAGATCACCTTCTTTATAAACCGAACCGCCGTGGCAGCATCACATTTACTGACAGGTTCTGCCTCCACCCACTTTGTAAATTTGTCAACCGCCACCAGTAGGTGGGTCTTCTTATCTTTGGAACGCTTAAAAGGCCCAACCATATCGAGCCCCCAAGTCGCAAACGGCCAAGTGATTGGAATCATCCTCAATTCTTGAGCCGGTATGTGTGCTCGTCTGGAAAATTTCTGGCAACCATCACATAACCTGACCAGGTCTTCTGCATCAGCATGAGCAGTTAACCAGTAGAAACCGTGGCGGAACGCTTTAGCCACCAATGATTTTGAACCGGCGTGGTGGCTGCAATCCCCTTCATGTATTTCACGTAATATCTCACACCCCTCCTCAGGGGATACGCACCGTTGCAGCGCTCCTGACACGCTGCGATGATGTAGCTCTCCTTTGAGAATGGTCATAGACTTGGACCGCCGTACTATCTGTCGAGCCAAGCTTTCGTCTTCTGGCAACTCACCCCGGTTCATATATGCCAGATAAGGGAGCGTCCAATCCGGGGTGACGTGAAGAGCCGCCACTAGTTGAGCCTCCGGATCAGGAACAGCCAACTCCAGCTCACCGGGTAGTTGTACCGATGGGTGATACAATACATCCAAGAAAACATTGGGTGGGACCGGTTTACGCTGAGAGCCCAAGCGGCTTAAAGCGTCTGCTGCCTCATTCTTTCTGCGGTCCACATGGTCCACTTGATAGCCTTTGAAATGCCCGGCTACCATATCTACTTCACGTCGGTATGCAGCCATGAGCGGGTCCTTTGAATCCCAGGTGCCAGATACCTGCTGAGCCACCAGATCCGAATCACCAAAGCACCTAACTCTGCTCAGATTCATCTCTTTAGCCATCCGAAGACCATGCAGCAAAGCTTCATACTCAGCCGCATTATTTGTACAGGGGAACATTAAACGGAGGACATAACAAAACTTATCACCTCGTGGGGAAGTTAAAACGACTCCAGCCCCCGAGCCTTCCAATTGTCTTGACCCGTCAAAATGAATGGTCCAATAGGTGTTATCTGGCTTCTCCTCAGGCGCTTGTAACTCTGTCCAATCGTTTATGAAATCAACAAGTGCTTGTGACTTTATGGCCGTCCGGGGTACGTATCTTAAATCGTGCGGCCCGAGCTCGATAGCCCACTTGGCAATCCGACCGGTCGCCTCCCGGTTCTGTATGATGTCACCCAAAGGAGCAGAACTGACCACCGTGATGGGGTGTCCTTGAAAATACTGCCTCAGCTTCCGGCTTGCCATAAAAACACCATATACCAGCTTCTGCCAATGCGGATACCTTTGTTTGGACTCGATAAGCACTTCACTGATGTAGTAAACCGGTCGCTGAACCGGAGGTTCCTTTCCAGCCTCCTTTCGTTCTACCACCATCGCCACACTAACCGCTCTGGCATTCGCTGCAACATATAACAGGAGTGGCTCTTTATCTACAGGGGCTGCCAACACTGGCGGATTGACTAGCTGTCGCTTCAAGTCCTCAAACGCTTTATCAGCCTCCGGACTCCAGACAAATTGATCCGTCTTCTTGAGCATTTGATACAAGGGAATCGCCTTTTCACTGAGGCGACTGATAAACCGGCTTAACGCTGCAATCCGCCCGGCCATGCGCTGAACATCATTGACACATTTCGGTTTGGCCAGGGAGGTGATGGCTGTGATCTTTTCCGGATTGGCCTCAATTCCTCTATGGGACACTAAAAATCCCAACAACTTGCCTGCAGGTACACCAAAAACACATTTAGCTGGGTTGAGCATCATTTGGTACACTCTCAAGTTATCGAAAGTCTCCTTCAAATCGTCAACCAGGGTCTCCTTCTTTCGTGACTTAACCACAATATCATCCACATAAGCATGCACATTACGACCAATCTGCTCGTGGAGGCAATTTTGCACACATCGTTGATAAGTAGCATGCGCACTCTTAAGCCCGAAGGGCATGGATACATAGCAGAAGGCTCCAAAGGGAGTAATGAACGCCGTCTTCTCCTGGTCCTTAACTGCCATCTTGATCTGGTGATAACCCGAATAGGCATCCAAAAAACTCAATCGCTCGCAACCTGCCGTAGCATCAATGATCTGATCAATCTGGGGGAGAGCAAAAGGATCCGCTGGACAAGCTTTATTCAAGTCTGTGTAATCCACACACATGCGCCAGGTGCCGTTTTTCTTAAGAACCAGCACCGGATTAGCAAGCCATTCGGGATGAAAAACCTCAATGATAAACCCAGCTGCCAGGAGCCTGGCCACTTCCTCACCAATCGCTTTACGTCTTTCTTCGTTAAACCGGCGTAAGAACTGCTTTACCAGTTTATACTTAGGATCCACATTAAGGGTGTGCTCAGCGAGTCGCCTCGGTACACCAGGCATGTCAGACGGCTTCCATGCAAAGATGTCCCGATTCTCACGGATGAACTCGATGAGCGCGCTTTCCTATTTTGGATCCAGGTTTGCACTGATGCTGAACTGCTTGGACGAATCGCCAGGTATGAAGTCAACAAGCTTAGTTTCGGCAGCCGATTTGAACTTCAAGGCCGGATCGTGGTCCGTGGTTGGCTTCTTCAACGAAGTCATGTCCTCCGGGTCAACACTGTCTTTGTACTGCTTTAGCTCCTCCGTAGCACAAACCGATTCTGCATAAGTCGCATCTCCTTCCTCGCATTCCAAAGCGATTCGACGGCTGCCATGAACCGTTATAGTGCCCTTGTAACCCGGCATCTTAAGTTGCAGATACACGTAGCAAGGCCGTGCCATAAATTTTGCATAGGCTGGCCGTCCGAACAAAGCGTGGTACGGACTTTGGATTTTAACCACTTCGAACGTCAGCGTCTCTGATCTGGAATCGTGACTATCGCCAAAGACCACTTCAAGGGCTATCTTACCAACCGGATATGCAGACTTGCCAGGCACCACCCCGTGGAACACGGTATTGGTCGGTTTGAGATCCTTATCCACTAGTCCCATGCGACGGAAGGTCTCATAATACAAGATGTTAATGCTGCTCCCTCCGTCCATGAGCACCTTGGTGATCTTATAACCTCCCACCTGAGGCGCCACCACCAATGCTAACTGACCCGGATTATAAACCCTGGGAGGGTGACCTTCTCGGCTCCATATGATAGGCTGTTCCGACCAGCGCAGATAGTGAGGTGTGGCCGGTTCGATAGCACTGACTGCCCGCCTCTGAAGCTTTCTATCCCGTTTATCCAAGCTTGTAGTGAAGACATGATACTGTCCACCACTCAACTGTTTTGGGTTGCTCTGATAACCTGATTGCTGCTGTCCGTAACCACTTTGATTATTTTGATTATTTCGGCTGTCCTGTCCGCCCGGATTACCCTGGACCCCTGGACCGGGATTCCCGCCACCGTATCCCGATCCGGAACCTGAACCGCCGCCGGGGCTGTGATCATATTGGAAAGTGTTTGAGCTTTTGAATTCCTTCATGATATAACAATCCTTCCAAAGATGGGTTGCTAGTTCCTCTTTTGTTCCGTGCTTCGGACAGGGCTGGTTTAAGAAAAAGTTCAAACACTCCGGATTAGGACCGGGATTTGCGCGGAAACTTGGTTGTTTCCCCTTACGCCGCTGGCCTTTATTCTGTGCACTTGTGTTGGCCACAAAGTCCATGCTCCCGTCCGGTTTACGCTTACCTCCGGCTCCATTACCTGTCGGTCGATATTGCTGGCCTTTGGTGTTGCTATTCTTCTTTCCCTTCCCTGCTTTGTCATCACCAGAGTCAGGATCCTTGGTACTGTCAGAATCCGCATACTTCACTAAAGCGGTCATGAGCGTTCCTATGTCCGTACAATCACGCTTCATCCGGCCCAGCTTTAGCTTCAAAGGGCCAAACCGACAGTTGCTTTCCAACAGCACCACGGCGGTGTCTGCATTGATGCGATCTGATGAGTGCAAAACTTCTGACACCCGCCGCACCCAATGGGTAGTTGATTCCCCTTCTTGCTGAACGCAGGCTGCTAGGTCAACAATCGACATTGGCTGTTTGCACGTGTCCTTGAAATTCTTGACAAACCGGGCGCGCAATTGGGCCCACGAACTAATTGAATTAGGCGGTAAGCTCTTTAGCCAAGTCCGGGCCGTTCCTTCTAACATCATAGTAAAATACTTGGCACACGCCGTGTCATCCACATCCAGCATCTCCATAGCCATTTCATAGCTCTCCACCCATGTCTCCGGAGGCTGATCTGCCGTGTAGTTTGGTACCTTGCGGGGGCCTTTGAAGTCTTTGGGCAGGCGTACGTTGCGCAAAGCGGGAACAAGGCACGGTACTCCCAAAGAACTGGAGACCACCCCCGGTTCAACCGTAGCCGCTGGGAAGATAGGTGTAAGCTGACGAGCCTGATGCTGCGCTGCTAATCCGGCGTCCCGCGCACGGGTGCGATCCACATTCTCCTGAGCATTGTCGACGCCCGTCGGGTTGTTGCCGCGGAGCGCTTCACGTCTGGCATTGCTTGACACAGCCGGCTCCTCCATGCGCCTACTATGGCTCCTGCTGGGGCGAGGGGTGGAGTGAATCCGATCACGGCTTTGTGAATATGCTTCTTGTTGGGCCAACGCGGTCCTAAGGAGCTCCTTGACCCGGCGTGTCTCTACGTCCTGCGGTGAATCGCCTTCGATCGGAATGGCTTCCAGCCGAGCTGCCGCCGCGACGAGGTTATCCATCGGGTTGGAATAATGACCTGACGGCGTTGGCACGGCCTGTGGTGTACCAGTGTTGTGACGAGGCAGGTTTATTATCCGGTGCTGAAACGGGGCGCCAACTGTCGCCTCCGCACGGTTTACCCCCGGGGTGTTGAAGAGATTTCGGGCGTCGAGGGCTGCGGGCAATCGAGATCGGGATTTCCTCTTCAGGACTTCCTGAGACGCATTCTGGTCCATCATGAGCCTGTAAGCCTGTGCATCCAAAGCGGCGCGCTCCGCCGTCATCCTGACCTCTTCTGCTGCCAACTCCGCTTTAGCTTGAGTGATCTGCTCTCTCACTTTGGCAATCTCAGCATTGTGAACCTCCTGATCCACCGGGTTGGCTTCCGCCATGAGCGCTGCCAGTGCGTCAAACAGGTCTGACAAAACTTGGGCTGGTGAACCTGTAGGGCCTCCTGCCCGCGCAGCCGTTGCCGCTGCCGATCCGGAGATCGCTGCTGCTGCAGTTGATGATCGTGGCACTGCCTGTGTTCCAGCCATGAAGATCCCAACCCGATAGGGCAGATCAGAGGGGTCCGGAATACTGTTGCCATCGGAGCCGCCCCCAATCCGATCATCTTGCAGCTGGTAAAGAGATTCGGTTTCCCCGGTCGACGTTTCATCGCCGGAGTAGATGGCGGTTTCGTCACCAGATTCGGATCCTTCCTCGTAGCTTCCTCCGTGGATGACTCCCACGAAGGCGTGCTTCCTGGTCGGTTTAGCCAGGGTCGATCTCGTGCACTGAGCTGTCTCGACGAGGTCGGCGCAGACGCCTAACTCAGGGCCTGGTTCTCCGATCTTGCCGATGAAAACATGGATGCCGCCAAACGGGACCCGGTACCCGTACTCGATCGAGCCGGCGTCGGGGCCCCAGCCTGTGCTGTCTGAAGACTTTGAAAGTGAAGAAATTGGTGTAACCCTGAAGACTTGGTATTCATTCGAGGAACATGAAGCGTGAAGACTTTTGTTTTCGTAGTTTCATTTTCTCTTTCTTGAGTCATAGGAAACACCGTACTGTTAAAGGGGGTCGAGGAAATACTAAGGAGAAAATTTCCATGTGATGCTCAACTCAAATCCTACACCTACCAATCCCTTCGAGTGAAGCCATTGGAAATCTCATACAGTTCAGTCAATTTCTTCAGTGACAGAGACGCAGTTCTTCTGGTCACTGAGGACTTTGCTCTGACTGAGGAGTTAGGAATTCGCCAGTGCCAATTGCCTACACAGTGAGGAACATGATAGCCCTGAGGAATTTGTACCTCAAATTTCCGACCGTTGCTGTGCTACGCGCCAGCTGTCCCAAAATATCTTATCCACCTAACGGTCATATCATTGAAGGGCATTTATGTCTTATCATGTCGGGCTGCTCCCTAGGCTATAAATAGCCGCCCCCTACAACCACTAGCTGGTTGGCTGCTCCGAGAGAACTTGACACTTGTCATTTGAGAGCATCCCATCCTCCGAGGACTTTGAGCTAAAATCATCAAGTGAGGAAAATCCAAACCCAAACCCGAACACCTACAAACCCAAAGTGATTGAGCATCATTGAAGAGATTGATCCTGCGTGGATCCGACGCTTGTTACCTTTGAAGACTGTGCTTCTTCCAGACGGTTAGGCGTCATGGTCTAGAGCATCCAAGAGGAATTGTGGATCGCCGAGTGACCGAGTTTGTCAAGGTTCGGAAGTCACCTGAAGACTTACCACGAGTGATTGGGCGAGGACTGTGTGTCCTTAGCTCAAGGAGAATACGGTGAGGACTGGGTGTCCTCAGGTTTAAATACCTAGCCGCTCCAACCAGATGTACAACTGAGACAGCAGTTGGAACTGGTCTACCAAATCATTGTCTTCACCAAGCTTACTGGTTCTATTTCCTGAACACTTTCATTTCCTCATTACTGTGTTGTGTGTTAGTTCATATATGTGTTTGAAGACTTTGACTGAAGACTTCCTCAATTTCCTCAGTTCAATTTCTTCAGTCTGTTTGTCTTCATCTTGTGCTATCATGTGTTTACGCTTTCTGTACTCTGAGTTAGTCTTCATTTCATCATGATCACCATGCTTGCATTCTGCCATGTTTACTTCTGAGTACTTATTCCGCTGCTAGTAGTTCTTTGCTAAGGAATTTCATCACTAGCAAATTCCTCAGTGAAGAATTTCATAAAAATCGCCTATTCACCCCCCCCCCTAGTCGATATAACGCACTTTCAATTGGTATCAGAGCAAGGTACTCCCTTGTTCTATGTGATTTTGGTTTAATCGCCTGGAGTTTTAGTTATGTCGACCGTAGGTATGATCAAGGTCTCTGCTGGGTGTCCTACCTTTGATGGGACGGACTACCCCTACTGGAAGAACAAGATGCGCATGCATCTTGAGGCGATTGATAACAATCTCTGGTACGTTGTGGAAAATGGTGTTCCCTCCGTCTCACCCTCACTAAACGCTACCGATGTGAAGATATTCAAGCAACTCGATTCCCAAGCGAAGAATATCATATGTGGCCATCTGAGTAAAGGACAGTATGGTAGAGTGAGTGCTTTGGAAACTGCTAAGCTTATCTGGGATAGGCTGTCCAAGGTTAATGAAGGAGTTTCAACTCAGCGTGACTCTCGAGTTGATGTTCTTTGCAATCTCTTCAACCGCTTCAAAAGACTCGACAATGAAAATGTTCAGCAAACCTTTGATCGCCTCACTGACATCTCAAATGAGCTTCAAGCACTTGGTGCCGCTGACATCACCGACCATGAGGTGGTGAAGAAATTGCTGAGATCGCTTGATTCCTCATTTGACACTCTGGCACTAATGATACAAGAGCGTGCTGATTACAAGTCACTTGACCCCGCTGATATCCTCGAGAGGCTTAACACTCATGAGTTCCAGCTTGCTGAAAAGAGAGATCTCTATGGTTAGAGCTATGGCAGATCACGTGCACTGAAGGCCAAGGCAGTATCAGAATCTGAAGATGAAGATTCTGGTAGCAGCCTTGGTGATCCTGAAGAACTGAGTCATGATCTAGCACTGCTTGTGAAGAAATTCCATAAGTTCTCAAGACGTGGTCATTTTGGAAAACCCTCAAGGAGCAATGATTCCTCATCCAGTGACTACAAGAAGAGGCTTTGTCACAAGTGCAAGAAACCAGGACATTACATTCAAGATTGTCCTCAGTGGGAAAAGGAATCAAAGAAGAAGAAATACAAGGATTACAGTTCTGATGATGCGAAGAAAAAGAAGAAGTCTTCAAAATCTTCATCATCGAAATCCTCAAAGTCTTCATCTCACAAGAAGAGCAGCTCCAAGAAGGCTCGGGCATTCATTGGCAAGGAAATGGACTCTGAAGCTGAATCTGAGGAACAAGAGGAAGAGGAGGCTTCTGAGGACTCCGAATCTAGTGTGGCGAGCCTAGCCCTTGCTACTGCATTCGTCAGCAAGTCTATCTTCAACTCTGAAGAAAATGACCTCCCCAACAAGGCTGATGAAGGCAACGATGACTACGCTCCCACCTATGGCTTCATGGCAAAGGGTGCCAAGGTACCTAGATATACCTCCTCTGAGTCTAGTGAAGATGAATCTGATGACAATCTTAAGCCTAGCTACTCTAAACTTGCTAAGATTGTTGTGAAACAACAAAAGGCTTTTGAAAAGGTTCGAAACATGCTAGACAAAAGTGATGATATGTTGGGTGAAGAAATGGATCGCACTAAAGCCTTGACTGAAAATCTTCAGAGACTTCAGACCAGGTTTGATAACCTTCAAGGTCATCATAACACTCTGTTATCTGATCATGAGAAGCTTTCTTATGAATTTCTTCAAAGAAAGCAAGATCTTGAGGAGATAAGAGCGAGTTATGAAGATCTTCAGAAGGAGCGCGATTCATTGCTTGCTCAACAAGTCAGCGCTGCTCAGGAAGAATTTATTCCTCCATGTTTAAAATGCATTGAACGAGAATCTGCTAATTCCTCACCTGAATGCTCAAATGCTTCTAATGTTACAAATTCCTCACTTGCCTCTGCTATCACTAATTCCTCATCTGAGGACATTGCTAGTATCACTGACGATGCAGGGCTGAAGGAATTGTACATGACAGGCATGTACAAAAGCCTCAAAGGGCATCAGACTCTTTGTGATGTGCTTAAAAAGCAGATCCTCAACAGAAACCCTAGGAAGGAGGGTATTGCCTTTGAGAGGAAACTCAATGCTGATGGTACATATTGGAAGCCTGAGCAGTACCCCAAAACCTCATGGGTTGCTGCAAAGGGATCTCCAGTTGATCCATCTAACCTATCTGGTTATACGTGTGAATCTTCTCATTCTTCTGATGAGTCATTTGACTCCAACTATAAACTATTCAAAAATCAGAATTGTGAAGTATTTGCTAGATATGTTGGCACTAACTGCAGGAATGGCTCCCCTATGAAGAAAATCTGGGTTCCCAAAAAGTATCTCGAAAATCAGGAATGGCAACACTATCGACATGAGGTAAGTAGGGTGAATCTCGGGTTCAAGAACCCAGGAATAGAATACCTACATACTAAATGGCATCACAGGATGCTTTCGAGAATGGTGGCCAGAATTATCACACGGGAACACAAAACATGGTAGATTACTAGGTGATCTTCTAAGACACCTAGGGTCATAATAATAACTCCAACATATATGTCGAGGCAGCAGAATACCTCAACTCAGCAATTAGTGTGATTAATCTGGCCCAAAAGGACATCGGGAACATGGAGGAAAGATTTGCAAGTGCATCGGATTATTTAGAAACCTGGGATGACTCGGACAGCATAACGGCTGTAATGCTCAAAAAGATCTGAAACATCATGCAAGATGGTGGCATAACCACTCAACATCACAATATCAAGGTTCTGAGGCCAGCTATGAACATACGGAAGTAGTAGAAGCTGAACTCAGACTTGAAACTATCAATTCTATAGTCTACGGATTAGTAACACGTCATCCTGATAGATAGATGAGAAGGCCTAGTTCTTAATCCCCGTAGAAAAGAAGAGGTTGACTCAGATCAGAAGGCCATGAGGTATAAGGAGTAAAAAGAGCCTTACGTTCCCTTCCACAATCAATTCCCTTACATAACTAAAGCATTTCTAGACACAACTTCGACCGGTTTGGCTTGGTAATCCTACAGGCAGTCAGGCTCTGATACCAACGCTGTCAGGACCCCGATCCTAAGCCACATCGATCTAGCATGTAACACATCATATCACTTTGCGGCCTCACACACGGTATTCCCACGGGTGCCACCTTACCTGGCCCGGGACCGTTTGCGCCTTTTGGCTCACGTATATGATAGTGTCGCTAGCATCCATATGACAGAGAACCCGGGCCGACATGGCTAGTCATGAACCCAAAGCGGCACTAACCCATGGGGACAGGCATACATGAATCAACTTCGAGCATGTCGGTCAGCAGCATGTGAATCCGGGCTGTAGCACTGGGCTAACAGGACTCCGGTGACCCGGGCTGTAGCAGGCTAGGCAGGACTCCGGATGTCACCGCGTGACATTTCCCCGAAGGGACAGACACAGGAACGAAGTGAAACACATGCCGGCCAGTCAAGTGTCCAGAGCAGTAGTGCTGGGCTAGCAGGACTCCGGTGAACCGGGCTGTAGCGGACTACTATCGCTCAGGAAGCACTAGACTACATTTCCCCATATGAGAGGCTGCCAAGGATAAACAACTAGATTGTCGGATCCCACTCATACCAAGCATTTCAATCATACACACAATATGCCCGATATGAGTACATACAACATGGCATCACAACATAACTCTACGACTCAAAGTATTTATTCATTAGGCTCCGAGGAGCGAGATATTACAAACATGGGTCCCATGACCCAACATTCAGAGCATACAAGTCAAAGCACATGCGGAAGCTTAACATGTCTGGGTATAGACATCTACAAATGAAAAAGGCTAAGAAGCCTGACTATCTACCAGATCCTGCTGAGGCACAAGATCGTAGCTGAGGTAACAAGCTAAACGTCGAAGTCCAAGCGGTACTACCAGCGAGACTGAAGTCTCTCTACAAAAACATAAAATAGGCAAACGTGAGTACAAATGTACCCAGCAAGACTTACATCAGAATTAGCTACATATGCATCGGTATCAATAACGGGGGTGGTGGAGTTTGACTGCAGCAAGCCAGCTTTGACTCGGTGGCTATCCTGAACTACGACTGCAAGTAACTCTTTTGAGGTGCCACACACGAGTCCACATATTCACCATATCAATACACCACTATGGATCCGCTCCCGTCTCCCCACGAGAAGGCCATCCATAGTACTCACGCTTATCTTGCGAGTTTTAGAGTATCCACTTTCACTTGTTTATGAACTGTTATAGGCAACCCAAAAGTCCATTACCGCGGACACGGCTATTCGAATAGATCATATTAACCCTGCAGGGGTGTACTTCTTCACACACGCTCTCGCCACTTACCACCATGTACACATCGTGTATCTCGGCAACCTTCAAGCGGAAGCCTGGCGAGGGAGTCGGCCACGACCTGACTAACCACACAAGTCTCTAGTCCAGGTTTATCGCCTATTCGGGTTCCATCCGCGAGGAGATCTGGCCGGAGTTTCGCTCACAGCCCCAAACGATGTGTGCAGGGTTTTCGAGACACCAAATGGGCACCCGGTACACCGTGCCACGTGCCTACCGCAACACAGCCCACCCCTCGGTCAGCGCTGCGCACGGCCCCCAGCATACTACAAACACCAGAAACTACTTGCAACTCCTGGACAGAGGACAAGGGCAGTTAATAAGTCGAGAGGGTCCATTGGTTTCAGGCCCAATGCATGGTAGTAACTGTTTCATGGATCACGAACACAGAACTCAGTTCCTGAGGACGGCTTCAATGAGACAACCCACCATGTACTCCTACATGGCCTCTCACCGCTACCTTTACCAAATCGTGTTCACACACTTAGCTCACAGACAGTAGGACATGTTTACACACCTCCAATTCATCCCCGATGAATCAGACCTGACTCAACTCTAAGCAGTAGCAGGCATGACAAACAAGCATGAATGAGTAGGCACATCAGGGCTCAAACAACTCCTACTCATGCTAGTGGGTTTCATCTATTTACTGTGGCAATGACAGGTCATGCAAAGGATAAAGGGGTTCAGCTACCGCAGCAAGTAACAGATGAATCGTTGTTGTCCTAATGCAGTAAAGAGAGCAGGAGCGAGAGAATGGGTTGTATCGGAATGAACAAGGGGGTTTTGCTTGCCTGGCACTTCTGAAGATATTATATCTCTTCATCGGTGTCATCGATCACATCGCCGAAACCACGTCTACTGAGAGGGGACAAACACCGGCAAACAAGAGGGAACACAATCAATGCAATGCAACAATATGATGCATGCTATGACATGGCAATATGAATGTGTTTTGGGCTAATGCAAGCTAGAACAGATTGGAATGAGTCCATTTGAACCAAAGATTCAAATGTAAACCCATTTCATGAAGTCATAATAGTGCATTATCTTGTTTCACCTAAAGAGCAAGGTTAAAGTGTTCTAACATGCATGAAACCAGTACAGATGGATAGATTGAATTTTTCTAATAATTTTTCATATATAAATTATTTCATTCTGAGCTATGGTTGAATTTCTATGATTTTTAGAAGTATTAGCTATTTTCTGGGATTTCCTGTATAAGAATAAATCCAGAAAAAGAGTTACTGCGTCAGCATGATGTCAGGGTGACATCAGCAGGTCAAAGGCGCCAGCCCAGGTTAAACCTGACCAGTGGGGTCCACTGGTCAGTGACACAGTGCTGGTTAGTGTCGTTGACAGGTGGGGCCAGGTCAACGGCCACGTCAGCAGAGTCAATGCTGACGGGTGGGTCCCACTACTTATGAACTAATCTAAACAGAAAATAAAACTAACCTAAACAGGTACAAGGGCCCACATGGCAGTGGCTTTAGGGTGTTAGTTAGTGCGTCATTGGCGCTAATGATGGTGCCACGTCGGATGAACGGCGATTAGCCGCCGGCGACCTCAAATCGCGGCGGCGGCCGCGTCGGGATTGCGCTACAGGCCACAGTTTTGGGCGTGGTTGGGTTCTATGGAGAGCTGGGGCTAAGTCGCGTCTGTGGGTGGTGGGGTTGGGCCGGATGGTCGCCGGAATCGACGCCGGCGACGAGGTTTGCGGCGGCCGTGGTTCGGGTTAGTTTGGGCTCGGCGTTAGGGTGCTCGGGAGGAGGAGCTGGTGGGAGCTGTGTGCTCCTGGGAAGGCACCGAACGCGTTGACGTGATCAGGCGCGAGCTATGGTGGCTAAAACGACGGCGGCACCATGGACGGCGGCAATGAGCTCTCGGCTCCGGCGGAATCGAGCTAGCGGAGAGAAACGGAGAGGGGGCGAGCATAGGGAAGGTGCAGGAGCTCACAAGGGGTCGGGAGAGAAACTCAGCGGGCTCGGGGAAGCTTCTGTGACGGCGAATTGATGGCGGCGATCTCGGTCGGCCGTGGTTGGTGATGATGTTGAGGGCATCACTTCGGGGCTCTCCTGGTGGCGTGAGTCGGTGAGGAGGTTGGCGACGAGGTGCAGGAGCTCGGGAACAGCTCGGGGCATCGTCGGGACGGCGGTGGTCGCGGCAAATTGCGTCGGCGACGACGAGCTCCGCTCGGGTGTGCTTGGGAGAGAAAGCAGAGGGCGAGGGAGAGAGCAGAGAGTGAGGGAGAGGAGCGAGGGGGCTGCGGGGCGTCTCCAGATGCGTCGGGGCGCCTCGGTGGCAAGCAGGAGCTGGAGCTCAGGCGCACGCGCTGTCGACATGCCTCTGCCTAGTGGCAAAGGTTGAAGACAGCCGCTTCAGGCCAGTGGGCTGGGCCGCCAGCTGGAGTTGGGCCAGGTGGGCTGCCAGGTGAGCGCCAGGTAAGCCTCTCTCTCTCTCTCTTTTATTTCTGTTTTTGTTTTTCTATTTTTCTGCAACTATTGGGCTTTATTAAAAATACTAAAACGTTTTGAGAAAACCTGAAAATAATTGTGGGCTCTGTTGGGATTATTCCTAACAGCCCTCACTTAAATCCAGAATTATTTGGGCATTTAAAATATTTATTAGCATTTATATGCCCAAATGCAAATACTATATGATTTAATTCAGAGCCCAAATATGACATGGAAAATGTGCATCACCTCTGGTTACTGTTTCCAGGATTTTCCAAAAATGATGAACATTTTTGAGAGCCATTTGGATTTACTGAAAATATTTTAGTTGAACCTAGTGAATTCCTTTAATGCTAGGGTTTAGGCAATCCCCATTTCAAGTTTCTTTCAAAGTTTAAACATGATGCACACACGAAGTTACCCTAGTGCAATGCCAGAAGCTAGGGATGTGACACTTCATATGGATCCAAGTCCTCATACGGACCAAATTCCTCGAGGGGATCGAATTCCTCACATGGATCAAAGTCCTCATATGAACATCATCGTGCTACCAACTCTGTTTCGCAGGGAAGAGCCAATGACTATGAATATGAGCATTATTCTTCCAATCATTATGTTCATAAGTCCTCGAAGAATTTCTCTGCTTATTCATATGCTTACCCTAACCCCTCTTATGTGAAACGTAATGGTTTGGCCGCTATGCCACCATTCTCGTATGGAGCTCGCGGAGTGATGAACTCTTTGCAACCCCTTCAGATGTGGGTGGTGAAGAAAAAGAACTAATCTCTTCTGCAGGGTCAGGTCTCCAAACGTGCTCAAACGTCTGAAGAATTTGCTGGGGACCTAACAAATTGCCTGAAAGGACACAGGCTAACCATGATGAAATGAACTTTCATTTCTCACGTCCTCCCTCTGTTTTATCTGTCTTACTACTTGATGAAATCAATCTGATGAATTGTGATATCATATTCTTCACTGCTGAAGTATATGAGGTTCGTAAGTTGCACTAATTCATCTGCAGGATGATCAACCCAAAGCCACTGAGTGGGTACTTGATAGTGGATGTACAAATCACATGACTGGTGACAGGAATCTATTGATGGATGCTCCCTTATCGTCATCACATCTGAAGCATATCATCTTCGCTGACAAGAGCAAAAGTCAGGTATTGGGTCTAGGTAAGGTTGCTATCACAAAGGATCGACACATGGACAAAGTCATGCTTGTTGAGTCCTTAGGATACAACCTTATGTCTGTCTCAATGCTTTGTGATCTTGATATGATTGTTGTCTTTGGCAAGTATCGTTGTGTTGTGATTATGGAAGCTGATAAATCCAAAGTCTTCGAAAGCTTTAGGAGAGGAGACTTGTATATTGTTGATTTCTCTGCAGATTCACAACCAGTCGTGAGCCTACTTGCAAAAGCTTCAGAAGGATGGCTATGGCATCGACGACTTGGTCATGCAGGCATGAGGAATTTGCACACGCTTGCGAAGAAGAATCATGTCATTAGCATTGAGAATGTCAAATTCCTCAAGGATCACTTATGCGGTGCTTGTGAAGCTGGAAAGATGACCAAGGCCAAGCATCCAGCAAAGACCATCATGACCACCACTCCTCCATTCGAATTGCTTCACATGGATCTCTTCGGTCCTAATCACTATTCCTCTGTTTCAAATGAAGCATCTCAATATGGCTTTGTTATTGTTGATGATTACTCTCGTTACACATGGGTACACCTTGTCTCTTACAAAACTGAAGTGCAGGAAGTCTTCAAACGATTTTCCTCGAGGGATTCAACCAACTTTGGTGTGAAGATCAAGCACAGCAGAAGTGACAATGGCACTGAGTTCAAGAATTCGGGTCTCGATGACTATCTTGATGAACTTGGTATTACTCATGAGTTATCTGCTCCTTATACTCCTCAACAGAATGGCATCGTGGAGCGCAAGAACAGGACTCTTGCTGAGATGGCTCGCACTATGCTCGATGAGTACAAAACCCCTCGTCGTTTCTGGGTTGATGCAATTGATACTGCATGCCATATCATCAACAGAGTATATCTTCACAAATTCTTCAAGAAGACTGCCTATGAACTCCTCACTGACAAGAAACCCAATGTGAGTTATTTCAAAGTCTTCAGTGCTAAATGATGGATTAGAGATCCTCATCACAACTCTAAATTTGCACCGAAAGCACATGAAGGTTTTATGCTTGGTTACGGAAAGGACTCGCACACCTACAGAGTCTTCAACAATGTTCTTCACAAGATTGTTGAAACTGTAGATGTGCAGTTCGATGAAACTAATGGCTCGCAAAGAGAGCACCTACCTTCTGTGTTAGATGAACCAGCACCTGAGGATTCTATCAAGCACAAGGCCACTGAAGATGTCATTCCTACTAAAGAATCTGCTGAAGAATTCATTCCAGAACATGAAGAACGTCGAGCTGATGCACCTGAAGAAAATGCTGAGGAAATTGATGCTGAAGAAAATGCTGATCAAATTCCTCAACGACAACCAGCTCATCCTCGCGTTGCAAAAGAAGTGCAAGTGGAGAAGATCATCGATGACATTAGAGCACCAGGTCCTCTCACACGCTCAAAAGCTTCACATCTATCTAACTTTTGTGGGCATTTTGCTTTTGCCTCTATCACAGAGCCCACTAAGGTAGATGAAGCATTTCTGGAGCCTGAGTGGATTCAGGCCATGCAAGAAGAATTACATCAGTTCAAGCTCAACAATGTCTGGGAACTAGTCAATCGTCCCAATCCTCGCAAGCATAACATCATTGGCACAAAGTGGATCTACCACAACAAGCAAGATGAAAATGGTGTTGTGGTGAGGAATAAGGCACGACTAGTAGCTCAAGGCTACACACAGGTTGAAGGAATTGATTTCGATGAAACCTTTGCACCTGTTGCTAGATTTGAGGCTATTCGCATATTGCTTGCTTATGCTAACCATCATGATATCATCTTATATCAAATGGATGTGAAAAGTGCATTCCTCAATGGTAAGCTTGAGGAAGAAGTATATGTTTCTCAACCCCCGGGTTTTGAAGATCCAAAACATCCTGACAAAGTCTTCAGACTTAACAAGGCCCTCTATGTCCTCAAGCAGGCCCCACGGGCGTGGTATGATACATTGAAGGAATTCTTCATGAAGAAAGGCTTCACACCCGGTTCACTCGATCTCACTCTCTTTACTAAATCTTATGATGGTGAATTGTTTGTGTGCCAAATATATGTTGATGATATCATCTTTGGCTGTACTGACCAACGTTATAGTGATGAATTTGCCTATATGATGAGTGAAGAATATCAAATGTCTATGATGGGACAGTTGAAATTCTTCTTAGGTCTTCAAATTCATCAACAACGCAATGGCATATTCATATCTCAGGAGAAATACCTCAAGGATGTCCTGAAGAAATTCGGCATGCAAGATTGCAAAGGCATCAAAATTCCTATGCCCACAAATGGTCATCTATGCACTGATGAAAATGGTATTGACTTCGATCATAAGGTATACCGCTCCATGATTGGCTCTTTATTGTACTTATGTGCATCTAGGCCCGATATAATGCTTAGTGTTTGCACGTGTGCCCGATTTCAAGCTGCACCGAAGGAATCACACCATAAGGCTGTGAAGCATATTCTTCGATATCTAGCTCACACACCAACACTAGGATTATGGTATCCCAAGGGCTCGGATTTTGATCTTATTGGATATTCTGACTCTGACTATGTTGGTGATCATGTGGACCGCAAGTCAACATCTGGTACTTGTCATTTCCTCAGACGATCCTTGGTTTGTTGGTCCTCGAAGAAACAGAACTACGTATCACTGTCTACTGCTGAAGCTGAGTACATTGTTGTTGGTTCTTGCTGTGCTCAACTGCTTTGGATGAAGCAAACACTCAAGGACTATGGCGTCAACGTGAAGAATGTGCCTCTCCTCTGTGACAATGAGAGTGCTATCAAGATTGCTCACAACCCAGTTCAGCACTCGAAGACAAAGCACATTCAAATTCATCATCATTTTCTTCGTGATCATGTGTTGAAGGGCGACATTTCTATTGAGCACGTGAAGACTGAAGAACAGCTAGCCGATATCTTCACAAAGCCCTTGGATGAGAAGAAATTTAGCAAGTTGCGGTGTGAGCTAAATATCTTAGAGTCTTCGAATGTACTTTGAAAAGGCACTCATCCTAACACTTATGCAAAATTGATGACTTAGATGTGCAACACATGAAGAAACTTTTTTCTTCAATCAATGAAGAATAACACTCTAAGTGTGAAGAAATTAATGAAGAATTTGATTCTCAGAACCCTACGACAATTGTACGCGGTGTCTGAAATCATCATTCTTATACGGTGGGTCACGCCACCACAAAAGTTGAATTTGAGTTTTTCCTCAATGGTTGAAATTCCTCAGCTGTTCAAATTCTTCAACTTGCAAAATCTTCACGTGTTCCGTCGTTTATCTTCATTGACTATATATATATATATATATATATATATATATATATATATATATATATATATATATATATATATATATATATATCTGTGTGTGTGTGTGTGTGTGTGTGTGTGTGTGTGTGTGTGTGAGTTTATGTCCTCTACAGCATTCACTTATAGCTATTTCTTCAAGTTGTTTTTTCTGCTAAGTAAATGCGATCGGACCCTTCCCCTCTATGCTATACTCAATCCAATCTATTCACAAATTCTTCATGTGCGTTCTATTTGAAACTCGTTCAAATTCTTCACTGTGTCCTTGTCAGCTGAAGAAATTGTGAACGGAACGTTAAAACTAATCTTATCCAAAATTTTCCGTTTTGCCGCTCAAACCGTTCCGCATCCCACGATGCATTATTTTACTCACCCACGATCTTACACGATCTCCACTACACAGTATGTGGGTGACACATGTTGTGAGAAGGAGAACGGGCAGGGGCACGTTCGTCCCAAATCTTAGGGCGAGCAGTTTTTCACCGTGGCTATAAATACCCCCGTCCCCTTCCTCACTTCTTTTACTCCGCTCGATCTCTCTCTCCCGCTCGAGCTTCTCAAACCCTAGCGCTGCCGCTACTCCATCGTCGCCGGTGAGGAAGAGCTTCACTGCCTCGACCTCGTCGTCATCGTACTCGCGCCAACCGCGAAAATCTTCACCTCCGCCGCCGCCGTAGACGTCTTCCTCCGCCAAGTTAGGGCGTGGAAGATCTACATCGACGAACTTCACTGTTTCAACTCACAGTTTGTCGTGTTCTTCGATCAGGGTAATTAAAAGTCACTTTTACTGCCCTCTTTGATTCGAAACTTTTCTACAAATTCTTCAAAAGGTGTTTTACTTCCCAAATCCTCACACACAAAACACCTCACATGTCATCTGTTCTTGATTCATTTCCCTAAGCATCATTTTCTTCAAGATTCCTCAATTGTGTGGATCATCGATCTATACAACTCTGGAACCTAAGATATAGCGCGCTTAGTGAAATTCTTCAAGACGCATCTGGTCAAATTCCTCGAAGTTGTTCTTTTTTAAAAACCTTCTGAGATTGCATGTGACCTCTCCAAATTCCTCGCAACTACATTATGTTCACAAGTACACATGTCCGCTGTTGAATCATTAGGTTCTCATCAACTTAACTCGTTTGCAGCGTTCCTCGAAGAAAAACTGCATACTTCTTCAGAGAATTCCATTGTTCAAATTCCTCAGCTGAAGAACATGGCAGATGGTAAGAAACCTCAGAAAGGAGGAAAGAAACCTGAGGTCATGACTGCTTTTGAGAACCCTGAAGATATATATGCTGAGTACTGCACACCTGATGAAGCCAAGTTTGGCAAAGAGAATAAAAATCAGCGCAAGGTGCGCATTCAGAGGATTGAACGAAGATGGGCACGTGAATGGAGGGAGTACAGATATGTTACTCCAAAGTACATGAAGAAATTCGCTCTCAACCCTCCATGCCCAAGAAATCCACTGGCACCTGGCCAAGTTGCTGATCCCACTAGCCTCAAACGCGGTGAGGACTTTCCTGAAGAATGGGCCAGGCGTCAAGCCAAATTGGCAAGACAAACCAGAGAAGCAGTGAGGAAATTCAATGAAGATTCTGCTGCTGCTGCCACTGAGGCCTCTGTCAAGCCGAGAAAATCAATGGTTAAGAAGCCCGCTCGAAAGCCAAGTACTTCACCAACAATGCCCTCACGGCCAAGTTCCTCTGCTGCGCCCTCACGGCCAGAAACTTCAAAATCTTCAAGGCAAATTCCTCAAGCTGCCCCCGCTCCTTCAAAATCCTCAGCACCTCCACCAAAGTCCTCAGCTGTTCCGATAAAGTCCTCAGCACCTGTGCATCTGGCCTCGTGCCAAAGGACTGTAGGCATCTCTATTGCCTCTGGGGTCTTAGCAAGTTCCTCAGCAGCGCCTAATTCTTCATCTGGCCCAACTTTGCTGAAGACTAAAGCAACTGTTGGACGAGGTACTCGCCCAAGTCCAAAGAAGAAACAGGTCGCCTTCCAAGAGCCACCTGAAGATGATGAGGCTGATGATGATGAACTTGCAGAAATCATCAGAGACCGACAAGTCAGGGCCGCTAGAGCCAAAGGCACACCTGTGCCGCTGTTGTTGAATCCAAGGGCGATCCTCAATTACATTGATCTCTGGCATAAGGATCCCAACACACCTATGCATGACTTCAAGCTGACACCTGGTCAGAATCACATGCTGACTCATTTCATCCAAGAGGAGAAATGGAAATATGACAGGGCCAGAGAGATCAAGAAATCGCAGTACAGAAAAGACAAACTGCTGAAGAAAAATGTTGTCAAAATGACAACTGAAGAACTCATCAAGATGCATGCTGAAATCAAAGCTCTCAGCGACAACTTCAACTCATACTATGTTGATTGGCAAGGAGCCAAAGTCAGGTTTGTGAAACTGACTGAACAGTTCACAAATGTTGCAGCCCCATCACAACAAAAAGTTCCTCAAGCTGAAGCATCTGTTCAGCCAACTGAAGAACATGCCAGCACCGCTGATGACTTTCAGGCTGCTGAAGAAAATGCTAGTTCCAGGGCTGATGACTCCATTCCAGCCGCCGAAGAAATTGCCAGGGCATCCACTAGTGGTGCGCGTGAAGAAACTGAAGAAGTCAGGGCTACTGCATCAGTTACGCCTGAAGAAATTCAACCAGATTCCTCAGCTCCTCCTGCGCCTACTCCAACTCCTATCCTTCCATCTGCATCAGATGTGAAGAAGACCAAGGCTGCAGAGCGAGCTGCAGTGAAGAAAAGGAAAGCATCAAGTGCTTCAGAATCTTCAGCCCCAAAGAAGATGAAGCCCATGACCAGCTCGTTTGACAATCCAATTGATGTTGTTCCAATTTCAACCATGCCATCAAAGGACCTTGTTCCTTTTGGTGAAGAATATGAGATCCCCAGCGGATCTGATGAAGAAACTCAATCTGCTGCTTCGTCAGAGCAGATTGATGAAGAAATTGAAGTGGATGCAATCCCTTCAACCCCAATGGTCTCGTCACCAATGCCTCAGTTTGATGCTGAAGAGGCTGGTGTTGAAGAAATTGATGATGAAGATGTGGACATTGGAAGCACAACTCCATTGATGAATGACGACTTTTGGGAAAGTCAGCATCCCAATTCCCCACTCTTCACCCCACTGCAGCAAATCCCTCACTCTCCTGCACCTACCGTTCAATTGGGCTCTGAAGAAACTCATCCCACTACATCTGTGCATGAAGAAATTCCAGCCACTAGTGCTGAAGAAACTGTTGCTGCTGCTGAAAATGTGACTGCACCTGAGGAGGAACCAGAAATTCCTCAGCCTGAAGAACCTGAGATCGTGATTCCTGAGGTAGTGATGCAACTCACTGACACTCCTCTGCCAAAACCAAAGGATCCGTTCTCAAGGAAGCAAAAGTTCAAGGCTGAAGACTTCTTTGGCGAGCACGTGTTCTTCACAGATTACAACCCTTATGACTCTGCTCGCATAAGGAAGAGGCGTTTCTGGACTGCAAGTCAAGCCAACTTCTATTCCTCAGTGCTATTCAACAAAGACAAAGTCTTCGACCATGCACATATTCCTCACGTGGATATGGAGTCCATGATGTGCTTCACGCCAGTCCTCAGTGTTCTTTATGATGCTGGACTGCTCAATTTCTGCACTGACATCTGTGATTGGAATGAAGAACTCATTCTTCAGTTCTATGCAATGCTGCACATCACCGGCAACTCTGAAGATGTGAATTCATGGGTTCTGGACTGGATGACTTAGAACACACATTACAAGGCCCCAGCATCTGAATTGCTTCGTGCCCTTCCTCTAAGTCCTCCTCTTGAAGATGCACGTTGTGTTTACAACGAACCTGAGCTTTCAAATCACTACATGCAAGTGCTGATGAAGCCTTTGAAGCCAGGGCAGGCCCCACGAACCAAATTCCTCGTCAAGGAATTGTTGTATGTGCCTCGGACCGTCTATCGCATTCTGTCGAAGACAATGGGTCCTATCAAAGGCCACGACTCAAATGATGAAGAAGTCGTTGGTATCATGAAGAACATGCTTTTCAACATCTGTCATGGCGTTCCCGTCAACTTCCATGATTTCTTCATGAGGACTCTGGCAAATATTGCTATGACACCATTTGAGCTGAAGCCTTATGCGCCATGGATTATGAGATTCATTAGGACAAGGTCTTCACTCAATTACAAAGCTGAAACTCTCAACCACTGCAGCTACTTGCCCCCTATTGAAGTCCTCAAACGGACATTTTCCTCAGCTGAAGAAAAAGGCAAGGCTACTGCTGTGATCGATGAAGGCATTCGTCCATTGGATGGCCAATTTTGCAAGGCTGCATCCTACTCCACCAATGATGACTCTGCCACACATGACTCTGCCGCCAACAATGCCAAGCCAAATCCTCAAGCCACAGCACCCAGGGTGATGACTGATCGTGAGTTACTCCTCAGTCTTCATCAAAAGGTTGATCACAATCACAAATGGGTCAAGCGTCAGTTTGGTTCAATTCTTCACAACATGACTTCAACACACAATGCAGTGAAGAAAAACCACTACTACCTTCATGAAACCCTCAACCGCACCTGGGCTGTTCTGTCTCAAGTTTACAGCGCTGATGATTTGAAGCAAATGGGTCTCAAAGAAGAGTTTGACTGGTCTGCACCTCCTCCGAAGAAATACAAGAAGGTCAAGGTTCCTTCTTTGGTGGCCAGCTCATATTCTTCATCACGTGAGGCTGATGAAAATGAAGACTTGGACGACACTGCGGCAGGCCCTACTTCAACAACCGACCCCAACAACGCTGGCGCTCCTTCATCTTCATGAATATCTTCAGGGGCGTTAGTTCTCAGTTTCGATCCTTTTGGTCATTTGATGACAAAGGGGGAGAAATCTGAGTTAGTCTTCAAGCGGGTCTATTATAAGGGCGTTTTTTTTGCTAAGTTACAACTCTCGTTCTTCTGAAACTTTGTTGGATCGAGTTGTAATCTTAAACCCGATGGTGCTCTGATACTTTTGTTGCACAATGCTCTGATACTTTTGACGCACTATTCTGCATGCTTATTCAGGCACCATATTTCATCATGCATTTCAAATTCTTCATATTATATATCAAATGCGTGTATGAATTACAAGATATAGGGGGAGATCTCCATGATTCAACTCTTCAAGTGTGCATTGCTTCAAAAGCAAATTCCTCATTTTGCACATCTTCAGGGGGAGTTCTTCTATATCTTGCAATCAAATTCCTCAATATCAGTATTTACACTTCATATATTTATCCTCGTTGAAAACTTAACCTATATTGTCATCAATCACCAAAAAGGGGGAGATTGTAAGTGCATCTAGTGCCCCTTAGTGATTTTGGTGTATTGAAGACTTGTAGGTTAAGGATCTAATGTGTTTATGAGTGTACACAGGTCTATAAGTCTATGAGGAGTTTGATATTTACAGGGAAAGTCGACCCCTAAAAATGAAGTTCTTTGACTGAAGACTTTGATATTCTGAAGAATTTCTGAAGGCTTTGAAAGTAAAGAAATTGGTGTAACCCTGAAGACTTGGTATTCATTCGAGGAACATGAAGCGTGAAGACTTTTGTTTTCTTAGTTTCATTTTATCTTTCTTGAGTCATAGGAAACACCGTATTGTTAAAGGGGGTCGAGGAAATACTAAGGAGAAAATTTCCATGTGATGCTCAACTCAAATCCTACACCTACCAATCCCTTCGAGTGAAGCCATTGGAAATCTCATACAGTTCAGTCAATTTCTTCAGTGACAGAGACGCAGTTCTTCTGGTCACTGAGGACTTTGCTCTGACTAACGAGTTAGGAATTCGCTAGTGCCAATTGCCTACACAGTGAGGAACATGATAGCCCTGAGGAATTTGTACCTCAAATTTCCGACCGTTGTTGTGCTACGCGCCAGCTGTCCCAAAATATCTTATCCACCTAACGGTCATATCATTGAAGGGCATTTATGTCTTATCATGTCGGGCTGCTCCCTAGGCTATAAATAGCCGCCCCCTACAACCACTAGCTGGTTGGCTGCTCCGAGAGAACTTGACACTTGTCATTTGAGAGCATCCCATCCTCCGAGGACTTTGAGCGAAAATCATCAAGTGAGGAAAATCCAAACCCAAACCCAAACACCTACAAACCCAAAGTGATTGAGCATCACTGAAGAGATTGATCCTGCATGGATCCGACGCTTGTTACCTTTGAAGACTGTGCTTCTTCCAGACGGTTAGGCATCATGGTCTAGAGCATCCAAGAGGAATTGTGGATCGCCGAGTGACCGAGTTTGTCAAGGTTCGGAAGTCACCTGAAGACTTACCACGATTGATTGCGCGAGGACTGTGTCTCCTTAGCTCAAGGAGAATACGGTGAGGACTGTGTGTCCGGGACTGGGTGTCCTCAAGTTTAAATACCTAGCCGCTCCAACCAGGTGTACAACTGAGACAGCAGTTGGAACTGGTCTACCAAATCATTGTCTTCACCAAGCTTACTGGTTCTATTTCCTCAACACTTTCATTTCCTCATTAATGTGTTGTGTGTTAGTTCATATCTGTGTTTGAAGACTTTGACTGAAGACTTTCTCAATTTCCTCAGTTCAATTTCTTCAGTCTGTTTGTCTTCATCTTGTGCTATCCTGTGTTTACGCTTTCTGTACTCTGAGTTAGTCTTCATTTCATCATGATGACCATGCTTGCATTCTGCCATGTTTACTTCTGAGTACTTATTCCGCTGCTAGTAATTCTTCGCTAAGGAATTTCATCACTAGCAAATTCCTCAGTGAAGAATTTCATAAAAATCGCCTATTCACCCCCCTCTAGTCGATATAACGCACTTTCATTTCCTAACCATAGACATGTGTTGTCATTTGATAACAGGATCACATCATTAGGAGAATGATGTGATGGACAAGACCCATCTGTTAGCTTTGGTCGTTCAGTTTTGTTGATATTGCTTTCTTCGTGTCAAATACAAATTCCTTCGACTACGAGATTATGCAACTCCCGGATGCCGGGAGGAATTCCTTATGTGCTATCAAACGTCACAATGTAACTCGGTGATTATAAAGATGCTCTACAGGTATCTCCAAAGGTGTTTGTTGAGTTGGCATAGATCGATATTAGGATTTGTCATTTCGAGTATCGGAGAGGTATCTCTGGGCCCTCTCGGTAATACACATCATAAGCTTGCAAGCAAACGACTAAGGAGTTAGTCACGAGGTGATGTATTACGGAACGAGTAAAGAGACTTGTCGGTAATGAGATTGAACTAAGTATGAAGATACCGACGATCGAATCTCGGGCAAGTAACATACCGACAGACAAAGGGAATAGTGTATGTTGTCATAACGGTTCGACCGATAAAGATCTTCATAGAATATGTAGGAGCCAGTATGGGCATCCAGGTTCCTTTATTGGTTATTGACCGGAGAGGTGTCTCGGTCATGTCTACATAGTTCTCGAACCCGTAGGGTCCGCATGCTTAACGTTCGTTGACGATATAGTATTATATGATTTATGTGATTTGGTGACTGAATGTTGTTCGGAGTCCCGAATGAGATCACGGACATGACGAGGAGTCTCGAAATGGTCAAGAGGTAAAGATTTATATATAGGACGATGGTATTCGGACACCGGAAGTGTTCCGAAAGGTATCGTAAGGGGTGGCGCCAGCCCCTATGGCAGGAGGCCGATTGGGAGAAGGAAAAGAGGGGGTTCGCCCCCCCCCCTTCCTTCTCTCTTCCCCCTTCTCTTTTCTCTCCGGTGTATTATGGAAGGGGGCGCCACTTGGGGAAACCCCAAGTAGGATTCAGATCCTACTTGGGGTGCACCCTGGCTGCCTTACCTCTCCCTCCCACCTATATATATGTGGGGGCGCCTTAGCACACTCAGACAATTGCCTAGCCGTGTGCGGCGCCCCCCTCCACTGTTTACACCCTTGGTCATATATTTTCGTAGTGCTTAGGTGAAGCCCTGCGAAGATCACTTCACCATCACCGTCACCACGCCGCCGTGCTGACGAAACTCATCTACTACCTCGACATCTTGCTGGATCAAGAAGGCGAGGGACGTCACCGAGCTGAACGTGTGCAGAAGCGGAGGTGTCGTGCATTCGGTACTTGATCGGTTGAAGCGCGAAGAAGTTCGACTACATCAACCGCGTTGTGAAACGCTTCCTCTTATGGTCTACAAGGGTACGTAGACATACTCTCCCTTCATTGCTATGCATCTCCATGGATAGATCATTGCGTGTGCGTAGAAAAAAATTTGTTTTCCATGCAACGTTTCCCAACATACATCACCTCGTGACTAAACTCCTTAGTCATTTTCTTGCAAACTTATGATGTGTATTACCGAGAGGGCCCAGAGATACCTCTCCGACTCGGAGTGACAAATCCTAATCTTGATCTATGCCAACTCAACAAACACCTTCAGAGATACATGTAGAGCATCTTTATGATCACCCAGTTCTGTGACGTTTGATAGCAGACAAGGTATTCCTCCGATATCCAGGAGTTGCATAATCTCATAGTCGAAGGAATATGTATTTGACATGAAGAAAGCAATAGCAACAAACTGAACAATCATTATGCTAAGCTAACAGATGGGTCTTGTTCATCACATCATTCTCCTAATGATGTGATACCGTTATCAAATGACAGCACATGTCCATGGTTAGGAAACCTTAACCATCTTTGATCAACGAGCTAGTCTAGTAGAAGCTTACTAGGGACACGGTATTTGTTTATGTATTCACACATGTATTTAAGTTTCGGATCAATACAATTCTAGCATGAATAATAAACTTTTATCATGAATAAGGAAATATAAAATAACAACTTTATTATTGCCTCTGGGGCATATTTCCTTCACATTGTTCAACTGTATTCGGGAGAGAGTGATGGGGTATAATTATTAATTCTAATGCAAGTATGATGCCCTTGGAAAGACCGGCTTCTCCTCTTATCATAAATGTACTGCAGTTGTTCGCATGCTTGCATACATACACTACAGGAATCAGGTATTTTGCCGTCTGCCACGGCGGACGGCAAAGGCAAGGACGGCGGACAGCAAAGGCCTTTGCCGTCAGCCGCAGACGGCAAAAGGCTCCGGCAACGTAGGCTAGGTAAACAGCTACTTTGCCGTCTGCTTTCTGGCGGCTGACGGCAAAGGGCCTTTGCCGTCCGCGGCTGACGGCAAAGAGAGCGGACGGCAATAATTGCGTTGTCAGCCCGTTAAGTGGCTAACAGCAGGCCTTTGCCGTCCGCCGCTGACGGCAAAATTTCTAGTGTCTTTGCCGTCCGCCGTATGATGTCATCTACACGTCACTACATGGCAGGTTCTTTGTCGTCTGCCACTGATGGCAAAGTCTTTGCCGTCTGCCACTGTAGGCAAACTGGTCAAATGGGTCAGCTCCCAGGAAGCACAGCTGGATGCCATGTGTCTTCTTTGCCGTCCGCGGCAGACGGCAAAGAGCCCGTTGGCGTCGGTGGCAAACGGCAAAGAGCCTGCATATTGGCTCTTTTATCTGTTTTTTATTAAATCCAACAATTTTCATCACAAATATATATGACATATATAGATATATTTCAAAAGGCCATTACAGAGCAAACATATAAGATATCCAACACATAACTTCATCATCCAACCATATATATTACATGCATAGTTTCATCATACATAACAAGTTCAACATAGAGGCATCCAACCATATATATTACAATAGTTTCATCCAACGATACATGCATAGTTCAACGATACAAAAGAAACAGAGAAAGGGATAAGGAGCACTCCATCTATGCAAGCTTTCGTCAAGTGAATGAAATCTGCAAAATGAAAAATAAGAAAGTTAGAACAAGAAGAGTAGAACAAGAAGAAGACTAGAACAAGAAGACTAGAACAAGAAGAGTATGTCATTTATGAGCTAACTTACGTGAAATGGATCATATATGAGCTAACTAAGTTGAAATGGGTGGTTTATGAGCTAGCTAAGGTGAAATGGATCATTTATGAGCTAACTTAGTTGAAATGAGTCGTTTATGAGCTAACTAAGGTCAAATGGATCGTTTTTTAGGTAACTAAGGTGAAAGGATCATTTTTTAGCTAACTTAGGTGAAATGAATCATTTATGAGCTAACTTAGTTGAAATGGATCGTTTTTGAGCTAACTTAGGTGAAATGGATCATTTAAGAGCTAATTTAGGTGAAATGGATCGTTTTTTGGCTAACTTGGTGAAATGGATCGTTTATGAGCTAAATAAGTTGAAATGGATCGTTTATGAGATAACCTAGGTAAGATGGGTCATTTTGGAGTTAAACTAGGTGAAATGGGTCATTTTAAGGCTAACGTAGGTAAAATGGATCATTTAGGAGCTAATCTAGGTAAAATGGGTCATTTTTTAGCTAACTTGGATGAACTGGATCATTTATAAGCTAACCTAGGTAAAATGGGTCATTTTAGAGCTAACTTAGGTAAAATGGATCGTCTATGAGCTAACTAAGCTAATTATGCACTTTTTGACATAAGTAAGCTAAGTACAGATCGTTTTAGAGCTAACTTAGGTAAAATGGATGGTTTTGGAGGTCAGTAAGCTTATTAAGTCATTTTGGAGGAGAAGAAGCTAAGTCTAGGTCATTATGGTAAGCATTGGAGGAAATAAAGCCAAGTCTAGGTCTTTATGCATGTCTTAAGCAAAACACTAGATGAACTTACCAAGATCCAAGAGGTGTAGGAGCGGGGTGGCTCGTGTCGGTAGCTGGAGAAGGATCGTGCGATGCTTGTCTGGAGTTACGCTGCACCAAAGATCATTTCCAATGTCTTGTTAGCATGATGACACTCAAATGTTAAGACTAGCAAGTAATGTCCATTCAAATAAAACTCACCGTGGTCCCAGGAGTAATCACTAGCATCGGCGGAGCGGTCTGACCAGACTTCTCGCACACAGACTGCACATTTGGTTTTGACGACTCGGTCATACTAGTTAGTAATGAGACAAACACTACATGAATGTTTTGGCTAATCTGCAGAAGAAACTTACCACAAGGAGCTCGTACATGGCCCTTGCCTGCATGTCATTCCGTGCCCTCTCCTCCTCCATCATCTTTGTCGTCCTCTCCTCCAACTCCCGCTGCCTCTCCGCCGCCTCCACCAGAAGTTTCTCCGTTCTATCTCTCTCACTCTGTATAGCAGCCTGCAACACCACTCACATGACCATTTGTAATCATTGATGGAAGCGCACACAATGTAATGGAGAAAGATAACTGAGTACGTATCACTAACCTTGATGGCGAGTTGCATTGGCCGTTCACGAGGCCTTATCTCAGGAGCGGAGCTCGACTGGCGCGCCTTGATCTCCGGGAGAGTGCTAGGACAACGGATAAGTCCATCTCCCATGGCTATGGAGACATGGGGCCTCCCGCCACCAGATATCATCAGCAGCTCTGGATCAATGGGACCCTGGCTCGGGTTAAAGTCCTCCCCTTTCCTCGCCTTCCCCTCATCTCTATATCTCACGAGCTTGTTGTGGGAGGAGATGTTGGTGAAGTTGTTTGCATCATCGAGGTCAGACGCAGAGAATGCCTTGACTTTCTTGTAAGGGCCAGTGTGGGCCATGGCATACAGGTCGTACACCTCTGGCACCTTATTCGCCTTATTGTAGCGTGCCTGAAAGAGAGAAACAATGAAAATTAGTAATTAAAGGGCTCAAGCTAGCATGATGAAAGAATTGCATGAATCATGAAGCAAACCACATACCCAGTTGCGCCCGAACTGATATAAGTTGGAGCTGCCTTGATGGTGTGGCACACCTTCCATTTGGGCACGTTTGTCCTTGGCCTCTTTGTGGAGGGCTAGCCATTGTGTTGAGCACCACTCATCGACCAACACCTCCCAACAATCCATCCGATCCGCACACCATTTCGGAGGCGCCTAAGTTAGCAAATAGAAACTTGAGCGCTACGACTAAGAATTACTAAATGAAGGAACTTAAGTAGAGAAGGCCTTAAGAATTACCTTCATGTACTTCTCCTTACTCAGGAACTTATCGCGGCACGCCGGCTTGGTCTTCTTGATACCACGCAAGGCGTAGTAGTCTCGAACAGCCTGCACCCGAGCCTCGTGCCGTAAGTTCTGGAGTAGGCGCTTGCAGACGTTCTCGATAACATGTGCCGCGTCCTCCTCGTATCCCTCCTCACACCTGTAGAATGTCTGCAATCAAATGAGACAATATTGATTAGTACAATTAATAACTAGCTAGTTGAAGATTTTTAAATGTGTAAAGGAGAAATTGCCCAAAACTTTCTGATCACCATGTCTGCCCTCGTGTTGCACACGACACCGTCGATAATCTCATCCGGCGGGGCTGGGGCAGCCACGTAGTGCTCCCAGCTCAATCCAAGCTCTGGAAGCCGGCCCTCACCAGGCAACGTGACAAACCCCGGGAAGTTTTGCCGGCAAAGAACTCCAAGGACGGAGTTGGGCCGGCGGACACTATGATGGTGGTCCCAACCCCTGCAGCATGACAAGGCCAACGCATTAGTTATTTGAAGAAACGTGAATGCAGAAGGTACAAAAATATTAAATGCACTTACGTACCTCTCCCCATTAGGGAAAATCAACCACCTCTGCTCGCGGGTCACCGGCACGGACGGGAGCCGTGTACCACCACGCTGGTAGACGTTGCCCCCCTCCTCCCCCTCCTCATCAGTCGGCTCCCCGCCATCATCAGCATGGCCACTCGGCTCCCCGCCATGCTCAGGCTGACCCGACCAGGTACCCCATCCAGACGTGTGCTCCTCCGGGGTCTCGTGGGCCCAAGTCTCGTGGGCCGAAGGCCCGTCGACCCGAGGCTCATGGGCCGAAGACTCGTGGACCGGAGGCTCATGGACCGGAGTCCGTGCAGCCTCCTCCGCAGACGAGTCCACCCTAGCAGTCACGTGCTCGGGTGAAACAGCTGGGGGCGGTGGCGAGGAAGGCGCCGTAAGAGTCACCCTACCTCCTCTCCCGCGACCATGTGCTCCACCTCCTCTCTTCTTCTTACCTCGTCCCCTGCTGGGCACCGCGGTCGGCGAAGAAGGGCCCGGCGGTGTCGCCATACTATCCAGCAACGCTCGGCGGAGAAGGGGCCTCGGAATGGAAGACCTCGCACCACGCGCCGACGAAGAAGGGGCCTCGGCGCGCTCCCGACCAGCGCCCACCATCTTTCAACACCTGCCATGACAAAGAATAAACGAAATTAGTACAACATAAAAAAAGTACCAACATGAATAATAATATGTATATCACTTAAGTGTATCATCATCAAGTACAACATAAAAAAATTGAATACCTGACACTACTAATAATCTTGATCAGTATCATCAATAAATGCATAATCATCATCATCACTATAATCAATGATGGGCTCATAGGGTTCATTGGCATCAACATGTGCAAGGCCACCTTGACGTAATCGGTCAAGCATTGACAGGTCATCCGCAGCAGTAACCTCTTCTTGTTCCGGCTCTTCTTGTTCCTCCTATGGGGTGATGTCGGATTCATTGTCGCTGTCTACTTCAATGTTTTGGGGTGAAGTATAGCGGTTCTTGAAACGCTTTTTGGAAAGACGTGTCTCTTGGAAGAATTCTCCTTCATATGTGTCTGGGTTAATGTGAGGTTCATGATCCTCTTCCTTTGGGGGAGAAAGTCTAGCACGTGGCGGCACTTCATAAACGACATCCCAACCTTTCAGATTTGGATTAGTTTGGCAGGCCCACGGTAGATAGAATACTTGGGTCGCCTGTTGAGCCATAATATAGACATCAGGAACATCTAAATGAGTGCTTTGGTTGATTTCAACTAGCCCTATATGTTCATGAGTCCTTCTAGTCTCCTTCGGCTGAAACCAATAACATTTGAAGACTACGACATTCGATGGGTTTTCACCATAGAACAGAAGTTCATAAATTGCTTCAACTCTCCCATAATACTCGGTACCTCCTTCGCCGATAGCAGATACACAACAATTTGTAGACTTTCGGTCGGCCATAGATAGCTCTTTGCCATAGGTACGAAAGCGATACCCGTTGATGTCGTACTTGTCAAATGAACGGACCTTATAGTCAAAACCATTAGCGACTTGTCTCAATTCGGCGTCCATAGACTCTGAATTAGCCTACAAGTTTAATATGAAAGGATTGTTGCATTATGCACAAATTAGCGAATGAAATGAAATTGTCTAATAGAAATTACCGTTTGTTTGAACCAAGAGATGAAACCGGGATAGCCACCTCCTTGCTTTGCGAGAAGCTCATACTCTTCGACGGAATCCTTTTGGATCTCCGCTCCATACGAGAATATGGCGACGTATCGACTGTATGACATATCCAGGAATAAGAGTAGTTCAAAGGAAATAGAAGTTGCGAAACAATGTACCGAGAACTTACTCGATGTACGGCCGCACTTCTATCAGGTTGTTGAAGATATACAACGAAATGGTCCGCCATTCTTCGTTATCCAAAGATACTGGATGTGAAACACTAGCTGGTGCGAGATTCCCTTTGAATAGGCTGAGGTTGGATCCACCCTTTTTAGGCTCGTCAGCATTGTACCGAGGCTTCGGATTATGCAAATGACGATTTTTGGCTTCGTAGTGCGTTGTTACGAAGTTTGTCGCCTCCTCTGTGATGAATGCCTCAACCATCGATGCTTCAATTCTACGTTTATTTTTACATTTTTCTCGAAGTGTCTTCTGCATCCTCTCAGTTGGGTAGCACCAACGATTTTGCACGGGCCCCCCCAATCTTGCCTCGGTCGGGAGATGCAAAATCAAATGCTGCATTGGATTAAAGAAGCCCGGTGGAAAGATCTTCTCTAACTTGCAGATCAACTCCGACGCCAACTCTTCCATTTCTTCTAGCACGCCAGGCGATAGTTCTTTCGCACAAAGAACATGGAAGAAATAGCTGAGTTCTGCCAGTACTAGCCATTCATCCTCAGGGATGAAGCCACGCAACATCACCGGCATTACCCGCTCAATCCATATGTGCCAATCATGACTCTTGAGACCAAATATCTTCAGTTTATCAAGATTCGCTCCCCTCTTTAGATTCGCTGCATACCCATCGGGGAACATCAACTGCTGTTGCACCCACAAGAGAATCTCCCTCATAGCTGGCCTTCCAAGATTGAACCATGCCTTTGGCTTCGTCCAGTTCTGCTTTCCTTTCGGTTCTTTCATGTTTTGTAACGGCTTATCACATAGCGCCTCCAGATCAACTCTGGCCTTAGTATTATCCTTTGACTTCCCATCTATGCCGAACAATGTACCAAAAAGTGCCTCGGCGATATTCTTCTCAGTGTGCATCACGTCGATGTTCTGTGGGCAAAGGAGGTCTTTGAAGTAAGGCAGATCCCATAAGCATGTTTTGTGAGTCCACGCGTGCTTAGTATTATACCCCTTGAAGTACCCTGGACGTTGTGGATCTGGCTCGAGAGCGTTTAACTGATCCAGGGTCTGTTGGCCTGTCAATGCAGGTGGTGCAGAGTTTTTGACAACTCTACCCCTGATGAAGTTCTTCTTGTCTTTCCTGAACTTATGGCGAGGATCCAGGAACTGTCTATGCATGTCGAAGCAAGAAAACTTGCGACCGGCCTAAAGCCAATGAAACTCAAGAGCTCCCTTGCATGTGGGGCATGGGAACCTTCCATGCACACACCAGCCAACGAATAGCGCATACGCCGGCAAGTCATGCGTCGAGTACATGTACCAGACACGCATTATGAAGTTCCGTTTGCTAAAGGCGCCGTATGTCTTGAACCCATTATCCCAGGCTTCTTGCAATTCGTCCTTAAGCGGCTGCATGTACACATTCATATTTTTGCCCGGATAGTTGGGTCCTGGAATTATCAACGTCAGGAAAATGTTCTTTCTTTGCATAATCTGTCCGGGGGGGGGAGATTGAGTGGAAAGACAAATACGGGCCAACAACTGTATTGGGCTGCCGTCATACCAAACACACTGAACCCATCCGTGCTGATGCCGACTCGAGGATGCCTCAGATCTGCTGCTTTGTCAGCATGTAATTCATCAAACTTTTTCCACGCAACACCATCCGATGTGTGTACCATCATCAGATTCCCATCTGCATCTAGTTCGGTTCTTCTGCCTGTTTTGTGCCATGTCATCCGTCTGGCCGTCTCTTCGACCATGAAAAGACGTTGAAGTCTTGGTACGATTGGCATATACCGAAGAACACTAACGGGGATTTTGGTCTGTGTCTTCTCACCCATACCGTTGTCTACCACAATATACCTGGAAGACTTGCAAATGGGACAATAGTTCAAGTCCGCATAGTCAAGCCTAAATAAGGCACATCCTTTCTCACAGGCATGTATCTTCTCATAGGGCATCTTCAGTACACAGAGGATTTTGTCCGACTGGTACAGGTTTGCAGGCATTACATGGCCTTTGGGTAGAAAGCGTCCAAATACTGTCATAATTGCGTCATAGCATTCTCTGCCCAAGTTGAACTGAGCCTTCAGAGCCATTACTTGTGAGATGGCATCCAACTGACAAAGCTCAGTGTGCTCGTGGAGCGGGCGTTTCGAAGACTCCAACATTTCATTGAAGGCCTTTGCAGATTCCTCCATCTCCTCGCCCGAATCCCGAGCATCATCATAGCCTTGCACCATGTTTTCCATCCCGGTACCATGCTCGTCGGTGCGACGACGATCCACCTCAGCTCGGTCACGTTGGGCAGACTCACCATGAAATGTCCACACCATATAATCGGGCGTAAAACCACTCTTCTGCAGGTGTTTGCCCATTTTAGCCTCTGTCTTCTTTTCCCAATTGCCGCACCGGAAACAGGGGCACCAGGTTTTCTTTTGGCCATTTGCAAATGCGGCTTGCACAAACCCCTTAGTTTTTGTGAACCATTCAGTGCTCCATTTGTTCTGACCAGTGTGACCGGTATACATCCAAGCACGGTCACTCATCTTGACTTTCAGAGCTACTGGACACACAACAATTATATATGTAATTCACCATGTATATATTCATCAGTTGATCTACTTTGTCAATTTTATTACCTCCATGCAACCTACACTCTAATAGGTAATGATAGGTCCTAATCCCACCCGTGTATGTGTAGATTGGGTTCATTTTCCCATGCTATGCTCCGGATCCGACGCAAAATTTCGGCAGCACCTCCCCGCTGTTCTCCTGATACACGTCTCTGCAATAAACAGAGAGGATGTGTACCCGGAGAACAACAGGGGAGGCACTGACGAAATATATGCGTCGGATCCGGAGCAAAGCATATGGGAAAACGAACCCAATCTACACATACTCGGGTTGTCCATGGATAGCGTTAGACAATTCGAAAGAATCAAGGTTATAAATATGCAAATGCATGCATATTTATAACTATGACGCTTTCGAACGGGAGACACATATTGGTTACGCATACTGATGATTCAAGACACATATATAGCTAGCTATCAAGTTTCATCGGAATATAGATCTAATACTTAATGGGGGAGGAGGACTTGTCATTTGTGCTCACCCAAGAACGAAGGGGCAGAGCTCGTCAAACGCACGGCGAGGTCGTCGAACACCAAACCTCGCAGCGACGAAACAACTGCACATTTAAAACTACACGATCAACACAATTATATATGATGTTTTTGATAACAAAATCGAAAAATATATGACCTAACTAATAATTCACAAATATATGACCCCGTCGGCCTCTAGAAGGCCAAAGAACACCTTTTCGGGAGGTGTCGGGGGTCGGGGTGTCCTGTTGGTGTCGGGGTGCCGTGTCGGGGTCGGGGTGCTGTTTCGGGGTCGGGGGGTCGGGGTGTCGTGTCGAAGTCGGGGTAGTGCCGTGTCAGTGTCGGGGTCGGGGTGCCGTGTCGGTGTCGGGGTAAGGGTGGGTGTGGTGTCAGGGTGTCGGTGTCGGGGTGCCGTGTCGGTGTCGGGGTCGGGGTCTCGGGGTCAGGGTGCCGGGTCGGGGTCGGGGTGCCATGTCGGTTTTTCCTCTTTTTTCCTTTTCTTCTTCTTCCTATTCTTCCTTTTCTTCCTTTTTTTTCCTTCTTCTTCTTCTTCGGCCTCCTTTCCTTTTCCTCTTCTTCTTCTTCTCCTCTCCTCTTTTTTCTTCTTCTTCTTCCTCTTCTTCTTTTTTCTTCTCTTCTTCTTCTTCCTTTCCTTTTTCCTCTTCTTCTTCTCCTCCTCTCCTCTTTTTCTCTTATTCTTCTTCTTTCCTCAAACTAAACTAAACCTAAAACTAAAACTAAAACTAAACTAAACATAAACCTAAAACTAATAAAACAGAAAAAAAATGGAAAAAACTAAATCTAAACCTAAAACTAAACTAAAACTAAACCTAAAACTAAAACTAAAACTAAACTAAAACTAAAAAGGAAAAAAACAGAAAAAAAAAGAAAAAAAGGAGGGGGGCTCACCTGGGGCAGGGCCGGTGGAGGAGGGGGGCGGAGCGGTGGAGGAGGCCCGAGGAGCTGGCCGGGGCGCGGGGGCGGCCTGGGGCGGCGGGGGGCCGGGCCCGGGGCGGTGGGGCGCGGGGCGGCAGGGGGCCGGGGCGCGGGGGGGCCGGGGCGCCGGGGCGGCGGGGGGCCGGGGCGCCGGGGCGGCGGGGGGCCGGGGCGCCGGGGCGGCGGGGGGCCGGGGCGCTGGGGCGGCGGGGGGCGACGGGGCGGTGGGGCGGCGGGGGGCCGGGGCTGTGGGGCGACGGGGCGGCGGGGGCGACGGGTGGTGGGGCGACGGCGCCGGGCGGCAGTGGCGACGGGGCGGGGGGCGGTGGGGCGGCGGGTGGTGGGGCGACCGGGCGGCGGCGAGTGGTGGGGGCGGCGGCGCGGCGGGCGGCGGCGGCGGCGGTGAGGTGGGAAGTGGTGGCGGGGCGCGTCGGCGAGAGGAATGAACAAAGGAGTAACGGGCGGGGGGGCACGGGCCGTTAGGTAGCGTCCTCTTTGCCGTCCGCCTCTCTTTGCCGTCCGCCCTTTTGCCTCTTTGCCGTCTGCTGGCGGACGGCAAGGAGGTGGGCCGTTAGGTTTTTTCCAAACGGGCGGGGGGTGGGGGCCACCTCTCTCTTTGCCGTCTGCTGGTAGACGGCAAAGAGCTGGCGGACGGCAAAGAGCTTCTTTGCCGTCTGCCTTTTCTTTGCCGTCCGCTTTTGGATAGCTGATGGCAAAGAGCTTCTTTGTCGTCAGCTAGCAGACGGCAAAGAGCTGGCAGATGGCAAATTAGCTGATTCCAGTAGTGATAATTCCCGTTGATCTTGTTAACGAGTACGTAGGCATGAGTGAGTCCACATGCCTTGAGGCATTGTACAGATTTTGCAAAACTATGATGGTCGTGTTTGGCCCAGAGTACTTGAGAGAACCAAATGATGCGGATACAGCCCGGTTGTTAGCGATCAATGAATCGAGAGGATTTCCAAGAATGCTTGGAAGGATAGATTGTATGCACTGGAAGTGGAATAACTCTCCATTTGCCTGGCAGGGGCAGTACAAGGGGCATGTTAAATCTTGCACGGTTATACTTGAAGTTGCTGCATCACAAGATCTATGGATTATTCACTCTTTCTTCGGCATGGCAGGTTCTCACAATGACATCAACGTGCTTCAACGCTCTCCGGTGTTCGCTAGGCTTTCGAAATGCAATTCCCCAGATGTCAACATTGAGATCAATGGCCACCAATACAATAAGGGATTCTATCTAGCTGATGGTATATATTCTCAGTGGTCTACGATTGTGAAGACAATCTCCAAGCCCTAAGGAGAGAAGAGGGCTAGGTTTCTAAAGAATAAGAGGGTGCTAGGAAGGATGTGGAGCGTGTTTTTGGTATGCTCCAATCTCGATGGGCTATTGTTCGATACCCTGCTAGAACATGGAGCACTCGGACTATGTGGGAGGTGATGACTGATTGTGTGATCATGCACAATTGATATCTTGGCAGCATTTCGAGTAAGTCCTCGGCCTGGGGTTTCGCCCGAAGAAGCAGGGGCTGCAGTAGATGCCGAATCTTCATGATCGTCGAGGATGAGCATGATGAAAGCCTCTATGACCAAGGGTGAGATTTTCAAGGTGAAAATGTTGAGCCTGAGACTGCAGCGGCAACATATGCACAGTTCGTTCAATTTCATCAAGAAATGTGTAATTAGACAACTTACATTCAACTTCAAAATAATTTGGCTGAGAATATGTAGACTCACATAGGGAACCAATAGTTGTATGTACTCTTTTTCTTCCAATGTCTTTAGTACAATTTTAAATTCATTTGGTTGTAAACTATGTGATGTTTCTTTATTTAGTTGTATAAACTATGTCACTTTTATTTAATATAATTTGTAATGTTTCAGTCACATGTTATATTTGGTCATGGAAAATTCGATTAAAAAATGGACGGACGGACCAAATGGGTCGGCCAATTGGACGCACTACTAGAAATGCACGGACAAGGGACGCCGCCCCTACTAGCGACCAAGCGGACAAAAAATGGACGAAATCCATGTCCATTTGAGTCGGAACGTTGAAGTTGGCCTAAAACTTTTTGTGGAGATGTTGTAGAATTCAAGGGAGGAATGGGAAGAATAGAGAACACACTACTCCTGATGTCGCGGTGCATGAGATGAGAAGAGCTCCAGTAGGTGAACGTTTGGAACAATGGAATAACCTGATTACCTGAACGTTGTGTGTGCTGATTTTGCATGTGGTGAAGAGGAGGATAAACTGATCTGGAAACTCTCTCCTTCAGGGGAGTTCAATGTCAGTCCTTCTATTTGGCGATGCAGAATGTGAAGAGAGTGCCCAAGATCATCCCCCATACCCGCCTCAAACCCCTGGGCGGGCTGCCCGAACGCAAAAGTCGCGCCCAACCCTGCCGCTCAAATCCGGCCCAAACGCCTGGACTGGCCGGCAGTCCCCATATTTGGTCCATATCTGGGACGGATATATGGAGGCATGGATGCGCTCGACACCGTCGCCACATCGGACTGTCCGGTCTGGCCCACGCTGTCCCACCACCGTCCTCACAAAAAACCTATTCGCTCGGACGAACCCTAGTCACTCTCGGTCCTCTCGCCATCTCCACTTCCCTCTCATGTCCTCCACTTCCTCTCTCTCAATCCATCTGCCCCTCTGACATGGCCAAGTACGGCCATGACTCCGGCAGCGAGGACGTCGGCTCCGGCAGCGATGCGTCGAACGAGGAGCCCGCGGTTTCGCATCGCCATCCAACACTCATGACTGGACACCAGTGGGAGCTCGAGCTCCGTGGCGTTCGCTACCAGCTCCTTCAGGCCCCGCCGCCACAATGTGGCCCGCGCTCGCCCGTTCCGCTCTACGTTGCTCCAGATCCGGAGCAGGGTGGTCATCTCCCCTTCCCATCCGGCGCCAGCACCGCCCGGCAGCGTTTGGTGCTCGTACCCGTGGCTCTCGTGCGGGTGCGCATGCCGAAGACGGAGGCCAAGGCGGCCCGGTGCGAGCGGCGGCAGCCCGCAGTTGCGGCGAAGCCCGCCTCTTCCCACTAACACTCCCGCTCTGCCCCTCCTCCCCCCCCCCCCTCTCGACTCGGAAGAGGCGCTCCTCCGCGAGGTCATGCACCGGTCATTGACCACGACGGAGTCGGACGCCAGGCCCTACGGCGCAAAAACACGAAGGCGCTCTGGCTCGGGCTCCAAGCATCTGAGCGCCTCGCGGGGGAGAAGTTCTCCACCGCCAAGGTGGCACGTCACGCGAGGAAGCAGGCTCGCACCATCCGCCGCCTATCCGGCTACGTCTCCTCGGCATTGAAGAGCGGCAAGAGCGACACCACCAGCACGGACAAAGACGACGATCCTCCTGCCGTGGATGCGCACACGAAGGAGATGGACCGTCGCGGAGGTGCCACAAGGGCAAAGGCCCGGTCAACAAGTGGTGATCGCGCCCTCTCCACATCATTTACGTTTATTTTGTTTGTAGTTTAATCCGGTGAACAATGTGTTTTGGGTCTGATTATGTCCGTCTAATAAACTATGTAGTTTTATCTCGTTCGATGTTTATCTACATTGTTTTGTTTATGTTGTTGCATGCATTGTATGGATTTGGTGCGGGTACATGGGGGATTACGGTTGTGGGCAGCAAAAAATGGGCACTGTCCGATCACTGCTAGAGGGCGTGCTGTCCGCGGGCGTACAGAGACTCCTACTAGGCAACTCTGCGGCGTATAGGGACTCATACTAGGCAACTGTGGTTGCAGATGCTCTTACAGATTCATGAGGTGTGTGCGAACCAACCGGTGGTTGGATGGTTAGAGGGACTGTGGTATTCCCAGCCCACCAGAGTTCAAGTCCTGGTGCTCACATTTATTTCTGAATTTATTTCAGGATTTCCAGCGATGCGCATTTAGTGGGAGGAGATGTTCCCCTCGACGATGAGGTGCCTACGGTGACTTCGTAAATTTCAAGATTATATGCCGGCTTAGTCTTTCGAAGGTGCTCATAGGTGTAGGGTGTGCGTGTGTGCGTTCATAGGGGTAAGTGTATGCGCGTGTATATGAGCGCTCGTGTTTCAAAAAAAAAGATTCATGAGGTGTGTTAAGATCCCCTTGAAATCAAAACTTTCCTCAGGTATGTTAAGACCCACCTGTCTTTTTTATGGATGCCACCAAATTAAAGCATCAACCATCTTTGCCCTTTGGCCAGGTATGTTAGGAATGCAAGGCAGTGATCAGCACTTAAAAACCTGCAGCTGGTGTTCGTTGGGGAATATGGAGAGTAAGAAACTTAGCTTACTTCCAGCATCAATGGTCTACCCGACCTGGGTGCTGTTTTTTTTTTTCAGATTTGCCACGGATTGAACATTGAAGTGTTTTGCAGGGGAGGCAGGACGCAAGACTATAGCACTGCTCCGCTGCGCAAAAATGCTGGAACACATCACTGCTGAAATCTTCAATGCTGGGAGATTCCAAGATTGTGCTAAAACCTGTAGCTTTCTCTTCCTGCTGTTGTTGTCCTTGGTTTTTCTGTCATGTAATGTTTACATGGAATGTTTCCTTTTATCCTCCTCCTCCCACCTGGTTGCCTATCCTTTTTCTTCTTATGGTGGTCTTTTGCTGCGTGAGGTAGTTGGATTGATGTGGTTGGATGTCAAAACTTGGTTTCTCTTCATGGAAGTCAGGGGCACCCCTTTTACTAAAAAAAACACGCCATGATCATGATCATGACATATCAAAGAGAACAACTTGATCACCATGTTCGCAAGTCAGTAAATGACATTAACTGCAAATGCCTGAACATCATACCAGCATGGTTTAGTAGGTGATAAAAGCAAAGGCAAACGATTTGCATTGCAGCAATGCAAATCAATCGACATTTTTAGTAATAAAATGATCAAAAGGAGTATGGAAGGTAAGCTACAGGTGGGGCGATGCGGGCGAGGGTTTTTTCACCGTGCAGCCACTACTAGGGTATTTACTCTTCACCCATGGAAATGGGCGGCTGAGGTCACAACGAGAGAAGATCCGATGGCCGAAAGTCGCAAAGCTCTAATAGCCGGCCTTATTTGGCACATATTATGCAGAGCGATAGGGCCAGTTGGTTGGTCCAACAATTCAAATCTAATATATTTAAATAGGCTACAGTGTGAAGCCAAGTGTATGTTGGTTCTACTTCTACCTACAACTTCATAAAGGCACTGATATTCTTTTGGGACCACACAAAACTGAAAGAAAAATTTGGATCTGGACACCGCACTTGCTTGGAATTGTTGCCACATCTTGACTAACTAAGCCAACCTGCCTGTTGTCTGTCCCACTTCTCTTCTCTCTTCTAGCTGTTCCCTCATCTCTTTTTTGAGGGGAAGTAAGACATTTCACACCCCTTTTTCCCTCCTAAAAATGACGATTTTGATAATTCAGTCAACGTGTTGTGCAATGCGCATCTTATCCATCAGCAAACGACAATTGTTATTAAGGTGTCCCATCTTGGACGCTTGGGTGACAAGGCGCCCTGGCAGCGCCTTACAATTTTGTCCACCTCGCTTAGTCGACACTTAGGCGTCAAGGAGGTGGGTGCTCACCTTAGGACGCGTTACCGCCCTGCGCACGGTGTGATAGATTATGTGATGATTTAACATATGCAGTATCGAGGACCCAATTATGCCAAACCTAAAGTATACTTGAGAACCCATACTTCTATGATTCTATCTAGGAATCATTTGTTTCCTCGAGTGTTATTCGATTTCTACACGCCATTTACCTCTGTAACTAACCGAGTTGAAGTCAGTTATTGGCTTGTATTCTATAACTACCAGAGCTATTAAATATCTGAATGTCTATCTCACCTAGAGCTTGATGTCTTAGATAATGAGAGGTCAAGAATGCCAGAATTATTTGCCTGAATCTTTAAATCCGAACAGATGCAAAAATATTACTCCGACAATATCAAATTATTTATCTTCTCATCCAAACGGGGTCCATTTTTGTTTTCTTTGATATTAACCATCTACATACAAAATAATGGCACAAGCAACCATTATTGCGCTCAAGTCTGGAGTTGCATATATACTAATTCTATGTTATTTTTCCTCACAAATTTGCAGTGCATTTTATCCTTTTTGTTTTTCACCAAATTCTGCACCATACTGGTAGTTGATGCATGCTGGATTGCGATTAGTCCTATCCTGCTGCAAAATACGCAGGTTCCATGGAAATGATTAAGATTTAAGGATATAAGTAATGTTATATGGAAGATTCTCTCCATTCATCTATTACAGTAGAAGTATACAAAAGGCCACCTTGTAATTTGGGTCTAATTTTGACCATAGATTTTAGCAATAAAATAAATGTTTATGCCACAAAAAATATACCATTGGAAACTTCTTTCAAATACGACTCTAATGGTATACTTATTGGGGCATATAACATATATTTTCTTGATCAAATCGATGGTCAAAGTTAGACCCTATGAGATGGTTTTGTATAAATAAATGGAGGCAGTAGCTCTTAGCAAAATTTCAGATCAAGTTGCAGAAAAGGAAAACTATTTGACGGATAAAGAGCGCCAAATATCTTAATCGAAGCAATTTGTAGGAGAAAAAAACAATAGTAAGATAATAAAAGGGGAGGGCTTCCACTCTGGCTTGCCAAGCGCCGTCCACATGGTTGACCACACCGTTCTTGCAAGGACACATCCTACGAGTATGTCTTGACTGGTGACCGCCGCCAACGTAAAGAGATCCGGCGCCATCACAATGTTGGTCATGTGGGAGTTGTGGAAGCATCGCAATGCAATTGTCTTTGATGGTGCAACGCCATCCCTGAGACATATCATGACCCAAGTGGAAGCGGAAGGGTGTGCTTGGCTAAGGGCTGGCCGCCTCGCAGGGGATTACGATGCACTATGGGGGGCCTTGTCTAGGTGGGTAGCTAATGAGTAGTTAGTCTTGAATTGTTGAGGTGGACGTGCAATGGTGTTCGGGTGAAATTGTAACCTAAACCTTGCATGTGGACCTGGATACTCTTACCCGGTCCCCCCCCCCTCTTTAATGCATAGTACGCACACTCATGCATATTCTAGAAAAAAAAAAGTTCGGAAAATCGTCAGTAGCATCATGGACAATTGGATAGTAGACAAACCCTATCAAGATCAGATGGACCACCCTCATACATTGCCATATTACTATTGTATATGTGTCAACTGTGTTAAGTTAATATCAACAACATTTCTGTGATCATGATCCTTTTCTTAGCTCTCTAGAGGGATGGGTTCCATCGGAAGTGACTACTTAATACTGAAGATACCCACGAATTAGACCCTAGAAGAATTAAAACAAGTTAGCAGAACTAAAGATTGGATATTATCTAGTATCCCTTCCTTCGGCATGATAGTATGATACCACACAAACAAAGCAACAACGTGGCTTATATATTGGGGCCTGGCTATATAGCAACCTATTCCGTACGTCTTAATCCACTAATTACCAGCCAACCCATCTAAAGATAAACAGCCGACCAGCTGGAAAGGATATATATTTATTTGACTTTGGCAGCTAAGAGAGGCTAGCAAGGAAACTATAGAAATACGGCTTCTTGATGACAAGGTGTCCGACAAGGAAAAAGATGAATCTAGCTCACCTCAGATTATCTTCCTAGCTAGTTGATTATATTACTATGTCTGCTATGTAAGTACATCAGATGGTTTGACAGTAGCAAAGTGTAGTGTATCTTACTGGTTTTTGTAAAAGGGTCTCATTTGGTCAAATGGGACCAGTGAAGTACTCCCTCTGTAAACTAATGTAAGAGCATTTAGATCACTAAAGTAGTAATCTAAACGCTCTTATATTAGTTTACGGAGGGAGTACTCCTAAGTCTGTTATACTACATGAAAAATAAAAGAATGGAAGTGTATTTATGCAAAATACTTCAGACAAGGGCTATTAAATCATACTATATGATGCAGAGGCCGGGGTTATCCCCTTTTCGGGGAAAATAAATAAATCATACTATCTATCAGAATATCTTTTACAATCAGGAGGGCTAGCTTTAAGAACTTCGAGCCTAACAAGGTGAAATGTGATAACACCTCACAGCAAAAAACATGATACTGTGCCTGTAAGATACAACAACTACGTACCTAAATGGCATGTTAGGAAGCAAAAAACCTCTTACTAGTCTGCAGAGTGAGGGTTAAAACCCAATCCCCACTACACAAACCGCCACATATTCTATACACTACAGCTTTGTGACATCTTGGTTAAATAGATAAATAATCAACATGACATTGTGCCTGTCGAGAAATCGTTCCTAAACCTAATTAGAGCTAGGAAAAGTGGCACCAAGATCTGATGCTGATAGTTCGATGCACTTTATTTATAACTTCTGGAAATACCAAACAAAGGAAGCCAGTGTACATACTTTTTTGGAACATCATGCAAATCCAGCTTCCCTCATATCTTTTATGGTTGCCTCAAGTCTTTGATGCAAGTCAAACCTCCGAAATCCAGCAACTAATATATCGTAGCTAGAGCGGGTGAGCATGTACAAACTTCGGATGCGGTTTAAAAAGATCTTCAACCTATCAAAGGCCTTGTGACGAAAATATGAACAGATAACAGCCTCAACATCCTCTGGGCACAGAAACATCATGCCATCATCCAACATCCGGTCTATTGCATGTTCCATATCTGACAAGAGATCTGCACTAGCATAGAACCTGATAATTCCACAATGCAGTTGAGTTACAGAACTAAAGTGTGCTTTTGTTTCTATTAGGGCGAGCAGCTGCTCCATTACATCAATTTCACCTCCATCCAGGCATAGTCTTGTTAGTCTGTCAACCAAAGCTTTATTCAACTCCCAGTTGCCATCACTGACAAGTTTTATGAAACTGTTGACCCTATTAACCTCTTCTGTTCTAGAAAGCACCTCAAGCTTGGCCTCCAAAATAGTACAGGTTGGCTTCATTTCAAATGAAACCATTTCTTCGAAGACCAACTCAGCATCATCAAGCTTGTTCAACAGAACAAATCCCACTATCAAAGATTCAAAAGCTTGAATACCCGGAACAAACCCTGCATTCTTTGCAGCCAAGTACCAGCTCATCATAGCATCGCCACTTTGAAGCCGGGAAAATGCAGATATGAATGCATCATATATAGCACGGTCAGGTTTGGAGTCCTCTATTCCTTCCATGGTCTCGTATAAGGTCACTGCAGCAAGGAGATCTCCGACAGACAAGAAAGTGTTAATAAGAGCATTGAAAATGCCAGTGTTCAGTTGAATTCCCTGTGCCTCTGCGCACTCAAAGACTCTCATTGCAAGCATTCCTTGTCTTTCCGCAGAAACGGATCAGTGTCGAATAGGGTTCACAATTATGACTATTAACCCCTTCCTTTAGTAGCTTCTCTAGCTTCCATTCCAAGACCTGATCCAATGTTAAACTCATATCAGTTCACCGTAATAAAGATCTCTCGTTACAAATACAAAGAAGAAATCTCATGAATCCGGAAAAACCATCACACAGAACTCACTGATCATATTGGCTTATAGACTAAGCTATCCGCTATAACTCAAGCTACCACATAGATGCTACAAGATGCTACTGCCATATGCATCGGAGATCTGATTCTAACATGTACGGGAAGGGGGCAGGGGGATTTCTCTACCGCTTCTAGTAAATAAAACTATGAACAAAGATGTCAGCCTGTATCTTTGAATTCACCCTCTTTGCCTGAACTCTCTGTTCTGAAGAAACAAGATCATACCACTTCGACAGGTTAACCAGACGAGTTAAAATCCACGGTGCTGGAGTCACCCTCTTAGCGAGTCGTTGTGTTGGTTGTTAATTACCCGCATTTAGTTACTTTTATCTTTCAGTTAGGATTGTTACCTCAGTAAACCTGTCGGCTATAAAACACAGGGGGTGGGAAAGAGTTGAAATATGGCCAGTTGACTTGGTTTGCTATTTCTCCAGTGTAAGGAGTAAACCTAGTTGATCTGTTTCTGAATCTGGGGAATTTCTCCCAACTTATCAAATACGAAACCGGAAATCGTGCCTGAAATTCCATTTCCTTGTTCGATTTCTGCTGTTGTTCTTGTGAGAGCTTTCGGGATCTCGAATGCTACTAGACAGAACTATGAAGAAATCACAAATGGATTGGAACTGGAAATACAGGGTATGAGGAGCTCACGAGGTGCGCCTTGGCTGGGTAGGACGCGCGGAGGAGGGCCGCGGCAAGGGGCTCCCAGAAGGCGCCGTCGCGGTGCGGGGCCGAGGGGTCGCCTCCTCCATGGTGGCCTGCACGCGACACTCCGGCTCCGCCACCAGGCGCGAGAGCAGGGACGCGTACAGCTCCTCGCCTGACGCGGTGGTGGCGGCGGCTGCAGTTCGCATCCCGCGCCACAGGCGGCGACGAGCGGCGGCGACAGCCATCGATGATGAACCCGCTGCAGTTTCTGCTTGAGATTTGAGATAAGTATGTTAACCCTCCCAAATTATTTGCTTTACGAGTTTTAAAAAATGCTTTACGCTCCCGTTTGGAAAAGCACGGTACTGCCTCCAAAACAGGTTCACGCATGTTCCATGTAACGACCGTTTGACCTAAAAATCGAATGAATGCATATATGAATGGATGGTTAAAAGCACATTGATATTTTCAGCCCACTAGAATTTAAGTCTTAGACTCACCAGTGTTCGCATATTTTTTGATTTATTTCAGACCTTTCGGTGATGTGCGTTCCGTGGAAGAAGACATTCCCGACTACAAAAGCATTTGTGACGACTTCGTTAATCTTAGATGATGTGCCGGCTCAATCTCTCGAATATGCTCATAGGATAGCGTGTGTGTGCACGTGTTTATAGGGATGAGTGCACATATGTATGTATGAACGTTGCGTTTGTGTTGTGTTAAAAAGAATTAATAAAAATTATCGCTCTAGTATATTCTTTAGCTGACTCTTACTTTTAGGCATATATAGTTTTTAAAACAGAATCGAACGGTGGTTCAATCAGGAAAGTTAGAACTAAGGACTCGTTTGGTTTTTTAATGTGTGTCAATCTTTTAATAAAAAAACCAACAAAATATCGAGAAAATCGTGTATAAATGGATTAAGTAGGAATCAAACCTATGTGAGCCCAAAAGCCAATACCAACTGGGCTAGGTACAATTTGTGATTTAATAACGGATTACAGCCAATATTAAGTGTGTCCATTTGATCGGAGGTCCATTTCGTAGAAAAAATAACTTGAATATTTTGGTTTTTTGTCGCTATTGAACCGGAGATCCGACTGGTAAACACCTAAATCGATAATCTCACCGGTTCGATTGTTGGTCCGGTGTTTAAAACTATGCTTTTAGGGTGTGCCTTATTTAAAAGATACTCCTTCTACCGCCTCAAAATTGCACAATCACTCCACAATAGACACCTTCCGACGTCCATCAGTGTTGACACCGCCCTCGTAGTGTAACTTCCTCTGTGATGCATTGGCTTGTCCCTGTGCTCTGCTTCGTGTCGCCATGGCCGGTGTCACACATAGCTCGATGTCGGCCAGCCTCTGCCCATGTGTTGTCGCTTGAACAGTCTTCCGGCCCTACAGGAACCCTCTTTCGTCCGTGACCCATCACCTTTATCCCCCCTCCTCATGTCGTGTCAGAAATGTGTGAACTAAGCTCATCCAATGCGAGTTCTAGAGTTGCGGCTCAAGGTGCGCAGCACGAACGAGGTATCCCTCCTCCCCGTGATGCTCCTCGCAGGTTGATGGAAAATGTGTTGGCCAAAAACCTAGCCCTAAGGGCCACCACATCCTCTACGTAGGCCCAGCCCATCGTTCATTCCCTAGATTTATCATTCTTTCCTTTATCCTCACGCATGCGTTCCTCTACTCATTCTTCTTTGGGCTCTTCATCTTTCTTGTCTGCAGCAAACGCTATGCCGCCATTGATACGCTTCTCTCGAGCACCACTCCTACTCTTGTCTCTCCACCTACCGGCTATCGCGCTGCAAGCAGCTCCCTCCCCTGCCCGCACAACACTGTGAGCACCTCTTATTGGCTACCTCATCATCATCCCGTCAGGGGCGCGTCTACGCTCCTTTTGGTGCGGGTTTAAGTGGGGGTAGTTTTGGTCGATGATGCAAGCATTCGCCAGGAGGCAATGTCGCGCTCGCCGCCTGCCGGCAAGACGTTGCTTCGATGGCTACCAAGGGACGTTGGGCTATTGCAATCGGTGGCACTGGTTGTTGCAACCGATGGCATCAACCGCTGAAACAGATGACATCAACTGCTGGGACCGACGGTGGTGGATGCAGCGACCGACAACTTCCACTACTAGAATTGGCGGTTGCAGATGCTACCATCGATGACGTCCAATGTTGGAATCCGTACCGCCAGATCCTGCGTCCGACGACATTTAAAGTTGGAACCGCAACGTCCGGTGCTGGACTGGTGACGCCCGATGTTGCATCCGGCCAACGCTTGTGCTACAAGTGTCACGATGGACACGTCAAGGTGTTGGGTGAATGCTGCAATGGCAGACGGCGAATGTTGTAAGGCCGAGTGATGAGGATGCTACGAGGCGCTGCAACTGTGAGATTTTGCCGGCGAGGCAGAAGCTGTTGTGGAATGGGGGTGGGGCCGAGGAGCGATTAACCGGTGGCTGATGTAGCTTTTTTTTTAAATCGGTGACTGATGTAGCTAATTGATCGTCGATGTTGGCTCAGGTCGTTGGGCTGCTGTGAATGAAGACGGCACACACTGCTCAGGGACGGGGAGCGCAGTGGAGGCATTAGGGCTTTGCACGAGGAAGATGTGCAAAGGCTGAAGCTGCGTGCAGAGGTGGATCAAATGATCACGGGGAGACGCATCGTATGGTGCAGAAGGGGCCTTTCGAGGAGAAGGCCAATTTGGCTCCCGGGCTCAGCTACACCCTCTCCGATGAAAAATAAATCAAAACAAATATTAGAAAAAATCAAAAAATTCCAAAAAAATGTGTGGTAGATAATTTGATGCGTGAGGTTCGCTGCAAATTTCAACCCATTTGGACATTTGAGCAGCTCTCTGCAAAAAAAAGACAAAATCGGGGTCTGTAAAAAAGTTCATTGTTCACGAACTGTTTTGACCCGATTTATCTTTTTTGCCGAGAGCTGTTCAGACATCCAAATGAGTTGAAATTTGAAGCGGACCTCACGCATCAAATTATCTACCACAAAAAAATGAATTTTTTTTATTTTTTAGTATTTGTTTTGAATTTTTTTCTGAGCGGGAGCATCTTAGCCAGGGCTCATATGCGGATTTTCGCCTTTCGAGAGCCTACCGAAGCCCAGTATTACCCACCAGTTTAAGAGAAAACTAGTAGTCCAAACAATTGCCTTACCTGCAAGCTAAGACCAATCAATTTTCAAAAAAAAAAAAAGCTAAAACCAAAACCAATCGGGCCATAGCTACCGACCGACCTATTGTACCAGTCGCCACTCGTCCCACCTCCGGCTCGATCGACTCGCTCGAGTCGTTGTCAACTTCGGTCGCAAAACCCTACGTACGTGATCGATCGAGATCCAACTCCACTACAACAAAAGCACCATGTATGGTGTGAGAACCTGGAATTAACTTCCAGACCCTCCTGTGTATATTTGTCAACCCCAGGATCATTGTTGACAACACAGTGAAATGATATCATTGCAGAATACGTAAAAGCATTAAAAGTAGTATATTTGTCACAAGACATACCTAGTGAGATGTCTCATGACAATTACATTCAGAAAACAGCGGAAAGTAAAATGCGTAGTGACTCCATCTCAGCCACAGGCAGTCGATGTAGTCCACGTGACCTCACTCCTACGGATCGCCATAGTAGTTGTAACCATCACCTTCGTCTTCATGGAACTCTGTTGTCAACAAAATTATTGCCATGAGTACATTACGTACTCAACATGCCTCCCACGGGGAAGGACCTAATAGCTACATGTGGCTTCAAAGGAAGGATGTATGGCTCATTTGCATAAAAGCTAATTTTGTTTGAAATAACATAGTACTTGGATATAGCAGTTTTAGATGAAAACATGTTTTGTCTCCAGAATGACTTTCGTCAAGTGAGGATCCTCGATCAACTCACACTCTTCATAGGTTCCAAGAATAGGGCAAAGAGGGAATAAGAAAGACAGGTCCTGTACGTCAAGAAAGATTCATGTGTTGTCCATGACCGTGGACACGGCTATTCGAATAGTTTTACACTCTACAGAGGACATACACTTTACCCACACGACACAATCCCGACTTGTTGCCACCAGTGGCCGCTGGTATAGTACTCCACTTGGTGTACCGGCAGGGGAATTGTGACGAGGTCTTTGGACTAGATCCCCCAAAGATGTGACATGCCCACCGGGTCTGGCGCACAGAACTGAGAGTACGTCCTCAAACCGGTCCCCCCATCTGTGTCGAGGATACTCCTCGCAAGGCAGCTATCCCATCTGCGGTACGGCGACATCGACACCTAAGGCTGACTAGCTTACTTGACCAAGCCAGTGCCCATATAGCATGTGGCTGTACTGTTATCATAATCTTCAAATCCAAGACTTATTAGGCCTTATGCGGCACGGACGACTAATTGCCCCCTTCACTTGTGAAGGGCAGCCAAACGCTCCTTCAATCCTTGATTCAGCTGTCGTCCGCGCCAGTATTCAGATGGTAAGTTTCACCCAGAGTAGAAGAGGATAGAGAGGGTCAACAAGGGCCAACTGGCCTAGCTCAGCGTTAAGTTTCAACTGTCAATGACTCAGAGGTCATTCAACAAGGCACCTATAGGTGATAAGCATGGCTAAGCATTTCTACTCTACCGGAATTATATACTTCTACTCAGGTGCCAATTAAATAGGCGACAAGCGGATCAAGGTAATGTGTCAATCGACACGCTAGCTACGAGAATTAAAATAGCATGCACATAGTAACAATAAACTCAATGCAATTTTGTAAAACATAGGATAAGTATGATCAAAGAAGGAGGCATGCCTTCGTTGTTGAGTCCTTGTTCAGTAACCTGTTTTGTCCATGTCCAACATCAATATCGTCACTCCCTACTCGTCGGAACGATAGCAAAAGGCAAACAATAAATACCAAAGCAACAGTAAATCCAAATAACATCCAAAACAATTAAGAGTGGATGGATAACAAGATATTGATCAAGATGGAGATTCCAAAATTAAGTAGCATGATAGGAAGGTAAGAGATATGATCCAATGAAGGGAGAGGGTTAGGTTGAAACGGCTAAGGAAGACTTGGTGATCAAGACTAACATTCTAATATGAACTATGATACTAACCACTAGTAGTGTCCACCACACTCTCAACTAAATAGGAACTACCATATAACAAACACAATGACATCAACACACATGGAATGGAACCGACGTATGCATTTTAACAACACAATCCCAACATGACATGATAAAGGTAATAGTTAACCACAAATAAATATTTGGATACAATCCAAATATTTACAATGGTCAATAGCAATCAATCATATACATCAACTATGCACACTAAGCACATGAGGAAGATACAACTCAACTAACATGAAAGGTAAACTATCTGAAGCATGTGCTAAATTATTGCAACAAGACCCAACACTCCTGAGGCTACCATAAGACCAAAGTAATCATCCATAAGAACACACAAGTGACTAGTACTCAATTATAGCACATAGATAAAACAAGACATGGAAGATCACTTGCATGAATGACAACTAGACATATAACAATGCAACAACTAGAAGAAAGCATACAACAATGTAATAGTGAGGTAGACTAGATATAACGCTAATCATGGATGATCATGACACAAGATGCCAAACTATGCTACCAGTAGAATACAACTTATAACTATGACATAACTTAGTTGATATCAACTAACACGACTATCAAGAATGGCATTATCATACAACACTATCATGCTAGTTGTGACTTATAAGCAAAAGGGAAAAGCATACTAAGCAAGCACACATATAGGTCATGGCATCAATCACATCAATCAGTGTGCTATACTAGCATGAATAACATGAAGACATGTATTTCTACCTAGTACAACCTATACTTGCTAAGACATAACTGGACAACCTAAGCATCATACAACACACGGGTCGTTACACACATGTTATGAAATCCATTTATACAATCCCAACAACATGGCATAGTATTGATCAAGCAAGAAGTTATTTAATCAAAGCAAGTATGAGATCAACAAACTACTATCATGTGAATCATCTTAATGAAGGCCAACCATATGTGCAATCACACGATAGTACATACTCGCAATGCTATAGCACATGGTAGTAGACAATCAAAACAAGCATTCTACTTGAAGCAATTGTTAACATGGCATGGTAATAAACCAATATAAATAAACACAAATGATAATTACTAGGATGTAATAAGCTAAGTTCTATGCCACAAGAATAAACTAGTGATAGAAATGTAAACATGACCTAAAGAAACCAACCATGTAATCCTGCATAACAATCATCTCAAAACAAAAGAACAACTAGGCGAAAACATGCTATGCGACAAATAACCACAATGGATTTATTCGCAAACAGGAAATCATTTCATTTGACTTCTAGCATAAAGGATCTATGCAACAACACGTACAAACAATATATAACATCCATCATAGACATGACAATGATTTCAAACCAATAAAACAACACGTGACATGGATGTAAATGAATATGCGAACCATATCCAAGATATATCCATGCTGAGAAGAAATTAAAATAATCAAGACATAAAGTAATTCATGATTGAATGAACAAAGCAAAGCCTAGAATAATCCTACGGAATTATAAGCATGGCGAACATTCAACAGAAATTGTACGCATGCATAAGATAGCGCGACATGTTACGCAAAAATATCACATGAGACAACGTACAAATATATAATGAATAAATAAAATAAATACTTATAATAAATCCATTCAATCGCATCTAACTCCTAGAATAATTAGGAGCAACTCCTAGTCATATAACGAACATACAAATATCATACTAACATAAAAGTTCCCCGATCAACTACTATTACGTGTTAATAAATTACAAGAACTAATGTGAAACAAAAGTTTAACACACTACTACAATTAGGCATGAATTATATACATGAAACCATAGAAAACTATATTAAAATCTATAGACATGTCTATCTCAAGACAATAACAATACAAACAAAATATTATCTACTTGCGACAACAAAAACTACAATCGGTAATCAAATAAACTAAAAATTATTTGTCACGCAAAAATTATGAGACCAATAGGATGCATGCACTCTTAGGCATATCGCAAACATATGAACAATAACATATTAATGCAAAATTTAACCGATGAACAAATCACATTCAAACTTGGCCAAGGACGACTATACAAAAATATATACTAAACTCCTATTGATGAAACTAGCGATCTAAGTCCACCATGGGGTTACTACGGGCATGAGAAACAAATCACATGTTGAACACAAAATCATCTGAGAAACTAAAAAGTACGCGGACATGCCGATGGAATCCGTTCATGCATCGGCGCGACCAACGATATAGATAGGATGAAAGATGGTGTCTACAGGATACAGTAGATGATGACGAGTACACGTGAAAAAGGAATTTAATAGAGGCTCACCGAGTTTGATGTAAGGGTGCGACGAACTTGATGAACAGTGTACGCGGACATGAGGAATTCTTCGTGCGTGGTCGACGGATCGTGTTCTTTCTTCTCTGAATGGATTCATGGCATGGAGGAGAAGTTCCTGGCGCAAGGAAACGGATGGGGATGGCCTCCTTCATCGGGGTCGAACACCTGTGTCCATGGAGCACCGTTTCTTTGCAGAGTGTTATGGAGAGTTCTAGAGAGAACGAGGAAGGGAGAAGCAGGAGTTTCTGCGGGGATGGAAGAGGAAGTCAGCGCGCTCATCTACATATCTTCAGAACTTGAAAAAAGTTGAGATTTATGGGAGTGAAGGGAAAGGCAGGAGAGGGCTGTAGGTTTCTTCTTGTAAAGTTTCCTCTCTGTGTGCGAGCAAGCTTAAGGACTAAGGAAGAGGAAGGAGAAGAAGCGCTTGGGTTGACGTTAGAAGATGGGCAGGTGGAGAGAATAAGGAAAGGGAGGAGTCAAGGAGAGGGAATTAAGGAGGAGGCAACCATGAGTCCACGACTGTTGCTGTTTCATGTGCGTGCGTTTTCTCTGTGTACGTGTAGGCTTCTGTTTCTCTTCTGTAGATTGAAACGTACAGAGGGAGAGAAGAGGAGGCGCTCGCTCGGCTGGGTATTGGCCCAGTTTGGCTTTGGTCCAAGTGGGAGAGAAAGAAGAAAGGAAAAGTTGGCCTTTGGCCCATTCAGGTGTGAGAAAAATATAGGTGGGCTTAACACAGGGAAGAGAGAGGAAAGACCTACTGTCCACGGGAATTTGGTAAAAAGTTTAAGAGAGAAAAACAAATTGATTTTCCTAAGAGGAAAATCTAGTAATGAAAAAGAAGATCAAACAAAATAACACGAACTTAGAAATCAAAGAAAACACAGATTCGCATATTTGAATATGCTTAAGACCAAAATAAAACCCAACTAAAAGAAACAACAAAACTCAAATTTAATTTAAGTTGGTATTAGGTCAAATTAAATCCTCCAAATTATAAAAGTCCAATTTAAGCTTTGTTAACAAATAAAACAAATGAAATTTTCTCGCCCTGATTTTCGAAGAACTTTTTCTAAAACATTTCGAGAATCGGGATGTTACATATGGTCGCTTTTTCTGGGACGCTATTTTATTCGCCTCTACGCCCATGAACACCGGCGACCTAAAGGCGCTTCTTAAGACGTTAATAAAGCGCCACAGAATTTTCTTTGTAATTAGACTTTTCAGAAAAAATTATATAATTTTAATTAACTTAGAGACGAATTGTGAGACGTTTTAGTGTGCGGCTCTATTCTTATCTTAGACTGAAGCAAAGTTTGAATAATATATTTTATAAATTTGTATAGTCTGTATTAAAAATAGTTGTACTAAACTTTGAATAACCATACTTCTTTATTTTATTGTAACCTTAATTATCCGGTGTGTAACATTCTCCTATGTAATGTACTCCATATTATATTACCTCTATGATATTCTCCTACTATGTTAAACAAAAAAACAATCACCCCGGAGATACGCAGCTCCCTAAAAAAAGCAGTCGCCCATAGCACGACTGGGCCGGCCCATGGACGCGAAATCCGTTTCTGTTTTCTGTATCGCGCACGACCTAAAAAAAACCCGGGAAAACGAGAAGGCACTAGGTTTCGATCCCACGATCTAGCTCATAACAGAGTACTGATCGAGACCAACTTGCCAATCCACCACACAGCTGCTTCTGAGAATTAAGGCGCTAAATTCTATAAGAACGGACAGCAGTGTTCTGATTTTGGAAAAAAACAATTTAGAAACATTTCTTGAAATTTTCTACCGGTTTGAAATGCCGCATCTTTTTTTTTATATTCCAAGTATTTTTTCTGAAAAAAATGTAAAAAAATTTTGTAATCCAAATTCAGAAAAAACCACGATTTTTTTTTCAAAATGCCGCATATATTTTTCAAAAATTGTTTGCATTTGTCAAAAAATTTGAACAAAATTTCAAAATTGGAACAATTTCTAAAATCTTGAACATATTTTGAATATTTTGGACAAATTTCAAAATGGAGAACAATTTAGAAAATCCCAAACAAATTAGAAATGCGAACAATTTTTTAATACATGAACAAAAATTAGAAAAAGAGAACATTTTTTGAAATTTGTACACAACTTTAGAAAACAGGAACATTTTTTGAAATCCTAGTTATGACTTAAAATTTAGAAAATTGAGCAAAAATATTCTGAACAATTTTTGAAAAAGGAAACATTTTGTGAAATTCGCGAACATTTTTTAATATGAACAAATTTTCGAAAACATAAACATTTTCTAGAAGTTGAACTTTTTTAAAAGCACAAAGGTTTTTTAGGTTTCCAAACACTTTTTGAAACATGAACACTAAAAAAGAAACTAAAAAATTGAAATATAAAAATGAAATGGAAAAGGAAAAAAAAGAAACAGAAAAGTGAAAGAAAAGAAAAAAGAAAGAAGAAAAAACAGAAAAATGAAAAAAAACAAAAAAAACAAAAAAGAAATCAGAAAACCGGTTCAGGGAACCTGCTAGATGTGGTGGTGGAGCAGAACACCAAGAGGCAGGGCGTCGGCGAGGGAGACGGGACGCGCACAACAGAGGCCAGCGGCGGCGCACGTCCCTGGCACACGCGAGGACGAGCAGGACGTCGAGGAGGGCAGCAGAGGCGACGGGCGGAGCAGAGGGGCCAAGGCCATGGCGCGCGGAGGAGAAGCAGGGCCAGGGCGACGTGGGAGGAAGCAGGGGCGACGCTTGGGCTCGGGGTGGCGCTCGGCAAAAGGAGCAGCTCCGGCGATAGCGCTCGCCAGCGCGGCGCCGAAGACGGCAAGGGGCGTGAGGAGGGAGCGACGACGAGCTGGAGAAGGAGCTGCAGCTACGGCGAGCGTCGAGGGCGACGGGCGCGGGGAACAGGGGCGCCATGGGGATCGGGCGCGGGCGCTCCTCCCTGGTGTGTTGCGTGTGTGTTTGCCGGCGGTGTGAGAGGCCGAGAGGGAGAGATCGAGAGGAGGGAGGCGAGCGAGGAGGAGGCAGAAGGGATCGGGCGAGGCGCTCCTCTCGTGCGTGGTGACGACGCGAGGGAGGAGACGAGGGAGAGTGGGGGATCGGGCAGGGGGGTTCGGGCTAGGGTTAGGAGGGAATGGTGGGGCCTTGGGCCGGCGCGGGAGGTTGGGAGGCCCAGGCTGCTGGGCTCCTTCTCTCTCTCTCTCTTCCCCTAATTCTCTTTTCAAAACAGAAAAAATAAAGAGAAAGAAAAAAGGAAGAAAAGAAAGGTTAGAGAAAGAGTTGGGCACGGGGATAATTTCCACGGACTCACAAAAATGTGCTAGATCCTGGAAAAATAGAAGTTGGCACATGCAAGAGATGTTGAATTCAAACACATTTGAATTTAATTCAAATGGGTTGAACTAGGACGAGGTTTTAGGAGTGTCCAAAAATGTTGAGAAGTTAGGAGGAGCCTCGATAAATGGAGAAAGAATTATGGAGAAAGTTTGGAGAACAAACATGAAGCAAAAAGGCATGAGAATTGAATTGCAAGTGTGTTATGGTGATTCCAAGGTTAATGGAATATATTAATATAGCTCCCTAAATATAGTAGGAGACTTTGGATATGTTTTAAAGAGAAATCACCATGTGCATTTCCCTCAATTTAAATGGATCAGAGATCCATGCAATTTATTTGAGTTGCAAAATTTAGTGGCATGATGACATGATGCAATGCACAGATGCAAAGAGGAATGCAACAAGCAAAACAAAACACATGACGAAACCCGGAATCCATGGAAGGCATCTGAATCTCCGGTCTTGGGGCGTTACAGTTATACACCTAAAAAAATTCTAAAACCGTTGTTTCTAGAAAACCCACGCTATTCTCTAAATACTCCAAAAAATTGAGCTGCCAAACACAACCTTCTGGAAGCTCAATGGATATGTTATATAAGAGAGAAATCTATAGACCATTTTTCCTTGTCATGTAAATATAATTCTTTCGAGAGTTGTAGAGGGTAAGATGCATCTATCTCATGTCAGCAACCTCTTTTCGATTCTTGTGACCACCCTTGCAGTTAAGGGTGGAAAGTGGTAGTGCATAATTCAAACATGTGATATTTGAGAAAACATCTGTAGGGCAAGTCAAGATCCACATCCAAACTAAAATGAAAATGGAAGTGAAAATATCGGAATTTATTTTACAAATAAAAATACAATTGTTGGATATTAGAGCAAATGTGAATATGCAAGTGGATTACCCACCAGTTGTCAAATTTACTTAAATGTGAACATAGAACATTATAGTATAATCCTAGTAGTTTTACGTCTGCCAATTTATCATTGACTTACTGTGTGTCACCAATCGATATATTTTTTTGTGTCACATAGTTGCTGACTAATTTCTAATACACACTACTCCCTTTGTTTTAAATTAATTGAAATTCTAGATTTATCCTAAATCGAACTTCTTTAGGTTTTACCAATTTTATAGAGAAATGTGCTAAATACTACAACATCAAAAAAATCTAGTGAAACTAATTAGATATCATAGATGTTGATATATAGTTTATACTAAAAAGGGATTTTGCCCCACTTTATATATAAAGCAACACAGCCAAACCGATACAAAGTGATAAGGAAAACCTCTTACAAAGTAGGTCAAAGATAAAACAAGATTATTGGAGTACCCACACCCCACCAACAAGCACCCAAGGCTACGGACAAGAAGAGAAACCGAGCCTCCATGAGAAACCATCGAATGCCGATGCAATGCACACACCACGTTGTCATGGGCTGCCATTATTGATGATTGTTATCATATGGCTCGGGATTTTTCTCATGTTCCTTTTTAGCACTGTCATAGAGAAGGGAATAGCATAGCTCATGAATTAGCTAGAATTGCTAAATTTTCTACACCTAGTACCTGGTTTGATAAGCCTCCTAGTGCCATCACCCCTATCCTTGTAAGGGATGCTACTTTTATCACTACTCTTAATAAACGGGTGATGAGATGTTAAAAAAAAAGGTTGTCGCGGGAGATAGCCACTTGCCCTCTCGCTTTGTTCTGTGGATTGCTGATCCTTCCTACAAACAACGAGGGCCGAGAGTGATGACTACAACATCACGTGTAAAAGATAAGAAGCTGTCAGGACCTCCCCATGCTAGAGCCAAAGGAGCCTTGAGTTAGGATCCGAGCTCGCTCGTCGATGCGATGAGACGCGGCCGAAGGGTATACCTGAGCTCCACGATGATGCCCCCCAGAGGGTGATGAGCCATGCACCACCCCCTTCGAGACCGAAGATATGGTTAAGGTTTTCATCTGGAGCTCTGGTATGGGGAGAGGAACCACAACGATGCCCCCAAGAGGGACACGACACCCGTAGGTGTCGTCGTCTCGAGCGCCGGAGCGCGGAGCTTTCGCTCAGAGTCTCACCCGCAACGCAGCTAGATGACATGTTCACGAACTCACCGCCACCAAACCAAGCCTCCACATCATGATCTAGGAGACGCCACTTCTGAAGCACGCCACCGCCAGGGTGCCCACTGCCTCTTCCTCGCCGCCCACACAGCCAAGGAGAAACGCAACCACCACCACTGCAATGTCGCTCGCCAAAGAGTCGGCCGCACAGTCCACCTTCCAGGGCCGCCAATCCGGCATCCCATATCTCGTATTCCCCAACTTCACCTAGCTGTCAAACAACACCCACCGGAGAAACAGTTGGAAAGGCACCGCCTTACGACCCCTAGACAACTCCATTCCTGTGGAATTTAGCATATATCATGGTGGAACCAGCGACACCGACCACCCCAATCAAACCCGCCTGGATCTAGATGGGGAAGAGCTCATCATGTCGCTCTTGTCGACCATGGCCCGCAGTGTGGCCCCCAAACCTCAGATCGGCACCACCGCCTATGGGGCCAGATCTGTCAGGTCTGGGCCAGCCTCCCCTAGGCAGCGACGTGGTGGACGTAGCACCTCGGTGCGAGCCACCACCTAGCATCATGCCGACGAAGCAGGGACAGGACAGAGTCCAAGATCCATGCGACGCAGCCGCCTCCCAACCATGCCCCTGCCGCGACCAAGCACCATCATCGCGACCCTTCGCCGCCACGCCGTCGGGAAACAGCCAGCAGACCGTGCTGCCACGAAGCCACAACAAGGGATTGTGCCCTCATGGGATCCGGCAACCCGCGTCACCCCGGGCTCGCAGCAGGGACAGGGAGGAGGTAAGAGGAGGCGGCGCCGCAGGTTGGGCGCCCATGTCACCCGCGGGATTGACACGGGGCCAAGCCCTCTTTTTGTTCCGGCGCGGCGTATTTTGTGTGACGCCGGCGTGACGGCGCATGTGACCAACTGTTCCGATGGGCAGATCTGAGACAACACGCCGACATATAGTTTATGGAGGCATATCTGAGGCCACACGCCAATATATAGTTTATAGACTTGGTCAAACTCAAAATGTTTGACTTAGGACAAACCTAGAACTTTCATTCATTTGAAAGCGAGGGAGTATGTCGCTAAATTGAGCATATAATTGTATTTGTTACCAATTGAGTACACATCCGCTATGTATCCATATTCGAGTAAAATCTACTTCCGTATTCGCATTCGATAATATCGGTATTTGCACTCACACTTGTATTATGAAAAAAAAGGAGTGAGAAGAGCACTATCTGATCTGCATATGATTTGTTTCCATCATTATTCACAGTAGGATACCGTTTCCTTTTATCTTTTTTTGCTCTTTGAGAACCAGGAGTTCAAAATAGGTCCTTATTTGTATCGAATATAGAAGCAAAATTTGATCTATGATATCATATGCCAGAACTATGAGTTGGTTGTGAGATTCTTATGGGTTTCAGCTCTTCCCTATCGCAACTTGTTTGGGACTAAATGCTTTGTTGTTCTATATCCCTACATAAATGTTGATTTTTCTCTGACTTGATGCTCTGTGACCTTGCATTTCATTTTGGAAGTGAATCGGCTATGCTTACTGATGTCCAAACCCTATCCATGCAGGGCACCCTTGCTACGAAGTCTTTACCTCAGCTACTTTCCTACTGTGACCAGTGAAGGATTCGTTGCGGCTATAACTAAGCTTCCTTTCCTCCAGAAGCTCGAACTTAGTAACTGCCACGGTGTAGATGCCAACACTGGAGTGTTTGAGCTCGTTGCCAAAGCATGTCCACGATTGAGGCTTTTCAGGCATGAAAAACACCATAGTAGATATGATCCATACTTTAGTGACGACCCCAACAATGACCGTGAAGCCTTGGCAATCAGGAGGATGCACGAATTGTGTTCCCTGACGCTTTATTACGACACTCTCACCAATGAAGGATTGATGGCCATCGTTGACAACTGCCCACACTTGGAATACCTTGACATACGCAGTTGTGGTAACATCACCATGAATGATGCCCTCAAAGCCAAGTGTGCTGGGATCAAGACAAAGATATATGTCCCACATAGGTGTAACGATGATAAAGATAACTTTAGTCTAGGTAGCTTTCAGTCTCACTTCCGTATCAGTGTTTACTCTTCATTGTTTATGAGTGAGTATTTCCAGGAGCTACAAAAGAGACGAGAAGAGGATGCAGATTATGACTATGATCCTTATTACTACTACCTTGGTGCCCTCGACGAGGTCCATCTTGAGGAGCATGGTAGGTTACTAGGCAAGAGCGGGTGGAGGTATAACCTGTAATTGGAAGAATAATGGGAGATTGTTGGGCTGGTCTGGATGTTTATATATGAAAGTGTGCGCCTCTCAGGTGTTGCCTTCTCTGCGGAAGTTAAAAGGTGCAACCGGTGTTTTGTTGCTTTATTTTGGTGTCGCGTGTTTGATCCCCTGATTATTTATTGTGTTTTGTTTTGGAGAGTGGAGATGATTCTTCCTGTTAAGGTTTCCTCTGTCTTCATGTACTAATCGGATTGTTGCTTGTAAAACCTCTAGCCCGCCTATTTGTCTTTTCTTTTATATTGTGTAATTTAGTCCAGAAAACTGGAACTCTTTTAGCAACAAGTCCTTGCAAAAAATCACCTTGCGAAGGAATCACTTTTCATGGGTTCGATAACATAGGGTCACTCTAGGAAGAAATAAAACAATCTACATCCAAAATCGGATCGAAGGTAATCAACGGCACATTGCTTTTACCCTCTCCATCATCTTCTTCTTTGTGCTCCCTCCGCCATTGCTTTCGGACGAAGCTTTAGCACGCAAGCTCTTTTCTCTCCCTGCTCACAGCCACTTAGCAACCACCCACGCGAATGTCGTGCGGCGACGGAAGATGAAGGTTAGGCACATGTGCTTAGGATGGCGCTACCGATGAAGGCTTGTCGAGCTGATGTCGTCGCCAACGCTAGTGAGGGACGATGGATGTCTTCCACCATAACGGAGAGCATGTTGGAGGGCTTGCCAAACTTAGTTTTGTTCCGCCGCGAGAGAGGATGTGTGTTCACGGGTGTCGGTACAGGAGGGCTTGTTGTTGCTGGAGGCGGTTCCGGAGCCAAACGAGCACAAGCGGGTGTTTTTGGCGTCGTCCGTGTTAGGAGGGTTGTGTGTACCTCTGCATGATTTCCTCCGCGGCCTTCTCTTCTAGTGAGTATATTTTGCATCACTTTGTACTTTTTTTTACTCTACATTGTAGTCAAAGGATTTTCAATACTTTATCGCGTCCGCGCATCCTTTTTATCGGTTTTGGCTAGCTTATAACTAGGCCACGACACCCATTGCCCACTGGGCCCCACATCCGACAACTCTCTGCCATGTCACCCACTTGCTGGCGCCAACAATTCCCTCCTTTCCTCGCTCAAATCGGTCGACATGTACTTCTTCAGTTTCGTCAGTTAACGATTCAACTTCTCCTACATCTCTGTTGCTCTCTGCCATGCTCTTCTCCATCCCCTCTACAGCTAGTGCTCTCGTCACGCTGCGAGAGCATGGTAGGAGTGTGGCATGAACTGGGCTGGAGCATTTGAACATCATGCTCGTCCGATACAATGGCGCCAATTCCAGCAAACAAAGTGCGGAAAATTGACATAACCAAGACATCACTGAAGCTGAAGCCGGAGCAGTTTTGAAGAATTTTTCAGCAAGAAATCTAACCAGTGGGATAAGCCACATCGTTTGCTGAAATCATACAAACAGGCAGTGGTTTAAGATCAGATTGGTCACTCCCCAAGTTCCCATTGATGATGGCAATAAAATAGTAACATTAGATACTGCATCACAGCACAAACGATGAACCTTACTACCAGAGCCCACAGGCTAATGAGAAGAAACTAGCACATCTCTACTCTTACCACAGATGGCACACAAGGTGTGTGTCCCTGAAGAGACCGACGAGGTAGGCCTCAGCCCCCTCCTGCAGCGCGTAGACGGCAGAGCTCTGGATAATGAGGTTTTCACAACGAAGTTGCATTGAAGAAATAAGAGAACAGAAACAGAAAACCTTGGAGCAATAAGAAGCACAACGCCGACAGTTGAGCTAATGTTTGCTAGGTAGGTACTCCAGTAGCCATCGCCCGTCAGCCATACATGATGCGGCAGCTGCTATGTACTACAATCCCGAACAAATGCTTGCTAAAAAAACGAAAACTAGCATCACACCTTTTTGGTTCTGAAATGATGCAAATGTATAGTACTAGTACATCCTATTACATAATGTTTCCTTTTTGGTTCTGAAATGATACAAATATATAGGTTTGGAAGGACTTGTATAGAGGGCTGATTTGAATGGCTATTAGTTTAGTACGCATAATACTGTCGTAAGACTAGCTTCAGAAGTGGTTAAGAATATGTCAATCACACTGCTTTATAGTCAGGAAAATGAAGCCGTAATCTTACTTTTGCTAGTTCAGCAGAGGGAAATAGGGTCTTCCAGAGATTAGATGACATAAGCATACAAATTAGCAGGCCTGGCTTTGCCAAGTTGCCATGCCACTCAGGGCATGTACAATGCATAGCCCCAGGGTGATGCCTGGCATGCCATGTAGGATCGGATATGACGTAAAGTAGGTTCGGATAGGGAAGCGGGATCCTCTCCAGGAGGCAGGTGCTTGGAGAGAAAAATTGTGGTTCGGGGTCAAAAGCTGAAAAGGTTGGAGTGAAAAGTAGAGATGCATGTGTACTAAAGTCTTTATTTTCTATTTCTTAATAAGGTCCACTAGTGGTAGCTTGCATTGGGGAGAAAAAATAAATGTAGATGCCTCAAACTACTTTTTGTCATGGGGCATCTGTATCCATATGCCACCGTTGTACATGCCCTCATAGGTTAAAGATGATCTCAGTAGAAATGCAACAAGCAAGTAATATCAATCGAAAGCTGCCCGGTACAGCTACTGACCAAGGCACTAAGCCATCAATGAACTGAATGATTGTGGTAGATACAGGAAATGCAACAATACTCAACTTCAACAAAAAAAACTAACAGTACTGTAGGGTTCTATGTCCATAAGCCAGTAATGTTCAGTGCACTAACCTGGGACAGATTTCAGACAACTCAAATGTTTCAGTAACAAGATCAAATCATTTAGATCGATGCACTAGCGTTCAAAGTATACAAGATTCATTCCAAAGCGGACTAAACATGAGAGTGAACAAACTGAAAACTGGAGGAACAAAGCGCCACTTCATTGGGGCTTCGGGCTTAAAATCCAGGAAATTTCAATCAACCATGATATTTGAGGTTTGAATCACGAAGCACGAAATTAAGATCTGAGGCTCAGAAACAGCAAAGGGCATCACGAAGCACAAAGTTAAGATCTGAGAGCCAACTTTCGCATTGCTGATGGCAACAAGAGGGTAACATCAGACAGTACACACTACTAGAACATAAACACAACCATACTGGCACGAACGAGGGATAATTCCTACCACCATACAAGATAAGACACATGCTAAGATGCAGCTAACATCTCTACACCTCCAGATCACACAACTATGAGGCAACCTACGCCCTCTCGCCACGGATGCGGCGGGCGAGCTGGATGTCCTTGGGCATGATGGTGACGCGCTTGGCGTGGATGGCGCAGAGGTTGGTGTCCTCGAACAGCCCCACGAGGTAGGCCTCGGCGGCCTCCTGGAGCGCGGAGACGGCGGAGCTCTGAAAGCGGAGGTCGGTCTTGAAGTCCTGCGCGATCTCCCGCACCAGGCGCTGGAAGGGCAGCTTGCGGATGAGCAGCTCGGTGCTCTTCTGGTACTTGCGGATCTCCCGGAGCGCGACGGTGCCGGGGCGGAAGCGGTGCGGCTTCTTCACGCCGCCGGTGGCCGGGGCGGACTTGCGCGCTGCCTTGGTCGCCAGCTGCTTCCGCGGCGCCTTGCCGCCGGTGGACTTCCTCGCCGTCTGCTTCGTGCGGGCCATCGGGGCTGGCGGGTGGGCGCGGCGGGCTCGGGGTTGAGGAGAGGGATTGGTTGGGAGATTTGGGGGCTGGGATGAGGATGACGATGATGGGTTCCGGGGGTTTTAACGAGCGGGTGGCGGCCGGTGGGCGCGAGTCTGGGGAAATTTTCGCGTTTCTGGGCGCGATGTGGTTCGGGAGGGGGAGGAGTTCTGAGCGTTGGATCTGCGGGGCGTGGGTGGTGAGGATTTAGTTTCGGATCAGTCACGCGGATCGTGGGGGAGCGATCCGCGGCGCGGGGGTTCCTCGATTCTGATTGGTTAGCTGCAATTGCGTTGTGTGCTCGGGCGTCCTGGAGCTGTTGGCTGCGTAGACCCCTCTTCGGTTCTTTTTTTTAGTGTTCTTCGGTTCTCTGACGAGTGGTGTGATCGAGCACGGGCGAAACTACAATATGTGACACCGCATTTCTCCCTATTCCATTTTTATGCCAGAATTCAGACTGTGTTCTTGTGGTTGCGATAGGAGTAAAATTTATCCATAGTATACTTGAACTTGAGTCGGCGTTTGACTTTGGTCAATGGACTTGAATATACTTTAAATTCGGTCATTATACATGCTCTATATGTATTTTTACTTACGTTGTCTTAACTTAGCAATCAAACCGACGACGGCGCGCACGAGACTCGTAGGCATGGCCTCCAAGGTCAGTGCACCGTCATCGTCCTTTCATATCTAGACTAGGCCAAGTAGTAGAGCTGGCATGGCACAGCTGACGAGTCGTCGTAGTCGTCTTTGTTTGAGCAATCTTTGTCGCACCGCACCACTTGAGGAAGGCGCTCGAGGCGTCACGGCATCCCTCCCCGGTCGTGGTGTCACGCTCGCGGGGCAGACGCTCCGACTCCTTCGCACTGCACCGCCTCTCATCAACTTGTTGACAGACCGTGCGCTCAGACTCGACAAGCCCAACTTGGAGCCCCGCGTTGAAACAATGTTGGCACAGGGTGGCGTCCGACACCACGATGATCTTGGACGGATCCAAGGTACAAAGCCTATGCAGACGCGGGGTGCAAGAGCACCCAGATCGGCGGGGCAGGGTTTTGATGAGTGCTGCCGAGCGGTTGTGCCTGGTCGTTCCCATCACGCCTCCATCTCGAAGAGACATTTCTTGTGCCACGTGAACGTCGACACGGCGGTGCGGCTTCTGCAGGGACGGAGCCCGTTGGCGACACAGCAAGCGCGAGTGTGTAAGGTGGTTGGCGGTGCTCCGTCGGAAGGAAGGCTGGAGAGAATTGGTTTCCTCTTCATTGTTTTTTTTCATTAGGGATTTTAGTGAGGCAGGCATATGGGTCTCATCGGTCATAAAACGGGCAAACTTAATTATTTCAGATAACATGGACCTGTCGAGCAGGCCCCAACATTCATAAAAACAATTTAAATTTAATCAACCGGTCATCATTTTTTAAACTAAAAACCAAATTTATGGTAGTTTTCCGTGAATTTTGAAAATGTATAGTTTTTCTTCGAACCCTTGCCGCAATACTGATGGTTTTATGCTATATACTCTCCCCTCTCCATGACTCCACCATGCCACCTGCATATTCATTTGTAAAAAAAACACTTGCATATTCCTTACTTCAGCGTTATAAATTACACTTAAACTTCATGTTTGTTGCAAAAGCAATAATGCAATTTCTATGAAGCTTAATAGAGAGTACTAATATTTTTTCTCAATAAAACAACATCGGGTCTCTATGATCATCGAACTATTATTAGCCAATGGACAGATGCATAACCAAATTGAATTATCTAAAATGAATTGTGCATATGTTGCTACCCATACCTAATTGTGATCATGGATATGAAATTTTAGCACGATTATCATTAACAAAAACACGCTCAATTTCTTTTGATGTGGCTATAAAAATTGCCACGGTTAACAGGTGTGCCAGTACTTCTGAAGTGATGATGGAGGTGCACAGATTCAGTTCGTTACTGCCATCCCAAATGCAAAATTCTACATAATACTGTCGTCTCAAGCCACAAAGTTCTGAATTCTTCAGTTCAGTGCGGATATTTCACATTCCGTTTGAAGTCCAAACCCTACAAGCACAGGAGTCGGTAGATAAAAAATTACTAGTTCGTGATACTGGCACACCAAGTCAACAACTACAGGCAGCCGACCATTGCTTGAATAGATTCACCAACAGTCCATAAAATTCAGAATTGCAACTTATGTTCGATAAACAGCAAGAGTACTCCAGATCACCAAATTTGCTTATAGGAACCAACTTCTAGATGATACTGATGCTGCAAATTACAGCAATTGTCAAACTTGACACTTTAGTAGTGTCAACAAGGTGCTGCAAACAGGCTGGCTAGATGATACTAATTGAACAGCAATGCTAACTTCTAGAGTTACAACCCAAAAGCACGAGCAAGGCAAAATCATGGCGTTGATATTGCTCATCGTTACCTTGACATGAACACAGAGCTACTCATAAACTCATAACCTGAAGTGTTGCAACCAATCCAATAAGTTTCAGAGGATTGAAGCCTAACATTAACAATACAGATGTTCAGTCGCGTGGCACAGTTCGGTTCAGAAGAGCAGAAAAGCAAACAACAGTCAGATCATAAGCGACGTTACTAAATCTCAGCTTGCAAAAGCGGCACCATAGGTTCATAATTCTGTTCTTACAGCGAACGAAGCATCGGCAAGCATTCAGCAACTCCCATCCAGCACTAGCACTACTTCTACTTGGCGATAACCAGGGGGAACAGCTATTTAGATACAGGCAATGGAATCTAAGAGGAGGTGAACTTGGTGACGGCCTTGGTGCCCTCGGAGACGGCGTGCTTGGCGAGCTCCCCGGGGAGGACGAGGCGGACGGAGGTCTGGATCTCCCGGGAGGTGATGGTGGGCTTCTTGTTGTAGCGGGCGAGCTTGGCGGCCTCGCCGGCGAGCTTCTCGAAGATGTCGTTGATGAAGGAGTTCATGATGGACATGGCCTTGGAGGAGATGCCGATGTCGGGGTGCACCTGCTTCAGCACCTTGAAGATGTAGATCTTGTAGGTCTCGACGCTCTTCTTGCCCTTCTTCCGGCCCCTCTTCTCGCCGCCGCCCTCCTTGGAGGCGGTCTTCTTGCCCGCCGGCAGCCGCTTCTCGGCCTTGGGCTTCTTCCCGGCCGGGGCCGTCTCCGCCTTCTCCGTGGCGGGCTCCTCCTCCGCGGGCTTCTTCGCCGCCGGCTTCTTCTCCGCCTTGGGGGCCATCGCTGCTCCGGGAGGGCGGGTGGGGATTGGGGGCTGCGGTGGAGAGTTGTGTGCAGGGGAAGGTGGGGGATATGGAATTGGGGAAAGACGGAGCACGGTGCTGAGTTTATAGTGGAAAGACGTCAGCGCTGATTGGTGGAATTGTGGGTGCCGTGGATCGCTGACATGGCATAGTATGAACCGTTCGATGTTGCAAGCAACATCGATCCAGATTTGCTGCGGTGCGTCTATACCTGTGGTGGCGAAAACCGTGTACGGCATTTTTTGTTGGGAAACATTTGGGGCCGGGGCACCGGCCGAACCACTCGGCCGGTCGCCCGCGACCCGTGCGATCCCCTTCCATCGTATGGCCAGCCTTTTCGCGTGGATGAGACACGAGGCTGACGGGGCCCACCAATCGCTCATCATTTAAACGCCCCACGCGGCTGCGCTGCTTCCTCTCTCTCTCTTTCATCTCGTCGGTCCCTACCTCAATTGGCCGTCCTCGTCGCCGTTCGCCGTCCCCGCCGGCCGTCCTCATCGCCGGTGGCCACCCGCACCGGCCATCCTCGTCGCCGTTCGCCGTCCTCGCTCGCCGGCCTCGGCGGAAGCTGGAACCGCGTCGTTTCCTGCTGCAACCGGTGCCCAGGAGAGTTGCCATCATGGATGGCGAGCATGGTGACGGCGAGCTGCGAGGACGGCGGCGTTGTTCCGAGCAACACTGCAGACGTCGTGTTTTGTGCTACGTGCTACAACCAGTGTCACATTTTGCTACAACCGGCATCCCACTCAGCTACAATCGGCGTCGCGTTTTGCTACCACGGTTTGAGTCGACGAGCTCATAAGCCATGGCCGCACGCGCGATGGGGCTGAGCACCGGTGCTACCATGACAGGGGGCATCACCTGCGAGCTCACATGCAAGTCACCCATGGCTTACAAGCTCGAGGCGGACGGCGAGCTGGGAGCACTATGGGAGACTCCCCCTGATGTTGCAACGGGCGGTCTGGAAAGCTACAACCGATGCAAAAAAAAGCTTCAACCAGCGATGGCTGGAGGTTGAAGAAGATGACAAAAACGCTGCAGTTTTGCTACATGCTTCAACCGGCATAGATTTTGCTACAACCGGCATAGCATTTTGCTACGACCAGCGTCACGTTTTGCTACATCACATATCTTTTCTCTGGTTGCATTGTCAGGTTGGAGCTTTCTTTCTTAACGATTGAAGCTTTTGTGTAAACGATTTGAAACTTTTTTGTTTTGAGCAGCCCTTGGTTAAAGCTCTCTCTATCATCTCGCTTGAAACTTTTTTCATCTAAGGTTGAAGCATTTTGCGTCAGCGGTTGTATCTCCTCGTGAATCGCAGAGCCAGTTGAAGCTTTTCCATCTAGGGCTTGAAGCTTTTTCATCCAGGGGTTGAAGCTTTTTTAACAACGTTTGCAACACAGAGGGGGTGCGACGGTTCAAGCCTTGCCTCGGTTCAGACGTGAGCTCGTCTTCGAGGGCGCGCGTCCGGTGATCTTCGCCGCCGCAGCTCCGACAGTCGCAGCGGAGTTGTGACCATCGCCGGGGGAGCTGCAACCAGCGCACACGCTGCTGCATGCGCCGAGCCAGCATGAAACACAGGTGGCCACCGGCGGCGAGGGCGGCGACCGGCGGCGAGGGCGGCAACCGGTGGCGAGGGCGGTGACCGGCGCCGGGGACGGCCAAGCCCGGTGGTGCTTCGAGTCTGGGTGCCTCGCTCATCCATGGCGGCTAGATGTGTACACCAACGGAGGAAGAGATGAGCTGCGTTGACTTGGTGAGGATTAGATCTGACGGTTAATACAGAGGTAAATCGTGCGGCTGCGGTGCGACCGACCGAAACTTTCGGCCGGCGCACCGGCGCAGATTACCGCCCTTTTTTGTTTTGTTTTGAAAAGACAAGCAAAGGATATCGGAACGGAAGAATTTGATTTCGGAGAATGGATGGCGCGGATGATATATTTTTCCATATATATCATACTCATGTTGTTTAGATGTATTTTTTATTTGAATTTTATGCATGTGAGTACTGTTTTAAAATACATTTTTAAAGTATTTTCTATAAAATGGCAATAGGAGTTTGTGGCAACAAAACTGAAAAAATTGTGGGAACGCCATGAACTTGAGCTTCCCCCATGAAAAGTAAATACGAGGAATCTACATAGTTGTCCATTTAATTATTGAAAATTGTTACTAATAAAACTAGAAGGAAAAGGAGTGCCACGGAAAAAAAGGCGAGAGATGTGGATATTAAAAGCTCCCGCTCCTTAGGAACTTTATAGTCAGCTGCGGAAAATTGCTTACGGAGCTCGGCTTCCATGGAGGCCAGTTTATGAAAAAAAATCAAAATTCAATTTCATATATTTTACATTTTTAAAAAATCTAAAAAATACATACATACACGAAGGCATAATATATGTGTGTGTAAATTTTTAGAACGAAATACGTTGAAATGATGGCTGTGCAGAAAAGACAAATATGTAGCTTTTCAACACATGATACTATTCATCTCAAAAGTCCGTGAATTTGTTTTTTTGTACAAATCGCATTTCAAGATATTTGATTCTGAAATTTTACACGCATACACATCACATCCTTGTGTACTTGTATAAAAATTTTCAGTTTCTCTTGTAACCAGAGAGTACGAATTTTGAACCTTTTTTTCAAAAAAATCGACCTTTATGAAGGCCGAGCTCCAAAATGTCGTTCTCAGTTAGTTGTTGCTATATGATATCGTCACGTCATCTATAACAAACCTTATAGCCGGCAAGTATAATAGTCAAATGTAAGGGCATCTCCAACACCGATCCTCGAACCGCCTGCATACGTTCGGGCTGCGCGGTCCAGCCGTGGAAGCCATCCAACGCGGGTCTGTATAGCTCCGCCGAGCGGCCTGGACGTGTTTTCTCCCGCATATTGGAGACAAAGGGGGTGCGGGAGTCCGAAGAACAACCACGTAGGACCCCCCCTCCCCCTTGCTTTGCATCCGCCTCTCCACCTCCGCCGATGTACGTCTTCGGCCGCCAAAAAGGCATTGCCGGACTTCCACAACCAGCACTGACGTGCCCGCTCGCCTTTACGACGAGGATGTCCACACCAGAGTCGTTTGTACCCCGGTACACTCCTCCCCCCTCCCGATCGACGACCTTCATGACGGACACCACGCTTAGCAGGTGTTCGGTTAAATGCCACTGAGCTTATTTTCGACGCTATGTCGTTCTTTAGAGTACGAAGGATGGCGAGCTACTCGATCATCGATCATGGAGGATGAGTTGTTGTGCAATGCGTGGTTGGCCATATCCATGGATTTGGTAGGCAGAAGCAGAGCGGGGACTTTTCTGGCAGCAAGTGCATGAATCATTTCACGCAAGAAAGCACGTTGTGCCCTACGACATGTACGTCATTTAATAACGCAATGCGAGGTCGTTATCGTATCGCTGGTATACTATCCAGACCAATGTCACCAAGTTTTGTAACATGGTTTGTCGGCTGAAGGCAAGGTGGGCATTGCAGGCGGCTGTGGACGAGGACGTAAGTTTTGCTTCCTCTTGCTCAACTTGTTGATAGATTCGTTCACTCAATGTTGGTCTACACATTATATAGCCCGCACGCGTTGTCGTGGTGTACCACAGGACAGAGGAACGGCCATTTATGTACACACACTGTTCGATGAAGCCGAAGGGGGGTTATGTGTGGGACGGCATCATCCGTTGATGAAAACTTATTGGACATCCGGTTAATCTAGTCGAATTTGAGATATTGTCGTGCTAGACTTAATTTGCTTGCTATGTATGGATGATTTGTTGTATTTTCTATCTGAACTTTGATGAATATCGGACGGTTTGCATGAATTTTGTCTAGTTAGTTCAAATGTGGGTTGAAATATATGTGTCCGGTGTTGGATGACCGGCTCCTGCATCCGTGTCCGCGGAGTGGTCCCCCATCCACAGACATATGCGGGATGAAATTTGCGGGTCACCTTTGGACAAGCCCTAAGCAAGTACTACTTTATTGATACATGGTCCACCTCTTTCTCTCACAAAGTCTTTAGGATCACGTGCTACAGCCGGCTGTTAGTTTGTATCCTGCTTATCTTCTTTCTCATCTTCTCTCTCTTACAACTCAGCAAAAAATGATATTTAAAATCTTACAGTCCGCATATGTCACCTTATTGTACCCGCTCTTATGATTTCCCTTCTTATAAACAAATGAAATGATCATTTTTTGAGCGATCACCGCCTCGAAAAACTAAAACTAAAACACCAAAGAACTTGATACAACACCAAAGAAAGGCAAGACCCTATGGAAGCGACACAACAAAATTAAAACGACCTAAGGATCACCACTCTATACTTGGCAATACATGACCCGAAGATGACAAATGATGCGTTCGGTAGGCTGCATTAGATCCAGCCAGGCCCGCGCGGGATGAATTCAGCTCGTTTGTTTGTGTGGACTGCATCTGTTTCCTGGCCCGCATGAACCTCAAAAGCACTCATCACTACTAGGGAAATGGTTATACACAGGAGCTCACCAGTAGCGTTTCTACAAAAAGAAACACTGCTGCTAAATAGCAGCAGAGCTTTGTCATTAAGAGCGCTGCTACTATCACATAGCAGTAGCGCTGTAGATACAAAACACGCTACTATTATAATTGCCAGACCTTGCAGGCAGGCTAGGTATACTAGTAGCGCTCATATGTAAAAAGCGGTACTGATATTGAACTTAGCAGTAGCGCTTTCCTCTAACCAGCGCTACTGCTATGTATCTTAGCAGCTGCGGTGGTTACGGACCAACGCTGCTACTACGGGTACCTTATCCACCCGCGGGCGTCCTCACTCTCCACTCACACTCTCACTCGCCCAACTTCGTCGCGCGCCGTCGCCCACCAGCGCCCCCTAGGTAACTCTCTCCCTCTCTCTCTCCGCCCTCCTTCTCCCTCCGGCGGCCCCTTCCTCCTCCTCCCTCCGGCGGCCCCCTCCTCCTCCTCCTCCTCCCTCCCCCCTTCCTTCTCATGCTCTCTCCTCCCCTCCTCCCCTCCCTCCTCCTCCCACCTCCTCCTCCTGCTTTCTGTAATAGAAAGTTTTTTAGTAATAGAATTTAGTAATAAATTTTTTAGTAAAAGAAATTAATAATAGAAATTTTTAGGTACAGAAATGTATTATGCTATATGAGATTTTTTATAGTAAATGTAGGTTTTTGAATACAATAGATTTCTCCCCATGTCGATGATTAATTATTTTTATATATAGTGTCGTGGGATTGTCACGGCAGATGTCCTAGTGGAAGGACTTAGTCGTGGAGCCATTACAACGTAGTTAGCTTGAAGGGGTTAAAATGGGACAAAGGACATGAGGAGTTTATACTGGTTCGGCCCCTTACGGTGAAGGTAAAAGCCTAATCCAGTTTGAGGTGGTATTGCTAGGGTTTCGATTACCGGGGAGCGAATACGCTTAGCCTGGCTTTCGATCTGTTGTTTCTTGCCCTAAGCCGCTGCCGGGTCGTCCCCTTATAGCCACGGTGTCGGTGTCAAAACCGGCGGATCTCGGGTAGGGGGTCCCGAACTGTGCGTCAAGGTCTGATGGTAACATGAGACAAGGGACACTTTATTTTACCCAGGTTCGGGCCCTCTCGATGGAGGTAAAACCCTACTCCTGCTAGATTAATATTGATGATATGGGTAGTACAAGAGTAGATCTACCACGAGATCAAGGAGGCTAAATCCTAGAAGCTAGCCTATGGGTATGATGATTGTGATTGTTCTTGTCCTACGGACTACAACCCTCCGGTTTATATAGACACCGGATAGGGTTAGGGTTACACAGAGTCGGTTACATTGGTAGGAGATCTTGAATATCCGCACGCCTAGCTTGCCTTCGACGCCAAGGAAAGAACCTTCCGGACACGGGACGAAGTCTTCAATCTTGTATCTTCATAGTCCTGGAGTCCGGCTGAAGGTATAGTCCGGCTATCCGAACACCCCCTAATCCAGGACTCCCTCACACGGGTTGACGCCCCGCGGCTTACAGAGTCCCACCGGCTCATACAAACGTGTCCGGTCCGGTGACTTATCTTACATGCCTTACAATACAAGTCATATATACATGGCGGTTTACACTTACGGGCCTTAAGCCGCCTTTGGGTTTTGGGCCCTTTAGTAAGTCTACTTCATGAACCGCTGTCGGTGTCAAAACCGGCGGATTCGAGTAGGGGGTCCCGAACTGTGCGTCAAGGCCGGATGGTAACAGGAGACAAGGGACACGATGTTTTTACCCAGGTTCGGGCCCTCTCGATGGAGGTAATACCCTACTCCTGCTTGATTAATATTGATGATATGGGTAGTACAAGAGTAGATCTACCACGAGATCAAGGAGGCTAAACCCTAGAAGCTAGCCTATGGTATGATTGTGTATGAAGATTGTTGTCCTACGGACTACAACCCTTCAGTTTATATAGACACCGGATAGGGTTAGGGTTACACAGAGTCGGTTACAATGGTAGGAGATCTTGAAGATCCGCATCACCTAGCTTGCCTTCCACGCCAAGGAAAGTCCCATCCGGACACGGGACGAAGTCTTCAATCTTGTATCTTCATAGTCCAGGAGTCCGGTGAAGGTATAGTCCGGCTATTCGAACACCCCCTAATCCAGGACTCCCTCAACCGCCATCTTCAACATATTCATGGGCTTTGTTTAGATGAACCGCCATTGGGGTGACCCGGCTCCTCCTGGGCGGGTCATATCCAATAGTCATATCCCCAACATATAGTAAGTGCTTAGTTGAACTAGTTGAATTAATAGAACGAGTTTATTTTTAGTAAGAAAATTTAGGTATATGAGATTTGATGATCTAATTAAAATTTTACTATAGAACTAGTTTATTTTTAGTAATAAAATTAACATGACTAGTTTATTTTTAGTAAGTGCTTAGTTGAACTAGTTGAATTTATGTCATTATCACTTTATCATCAAAGAATGCTATGAGATTTGATGATCTATTTAAAATTTTACTCGATGGAATATGCAGGCTTTGTAGAGTCGTGTCTCCTTGGGGCGGTTTCCTTGGCACATCTTGTCAAAGCAGAGATTGTGTCCCCTTTTTACGGGATTCTCATCAACACAGACGTGGGTAACCCAATCGTGCCCGTTAGCACGTTTCCTCGATTAAAGGCGAGTCCCAAACGGTCACGGGGAGGGCTCTTGGTATTCGACCTCTTATAAAGAGACCAAGGCCTTAGTTCTTTTTTCAATCTCAAGCGAGTTCACCCGTCGCCTCGAGTTCCAACACCCCAGGCTCCAGATTCCAGGCGCTTCGGACCTTCGGCAATGTCCGGTTCTGACCTTCAAGGCCGGTGGACGCCCTCCTCCGTCACGGAGGAGGACGTGCTAAAGTTGAGGGAGGCTAAATTCCTGACCGGTGAAATTTCACATAGGTTGCCTGCTCAAGGGCAGGTTATTCCCAGTCCCCAGCCTGGTGAGAGCATGGTGTTCATGTCTCACTTCCTCCGAGGGTTGGGCTTCCCATTGGATCCCTTTGTGAGGGGACTGTTGTTTTATTACGGGCTGGAATTCCATGGTTTAGCTCCGGAGTCCATCCTCCATATTTCCTCGTTTATCGTTGTGTGTGAAGCGTTCCTCCGCGTCACCCCTCACTTCGAATTATGGCTCAAGACCTTCAAAGTAGAGCCGAAGATGATCAAGGGACGGCATGCAGAGTGCGGAGGCGCTGTCATAAGCAAAAATGCCGATGCTCCATTGCCCGAGGGCTCTTTCCAAGAGGAGCTAGGTTTGTGGCAACGAGAGTGATTTTATATCACCGCTCCCCGGGGCACCAAGTGGGTGGCGCCTCCGGCCTTTCGCTCGGGTCCCCCACCACAGCTAGCGTCATGGGTCAACAGAGGGTTGGATTGGGGTTTTCCCAAAGACATGCCCTTGTTGCAGGGCCGCATTAAGGATCTCTTGGAAGGAGACCTCAACCTGGTCAAGGTGACGCAGCTCATGCTGATTCGCTGGATATTGCCCGGCAAACGTCGCTCTCTTCGCCTATGGGAGTTTAATCCAGAGGGACCACGAGCTCTCCGGAATTTTATGGGCGCAACGCCCGCGGAGATGTATAAATTGTTCTTTGGATCACAAGAGATGTGTTCGGACTTAACCGAGGACGCAGGCCTAAGCTGCAATCGCCCGGATACTCAAGTAAGTAACCTTGTGTTTGGACCTTCTATCCATATAATTGTCATAAACTTGCCCCTAAAAGAGCTGTCCTTTTAAACAGGAGTGGATAGCGAAGGCAAAGCTGATAAGGTGTCCGGCTCCCCTTCCCGAAACCAGGCTGGATCCCGTGCTAGTCAGGATGCTGGAGATAATACCTTTGGAGGGAAGCAAGGGGGAGGACAAGGAAATTATGGCCTCCTCGAAGGAGGCCGCTCCAGAGGGAGGAACCGACAATTCCTCTCCTAAAGGGAAAAAGAGAGCTGCCTCTGATGACCCAGAGACCATGGCCTCGAAGCGGGGGGAAAAGTCCTCGTCAGAGGGTCCTACGCCGGGGAGTTCCTCAGCCGGACTACGCACTCAAGGAGATCAGCCCTCCAGCGAGCCGTGAGTAGAGAAAGATTTTCCTTTCGAGGGATGAGAGAAATCCTTGATTTATATCTGAGAAATTTAACCGAATTTTTACCTTGTAGTTCGGACCTTAGTCCTTCTCAGCAGAGCTCGTCTTCGAGGGATCTTCTTCCGGAGATGATGGAGAGCGGGACGCCTCCTCCCGCCGTGCCGCCTAACGAGGCGGGCGACCCTGAGGTGTCGTCATGGAGGGTTTCTCCGAGTCCGGCAGGGGCGGAAGATGTCTATGTGGCCCCCCGAGGTTCTCCGTGTCCGGCCTTCGAAAGAGGTCATGGGACAAGTCCGGCACCGTCTGGTGCTCGGCTGGAGGAGCTAAAGGTTCTGCTGGGGCGAGCTTCTATTTCGGAGGAGCACCATGCATTAATGGGCACGGTGATTGAAAGGATCTCATCCGCAGAGAGCGGATTGCGTGAGGCCGTCGAAAGTTTATTGACGGGTTTTGAGGTACATTGGATAATGTACACTTTTGTCAATTGCGCATAAATAAGATGCGCCCTGTGTAGATAGTAGCCCCTGAGACTCTGCGCGTCGTCAAAAAATGACGGCACGCGGAGGATCTTAATCCCAGGTCTAAGATGTCGCCTTTTGATGTAGGCTGCAGGGTGTCCGGAATCAAGCCAAGCTGATGATTTTGCCGAACTAAAGCGGCAACTGGACGTGGCAGACGCCGACATCATGCTTGTCAACAAGCGGCTTGATGAAGCTCAAGGTTTGTGACTCCTCGGGCGGCATTAGGTAAGAAGAGTTTTATGCCAGTGTCATACGATGTGTATGCCTGACGCAGATGGTGCGGCCGCCGTGGAGAGTCTTAGGGCAGAACTTGCCAGAGCTAAAGATCAAGCTAGAAAAAGTGATGTGGCTGCCAAGAAAGCCCTTGAAGAGCTGAGAGCCGAACAGGCTGCTCATTGCCGAAGCAAGGAAGAGATGGCCGGGATGGACGAAAAGTTAAAGAGCATTGCAGACCGTTGCAGACTTCTTGAGAAAGAAGACCAGGCGAGACCGACGGACCTAGAGAAGGCCATTGCTGATGCCAAGGATGCGCGCTCTGCGATGAGAGCTGCAAAGGAGGAGCTGCGTCAGGCCGAACAGATTGCGGCTGGAAAGCCCTTCATGTTGCGAAGAAAATTTTGCGATCCGAAGTTTGCTCCGTTGGACCGGATGTGGACTGTGGAGGATACCTATCTGGATTTGGCAGCGAGTGCTGCTGATGCGACCGAACACTTTCGAGATTAGAAAGATCGCGAAGTGGAAAAGTTGTTCTGGTCGCAATTTCACAATCCAGAGCGTCCACTGGCAGTGGACGATCGTTTGGCTCAATGGGCCGAACTTAATAGGTTGTCCGGACTCACCATGAAGTACATCACGGGTCATCTATGGCCGGGGAGGTCGGAGCCGAAGAGTTATTTCAGCTTGGTGCAGCAATTCCTTGACGTGGCACCGCGTATTAATGCAATGAAGAGGTCGGCGTGTATAGAGGGCGCAAGGATGGCTCTTGCCCGTGTCAAGACATACTGGCCAGAGATGGAGACCACCGTTGTTGCATCCCGGGATTCGGACAAAAGCCGAGTGTCCTCCGAGCACTATTTTCAGGAAGTCCTTGAAGGCGCTCGTGTAATAGAGACGCAGTGCTCGAAAGATGCTATGTTATTATAGCATATGTAATGATGAAGTGATATTGTGATAAACTATAGTGGCCTTTTTATACTTGTGCCTTCAAGTATTGGGAACACCTCCTATGCAGCCGTTTTAAAAAATATATATAAAATCTGAAAGATGGCAGTCGTTGGCTTCAACCCCCACGCACATAGTGCGGGGGTGCTCGCAGAAGACGCATTTTGACACTTAACCCAACGTCTTGGTCCTACAAAGGAGGTGATAGCACAGCGGGCCAGGCAACCGGACTATAATGCTTTAACACTTTCACTTAGCCATAGGAGCTTGACAGTGGGGCTATTTAGGTAGCCCCTTGGTGGCGACTGCGCTCACCCGAGTTCGGGGTGCGTGTGTGCCTGGCCGGGAAGCGGCCCTTCGTAAAAACGGAGGAATCCGATAGATTCCGATAGGTCATCGAGTGGCTGACCAGTCTCACGCTACATCATGACAGTCAGTTTTCGGCTTTCTCTACTAAGGTGCTCGCCCGGCCGAACCGAGGCACAATCGCAGTAGTTCTCCTGGTGCTACCTTAGCCGATAGAGCGGAACGTAAGGTAGCCGAACTCAGGAGCCGGGCAACCCAACATTTGACCAAAGACATGATTCGGAGCTGATGCATATAATGCCAAAACTCGCGACGCCGAACACTCCCTAAGGTGATCGGTCTTTACGAGTGCGGGCGAAACAACACTCTTTATTAAAAAAGAAAAATCCCCTAGTGTCCAGGTACGAGCAAGAAATTCTGACGTGGCCACATGCCAATACGCCAGCCTCCTCCTTGGTTATATTGTAAAAAATTAGGGGATGTGTAGCAACAAGAGACAGTAAAAAAGGTTTACGCATGGTCTTAATCTAAAAAGAATCCTTTAGGACGGGTCCCTACTGTACGTCTGCGCCTGTGTCTCCGTTGTGCCGTATCCTGGACGGGCGCCGCACGACGTTCATCTGTAAAAGAGAGGAACTGAGTTGAAAACAGGTCGTGCCGGACAAAAGTTTAAAATAAACAAGGTATAAAGTAAATTATATAAAACTGGACTGGATTGTCCCTGCATGCAGCCCCTAGTGCGGGGGTATATGGCCACTAAGCCTGCATCGATGATCATTTTGTACCGAACTTGCCTATCCGCGTTCGTGGTCTTTAATGACCTATTTCACAGTGTTTTTTGGCCGGTGAGGCCATCTTACTGTAGGGCTGTCAAAGCGGCCGCACAGTCCTCCGCTTGGGGGAGGCGCACTTCAGTGTTTCCCTTTTAAAGAGATGATGCCTCGTGGACCGGGCATCTTAAGTGTGAGGGATGCATAATGCGGTATCGCGTTAAAGCGAGCGAAAGCTTCGCGTCCCAGTAGTGCTTGATAGCGACTTGAGAACGGGACAATATGGAAGGTCAGCTTTTCGCAGCGGAAGTTATCGGCAGAGCCGAATATAACTTCGAGCTGGAGAAAGCCCATACAATGGGTGTCCGGACCAGGTGTTACCCCTTGAAAGGAGGTTTTGCTGCGACGGATTCTTGCTGGGTTTATTCCCATGTGATGGATCGTATCCTGATATATCAGGTTTAGTCCACTGCCGCCGTCCCTAAGGACATTTGAAAACTGTAGTCCGCCGATTATTGGATCGAGTATCAAGGCAGTCCAGCCTGCATTCTTGATATTTCTAGAATAATCTAGCTGATCGAAGATGATTGGTTTTAACAACCAGTGGCGGGATCCTTCGGGGATAGATCGTGTGGTGCATGCCTTTATGGGCGCCTCGCGTTTTGTTATGTGAAGTAGGTTCACTGTTTTTACTTCTTGTGGGAAGTTCTTTTGTCTCCTGGTGCTCTGCTTTTGGGGTTCGTCCTCGTCTTCGCTTGGTGTGTCGAGCCCCTTGTGTTCGGCGTTGAGTCTGCCGGATTGTTTGAAGACCCAACAATCTCTGTGGGTATGGTTAGCAGGCTTCCCAGGAGTATTTTGTATCTGACATATCCTGTCCAGGATTTTATTTAAGTTGGACGGATCATCCCTGTTATCCTGGAGGGGTGGTTTTGTCTGATTTTGTCGTGAGCCTTTGAATCCGGCATTAACTGCCGTGCTCTTCGGACTTTTTTCTTTAGTCCGGCGACGATCCTTGTTGCGTCGCGGTTTTCCGTTTCCATCCCTAGTTTCGGATGTACTTGGGTCGCTAGGGCTGCACCTTGCCAACCAGCTGTCCTCTCCTGCGCAAAAGCGGGTCATGAGGCTTGTTAGTGCGGCCATTGTTCTTGGCTTTTCCTGGCCGAGGTGTCTGGCGAGCCATTCGTCTCAGACATTATGCCTGAAAGCTGCTAAGGCTTCGGCGTCCGGACAGTTGACTATCTGATTCTTTTTAGTGAGGAATCTATTCTAGAACTGCCGAGCTGATTCTCCGGTCTGTTGAGTTATGTGACTAAGATCGTCTGCATCCGGAGGGCGGACATAGGTCCCTTGGAAATTTGCTTGGAAAGCATCCTCGAGCTCTTCCCAACTTCCAATTGTGTTTCGGGAAGGCTTTTAAGCCAATGCCGGGCTGGCCCTTTAAGCTTAAGGGGTAAATATTTGATGGCATGGAGATCATCTCCTCTGGCCATATGTATGTGGAGGATATAATCCTCGATCCAGACTCCAGGGTCTGTTGTTCCATCATATGCCTCTATGTTTACGGGTTTGAATCCCTCTGGAAATTCATAGTCCAGAACCTCATCGGTGAAACATAGGGGGTGTGTGGCACCCCTGTATTTGGGTTTGCCGGACTCTGACGATGGCTTTATTGCATTGCTTGCGAGGGCTTGCTTTCTTGGCCCATAAATGGACCGAATTGGGCCATGATGCGAATCCTTAGGTGGGTCGCATGCCGGTTTAAGTGCGGCACTGCTTGCCGCTTTGTGGGGTCATCTATCCGACCATGTGGCTTTCTTATTTTTTGAATGCGAGGGCTCGACGGCCTCTTCGTCGAATTCAGGCAGTAGCTTTCTCTTCGGATAGCTTTTAGTGCGGCGACCGTCGCCGTATTTATCTGAGGTGTTGATTACTTTACTCCATCTAATCCGGAGTGCATCTTCCGCTGTCTTTAGCTTCCGCTTCTGCTTTTTCAGGCTGCGTGCGGTTGCGATGAGCCTCTTGTGGAGACTCTTCTGCTCCATGGATTTATCCAGCGTAAGGTCATCCGGAATGCCGTTTTCGCCGGGGGAGGGAGTTTTGGTTTCTTTATCCGTGTTGCCCTGTTCGGACGGCTGCTCTAAGGCCTGCTCGTCGTCTACCGGCTTGTCCTGCTCTATGGCTGGGTTTTTATCGAGGTGGGGCTTGGGTCGGCGTTTATGCCGACGCTTTGATTGCTTTTCGGGGGGTCGATCTCCCGTTCCATCCCCTTTTTCCTCGTTGTCACTTCCTTTAGGGGTATCCACCATGTACACATCGTGAGATGAGGTGGCTGTCCAATGCCCTATGGGCGTTGGTTCGTTGGTATCTCCTGCATCGTCATCCATGCTGTCGATGTCTGCGGAGTCGAAGTTTAGCACGTCGTTTAGGTTGTCGACGGTGGCTACAAAGTGGGTGGTGGGCGGGATTTGAATTTCTTCATCGTCCGTATCCCATCCTCGCTAACCGTAATCCGGCCAGGGCTCTCCTGATAAAGAGAGAGACTTGAGAGAATTCAGGATGTCGCCAAAAGGCAAGTGCTGAAAGATGTCCGCGGTGGTGAACTCCGTTATAGGTGCCCAATCGGGTTCGATTGGTAGGGGCGCGGGGGGTTCGGAGTCCGTATAAGAGTCTGGACCCTCGGAGTCGCGGGTCACGCGGAGTGCGGGGCTGGTGTTCGGCTCGATTGCCTTTGAGATCGCAGTCCCCGAGGTGACGTCCAACTGCTCATCCTCGATTGACGCAATAGGCTCCGAGCTAAGGGTTGGAACCGGTGCGTGTGCGGCCTCCAGGACACTGTTCGGAGGCAGAGCTAAATCATGCCCCTCGAGATAGTGCGGCGCGCTTGGCTGTGGCTCGAACCCGTCGAAGATCAAGTCTCCACGGATATCAGCCGTGTAGTTTAAGCTTCCAAACCTGACTTGATGGCCAGGGGCGTAGCTTTCGATCTGCTCCAGGTGACCAAGCGAGTTGGCCCGCAGAGCGAAGCCGCCGAAGATGAAGATCTGTCCGGGGAGAAAAGTCTCACCCTGGACCTCATCGTTGTTGATGATCAAAGGAGCCATCGGGCCTAAAAGGCGACGACACAGAGGAACTCTCAATGAAAGCACCAATGTCGGTGTCAAAACCGGCGGATCTCGGGTAGGGGGTCCCGAACTGTGCGTCAAGGCCGGATGGTAACAGGAGACAAGGGACATGATGTTTTTACCCAGGTTCGGGCCCTCTCGATGGAGGTAATACCCTACTCCTGCTTGATTAATATTGATGATATGGGTAGTACAAGAGTAGATCTACCACGAGATCAAGGAGGCTAAACCCTAGAAGCTAGCCTATGGTATGATTGTGTATGAAGATTGTTGTCCTACGGACTACAACCCTTCGGTTTATATAGACACCGGATAGGGTTAGGGTTACACAGAGTCGGTTACAATGGTAGGAGATCTTGAAGATCCGCATCGCCTAGCTTGCCTTCCACGCCAAGGAAAGTCCCATCCGGACACGGGACGAAGTCTTCAATCTTGTATCTTCATAGTCCAGGAGTCCGGTGAAGGTATAGTCCGGCTATCCGAACACCCCCTAATCCAGGACTCCCTCAACCGCCATCTTCAACATATTCATGGGCTTTGTTTAGATGAACCGCCATTGGGGTGACCTGGCTCCTTCTGGGCGGGTCATATCCAATAGTCATATCCCCAACATATAGTAAGTGCTTAGTTGAACTAGTTGAATTAATAGAACGAGTTTATTTTTAGTAAGAAAATTTAGGTATATGAGATTTGATGATCTAATTAAAATTTTACTATAGAACTAGTTTATTTTTAGTAATAAAATTAACATGACTAGTTTATTTTTAGTAAGTGCTTAGTTGAACTAGTTGAATTTATGTCATTATCACTTTATCATCAAAGAATGCTATGAGATTTGATGATCTATTTAAAATTTTACTCGATGGAATATGCAGGCTTGGTAGAGTCGTGTCTCCTTGGAGTGATCGTCATCCGAGCTGCCTCTACTTCCTCTACACCCGAGTCGGTGAGTTAAAAGTCCACCTCCTCCTCCTCCACTCCTCGGCGTTGAATAGAGTATAACTAGGATATTTAGTTATGCTTCTTAACCAAATGAAATGTTCGGGTTATAAAATATATTGAAATGTTTTTGTCAATATTGAACCATTGAAATGCAATGAGCACCAGTTTATGCTCATGTGCGAAGTGTTGATTCATTTCCGAGTGGCCTATGTTTTGCCAGAGTGTTGATTAATTTTCGTTCCTGCATATTTCAGGCGCTCGATATGTCCTATTTTAGCAAAGGTCATGCCGTATTTTTCCATGAATTTAAGCATGACTTGTGCTAGAATATGTAGGAAATATCGAGTGCCCCATATTTGCTAGAAAGAGAATTAAACGACATTTCGAGTTGACTTTAAGTCTGTTGGGGCTCCATACATGACTGTCGAAAAATCAGTGAGGGAGAGTCTCCACCATATATGAGAGAAGAAGAATGCCGACTGTTGTAGTGGGGGTCGCTTCTCCTTCTTCTCTTTTGTGCTAGACCTTTGTTATGCACTAGGGGAAGAAGGAGTAGTGACCATCATCGACGGTCGAAAAATTGGTGAGGGAGTGTCCACCATATATGAGAGAAGAAGAATGCCGACTGTTGTCGTGGGGGTCGCTTCTCCTTCTTTTCCTTGTGCTAGATATTTGTAATGCACTAGGGAAAGGAGGAGTAGCGACCATCACCGATGGGCGCAAATATTAGAGAGGGAGTGCCCCCCATATACGTGAGATGAGAGTTTAAGAAGGAAGACTCGACAGACCTAAAGCCAACCCGTTGCATATTGAGTTGCCTTCGATCAATTTTCAATTAATGTTTCAACTATGAACATAGGAAATGTCTAACAACGAAGGGGAATTCGTTATGTGCGAATATTGCGAAGACGAGCGCTGCCTGTGCGATAGGCCTCACCTAGTTGGTTGTAGGCGCTTCAGCATCATGCTGGATGAGAACTTCGAAGTGGATACAGTAAGTCACAACAACAAGTCTTTTTCGTAATTAAGCATGACTTCTGCTTCTTTTGCTTCAACTTATAATTTTAATTTTTTTACTATTCTACTAGCGTATCCCCTGCCATGCAAGAATTTATGTCTTGGATAAGTTTGGTTTCAGTACTATGGAAAGTATGGAGGTAAAGAGAGTTCACTTGAGGACCGAGCATGGTTATACTTTTGCCGTAAAATTATACAATGCAGACACCTACTCCTATTTTGAATGCAAAAAATTGGAGAGCACTATGCAAGGCTTATGCATTTGAGCCTAATATGCTTATCACCTTTGATATTCATCCGGAAGATGAAATTGAAGGTAATATCTATTGGGGAACGTAGTAATTCAAAAAATTTCCTACGATCACGCAAGATCTATCTAGGAGAAGCATAGCAACGAGCGGGGAGAGTGTGTCCATGTACCCTCATAGACCAAAAGCGGAAGCGTTTAGTAACGCGGTTGATGTAGTCAAACGTCTTCACAATCCAACCGATCCAAGTATCGAACGTACGGCACCTTCGTGTTCAGCACACATTCAGCACGATGACGTCCCTCGAGCTCTTGATCCAGTAGAGGGTCTAGGGAGAGTTCCGTCAGCACGACGGCGTGGCGATGGTGTTGGTGATGTGATCCGCGCAGGGCTTCGCCTAAGCACTACGACAATATGACCGAGGTGGTAAACTGTGGAGGGGGCACCGCACACGGCTAAGAAACAACTGTTCTGCTTTGGGTTGCCCCCACCCCCATATATAAAGGAGGAGAGGGAGGAGGCGGTGGCCAAGGAGGGGCGCGCCATAGGGGGAATCCAACTAGGATTCCCAATCCTAGTTGAACTCCTCTTCCTTTTCCAAGAGGGGGAGAGAGGGAAGAAGGAGGAGAGGAAGAAGGAAAGAGGGGGCACCGCCCCCTCCCTAGTCCAATTCGGACTTGCCATGGGGGGGGCACCCCTTGTGGCCCTCCCCTCCTTTCCACTAAGGCCCATGAAGGCCCAATACTTCCCCGGGGGGTTCCGGTAACCCATCGGTACCCCAAAAAATATCCGAACATCTCTGAAACCATTCCGGTGTCCAAATACCTTTGTTCAATGTATCAATCCTTACCTCTCGACCATTTCAAGACTCCTCGTCATGTTCGTGATCTCATCCCGGGCTCCGAACAAACTTCGGTCACCAAAACACATAACTCACAATACAAATCGTCATCCAACGTTAAGCGTGCGGACCCTACGGGTTCGAGAACTATGTACACATGACCGAGACACATCTCCGATCAATAACCAATAGCGGAACCTGAATGCTCATATTGGCTCCTACATATTCCACGAAGATCTTTATCGGTCAAACCGCATAACAACATACGTCATTCCCTTTGTCATCGGTATGTTACTTGCCCGAGATTCGATCATCGGTATCATCATACCTAGTTCAATCTCGTTACCGGGAAGTCTCTTTACTCATTCCATAATGCATTATCCCGTAACTAACTTATTAGTCACATTGCTTGGAAGGCTTGTAGTGATGTGCATTACTGAGAGGGCCTAGAGATACCTCTTTGATACACTGAGTGACAAATCCTAATGTCGACCTATGCCAACTCAACAAACACCACCGGAGACACCTGTAGAGCATCTTTATAATCACCTAGTTACGTTGTGATGTTTGATAGCACACAAGGTTTTCTCCGGTATTCGGGAGTTGAATAATCTCATAGTCAAAGGAATATGTATAAGTCATGAAGAAAGCAATAGCAATAAAACTTAACGATCATTATGCTAAGCTAACAGATGTATTTTGTCCATCACATCATTCCCCTAATGATGTGATCCCGTTCATCAAATGACAACACATGTATATGGTCAGGAAACTTAACCATCTTTGATTAACGAGCTAGTCAAGTAGAGGCATACTAGGGACACTTTGTTTTGTCTATGTATTCACACATGTATCAAGTTTCTAGTTAATAAAATTCTAGCATGAATAATTGTAAGTGCATCTACTGCCACCCCTAGTTGGTTTTGGAGTATTGACGGCAAACTTGGTTGAGGGACTAATGTGTTTGTGAGAATTGTAGGATAACACAGGTAGTAGTCCCACATTGATTCGGTTTACCAACCAGAGATGACCCCTAAAAATGTGTGAAGACATTGAAGAAAATGGTGGTCTGCGAAGATATTCACAACGAAGATTATGACTTGAGAAGACATTCACGTGAAGACTATGGAGTACGAAGACATAGTTGTTTCGTAGTTTCCTTTTCTTCTTTGTTGAGTCATAGGAACCACCGTACTGTTAAGTGGGGTCCCAGTGAACAAAGTCAGAGTGACTAAAGTGATGCTCAACCAAATCCTATGTCTTCGAGCGAAGACAATGAGAGCAAATCTTATCCAGAGCTGGATGAGTCAGCTTTACTTGTAGCCCCAGTCAAGCTGCCGCAGGTGTTTGAAATCTGATCGTTGGACATGTGTTAGTTCCGTAGTGACCCAGGATCATTTCAGACACATCAGGTCGGGTTGCCTCCTGGCTATAAATAGCCCACCCCCTACACCATAAATTGGTGGTTGCTTAGAGTTAGTGCACGGCTTTTGTCGTTTGAGAGCAAACCACCTCCGAAGCATTTGAGAGAGAGATCCTTGTGAGGACAAAACCCAAAACACCCAGAGCCGAAGAGTGTTAGGCATCACTGAAGTCTTTCTGTCAGCATGACCTGAGGACTTGTTACACTTGAGGACTGTGAATCCTCCAGTCGGTTAGGCGTCACGTTCTGAGCATCCAAGAGTCATTATGGATTGCCAATGAATGAAGTCTGTGAAGGTTTGGAAGTCTACCTTGAAGACTTACCAGAGTGATTGGGCGAGGACTAAGTGTTCTTAGCTCAAGGGGAATAAGGTGAAGACGCGGTCTTCTGAGTTCAATCTCAGCCTCCCTGACCAGACGTACAGTTGTCACAACAACTGGAACTGGTCCAACAAATCCTTGTCCTCACCAAGCAACTGGTTCTATCCTTTACCTCTCTTTACTTATAGTATGCCTTCGTGAAGTCATTGCTTGCTTGCTTGATCTGATTGGCTTCACTGTGTGAAGACTGTTGTTGATTGGCTTCGTACTATCTTCCATCCTGATCCATACTACCTAGTTGCTAATAGTCCTTGTGCTTTCACTTCATCACTTACTTGACTATGGCTTGTCTAGTGTAGTCTACCTTCCACTGCATATCAATAGGTTCATTTGTAGTGTTTGTCCTCAAAGCCCCTGTGTTTTGAAGACTTCCATAAAAATCGCCTATTCACCCCCCCTCTAGTCGATAACTAGCACTTTCAATTGGCATCAGAGCCAGGTGCTCCCTTGTTCTGTGTGATTCGGTTTAACCACCTGGAGTTTTAGCTATGTCGACTGCAGGAATAATGAAAGTCTCCGCTGCGTGCCCTGTCTTCGATGGCACTGATTACCCCTACTGGAAGAAGATGCGCATGCATCTTGAAGCCATTGATGTCGACCTCTGGTATGTCGTCAAGAACGGCGTTCCCAAGGCCGGTGAAGGTGTCACCCCTGCTGATGTCATGAGGTTCATTCAACTGGATTCTACTTCCAAGAACATCATATGTGGTCATCTGACTAAAGGACAGTATGGTCGTGTGAGTGCTCTGGAAACTGCGAAGCTAGTCTGGGACTGGCTCTCCAAGGTCAACAAAGGCGTCTCAACCCAGAGAGACTCAAGGATCAGTGTTCTTCGCAACCTCTTCAACCGCTTCAAGAGAAACGACAATGAGAATGTCCAACTCACATTTGATCGCCTCACTGATATCACAAAATGAGCTTCACACTCTCGGCGCCACTGATATCACCAAGCATGAAATCGTCAAGACACTCCTGAGATCACTTGACAGCTCATTTGACACCCTTGCCTTGATGATTCAAGAACGCCCTGACTTCAAGACTCTCGATCCGTCTGACATACTTGAGAGGCTCAACACACATGAGTTCCAGTAATCTGAGAAAAGAGATATCTATGGTCCCAACTATGGTCGTACTCGCGCTTTGAAGGCAAAGGTTGTTTCCTCATCCGAAGAAGAATCTGATTGCTGTTCCGAGGATCCTGAAGACATTGGAAAGGAGCTTGTTATGCTTGTGAAGAAGTTTCAGAAGTTCACCAAGAAGAAAGGCTTCGAGAAGTCTTCAAGATCCAGCTCTTGAAATGATGAAGCTTCCACACGTGACCACAAGAAGAGAACATGCCACAAGTGCAAGGAACCTGCTCACTACATCTCCGAGTGTCCGCAGTGGAACAATGAGACAAAGAAGAAGAAGAAGAGCAAGGAATATGATTTTGATGACAAGAAGAAGAACAAATCCTCAAAATCTTCTTCAAAGTCTTCATTTTTTTGAAAAGGCAGTAGGAGAGGCTCCTACTGGTTGTATATATTCCTTTCTTTTGTGGCTAGTTACATGTGTGTTACAAAGTAAGGTGCATAGCAGACACCTGCCATCTCTCCACCCCTGGTGGGGTGAAGTTTAAGGCGAGCACCAGAACAAGGATTTGTTACAGCAAGGTCGGGAAGGGGGGGGGGGTTATGCTAGTGAGTTACAAAAAGTAGTTACAAAAGATTTTTGCGCCTCCTTCACCCTGTATTGGAGGAGGTCGAAGTCACTCTTGAATCGTGCCAACCAGGAGGCCGTGCTGGGGCTGACCCCCCTGCAGTGTTTATTGTTTTGTTCCTTCCATAAACTCCAAGCTGCTGTGAGGAAAATTTCCATGAAGAGCTGTCTTCGGTCAGATTCACTAGTTTGTGCGATTAGATCAAGCCTTGAGTCAAACCCCGGCCATGCAATGCCGATCTTCTCCCAGCAAGCTTTACTGAATGGGCAGGTGAAGATCATGTGGTCCACTGTTTCTTCAATATGTTGACCACAGAGGAGGCAATCAAAGACCTCACCAATGTTGTGCGATCAGATCAAAGTCTTCGTTGAAGTCTTCATCACACAAGAAGAGCTCATCTGGAAAGGCTCGTGCTTTTGTTGGCAAGGAGATGGATTCAGAGGAGGAGTCTGCTTCTGAGGAGACAGAGGTAGAGTCTGAGGAGGAGTCCGACTCAGGCATGGCGAGTCTGGCTTTGGCTATTGCCTATGTTGCCAAGTCCATCTTCAGCTCTGAAGACAATGGCTCCGTCACCAACGCTGATGATGATAACGACGACTCTGCTCCCACCTACTACTTCATGGCACGCAGTGCCAAGGTAAACTCATGCGATGCTTACTTTCAAACATCAAGTGAAGATGACTCTGAATGTAAATCTAAACCTAGCTACAAAACTCTTGCTAAAATTGCGAGTGAACAACAGAATACCATGGAACATATTCAAAAATTGCTAGACAAAAACGATGACCTATTGGACGCGGAAATGACAAGATCTCAGTCCTTAATTGAAGACATAAAAAATCTTCATGTTAAGTACGAGGAACTTGAAAGTCGTCATGAAACGCTCTTAACAACTCATGAAAAGCTTTCCTACGATTATCTTCAAAGGAAGCAAGAACTTGAGAACTTGAGAGCGGCTCATGAAGATCTTCAAAAATAAAATGAGTCACTTCGCGCTCAACAGATCAGTTCCGCTCAGGAAGGATTTGAACCACCATGTCTAAAATGTCTTGAGTGTGATAACGCTGTCTCTATTGCTGAATGTTCTACTGCTGCTAGTGTTGCAATGTCTTCAACTGCTGATGTGGTAACTAACCCCTCTACTGAGGATACCACTACTATTGCTGATGAGAATGCCAGGTTGAAGACATTGCTTGACACATGGATGTAAAAAAGTCTCAAAGGGCATCAGACACTATGTGATGTCCTCAAAAAGCAGATTCTGAACTGAAACCCTAGGAAAGAGGGTGTTGGGTTCGAGATGAAAATGAATGTTGATGGTTCTTACTGGAAGCCTGAGCAGTACCCCAAAACCACATGGGTTGCTGCAAAGGGACCTTCAGTGGATCCATCTACCCTGTCTGGCTTCACTTGTGCTAACCTGATTATCATTGATGAATCCTTTGATGCAAACTATAAACTGATTAAGAATCAGAACGGTGAAGTGTTTGCCAGGTATATTGGTACTAACTGCAGGAATGGACCACCTATGAAGAAGATCTGGGTACCCAAAAGTTGTCTTGAGAATCTTCCTGTGAATGTCATCATGACACCATGTGGGAAGAAGACAAACCCTAGACCAAAGGCTTCATATGGTCCAAAGGCTTCATACAGACAGAGGACTCACCAGAGTCACCCTAACACCAATGTTTTGCAGGGAAATCATACCCAGACTTATGAATATGAGCGTGTCTCATCAAACCGCTATGTTCATGTAACATCCCAACTTTTCAATTTGGATGTTATACATAGGTCATCATATGCATATCATATTTTATTTGCATTTTGATTTTGATCCTAGAAATCTTAAGTAACTCAAGGACCCACGGAGAGAGTTGGGGATTTCATTTATTTTCATATTTGAATTTTCTCAAATTTGAAAAGAGGATCATTTTGGTTTTACTAATTTTTCTCTCCAAAATATTTCCACTATAAAAATAAAAGAGAGGAGATAAAGTGACTTCTCCAAAATAAAAGAAATATTGGAGGAAAAATATTAAAATCAAATAAATAATTTTATTTGGATTTTACTGCTATTTTATTTGAATTATAAAATATGCATTTTTTCAAAATTGCATTTTTAGGCCAGAAAAATGTTCACTTTGTTCTAAATATTTTATTTAGACGGTGAAAATTGTTTTTGGCATTTTTTAAGAATTGTTTTATATTTATTTAGGATTTTTACTTTTCGGTGAAATTTATTTAAAAAAAAACTTTCGCCCCGCACTGGGCCAAAGGCCCAGCCGGCCCGCTCACCGCCACCTTCCCCGCCGTGCCCGCGACGGACTCCGGCCAGAGTCCGATCCCGAGCCGCCCCGCGTCGCCCCTCCCCCAAGCCAGCGCCGCCCCACCTATAAATGCCGCCGCCACCACCGACCCTCTCCACCCGTCCCGAGCCCCGAGCCGCTCCGCCCGCAGCCACCCGCAGCCGCCACCGTTGCATGCTGTCGCACCGCCGCCTCGCTGCCGCACCGCCGCGTAGCCCTGCCGCCCAAGGCCGTCCCACCTCGCCGGATCCCGACGCCGCCGCCGCCGGTTTTTGCCCGCGAACCGGTAAAACCGCAGAAGCCGCCACCGTTTTTTTAAAACCCTAGATCGTTTTTTATTAGATCGATTTTCTCGGTTTTCTTCGATTAGATTTATTTTACGAATGTTCGTTCTTTAGTTCTTATAATGAACGAATTCGTTTGATTGTCTCTGTTAGCAGACGTTCGCGCCGTAGTCTTTTCCTTTTTATTTTATTTTCGGCCAGGGACCTATCTGCGATTATTTTTATCACAGATTAGCCCCTGATCTTCAAACCCTTGCAACTTTTCAACCGTTCGTCCAAATCCAGTGAAACCAACGCCAAATCTTCGTCTCGAACCCCTCTTTCCTAATCAACTTGAACATGGTTTTGAAAATTTAAAATTTGGTTTCAAGCAGATTTGAATTCGAACTTCTTTTGATCGTAGTTTTAGTTCCGTAGCTCTGATTCGATTGATTCTTTTTGCAAATTGAAGTTCTTCAGTTGCACTTTCAGTTTGGATCTTTTATTTGAGTTTTAACCTTTGAATCTATGCTTGAGTGCTTATGTATGCTATTGTTTGTTTGCGATAGAATTTCCGGAGTGCGAAGCGTGCTACTACGAGTCTCTAGGGTTTGCAGATCGTCAGCAAGGCCAGTAACACATTGATCATATCCCTTAGTACCCAGTTTTTTATGCATTAGTTTCAACCCTCAAACATTGCATGAGTAGGATTGTTAACTTGTGGGTATGGGGAAGTAGATGATGAGGTAGAACCTATTGTCCTTATTATCAAACCCTGGGAGTTACTTCTACGTTATGCTTATACTGATATGCTATGCTCGTAGACGTGGTTTGGTTGAGTGATTCATGATAGCTGTGAGGTTATTTATAAACTAAGGGTTTATTTAAGGTGGCTACTTTAACACACCTCTGGGTGGATTGTTTGTGGGTACCTGGGGAATCCAGTGTTGTCCAAGGAGATCCTGGGGCATCCGTGTGATCATCCTATGGTTCGCCACCCAGGCTCAAAGGGATTATAAGATTACTCATGCTGGAAACTTCCGTGTCCAGCCACAAGCCATTATGGGCTCTGGCATAGTTGAGTATGTTGTGTGACCTCTTTCAGTGGTAAACTAGCAGATGTAGGGGATGTAGGTGGTACGGTTTACCCGTCAAAGAGTTAATGCTTCCGAAAGACTGTGTCTCGGTCATCCGTTTCTCAAACACCATGTAGTGCGAGAAATCCAATGGAGGAGATCGAGTCTTGTGGGGAAAAGTGCGCAAACCTCTGCAGAGTGTACATACTAATCATGGTTAGCCGTGTCCCCGTTTATGGACATCTTGAGTATATGGTTCTTGAATTATCATGTTGATCTCGACACTCTTAATTAATTTTGTTGGGTTATTAATTACTGTTTAATTGGGATTGAGATGGGGTTACCATTCTCAATGTTTATCAACTACCATGATAGTAAAACAAAATATATTCCTTTGTTGTAGGAAAAAATTGGCTTTTCGCAAAACATGTTAACCATAGAGCCTCCACCAGCCATATATGCATGTAGTGATAGCATTTACCTTGTTCATTGCTCTACTGTGTTATTTTGCCAGCATATTCCATGTGCTGACCCGTTTCGGACTGCAACGTATTATGTTGCAGACTTTTCTGATGAAGAGTAAGGTGCGCTAGGTCGTTGTCGTGCACTCAGCTATGTCGTTGGAGTTGATGGACTCGCTTTATCTTCCAAGCCTTCCGCTGTTATCATATTTAGATGGCCTTCAGCCATATTACTGTAATAAGTTCTCCTTTGAGATAGTCGATGTAATACATGTGTGATTGCACTCTGTTATAAAGCCTTCAAGTACTGTGTGTGTCAGCATTACCGATCCAGGGATGACAGTTATACACAGAGATTTTACCGTCTGAGGTCGGATCTAAGGATGGCAATGGATCGGGTTCGGCTCGGGTTGAACAGTATCAAATCCATATCCAAATCCATGAAGACAGTATGTGCCCATCCACGAAAAAATCCATGGGCGTAAAATTATGCCCATGTCCAAACCCGATGAATACCCACCGGGTGTGGATATCCATCGGGTTCTCTCAACACATATACATAAGACATAGCACAACATTCACATAAGCTCTCAAATTATCACAAAATGACATAGCACAGGTGCATGACATCAGATAATCTCTTAGATTCTCACAAAATGACGTAGTACAAGTGCAGATCGCCACATAACCTCTCAAATTCTCATAAAATAACATAACATCAAATAAGCATAACTACCATTCTAAACATTGGCTGTCATGCTGAACAAAATTTCTGAAACCCAAGTGATCAACCATAGATAGAGGGTACTCGTGAACACAAATCATTAGTGGAAGCTCTTTCCTGGCAACATCTTGATCAAAAATAATATTCTCCAAATTGGCGTTTCGATCATCAACCTTTATCAACCTTAACTTTTGTTGCTTTGGGCCTATTGGTGCATGCCTAGCACCACAAGATCTCATGTGACTCTTCAAATCTAAAGTGGCACTGGTTCCATCATGAGAAGCTATTGACCTATACATGCAAAAAAATTCTCCAGTTCAGTTAAAGAGAGCCATGATACATAATGTCTGAACTATACAGATTTGGAAAGATTGTGATCTCTAAATTGTAGTGAATGGTAACTACAAACCGAAACTATTTTTTGCCATCTCTTCTTTTAGGGAATAATGTAGATCTGCCCAGATTACAAGTCAGATTCTAATGAATCTTAATGATTCGTAGCTCTCTAGATTGAAATACACTGACGTGGTAAAACCAAATTGCTAATTAACATGCATAGCTACAGATCACGCCATGTTCCAAATCTGAAAAATGCTCATTTGGTAACCAATGAAAACTACCTAACTCTATAAATCTCTTCTAATTGGTACAGTAAACTACAAGAAATACTTAATTTGTAGACATACATGAGAATGATTCATCGAAAATTACTACCGCTCCAGTTAGTACTGTAAACTTCAAGAAATACTTAATTTGCAGACATACACGAGCGGGATTCATGGAACAAAGATATTACTACTGCTCCAATTATTACTGTATAACCTAAAAAAAACGTAATTTGCAGACATACATTGTCGGCGTTCTGGGAACGGGGGTCCCCAGACTTGCCTGCCTGCGGCCTGTGGCGTGGCTCAAACGGGGGCCTAGCACAGCCCATCTTCATCAACACAAGACTCAAGACCCTCGCGAGGGGCCAAGCCTCGCGGGGCGGACGACGCGGAGCTTCCTCAGGCGCGGCCTCATCAGGTTGGCTCACGAGGAGGCGGAGAGATCAAGGCAGGGTACCTCACGAGTGCCCATGACGCAAGCCATGACGACCGAGGGTGCCAGGCGGGCGTCGGCCCATGCAGTGTCCTCCTTTCCTCTTCGGTGCAAAGGGGGCAAGCACAGGCGAGAGCATCAAGCAAAGGCACCCATTTCGGTGCAACGAGACCAAGACCAGCTCCGCGACAAGGAGGAAGTCACTATGGAGCCCAAGCCAGCGTCATCGCCAGATCCTTTGGCACGCGAGGACCAACTTTAGTCAGGATAAGTGTACTAGATGTTCCCCTTCAAACTAGCCAATTGTTGGCGCCCTTCCCGCTCAATATTTGGGAAGAGGCCCAGGGCCTTTGCCTATAAATAGGACTAGCCACTCACAGGAAGAGGCATCGGAAAACCTGGCAATTGGAATCACACACACACAGAGAGAGAAGGGCGACTCAATTCCTCCTTGCAATTCATCGTCCGAGCCAAGAACAGACCCTCGCAAGGTCGTTCTTCCTTGTATTGTTCTTCATCATCGGCCCAAGAGGCAATCCACCGCACCACACTGGAGTAGGGTATTACACCACATGGGTGCCCCGAACCAGTATAAACTCTGTGTCTCTCGTGTTGTTCTTCTCGTAGCTTAGATCCTTGTGAGGCGGAGGAGTGCGGGTAGGTAGAAGGCGTAATCTCCGCGCGCACCCCAGAGTTCGAACCTCAAGGGTCTGCCGGAACCGGAAATCCGACATTTGGCGCGCCAGGTAGGGGTGCGCCGGAATTCATCTCCCACCGCCCCGTTCTTCTCCGACCATCGCGTCCATGTCTGACGCTCACCGGGTCCGCGCCGAACGCCGAGCCGCCCTCGCTTCCTGTGTCGCCCAGACGGCTCCCGTCGGCGGGCGTCATCACCGTTCCCTGTCGCCTGCCGTCAACGCCGCCACCGGCCTGGCGGGGAACGAGCAGCAAGCGTCATCCCAGCATCCGTCCGTGAGGCAAGACGGCTGTACCGCTACTCCCTCACTCACCCCAGCTGGTTCTTCGTCCCGCGCGCTCCGCGCGCCCATGGAGGCCCGAGCTGCGCTCATCACGGCAAATGAACTCCTGCGCTACCGTCCCGTCGGCGATGTCTATGAAGAATGGCTCGACCGCGTCGTCGAGCTCGTCCGCGCCGTAGGGGGCTCTCCTGCACCGTCTTTTTCGCTGCACCGAACCCCGCCCCGCGTGGGCGACGAAGCTCCGGGGGCGTCCCAGCCGCCTCTTCATCAAGAAGACGCCATGGCTCCAAGGCGCGCGGCCCCTGGGCGGAACCCGCTCCGTCAGGTGCCGGCGCGGCAAGAACAGAGCTGCGAAGAAGTCCCTCGCCCGCAAGAAGCCGCCCGGGCGCTCCCCGCTCCAGCACGTCGCGACCACGCTCCTGCTCCCGCACGTCAAGACCCCGCGCTGCTCCCAACTGCGGCGCACGGGGACCCGCAGGACCAAGATCTCCGTCACCCAAGGCCTCCCGTGGCCACAGCAGGCTGCCGTGCATACACCCCCGAGCTACGCAGCATCACGTGGCCCGGCAAGTTCAAGCCAGACCTGCCTCCTCGCTACGACGGCACGGCAGACCCCGCGGAGTTCCTCCAGCTCTATGAGCTGGGCATCGAAGCTGCTAACGGAGACGAGAAGGTCATGGCGAACTGGTTTCCCATGGCGCTCAAGGACGGGGCCCGCACCTGGCTCCTGAACCTAGCTCCAGGCACAATCTCCTCCTGGGACCAGATGCGCACCCGCTTCATCGCCAACTTCCAAGGTACCCGCGACCGGCCGCCCACCGTGAGCGACATGCGCCGCATCAAGCAACAACCCAGAGAGACCCTGCAAAAGTACATCCAGCGCTTCAACAGCGCACGCCTCAAGATTCTCAAGGTGTCCGAGGAGGCCATCATCTCAGCCTTCTCCGACGGCGTGCGCGACGTCAAGATGAAGGAGGAGCTGGCGATGCATGAAGACCTGTGCACTTCCTTGGAGCTGTTCAACTTGGCGACCAAGTGCGCCAGGGCTGAGGAGGGGCGTCTCTCCCTCCTCGAGCTGCCTGCCGCTGACCCAAAAGAGAAGAAGTCCAAGGCCAAGGATGTGAAGCGCAAGGGGGCTGCCGTGCTCGCGGCAGAACCAGACACCAAGCGAGGCAAAGATCAGCCCGAATCCTCCCGGGGCAGTCGGTACTGCGTGTACCATGACCTCCACACCCACAACACCAATGAATGCCAAGAGCTCCGAGCCGTGTGAGAATGAAGGATCGGTCGTCGCCCCGATTGCGCTGACTGGGGCTACGACCGAGGAGGAGGAAGAAACGCAGGACGCTGGGAAGACCGCGGCCCGCGCCAAGGGTGGCGCGACCAACCTCGCGAGGATCGCTGGCGAGACCCGCCTCGCGAGGGAGACTGGAGGGACCAGCCTTGCGAGGATCGCCCACAAGGTAATGCAGGCCTCCCTCCGCTGCCGCCTCAGCCAAGGAGAAACGAGGACCGCCATCAGGACGAAGGGGCTGGGGGCTTCTAGGAGCCGCGCGCGATCGCCTGCATCCCGGGCGGAGCTCAAGCCCCAGCCTCTCAGTGCATCTTCAAGCAGTTTGCCCGTGAAGTGAATGCAGTCCTCCCCAAGCTCGAAGCCACGCGCCCTCCCAGGTGGTCGGCGTGCGCCATCACGTCCAGCTCAGCGGATCAGCTCAAGTGTGCAGCCATAGCCGGAGTCCTCCCGATGCTTTGTTCCCCGATCATTAGCAACGTGGTGGTTACCAGGACCCTCATCGATGGCGGGGCAGGGATCAACGTCCTGTCCGTGGAAACATTCAACAATCTCCAAGTGCCCTACAACCAGCTTCAGCCAACCAAGCCTTTCTCCGGAGTCACCGACGGCTCCACGGTCCCGATTGGGCAGGTCCGCCTCCCTGTCACCTTCGGGGCACGCGACAACTACCGCACCGAACTCATCGACTTCGACGTCGCTCACATTCACCTGCCGTACAATGCCATCCTCAGGTACCCAGCGCTGGCCAAGTTCATGGCTGTGACCCACCACGGCTACAACGTCCTCAAGATGCCAGGAAGTGGCGGAGTCATCACGGTGCCCTGTGAAGAGAAGGATGCGGTGTGTTCCCTGGAACGAGCCTTTCAGGCTGCGTCGCTGTAAGACCCAGATCGCGGAAGCAGGAGGCTTCCCGAGACCACCCCCAAGAAGAAGAAGACATCGTCAGGACCGGCCCCTCAGGAGGCAGGCCCCTTAGGGCCCGCGCCTGCCCAGGGGGAACCCCCTTCCATCGCATAGGAAAGAGCGCCCGGCGCCCTCCTCAGGCAGGGCTCGGGGGCTCTCCCTTGGAGGGCCACCGACCTAGCCAAGGTCACGAGGGAGGCGCTTGGGCACCACGTGGAGGCGTGTTTCGAAGCACGTTTCCCTCGAGAAGGAGCAAGACAAGGAGAATCAGACCCTAAGGAGTTCGTCAGCAAGGCCGTTCGAGAACTACAGGAAACAAGAGTCATGAGAGGTTGCCGCCGCTAACCAGCTGTGGCGCCCCATCCAGGCGAGGATGGTGGGCTGCGCATCTGCATCGACATACCAGGGCTCAATCGAGTCGCCTCTCTGGAGCGCCTCTGGCCCTCGCGAGTGGGGCGTTGCGAAGGTCCACCCCACAGCTACGTTCGCATGCCTTACGGCCTGCCGAACGCGGCTGCCGTGTACTAGCACCTCATGAGGGGCATCATGGAGGCTCAAGAGGCGAGGCGTTCCGCAGCCTTGGCGGAGATGGAGATGGTCCGCGAGGAGCCACCAGCGCCTCCGGAGCCTCCCGAGGCCCCTGGGCCTGGGGGCTCATGAGGACCGGCTTCCGCAGCCCACCGAGTCTGCCACACCAACACTCCTTCGTCCTCAACGCCATCAGGTGACATCTTTTCAAGTTCCATTTCCAGCTGGGAGCGCCCCTCAGGGCTGCATTATTCCCAGGTCGCGTGGGTCCGTCCCTGCGGCATGTATCCCTTTTATTTCATGTTATTAGCTTGCTCTGTTGGGGGCGCCCCTCGGGCTGCATCATCCCCAAGCCGCTTGGGCCTCACCCAGCGACGTCCGCTTTCCCAGCTTCTATTTGAATGAATCCACTCCTTCGCGGCTAACGTGTTTGACCTAGTTGCCCACTCAACTGACACCAACTGACGGAGCTACTCCCAAAAACGGTACGGCGCTTGCGCATGGGTCCGTCCCTGCAACGCCGACAAACCTGGATGGCTGAGCTCTGGCCGCGGCAACCCCGCATGGCGCCACCTCATCAAGCCTTCAGTGCCTCGTCGCCCCTCGGAAGCAACCAACAGCTGACTGTCAACTGTCATGGCAACCCCTTGTTCTTTCTATGATGGTCTACAGGGTCTCCTAAAGAAGCTGTGTCAGGCGAGGCCCATGCGGTGTCTCCTTCACTCGCATCCGCGCGAACCACTTGCACGTTAAAGGGGGGGGGTGCCTGAGCATCATGACTCAGGGCTCCTACCAGCTCTCCAGCCCTCACCCTCTGGCCTTGTCCACGGCATTGCGACCTGGCATACTAGCGACGGCTGAGACCAGCTCGAGGGCCGGGACCCGAAAATGTAGAGCAGAAAGGGGAGCAAAGGTGAGAGGAGAAGCGCACGTGAGGACCTTGCCGAGCGATCTCGCGCCTACCGATGCACAGACTCAGCGACACACCGAGGAGCAGTCCCTGACTCTCGAGATAAGTCACCATCCGGAAGCACCAACTACCGTGGCACCACCCCTGCACCTAATGCAATCCCGTGTTAGCGACGCCGCTCTCCTTTCTCACTGAACGACGGCTGCTTGAGCGCCAAAGGGGACCTCCTGAGCATCGCGACTCAGGGGCTCTTACCGGACCCCGGGTCGCTCACCTCCTGGCCTTGACCACGGCATCGCGACCTGGCAAACTAGCGACGGCTGACGCCGCCTTGGGACTGGGACCTGTCGGCGCAAAGCACCAAGCCCTCGTGAGGTTCGAAAGGGAGAACTGAGCTAAGGCGGAATTAGCAGTTCACACAATTCTACAGCGAGAGTTATATTAACAAGCAGGGTCGCGGGCACCTTACAAAGCCCCATGGGGCGCACCTTTGATTCCTCGCAGGGAACAAATCCTAAAAGGACGCTAACTACATGCACCCCTGCAAAAGATGCCATCATCAACAGTGGGCCGTCAAGCACCGGCGCCAACCCCATCCAGATCAGAGTTGGCGGCGGCCTGACGAGCCTGCCCTGCTCCGGGAGCGGCGCCGGCTCGGGGGCTCGTAGCTGTTGTCGCTCGTCTCTGGAGTCGCGAAGGGCTCGCCGGAGTCGCTGGATCCTCCACCGCCTTCGCCGCCTGAGGAGCCGCCAATGGAGCGGTCGGCGGGCCCAGCCCTCATCGTGGTAGGGTCCCGATCACCTCTCCCGGGGCAGCACTCCAGCCGGCACCCGTTCGCGTCGAAGACCTTGAAGAACATCACCGAAGCACCATCGTACTCCAGGTGGATCACGAAGGCGCCTCTTGTCTTGCAAGCCCGGGCGATCTCGCCCCAGCCTCGAGTCATGAAGACCTCGCCCGGGGCAACCACCGCAACCTCTGCCTCGGTCGCGAGGGTGCTGCAGCCGGCGTGCTGCAGCCAAAGCTCCAGGAGTTCTCCCTGTGGAATGATGGAGGCGAAGAAGGGGGGAAGGCAAATCCAAGACCGAGGAGGAATGGCGGCGTGAAGCACGAACTCTCGGGAGGTGCCCTCGGTGTGAACCCCAGGGGGAACGACCCACACCTTTGTGACCCGTTGGCGCCGACGGCGGCGCCGCTCACGGCGATCGACATCAACTCCTTCGACGCCCTCGATGTGGGCGTACAAGGGAAGCGGGAACCCCGGCGGTGGCCGCTCGCACCAGGGCCTCGGCACCACCTGAAGGGCCCCCTCGTCCCGACCGCGGAGGGCGAGCCGTTTCTTCGGCGGGAGCGGATCCGGTTCCTCTCGGGGAGCCTTACCCTTCTCTGCCGTAGAGAACCGGCGGATCGGAGCCATCAGAGCAAGGACCGGGAGGAAGGAAAAGCAAGAAGAGACGGATTGGAAGGACGCGCACCGTTTCGTACTTATAGCCGGCGAAGGCCAACCGTCGGCCTCCACGATCGCAGGTAATCATGACCAGTTTTGCATGCTGGGACTTGTCCAATCCGTGCGGATGCCAAGGCGTCATGGGGAAGTGGAGACGCCCACGTCCAATCAACCGCCACGCGGCGCCCAAGGCCGTAGGCTGTTAGGGCCCGCGGCGCTTCGCCCTAGCCCTTTCGCCTCTCTGCGCGACCAAGTCTGGGCGCGCCTTGGGCCCGGGGGCTACTGTCGGCATTCTGGGAACGGGGGTCCCCAGACTTGCCTGCCTGCGGCCTGCGGCGTGGCTCAAAGGGGGCCCCAGCACGGCCCATCTTCATCAACACAAGACTCAAGACCCTCGCGAGGGGCCAAGCCTCGCGTGGCGGACGACGCGGAGCTTCCTCAGGCGCGGCCTCATCAGGTTGGCTCACGAGGAGGCGGAGAGATCAAGGTGGGGTAGGGGTACCTCACGAGTGCCCATGACGCAAGCCATGACGACCGAGGGTGCCAGGCGGGCGCCGGCCCGCGCAGTGTCCTCCTTTCCTCTTCGGTGCAAAGGGGGCAAGCACAGGCGAGAGCATCAAGCAAAGGCACCCATTTCGGTGCAACGAGACCAAGACCAGCTCCGTGACAAGGAGGAAGTCACTGTGGAGCCCAAGCCAGCGTCATTGCCAGAGCCTTTGGTAGGCGAGGACCAACTTTAGTCAGGATAAGTGTACTAGATGTTCCCCTTCAAACTGGCCAATTGTTGGCGCCATTCCCACTCAATATTTGGGAAGAGGCCCAGGGCCTTTGCCTATAAATAGGACTAGCCACTCACAGGAAGAGGCATCGAAAAACCTGGCAATTGGAATCACACACAAAGAGAGATGGGCGACTGAATTCCTCCTAGCAGTTTATCGTCTGAGCCAAGAACAGACCCTCACGAGGTCGTTCTTCCTGTATTGTTCTTCATCATCGGCCCAAGAGGCAATCCACCGCACCACACTGGAGTAGGGTATTACACCACATGGGTGGCCCGAACCAGTATAAACTCTGTGTCTCTTGTGTTGTTCTTCTCGTAGCTTAGATCCTTGTGAGGCGGAGGAGTGCTGGTAGGTAGAAGGCGTAATCTCCGCGCGCACCCTAGAGTTCGAACCTCAAGGGTCTGCCGGAACCCGAAATCCGACATACATGAGAGGTATTCAGGGAATTTTTTTACTATTGCTCCATTTACTACTGTAAATTGAAACAAATAATTTGCAGGCATACATGCAGATTCAGGGAACAAGCAGGAACACCACACAGAAAAACTTACCCTGAGACTCTCAGAGGTTTCGGGGATTTGGGACGAGTAGGAACACCAGACATAGAAAAATTACTACTGCTCTAGTTGCTACATGCTCATGTTGGACACCCACGTACAGGAACACCACACATACATGAGAGGATTCAGGAAATAGCAAAACTTACCCTGAATGCCGACTATTCGGTGTGTTCATCACCTTCTCAGCAAGGTCATGATTCACTTCTTCGTATGCGCCCGTCTTCCTACACCCACGTGCTGCCATGCTCCTAGTCCGACACGTAGCGGTACTCGTGCGTCGCGCTGCTGCGCATTGCTGTGCTTTGCATCCCAGTTCAGAGACTTGCGCCGGCTCGCCACCGTACCCGTGCGAGAATCCGAGACGAGGGGTCGAGGGGATATGGAGTTGGGCTCCACTGGACAGTGGCGTTGGATGTTGAAGTGCTGCACGCCTACACCATATGTAGGGGTAAAGGCTAGTGGCGCCAGCGACTGCATCTAGAGCAGCGGGAGAATAAGTCAAGGCGAGGAAAATGAAGCTTAATGACATGTCATTTAACGAGGAGATTGACGAATGAGAAGAGGTGGTGGAGTAAAGTTATAGTGGGAATCGGGAGGGACTGTGCAATTTACTTCTCATTTTTTATAAATAAAAATAATAATTAGAAGATGGGATAGTGGGGATCATCATGAATTTAGCCCCCACATGTCATACCATCGGGTCGAGTTCGGGTATATCCACGGATACATAATTATGTCCATGCCCTATCCACGAGTAATCGGGTCGGGTTCGGGTGCTACCGATGGGCATGAAAATGTACCCAAACCCTATCCATTCAGGTCGGGTATCCGCGGGCATCCATGTCCATGGACAAAATTGCCATCCTTAGTCGGATCGCTACAAGATGGTATCAGAGCACACGCTGATTGTAGGACACGACCACTAAAATAAACCATAGGTCACTCTTCTCTACTCATTTCTGACTCCTCTCCACGTTCCACTCTATAGATGGTGGACTCAAGGAACAAGTTTGCTCAACCGGATGAAGACACATCTTTTGGTCGACATTTGAAGGAAGTCACTAGGTACCTGAACATCAGAATAGCAAGCTTCACCGGGACCTACACCGCCACTTTACCAGAAGAGGAGCATTGGATGATTCGAGTTCAATTTCCAGGAAGGACATTCACTCCAGTTACTGAGCCCAAAGAGTTTTCCTTTGATGCATCAACCTGGAGTCTAGGAAAGAGCATGGCAGCCCACATCACCATGGGATGCATCGGCGAAGCTTATCACAAGGATCTTAAGGACACCATCTACCACATATGTGGGCACCGAGATGAGCAATGTGAGATGATCATGTCACAGCCCTAGAGTTTGCTTTTAACTTGTGGCATTGCATCCATGCATCATGTTTAAATTTCATGAAATTTGAAATGGGGATTGATCAACCCCTAGTACTGAAACAATGCAAATAGGTTCAACTTCAGAATATTTTCAAAGAACCCAAATTGGTTTGCAAAAATGTTCATGATTAATGGAAAAAGGTGAAAACCAAATCCAGAGATGATGAATATTTTTCCAATACATTTTTGGTATTTGAATTAACCCATATTGTATTTGAATTGGGGCACTTAAATTCTATAAATAAGTTTAATTGCTCCAACATATTCTGAAAATAGCTAAGGGCCTCTGTAATATTTCAGTTAATGCCCAAAATTATTTTCAGGATTTATAAAAATGATTTAGTTTCTAAAACTAAATCAAAACAAATTACAAAAAATAGAAAAGAGAAACAAATGGAAAGGCAGAAGACTTACCTGGCCTTACCTGTGCAGCCCACTTGGCGGCCCAGTAGGCAGCCGGCCTGCTAGGCCCAGCCCAGCCCCTCGCGCGTCGTCTTCCTCGCGCCTACTGGCGTTGTGCGTGGCGCGCGCACAGCCGAGCCACAGCCACCTCCTGCTAGCCACGCAGCTGCTCCCCCTCGCCCTGGACGCTGCCACGCGACCCCCCCGATCTCCTCGCTCCTCTCCCTCACTCTCTGCTCTCTCCTTCGCCCCCTAGCCCCCTCCACGAGCGCGACCGAACGCAGCCGTCGCCGCCGATGAGCTCCCCCGCAATCACAGCCATCTCCGAGCCTCTCCGACGGGCCCCCGAGCTCCGCCGTGACGCCCCGGACCTCTCCGTCGAGCCACATGACGCCGGACGCCCTGGAGCGCCGTCGTCGACACCATCTTCGCCCTCTGCACCGACGGCCGTCGTCGACCGATTCGTCGTCACCAGGCCATCCCCGACCCCGCTGAGATCACCTACGACCCCGCCGCGAGCTCCTCTACCGAACCCCTCTCTCCCCGCCGTCGTTCTCCTCCTCTAACCCCGCTGTCCATCGGAGCCGAAAGCTCACCGCCGCCATGGTTCTTCACCGCCTGGCCAGGGTCACCGCAGCCCGCGCCTAAGCGCGTCACCGTGCTCGGTGAACCCCCAGGACCGCGTAGCACCTGCCAGTTTATCCCCCTAGTGCCCCGTAGCAACCAACCCGTCGTTGGCCGAACTCCGGCCGCCGCCTATGTGATTGTGGTCGTCGTTTCCGGCGACCCCGCGGCCTCCCGAGCGGCCAGCTAGATGCGGGCGTGTGCGGGCTATCTTCTGGTGGCCTTCGCGCGTCCAGCCGCCGTCTCTAGCGCAGCCCCGGCGAGCTTTCGCCGTAGTTTTGGTCGCCGCCGGCGGAACTCCGGCGAGGCTGACGTGGCGCCGTCATTAGGGGCTAATCACCCCGCTAACTAAACCATGTTACACTGACAGTGGGCCCATGCCCTAATTAACCCCGGATTAATTCTCTGTTTAGTTTAGGTTAATACAGCCGGCCCCACATGTCAGTTTGACCCGGCCATGTCAACGTTGATCTGGACCCCACTGGTTAGGGTTGACTTGGACCACGGCCGTTGACCGCTGACATCACAATGACGTCATGCTGACGCAACAATTATTTACTGGAATTATTTTTATACAGGAAATCCCAGAAAATGCTACAAACTTCAAAAATTCATAGAAAATCAACCGTAACTCCAAATGAAATAATTTATATATGAACAATGATCAGAAAAATCCAATCTATCCATATGTACTGTTTTCATGCATGTTTAAGCAACTTAACCTTTCTGTTTAGCTCAAAACATGTTAATGCATTTTATAAACCCATAACTTGAGTTTGTATTTGAATCTTTGATCCAAATGAGCTCAAACCACCCTGGTTGTAGATGCATTATCCCAACACACTCATTTTGCCCTGTAATATTCATGCATCATATTGTGCATTGCATTGATCGTGTGTTCTTTCTCTGTTGCCGGCGTTTGTCCCCTCTCGATAGACGTGGTTCCAACGATGAGTTCGATGACACCGATGAAGAGCTATATTATCTTCAGAAGTGCCAGGCAAGCAAAACCCCCTTGTTCATTTCGATACAATCCCACTCTCTCGCTCCTGCTCTCTTTTACTGCATTAGGACAACAACGATTCAACTGTTACTTGCTGCGGTAGTTGAACCCCTTATCCTCTGCATGACCTGTCATGGCCACAGTAAATAGATGAAACCCACTAGTATGAGTAGGAGTTGTTTGAGCCTTGATGTTCCTACTCATTCATGCTTGTTTGTCGTGCCTGCTACTGCTTAGAGTTGAGTCGGGTCTGATTCATCGGGAATGAATTGGAATGGTGATGAACATGTCCTACTGTGTGTGAGCTAAGTGTGTGAACACGATTTGGTAAAGGTATTGGTGAGAGGCCATGTAGGAGTACATGGTGGGTTGTCTCATTGAAGCCGTCCTCAGGAACTGAGCTCTGTGTTTGTGATCCATGAAACAGTTACTACCACACATTGGGATCCTTAATTGACTCTCTCGGCTTCTTGATCACCATTGTCCTCTGTCCAGGAGTTGCAAGTAGTTTCTGGTGTTTGTAGTATGCTGGGGGCCGCACGCAGCGCTGACCGTAGGGGTGGGCTGTGTTGCGGTAGGCACGTGGTCGGGCCAGCCGGGCGCCCGTTTGGTGTCTCGGAACCCTGTACACATCATTCGGGGCCGTATGTGGAAACCTCGGCCGGACTCCCTGCGGATGGAACCTGAATAGGCGATAAACCTGGACTAGAGACTTGAGTGTTTAGGTAGGCCGTGGCCGACACCCTCGCTGGGCTTCCGCTTGAAGGTTGCCGAGTACTTGTCGTGTAAACGGCGATAAGTGGTGAGAGCGTGTGTGAAGAAGTATACCCCTGCAGGGTTAATATCATCTATTCGAATAGCCGTGTCCGCGGTAATGGACTTCTGGGTTGCCTATAACAGTTCATAGACAAGTGAAAGTGGATACTCTAAAATACGCAAGATAAGCGTGAGTGCTATGGATGGCGTTCTCGCAGGGAGACGGGAGCGGATCCATAGTGGTGTATTGATATGGTGAATATGTGGACTCGTGTGCGCCACCTCAAAAGAGTTGCTCGCAGTCGTAGTTTAGGATAGCCACCGAGTCAAAGCTGGCTTGCTGCAGTTAAACTCCACTACCCCTTTGTTGATACCATTGCATATGTAGCTAGTTCTGATGTAAGTCTTGCTGGGTACATTTGTACTCACGTTTGCCTATTTTATGTTTTGCAAAGAGACGTCAGTCTCGCTAGTAGTTCCATGTGGACTTCGACGTTTAGCTTGATACCTCAGCTACGATCTTGTGCCCTCGGCAGGATCTAGTGGATAGCCAGGCTTCTCAAGCCTTTTTCATTTGTAGATGTCTGTACTCAGACATGTTAAGCTTCCGGATGTGCTTTGACTTGTATGCTCTGAATGCTGGGTCATGAGACCCATGTTTGTAATATCTCGCTCCTCGGAGCCTAATGAATAAATACTTTGAGTCGTAGAGTTATGTTGTGATGCCATGTTGTATTTACTCATATCGGGCATATTGTGTGTATGATTGAAATGCTTGGTATGAGTGGGATCCGACTATCTAGTTGTTTATCCTTGGCAGCCTATCATATGGGGAAATGTAGTCTAGTGCTTCTGAGCGATAGTAGTCCGCTACAGCACGGATCACCGGAGTCCTGCTAGCCCAGCACTACTGCTCGGAACACTTGACTGGCCGGCATGTGATTCACTTCGTTCCTGTGTCTGTCCCTTCGGGGAAATGTCACGCGATGACTTCTGGAGTCCTGCCTAGCCCGCTACAGCCCGGGTTACCGGAGTCCTGTTAGCCCAGTGCTACAGCCCGGATTCACACGTTGATGACCGACATGCTCGATGTGATTCATGTATGCCTGTCCTCATGGGTTAGCGCCGCTTTGGGTTCATGACTAGCCATGTCGGCCCGGGTTCTCTGTCATATGGATGCTAGCGACACTATCATATACGTGAGCCAAAAGGCGCAAACGGTCCCGGGCCAGGTAAGGTGGCACCCGTGTGGAGTACCGTGCGTGAGGACGCAAAGTGATATGATGTGTTACATGCTAGATCGATGTGGCTTAGGATCGGGGTCCTAGCAGATCAGCACCAGGAGGGACAGGTCCATTGCAGCTTTCATCCAGGAGTTAAACCAGCACATTCATCGCCAGGAGAACCAAATGTGCGCAAGCATGATAGAACTGAAGAAGGGGATGACCAGTGAGGGAGTCCTGGATTAGGGGGTATCCGGACAGCCGGACTATATCCTTTGGCCGGACTGTTGGACTATGAAGATACAAGATTAAAGACTTTGTCTCGTGTCCGGATGGGACTCTCCTTGGCGTAGAAGGCAAGCTTAGCGATACGGATATGTAGATCTCCTGTCATTGTAACCGACTCTGTGTAACCCTAGCCCCCTCCGGTGTCTATATAAACCGGAGGGTTTAGTCCGTAGGACAACAACAATCATACCATAGGCTAGCTTCTAGGGTTTAGCCTCTACGATCTCGTGGTAGATCAACTCTTGTAATACTCATATCATCAAGATCAATCAAGAAGGAAGTAGGGTATTACCTCCATTGAGAGGGCCCGAACCTGGGTAAACATCGTGTTCCCTGCCTCCTGTTACCATCTGCCTAGACGCATAGTTTGGGACCCCCTACCCGAGATCCGCCGGTTTTGACACCGACATTGGTGCTTTCATTGAGAGTTCCACTGTGCCGTCACCATAAGGAAGGATGCTGTCGGCGTACTGGGAACCAGGGTACCCAGACTTGCCTGTCTGCGGCCCATGTCGCGTTCCTAGTACGGCCCGGTAGGGCCCAGCTAATCGACCAACTGCTCAAGACCCTCGCGAGGGGGCCAGCCCTAGTGAGGAGAACGACCAAGACCTCCTCAGGGAGCGGCCTCACCTAGGCTTCTCCAGAGGGGCAACCAAGACCTCTCCCAAGAGTGGCCTCACCTAGGCTGCTCCAGAGGGGCAACCAAGACCTCTCCCAAGAGTGGCCTCAGCTAGGCTGCTTCGGGAGGGCGGAGATCTCAAGGCAAGGGCTGCCTCAGGAGGAGGCAGTGACGCAAGCCATGACGAACCATGCCAGCGGGCGCAGTTTCCATATCGGTGCAAAGGAGACCGCACATGCGCAGGTTCCCGAGGGGCGAGACAAAGGTTTCCCCTTTGGTGCAACAAGACCAAAGACCGCAAGGACGGCAAGAAGGATGTCATCGCCGAGCCCACCATCGCGTCACCGCCTGCCCTCTTTGCAGGCGAAGACCACCTTTTGTCAGGATAGGAGCGTCCTTGTGTTCCCGCTCAAATGGCCGTTGTGGGATTCCCTTCCCGCCTAAACATTTCGGGGGAAGAGGACCCTGGCCGCCTATATAAGTAGCTAGGGTTCCCATCATAGAGGAGGATCGACCAACCCATTGGGGATCGACCAACCCATTGGGACTTAGGATAGCAAAGGAGCAAGAACATCCGCTTCCTCACCCATCTTGAGCTCGCCTGCTGAGCTCAAGAAACCACTATACTTGTTCTTCACCCATCTCCGACGACCTTGCTCCGCTCTTCTCCGTCGACCTCGTTTCACTGCCATGGTGGACACTCGCCGAGCACGCGCCGCCCGCCGCGCCGCCAACATCGCTTAGACGGTGCCCGCGGGTAACGGCGCACCACTCCGCCCCAACTCGCCGGTCGCCAATGCGGCCACGGACCCAGCCGTTCATGAGCAGCAGGACTCGTCGTTGCCGCTGTCCGTGCGGCGCGAAGGCTGCACGGCGACCCCGTCACCTTCACCGGCCGCGGCGTCATCCTTGCTGGTCCGCCGCGGGCCGGTCTACCAGCAGCCTGCGCTACTGATGGCGCGGGAGCTCCTACGCTACCGTCCGGCGGACGACCTCTACGACAAGTGGCTCCACCGCATCACCGAGCTCGTCAACGCCGCCGGGGAGGCGCCCGCACCGACCCGTTCCTCTCGCCCTCCATCGCCCATGGCGGGGAACGAAGACCACGGTGCTCCGCCCCCACCTCCACTGTGCGGCGCCGGCCAGGGGCTCAGGCGCGAGGCTCCACGGCGCGAAAAGCCCTGCAGGGCCCCCGCGCGCGACAAGGAGAGTTGCCAGGTGGTCCCGCGCCCCCAGGCAGAAGCGCGCGTGCTCCCCGCTCAGCAACACCAGAACCGCGCCCCACAGGAGGTGGTGGCGCCCGCACCCCAAGATCCAGCACCGCAGGCGTAGGGGGCGCCAGCAATCTTGCGCGTGGCTGGATGCTGCGCCCTAGCTCCTGAGCTACGGTGCCTCGTCTGGCCCGGCAAGTTCAAGCCGGACCTGCCTCCGCGTCACGACGGCACCGCCGACCCGGCAGAGTTCCTCCAGCTCTACGAGCTCAGCATCGAGGTGGCGAACGGCACCGAGCAGGTCATGGCGAACTGGTTCCCCATGGCCCTCAAGGACGATGCGCGCTCCTGGCTCCTGAACCTTCCTCCAGGATCCATCTCTTCTTGGGAGGAGCTTCGCGAGCGCTTCATCGCCAACTTCCAAGGTACCCGTGACCGAGCTCCAGCGGCCGCAGACCTGCGCCACGTGAAGCAGCAGCCTGGGGAGACCTTGCAGAAGTACATCCAACGCTTCAACACCGTGCGCCTCAAGATCCCCAGGGTCTCCGACGAGGCCATCATCTCGGCGTTCTCCGATGGTGTCCGTGACGTCAGGATGAAGGAGGAGCTTGCCATCCACGAGGGCCTGTGCACGACCCTCGAGATGTTCAATCTCACGGCAAAGTGCGCCAGGGCAGAGGAAGGCCGCCTCTCCCTCCTGGAACTGCCTGAGGCGGATGCCGACGACATGAAGACCAAGGCCAAGGAAGCAAAGCGCAAGGGACCTTCCGTGCTGGTTGTGGAGCCAGAAGTGAAGCGCGGCTGCGGCTACAACGACCCTCCAAGAGACAACCATCCGTACTGCGTCTTCCATGATGTCCATAGCCATAACACCAACGACTGCCAAGAGCTCAGGGCGATGCGCGGCGGGTAACGCCCTGAGCGCGACAACCGTGGCTACGGCTGCGGAGGAGGCCGTGGCGGAGGACGCTGGGACAACAGGAACTCACGCCAAGGATGGCGTGATCAGCCTCGTGAAGACCGCTGGCAGGAGCAGCCTTGTGACGCCCTCTGGCGTGACCAGCCTCGTGAGAGTCGCCCTCAGGGCAACGCGGGCCTGCCTCCGCTGCCACCACCGCCAAGAAGGAACGACGACGACTGCCAGGGAGACGAAGCGGGGGGCTTCCAGGAGCCACTCGGGGCCGCGTGCATCCTGGGAGGAGCCCACGCTCCGGCTTCTCACCGCATCTTCAAGCAGTTCGCTCGTGAGGTGAACACGACGCTCCTCAGGCCTGACGCTGTGCGCAACCTCAGGTGGGCCAAGCAGATCATCGCCTTCGAACCCAAGGATCAGCTCAGGTGCACCGCCGCGCCAGGCACTCTCCCGATGCTCTGCACCCCGACCATCAGTAACGTCCGCGTGACCAAGACCCTCATCGACGGTGGGGCAGGGCTCAACGTCCTCTCCGTTCAGATCTTCAGACTCTTCAAGTACCCTACGATCAGCTGCACCTGACCAAGCCATGTTACGGAGTCACAGATGGCTCCACCCTCCCGATGGGGCAGGTCCGCCTCCCCGTCACCTTCGGCGACCACGACAGCTACCACACAGAGCTCATCGACTTCGACGTCGCCAACATCAACCTCCCGTACTATGCCATCCTAGGGTATCCGGCCCTCTCCAAGTTTATGGCGGCGATCCATCACGGCTACAACGTCCTCAAGATGCCTGGAAGCAGCGGAGTCATCACGATCGCCTGCGACAAGAAGGAAGCAGTACGTTCTCTGGAGCGCGCCTACCAGACTGCGGCGATCGAGAGCTCCAGCGGAGACGGAGCCGTCTTCGCCCTGATGACCGCCCCCAAGAAGAAGAAGCAACTGCCCGACTCTCAGGCCTCGGGGGCTCCCGACGGCACCACCTCAAGCTCCGCGCCTGCTGACGAGGCGCCCTCCGCCCTCGCATAGGGAGGCACGCCCGGCGCCCCTCTCAGGACGTGCTCGGGGGCTCCCCTCAGGGGGGCCCCGGACCTGGTCGTGAGGGAGGTGCCCGGGCACTACTCGCGGGCGCGCCCCGCCGTGCATCGTCAGGAGCCCTGCGTGAGCCTCATAACGCTGGGGGCTCAGGACCCCATCGACCAAGCTACCAAGGAACCTTACCCACCTACTCAAGACCCAAGCAACCAGTTTCGCGTCTGCATCGACATCCCAAGCCTCAACAGGGCTGCCGCCCAGAGCCTCTTCCAGCCGATGGCGGTCGGCTGGAGGAGGGCCTTCTCCTCTGGCCTCCGCAACGCGGCCGCCACATACCAGCACTTCGTACAATAGGCCGTGGGGGCTCAGGAGGCTCAGCGGCAGGCGGTCCTAACGGAGCAGGACCAAGACCCCCGCGACCGCTGAGGGCCTCCGGACCCCCTGGGCCTTGGGAACTCGGCTCTCCTCAGGAGCAACCTGCATGGCTCGCGTCTCCAGCTACCCCAACTCCTCTTCAGTGGCAAGTACCAGGTGATGTCTCAGGTATTCCGTCGAGGGCGCCCCTCGGGCTGCATCATCCTCGAGCTGCTGGGGGCTTACCCCCACAGCTGTCTCTTTTTGCGCATGAATCAGAACTGGTTGCTTCCTTTCGCATTATCTATATGGTTGGCACCCTCACCGCCACTAAGGTCATGAGCCCTTGTGAGCCCATCCGCGACCGCCCCATGATTAAGGACTGGCATGGCATCTGTGCTCGGGTCCGTCCCTGCAGCGTCGCTAAATCCAAGGGCTGAGCTCTGTCTCGCGAGCCATTCCCGTGACGTTGCCTCCCGTGGTCCTTGGTGCCTTGTTCTCGCATGGGCTAATCGTTGGTGGGGAAGTAGGGCCCCGTGGCAGGTGCCTCGCTCCCGCGGGAACCGCGTGCCGGTTGTTTATCTTTTGGACTATAGCATGACAAGACTGGGCACGACGTCTGTGCTCGGGTCTGTCCCTGCAATGTCGATAAATCCAGCGGCTGAGCTCTGTCTTACGGGCCGGTCCCGCGAACGTCACCTCCTGGGGGCGTTGATGCTGCGGCCTTCTCATGCAATGCCCTCTGGAGATGCATTCGGCGCAGGTCTAGGCAACCCCATCTCTTTTCACATTTTGCGTAAGAAGACTTAGGCGCAACCCGCCTCAGGCGCAACCCGCCTTAGGGTAGGGTCTCGTGAGTGATGCGTAAGCTTGCGAGAACTTCCTCAGAGTCATTCAACTCGTCCTGAGGAGGGCCCATATACACCCTGGCTGTCCCGCCGTGCAAGCCACATGTCCGGACGGGCTGTACACGCCCGGGAGTCTCTCCCAGTGGGAGGCTCCCCTCCCACGATCCAGTGGAAGTGCTTAGCTCCGCGCTGGCAAGACCAAGGAGCGGTTGTGCCCACGAACCAGTGGAAGCACCAAGCTCCGCGCTGGCTGATACGACCGAGGAGCGGTTATGCCCACACTCCGCGCAAGTGTGGTAGCTCTATGCTCCGCGCTAGTTATAAACAACTGAGGGCGGCCCTTAGCGATCGCACCAACCTCAGGGAGCTTTTCAGCTCACGATGCTCACAGCTTCTCCTTGGAAGGGTATCGCGAGGGGGGCTAGGCACGGGGGCTATGCTCAGGTCACGCCTGGCAGACGCCACCCTACCAGGTGCCCAGACACCTGGCTTTCTCGCGCCCCCATCCTAGGCGAAGGCTCGTGAGTAAGGTATGGTGCTCGTTCTCCCTCATGTGAGCCGTTCGTACGTCAAGGGGGACCCCTGGGCATCGCGACCCAGGGGCCTCACTAGTCACGTAGCCCCTCACTCCTTGGGCCCGGTGCTCAACGGCGGTCGAGGTATGCGCGGGGCTGGGCCCTGCCGACGCAGAACGCAAACGGGTCGCTTGAGCGTTAAGGGGGACCCCTGAGCATCGCGACCCAGGGGCCTCACTAGTCACGTAGCCCCTCATTCCTTGAGCCTTCCCTGGTGACCCGGAGGGCCCAATGGCGATCGAGGTATGCACGGGGCTGGGCCCTGCCGACGTAGAGCACTTAAGCAAACATGAATGGAAGCAAGCACGGAAATCACAGAATTCAAAGCCTAGCTATTACAATAAGCTCAAGTTCATCAAACTAAAAAAAGTCTCACGCCTCCCCGAGGCACTCGCATTCTCCTCAGCAGGAATAGGTCAGGCATCGCCGGACGCGCTGACATCAGCTTCCGCCTCTTCAGACGCATCAGCAGCAGCCGGAAGGAATGCCTCCACCAGCTCTTTGACCTTGTCCACCACACACTCAGCAGCCGCGCCCCCCAGGCTCGCGGCCGGCGGCTGGGATAGCGTGGCCAGGTCGAAGCTGGGGTCATGAAGGAAGAGATGGCCGCACACCTGCGCCAAGGCAGAGGTAAGAAGCGATCGGCCCTCAGTATCAGCTAACTGACCGATTGCAGATGCCACGTCGCCCAGGGCCTTCATGAGCGCAGCTAGGAGCCCGGGGGCGCCATCCTCCGGGGTGGACAACGGCTCTTCGAACCCCTCCCCGTAGGCGATCCGCAGCAGCCTGCGGGCCTCGAGCTCGAAGGCGGCGAGGGCCTCACGGCCCACCGTCGCCGTCTTCTCCGAGGCTACGAGGGCGTCCTCCATGGCCTTCATCTTGCCCTCGTGCTTGGCTTGGGATGCCTTGGCTTCCTCGGCCTCTATCTTCAGCTTCTCCAGGCTCGCGCGGTCGGCGAGCTGCTCCTTCTGCAACCGCGATGTCTCGGCCTTCTCGCCCTGGAGCTCCTTCTCCAACCTCTCAAGCTCCAGGGCGTGCTTCGCGCTCTCCTCACGGAGGGTCTTAAGTTCGTCTTCCGCCTCCTGACGACGCTTCTTGGAGGACGCTGCCTGGGCTTCCGCGGTCTCCCGTGCCCATGCAGCCGAGGCAGCCTCCTCCGGACCCTCGGTGATGGCCGCCGAAGCCTGACTCCAGGTGGGCTGCACGGACTTCTCCGCTTGCAGCCACCCCGAGAGTAGGCCCAAGTGGGCATCCACCGCACGGTCATCACCGTCCCGAAAGACAACTCGGAGCTGGTTCAGCGCAGCGAAGGCCGCCTCCAAGGCCTCGGGACCAGACCTTACCTGCTGACGAGGAGGCGCCACCACGACCGCCCGCTCGGCTGAGGGCTTGGGGGCTCCCGGTCCCTTCGCCGGCACGGCGGGAGTAGGGGTCACCTGGCCCTCGCGAGGAGCTACATCGGAGTCCACTGGAGGCATCGCCACCACACGCTCAACAGTTTGGCTGGCTGAGGCGTGTTGCACCACGGCGGCAGCGGCAGCAGCAGCAGGAGGGTCGGGACTTCGAGAAGTGGCCCCTCCCTTCATCTTCTTCAGCACGCCGCCAATGCTACTGCATCAAGAAACGCGCGTCAGAAGCGCAACGGGCAATAGAACAACGGAAGAACCTGCACTCACGCATCAGAGGCCTGGCGCGCCCTCCTCTTCGCCAGCAGATCGACAACGGCTTCCTTCGCCGGGGGCACGCCGCTGGCCCGAACGTTGGCAAGACGCGAGGCCAAAGATTTGGGCACAATAGTGGCCGCTGGCCTTGCCGGGGCAGAGCTCTGCCCGGGAGTCGTTGCGTCGCCCCCTCCAGACGAAGAGCGTCCAGATCGACGCGGGGTGACGGCCTTGGGCTGCCCAGCGACTCCAGCCCTCGGCGGCAGCTCCTCAACGGATTTCGCGGAGGAGGGCGTCATCAAGATTCAGGTCCAGGTCCCCGAGGGCTTTCTCAGAGTCTTCCTCCTCCTCCTCCTCCTCGCTCTCCTCTTCGCCACCAGAAGACACATCAACCGTGGCTGGAGCAGGCGCAGCCACCTTGACATAGCCCGACACAGCCTCCAACTGCTCGGCCTTGTCAGGATGGCGGTACAGCGGCAGGTGGGCCACCGGAAGGTCCGCAGGCATCGTCTCTAGGAGAATGCTTGAGGTGAGGTCCAGATCAGAAGAGGGCAGCATCCCCGAGTGTAGTCGGAGCTTGTCGTCATCCCCCATCAGCTCCCACATGGGACGCGAGTGCGCCTGGAGTGGCGCCAGGCGCTGCCTCAGGAACTCCTTCACGATCTGTCCCCCCTCGAGCCTCGAGGCCATATCGGCCTCAATCCTCGCCAAGACGGGCCCAGCCTCGGGATCAGTAATCTTCACATGGCTCCAGCAAGCGTGCTTCCGCGGACGGGCAGTAGGCAACGCCAGCAACGGGTGCGTGCGCTGAGCATCCAGATAGACCCATCTCTTCCGATGGGTGTCTATCTTCTTCCCCGCCTTCATCAACCGGCAGCCCTTGCGCTGAAAGACGAAGGAGATGCACGCCGAGCACGGGCCCTCCTCGTACAGCCGGATGGCGAAGAGGTGGCAGAAGAGGGCGACAGTCGGCCTCACCCCCACGAACGCCTCACAATAGAAGGCGAACAACGACAAGACAAGGAGGGAGCGAGGCTGGATATGAAGGGCGTGCACCTGGTAGTGGTCCAAGATGGAGTAGAAGAATTCAGAGAAGGGCGGCACAAGCCCAACGGAGATGCTGTGGAGGAATAAGGGGTAGCAGGTCGTTGTCAAGGCCGGCGCAGTAGCCGACTCGACCAGGATCTTCGTCGGGCCATGCTCGTTGTGCTCGCTGGACAGGAAGGACTGGACTTCCGCGTAGTCCCCCTCCGTGGCGACAGAAGACTCCTCGAGCGCCGCCATGGGAGAGGAACTAGGCCCGGACGCTTGCGCGATGCCCTTGCCCTTCTTTGCCATTGCCGAAAGCGTCGGGGAAGGCAAGGGATCCGAGAAGATTGGAGGCGGAGGAGAAGGGGATCTGAGCAAGAAGGAAGGGGAGCAATAACCCCTGTGCGGCGAAGACAGTCTCTTTTGTCAAGTCACGTGGTTACCAAGGCTGCATGGGGAGTGGAGTCGTCATGTCCCATCCAACTATCATGCACCAGCCTGGCCCGCAGTCTTTGGGGCCCGCGACGCTTCATCCTCGGCTAGGCTTCGCCCAGAAGCCAACTCCGCGCGCGCCTTGGGCCCGGGGGCTACTGTCGGCGTACTGGGAACCAGGGTACCCAGACTTGCCTGTCTATAGCCCACGTCGCGTTCCTGGTACGGCCTGGTAGGGCCCAGCTGATCGACCATCTGCTCAAGACCCTCGCGAGCGGGCCAGCCCTAGCGAGGAGAATGACCAAGACCTCCTCAGGGAGCGGCCTCACCTAGGCTGCTCCAGAGGGGCAACCAAGACCTCTCCCAAGAGTGGCCTCAGCTAGGCTGCTTCAGGAGGGCGGAGATCTCAAGGCAAGGGCTGACTCAGGCGGAGGCAGTGACGCAAGCCATGACGAACCATGCCAGCGGGCGCAGTTTCCATATCGGTGCAAAGGAGACCGCACAGGCGCAGGTTCCCGAGGGGCGAGACAAAGGTTTCCCCTTTGGTGCAACAGGACCGAAGACCGCAAGGACGACAGGAAGGATGTCATCACTGAGCCGACCACCGCGTCACCACCTGCCCTCTTTGCAGGCGAAGACCACCTTTCGTCAGGATAGGAGCGTCCTTGTGTTCCCGCTCAAATGGCCGTTGTGGGATTCCCTTCCCGCCTAAACATTTCGGGGGAAGAGGACCCTGGCTGCCTATATAAGTAGCTAGGGTTCCCATCATAGAGGAGGATCGACCAACCCATTGGGACTTAGCATAGAAAAGGAGCAAGAACATCCGCTTCTTCACCCATCTTGAGCTCGCCTTCTCAGCTCAAGAAACCACTGTACTTGTTCATACTCGAGCCCTCGCGAGGCCAATCCACTAAAGCAGGACGTAGGGTTTTACACCACAAGGTGGCCTGAAACTGGGTAAACTCTTGTGTGCTCTACTTGTTTGCTTGCTTGCATTCCATTCCCACCACCAGGAGAAGAGCGAGGCGCTAGGTAGACGTGTAGTGGGAGAGATCTTCGTCACACCCCTGTGTTCGAATCTTAAGGGTTTTGTGGAGCCCGAAATCCGACATATGCCTCGTCTCGTTGTCAAAGACAGTGTTACCTCTGGGGGAGCCCTGGCTATCGGCCAAACTCTCCGGCTTGGAGGTTTCGTCATGACCGCGCGTTCGGCTGCTGCGCCGACGATGACTTCTCGGGTCATCGAAAATAGCCTCCACGTCGGCTCGGAACTTGCCGAGCAGATGGATCTGATGGAGCTCTCTTCCCTAAACAAGCTCTTGGATCGCATCACCGCTTTGAGAGTCGCTATGGACTATGATCCGATTGGGCTTAAACCCGACCAAAGGGAGATTAACTCTCCGCCGGTCACCCATCAGATAGCGGTGGTGGAGGAACAATGCGGCAATTCTTCCTCTATCTTGAGGACAAACTATGTCCGGATTCCCGAGCTCTCCGAGTCGGATACCTGTTTACGGAAGGACATCGCCCAAGCCTTGAACCTAGAATCAGGCAGTGGGCCAGACCTATCGGGCGACATCCCGGAGACCGAACTTCCAAGATCAGAAACTCCCCTGCCCCTGGGTCTTAGATCGGGTCAGGGACCGGACTTAAATCCACCCACCCACCCATATATAAGAGATCTCTCCCACAATAGACAAGAGCCCCAGGAAACAGTACATCACTATTGAGCCAGATTCCTCCTTGTAATGAACAAGGTCAAGGACTGTCGTGAGGAAGACACAATCTCATTCTTCTGCAATAATTGCACGGACAAGGGAATCCTTAACGCCATAAGTCGCCGTGACATAGCACACTTCGCTGACTTGGTGGCCATAGTGCGGAAGTACTGTGCGATGGAAAGCGCCTGGAAAACCGAAACAAAATTTTGGGATAATCCGGCTCTGACTAAACACCCAGTCCGAATTAATAGGGTGCATCCTCATAAGTCGCCCAATTCAATTACCAAAAAGCAAAAGCCCACTACAGGGCGTGGAACCGCATTGGAGGGATGGCTTAATGGACCCTGCAAAATTCACAGTACATCGGATACCATACCAACACACAGCCTTAGAGCATGTTGGGTACTCCGGCAGGTGGCCAAGAGCGGTGAGGATCTCCTCATTCAAAACACCGCAGAGCACCATCCCGTGGATTACAATACAGTATTAACAGTCTTCGAGACATTCGCCTCAAATAATAGGCGCAAGCGAACACGCCGCAGCCTTGCCGAAATCTGCCAGGTGGCAACAATAATCCCATGGAGCGACACGGCCATCACCTTCAATGCAAGTGAGAAACCTAAATTCCGAACAACCCGAGCACCAGCCGCATTGGTCCTTAGTCCAATTGTAGATGGCTTTCGGCTCACTAAAGTGCTCATGGACGGCTGCAGTGGATTAAACCTCATTTATGAGGAAACTTTTCAAAAAATGGAAATAGATAAGAACCGCATTGAGCAAAGCAGCACAACCTTCAGAGGAATCATTCCAAGTCGGGAAGCACGTTGCGCTGGGAAAATCACACTAGATGTGGTATTCGGCACGCCAGAGAATTATAGGTCCGAAGAAATCACATTCCAAGTGGCCCCGTTCAGTAGCGGATACCACGCCCTTTTAGGGCGGGAGGCATTCACGATCTTCCAAGCCGTACCCCATTACGGGTACATGAATCTCAAAATGCCCGGGCCCAATGGAATCATCACTCTAGCTAGTGATCCAAACATAGCGCTCTGCGCCGAAAACAAAACAGCTGCACTGGCCTTCGAGGCATTATCCGAAGCCCTCGCGGCAGAGGAGTTAACTGCGCTATGCTCCACCGTGGACAGGGATGATGTGATACTCGACAAGAGATCCAAGTCCACCTCTTTCAAACCAGCGGACGAGATAGTCAAATTCCAAGTCCACCCAACGGACCCAACAAAAACAGCCTCCATCGGGGCACAGTTAAATCCCGCTGTGGATGCCGCACTACGGGAGTTCCTGCGAGAGAATTGGGACATATTCGCCTGGCATCCCTCAGATATGCCAGGAATCCCACGCAGATTGGCCGAGCACAGCCTTAAGATTCTAAAAGGATTCAAGCCAGTCAAGCAGACTCTTCGGTGATTCTCCGAACCTAAGAGACAAGCTATGGGAGAGGAACTAGCCAAGTTATTGGAGGGCGGATTCATCAGAGAAATAAAACACCTGGAGTGGCTAGCAAACCTGGTGATGGTACCAAAGAAGGACAAATCCTGGCGCCTATGTGTCGATTTAAAGGACCTCAATAAGGCTTTCCCGAAGGATCTCTTCCCCCTCCCCCACATCGATCAAATTATCGACGCTACCGCAGGATACGACTCATTGTGCTTCCTCGACGCATACTCCGGCTACCACCAAATTAAGATGGTGGAGTCCGACCAAGCTACAACGGCATTTATCACGCCATACGGCCCCTTTTGTTTCAACACAATGCCTTTTGGGCTTAAAAACGCTAGTGCAATGTATCAACGCATGATTCAGACATGCCTGGAAAAGCAGATCGGCAAAACAGTGGAGGCATACGTAGACGACGTGGTCGTTAAAACCATGCACGTAAACTCTTTAATAAATGATTTGAGGCTCACGTTCGACAATCTCCAAACATACGACATCAAGCTCAACCCGGAAAAATGCGTTTTCGGCGTACCCACCAGAAAGCTCCTAGGTTTTATCGTCTCCAGTAGAGGAATCGAAGCAAATCCGGCTAAAATCCGAGCCCTGTCACAGCTGGCCATCCCAACTGACCTCAAGCAAATCCATAAATTAACTGGATGCGTGGCGGCCCTAAGCCGCTTTATCTCTCGCTTAGGAGAAAAAGCATTGCCGCTTTATCGCCTCCTTTGGCGCACCGAACACTTCGAGTGGACGAACGCGGCCACAGCCGGACTGGAAGACATAAAGGCCATCCTGGCCACCAACCCAATCCTGTCCGCGCCAAGCATCGGCGAACCAATGCTGCTATATATAGCGGCAACTCATCAAGTTGTAAGCGCAGTGCTTGTCGTCGAACGAGAAACAGACGGACACAAATTTCCTCTTCAAAAGCCGGTATATTATGTATCCATTGTCCTCACTCCATGCAAATCACGGTACTCGCATTATCAAAAGATATCATATGCGGTATTTATGGCATGCCGAAAACTACAACACTACTTCCAAGAGTGTTCAATTACAGTGGCCTCGGAAGTGTCACTGAATGATATAATAAACAACCACGACACCACGGGCCGGATTGCCAAATGGGCCATTGAGCTCCTCCCGTTTGACATAACATATAAACCTCGGCGAGCCATTAAGTCGCAGGTATTGGCCGATTTTGTCGCCGAATGGACAGAAGCCGAACTCCCTAAAGAGTACGGTGCATACTCCAATTGGATTATGCACTTCGACGGCTCTAAAATGCTGGCTGGTCTAGGGGCTGGCGTCGTCCTGACGTCCCCTACCGGAGATATAGTCCAATATGTACTCCAAATACTATACACAGACTCCAACAATGCAGCCGAATACGAGGCCCTGTTACATGGTCTCCGGATGGCAGTTTCCATGGGCATTCGACGCCTCGAGGTGCGTGGGGACTCGAACCTCGCAATATCCCAAATAAATGGAGACTTCGACGCCAAAGATCCAAAAATGGCGGCTTATCGCAATGCCGTCCTCAAGATGTCAGCTCGGTTCGAGGGGCTCGAATTCCACCATGTGGCTCAGGAAAACAACCAGGCGGCAGATATCCTCACCCGTATTGGCGCTAAGCGCGATACGGTCCCACCCAACATCTTCTTGGAAAGACTGTTTAAGCCATCCGTGGTATGGGAAGGGGACACCGGCAACAATAGTCCGGACCCGGCTACAACGCCAGATACCAAACACTCTGACATAATCGGAGGCTTTGCCACCGAAATAACACCTTCAGCCCACGTAATAATGGCCATCATTGCCCCATGGACTGAACCATTCCTGGCCTACCTAACTAGGCAGGAACTTCCTGAGGACCAAAATGAGGCACGCTGCATTGTGCGGCGATCTAAAGCCTACAAGGTCCACGAGGGAGAGCTTTACAAGAAAAGCACCACCGGAGTCCTTCAAAGGTGCATCTTTGAAGAGGAAGGGCGGAAGCTTCTGGCAGAAATCCATGCCGGACTCGGCGGCCACCACGCCGCAGCCCGGGCCCTCGTAAGTAAGGCCTTCCGTACAGGATTCTATTGGCCGACGGCCTGGGCGGATGCACATGACTTGGTCCAACGCTGCTTTGGTTGCCAGCCTTTTGCAAACCAAAGCCATATGCCACCCGTCGCCCTACAAACAATCCCCATTACCTGGCCTTTTGCGATCTGGGGGCTTGACATGGTTGGACCCCTTAAAGGGGGAAGCCATAAGAAAAAATACTTACTGGTCATGGTGGATAAATTCACCAAATGGATAGAAGCCAAACCCATTAAAACGGCCGAATCCGGGCCAGTGATAGACTTCATATCCGGGGTTGTACACCGTTATGGCGTCACCCACAACATCATCACTGACAACGACACAAACTTCACTGCCGACGAGGTAAAACTATGGTGCAGCAACATGGGCATCAAGCTCGATTATGCTTCTGTCTATCACCCACAAACTAACGGTCAAGTCGAGCGAGCAAATGGTCTTACCATGAGCGGCATTAAACCTAGATTAGCGCAGTCCTTAAAGGAATCTAACACGCACTGGGTAGAGGAGCTCGACTTCGTACTCTGGGGGCTGCGGACCACGCCGAATTGCACTACCGGATACACATCGTTCTTTATGGTGTACGGCGCAGAGGCGGTTCTGCCCCGCGACATAATTCATGACTCCCCTCGAGTGCGCATGTATGAAGAAAGAGAGGCCGAGCTCGATCGGCAGGACAGTTTGGACGCCCTCGAGGAGGAGCGTGACGTGGCAAAAGCCCGTTCCGCATTCTATCAGCAACAGGCTCGAAGATACCAAAGCAGAGAAGTACGGGCCAAAACTTATAACGTTGGCGAGTTAGTTCTACGCCTGCCGGAGAAGAAAAGAACAAGCTCAAGCCCAAATGGGAAGGTCCCTTCATTATCGACCAAGTTCTGACCAGCGGAGCATACCATCTGCGGGACGCATCGGACAATCGACTCGAGCCAAATCCATGGAATGCTGCCAGACTCCGAAGATTCTACGCCTAGTGCCGGACACTATGTTCGTCTCCTTACCTTTGTACATTTTTCTTTGCATATCCGTTATCTGTTTTCTCTCTCTTTTTTCTTCTTTCTCCTCTCGGCCTTAAAAGGCTAATTTGTGTCTCGTCTACGCAATCTTGACGTGCTGACGCGCTCATTATACCTGGGGGATTCTTACACAGAAGCTTAATTATTTTTCTGGGCGTCAGGCCCCGCACATGTGTTATTCTTCCGCATGTAAATTTTTTAGCCATTATATGCATCGATATGACTTAAGTTTTGGCCAAGCTGGGTTGCCTGGCTCTTGTATTTATGCCCTACATTCCCGTTAATTCGGCTAGGGCATAAGGGGAGCACCTCTGCGATTGTTACTACCGGGTCAGCCGGATGTGTACCTCAGACTGGGTGAAGCCGAAAGCTAGCGTTCTTAAGGGAATATTCGGTTGGCGAACAAAATATGACTTTTCTCTATTTTTTCCACATGCCCCCAGATGTTTTTGCCTGCGTCTCTTCTCGCAGTCTGGATATGCACATTAGGGCATGCGTACCCAGGGAAAGGAACCCTTAACCGAACTATTCTCCCTGGACGATGTTTCTTACTATCCATGTAATATAACATAACTAGTTGGGTACTTGTCTGTTCAAGCACTTATGACCCCTACGCCTGGTTTCCACGCATACCCCAGTTTTTACATAACTGAGCGGGTATTCGAATACACTCCGGACTATTGGGTCCCGAGGTCGAAGCGAAAAGGTCCGCCATGACAAATGAATTACAATCCGGCTAGAGACATTATACATGTCATTTAAATTACATAGTCACTTAGACTGACTAAAGTCTTCTTCTATCCCATCCAACAGGTTGTCTAGCCTACAATCCTGTTGGGAATACTTTGCGGCTAATTCTACTTGGTCATAAACCAGACTGACGGGGATCTCCTTCCCATCAGGCCCCACAGGTCCGACCTTGGCCATGTGGTTTGGGCCAGCCTTGGTATACCGCGTCTTCACCATAGCCCAGGCTTCCCTGGCACCTTGACGGCAGGCCGATATCTTCCATAAACGGAGGCGCCGCCGCGCTCTCTTGATCTTCTCTGCAAGCTCTCCAATGCCTTCTGGCAGGGAGACGGATGGCCACAAGGCCTGGGCAATACCCTGCATCACCTGCCGAACTTGTTCGTGCAGTTGTGAGAGCTCTGGTAGAAGATCACCCGCAGACCCGGGCATCTCCTCCGCGGGACGACCCATTAGCACACCTGCAGACATAACTCTGTTAGCAGGCTTCTTCGCTGAACTCCCCCGAAAGTTCGTTCAAAGCACTTACTAAAAATGCCGCGTCGAAGCCGCTTATTCTCCTTCACGGAGTCAGCCAGCTGGGCCCGAACATCTTTAAGTTCCTCACCCAGCTAGGTATTGCCATCTTGGAGATTGTTTTTCTCCTGCCTAACTTTGGTGAGCACATGCTCGCCAGCCTTTATCCGTCGTATGACATGTTGCTCATCCGAATTCACTCTGGCGTCATCTACAAATTTTATTGTTAGATTTGCAGGCATGCCGCATACTATATGCACTACAAAAAAAGACACATCCGTGACATTTTGGGCCGAACGAATTTTTTTCTGTCATACATATGACACTTCTATGATGATAATTGTGACAAAACCCGGTATCATAATAGATGTGGTGGGATCCTACTTCTATGACAAAAAATCATGACAGAAAATGGGCTTTTCGTCCTGGGCGGGTCGGAGACGCAGCTGCATGACATTCTTTGGGCCGTCCATGACAGAAAAAACCATGGTAGAAGCGAGGCGGAGGAAAATTTCGGGGAGTTCCCGGTTACGGTGGGAGGTCGGGGCCGAGCGATGCGTGTTTCTCTCGTACACGTATGCGCGTGTGTGCGAGGCGTTGGCTCTAACTGAACCAGAGCGAGGCGTTGGGCTCTAACTGAACCCGAGTGAGGCGTTGGGCTCTAACTGAACCCGAGCGATTGCACTGCAGGATACGCGTTATTGAACCCGAGCGATTGATCGATGTCTGTTAACTGAACCCGATCGAGCGATTCCTTCGCTACTGCTGCTAACTGAAGCCGATCGATGCTGCCTTTGGATGAACAGTGAGCGTTGTGTGTGTGGGGGGGGGGGGGGTTGGATGAACAGTTCCCGGTGGGGGTGGATGAACAGGACCCCGTGGTGTTGCCTCTGGATGAACAGGACCCCGATCGATCGAGCCGGTTGGGGCTGGATGAACAGGACCACCCCGTGGAGGGCTGGATGAACAGTAGACGGTGGAGGGCAGGATGAATAGTAGCCCGTGGAGGGGTGGTTGAACAGGAGCCCGTGGAGAGGGCTGGTTGAACAGCAGCCGGTGGAGTAGCGCGCGGTGGAGGCTGGATGAACAGGAGCCCGTGGATGAACAGTCGTAGGTGGAGGCTGGAGGAGGTCGACGGTGGATGAACAGTAGCTCGTGGAAGCTGGAGGGGGTCGACGGTGGAGATGAACAGTATCCCGTGGAGTCCCATTTTGCGGTACGCCACACCCCTCCCGATGATTAGGACCCCTGTTTCGACCGTAGCGCTCCAACACAAGTCCGTTTCGTCCGTTTTGCGGTACGCCACACCCCTCCCGATCAACAGGACCCCCGTTTCGACCGTAGGAGGTCCGTTTCGTTCGTTTTGCGGTACGCCACACCTCTCCCGATCAACAGGACCCCCATTTCGATCGTAGGAGGTCCGTTTCCTCCGTTGTGCAGTATGCCAGGCCTCGTTTCCATCGCGTCTTCCGTCCAAGCCCTCCCGATGAACACGACGCATTCCGTTGCCTCCCCATGAACACGACGTATTCTTTTGCCTCCCCATGAACACGATGACGACGCTGTTTTTCCATTCCGACCCAGCCATGTACACGAGCCCTGGCCGTACGTATGCGCGAGTAGGCGTTCGAGACCCCGCCCGTATGTACACATACGTGGCCGTATTTTCTTTCTTGCACCCTGGCCGCTGTACGTACGTGTACATGCTACGTGCGAGCGTCTACTACGACACGTGCGCGCCTCTACATCGACCAGTATATATGTACATACACATTCGTGACCAGAATGACAACGCTACGTACGCTTCGACCAGGTGGGTCCCGACTGTCAGGCACTTCCTTGCTCGCGAAGATGTAGCTGGTGGGTCCCAGCAGTCAGGGGGGCGAATCATTTTTTTGCCCGGACACACTTCCTTGCGTGCGAAGGTGTAGCTGGTGGGTCCCAGCAGTCAGGGGGGAAACATTTTTTTCGCAAAATACGGTGGCCCGTCCGGTGGGTCCCTGCTGTTAGGTGGAGGAATCATTATTTTCCGCGTAATAAGGAGGCACTTCCTTGCTGCCGCCGTGGACCCAGCTGTCAGCCTCTCCACGTACAGTCCACGTCCGATGGAAGTCGTTCCTTGACCATGTTGACCACACCGCGCCGAGAGCACCAGGGCGGTGGACGACGGCGAGGCCTGGGAAGGGGACGACGCGGAGCCGGTGAAGACGCGACAGTGGATGCCCATGCGGAGAGGAGTATGAGGGTTCACTCGTTCGGCCGCGGTGTGAGGCTGCCTTCGCCGCAGGGCCTGGCCAGCGGTGGGAATAGTAGGGGGCAGTGAGGCCTCTGCGGCAGCACAGCCGACCACGGGAGGCAGGAGTAGGCGACACGACCGGTGCTGCTTTGGGCGGCTGGAGCAAGAAGACCAGAGGTTGAAGAAGCACTACGGCTGTTGGATGGACATCGTACGGTCACTGGAGCTAGAATCGTGCAGATTGACTAAGTTGACAAAGCCCCCCGTCCCCATCAACTTAGTAGGCCCACAAGTCAGCCTGCCACCAAGGTGGGTCCCAGCTAACATGGGGAGTATTCATTTTTTTTGTGCGTAATAAGGAGGCACTTCCTTGCGTGTGAAGATATAGCTGGTGGGTCCGAGCTGTCAGCGGCGGTAACTTTTTTTGCGCGAAATACAGAGGCCCTTTCGGTGGGTCCCTGATGTTAGGTGGAGGAATCATTATTTTGCGCGTAATAAGGAGGCATTTCCTTGCGTGCGGCCATGGACCCAGCTGTCGGCCTCTCCATGTACAGTCCACTTCAGATGCATGTCGGTCGTTGACCACGTTGACCAGGCCGCGCCGAGAGCACCAGGGCGGTGGACGACGGCGAGGTCTGTAAGTGCATCTCGTGCCACCCTTAGTTGGTTTTGGAGTATTGACGACAAATTTGGTTGAGGGACTAATGTGTTTGTGAGAATTGCAGGATAACACAGGCAGTGTCCCTCATTGATTCGGTTTAGCTACCGGAGATGACCCCTAAAAATGTATGAAGACATTGATGACAATGGTGGTACATGAAGATACTCATATTGAAGACTATGACATGAGAAGACATTTAGTGAAGACTATGGAGCGCAAAGACTTAGTTGTTTCGTAGTTTCCTTTTCTTCCTTGTTGAGTCATAGGAACCACCGTACTGTTAAGTGGGGTCCAAGTGAACATAGTCAGAGTGACTAAAGTGATGCTCAACCCAAACCCTATGTCTTCGAGCGAAGACAATGAGAGCAAATCTTATCCAGAGCTGGATAAGTCAGCTTTGCTTGTAGCCCAAGTAAAGTTGCCGTGTGTGTTTGAAATCTGACCGTTGGAACACGTGTCAGTTCCTTAGTGACCCAGAATCATTTCGGACATATCAGGTCGGGTTGCCTAGTGGCTATAAATAGCCCACCCCCTACCCCATAAATTGCTGGCTGCTCAGAGTTAGTGCACGTCTTTTGTCGTTTGAGAGCAACCCACCTCGAATCCTTTGAGAGAGAGAAATCCTTGCGAGGACAAAGCCCAAACACCCAGAGCCAAAGAGTGTTAGGCATCACTGAAGTCTTTCTGTCTGTGTGACCTGAAGACTTATTACACTTGAGGACTGTGAATCCTCCAGCCGGTTAGGCGTCGCGTTCTGAGCATCCAAGAGTCATTGTGGATTGCCGGTGAATGAAGTCTGTGAAGGTTTGGAAGTCTACCTTGAAGACTTACCAGAGTGATTGGGCGAGGACTGTGTGTCCTTAGCTCAAATGGAATAAGGTGAAGACACAGTCTTCTGAGTTGAATCTCAGCCTCCCTAACCAGACGTACAGTTGTCACAGCAACTGGAACTGGTCCAACAAATCCTGTGTCTTCAACAAGTGACTGGTTCTATCCTCTCCTCCCTTTACTTATAGTTTGTCTTCGTGAAGTCATTGCCTGCTTGGCATACCTGTTTGACTTTATTGCTTGACTACTATCATTGTTTGGCTTCATACCATCTTCCATCCTGATCCTTACTACCTAGCTGCTATTAGTCTTCGTACTCTCACGTTATTGCATACTTGACTGTAGCTTGCTTAGTGTAGTTTATCTTCCGCTGCATCTCAATAGGTTCATTTCTATTGTTTGTCTTCGAAACTTTCATGTTTTGAAGACTTTCATAAAAATCGCCTATTCACCCCCCTCTAGTCGATAACTAGCACTTTCAATTGGTATCAGAGCAAGGTACTCCCTTGTTCTATGTGATTCGGTTTAACCACCAGGAGTTTTAGCTATGTCGATTGCAGGGATAATCAAAGTCTCCGCTGCTTGCCCCGTGTTCGATGGAACTGAATATCCCTACTGGAAGAATAAGATGCTCATGCATCTTGAAGCCATTGATGTCGACCTATGGTATGTCGTCAAGAATGGCGTTCCCAAGACTGATGAAGGTGTCACCCCTGCGGATGTCAAGAAGTTCATTCAACTAGACTCTACTGCCAAGAACATCATCTGTGGTCATCTGACCAAAGGACAATATGGCCGTGTGAGTGCTCTAGAAACGTCAAAGCTAGTCTGGGACTGGCTATCCAAGGTCAACGAAGGCGTTTCAACACAGAGAGATCAAAGGATCAGTGTTCTTCGCAACCTCTCCAACCGCTTCAAGAGAAACAACAATGAGAATGTCCAGCTCACGTTTGATCGCCTCACCGACATCACAAATGAGCTTCGTGCTCTCGGCGCCACTGAGATTACCAAGCATGAAATCGTCAAGTCACTACTGATATCACTTGGTAGCTCCTTTGACACCCTTGCCCTCATGATACAAGAACGTCCTGACTTCAAGACACTCGATCCGTCTGATATACTTGAGAGGCTCAACACACATGAGTTCCAGCTATCTGACAAAAGAGATATCTATGGTCCCAACTATGGCCTAACTCGCACTTTGAAGGCAAAAGTTGTTTCCTCATCTGAAGAAGAATCTGACTGCAGTTCTGATGATCCTGAAGACATTGGAAAGGAACTTGCTATGCTTGTGAAGAAGTTCCAGAAGTTCACTAAGAAGAAAGGCTTCAGAAAGTCTTCACGATCCAGCTCAAGAAATGATGAAGCTTCTACTCATGACTACAAGAAGAGAACATGTCACAAGTGCAAGAAACCAGGAAACTACATCTCTGAGTGTCCACTATGGGACAACGAGAAGAAGAAGAGGAAGAGCAAGGAATATGATTCTGATGACCAGAAGAAGAAGAAATCTTCAAAGTCTTCTTCCAAGTCCTCATCAAAGTCTTCATCTCATAAGAAGAGCTCATCTGGCAAGGCTCGTGCTTTTGTTGGGAAGGAAATGGATTCAGAGGAGGAGTCTGCTTCTGAGGAGGCGGAGGTGGAGTCTGAGGAGGAGTCCGACCCTGGTGTTGCAAGTCTGGCTCTAGCCACTGCCTATGTTGCCAAGTCCATCTTCAACACTGATGACAATGACTTCCACACCAACGCTGAAGCTGATGACAAGGATGACCCTACAGCCACCTACTGCTTCATGGCACGTGGTGCCAAGAGTATGACACCTCGTGCTTCAGAATGGATTATGGACAGCGGATGCACAAATCACATGACTGGTGATGGAAGTCTTCTCATGGACTCAACTTTACGTCCATCTGATAAGAGTCATATCACATTTGCTGACACTGGTAAAAGCAAGGTATTGGGTCTAGGTAGAGTTGCAATCTCAAGGGATCAACACATGGATAAAGTGATGCTTGTTGAATCCCTTGGCTTCAACTTAATGTCTGTCTCGATGCTTTGCGACCTGAACATGGTTGTAATATTTGGAAAGTATCGTTGCCTTGTACTAATGGAATCTGACAAATGTCTAGTCTTTGAAGGGTATAGGAAAGATGATCTGTACATGGTAGATTTCTCAGTAGGACCACAGCTTGCAAGATGTCTTCTTACAAAAGCTTCAGAATGCTGGCTATGGCATCGGAGGCTGGGGCATGCTGGCATGAGGAACTTATATTCACTCGCCAAGAAGAAGCATGTCATTGGCATTGAGGATGTCAAGTTCAAGAAGGATCATTTGTGCGGTGCCTGCGAAGCTGGAAAGATGACAAGGGCCAAGCATCCCTCGAAGACAATCATGACTACTTCTCAACCCTTCGAGCTGCTACACATGGACTTATTTGGCCCTACTCACTACTCTACCCTCACTACGACTGCCTGTCTCTATGGCTTCGTCATTGTTGATGATTACTATAGATACACATGGGTGCACATAATTCTCTACAAGACCGAAGTGCAAGATGTTTTCAGATGTTTCGCCAATCGTGCCATGAACAATTATGGCGTCAAGATCAAGCATATCAGAAGTGACAACGGCACTGAGTTCAAGAACACCGGACTTGATCTTTATCTGGATACAATGGGAATCACTCATGAGTTCTCTACTCCTTACACACCTCAGCAAAACGACATTGTAGAGCGCAAGAACAGAACCCTCATTGAGATGGCTCGAACGATGCTCGACGAATACAAGACACCAAGAAAGTTCTGGCCCGAAGCTATTGATATAGCATGTCACGTCATCAACCGTGTTTACATCCATAAGCTTCTGAACAAAACATCCTATGAGCTCCTCATTGGCAAGAAGCCAAATGTCAGCTATTTCAGAGTATTTGGAGCAAGGTGCTGGATCAAGGATCCCCATCACAAGTCAAAATTTGCACCAAAAGCTCACAAAGGCTTCATGCTCGGTTACGGAAAGGACTCACACTCTTACAGAGTCTTCAACCTCTATCTTTACAAAATCGTCGAAACTGTGGACGTGCGGTTTGATGAAACCAATGGTTCACAAAGAGAGCTCCTGCCAAGTACACTAGAAGAAGCTCCACCCAGTGAATCTATCAAGCTAATGGGAACTGGTGAAATCATGCCTTCTGAAGCACAGCCCGAAGAGGAACTTATCATATCTACACCTAACCAACCTGAAGACAATGCTCAGCCTGAAGACAATCCTCCCAATGATGACAATGATCAGCAAGAGCAAAGTCTTCACCCTGTTCCTCCTCGTGTTGCAAATGAAGTACAGATTGAGAAGATAATTGATAGCATCAATGCACTGTAACGCCCCGGATTCGATGCGCCAGGTGTCCGCCAGTTATTCGCCGTCGTTGCCATGTCATGTGCTTGCGTGTCGCTCTTTGCCATGTCATCATCTGCATTTCATGTCATGTCATCATGTGCATCGCATTCGCATACGTGTTCGTTTCATGCATCCGAGCATTTTCCCCGTTGTCCGTTTTGCAATCCGGCGCTCCTATGTTCCCCGGCGTCCCCTTTTACCTTTTTCCGTGAGTGGGTATTAAACTTTCTAGGAATGGACCGAGGCTTGACATGTGGCCTTGGTATAGCACCGGTAGACCGCCTGTCAAGTTTCGTGCCATTTGGAGTCCGTTTGATAGTCCAACGGTTAACCGGGTAACCGCAAAGGCCTCTTTGGTGATGCAGCCCAACACCCCTTCAAAGTGGCCCAAAACCCATCATAACCCCCTCCATCCTCTCGGTCGTTCGATCACGACCGTGTGGGCGAAAACCGCACCTCATTTGGAGCTTCCTATCTCCTCCTACCTATAAATATGTGCCCCTCCCCGAATTTTCGCGCAGATCAAACCCTAGCCTTTCCCCTCGCGCCGCCAGACATGTCCATCCGCGCCGGACATGTCCGTCGGACACGTCGTTCCAGCCAATCACGACGCGCCACGTCGCCTCCTCCGTCGCCCGAGCCAACCACAGCGCGCCACGTCAGCGCGGCGCCGCCCGCCTGCGCGCCCCGCGCCCGCGCCGAGCCGTCCGCTCCCTGCCGCGCGCCCCGCCGCCGCCTAGCGCCTCGCCGGCGCCGAACCCCGCCGCCGCAGGCCTCCGCCTCCTCCGCCGTTCGCCGCGACACGCGCCGCGCGCCGTCCGATCCGCCCGGCCGTGCTCCGCCGCGCCGCCTCCGCACTCCGGCGAGCTCGCCTCCGCGCCCCCGCGCCCTCCCTCACCGGATCCCGCCGTTTCCCGCCGTCCTCGGCCTTCCCCAGCTCCGGCCGCCTTCTCCCCCAACTCCGGCGAAGATTCCGGCCGTCCTCGGAATACGTGCCAGATCTGGATCCCGAGGTTGACCCCGAAATTTTGCCTAAGTCCCGTAATATTTTGCATAATGTTGCCATGTTCAACGCATCATATCTCTGCGTACGTGGCTCTGTTTTGGGTCTATAACATGTCAAATTGTTCGTCTCGATGAGTACATCATTTCATCCCATTGCATCATTTTCATTTGGGCTCATCTTGTTGCCCGAAATGCTGTTAGAAGAGGGCTATGTGATGTTAGTTTCAGATCTGTTTCAGTAGATGCACTTTTGTCATTTTTGCCATGATTGATGTGTGCATCCTATGAAGTTGAGTCCTACATGGGTTTTGATATATGCCATGCTATCTTTCCAGAGGTTTATGCCATGTATTTTTGTGATCTTTGTGGTGACAAGCACAAGCATGCAAACTAGGGATCATAATGTTGCTGATTTCAGAGACTTAGTAATTTTACTAAGTTATTCCTGCTGTTATTTTTATGCCATGTGTTCTTGTTGTTTCAGAGAGATCTATGCCTCTTTTGAGCATGATCAGTAAGGATGTTTTGAACATATGGATTTTCTATATCCATCCATTCCTTTGTTTGTAATTATGGAGAGACATAGCTTGAGTCAATCGTGCTCTACTTTTGCTATAAAATGTTACTGGCAGATTGTTTACATGTTATTCGATTTTGCCAAGCTTGTTGTAGTTGATCCTTGCATGCTATGATGTTGTTCTTGCCATGTATAGCTTCTATGCCATGTCTTCTTGTTGGGTGTATTCTTAGTTTATCATGCAATGCTCTGTACTGAGTGCATCGAGCTCGTAAACATGCCTACTTGTTATCTGTTTTGACATGTCCAGTTTTCTGCTAGTCTGAAACCTGTATCGAAACTTGCTTAATTGACATGGGTGTTATTATATTCTCTGAACCCTTTTGGCTTATGGTCAGTAAGGGACTTTTGTTCTATGCTTTTAGTAGATTCATGCCATGCCTTGCTTTGATATATTGTGTTCCTGTAGCATGTTGTTTCCTTGCTCTAAACATGTCCTCCTAATGTTAATTTCTAGCATGATAGTATTTTCACCAAGTCTGTGAACCTGTTATCTTTTCCACTTTTGCCATGCTTGTTTGAACCTGTTATGGTGTGATTTAGCCGTAGCTCAGTGTTCATCTTTTGTCAAGCATCTTGAGTAGATTACTGTCATATGCTTTGTTGATATGTTTGGGTGCAGTAGCTTAATTTCTTGTTGTTTGCTAAGTAGCATCATGCTGTTAATCGCAGAAATATGCCATTCTTGTTTTGCTTGTCATTTGCAAACCGTGCATCCGATTCCGGTGATCTTTATATCGATTTCAACCGAAATCACCTCACCTTTCCAGTGGCATACTTGGTTGCCAAGATTATGCCTGGTTCATCTTTTTTCTTCCGAAGCGTTGCATATGCATTGCATACCACATCTCGCATATCATGCCATGTTTATGTGGTGGTTGTTTACTTTGTTGTTTGCTTCTTTCCGGTGTTGCTTCTTCGGGTTAGTTCTGATAACGTTGCGATTGTGAGGATCCGTTCGTCTACGTCCATTTGTCTTCTTCATGGACTCGTTCTTCTTCCTTGCGGGATCTCAGGCAAGATGACCATACCCTCGAAATCACTTCTATCTTTGCTTGCTAGTTGCTCGTTCTTTTGCTATGCCTATGCTGCGATACCTACCACTTGCTTATCATGCCTCCCATATTGTCAAACCAAGCCTCTAACCCACCTTGTCCTAGCAAACCGTTGTTTTGGCTATGTTACCGCTTTGCTCAGCCCCTCTTATAGCGTTGTTAGTTGCAGGTGAAGATGAAGTATGTTCCTTGTTGGAACATGGAGATGTTGTTCCTTGTTGGAACATGTTTACTTGTTGGGATATCATAATATATCTAATTTAATTAATGCATCTATATACTTGGTAAAGTGTGGAAGGCTCGGCCTTATGCCTGGTGTTTTGTTCCACTCTTGCCGCCCTAGTTTCCGTCATATCGGTGTTATGTTCTCGGATTTTTGCGTCCCTAACGCGGTCGGGTGATTTATGGGACCCCCTTGACAGTTCGCTTTGAATAAGACTCTTCCAGCAAGGCCCAACCTTGGTTTTACCATTTGCCTCACCACCACCTACTTTTCCCTTGGGAGTCGCTCTCTCGAGGGTCATCTTATTTTAGCCCCCCGGGCCAATGCTTGTCTAAGTGTTGGTCCGAATCGAGCAGCCTGCAGGGCCCCCTCGTGGAAACTCGAGGCCTGGTTTTACTCGTAGCTTGACTTATCCGGTGTTGCCCTGAGAACGAGATATGTGCAGCTCCTATCAGGATGTCGGCGCATCGGGCGGCTTTGCTGGACTTGTTTTATTGCTGTCGAAATGTCTTGTAGCCGGGATTCTGAGACTGATCGGGTCTTCCCGGGGAGAAGGAATATCCTTCGTTGATCGCGAGAGCTTATCATGGGCTAAGTTGGGACACCCCTGCAGGGTTTGAACTTTCGAAAGCCGTGCCCGCGGTTATGTGGCAGATGGGAATTTGTTAATGTCCGGTTGTAGAAAACCCGAAGTTGATCTTATTTAAAATACACCAACCGCGTGTGTAACCGTGATGGTCTCTTCTCGGCGGGGTCCGGGAAGTGAACACGGTTGTTGGAGTTATGCTTGACGTAAGTAGTTTCAGGATCACTTCTTGATCATAGTTGTTCGACCGTGCTTTGCCTTCTCTTCTCGCTCTCTTTTGCATATGTTAGCCACCATATATGCTAGTCGCTTGCTGCAGCTCCACCTCACTACCCTGTCCTACCTTTAAGCTTAAATAGTCTTGATCTCGCGGGTGTGAGATTGCTGAGTCCCCGTGACTCACAGATACTCCCAAAACCAGTTTGCAGGTGCCGATGAAACTGCGCAGGTGACGCACCCGAGCTCAAGGAGGAGCTCGATGAAGATCTTGTTCATTGTGTTGTTTCATTTCAGTTGATCAGTAGTGGAGCCCAGTCGGGACGACCAGGGATCTGTGTAGCATTTGGGGTAGTCTTCTTTTATTTTGGTTCCGTAGTCGGACCTTGATTGTATCTGTATGATGTAATGCTTTACTCATGTATTGTGTGAAGTGGCGATTGTAAGCCAACTATGTATCTCTTTCCCTTATGTATTACATGGGTTGTGTGAAGATTACCTCACTTGCGACATTGCTTTGAATGCGGTTATGCCTCTAAGTCGTGCTTCGACACGTAGGAGATATAGCCGCATCGAGGGAGTTACATGCACTTGGTCCACTTACTCGCTCAAGAGCAACGCAGTTAGCAAATTTCTGTGGGCACTTTTCTTTTGTGTCAATATCAGAACCCAAGAAAGTTGCTGAAGCCTTTATGGAACCTGAATGGATTCAAGCAATGCAAGAAGAGCTTCAACAGTTCAAGCTGAACAATGTTTGGGAGCTAGTCAAGCGTCCTGATCCTCGCAAGCATAACATCATTGGCACAAAATGGATATATCGAAACAAGCAAGATGAGCATGGCCAAGTCGTCAGAAACAAAGCACGCCTCGTTGCTCAAGGATATACTCAAATTGAAGGAATTGACTTCGATGACGCATTTGCTCCTGTGGCTAGGCTTGAAGCCATTCGCATATTGCTAGCCTATGCTAACCATAACAACATCTTGCTATATCAAATGGATGTGAAGAGTGCATTTATCAACGGCAAGATTGAAGAAGAAGTATACGTCGCACAACCTCCTGGCTTTGAAGATCCAAAACATCCTGATATGGTGTACAAGCTAAACAAAGCACTATACGGCCTCAAACAAGCTCCTCGCGCTTGGTATGACATGATCAAAGACTTCCTGAAGAGCAAAGGCTTTAAACCTGGATCCCTCGATCCCACACTCTTCACGAAGACATATGATGGAGAACTGTTTGTGTGCCAAATATATGTGGATGACATTATCTTCGGCTGCACCAACCAGAAGTATAGTGATGAGTTTGGATACATGATGCAAGAGCAATATCAAATGCCCATGATGGGTGAGCTGAAGTTGTTCCTTGGTCTTCAAATTCGTCAGCAAAGGAATGGCATCTTCATATCTCAAGAGAAATACCTCAAAGATTGTCTGAAGAAGTTTGGAATGCAAGATTGCAAAGGTTACACGACGCCAATGCCAGCCAAACACCATCTAGGTCCCGACGACAATGGTAAAGAGTTCGATCAAAAGGTATACCGCTCCATGATTGGTTCTTTACTTTACCTATGTGCATCTAGGCTAGATATTATGCTTAGTGTTTGCATGTGTGCTCGGTTCCAAGCGGCACCAAAGGAATCGCATCACTTAGCTGTGAAGCGAATTCTTCGATATTTGGCTCACACCCCAACACTAGGATTATGGTATCCAAAGGGCTCAGAGTTTGATCTGGTTGGATTCTCGGATGCTGATTATGCTGGTGACAAGGCGGATCGCAAGTCTACATCAGGCACATGTCACTTTCTGGGACGATCACTTGTCTGTTTGTCTTCAAAGAAGCAGAACTGTGTATCACTCTCAACTGCTGAATCCGAATACATTACTGCTAGATCTTGCTGTGCTCAGCTTCTATGGATGAAGCAAACTCTCAAGGACTATGGCATCAATCTGAAACAAGTACCTCTTTTCTGCGACAACGAAAGCTCCATCAAGATTGCCAACAACCCAGTCCAGCACTCGAAGACAAAGCACATTGAAATTCGTCATCACTTCCTCAGAGATCATGTCATGAAGAAAGATATTGATATCATTCATGTCGACACTGAAGAGAAACTGGCAGATATCTTCACAAAGCCCCTGGATGAGAAAAGGTTTTGCAAGTTACGGTGTGAGCTAAATATCTTGGAATCCTCAAATGTCCTGTGATTAGGCACACATCCTAACACTTATGCATATTGATGACTTAGATGTGCAACACACGAAGTAAAGTATATCTTCAATCAATGAAGACTTACATTCTGAGTGTGAATACATTAACATGGAATTTGACTTCGGAGCGCCACGATAATTGTGCGCCGTGTCTGGGTCTAATACTTCCTATACGGTGGGTAACACCACCACCAAACTTTTCTGTTTGAAGTGTTTCACTCATGGCGTTACATTTGATATGTCTTCGCATTTAGTTTGTCTTAAATTTCAATTTATATTCATGATTATCTTCACTATGTCGATTTGACTGCTTTCTGATATATATATATATATATATATATATATATATATATATATATATATATATATATATATATATATATATATATATATATATATATATATATATACTAGTGTTCTGTCCTCTACAGCATTCACTTATAGCTATGTCTTCCTTATTGATTCTTTTGAACTAAGTGAATGTGATCGGACCCTAATCTCTCCATGATTCCTATCTCAAACTCTATCTGTCCAAATCATATGCATTCTATTGAAACTGTCGAATGTCTTCTCTGCGTCCTTGTTAGCAGAAGATATAGAGACAAACTTTAAGTCTGTTTTAAATGATTCATCCTCATTGCCTGAAATCCGGAGAAGCCGGAACGTCTATCCGACAAACCTGGCGGGCGTGGGAACGTGGGACAACTCTGAGTATGTTGCATGCTTGCCACGTGCCCCTCAGATGTGAACCGCCAGGGGCACCTGCGTAATTGCGCTGTGCCGCCCACTTCCTTATAAATACCTGTCCCCTGCGGTAAAGAAAAACTTCTTCCACCTCTCCATCTCGTCAAAACCCTAGCACCACCGCTAGCTCTCGACGACGCCGGTGACGAAGCGCTTAGCTGCCGCGACTTCTCCGACGCCGTCCTCACGCCAGCCGCGGACATCGTCCTCTTCGCCGCCGCCGTAGGTGTCCTCCGTCCCCAAGTTAGGGCACGGTGGATTGAACTGCTCGGTCTCCTACTCTTACCATCTAGTAGTTGTTCGTTTGGTAAATAAAACTTCCTTTTTACCATCTTTTTGATCCTCATAGATTCATCATGTGTACCAAAGTAGGTTTCTACCTATACAAGTTAGATCTATTCTGTCTGAATCTCATACTGCCTAGCATATTCACTTAAGCTTCATATCCAGTTAGATTCCTCACTTGTACTTATTCACGGATTCGTACAAATCTGGAACCAACTCTCAACATATAAGTGAATGTCTTCGCATCATGAGGTCAATGTCTTCACACTGATTTATCTTCAAAATCTTCTGAGAATGCATATGACCTCTTCCCCTTCCCTCGCATCTCTAATGCTGTCACAGGTACATGTCCATGGGAGAATCCCTTGGTTCTCATAGTCTGCATTCGTTTGCAGAATTCTTACAGCATCATATTAACTCTCCCGAAGCCAGTTCCTGTCTGTCCAGCAAGCGAAAGCCTCTGAAGCCTTTGAACATGCTGAAGCCATTCAGTTTAAAATTCATGGCTGCAGAAAAATCAGTAAGGAAGGGTGGCAGACAGCGTCGTGGGGGAACATCAAGATATTTGCCTGATGACCTCTCAGAGCTTTACAAGACAGATCCTGAGGAGGATTACAATCAGCGCAAGACACGAATCCAATGGATTCGAAGATATTGGGCTGAACAATGGTTCAAGTACAACTTCGTCACCCAAGAATACGCTGGGAAGAATGCTATCAAAAGTCCTTTGGGTGATATTCTCTTTCGAGGCCTTCCACCCAAGAACAGAATTGAAGCTATTGCACAGGGTTTCTATCCCTGTATGGTCCGTGGACCTCAGCCTAAAAATGCCGACCCATCATCATTGCTCTGGTGTCATGAATATAATCTCTTCAAGCGCAACTTCCAGCACGCGAAGGCATCGGCCAAGGAAAACAAGAAGTCATTGGGATTAGATTTCAATCCTGGTCCTCCTGCTCCCCGTGCTGATGGCTCACGTGATGCAGAACCCAATGTCATCGGTCCCTTCTACAACCTTGATGGCCTCATCTCTCACATCATAGTTCAAGGTGCCAAAGTGGATCACTCAGATGATGCCGCTGACTCTGATGAAGCCCCAGCTCCTACTCCTAAGCCACAGAAGCCAAAGAAGGCTAAGGCTTCAAGGTCAGCTCCTCCTCCAAAAGTTTCACGTGCGAAGCCACTGGCAACTGCACCTCCTGAAGACAGTGTGCAGTCTGAAGATCTATCACGCATCTCCAAGAAGACGGAGATGAAGAAGAAAATTGTCAAGAATACTGATCAGACACTGACTCCTGCTGCCATTCTGCGTGAAGATCACATTGACCTGTCCAGTGATGAAGATCTTGTAGATGATGCCCTTGAGCAACTGATCAAGAGCAAGGAAGAAGCAGAGATCTTCAATGATTTGCCTCTCTTTGATGTGACAATCATCCATAACTTCATTGATGAGTGGTTTGACTCCCCAAATCTTAGGTTTGACGATCTGCAACTTCCCATTGGCCTCAACATTTCCTTCAATGGCGCCATTACTTCTGAGCTAGCTCTCGCTCAGCGCATCGTTGAGCTGAAGCACAAGATCGACCATGAGAAAGCCCAATTCAAGAAGCATGTGGCCAAGCTCAGTGTGCAAGATGTCAAAAACTTCAAGATTATGCTGCACGAGCTCAAAGAAGCCTTTCTCAAGAAGCGTGAAGAAGCCAAAGGTTCTCGAGAGCACATGAAGAGCCTGGCTGACAAATGTGTGCAAGCCTATAATGAGGTTGAGAAGCGCAAGGCTCTTGGTCATCCTGGCATCGACCCAAGAATGGCTGCAAAGAAGAAGAAGCCATCAACTAACCAATCTGCTCCTTCAAGGTGGGAAGAACCGCGCATTGTCTTCCCAACCAGCATGACCGGCTCGAAGCCAAAAGTCAGGTCAACCGCTTCTGAGCTGAAGCAGACCAGAACAGCTGAGGCTGAAGCTAGAAAAAGGAAAAATCCTGAAGCTTCTGATGCTTCTCCCTCTAAGAAGAAGCGCAAAACCAAGAAGGATAGGGTTGCTCCCTCAGAGCCCTTAGTTGTTGAACCTATTTCAATGGTCCCTCCTACATCTGAACATCAAGAACAAAGGATGATAGTTCATGAGCCTGCTTCCATAGAGGCTCATGAAGCTGAAGACATTCCAGCAGTTGACCCCACCGCTGCTGAAGACATTGGTCATCACGACAATGTTGAAGATGATGTAGTGCTTCCTTAGATCGAACACAACCTGGTATCATCGCCTGTTCTCACGAACAACGAACTCATCAGCATTGGTCATCCTCTGACGCCAATTGCTCAGGATGCATCATGGGCTGATCACCCACGACGGCAAGAAACCCCAAGTACTCCCCAACACCAACAAGTCACACCTCGTGTGCAAGAAGAAGATGACCTTGAGGCCCAGCCAACTCCAACTCCAAAAGCGTCGCCAGCGTTACGCAGGCTTCGCAAAGGACCAAGGCCTCAAGTCACCTCCTCGAGCGTTCCAGAAGGAGAAGGTTCCCAACAATCTGTTGCACGTCAAGTGTTTCCAGATGCCACTCCCACTGTGAATGTCTCTGAGTCTGAAGCCAAAGGTGCTGAAGACATTCCGGCTGCATCAGCCGATGAAAGACGAGCAGATGAACGTGTCCCTACTCCCCCCATTGAAGAAGAAGTGGTTCCTGAAGTGAACCTGCCAGTGCCCGACCCTCCAGCTCATCAAGTGGAGGTTGAAAATCCTAAGGCTGCCACCACCAACACAAATGAAGCCAATGACATAGTCATGGCTGAAGCAAATGTGGAGCCTGCACCAACCAATGTGCTAGAAGCCAATGATGCAACTGCACCTGAAGCCTCTGTTGTGCAGCCTGAAGCCAATGTTGACGCCACTGCTCCTGTTCCGCCACCAAGGCCACACACTATCGAGCAAGCATTCAACTATGGCCAGCTCATTACTATCAAATGGCCTGTTCTGACTCCTCTGCCTGCTGCTGGTCCTCAGTTTGATTACCATGTTGAGCACAGGCCACAGGTTCAGAAGCCAAAGCCAAGGTTGCCCAGGTTTCCAGGTACTGCATCAGCACCAGGATCTTTTAATATCAATGGCTTCAAGGCACACAATACTTTCTTTGACAGAGCCAAGAACCCCTACTCAAGAGCAAGAATATCTTCTGATCGGTTCTGGAGCTATCAGCAGCGAAGCTATTACTCATGCATTCTTTACAATCAAGGTCGCATTTTCCCACATATGCGTCTTGATGCTGAAGCTATAACTGGTCTACCCTGTCTGGAAGAGGCTCTCGACTGCTTCAGAGAGTCTGGCTTGCTGCAGTTCGTCACAGATAAGGAGCACTGGAATGAAGAGTTAATGCTCCAATTCTATGCCACTCTCCATATTCGTGGCTACTACAAGGATACAAAGACATGGGTTCTCGAGTGGCTGACAGGCCATGTTCATCATGAAGCCAAAGCCATTGATGTCGTTGAGCTTACTGGCCTGCCCTCTCCAGATGATCTCTATGAGCCTGGTTGCCAGCTTCACAATGATGCGATGGAGAGCATCTTCCACAAGCCTGAGCCCAATATGAGTCAGATGCTCAGCATGATGAAGCCATTGCCTCCAGATGCTGAATATCCTAAGGCGTTCTTTGTTGAAGACCTTGAGTATCTGCCCCGCAACATCTATCACATTATCAGGCGAACTCTTTGGCCTATCAAAGGACACTCTCCAAATGCCAAGCTGGAAGGCGCAATGAAGACTTTGGTTTTCCATATTCTTCATGGAAAACGCTTCAATGCACAAGATTTCTTTATCCGCCAACTTGCTGCATCAGGGTCTGACATATTTGGTCTGAAGTTCTATGCTCCCTGGATCATGTGTCTGATCAAGCTTCACTCTGCTTTCAACTATCAACCCTCTGCACGCAATCATATCATTTTATGCTAGAAGTTGATTTGTTTGTTGAAGCCATATATCCAGAGACTGCAAAGGAGCCCCTTAGTCTTCAGAATGCTGACCATCAAAGCTTCACGCAAAACGTTGATGGAGTTCAAGCTGTCGCCCGAGTCTATCCACTCGCTGGGATTACTCGTATGCCTCATCGTGCGCAAACAGAAGCCACTGAAAGCACAATTGCCCAAAGGCCTAAGAAGCGCTCCCGTATTCTCAATGACCGAGAGCTTCTGGTTGCCCTTCATCAGAAACAAGATAAGCATCATGACTGGATGAAGCGCCAAATGCAAAGCCTCTTGGTGGACGTCAATCGCATTCGCAATGTTGCCACCAAGAATGCCTTTGTCACGCATGAAACGTGTCGGCGATCATGGAAGAGTTTGACACTGCTCAGTGCTGAAGCAGATCTTCAAGACGATGGCTTCACTGAAAAATTCAAGTTTGACTCCACTCCTCCACGGAATGCTGTCCTACGTCGAACTCCATCTCTTGAAGACTCTGACTACTCCTCTTCTGCTGCAACTGTGAATGCCAAAGTGATCGATGAAGAAGACAATGCTACTTCACCGCCACCATCTGCAAGAATCGACACTGCACCAAGCTCTTCTGCACCGCCAAATGACAACGACAACCCTGTTGCTTCACCTACTCCTCCTGGGGACGAGTAGATGCTCTATGTCTTCAAACCTTTTTGGTCATTACTGACAAAAGGGGGAGAAGCATATGAGTTTGATAGTCTTCAAGCGGGTTCCTATGGGCGGTTGCTTTATATTTTGCCTAGTGTTTACAACTCTCGTTTTTGAAACATTTGGTTCTTTGAGTTGTAACACTTAAACTTGATGGTCGTCTGCTACTTATTTGCTATTCTGTGATGCGATGACAAATTCCGCATGTGCGATGATAACTTCCGCACTTAGGTCATTTTGCAGACGTCCATGTTTCATTATGCATGTCATTATCTTCGTTATATCCTATCATGCATGATGAATTGTCGTCATAAGTTGAAGAGGACCTCCACAAGTACAACCTGCCATGTGCATTTGCATTCCAAAAGCAAATTACTTATATGCACATTTTCAGGGGAGCCTTTGAAACTTATGAAGACAATACTCTATCCTTTACAATTTCACATACTTTATCCCCGTTGAAAACTTCAACCAGTTTGTCATCAATCACCAAAAAGGGCGAGATTGTAAGTGCATATAGTGCCACCCTTAGTTGGTTTTGGAGTATTGACGACAAATTTGGTTGAGGGACTAATGTGTTTGTGAGAATTGCAGGATAACACAGGCAGTGTCCCTCATTGATTCGGTTTAGCTACCGGAGATGACCCCTAAAAATGTATGAAGACATTGACGACAATGGTGGTACATGAAGATACTCATATTGAAGACTATGACATGAGAAGACATTTAGTGAAGACTATGGAGCGCAAAGACTTAGTTGTTTCGTAGTTTCCTTTTCTTCCTTGTTGAGTCATAGGAACCACCGTACTGTTAAGTGGGGTCCAAGTGAACATAGTCAGAGTGACTAAAGTGATGCTCAACCCAAACCCTATGTGAGGGAGTCCTGGATTAGGGGGTGTTCGGATAGCCGGACTACACCTCCCGCCGGACTCCAGGACTATGAAGATACAAGATTGAAGACTCCGTCCCGTGTCCGGAAGGTTCTTTCCTTGGCGTAGAAGGCAAGCTAGGCGTGCGGATATTCAAGATCTCCTACCAATGTAACCGACTCTGTGTAACCCTAACCCTATCCGGTGTCTATATAAACCGGAGGGTTGTAGTCCGTAGGACAAAATCATCTTCATACACAATTAAACCATAGGCTAGATTCTAGGGTTTAGCCTCCTTGATCTCGTGGTAGATCTACTCTTGTACTACCCATATCATCAATATTAATCTAGCAGGAGTAGGGTTTTACCTCCACCGAGAGGGCCCGAACCTGGGTAAAACAAAGTGTCCCTTGTATCCTGTTACCATCCGACCTTGACGCACAGTTCGGGACCCCCTACCCGAGATCCGCCGGTTTTGACACCGACACTGGTGCTTTCATTGAGAGTTCCTCTGTGTCGTCACCTTTAGGTTCGATGGCTCCTTTGATCATCAACGGCGATGAGGTCCAGGGTGAGACTTTTCTCCCCGGACAGATCTTCGTCTTTGGTGGCTTCGCTCTACGAGCCAACTCGCTTGGCCATCTAGAGCAGATCGAAAGCTACGCCCCTGGCCATCAAGTCAGGTTTGGAAGCTTAAACTACACGGCGGATATCCGCGGAGACTTGATCTTTGACGGATTCGAGCCACAGCCAAGTGTGCCGCACAGTCGAGAAGGGCATGATATAGCTCTGCTCCTGAACAGTGTCCTGGAGGCCGCATACGCTCCGGCCCCGATCCTTGATTCGGAGCCCGCTGTGCTCGTCGAGGAAGAACGGTTGGACGTCACCTCAGGGGCTGCGACGTTAAAGGCGATCGAGCCGAACGCCAGTCCCGCACTCCGCGTTGCCCATGACTCCAAGGAGCCGGATTATTCTCCGAACTCCGGGCTTTCCAAGCCCCCGCCGATCGAACCTGATTGGACGCCTATAATGGAGTTCACCGTCGCGGACATCTTTCAGTGCTCACCTTTTGGTGACATCCTGAATTCTCTCAAGTCTCTCTCTTTATCAGGAGAGCCCAGACCGGATTATGGTCTGCGAGGTTGGGATACGAACGATGAAGAAATTCAAAACCCACCCACCACCCACTTAATAGCCACTGTCGACGATTTAACCGACATGCTCGACTTCGGCTCCGAAGACTTCGACGGTATGGACGACGAAGGAGGAGACGAACAACAACCAGCACCTGAAGGGCGCTGGATCGCCACCTCGTCATATGACATATACATGGTGGACGCTCCGAAAGACGGAGATGGCGATGGAACAGTGGTGGATGGCACCTCGAGAAAGCCTCCCAAACGCCGGCGTCAGCGGCACCGCTCTAAATCCCGCCAAAGCAAGAACGGTGATTCTGGCACGGGGGATAATTCTACCCCGAATACCGCCGAAGAACACCAACCACAACAAGACTCAGCACGGGAAGATGGAGAAGCCGGCCTTCATAAGGAAGCGGCAGAACAAGAGGTTGAGGACGATAACTACATGCCTCCCTCCGAAGACGAGGCAAGCCTCGACGACGATGAATTCGTCATACCATCAGACCCTGCCGAACAAGCGCGTTTTCAACGCAGGCTTATTGCCACGGCCAACAACCTAAAGAAAAAGCAGCAACAGCTTAGGGCTGATCAAGATTTGCTAGCTGACAGATGGACAGACGTCCTTGCGGCCGAAGAGTACGAACTCGGGCGCCACTCCAAAAATTACTCTAAACGCAGGCCGCTCCCCCAATCAGAGGAGGAAGCAAATGACATGGCAGACCGGCCACCTCGCGGCCGCGACAGAGAGGCCTGTCAAAATTTCAAGCCAAACATGCCCCGGGGCCGTTCTGCTAGGGCACAAGGAAATGAGCCAGACCTGCGAGACGTATTGGAGGACAAAGCAAGGCGGACAAGATCGATCTATGGATCGCGCGGACGCCCAACACGTGACGATTTTCAGTCCGGACACAATAACTCCGGCCAGGCCGAACTCAACAAGCACAGCTCTTCCGAGCTGCGTCGTGACGTAGCCCAGTACAGGGGCGCCGCACACCCGTTATGTTTCACAGACGAAGTAATGGATCATCAAATACCAGAGGGTTTCAAACCCATCAACATCGAGTCATATGATGGTACAACAGATCCGGCAGTTTGGATCGAGGATTATCTCCTTCACATCCATATGGCACGCGGCGACGACCTGCACGCCATCAAATATCTCCCACTCAAGCTTAAGGGACCAGCTCGGCATTGGCTTAACAGCTTGCCAGCAAATTCAATTGGTTCTTGGGAAGACCTGGAAGCCGCATTCCTTGACAACTTCCAGGGCACTTATGTGCGACCACCGGACGCTGATGACCTAAGCCACATAATTCAGCAGCCAGACGAATCGGCCAGGCAATTCTGGACATGGTTCCTAACAAAGAAAAATCAGATAGTCGACTGCCCGGACGCAGAGGCCCTAGCGGCCTTCAAGCATAATATCCACGACGAATGGCTTGCCCGGCACCTAGGACAGGAAAAGCCGAAAACCATGGCAGCCCTCACGACACTCATGACCCGCTTTTGCGCGGGCGAAGACAGCTGGCTAGCTCGTAGCAACAACTTATCAAAGAAGACCGGTAATCCGGATACCAAGGACAAAAGTGGCAGGTCACGCCGAAACAATCAAAAGCGCCGCGTTAACAGCGACATCAATGAGGATACGGTAGTAAATGCCGGATTCAGAGGCTATAAATCCGGTCAGCGGAAACAGCCATCCAAAAAGAATAACCAGGGCCCATCCAGTTTGGACCGAATACTCGACCGCTCGTGCCAGATTCATGGCACCCCCGAAACGCCAGCCAATCACACCAACAGAGATTGTTGGGTGTTCAAGCAGGCAGGGAAGTTAAGAGCTGAACATAAAAACAAGGGGCTGGACAGCGATGACGAGCAGGAGCCCAGGCCACCGAACAACAAAGGACAGAAGGGGTTTCCCCCGCAAGTGCGGATGGTGAACATGATATACGCGACCCATATTCCTAAGAAAGAAAGGAAGCGTGCGCTATGGGACGTGTACGCGATGGAGCCAGTCGTCCCAAAGTTCAATCCTTGGTCTTCTTGCCCGATCACTTTCGATCGAAGGGACCACCCCACTAGTATCCGTCACGGCGGCTTTGCCGCACTGGTCCTCGATCCAATCGTCAACGGATTTCATCTTACAAGAGTCCTCATGGACGGCGGTAGTAGCCTGAACCTGCTTTACCAGGATACAGTGCGGAAAATGGGCATAGATCCATCAAGGATCAAGCCCACAAGGACGACCTTTAAAGGCGTCATCCCAGGTGTAGAGGCCAATTGCACAGGCTCGATAACACTTGATGTGGTCTTCGGATCTCCGGATAATTTCCGAAGCGAAGAGTTAATCTTCGATATAGTCCCGTTCCGCAGTGGTTATCACGCCCTGCTCGGACGAACTGCATTTGCTAAATTCAATGCGGTTCCGCACTACGCATATCTCAAGCTCAAGATGCCAGGCCCTCAAGGAGTAATTATGGTCAGCGGAAACACCGAACGCTCCATCACAACGGAGCAGCACACGGCGGCCCTTGCAGCGGAAGTACAAAGTAGCCTCTCAAGGAAACTCTCCAGTCCGGCCGCTAAAACGCCGGACAATGCAAAGCGCGCCCGGAGTAATCTGCAACAAGACCACTTGGCATGTTCGGAGCATGCGTAGCAATACGGCCCCGACCCCAGCCATCGCAGCATCGCGAAGCTAGTACCTCGAGTACATAGTTATGCCCTTAAAATTCCATGGGCATAGGGGAAGGAGGCATTTTAACGGCATGCCTACAATACGGCCTTAAACGTACTAGGGGCTGCCGGATTTTTTCTTTTTCTTTTTTTTACTTTCAGGACTCCACATCCCGGATGACCTGTTCGACCTTGTTGCCGCACAGACGATACAAGGCCTAGGAGAGCAGACAAAGCTACGCCGCACTACGGAACTCTCAGGTGGTCTCTATTTCGAGCGATTTATCTGTTTCCAAATTTCCGCGGCCTGCGCCTGGCCAGGACATGTTAAATAGTCCAGTTTTTTCGCTTATCGCACTACTTGTATCGTCCGGCTTCGAATAGCCTCTTTATAAACAATGCATAGCTTTGTGTCTATTTTCTGCATCACCTTCTTTGAATATATATGTTTATCCCATAACATGATCGCACCCGTACACCATGGTACGGCAAACCACGCCAGGGGCTTCATTACCCTTTTATCTGGACGTGAGAAGTCCGTACACTTCCACAAGTGCGGCACCCCGAACTTATAGCACTATATGCATCGGCTCCGAGTCATGATTTTGGTCATATGTTGGGTTTGCCCGGCTCCTATGTTTTGGTGCCTTACGTTCCGCTCTATCAGCTAAGGTAGCACTAGGAGAACCACTGCGATTGTGCCCCAGGTCATGTGGGTGAGCACCTCAGTGGAGAAAGCTAAAACAGACTGTCATGATAGGGCGTGAGACCGGTCGCTGTTCGAGAGGTTTTTCGAGTCCTTAAAGGCTTATGCCGCTTCGAGCGGAGAGCTGGTTAAATCCGGCTAAAGGCGTGGATAGCGCCCCGAATTCGGCCTTCCGAACTAGGGGCTTCGCCGAAATTTAAAATTATGAAGTTCTATGGCTAAGTGAGAGTGTTCAAGCATTATAGTCCGATTGCCTGGTTCGTTGTGCTGAGGGCCTCCCTCGAAGGACCCAACTATGGGAACAAGAGCCCTCAGGTTTATCCCGAACACCCCAGCACTAGTTGCATGGGGGAAGAAAGCTGACGACTCGTCATCTCTCAATTACTGATAAACGGCCGCACAGAAAATAATATTTTAAATTCAAAGCATTGCTTAAAGCGCATATGAACAAGTTTTCAGCGCACAGGATACAAACGAACGAGTTCATGGAAATATTACATCTTTAGCACATTCATCCGCAATAAGGCGGGCTCCGGCAAGAACTTCTTCATAGTAGTTCTCGGGCTTGCGATGTTCCTTCCCTGGCGGCGGCCCGTCCTTCACCAGCTTCTCGCCGTTCAGCTTACCCGAGTGTACCCTCACACGGGCGAGGGCCCTCCGGGCGCCCTCGATGCAGGCAGAGCGCTTGATGACCTCAAGCCGTGGACAGGCCTCCACCAGCCGCCACACTAGCCCAAAGTAGCTCCCAGGCAGGGCCTCTCCAGGCCACAGCCGAACTAGAAGGCCCTTCATAGCCTGTTCGGCCGCCTTGTGAAGCTCGACCAGCTGCTTCAGCTGATCACTCAAGGGCACAGGGTGTCCGGCCTCAGAATACTGAGACCAGAACACACTCTCCGCCGAGCTGCCCTGTTCAGCTCGGTAGAACGCGGCGGCGTCGGATGCGCTGCGGGGAAGATCGACAACTGCCCCTGGAGAACTCCGGATTCGGGTAAGAAACAGGTATTTTATTTTTATATTCCTACTTTGCATTAAGAATGCCTTACCCGCTGCTATCTTTTTTACATCCTCCAACTCTTGGAGGGCCTTCTGGGCTTCGGCCTTGGCAATTTTGGTGGCCTCAACGGCAGAGGTGAGTTCGGTGGCTTGCGTTTTCGCGTCAAGATCCAAACCCTTATGTTTTTCCATGAGGTCTTGCAGCTTCTGCTGCACCTCGCCGCATTGGACCACAAGCTTTTCTCGTTCGATGCGCTCCTCGGCCGTCTTCTTTTCGGCCTCGGTAAGCGCCTGCCTCATGGTGGCCACCTCTGTCGCGGCCCCTACATTAGGCAGTATATACCTGTTATTTTCTGCAATCAAGCCTCTCCATAGGCAAATTTTTATTATTAACGGTCTTTTTTTACCTTCCTTCACCTCGAGCTGCCCTCGGGCAAGACCGAGCTCTCGCTCGGACCGCTCAAGGTCCTTCTTAAGGACACCCACCTGCGCAGTTAATGCGGCGGTGGACAGCAGCGAAGCCTGCATACGCATATTTGACCTTTTTGTTAGACTCCTGCGATATTTATTAGATCCTCTATCCGACTTTTCTTTCCGAACACCGAACAGAGCATCAGGGGCTACTGTCTATGCGGCAACAAATTTAGCATATTATTTACTTACCTGAAAGCCTGTTAGAAGGCTAGCGCAAGCTTCGTTCAATCCGCTTTTGGCGGACTGAACCCTCCGGACCACCGTACTCATAACAGTACGGTGCTCCTCATCGATGGTGGCGCCTTCAAGCGCCTCCAGCAAGTTGTCCGGCGCCTCTGGTTGGGCAGAGGTCGCCGGCTCAGACGGCTTGCTCCTCTTGGAAGGAGTTCGCCTACCGCGGGACGGGACTGTCGAGTCCGGCGCGGTGTACGGCACAAAGCCGGACTAGGTGCCCTGGGGGGACTTGTCCCCTCCACTCCGGGAGTCCGGGGGGTTGCCTTGCGGCTCCTCCAGGACCACCTCCTCCTGCCCAGGAGTTCGGTGGGACGCCACTTCGGCGTCGTCTACCTGGCGGGGGGAGACAGCGGGCGGAACAGAGTTCACGTCCGATGAATCCAGGGAACCACTCGACGAATCGTCGAGTTCGGCCCGGGGCGGCCTGCACGATTGCATTCAACATAAGGGAAAGCTGTGCAAATGAAAGGATGTCATGAGTTACTCTGGTATCCGAATACTTACGACGTCGCCGGACGCTTGGTCCTTTCCGGCCGCTCCTCCTCGTCCTCGTAGGGGTCAGGGGAGTAGTCCGGCGTAGGGGTCTTCCTCTTTTTGGATCCCGTAGCTGCCCCCGCTGGGGCGGCCTTCCTCTTCTTTCCTTCCCCCGTTGGAGGGGGAGGGATTTCTTCCTCCTCCTCCTCGTTTTCACGAGAGGAGGGCGTCGCAGACTCGCCAGATGACGAGCTCGACACCACCACATTGCGGGCACTCTTTCGAGTCCCGGTGGTCTTCTTCTTCTTGACCTTCTTCTCCGGCACCACATAGGGCGCCGGAGCCAGCAACTTCTCTAGGAGAGCTGGGGCGGGGTCTTCGGGCAGAGGAGCCGGACAGTTGATTGGTCCGGCTATCTTCAGCCACGCCTGTCAAAGGCAAAGGGAGTTTTTAGATCCCACATAGAGTTAATCTATGTAGAAAAGCTTAATGAACCTGTGAAAGGTATAAATAGCCTACCTCGCCAGCGTTGCGCTGCGAGCTGTATCCGCGGTCCTCGGAAGCGGATGTGGGGCACTCGGCGCCTTTGGTTAGCACCTTCCAGACGTCTTCATACGTCGTGTCGAAGAGCCTATTGAGGGTTTGGTGCTGCACCGGGTCGAATTCCCATAGAGTGAACTCCCGTTCTTGGCACGGGAGAATCCGGCGAACGAGCATAACCTGGATTACATTCACAAGCTTGATTGGCTTGTTCACCAGGGACCGGATGCATGTCTGCAGTCCGGTCACTTCCTCTTCGTGACCCCACGCCAGGCCCGTCTCTTTCCAGGACATAAGCCGCGTGGGGGGTCCGGATCTGAACTCGGGGGCTGCGATCCATTCCGGATCACGTGGCTCGGTGATGTAAAACCACCCAGCTTGCCACCCCTTTAAGGTCTCCACAAAAGAGCCCTCGAACCAGAGGACGTTGGCCATCTTGCCGGCCATAGCACCTCCGCACTCCGCCTGGGTGCCGGATACCACCTTGGGCTTGACGTTGAAAGTCTTCACCCGAAGGCCGAAGTGGGGGCGGATGCGGAGAAAGGCCTCGCACACGACGATAAACGCCGAGATGTTGAGGATAAAGTTTGGGGCCAGATCGTGGAAATCTAGCCCGTAGTAGAACATGAGACCCCGGACGAATGGGTGAAGTGGAAAACCCAGTCCGTGGAGGAAGTGGGGAAGAAAGACTACCCTCTCATGGGGCTTTGGGGTAGGAATAAGCTGCCCTTCCTCAGGAAGCCGATGTGGGATTTCCTTGGACAGGTATCCGGCTTTCCTTAACTTTTTTACTTGATCCTCCGTGACGGAGGAGGCCATCCACTTGCCACCCGCTCCGGACATTGCTGGAGTAGGCCGAGGTGGGAAGTGCGAGCTTGGGCGCTGGAGCTCGAGAGCGCAAAGGATGGATAGGCAGAGGAGGAAGAAGGCGTAAGTAAAAAGGTGGATCCTTATCCCCTTATATGGGCGGATGCGGTTATGCGTCCCCACTTGCCTAATAAAACTCACTTGTCTCTCAAACGCCGTGGTAAATGGCGCGGTTGGGTTACCCACGTCCATGTTAATGAGAATCCCGTTGAAAGGGGCGCACGATCTCTGCTTCGATAAGACGTGCCAAGGAAACCGCCTCGTTAAACGTGTAGCGGTGGAACAGTAAAAATATTCCGTACAGAAGGCTTGGCCGCAGTGTTATGATGCACCGCGGGATACGTCAGCAGATTTGATTTGTGTTAATATTATTCTCTATATGGCAATATGTGGAAACTTGTTTTGCAGAGCTGGACACTTTTTTGGTGTTATTCATCTTCTTGAAGAACTTGGAGGAGGAACCCGCCTTGCAATGCCGAAGACAATTTGCGCGCCGGACTCGTCGTCATTGAAGCCAGGTTCAGGGGCTACTGAGGGAGTCCTGGATTAGGGGGTGTTCGGATAGCCGGACTACACCTCCCGCCGGACTCCAGGACTATGAAGATACAAGATTGAAGACTCCGTCCCGTGTCCGGAAGGTTCTTTCCTTGGCGTAGAAGGCAAGCTAGGCGTGCGGATATTCAAGATCTCCTACCAATGTAACCAACTCTGTGTAACCCTAACCCTATCCGGTGTCTATATAAACCGGAGGGTTGTAGTCCGTAGGACAGAATCATCTTCATACACAATTAAACCATAGGCTAGCTTCTAGGGTTTAGCCTCCTTGATCTCGTGGTAGATCTACTCTTGTACTACCCATATCATCAATATTAATCTAGCAGGAGTAGGGTTTTACCTCCACCGAGAGGGCCCGAACCTGGGTAAAACAAAGTGTCCCTTGTCTCCTGTTACCATCCGACCTTGACGCACAGTTCGGGACCCCCTACCCGAGATCCGCCGGTTTTGACTCCGACACTATTGTCAAAGAAGCAACTTAGTTTTACCTCTTTCTTCTTCCGTTTTCTATCCGGTGCCATTCTAGATCTCGGGACCAGATCCTCTTGTAGTGGTGGAGTGTTGTAACGCCCCGAGACCGACGCTCCAGAAGACTTCCAGCTATTCCGAGTTTCGCCATGTGTTTCTTTTGTGGTTGCTCTTTTATTTTTGCATTGCATCATGCCATCATGCCATCATGTCATTAACCTTTGCATCTCAACTCAACTAACAAATTGCATAGATGGTTGATCTATTTAAATCGAGGGAAGGTTGACTTCTCTTTATAACATATCGTCCCAATATTAGGGAGCTATATTAAATATTTCTTTAATTTGGAAATCACCATAACACACTTGCAAATTATCCCAATGCCTTTGTTATCTTAATTCTTGGTTTCCAACCTTGCCATATATTCTTTCATCATATTCCGGAGCTCCACCAAAAATCCGAACATTTTTGGACCTTCCCAACCCTCACTTCCTATTCAAACCATTTGAATTAAATTCAAATGAATTTGAATTTAAATCTTGCAATCATGCTCACTTCTATTTTCTTGGGACAAGCGCATTTTGTGAGTCCGGGAAAATAATCCCCTTGCCCAAATTCTTGTCCACTCATTTCTTTTCTCTCCTTTTCTTTCTTTGATTTTCTGTTTTTGTGAGGAGGTGAAGAAGTGAGAAAGAGAGAGAGCCCAACCAGCCCAGTAGGCCACTTGGTCCTCCTGTAGCTGCGGCCCAAGGCCCAGCCGACCCCTCTAACCCTAGCGCCAATGGAGAGCCTCCTGCTCGATCCCCATCTCCCTCCCGAGCGCCGTCACGCAGGGAGAGGGCAGCGCTAACCCCTCTCCCGATCCACTTCTCTCCCTCGATCCCCACGCTCCTCCCTCCTCTTGCTCGCTACCTCCTCCCTCACCTGCGGCCTCCTCCTCGTCGCCCCGCGCCTCCCCGAGAGCCACCTCCGCCTCGACTAGCGCCGCCCCTCCGTCGTCCGCTTCCGGCGTCTCCGACCCTCCTCTGCATCGACCTCCCCTGCGCCAAGCCCCGTCACCGGCCTGCTACCTCGCCTCCCCAACCCGAGCTGGCCTGGATCCGGCCATCTTCGACACCTTGGGTCGCTGGCCATGGACGCCTCTGCTCCATCGCCGAACGGCTGCTTCTCCGCGCGCCTCTGTTCGTCGTCGTTGTCACCACAAGCCCGGTGACCGCTTCCTGCCGCTGACCACCACCATCGCCTCCTGCTGCTGCCTTGCTTCTGCGTCGTTCGCAAATCCCGCTGGAGGCCACACGCGAGCCCGGTTGACTTTCCCTGCTCCACCACCATCAGCGCCCGGCAGCACCTCCTCTGTCCGTGACTTGTGCTGCTGCTGCTCGCTTTGCCGCTGCCATGGCCTCTCACTTGTAGCCCCTCGCCAAGCATGCTACATGATGTTGCCCCTTTTGTCGTTGCCAAGGCCACTGAATCCAGGGACACAAGCCCGCTTCGGTGGATTCCTTTCGACAAGTATCACGACGACCGTCGAGACCGCCAAGTTCCACTACCGATGAACGTATTGGAATCGCCAAGTCAGACTACAACGCGAAGACCATGTACAACTACTAACACCCGTGGATTTCACCAAGTACCTATACCGACGACCGAGACCCTGGTTTCGACAAGTTCCTCACGGCGACCCTGAACATCTACGAACCATGCACGACTACCGTAGCCGGGGATCCGACAAGATTCGTGTACAACTACTTCCCCTACCCCGCACCGAACCAATTCACTTCGAAAATGCACGCTTCGAAAGGTATAACCCCGAGACGACCTTCCGAGAACGAATGTGGGTTGTATGAGATGCCCGTGTTTGCACCATGTCCGAGTTGTTCCTTGCGCGTTCCTCATTGCCTTGCCGTCGACACGTGGGAACCCGGTAACCGGGATCACCCCACCATCTTGCATGGCACGCTCTCCACACTTTCTTTTGCACCGACATCTCAATCGAGTTATCGGAACCGGAATGTTGCCGTGTCACCATTTCCGTTGTCGTTGCCGTGGCACCCTTTTTCGTTTCCGCCACGACGACAAATGCTTCATAATGCTCTTGTCAACATTTTCATAAAATTGCTTAAAACTTGCATATGTCATCCGCATCATGATAACAACAATTAAAATGTTTAAAATGTTTGTTTGTTTAAATTTGCATAAATGCCATGTTAAAATGATTTATTCCATAACTAAATAACCATAGCTCGGTTTTAAATAAACTTTTTATGTAAATGGGGTAGAAAAATGCCTAGTTTAACATTGTGCACTTCATTTTGTTGTTTAACAATATTAAAATTGTGTTTAGGGCAGAACAGTAGCAAATTCAAAGTATGCATATGGGGATCTTCCGGAATTGTTGTTTGTTGTTCCGGCCTCATTTAAATTTGCCTAGATAGGTAGCTTTTCATATGCTTCACCCCTTGCCATGTTTAACAACATTTAATATTGTTAAGTACATAAACGGGAGAGAACTAAACAATTGTTGTGGTGTTTCGTCAATATGCAACTCGTTGCATATTGAGCTCCACTTAATTTGTAGCGTTGTTTGTTGCACTTTGCTATGCCATGCTCATTGAACCGGACATGCATCATACTTGGTTGTGCATCATGCCATGTGTATGTGGTGGTTGTTTACTATGTTGTTTGTTTCTTTCCGGGTTGCTTCTCTCGTTAGCTTCGGTTTCGTTCCGGAGTTGTGAGGATTCGCTCGACTACATCCGTTTGTCTTCTTCATGGACTCGTTCTTCTTCCTAGCGGGATTTCAGGCAAGATGACCATACCCTCGAAATCACTTCTATCTTTGCTTGCTAGATGCTCGCTCTTTTGCTATGCCTATGCTATGATGCCTAGCACTTGCTTATCATGCCTCACATATTGCCATGTCAAGCCCCTAACCATCCTTTCGTAGCAAACCGTTGTTTGGCTATGTTACCGCTTTGCTCAGCCCCTCTTATAGCGTTGTTAGTTGAAGGTGAAGATGAAGTTTGTTCCTTGTTGGAACATGGAGATGTTGTTCCTTGTTGGAACATGTTTACTTGTTGGGATATCACAATATATCTTATTTAATTAATGCATCTATATACTTGGTAAAGGGTGGAAGGCTCGGCCTTATGCCTGGTGTTTTGTTCCACTCTTGCCGCCCTAGTTTCCGTCATATCGGTATCATGTTCCCGGATTTTGCGTTCCTTACACGGTTGGGTGATTTATGGGACCCCCTTGACAGTTCGCTTTGAATAAGACTCCTCCAGCAAGGCCCAACATTGGTTTTACCATTTGCCACCTAAGCCTTTTTCCCTTGGGTTCTGTAGACTCAATGGTCATCTTTATTTTAACCCCCGGGACAGTGCTCCTTCGAGTGTTGGTCCAAACCGTCAGCCGTCGGTGGCTACCAGGGGCAACTCTGGGCTCGCCTACCGGAAGTTTGGACAATCCGGTGTGCCCTGAGAACGAGATATGTGCAGCTCCTATCGGGATTTGTCGGCACATCGGGCGGCTTTGCTGGTCTTGTTTTACCATTGTCGAAATGTCTTGTAGCCGGGATTCCGAGACTGATCGGGTCTTCCCGGTAGAAGGAATATCCTTCGTTGACCGTGAGAGCTTATAATGGGCTAAGTTGGGACACCCCTGCAGGGTATTATCTTTCGAAAGCCGTGCCCGCGGTTATGAGGCAGATGGGAATTTGTTAATGTCCGGTTGTATAAAACCCGAAGTTGACCTTAATTAAAATACACCAACCGCGTGTGTAACCGTGATGGTCTCTTCTCGGCGGAGTCCGGGAAGTGAACATGGTGTTGGAGTTATGCTTGACGTAGGTTGTTCTAGGATCACTTCTTGATCATAGTTGTTCGACCGTGCTTTTGCCTTCTCTTCTCGCTCTCATTTGCGTATGTTAGACACCAGATATACTAGTCGCTTGCTGCATCTCCACCTCACTACCTTCTCCTACCCATAAGCTTAAATAGTCTTGATCTCGCGGGTGTGAGATTGCTGAGTCCCCGTGACTCACAGATACTTCCAAAACCAGTTTGCAGGTGCCGATGAAACCGTGCAGGTGACGCACCCGAGCTCAAGGAAGAGCTTGATGAAGATCTTGTTCATTGTGTTGTTTCGTTTCAGTTGATCAGTAGTGGAGCCCAGTTGGGACGATCGGGGATCTATGTAGCTTTTGGGGTAGTCTTCTTTTATTTTGGTTCCGTAGTCGGACCTTGATTGTATCTGTATGATGTAATGCTTTACTCATGTATTGTGTGAAGTGGCGATTGTAAGCCAACTATGTATCTCTTTCCCTTATGTATTACATGGGTTGTGTGAAGATTACCTCACTTGCGACATTGCTTTCAATGCGGTTATGCCTCTAAGTCGTGCTTCGACACGTGGGAGATATAGCCGCATCGAGGGCGTTACAAGTTGGTAATCAGAGCCATCCCCGACTTAGGAGCCCCCTGCTTGATTGAATCGCTGACTTTGTTGAGTCTAGAACAAAATGTTTTGAGTCTTAGGATTATATATATCGGAGAGTAGGATTCTTTTTACTCCTCAACCCCTTTGTCGCTGTGGGAGGTCTCCTGACGTAGAAGTTTTGACTTTCCTCTCCTCAAATTTCACTATTTTTTTTTTAGGATCACGCGGGTATCTTGGAATTGTTTCGATGGTTTTGTGACGAGAACATTGTTCTTGGTGCCTCCTGACATTTAGGGGTTGTGACAGTGCCCGGGGAGTTGAGCTCCGAGGTGTTGTCGTCACAATTTTATCATTGCAGTTCTGGAATACCTAAGTTTTGCCGACATCGAAAATCTCTTTTATGCAGTTGTTGGTGAGATCACCTCGACGCGACCCAGTACTGGGGCGGGAGTTCGGGAGTATTGCCATAACTCGTATAACGGATGCTTTTCGAAGGTTGAGGTAAACGATTTCCGAAGCTTTCTTGGTTATGTGTTGAAGGATGGATACAGCTGGATCTAGGTATTGTTAGTTTGGGTGATATATTTTGTGTCCCCTGTATCCCCAACACCTGATTGCATAACCAGAAAGTTTCGGGAGTTTATAAGTGGGAATTCTAGTAGCTTATAGGATATCTTTCTGACAGATGTATGATTTGAGATTGGGGTCCAACGTCTAGTGGTCCGCCTATCCATGGTCGATTTATAGTGGTCGCGAGGCATCTTAAAGAATCCTTGGCTATGCCGATTCGAGGACGTCTTTTTTGTCATTTGTGACATCCGCTGTACGTCGTGCCCGTGTGGGCCCCACCATGAACACTTTGGGCGAAATCTCTATCATGTGTTTGTTCCGGCTTATTCTGCAAGCCAATCCTTTGTTTTGGTTTTGAGTTGTGGTATTTGAGTTGCTTCAATGCCAAGTGTTGATTCCATACCTTATTCTAAGCGGTGTTCTCATATTCCTATGTGGATACTAATCCTTCTTGTTCATCGAGATTGCCATCTTAATTCTATTTTCAACCGGTGCGTTTCTCTTCGAGATGATCCCATCATTCTCCCCATCCGCAAGATCTATTCTAAGTTTTCTCAACGGTGTTTGTTTCATCTGTCCCAAGTCGTCTTTCTTTTCCCACCCTCCCACCCCTTGTTTCTTCAAGGACTCAGATTTCTTAATCATGTATCCTTTTATTTGTGAGAAGTCTCTTCATTCTTTTCTTTCAATGTTCTTATCCGGTGATTTCCCATGAAGATACTAACGGAGCTTCAAGTTTATTATTCTTCGTTCTTTTTCGTCTCCGGTGGACTAAATTCAAGCCTTCAGTGTTGATCATATTCCTTTTCTCATTTCAAGTGCTTTCTTATGCCGGTGTATCTCTTAATCATTTACCTCTCGCTATTCAATTGTTCCGGAGTGATGAAGATATCTCAGAAGATTCAAGTTTCCATTCTTAATTCACTCAAGTTCTTTTGAGGATGCTATCTCATTCAAGCCATTTAATTCAACCGGTGCAATCTCCTTTTCAAGTAATCGTTCAACGGTGTATCTTTTGAGCGGGCCCTAACCCACAGGTCTTTTTCCAGGATCTTACCTGACTCTTTTAATTTTCTTGGAGCTATTCCCAAATTCTTTTCGAAGTTTGACGTAAGAATGAATTGTCATCAGTCATATGTCTTTCTCCAAGATCTTTCAAATTCTTTTCATCGTTGGTTCAACCTTTCCAATTTTCATTCCGGAGTGCCTCAACAAATTCATGGTGGTGTTTCTCATCGTCATTCTCAACATTTGAAGACCGAAGAAGAGTTTCTCTTTAATCTTGCTCCATTCTCTTCAAGATTCATGGTTCTAGCTTGATGCCATCCTCTCGTAATTATTTTCGATTGTGAGAATTCTTTTAACCCACTCGGAGCATTTCAGGAGTCTTTTCAGTTTGATTCTCTGGAGCCCATCATGTCAGAATTATTCATTCAAGCTTTTAGCTCTCGTTCTCCAAATCATACCGGTGCATCATTCAAGTATTATCTAATCAGCTCGGGATCTCTGCGTTCACTTATATCTAAATTCTCTCAAGTATCTTCGTTCATTTTCAATTCTTACGGTGGTTCGTTCAAGAGTTCTCTTTCTTGGTTATCATATCAATTCATTCGTTCTTTCCAATCCCGACCGGGGATTCATTGAAGACCTTCCCAAGTTTGCACCATATATCTCTTAATCCTTTCTACGAGAATAAGTAGTATGCCAAATCCATTGCTTGTCATCAATTTAAATTGGTGAAGGATAAGCATAATGTAATTCTTATTCTTGTTTCATCGAGTAAATTCAATTCCTTATTCCGGAGGTTTATCAAAATTCTTGATTTCATTTGTTCATCTTTCTTTCCAGAGTTCAAAGTTTTCTCGGTTATATCATTTCAAAGCTTCATCTTATCACTGCAAGGCTTCACCTTGTGTTTTCAACTTCTCTTTCTTTTATTATCCTTTTCTTACCATAGTTCTTCATGGAGGCTCTACATGGTGCTTCGTCAAGGATTCTTTTCATTCTTCAATTGTTCATCAAGATTTCTCTCGGAGTTAAGATCCGTCAAGCCATACTCTAAAATAAACATGGTGTTCAACACATGTTTTGTTTGGAGGAGTTCAAGCATTTCTTCATTTTGCATCCTGAAGTGCAATTCTTTCTATCTTATCTTTTGATGTGGTGTTATGTCATTCCTGACAATTTCTCTTCATGCTTCATGATTGACATGTTGTCAAGAATGAGATATTTTAAATCCATCAATCTCTTCATTGGAGTTATCTTGGGTTATATTTCACCTAAAGCCTTCCCTAAGGATTGTTGCTATTTATGGTGCTCATAAATGACCCAAGTTCTTCATTTGTCCTCCCAGTGAAATAAGTTTCTCGTCTCCTTGTTGATATCAATCCAATCATTTGTTTACGTTGGTGGCAGAAGCTCACCTCATAGTTTTGAGAAGTTTTTCCATAAGCCCACATCGAGCCTACTCTTTTTGTTGTTGTGGCTTTTCCAACAACTCCGTTCGACCCTTCTCCTAAAGATGCTTTTACAAGCTCATTTGTGGCAGAAGTTGTCATTTTCTTCTTCGTTCCTTATCCCAACGATCTATCTTCTATTCCTTCTTCCGGAAGCATTGTGAGGTTGCTCTTTTCAATCATCATCTCGAATCGTGAAGATCATGTCCTTTTCTTTGCTTATCGATTTAACCGGAGTGTTGTATCATCTCTTCAAGTTCTTTTCATCTTATCAAGTTTTTCCTTCTTCTTTCAGTCGGAGTGCTGCCCAAATTATATCATTCTTATTCCTTCTCTATCTTGTTTTAACCGGAGAGGTTTCAATATCTATCTTATCACTAAACCTCTTGGTTCTCGTCGTATCCCATGTTCCTCTTTTCTAACGGAGTGTTTTCAACTGTGTTCATCTTCGTTGTTTTCTTGCTTTCAATTTGCTCAACCTCTTAAGGTTCGTTGGTTTCACTCTTTTGTCAAAGAAGCAACTTAGTTTTACCTCTTTCTTCTTCCGTTTTCTATCCGGTGCCATTCTAGATCTCGGGACCAGATCCTCTTGTAGTGGTGGAGTGTTGTAACGCCCCGAGACCGACGCTCCAGAAGACTTCCAGCTATTCCGAGTTTCGCCATGTGTTTCTTTTGTGGTTGCTCTTTTATTTTTGCATTGCATCATGCCATCATGCCATCATGTCATTAACCTTTGCATCTCAACTCAACTAACAAATTGCATAGATGGTTGATCTATTTAAATCGAGGGAAGGTTGACTTCTCTTTATAACATATCGTCCCAATATTAGGGAGCTATATTAAATATTTCTTTAATTTGGAAATCACCATAACACACTTGCAAATTATCCCAATGCCTTTGTTATCTTAATTCTTGGTTTCCAACCTTGCCATATATTCTTTCATCATATTCCGGAGCTCCACCAAAAATCCGAACATTTTTGGACCTTCCCAACCCTCACTTCCTATTCAAACCATTTGAATTAAATTCAAATGAATTTGAATTTAAATCTTGCAATCATGCTCACTTCTATTTTCTTGGGACAAGCGCATTTTGTGAGTCCGGGAAAATAATCCCCTTGCCCAAATTCTTGTCCACTCATTTCTTTTCTCTCCTTTTCTTTCTTTGATTTTCTGTTTTTGTGAGGAGGTGAAGAAGTGAGAAAGAGAGAGAGCCCAACCAGCCCAGTAGGCCACTTGGTCCTCCTGTAGCTGCGGCCCAAGGCCCAGCCGACCCCTCTAACCCTAGCGCCAATGGAGAGCCTCCTGCTCGATCCCCATCTCCCTCCCGAGCGCCGTCACGCAGGGAGAGGGCAGCGCTAACCCCTCTCCCGATCCACTTCTCTCCCTCGATCCCCACGCTCCTCCCTCCTCTTGCTCGCTACCTCCTCCCTCACCTGCGGCCTCCTCCTCGTCGCCCCGCGCCTCCCCGAGAGCCACCTCCGCCTCGACTAGCGCCGCCCCTCCGTCGTCCGCTTCCGGCGTCTCCGACCCTCCTCTGCATCGACCTCCCCTGCGCCAAGCCCCGCCACCGGCCTGCTACCTCGCCTCCCCAACCCGAGCTGGCCTGGATCCGGCCATCTTCGACACCTTGGGTCGCTGGCCATGGACGCCTCTGCTCCATCGCCGAACGGCTGCTTCTCCGCGCGCCTCTGTTCGTCGTCGTTGTCACCACAAGCCCGGTGACCGCTTCCTGCCGCTGACCACCACCATCGCCTCCTGCTGCTGCCTTGCTTCTGTGTCGTTCGCAAATCCCACTGGAGGCCACACGCGAGCCCGCGTTGACTTTCCCTGCTCCACCACCATCAGCGCCCGGCAGCACCTCCTCTGTCCGTGACTTGTGCTGCTGCTGCTCGCTTTGCCGCTGCCATGGCCTCTCACTTGTAGCCCCTCGCCAAGCATGCTACATGATGTTGCCCCTTTTGTCGTTGCCAAGGCCACTGAATCCAGGGACACAAGACCGCTTCGGTGGATTCCTTTCGACAAGTACCACGACGACCGTCGAGACCGCCAAGTTCCACTACCGATGAACGTATTGGAATCGCCAAGCCAGACTACAACGCGAAGACCATGTACAACTACTAACACCCGTGGATTTCACCAAGTACCTATACCGACGACCGAGACCCTGGTTTTGACAAGTTCCTCATGGAGACCCTGAACATCTACGAACCGTGTATGACTACCTTCGCCGGGGATCCGACAAGATCCGTGTGCAACTACTTCCCCTACCCCGCACCGAACCGATTCACTTCGAAAATGCACGCTTCGAAAGGTATAACCCCGAGACGACCTTTCGAGAACGAATGTGGGTTGTATGAGATGCCCGTGTTTGCACCATGTCCGAGTTGTTCCTTGCGCGTTCCTCATTGCCTTGCCGCCGACACGTGGGAACCCGGTAACCGGGATCACCCCACCATCTTGCATGGCACGCTCTCCACACTTTCTTTAGCACCGACATCTCAATTGAGTTATCGGAACCGGAATGTTGCCGTGGCACCATTTCCGTTGTCGTTTTCGTGGCACCCTTTTTTGTTTCCGCCACAACGACAAATGCTTCATAATGCTCTTGTCAACATTTTCATAAAATTGCTTAAAACTTGCATATGTCATCCGCATCATGATAACAACAATTAAAATGTTTAAAATGTTTGTTTGTTTAAATTTGCATAAATGCCATGTTAAAATGATTTATTCCATAACTAAATAACCGTAGCTCGGTTTTAAATAAACTTTTTATGTAAATGGGGTAGAAAAATGCCTAGTTTAACATGGTGCACTTCATTTTGCTATTTAACAATATTAAAATTGTGTTTAGGGCAGAACAGTAGCAAATTCAAAGTATGCATATGGGGATCTTCCGGAATTGTTGTTTGTTGTTCTGGCCTCAATTAAATTTGCCTAGATAGGTAGCTTTTCATATGCTTCACCCCTTGCCATGTTTAACAACATTTAATATTGTTAAGTACATAAACGGGAGAGAACTAAACAATTGTTGTGGTGTTTCGTCAATATGCAACTCGTTGCATATTGAGCTCCACTTAATTTGTAGCGTTGTTTCTTGCACTTTGCTATGCCATGCTCATTGAACCGGACATGCATCACACTTGGTTGTGCATTATGCCATGTGTATGTGGTAGTTGTTTACTATGTTGTTTGTTTCTTTCCGGGTTGCTTCTCTCGTTAGCTTCGGTTTCGTTCCGGAGTTGTGAGGATTCGCTCGACTACATCCGTTTGTCTTCTTCATGGACTCGTTCTTCTTCCTAGCGGGATTTCAGGCAAGATGACCATACCCTCGAAATCACTTCTATCTTTGCTTGCTAGATGCTCGCTCTTTTGCTATGCCTATGCTATGATGCCTAGCACTTGCTTATCATGCCTCCCATATTGCCATGTCAAGCCCCTAACCATCCTTTCGTAGCAAACCGTTGTTTGGCTATGTTACCGCTTTGCTCAGCCCCTCTTATAGCGTTGTTAGTTGCAGGTGAAGATGAAGTTTGTTCCTTGTTGGAACATGGAGATGTTGTTCCTTGTTGGAACATGTTTACTTGTTGGGATATCACAATATATCTTATTTAATTAATGCATCTATATACTTGGTAAAGGGTGGAAGGCTCGGCCTTATGCCTGGTGTATTGTTCCACTCTTGCCGCCCTAGTTTCCGTCATATCGGTATTATGTTCCCGGATTTTGCGTTCCTTACACGGTTGGGTGATTTATGGGACCCCCTTGACAGTTCGCTTTGAATAAGACTCCTCCAGCAAGGCCCAACATTGGTTTTACCTTTTGCCACCTAAGCCTTTTTCCCTTGGGTTCTGCAGACTCAAGGGTCATCTTTATTTTAACCCCCGGGCCAGTGCTCCTTCGAGTGTTGGTCCAAACCGTCAGCCGTCGGTGGCTACCAGGGGCAACTCTGGGCTCGCCTACCGGAAGTTTGGACAATCCGGTGTGCCCTGAGAACGAGATATGTGCAGCTCCTATCGGGATTTGTCGGCACATCGGGCGGCTTTGCTGGTCTTGTTTTACCATTGTCGAAATGTCTTGTAGCCGGGATTCCGAGACTGATCGGGTCTTCCCGGTAGAAGGAATATCCTTCGTTGACCGTGAGAGCTTATAATGGGCTAAGTTGGGACACCCCTGCAGGGTATTATCTTTCGAAAGCCGTGCCCGCGGTTATGAGGCAGATGGGAATTTGTTAATGTCCGGTTGTATAAAACCCGAAGTTGACCTTAATTAAAACACACCAACCGCGTGTGTAACCGTGATGGTCTCTTCGCGGCGGAGTCCGGGATGTGAACACGGTGTTGGAGTTATGCTTGACGTAGGTTGTTCTAGGATCACTTCTTGATCATAGTTGTTCTACCGTGCTTTTGCCTTCTCTTCTCGCTCTCATTTGCGTATGTTAGACACCAGATATGCTAGTCGCTTGCTGCAGCGCCACCTCACTACCTTCTCCTACCCATAAGCTTAAATAGTCTTGATCTCGCGGGTGTGAGATTGCTGAGTCCCCGTGACTCACAGATACTTCCAAAACCAGTTTGCAGGTGCCGATGAAACCGTGCAGGTGACGCACCCGAGCTCAAGGAAGAGCTCGATGAAGATCTTGTTCATTGTGTTGTTTTGTTTCAGTTGATCAGTAGTGGAGCCCAGTTGGGACGATCGGGGATCTGTGTAGCTTTTGGGGTAGTCTTCTTTTATTTTGGTTCCGTAGTCGGACCTTGATTGTATCTGTATGATGTAATGCTTTACTCATGTATTGTGTGAAGTGGCGATTGTAAGCCAACTATGTATCTCTTTCCCTTATGTATTACATGGGTTGTGTGAAGATTACCTCACTTGCGACATTGCTTTCAATGCGGTTATGCCTCTAAGTCGTGCTTCGACACGTGGGAGATATAGCCGCCTCGAGGGCGTTACAAGCAGGCTCACCCCTCGGATCGCCATTGGAGTCTCTTCGAGTGAACGAGTGTGTAGGCGGCAGCAACAGTTCATTTTTCAGCTCCTGGGGAACTGGATTCAACAGTAAGCTGAGTGTGTACAGGCGACAACAGTTACTACCCCTCCCTCGTCCGCTGCACGCCGGCAGAAGATGCACCCTCGGCCACACGTCGGTTCACGAGCGGGTCTGTATTGGTACTGTAATAACAGGACTTAGTGGTCACTTTAATTAAATTTAATTAGCTCTAATAGAAATTTATACTTAAAACAAGCAATGCATTCGCTCGTATCAGTGCCACAGGATCAACATGCACAACAAGTAGAATTATTATTCTCAGGACGCACACGATCAGCACATTTGTCGCACTTTCACAAAGATAATACTACCAAGTTTGAACTGTTTGTTATGGTTGTTGTCCTCTGCATCATCATGCCGTGTTTCCCAGCTTGCAAGATTCAGAACCAAGAAATAAGATCCAAATAATAAGTACAACAAAGATGCCTACACATCTCATTGATTCCCAGCTTGCAAGATTCAGAACCAACAAATAAGATCCAAATAATAAGTACAACAAAGATGCCTACACATCTCATTGATTCCCAGCTTGCAAGATTCAGAACCAACAAATAAGATTCAAATAATAAGTACAACAAAGATGCCTACACATCTCACTGATTCCCAGCTTGCAAGATTCAAAACCAACCCATTAGAGCCTTTTGATAAAGTGAATATGGGGATTAAATCCATCTTCGCTAGCCATGTCATACAATCAAAGAACTTGGCGAATGCTCTTGAACATCACAACATCTGTAGTTGAGTATTCCTGTTTGCATAGCTCAAACCAGGAGAGCATGATTTCACTTTAATAGTGGCCTCCTTTACTCAACCTGCAGCTCCACTCGGATGAAGCCTGCCTGGAGTTGCATGATTCAATTCATGCGCCTTTTTCTGCAGTTCACCTGAAATGAAGCAAATATTGCATCATTCAGCTAGCAAGAAGTACTTGCTCTCGTGAGCTGGCAGGTTCTTCTTTAGTAGTTGCACTAAAATTGAGGAACATTAAGGTTGGCTGTCCGGCTCATGTAAGGTGCAACTATAATTTTGTTATCCTTTTGTGTAGTTCCACTAAAATAAAGTGCCATTGTGGTGACAGTGATGGCTCATCTTGCAAAGTCTAATAAAATGTTGCACGAGATTACCAACAGAACTAGACGGAGATTTTGGAAACTCCAATCACCATTTTGTGCAGTTCCACCAAAATTGAGAGATGTTGCCCACGTAAAATTTTAGTTGAACTGCACAAGACTCTCATTCCAAAAAAAAGTGTTTTGTGCAGTTCACCAAAAGGTCACAATAGCAACAAGGTGAAATGGATATCCCTATCTGCACAAAAAGATAGAAAGTAAACAGTTGCTGGTCAATAAGAATATACGAAACATATACAAAATGAAAAGAAGCATCTTAATTATGTTCATGGCAATCACGCAAGGATAGTAGAAATTTTAAAACATCAGCAATGCTTCATGTTACCAGAAGCATTACGATCAACAATGAGATTCATCAAATATGGGATTACTTTAATGGTGGCATTGCTTGTTTACCAGACAAAGTAAATCAACAACAGCTAAAGAGTTGGTTTAAGGGCATGGGACCATGGGGACACCAGGACACTCAGCAGCGTAAAGGAGCAACTTACTTATCATACTGGGGAAAACAGCAGGAGTGCCATTTGTAACACAGTTTAATTGCATCTTATCACTGGAGGCATTAGATTAACAATAACACTGGTTAGACATGTCCCTAAGGTAACAGTGTGATCGCTTCATTTTACATGCGCCCTTACATTAACAACAACAAAAGGTTGGTATAAGGACATGCGACAGTGGACGCATCAGCACAATGTACCTACAAGGAGGCATAAAGTGGTGATGCCGAGTTTGTTCATGCTATGTGAGGGCAGCAAACCTAATCCTGGAGACCTTGTACTATGTGAGGGCAGCAAATCTAATCCTGGAGACCTTTTACTATGTGAGGGCAGCAAATCTAATCCCGGAGACCTTTTACTATGTGAGGGCAGCAAATCTAATCCTGAGACCTTTTATTATGTGAGGGCAACAAATCTAATCCTGAGACCTTTTACTATGTAAGGGCAGCGAATCTAATCCTGGATACCTTTTACTATGTGATGGCAGCAAATCTAATCCTGGACATACTCTGTTGACTTGTCCACCAGCCGCCACTTTCTATCCTTTTTTCAACCAATAATAGATCTGTTCCTTATCCAGTTTGTACTGCGTTTTCCCATTATTTCCCTTTTCAGCCAAGAGACCGATTGGGTATCCGGTCTCTACTACTTTCACCATATTATTTCCTCTTTGAATCAAGTCCTAGATTCATGCTACAACTTTCCCCCCTTTCTTCGTTGTTTGAACAAAGCCCTAGATTCGAATGCATGAAGTAGCTTTACCTCTAATAATACTAAAAATTTAGGTGGCTTTGGAAGAGCTGACGGGAGTAGAAAAAGATGCACATGCAGACACGTGGGGAGCTGGGGCAGTAGAGCAAGGACGCTTTCGAAGAACTTAATACCTGAGGGTCGCCGGGTTGTCGGCAGCGGCAGGTCGGATCTACGGACAATACGGCAGGGAGGAAGAAGGGTCGGAGGACCTCCCGAGCCGGCGCTGTGTCAGAGAGAACAACACGGGCAGAGGATCGGGCCCCTCCGACAGCTGTGGGTTTCCTCCCTCGGCAACGATGACCGCGTGAACGATGCACGTTTTAGTCCTCTACACACACCGGCCGAAGGGATCCGGCTGGATCTGTGACCAGCGGTGAGCAGAGAGAAAATGTCGCTACCGCTGTCTTGTTTATATCTGGAGATGATGAGAGAATGAAGAGAGCAACCCTAGTAAAGCAAGCGCTCAGGCCCCTGCATCCATATATAGTGGAGTGATTATCTTTTTCTCTCCACAACAAGCATTTCAGTTTGTGTACGTGGCATTAAAGAAAAGAAACTCTCTATTTAAGGTGACTACTGTATGACTCCTACTTACTACTACTAGTAGTACTACAGTATTGTTCACTTGTGCTCCCCGCCCCTCCATTCATTGAACAACCCCACGGGTGAATAAACATACAGTACTTACTATATTTATATAGAACGAACAAGATCGAACTGTTTTTGCGTAGTTAAAAGTTGAGGGCGGGGCTTTTCCCGGGCAGTACGCGGGGCAGTTTTTGGGTAGGCGGTTTGACAGAGAGGCGAGGAGGGTGAGCGAGTGGGGCTGTGCGATTTGACGGCGCGTTACTGCTGGAAAGACTTGTGATATGACCACTCACTATAGTCATGAATTACTGGCGCTCCGACCGGGGTGATGCCCCCCTTCCGTTCCGCACTCTAATCTGGTGCATGACACGTCGACCCGGATGCTGGCTCTCCCACATGTCGGAGTAGTAAGAAGAAGCAAAGAATGATGCGGTATATACTAGTACTATACTACTCCCTCCGTTCCTAAATATAAGTCTTTGGAGAGATTTCACTATGGACCACATACGGAGAAAAATGAGTGAATCTACACATAAAATGCATCTATATACATCCGTATGTGGTCCACAATGAAATATCTACGAAGACTTATATTTAGGAATGGAGGGAGTACTACTCAAGTCGGAGGAGTGAGAACCACGCAGCCCAGTGAACCAGCAGTGCGAACCACGGTAGCCCGATGTCGGGGGGAATCGGCTTCCTCGAACACCTATGGGGACGAGCCCCTTACTGGTTCGGCGGGGGGCGGAGGTTGCACAAAGAGCAGATCGAGGCGGTGCACACATGGGATTTTACCCAGCTTCGGGCCGCAAGGATGCGTAAAACCCTACTGCTGCTTGGTGGATTGTATTGTGTTCTTGCTCGGGAGCGCGCGGTGCTACAGTACACACGAGCCGCTGGCGAGGTCGAGCGTGACGATGGGTGTCCTCCTCCGTCTACGTGCGCATGGGGCCTCCTTTTATATGCTCAAGGGGTTACCCACAGGTGGCAGCGTAGGTGGGGGCAAAAATGGTAGAATGCTGTAGTGGGTATAGCTGCCTGCACAGTGGCTGCACAGTGCTATCATACCTAACTCTGACGGCGGGGGACAAGGGCATTAAATGCCCGCCCGCGTCGCCCAGACGGTGCAGGGAAGTGGACCGTCAGGAGCGCCACCGTTTGCCACGATGGCTACTCTGTCAGCTTCGCTTCGCCACCGCATGCCCCTGGCTGCACAGCCTCCCGCCACGTGCGACTGGGATGCCCCCAGAGCGACACGTTGGTGGGTGAGATGGAGCGCAGGCACGAGGTGGTAACTTGCCGTGGCAAGCGTCTTGCCGCGGTGGATGTCTCGTCGCGTCCGGGAGCTTGTCGCTCACCGGGCCTTGCCGGGGCGCGGGGCGCGCCGTGGCAGGGTCCTTGTCGTGCCGTGGATGGCCTTCCCGGCAAGCTCCTCTTGCCGGGGTCTTGTGCTTCGAGCGGCAGTCCCGGCAAGGTCCTCTTGCCAGGGCCTCGCTCTCTTCGGGTGGCCTTCCCGGCAAGCTCCTATTGCCGGGGCCTTGGCTCAAATACTTTGTTCTTGAATGGACCAAGAGGGGACCATGGAGGGTCTTGGTGATCACCTGGCAGGCCTTGCCGCGGGGTGCTATGACTGCCCGTGCACAAGTTCGGGGTACTAAGGTACCCCTATTTTAGTACAACGACAGGAGCCCCCGGGCCTGGGCCATACACGATGCCGAGCGCTGTTGGGCCAGGCCCAAAATAGTGCACGGGCACGCGCGGCCTGGGTCACGCTGCATCTGCTTCTGCGCCCACCACGTCCTCCTCTTCCTGCCGGCAGAGGCCGACCTCGAGGAGATCAGGGCCCTCGTCGCGCCCATAGTGTTGAAGGTGACCGGGATCAAGAGGATCGAGGGCGATCGTGTGGATGAGGCCGCCTCCCCTTTCCTTTTCTTGTCGCTGCTGGCTAAGTCATGAAGGCGATTCATTAGGGCTGCGACAAGCTTGCCTTTGTAATATAACTCTATCTTAGGTAGTGACTGCACTGTTATTTCCTCTACTTGACTCCGTGCTTTGTATGTTTTTGCCCTACGCTTCTGGGGACTTGTCGGCGTAGGCCTCCGCCTTACCGCGGGCTCTGAGTGCGGGACATCAGCAGCCCGCCAGCGGCGCCACTACCGGCAAGAAACCTTGTCGCGGCTAGCTGCAGCTCACATAAATTGTTGAGCAGGCTCAAAGCAAAGTAAGTGTTGCGACTGCAGTCGCAGCACACTTAAGCTGCTGCGCGAGCTCGAAACAAAGTAAGGATGCCACTCTGGTTGTAGCACACTTAAGTCGTTGAGCGGACTCGAAACGAAGTAAGGGCGCAACTAGCCACGAACCGGTCCCTCCGCGCACAGGTTTTCCATACAAAGCACGGTCGTTCGAGGAAGATAACCTTAAAATTTTAAAAACTCGATTGCTCAAGCTTTAGCAACTTAGCTTTTCCGCGGCTCGCTGCCCGGCAAGGTCGCCTTTCGGCAAGGCGAAACATGGGGCTCGCCGTCGCTTACCGGGGGTCGGTGCTGCACAGAGTGTCAGATAATGCATGCAAAGAATGAAGAGCATGAGATCGACAAGGTGCGCGGAGCACATGAACCCAATCTGCGCACAGGGTCTGCGCCTGGCTCTGTACAAAGGATCACATGCAACAGCGGCAAGACTTTGTACAGAAGGGTGGTTGCCAGACGGGGTCCGACAACCGCGCCTTACAGGCGAAACTTACGAAGATGCCCAACGTTCCAGGAGTTGCTCATCGGAGTGGTATCTTCGGTCTCAAGGCGGACAGCGCCATGCCTAGCGACTCGTTTCGCCCGGCAAGGGCCTTCCCACTTCCTCGGAACTTCTGGCACTAACTTTGCGGCTATAAAAGCGGCGCAAAGCTTGCTGGTAGCGAGCAGCTCGCACAGCGGCCTGAAGACGGTCCTCCTCGAGGAGCAGCGCGTCATCTCGACGCAGCTGCTCTCGCTCGAGCTCAGCGTGAGCGAGCACTCGAGGTGGCCCGTACGCGAGATCTGTGGGGCTAACTGCCTCCGCTCCATGGAATAGAGCGAAAGGTTGCCTGGTATGACCAGGGCTTGCCTGCGCCGAGGGGCGTCGGCGCAGGTTTGGACGCCGTAGCGTTATGAGCTCGGTGCATGTTCAGGCGCCGTGGCGCCATGAGCTGGCTCGACGACGCCCGTCCCGTCGCTGGCGCCGTCCCCACCACCCGTTCGCTCCAAGGGCGGCGGGTTCGACGCGGACGGACCAGCCACCTCCGGAGCCTTCTTCTTCGGTGGCATGTCGATGAAGATGACGGAGATCTAGCCCGTGCGGACGCCGGATCAGGTTCGCACAACTTCGACGCCCCCTACCTGGCGCGCCAAAGATGTCGGTGGGAATCGGCTTCCTCGAACACCTTTGGGGACCGAGCCCCTTACTGGTTCGGCGGGGGGCGGAGGTTGCACAAAGAGCAGATCGAGGCGGTGCACACAAGGGATTTTACCCAGCTTCGGGCCGCAAGGATGCGTAAAACCCTACTGCTGCTTGGTGGATTGTATTGTGTTCTTGCTCGGGAGCGCGCGGTGCTACAGTACACACGAGCCGCTGGCGAGGTCGAGCGTGACGATGGGTGTCCTCCTCCGTCTACGTGCGCATGGGGCCTCCTTTTATATGCTCAAGGGGTTACCCACAGGTGGCAGCGTAGGTGGGGGCAAATATGGTAGAATGCTGTAGTGGGTACAGCTGCCTGCACAGTGGCTGTACAGTGCTATCATACCTAACTCTGACGGCGGGGGACAAGGGCATTAAATGCCCGTCCGCGTCGCCCAGACGATGCAGGGAAGTGGACCGTCAGGAGCGCCACCGTTTGCCATGATGGCTACTCTGTCAGCTTCGCTTCGCCATCGCATGCCCCTGGCTGCACAGCCTCCCACCACGTGCGCCTGGGATGCCCCCAGAGCGACACGTTGGTGGGTGAGCTGGAGCGCAGGCACGAGGTGGTAACTTGCCGCGGCAAGCGCCTTGCCGCGGTGGATGTCTCGTCGCGTCCGGGAGCTTGTCGCTCATCGGGCCTTGCCAGGGCGCGGGGCTCGCCGTGGCAGGGTCCTTGTCGTGCCGTGGATGGCCTTCCCGGCAAGCTCCTCTTGCCGGGGTCTTGTGCTTCGAGCGGCAGTCCCGGCAAGCTCCTCTTGCCAGGGCCTCGCTCTCTTCGGGTGGCCTTCCCGGCAAGCTCCTCTTGCCGGGGCCTTGGCTCAAATACTTTGTTCTTGAATGGCCCAAGAGGGGACCATGGAGGGTCTTGGCGATCACCTGGCAGGCCTTACCGCGGGGTGCTACGACTGCCCGTGCACAAGTTCGGGGTACTAAGGTACCCCTATTTTAGTACACCGACACCCAGTGAACCAGCAGTAGAAAACAATGTGGTGATATGACCATAAAAAACAATGTGCTATGGTCCACACTGTAGCAAGTACAGTAACACTCCTCTTTGTTTGGATCCCTGAGTTAGAGCTAGTTTGGGTTGTAATAGACTCAAATTATCGAAACAAGAGGGGTTAGTTTGAGCTAATTTGCTCTAACCCAGCTAAAAAACTAGCTCGGTGGAGAGGTTCTAATTGGGTTAGTTATCCTCGGGCCCACTAGAAGAGAACTAAAAAAATCTCCCCTGCCCGCACTAGATCGCTCCCCCCACCTATCACACGACTCCTCTCTGTTCCCCGTAGGGTCGCTCGCCCTCTCCTTCCGGCCTCCGCCGCCCTACTCCGGCCGCCCTCTCCCTCCGGCCTTCGAAGGTCGCCCCGCTCCCCCTTCAGCAGTCGTTTTTCTCCCTCTTTCGTGCGCGGCGGCGGCACATCTACCAGGGAGGTCGCGAGAGGGGTGAGTTTGTTCGTTCCTTCTCTGTCTCACGGCCATATAAGTGATCTTGCTTGCTCTAGCGCTAATTCTGATTTGGAAAAGTAGATCCTGATCAAACATGGTATAGATTTGTGGTGCACGCATGGAATTGTTTGATGCTGCTTGAGGAGGTAATAAATCTTTCTAGAGGCCCAAAGATTCAGGTCACCTTTCTAGGTATTTCAATTTCAGGCTTGCATTATTTCTAGAGGCCGAAAGATTCAGTTCACCTTTCTAGGTATTTCAATTTCAGGCTTGCATTATTTCTAGAGGCTCAAAGACTCAGTTCACCTTTCTAGGTATTTCAGTTTCAGGCTTGCATTATTTCTAGAGGCCCAAAGATTCAGTTCACCTTTCTAGGTATTTTAGTTACAGGCTTGCATTATTTCTAGAGGCCCAAAGATTAAGTTCCCAGTCGGCGGCAAGCGGCCCTGCTACCCATGTCAGTGTCGACCTCAACTCGCAAGGGCCGGCGTCGGAGGGGTTCCCGGGGCTTGGGCTCTACAGAGCCTTCCTCCAGAGTGACAATGGAGAGCTCCTCCCTCGGTGCGTGAGGGGCTCTGGGCTCCCTCCCTATCATGAATGACTTCTGTGATGAGTTAGCTCATTCTTTGTTTCATGAAGTGTTTTTTTTATTTTGTGAAGCTTGATTGACGACTTGTATGTTTAAGTGGGATATCTCATTTGTATGGACAAAGTAAAAAGTATCATGTTTTGCATGCTTGATTTGTATAGATGGTTCGTTTATGTCAATTGTGAGCGGGAGGAGGCCACAGAAGAGCCGGCCACACCAAGAGGGTGCTTGGATCCAAGGGACTTATTTTAGTTTGACTAAAAATAGTCTCTTTAAGAGGCTAAAAGTTCCAAGCACCCCTGACTAAAGAGGGGCTAAAAAAATTTAGTCAGGGGTACCCCTACTAAAATGTGGATTAGTCATCTCTCTCCTCATTTAACTCCTCTCCTTTAACACAGGCGAGTTCTGGATTGGAGGGTTTGGAGGATAATAAATGCTCATTAACTTGATTTTAGTCTCTTTAGTATTTGGATCCAAGCATGGGTGAGGCTAGCAAGTCTTAGTCTCACTACTTTTAGTCATGGAACTAAAACGTATCCAAGCACCCTCCAAATCTGGCAGGAAATAGGGTCCAAAGTAGTCAAATGATTGAGATAGAGCATTTATTGTCAATCTAACCCTGCCATCCATACACCTCTTTGGTTTAGAGTTAGTTCAGGGTTAGAATCTAACTCTAACCTCTAACTGAGTTAGAGTTCTCCTCGTCTCGGTTCATAGCCATCATACTTTCCCCATTCCTGTGTTTTCAGTATCCTGCGAATCAGAGAGGCCCTTTTTTTTGCTGAAAAAATCAAAGAGGCCCTTAGACTGGTTTTGGTCCGGTCATTTTTTATAAACGTGTTATGTCCAAAATTTAATGAACGTGCTCCGGTTTCCATGAAAATAATTCGGTTTCATGTAGTAATTCATTCATTTATTTATTCTTCTACGGGGGGTTTGCATGAAATTCGTGAGGTCTTAAATGTAAAGTACCCCGGCATATGCTCCGAGTCGTGCATGCACTACGACCCAGATGCTCTATGTCCCACATGTCGGCGAATGGGAGCACGTGGAAATAGCCTAGGAGTACATATAGGAGGATAAATGCGTGAAATAATATGTACTGTGAAGCGTAGCCGTGGTTCGAAAAGAAGACCTAAAGTGATGGCAGCTATAGGTCGCACGCACCCAACTAGTGGTACTACACATACGACTAATTTTTCCCTCAAAAAAGAAAAAGGAGAGGCACAAGTGCTCAGTACTCCTATTCTATAAACACAAGTCCCATATGACAACAGCGTCCGTGCTACAGCTAGCTCTCCTCCCTCGTTTCTCTCTTCTAATTCTAAACTCGGCCGACGCCCGGTGGGCGGGGTGGGTTTGCTCAACTGCGGCCCCACCTCACAGTGAAAACGTTACGACTGGAATAAAAATGCCATATGCTCCCTCCGTTCATAAATATAAGCCTTTTTAGATACTATTTCAAATGGAATATAGCATACAGATGTATGTAGACATAGTTTAGAGTGTAGATTCAGTCATTTTGCTCCGTATGTAGTAGTCACTTGCTGGAATCTTTAGAAAGACTTATATTTGGGAATGAAGGGAGTACTAATAAAACATTAAGGCCACGAGGTGATGCAGTGCTGGTTACAGGAGGCAAGAAGAAGGGATGCATCCATCGACGACGTCCACCTCCTCGAGTCAGGGCGCCAGCCCAATGAACGACGCCTAAGTAGCAGCGGCTTTTGTGGCCAGGTCGACGTGCTTCTGAACAATGGCGTCCAAAGATTCCAGCCGCTGGAAGAAGGCCAATGCCGTTCTATCCCCGCTTGCCTTGTAGTGGCCTATGTAGACGATTTCCTCGTAGACGTGGATGTGCAGGTCGACGGTTTCTTGCATGGCGAGGCGCTGCACAGCGAGCGCAGCCTCGAGGTGCACATTCTTCGTCGCGACCTCCGGCACCTGCAGGGCCACCATGGCTTGAAAGAGTTTTTCACCATGGAGGCTGATGAGGGTGGCAGGCAATGAGGAGCCTGGGTGCGCGGGCTGGAGCAGTACGACAAGGTCGTCCGCGCGCTTCTTGACGGCGGTGAACTTGCGGATGGAGTTGACCATCATGTCGTCCATGCGAGAGGCGAAGCCGGCGTCGGCGAGGGCTACGATGCCTGCGGTCGCCAGCACCGTCTGGAAACGCTGCACGGTGCGGGGCCGCAGGCCGGCGCCTTGGATGATTTGGCACAGCCGGCTGCCGCTCGCGTCCATCGCCTCCATAGGTGCTTGTGGCTTCTGGTCACTTGGTCTTGGATTGGAGTGAGCAGTGTTGCGCAGAGACTTGGGAGTAGATGGATTGGAGTGGTGGGGCGCCTTTATTATATGAGAGTCCAAACTCTGTTGCATCACATCGTGCTGGCTCTATTCTGCTTCTCCAATTAGTTCCCTCTGCATGTAATTGAGGATGCATCATTGACCGTTCAACGTCTCGGGAACCGCTACCCTCTCCCTCCTTGGCATTAAAGCACCTATGGACCCGTCGACGACGAGGTGCCTATGGTGACTTCGTAAATTTCAAGATGATAGTGCCGTGCGTGTGTGCGTTCATAGGGGTGAGTGTATGCGCGTGTATATGAGCGCTTGCGTCTGTACTATGTAAAAAACGTAAATGCGTGTCAAAAAGAGACTCGTCAGTATACTCAATATTGTGCACCTCGGAGAGGAAAACGATAGAACTAGTACATATTTATTTACGGTGCAGGTTCACTCATTTTGCTCCATATGTACTCCGTCTCGGTGTAGTCTAGTCACTTGTTGAAATCTCTAGAAGGGCAAATACTCCTTTCTGGTTTACAGGGCTATACTAGCAAGTAGTTGTACGTACTAGTAGTACAATAGTGGGCTCACATAGCAATTTTGTCTCATGCAAGAGCCTGGCTATATGCGTGCTCCAATGTTCACAACTGCAACGTTCGGTTTGCGCTTGGCTCTTCGCCTCTTCGAGAAGACGAACAATGATGTTACTACTCCTTCTGTTCCGAATTACTTGTCTTCAATTTGTCTAGATACAGATGTATTTAGACTCATTTTAGTGCTAGATACATCCGTATCTATACAAATCTAAGGCAAGTAATTCGGAACGGAGGGAGCACTACTGCTTCTACAGTGTCGAATCCACTGCTGCATGTCCGTCCACCGCGAGCGGGACTGATAGCTTGTTGTAGAAGTACTACTAAGTAAAAGCATGCCCTCGTTTGCGAGCAACCGCGCGCATGGGTGAGGGAGAAGGCGTGTAGTAAAATCAAGCTTCTCCTCGTTGTACAAGTTGACGCGACACATCATAGCACTGGCCCCACATGCTTGCCTCTAAACTTGGCTGAAAGACCCGCAGTGTACAATATATTTGCTGCAACCTCTAACATTTACCCACCACAAATTAAAATATATGTGGTTGTATGCATCGTTCTGAAGCAGAGGCCGGGGAGTCCCCCCTATTCAAAGAAAAAACAAATTAAAATATATATTCCTGTCTTGACCAGATGAGAATGCAAACTACAATCACCAGTGTGTCAGGTAGGGCCCGAAGACTATTTTTTTTTAAAAAACTTCGAGACGGCCACATAGCATGGAGCCGACCCCAACGATTTTAAGCTTACATGCACTGTACACGCTATCCTAGACTACTCTACACATGAAACTGCCACACGAGCGTCCGGGCTGCGCTTGGCTCTTCGCCTCTTCGGGAAGTCGAACAATGATGGAGTACTACAGTACGCTTCTGGCCATCTGACACCGATTGAACTGCTGCATGTCCACCGCGTGCGGGAGGGAGAGCGTGTAGCGAAAGGTTCTCCTAGTCTTGCCAGCCACCACGCTCATGGGCGAGGGAGGGACGCTCCTGTCTTTGCGTGTATGACAGGTGGGCCCGACAGGTGTGTGGCCAACCTGTCATACAGCCAAAGGCATGTGCAATTAAGTCGGCGAGGGAGAGGATAATCAAACTTCTCATTGATGTACGAGTTGACGCTACACATCAAAGCACTGCACTCGATATATTTCAATAATTTGCGTTTACCGATGCATTAATTACAACGCATGCATGCATGCCGTGACTCTCCTTTTGATACTTGCATGTGTTGATCTAATGCACCTTGAAGTAGTATAAAATATGTGACGGTAAAGCTTTGTAATACCCCGGCCCAAGTTGAGAGATGGTTGTGCACGAGGAGGGCGAGATCATGCAAACCGAATAGGACCCGGCGATGGAGCTCTCTAAGGTCTCGATGGACCTCACCGTGCTCCACTGCCCCTTGTGCCTCTACCCCTTGACGCCTCCAGTGTATGAGGTTCGAATACACCTCGTCCGTTCGGCTGATTGAGCAAGGTGCAGGTTTCTTGATTGATGTGCTGTTCGATTGATTTCTGCAGTGCAAGGGAGGGCACCTGGCCTGCGCGGACTGCCGCGTCGAGCGCCCCGGGAACCAGCGGCAGTGCCAGAAGTGCGAGCGCCGCGGTGGCTCCGACGTGCGGAACACAGTGGTGGACTCTGTCCTTTCGTCGGTGAGGGTGGAGTGCCCGCACGAAGGCTGTGGGCTCTACGTCACTTACCACAAGCTCGCCGATCACCAGAGCGTGTGTCCGCTCACGCCATGCAAATGCCCCGTGCCCGTCTGCGGCTACAAAGTCCCGCCGCCGGCGCTCTACCACCACATCAGCACCGCGCATCCCATGCCCGTGCACAGGATCCAGTACGGCAAGGTGCTCCAGCTGCAAGTGCCACTGTCGGAGCCATGACTCTTGCTGTTCGCAGAGGAGGACCGCCGCACGTTTTTCTTGGTCGGCGGCGTGCTCGACATCGGCGCGCCTATCATCGTGTCGGTTGTCTGCATCAGAGCGGGGGCGTCCCCACTGCCGCACTACGTGGCCAAGCTGTGGGCGAACGGCCCGCCGGGGGAGCCCAAAGGCAAGACGGACGCTGTCAAGGTGGAAATGGAGGTGACAAGCAGCAAGGATCCCGACGACGTCGACGTGCAGGAGCTGACCTTCTTGACAGTTCCGCCCAAGCTGCTGGCCAGGGCTAAGCTTGTGTCCCTCCACATTCATGTTGACAAGCTCACGTCCTAAATGTTTCTACAGTGCCTTCTGTTTATCTTAGTAATATGCTAATATAGGGATTACCTTGGTCTACTTTAGCTTAAGAAATGGTGGGTTTTGGTGGCGATAAAAAATTATGTTTATCAATGCATTAATTGCAATGCATGCATGCATAAAGTACATGCATTGGTCAATTTTCTCTTAATACTTGCATGCAATGATTTAATGCACCTTGGAATCTGAACAAGTGTTGGGGAACAACCAAATTGAGCCTTATAAAATGGAAAAACTAAAATTTTGAGATAAGCCCTATAAAACCGGAAAGGAGAGAGTAGAAAAAGAAGTACTCCATCCGGGAATAGTGCCGCACTTCGAAACTTGAACCGTCAATAAATTTTGAGCTTGCGTCTTGTCACATTCCAAATTACTCCATGCTATATTGAATTGCAAACCTATTCACACCGATCACTACCTAAACGGTTTCCCACTTAGGAGCGTATTAGTACTCGGTTATAAATACTAGTGTGCCAAGATGACTGCGCATTCCTCCTCAACTCCTCATCCACAAAAACAAACAAGCCATTCAGTATCCTTCCCTTGCGTCTGCCATGGCTAGCGTGAGTTCTGGGTCGAGAGATTTCCACCAGGGAGAGGCGAGCATGGAAGCGGAAACATGAGAGATGTCCCGCCTCGCTGCGAGAGTAGTCGACATGTCCTGCCGCGCGGAAGTAGCAGCACAGAGGTGTCATGCCCAATATGCGATACTATGCTAAAGAGACTCGAAGGTCCCACCAAGGATAGAACCGCATATTGAAACGCTTTTGCAAGGTGGATATCATTACATCAACATTACATAAATAGAGGGGATACATCCAATACATACAATGTCACATGAATACAACGATACAACATACAAGAGGACAACATCCGACTACGGATGTAACATAAACAGAAACTCAAACAATATCCACCCTGCTAGCCCAGGCTGCCGACCCGAAACCTAACCCAAGATCGACGACGAAGAAGAAGAACTCCAACACAAGTGAACATCGCTCTCACGTCATGATCATCGCATAACCTGTACCGGCAACTGGTGTTGTAGTAATCTGTGAGCCACGAGGACTCAGCAATCCCATTACCATGGGTATCAAGACTAGCAAAGCTTAATGGGTAAGGAAGGGTTAAAGTGGTGAGGTTGCAGCGCGACTAAGCATGTATGGTGGCTAACATACGCAAATAAGAGCGAGAAGAGAGGCAAAGCAAGCGGTCGTCAACTAGTAATGATCAAGAAGTGATCCTGAACTCCTACTTACGTCAAACATAACCCAAAAACCGTGTTCTCCTCTCGATCCACCCCGAAAAGAGACACTCACGGTTACGCACACGGTTGGTGTATTTTAGAAGAGTTTACTTTAAGTTTACTACAACCGGACATTAACAAATTCCCATCTGCCACATAACCGCGGGCATGGCTTTCGAAAGTTCAAACCCTGCAGGGGTGTCCCAACTTAGCCCATTATAAGCTCTCGCGATCAACGAAGGATATTCCTTCTCCCCAGGAAGACCCGATCAGTCTCGGAATCCCGGCTACAAGACATTTCGACAGTAGTAAAACAAGTCCAGCAAGACCGCCTGATGCGCCGACAATCCTGATAGGAGCTGCACATATCTCGGTCTCAGGACAATACCGGATGAGCACACCGTACAACTAAAACCAGACCTCAAGTTTCCCCGAGGTGGCGCTGCAAAGGACTCTATTTTGGGCCAACACTTAGACAAGCATTGGCCCGGGGGGGGGGGGCTGAATAAAGATGACCCTCGGACTGGCCGACCCAAGGGAAAGGGATAGGTGGTAGGCAAATGGTAAGACCAATGTTGGGCCTTGCTGGAGGAGTCTTATTCAAAGCGAACTGTCAAGGGGGTCCCATAAATCCCCCAACCGCGTTAGGGACGCAAAATCCGGGAACATAACACCGGTATGAAGGAAACTAGGGCGGCAAGAGTGGAAGAAAACACCAGGCATAAGGCCGAGCCTTCCACCCTTTACCAAGTATATAGATGCATTAATAATATAAGAGATATTGTGATATCCCAACATAAACATAAACATAATCCAACATGGAGCAATCTTCATCTTCACCTGCAACTAGCAACGCTATAAGAGGGGCTGAGCAAATGCGGTAACATAGCCAAACAACGGTTTGCTAGGAAGGGTAACAAAGGTCAGAGGTTCATGGCAATTTGGGAGGCTTGAGCAGCAAGTGGTAGGTAGCGCAGCATAGCGAAAGAACGAAGCAACTAGCATAGCAATGATAGTAATGAGATCCAAGGTGACGGTCATCTTGCCTGAAATCCCGCAAGGAAGAAGAACGAGTCCATGAAGAAGATGAAGCCACGAAGACGAACGAATCCTCACGATCGCAATGAAACGGGAACTAGCGAGAAGAAGCACACAACATGGTAAACACCCCACACGAGAACAAGGCATGATGCTCAACCAAGTATGATGCATGACAAGGCTACATGAAGCTACTCATGGCAATAGATGATGCATACAAGAACAACGCATCAAAACAAGTTTAAATGAGGCCGGAAACTAACATATAAGAATTCCGGTAAGTCCTCATATGCAAATTTCGAAATTGGTCCAGATCTGAATAAACCTTATGTTGAAGTTGTTAAACAGCAAGTTAAGATGCACCAACATGATCTACACGAAATTCTAGTCAAGTTACATATAAAGTTCATTAGATTCGGAGCTACGGCCTAGAAGATATGAGCAAAACAAGATAAACATGGCATTGATGCAAAATGCATTCAAACATCAAGCAAACACATCAAAACATGGATGCAACAAGATAACATGAAACTACATGCAAAACTAAGCAAGTTTCATATAGAACACACTCAACACGGAGCAACGGTTCAACACATACACCCTATACAAGTTATAACAACAATCTGTCCAAAACAGCAAGTAGGCATCTAGCAAGCATCAAAACAACATGCTACAGGATCTCAACATGAAAAAAAAGACATGTACATGATGTACAGGTAAAACATGACAAAACATGAACACTGAGCTAACTCCAGAAAGTACTAGAACTTGCTCAAAAGGACATGGCAAGATTGCAAATAATAACAGGTTCACAGACTTAGCAGAATTCACAGGACATGGCAGAAATAACATCAGATTGCAATGTTTAGAGCTATCAAACAACATGTTATAGCAAGCTATCATGTCAAACTAGAGCATGGAATGAATCTACTCAAATCATTTAACAAATGTTCCTTACTGACCATAAGCCAAAAGGGATCAGAAGATACAAATGCAAGCATGTGAACATAGCAAAAACATAAACAGATAACAGGTAGGCATGTTTATGAGCTCGATGCACACACTACGAGGTATTGCATGACAAACTAAGCATACACCCAGCAACTAGACATGACATAGAAGCTATACATGGCAAGAACAACAACATAGCATGCACGGATCAACTACAACAAGCTTGGCAAAATTGCATAACATGTAAACAATCTGCCAGGAACATTTTATAGAAAAAGTAGAGCTTGATTGAGACATGTTAGAGCACTCTATAAATGCAATCAGGAGCATGGATGGATAGAGCATAACCATATGAACAAAACACCCTTACTGAACATACTCAAAAGAGGCACGGATCTCACTGTAGCAACATGAATACATGGCATAAAAATAACAGCAGGACATGACTTGGTGAAATTACCAAGCCTTTGAAAACAGCAACATCACGAAGCCTAGTTTGCATGCTCGTGCTAGTCATCACAGAGATCAAAAAAATAGATGTCATACACCCCTGTAAAGATGGCATGGCATATTTCAAAGCACACGTAGAGCTCAAGTTCATAGGGTGCACACATCAATCATGGCAAAAATGACAAAAGTGTATGTTCTGCTGCGAATCTGAAACTAACATCACATAGCCCTTTTCCAACAGCATTTCGGGCATCAAGATGAGCTCACATGAAAATGATGCAATGAGATGAAATGATGTAATCGTCGAGTTGAACAATTTGACATATTACACGCACGAAACGGAGCAGTATGCAGCAAGTTATGATGCGATGAACATGGCATGATTATGGAACATATTTCGGGACTTAGACGAATTTCGGGGTCAACCTTTGGATCTGCACGGTTCTCGAGGCGAGGCGGATCTCGCCGGAGAGCTCGCCGGAGAAGAGGAGGTGGCCGGCGACGGCGGATCCGGTCGGTGGAGGCGAGGGAGAGGCCGAGCGACGCGGAGGCCGGCAACGAGCGCGAGTTCGCGCGGCTCCGGTGGGCGGCGCTAGGCGGCGAGAGGAGCGGGGCTAGGGTTTTGGGGAGGAAGAGATCCGAAAATTTCGGGGGAGAGGCTAGATTTATAGGTAGGAGGTGCTAGGAGGCTCCAAATTGAGCACAGTTTTCGGCCACGCGATCGTGATCAAACGGCCTAGGTGATAGAAGGGGTTTAGGTGGGTTAATGGGCTATTTGGAGGGGTGTTGGACTGCACACAAAAGAGGCTTTTACGGTTACCCGGTTAACCGTTGGAGTATCAAACGACCTCCAAATGACCCGAAACTTGACAGGCGGTCTACCGGTGCTATACCGAGACCGCTTGGCAAACCTCGGTCCATTCCGGGACCGTTTAACACCCGCACATGAAAAGAGGCAAAAGGGGGCGCCGGGGAACATAGGCGTACCGGATTGCAAAACGGACAACGGGGAAAATGCTCGGATGCATGAAACGAACACGTATGCAATGCAATGCACGTGATGACATGATATGAAATGCAGATGATGACATGGCAAAGTGCAACACGCAAGCACATGACATGGCAAAGATGGCGAATAACTGGCGGACACCTGGCGCATCGAATCCGGGGCGTTACAAGAGGTCCCGCCGCGCCGCTGAAGCAGCACGAAGGTCCCGCCGCACCGTCGATGCAGCAGACTGGGCCGGCCGCGCCGCGGAAGCAGCAGAGATGTCCCGCCGCGCCACGAATGCGGCAGAGATGTACCGCCGCGCCGCGGCGGCCTGGGAAAATTTCTCGCGGGCAGGCGATGACTGTTACAGGCGCATGCATGCGATCATCCATAGCCAGATGGAGCAGATCTCCGGCTGGGCGAGGTTGCAGGACGACATGAAAGCCTCGTTTGAACATGCTATCTGCGTATTAAGGAAGGGCAATGAGAGGCTCCGGGCCGAGCGCGACCTGCTGAGGGAGAAGATTGTCCGAAGTGCAGACCAGCAGGAGGAGACCAGTGCCTTGTTGAAGAGGACTGGCGTCATCGTCAAGAAACTTATGGACGAGAATGACATGCTCCGCAACGAGCGCCAAAGGCTAGTGGAGGAATCCGTGGATGTTCTCAGGCAGCATCTTGAGGACACGAAAGAGCTCATCGCCGCTCGCCGCGGAGACTAGTCCCCGCGGCCTGCAGCAACGCATCGAGAAAGTAGAGATCAGCGAGCCAGATCCTTGTCTTCCTTCTTCTTTTGCCCTTGTGTATTTCGGGCGTAGCCGCATGTGGCTTTTTTAATTATCTTTCTAATTATGTAAGACAATTAATCGTCCTTATCTTTCTGTGGAAGATCAATGTTGCGAGGCTGGAATGAAGAAAACTCTTGCTGTGGCGACCCTGGCGTTGCTGTTCTTCTAGTTGCTGCTGGGCTTCCTTCAGTTTCCTGGTTTCTTTTGATGTAATAATCGGTTTAGGATGTGGATTGTGTCGTCGGTTGTGAAATGTTGGGTTCTAGCACGGATGTTTGGCCTTTGTTGGCCTCTTGGGATGTTGCGATTTCAATCTGGTAGCTTTTAGTCCTTCGTGTTAGGCTGGAGTTGTGCTGAACTTCTTGTGAATTGTGGTGGTTTTTAGTAATGAAAATCGGAAGGGACAAGCCCTTCTTTGATAAAAAAATTAATCGTCCTTATATATTCATCAGTCTTACTATAGGTCGCAGTAGATGCTATATAGGTCCGTCGGATCTTACATCAAGATCCGTGCTTTCAGATTTTCTTTTTTCTCTCTTAAATCTCAGTCGAGTGAGACATAGCCATGCTATTACACAGAGGCTCGGGCGCCATTAATGGAGACCTTGGGAGAGAGGTGGATGGCAGATGGAGGTGAAAGGGCTCTCCTCCCGATAAGCACACGCAGGGGTCTGATCGCACGCCTCTCGTACTCAAATAGCTACCCTGCATGGTGCCTCCTAGCTAATAAAAAATGGGGACGCATGGCGGCACGTAAATGGTACTAGTAAGTAGAACACCCACGGTTTCAACAATACTTGTGTTTCCGATTGTAACGTGACATCACTTGTTCCAAAATGACTTTGTTGATTGTTAATGTGTGCGCCTTCGCAAATCGGACTGCAAATTTACCACAACATGTTGGTGCCATGTCATGGCACCAAGCCAAGTTTCATTATTTTCATGCGTATTTTGGATTTATAGGAATTAAAAAACTAAGTTTCTCAATGTTTCCAACCCAGCCACGACGCCCAGAATTTTGAATTTCATTCCCATTTCTTGCATGTAACCTAGAAATTTACCCGAGGACACACATGTGATTTTTCAACCAACTTTGGTGCACTAGAACATATGCTTGTATTTCAAATTTGAATTATGCACACAAAGGTGACACGTTCCCTCCTAGAACCACGAGCCTTCTTGAGAGAAGCTCCGATTTGCAACAAGCTTATACCAAAATTTGTTCCTATTCGGCCAATTTTTTTTACCACGGCATGGTACTACCATGACATGACACCATGCCAAGTTTCATGATTTTAAAACCAAGTTTCTCGATGTTCTCGACCGAGCCACGATGCCCAGATGTTTGAATCTGATTCTCATTTTTTGCATGGGACCTAGAAATTCACCCGAGGACACAAATGTGATTTTTCAACCAACTTTGGTGCACGGGAGCATGTGCTTGTAGTTCAAATTTAAATTATGCACATTAAATGACAAAAATCTCAATTAATGTGTAAATAAGGCCAAACGAAGCCGGAATAATTCCAAAATTTAACAGGGCACTCATGTAGTTCTATGTTGCCTTTGTAAATAAACTCTAGGGGGACAACGTATATCGTTTCGCACTCAAAGGTGGCACGTTCCCTCTCAGAACCACGAGCCTTCTTGAGAGAAGCTTGGGTTTGCAAGAAGCTTATACCAAAATCTGTTCCTATTCGGCCAATTTTTTTACCACAACATGGTAGTACCATGACATGACATCCATGCCAAGTTTCATGATTTTCAGACGTGTTTTGGATTTACAAGAATTTTAAAACCAAGTTTCTCAATGTTCTCGGCCGAGCCACGATGCCCAAATGTTTTAATTTTATTCTCATTTCTTGCATGGGACCTAGAAATTCACCCGAGGACACAAATGTGATTTTTCAACCAACTTTGGTGCACGAGAGCATGTGCTTGTAGTTCAAATCTGACTTATGCACATTAAATGACCAGAAACTCAATTAATGTATAAAAAACGACAAACGAACCCAGAATAATTCCAAAATTTAACAGGGCACTAATGTAGTTCTATGTTGCCTTTGTTAAGAAACTCAAGGGGGGGCAGTGTATATCGTTTCACACTCAAAGGTGGCACGTTCCCTCTTAGAACCACGAGCTTCCAAATTGGCCCAATTTTTTACCACAACATGTTAGTGCCATGACATGACACCATGCCAAGTTTCATGATTTCCAGGCGAGTTTTGGATTTACATGAATTTAAAATCAAAGTTTCTCGATGTTCTCAGCCGAGTCATGACGCCCAGATGTTTGAATTTCATTCTCATTTCTTCCATGGGACCTATAAATTCAACCAAGGACACACATGTGATTTTTCAACCCACTTTGGTGCACCGGAGCATGTGCATGCAATTCATATTTAGATTATGCACATTAGAAGTCCAGAAACTCAATTAATGTATAAAAAGGCCAAATGAACCCGAAATAATTCCAAAATTTAACAGGGCACTCATATAGTTCTATGTTGCCTCTGTAAATAAAATCAGGGGGGAGGGAGCGTATATCGTTTCTCACACAAAGGTGACACGTTCCCTCTCGGAACCACGAGGCTTGTTGAGAGAATCTCCGGTTTTGCAAGAGGCTTATACGAAAACTTGTCCCAATTCAGCCAAAAATTATACGTATGAAAACAGGGTTTAGATTATCCCAAACATCTCGCTACCTAGACCAATAATGTACTATGATTTGAATTCAACATAAAATGGATACAAATATTTGAATTGGAGAGCGTATGGTACATGTAGTTCATAGTGAAATATGATTACTGCTATATGTATGTTTTTTGTTATCAAGATAATATTTAAATTATTGTATAACTTGACAACAATCGTATTCAAATAAGGAAAATTGATTCAAATTTAGTCCATATGGTAGACGACAATATATATGTCCACATGGTGGAGTAAAATGTTCATATATGATGGAAGATCAAAATGTACGACTACATCAATTATAAACCGCAAGGTCACCTAACGATATATTCGAATTCAACATAACGTGGATTCAAAAATTGAAATTCGTGATCATGGCATCTGTAATCATATAAAAAGGGACATTACTCTTTCTTTGGTGGGAATTTATTTGTTTTTTGTTCTTGTTGAGGGAAGTGCGAATTGATTTGGTATTGTGCAGGGTAATCTTGTTCTCCCGATTTTTTTACATTTTTCTTGTAGTTTTTTCAATGGCATCTATAGCAATATAGTAAAAGGGGACATGACTCTCTTGTGTCTTGTATGAATTGTTTTTTACACGTTAAGTTTGTTCTGCCGAACAAGGAATCCGCACCTTGTTATCCCGAAATTTTCAAGCTCGAGTATCTTTTGTCTCACCTGCTTTGAAACTCCCGCTTCTTCAACCTGCGCCGCGCCTTGTTATCCTGAAATTTGGACGCGCGCGAGAACTCCCTCCTCATCCGAAATCGCTCCCGCAGCCCAGACACGCGAAATCCCCCTTCTACCCCTCAGCCGGAAATGAAGCTCCATGTCGCGGTGTCAAAACCGGTGGGGGTACGCTGGTAACTTACCCTACATTTTGGACAAGTGCGTCCCTAAGCTTGGCTCCCCCTCCCCCTTCGCCCCCCATTCGTACACTGAGGCCGCCAAAACCCGCGAAACCCCACGCTCCTCCGTTGGCCTCCCAACCGCCGCCCAGCCGGAGTCTCTTCCCCGACTACGTCGTCCACCGCAACAGCTCGCCGTCCCTCATCCACCGCACTGGATGAGGATCCGTTGTCGATCTTGTCGTCCCGCCGGATCAGCCGCCCCGTCCTCGACCTCTAAGGAGCTGCCCCGACGTTCGCCTCATCTATCGCGCCACCTCAATCCCCACAGCGCCATCTTGACCTGCCCCACCAGAACCGCAGCACCCTCACCAATTCCTCCGATGAAGCCGAGGCCAACTCGGCGCAACCAAGGAGGTTCTGCACTCACCGCTGCATTTTATCTTTTATTCGATCTCACGGGGCTGCCGGTGCTCGATACTGAGCAGACATGGCGTGTCTCAATCGATGGCGCCGTCGCCGGCCACATCATCCACGGCGTCTCTCCCCCATGTCGTTGCTTCCTCGGCGGCGACTTCCACAACGGCACTAGCTGCAGCTGCTCCGGCTCTCGCTCGCGTTGCGGCTCTGTTCTTGCTGTCGGTCGCGCTGCTGCACTACTCCTGCTTTCATTCGTGCTGCTGCTCTGCTCTTGCTCTCACTTGCGCTGCTACTGCTGCTGCTGCTGCACGACCTCCGGCAGCTACAGGAGTTGCTGCTTTAGCACTCGCTCGCGGTGCTACTGCACGACTTGCTCTCTGCTAGTGCGTTCCCTGCTCGAGCGTCTGCTGATTTAGATCACTGCTGCTCTACTACTAGTGCTCGAACGCCCTAAACATCTATTGCAATGCTCTGTACTAGTTCAATTAGTTTCGACGGTAAAATTCAGTTTCGACTGTGAAGTTCATTTCCTTCAGTTAAGTTCAGAGTGAACAGTACTTATAGCATCTGGCGGAGCGGCCGTGGCGCGGCTGATGCGTTTTACATCTAGCACTTTTTGGTGATGTATTTTACATCATCTATTGCAGATGATATTAGGGTCCCACTTCAGATTAATGTTGTCTGTCTTGTCATGCTTCATCCTCGTCGCCGTACACCTTAGCGGAGCTGCTCCAATGACGAAACTGTCCATCACAGCGGAGTAGTACCCTCGGCGCCGTTTCCAGAGGCCTCGGATCTTCTTCCCCGTCTCCGACAGTCACACCAGCATCATCACCATCCTCCACGTCCAACCCAATGATGCTGAGGTCCACAAGGCTATGCCAAAGAGGTTGTACACTCGTCGCATCACTTTGTTTCTCCATTCCTTTGTTCTTCCAATTCATGTGAGCCAAACACACAGGTTGACTGAAATCCTATGTTTCCAAATGCTCTGTTTTGCACATGCATTCCTATCCTATTCCTATGTTTTTCCTGTCCCTGCGTTTATAGAATCCTCCAATTCTAAGGAGCCCTTACAGATCTACTTCATTTTCAGATAGGCGTCAAAGAAAACTCTGTGTGTTATGTCCTGCTCCTGCCGTGCCGTCATCCACCCCACCTGAGGTGCACCATCGACAGAAGCGTTCACTGCAGCAGAGATCCCCCCTACAGACTTCCTTTCGCCGCCTCAGATCATCTTCCCCATTGCCGACAGCCATGCCAACCGCATTACCATCACCGACTGAGCAGATGAACCTGAAGACTACACAGTTCCGGAAGAGAGGTCGCAGTCTTTCGTGTTTACTTACGTTATACATCGGTTATTATTACCTGCTACTTTATCGTTCAATCTTGAGTTTTGAATTGCCCATGGGTCTCATATCGAGCCAGCAACGAATAGTATCTGTCTACTATCTGTTTCATTTGGGGTCTTCTATGTGGTTCATGTTGGGTGGGCAACAAACAATAGATGATCCGTTGTCTATCTTTTTAAACTGAAGCTATAATCTACCTGGTATCATTAGTTTTGGAGTCATCCACTCGTTTGCTACCATCAGTCTTGATTTTTGCATGCACCCCTTAGGCCTTACCAAATCTAACTATTTTTTTATTATGCATGTCAGATATTGTGCACAATCATACTGAACATGTAGAGAAAAAGAGAAGACCGTTGCGTGCGAATATAATGTCATGCAGACGCCGCTCCATGGTGGGCGAAGTGCCCCCCTCCTGCATTTCCATATTGTATTCCAGAGGAAGATAACTGTTCAGATGGAGATTCAGAAGGAGCCGACCACGCCTTTTTACCACCTGAGGTGTTTGCTCTAACCTGGCATGCTGATGTTGGTCATATCATGCATATGGCGCCTTGCATTGCTTACATTATACATCTTATATGTCATCAGCTTAGTTTAGATTTGCTTTGTGTAAATGCCACCTGTTTGGTTTCTATATCATACCCACCATTCCTAAATATTTTTATTTTTAGAGATTTCAACAAGTGACTATATACGGAACAAAATGAGTGAATCTACACTCTAAAATATGTCTTTATACATCCGTATGTGGTAGTCCATTTGAAATCTCTAAAAAGACAAATATTTAGGAATGGAGGGAGTATATGGGAATTATGCAATGCCATCTTCTTTAGCCAGACATCATATACGTGAATCATGCAATGCCATCCTGTTTAGCCAGTCATCATATATGTGAATTGTATCGTGCCATATTTTTTTCCATAATGTATTCCATTTGTCAACAATGTTTATACATTCATCTACTCTTCCTGTGCATCAGCCATTTGAGTCGGTCATGGGAAAATCTAGAGTGAAAACAAGGTCTTCTGAGCAGTCAGTGCTACCTGTCGATGCAGATTTCTTGCTGGTTACAGATAGCTCCTCAGAGGAGGATTCAGAGAGAGATGACCAGTTGTATTCCCCCCCCCCCCGAGGTGCATGCTCTAACTTGTCTGGGTTATATTGCTCATATCTTGCATATCTTGCATTGCCATGCCATCTGCTTAGATTAGACATGCTTTGTGTGAATGCCTCCTGTTTGCTTTCTATACCAGATATGTGAATTATGCAATGCCATGTTTTTCAGCCAGTTATCATATATGTGAATTATGCACCGCCATGGAGCCAGGCATCATATATGTGAATTATCTCATGCCATCTTTTTTTTCATTACGTATTCCATTTGTCGACAATCTGTGTATATTGAACTACTCTTCATGTGTATCATCCATTTGAGCCGGTTATGGAAAAATCTGGAGTGAAAACAAGGTCTTCAGAGCAGGCAATGGTACCTGTTGAAGCATATATCTCGATGGTTACAGGGAGCTCCTCAGAGGAGGATTCAGAGACAGATGACCAGTCCTATATCCCACCTGAGGTGTATGCTCTAAGTTGCAATGTTTATATTTCTCATATGATGCATATGGTGTCTTGCATTGCTTAGTTTAGACATCATATGCACACTATTGAATTCTATCTGCTTAGTTTAGAGATCATACATGCGAGTGCCAGTTGCTTAGTATATGAATCAATTATGTCAATTATATCATGCCATCCTGATACTTAGACAACATGTATGTGAATTATTTCATCCCAACCTATTTTAGAAAGACATCATATAGTTTTGTCATGTCATCCTGTTTAGGTACTCATCATATGTTCAATTATGCCATTATATCTGTTAAGTTATCCATCATATATCTGAAACTGTGTCATGCTATCCTGTTTAGTTAGGCATCATATATGTGAAATTGTGTCATGCTGTCCTGTTTGGTTAGACAACATACATGTGAATTACCACATCTGTCTATCATACAATGTCTGTACGTTCAATTTTTTTTCTTGTTTATCAGCCATTTGAATTGGAGGGGGTGATGGAAGTTCTAAGGGAGCAAAAACCCGTTCTTCACAAAAGATAGTGCTACCCGTTGATGCAGATAGAATCATTGTTGTACTGGCCCACAAACTAGCCCCACCACACATAATCGAGACTCTTCCAGATTGCACACTTACACCGTTGGGCAGAGAACCAACTACAACCCATCTAACCGCAACCCCAGCGGATAGTAACCCACTTATAGTTGACAAAGCACCATGTACACCACAGAGTACCCCCACACGAGCAGTTTGTAAAGCTACTGCAGTGCCCAAAGCACGAAGACCACCACAGCTAACCCAAACTCCACGTTTAATGCAGAAGAGCAACTGTTCTCAGGCCAGATTCCGTAGCTATGGTCCATACTCCTTTGCTGTTGCATCACTGTATTTACTCATACCAACTACTTTCGAATTTGAAGAATCCAATTGAAACTCCAATGGCGCAACAGGTATGTTTTAAACCTATTCTTTAACTGGATTTCTGTTCTAACTTCTTGCTCTATGTTGATTTCAGTTTAAGTTGCATAAACAGTTATGTTCTCATGTGACGCACATTACAAGTGCTGCCAATGTTGTGTAGTTTCTCACACTTATATTCTGTCTATGCTGTTGTGTCTTAAAAATATATGAGTTGAACTGTGTCTCTATCTTGATTAGGGAACATAAACTAGAATGATATGGACAATATAGTGACCATAGTACATAGATATATGTTTGTTTCATGTTGTTATCATGTCCACCTTACTACTGAACTGGTTTACCAAAATGAGTTTCGTATACTACAAGCTAAACCTGTGATGTGTCTGCTTGTTTCTCTTGTAGTATGCAAACAGAATATTGGAGAAGAGCACCCCACTATGTAATGGTAGAGAAAGTAATGCAGATAAGGTTCAAGATAGTGAGACAACCCTGTTAGTCTCCAAGAAAGGTGATAAAAACGATCTTGTAGACAGTGAGAAAACCCCACAGTCCTGCGTTGATGTAGTGTTCGAGTTACTGGCCGGTACCGCTGGCACAAGCTCTTCGAACTCGCTGCCTGAATCACTTCGGCTTCTTCAGTCTCAGCTACAAGCTGAAAGGCATCAGTCAGCTATGCTGCGGCAAGAAGCCGAAGGACTGAGGAAGTCCCTGCAGAATTCAGATGCGTACTTTCTTGTGCAACAGCAAGCGCTGGAGGATTTAAGCGCCAAACAAGAGAAAGTTAATAAGCTTGCTAAGCATCTTGCCAGCATTATGGGTACCTAGCATATTGTTTCTTGAGCTCTTCTGAAGTGGTTTCAGTTCTGGACTTGTTTTCCTGCGGTATTTATATGCTGCTGTGTTCCCTATATTTGCACTGGTGGCGAACTTTGATGCCCAGTGGATGTATATGTGTAATAGCCGTGATAGCCTAGCATAAGTTGCTTGCTTATTTATTTCCTTGTTGTCTTGTTTGTTTGTTTGCTTGTAGTCAGTGCAGTTCTTTTTCCGCGGTTTGCTAGTGGCTGCAATAACCTATTTTTTAAAACTAGGCCACAATAACCATGGGCTAATATTTACTGTAGTGACACTGGGCCTCCTACAGGCCATAGAAACAGTGGGCCTTCTACGGGCTGTAGAAACAGTAGGCCTTCTACGGGCCGTAGAAACAATGGGCCTTCTATGGGCCGTACCATCAATGGGCCTTATACGGGCCGTATGATCGATTGGCCAAACATGGGCCAATAACAGGCCTCATTATGGCTATAAACAGGCTAGAGTTGGAATCGTCTGTCGGTGTACAAAAAGAGGGGTACACATTTTGTACCCCTATGACTGTGCACGGGCAGTCTGAGCCGCGGGCGTCGCCACACCGAGCCCGGCAGGGGAGGTAGAACCAAGGTAAGGACGAAGCCAAAGAGGAGCAGAACGACGCCGAGACCAAGACCACAAAGCGCAAAGGGGGCAAAGCGGGCCCCCCGGCAAGATCCTTGCCGGGAGGCGGTTCTCACCAACCCGGCAAGACCCTTGCCATGGCAGCTCGCCCCACATCTATGGAGCGGGTCACCCTTGAGTCCACTGCCCCCATGGGGCAAGGATTCGGGAGGCATCCCCGTGGTGTTATGCAGATCTTTGTGAAGACATTCAAGATCAGATGCACACTTTAGAAGATGATGGCCCTTGGCGGGATCCCAGCCAAGGAGAACCACAAGGCCCCCGGCAAGAGCCTTGCCGGGGATGACAGCAGGCGCCACGTCTAGGCCCTTGTCGGGACCCCGACAGGACCCTTGCCGGGGCCGCGGCAAGGCCCTTGCCAAGGACACCCGCGGGGCCACCATTGGACCCACGCCAGTCACACCTCCACCACCGTTCGCATGCAGCTGCCGACCCAACCAGCTGGGCAGGCACCTGCGTGGCGGCATGCAGATCCTCGTGGAGACCCACCGTTGCGCCACCTCAGCTGCCTGCCCGCCTACATGGCATCGCAGGCACCGCTGGCCAGGGCGCGTGTCGACGCGAGAGAGAGCGGCGACGGACGAGACATGGCTCTCCCCCGCCCCCGATAAAGCAAGGACACCTAAGCAAGGCGCATTAAATGCGCCTTGTCATGTAATGCGAGGGATAACCTCGCAACACTATACCCTTTCCACCTCCTGTGTGCCACTGTGGCAGCCCCTTTCCCTATAAAAGGAGGCCCCTGGCGACCAGGAAGAGGATTCAGCTTTTTGGAGCTCCTCACGCCCCATAGCTAGCTCAAGAACACCAACATATAATCCACCAAAGCAGGAGTAGGGTTTTACGCATCTTCGCGGCCCGAACCTGGGTAAAGGAATCGTGTACTGCCTGCTCGATCCTCTCTTCTCACGACCCCCGCGCCCCGCAACCGTAGGAAGGGATTCTCCTGATCCCATAGGTGTCGTTTCCCACCGACATCTTTGGCGCGCCAGGCAGGGGCGGCGCAGTTGTGAGAATCGGCTTTAGCAGTTAGTTCGACGCTTCTTCATCGTCATGGCGCCCAAGAAGAAGACGACGGTGGCGGTTGGCCCGTCGGATGCTGGGCATCCCGTCCCGACGCGGGCGAGAAGCGGACAGGTCGCCAAAAGGACCTGGGGCGCTGTTCGCGAACACCAACACCGTCCCAGCAGCCGGAGTTTGGGAGGCGGCGATGTTCGTGCGCCCGATAACGGGCGGCACGCCGCCAAATCCAAAGACGGAGCCGGGCCCCCCGCGGGTGGCGCGGGACCTTCCGAGGTCGCCGCTGCCCCGCTCGCTGGCGGCGCGAGGGCCTCCAGGATTCCCACTCCGGCGCCGACGCTGCGTTCCTCTCAAGCGGCGCGCGACGAGCGGCGTGATCACCCCGAAGACCCCGGGCGTCGCCGCGGGAAAAGCCCCGAGCGCCACTCCCGAGATGTAGAAGACCTGCCCGCTCGCCGAGGGGCTGGTGAAGACGGCGTGCGACCGCGCAGTCATGGTAGAGCTCCTTCTGACATGGTCAGAAGTCGGAGCGCGTCGCGATCCATGCAGGTTTCACTGCCACCGACGCCAGCAGAAGCCCTGGCGCGCGCAGTTGCTCCTCGACTTTCCTCCCACTACGGGGAAACTCGACGAATGGAGAGCCACCATCCGAAGCCTTGTTGCGGTGGCCAACAAAGATGAGCCGACCCCGACGGAGCCCCCGGGTCGACGTTCCGACGGAGTCCCACGTACCAGCGGCAGGAAGGCTGGCGGCGCCGCGACCACGGTGCACTCGCCTCCTCCTTGCCCGGCGCCACGGACACCTGCTGTAACATCCCAAAATTCTAAATTTTGGAATGTTATAATAAATAGATAGATTTGATTGATTGTTTGATTGAATGACTAAAAGTGAGTGAATTCGAAACTTTTTGAAAGTTAAATGAGAGGGAAAAAAGGACTTTCCCAAACTTTCATCTTTGCCTTCTGATCTCCGTGAATTCAAATTCTTTTCAAATACAAAACCCTTGAGCGAAGATGATATGACTTCTTCCATTTAATTAAATGAAAAGGGTGTTTGAAAAACATTTGAATTCCATTTGGAAATATTTTCCAATTCAGAAACTTTATGCAACTCAATGATTTTCACGAGAGAAGATAAAATGACTTCTTCAAATTATGAAATATGAGTTGGGAGTTTCAAAGAATTAAATTCAAAATTCTTTTGAATGTATTTTCAATTTGGAGTTATTTGGGTTTTATTCAAATTATTTTCCTCCATAAATAAAATACATGGAAAATAGGGTAACATGATTCCCTACATATGAAAATTGGAGAAAAATAAATTTGACTTTATTTTGGTATTTTTAAAATGATTTTTGTTGGATTTTAATAGACCAGTAGCACTCTTTGATTTATCTGATTTTGTATGAATTTTATATGACTCTAGAAAAATGTTCATGTCGTAGAAAATCTTTTTCTGAAAATTTTGATATATAATATGCCTATATTATTTTGCTTCTATTTTCTTTTGTTTTATTTACGTTAGCCTGTGTTTAAAAAAAAGCTCTTCGAACAGTGCCAGGCCGAAGCCCAGCACTGCTCTCTCTCTCCCTCTCTCCGTCCCACGGCCCAGCCGAATCGGCCCATGGCCTCTTCCCCTCGCGCGAACCGCCTTCGCCCCGGTCGCCCGTTCCCTCCCTCTCTCTCCCGCGGGCGCTGACAGGTGGGCCCCGCGTCCTCTTCCTCCTCCCGCAAGGCAGCAGGAGTCCTTCTCCTGTACGCCGCCAGCTGACGCCGAGTCCACCCTGGACTCTCCTCCCCACCTTGCCCCTCGCCCAAGCCTCGCCCCTCCTATATATAGCCAGGCCCCGGCCTCGTTTTGCCTCTAACCGGAAGGCCCGAGACCCTCCCCACGCTCCACGCGAACTCGCCGGAGTTTGCGAGATCCGACGAGCTCCGCCGCCAAGCCCCGCGCTGTTCCGACGCTGCAGCCGAGCGTCGACCCCGCCATCGGCTTCACCACCTCGCGCCGCTTCTTCCCGACCCCACGGCCACGCCGGAGGACCACCAGAGCCGCCGCCCGCTCGAAGCCGACACCGCTGCCGCCGTCTTCTCCGGTGACGTCGAGCCCAACCGCCGCGGTAACGCTGCGTCTCTCCTCGTCCGTCCGATCGTAGATCTAGGGCTAGGATTAGATCGTCTTGTTTATTTTTCTTTCGAATCGTTTTTCTTTAATTGACGAACGTTCGTTCGATAAACTTCTGAAGCGAACGGTTACAGCCAGTAGGATTCTATCACGTAGCCAGGGACCCGGTTGCAATTAGTTTTTCTTACAGAATAGTCCCTGTTTTTCAAACGACTATAACTTTTTACTCGTTTATCCAAATTCAACGAAACCAACGCCCACGTCTTCGTTATGATCCCCTCTATCCAGTAAAACAACTTAAACATGTTTTTGAAATTTTTAAAATTTGAGTTAGATTAGATTTGTATTCAAACTTCGCTTGATCGTAACTTGAGCTTCGTAGCTCCGTTTGAGTTGATTCTTTTTGAAAATTAAAGCTCTTGACCTAAACTTTCTGATAAGGCCAAATTCACGTAATTTCGGTACTGTTAGAAAATGTTTTATGTTGCAAGAGTTATTTGTTTGGTTTTGATGTTTTCCGAATCGTGTTCTTCGATTTTTCTGATCTTTTGAGTGATTGCTTATGTGTGGTTACTACTGCTTGCTTACGATAGATTGACCGGAGTGTGACGAGTAGAGCTATCAAGACTTTTGAGTGCGAATCATCTTCATCAACATTGTAGGCAAGTTCACACTTTGATCATATCCCTTTCATACCCAGTTTTTATTGCATTAGATCAATCCTCAAACATTGCATGATTAGGATCTAATCAAATTGTGGGATGGGAAGTAGATGAGGTAGTACCTATTACCTGTTTTACTTATGAAACCTTGGGAGTTACTTCTACGTTTGCTTATTATGCCATGCTATGCTAGTAGACGTGGATTGGGTGAGTGATATCCATGACAGATGTGAGTATTGTTAATTAATGGTTTATCTAAGGTGGCAACTTAAACACACATCTGGGTGGATTGAGGCACCTGGTTTCTATCAGGACTTGCCTGTTTTTTTGGACCGCCACCCAGGCTCAAAGGGATCGTAAGATCATTCATGCTAGTAACTTACGTATGCAGCCACAAGCCATTATGGGCTCTGGCATAGTTGATTAAGTTGTGTGAACTCTTACAGTGGTAGACTAGCAGATGTAGGGGATGTAGGTGTACCGGTCTACCCGATCGTAAGGTGCTAGCGCTTCTGAAAGACTATGTCTCGGTCATCCATTTCTCAAACATCATGTAGTGCGAGAAACCAAACGGAGGCGATCGAGTCTTGTGGGGAAAAGTGCGCAAACCTCTGCAGAGTGTACAAACTAATCATGATTAGTCGTGTCCCCGGTTATGGACATTTTGAGTATCTAGTTCTTGGATTATCATGTGAATCTCATCATGTTACTTCTAATTAATATTGTTGGGTTATTGATGATTACTTTTTAATTGGGATTGAGGATGCTGTCAACCATTCTCAATGTTTAACAACCACCATGATAGTTAAATAAATTTATTCCTTTGCAGTAGGGAAAAATTGGCTTTTTGCAAAAACAATATAACCATAGAGCTTTTTCCACCAGCCATATATGCATGTAGCGATAGCCATTGTTCATCATTTTCTCTATGGTGTGAATTTGCCAGTACATTCAATGTACTGACCCGTTTCGGGCTGCAACTTCTCATGTTGCAGGTTTCTTACGACGAGTAAGTGATACGTTAGGGTTACGATTTCTACACTCAACTTTGCCGTTGGTGTTGATGGGAATCCACAACCCTGTTGCTTCCGCTATAAGGATTGAGGTAATAGTATTTACGTTACTTTATACATGTGATTTACCTCTGTTATAAATCCTCGAGTACTGTGTGTGTCAGCATACCGATCCAGGGATGACACGAAAGCACAGAGACTTGACCCATTCGGGTCGGGTCGCTACACCTGCCCGTCGCGATGTCGCGGGCGACGAAATCTCCATAGCCTCGTCCGACCCGCGGACCCACCAGGACCAACGCCAGGTCCTTCGGGATCTGAACATGAAGACGCTCGGACCACCATCGAGCGCCGGCGCGGAGCGCGCCACCAGTCAGATAGGCGAGCGGGGCCTGCTGTGGACCACCCAGCATCGGAGAGCCCTGGGGCCTGCCTTACGAGGTAGGCTGCCCGGCTTTTACCCGTGAGCTGCGGCAGTTCCAGTGGCCCACTCATCGCACTTTCAAACCTGACGTGGGCGAGAAGTACGGCGGCAAGACCCACCCATGCGAGTTCCTCAGCATCTACATCATCGCGATGCAGGCTGCCGGAGCTCGTGACGATAAGGTGCTTGCAAATTACTTCCCGTTGGCTCTTAAACCCAACGCCATGTCATGGTTGATGCACTTGCAGGTAGACTCCATCTCCTCCTGGTCGGATTTGTGCCATGAATTCGTGGGCGCCTTCACTGGCGGTCACCAAGCTCATGGCCAAGCGAGTGATCTCCACGTCATTACCCAGAAGGGAGGCGAGAGTCTCCGCAAGTACATACAGAGGTTCAGCCGGGTACAGTACAATATTCCAGATGTTCAGCCCGCCGCCATCATCAGCGCGTTCCATCAGAACGTTCGGAACCGCAAGATGCGCGAAGAGCTGGCGATGAACAAGGTGAAAGATGTCGCGGAGCTCTATGTTCTCGCGGACAAGTGTGCCCGGGCTGAAGAGGGGAGGAAGTACCCCGGCGAAGATGCCGGCATGGAAACCGACTCCTCTAAAGAGGACACCGCCGCCCCGGCGAAGAAAGGCCGGCGCCGCAACATGAAGCGCAAAGGGAAAGCTGTGTTTGCCGTCGAGGGGTCTGACGACACCGGCTCCAGCAAGAAGACCAAGGCAGGTGACCCAGCAAGGAAATCGCCGGATGTGTCGCCTGCCAGGCCTTGGTGGTTGCCGAGAAGCCAGGCAACTCCGACAAGCGATACTGCAAGATCCATCGCACCAAAGGCCATGCTCTCCAAGACAGCCGGCGGGTTGAGCTCCTCGCAGAGAAGCAGAGGGCTAAATACAAAAGGCGGGACAAGGAGAAGGGCCAAGACGGTGCTGAGGGATCCGGCAAGAAACGCGACGGCCAGGCGGGCCGTCGCGGCAAGGATAAGCAACAAGAGAGGCCCGCTCGGGGCCGTGACAGAAAGCCAGAAGATGACGATCACGAAGAGGACGACGAGTCCGGCGAGCAAGAGTTTCAGAAAGCTACAGAGGCCATGTGCGTTGACGGTGGCGCTTCACTGCATGCCTCTCGGCGCCAGCTTAAACAGTGGGCGCGAGAAATTACAGCAGCAGAGCCGTCGTTTGATGCCCAGAGGCCGCTGAAGTGGTCTAGCACACCTATCATTTTTGACTCCGAGGATCACCCTGATCACACTACTGCGGTCGGGTGCTTGCCGTTGTTGGTTTCACCAACGATACGCAACCTCAAGGTGACAAAAATGTTAGTAGATGGCGGGGCCGGTCTGAACTTGATCTCGCCTGCCGTGGTCGAGAAGCTGCAGACACCTGATGGAGACCTCGAAGAAACGGGCACGTTTCAAGGGGTTAGCCCGGGGAGAAGCCAACCCAAGGGAAAGGTCACGTTGCCCGTAACTTTCGGGAGCGACCTGAACTTCAGGACGGAGAGGATTGTGTTTGATATTGCCAAGATCCCCTTGCCCTACAACGGGATCCTTGGCCGCCCAGCGCTGGCCAAATTCATGGCGGCGTCGCACTACGCCTACAATACCCTGAAGATGCCAGGGCCCGTGACGGTCATCACCATCCCCTCCGACAAGAAGGATGCGCTGATTTGCGCCGATCAAGTGTACCAGCAAGCAGTCGCAGCGGCTGCCGCCGCTGGGGCACTCGCTCCTGCTGCCGGGACCCCGGGGGGGGGGGGAAAGAAGGAGAAGGCCGATGAGACCTCGGACACCCACTCCGGCAAGCGCACCTCTTCGGAGTGTAGCGCTGCCGTCGAGGACGTGCCAGAGAGCTCCGCCGGCGGAAGCAAGAGGTTCAGGGCCACGCCGCCAGGAACCAAGAAGGTTTCCGTCAACGAGGACGACACGGGAGGATCTTTCACCATAAGCTCCACCCTTGACGACAAATAGGAAGACGCGCTCGTCACCTTCCTGCGGGCGAATGTCGATGTGTTTGCATGGCAAGCTTCCGACATCCCCGGCGTTCCCAGGGAGGTGATTGAGCACCACCTTGATGTCTGTCATCATGCGCGGCCCGTCAAGCAGAAGGTCAGAAAGCAAGCTTTGGAACGACAAGAGTTTATCACATAAGAAATCCGGAAACTGGAGGTAGCGGGTCTGGTAAGAGGAGTGCTCCATCCGACGTGGTTGGCCAATCCGGTCGTAGTGCGCAAGGCAAATGGGAAGTGGAGGCTGTGTATTGATTACACAGATATCAATAAGGCTTGTCCTAAAGACCCCTTCCAGTTACCGCGCATCGACCAGATTGTTGACTCCACGGCTGGGTGTGATCTGTTGTCATTCCTCGATGCCTACTCCGGCTACCACCATATCTTCATGACGAAAGAAGATGAAGAGAAAACAACATTCATCACCCCATGTGGTACGTATTGTTTCATACGGATGCCTTTCGGGTTGAAGAGTGCTGGATCGACGTTTGCGAGGGCGGTCCAGATTGGTTTTGAGCCCCAGCTCCATAGAAATATGGAAGCTTATATGAACGACATAGTGGTCAAAACCAAGGACAGGGCCACCCTCATATCAAATTTGCGGGAAACATTTGCAAATTTGCGCAAGATCAACCTCAAGCTGGACCCTGAGAAGTGCGTCTTTGGCGTCCCGTCCGACAAGCTTCTCGGGTTCTTTGTGTCACAGCGGGGGATAGAGGCCAACCCGGACAAGATCAAAGCTATAGAGCAGATTGAAGCACCCAAGCGGATCAAGGATGTGCGCCGGCTCGCTGGTTGCGTCGCTGCCCTGGGCAGGTTCATATCCAAGTCCCCCGAGCGCGCCCTTCCCTTTTTCAAGATCCTGAAAAAGGCGGGCCCGGTGGAGTGGACACCAGAAGCCGAAGCAGCATTGCAAGATCTGAAGGAGTACCTCTCCTCCGCACCAACACTAGTTGCGCCCAGGCCCCACGAGCCGTTGCTGCTATACTTAGCGGCAACGAACCAGGTGGTCTGCGCCGCACTAGTGGCGCAGAGGGAGGTCGACGACGAGGAAATGGCAGCAACAGAGCCCGACGCCACCAGTGCGGAGGCGACACAGTTGGTCGAGGTGACGCCATAGAAGAAAGTGATGCAGCGCCCGGTCTACTTCGTTCGCTCCCTCTTGCAGGGGGCTAGGTCGAGGTACTCCGGTGTGCCGAAACTGCTCTTCGGCCTCCTTATGGCCTCGAGGAAGCTGCGTCACTACTTCCAGGCACACGAGATCACTGTCATGACTCGCCTCCCTCTGCAGCGGATATTGCACAACCCAGATGCGACGGGCAGGATTGTGGAATGGGCGCTGGAGCTGTCCAGCTTTGGCCTCAAGTTTGAAAGTACTTCGACGATCCAGAGCCGAGTCCTGGTGGAGTTCATTGCAGAATGGACCGCCACACCTGACGAAGGAGCCCAAGAGACTGCTCTCCCCGGCAAGGAGGCAAGTTGCAATTGGATTATGTACTTTGATGGGGCTTTCTCCCTCTAGGGTGCCGGGCTGGCGTACTGCTTGTCGCCCCCACCGGAGAGCACCTCAAGTACGTGGTCCAGATGCACTTCCCCAGGGAGGCGTCCACGAACAACACGGCGGAATACGAAGGGCTGCTTGCCGGTCTTAGGATCGCGGCGGACCTTGGAATCAAAAAGCTCATCGTCAGGGGCGACTCGCAGCTTGTCGTCAAGCAAGTCAATAAGGATTACCAGAGCCCGTTGATGAAGGCCTACGTTGATGAAGTGAGAAAGCTGGAAGAGCGTTTCGACGGTATCCAGGCTGAATACGTTCCCCGAACGGAGAACGATGTCGTCGATTACCTGTCGAAGCGCGCTGCCCTCAAGCTTCCTGTGGAACCAGGTACCTTTGTGCTTCAGCTAACTCAGCCATCCGTTGATCCATCAACAGAGCAGAACAAGAGAAGGAAATCAGGACCCGGCAAGTACTTTCCCACCGAGCTCCCCGGAGCCGCCGACAAAGATGTTGCCGAGGACACTGAACCCACCACGGGGCGGCTAGCTCCGGCAGGACGCCAAGCTCTTGCCGTCGAGACGGCCGCCCCTATAGCGGAGGAAATTCCTTTAGTCCTCGCCGTCGAGCCTCAGGCTCTAGTGTGGGCACAGCATACCGTCCGATTCCTCCAGACAGGGGAGCTTCCTGAGGAGCAGGAAGAAGCGGAAAAAGTAGCCTGTTGCTCTGCCATGTACCAGTTCATCGATGACGTCCTGTACAGGAAGAGACCGACCGGTGTGAAATTGAAGTGCATCCCTCGAGAGGAAGGACTGGAGCTGTTGGCAGAGATACACGGAGGCATATGTGGATCCCACATTGGGTCGAGAGCCCTTGCCGGCAAGGCATTCCGGCAGGGTTTCTTCTGGCCCACCGCCCTCCAGGATGCAACGACACTCGTCACCAGGTGTGAGGCGTGTTAGTTCCATTCAAGATAGCTTCATCAACCAGCTCAAGCCCTTCAAACCATTCCTCTCTCCTGGCCCTTCTCGGTCTGGGGGATCGACATACTGGGCCCTTTCCCCCGCGCTGTCGGGGGCTTTGAGTACTTGTACGTAGCCATCGACAAGTTCACAAAGTGGCCAGAAGTGGAGGCAGTAAGGGAGGTCACAGCTCAGTCAGCCGTCAAGTTCTTCCAGGGGCTAGTGTGCCATTACGGTGTACCCAACCGGATCATCACCGACAATGGTACGCAGTTCACAAGCCGCACCTTCATGCAATATACTCAGGACATCGGCAGCAAAGTCTGTTTCGCTTCTGTCGCTCACCCGCGGAGCAACGGGCAAGCTGAGAGGGCAAATGCTGAAGTGTTGCAAGGCTTAAGGACCAAGAACTTTGACAGACTGCACAAGAGCGGAAGGCACTGGATTGATGAGTTGCCGACGGTTCTTTGGTCAATCAGGATGTCGGTGTACTAGAGTAGGGGTACCCTAGTATCCCGAACTTGTACACGGGCAGTCGCAGCCTCCCGCGGCAAAGCTTGCCGGGTGATCGCCAAGGTCCTCTGTGGTTCCTTTGGAGCCACTCAAGAACAAAGTATTCAAGCCAAGGAGACAAGGCCCCGACAAGAGGAGCTTGCCGGGAAGGCCACCCAAGGCACAAGGCCCCGGCAAGAGGAACTTGCCGGGAAGACCAACCGAGGCATCTCAAGGAACTTGTCGCGACGCGCCGCGCGTCCCGGCAAGGCCCGGTGAGCGGCAAGCTTCCGGGCGCGACAAGACAACGATCGCGGCAAGGCGTTTGCCGCGGCAAGTTACCACTCTGTACCTGCGCTCCAGCACATCCACCAACGTGTCGCTCTGGGACCCTTCCAGGCGTACGTGGCAAGAGGCTGTGCAGCCAGGGGTGCACTGTGGCAAGCGGCGCTGACAAGATTGCCATCGTGGCAAACGGTGGCGCCCCTGACGGTCCCTTTTCTGCACTATTTGGGCGACGTAGACGGGCATTTAATGCCCTTGTTCCCTGCCGTCAGGGTTAGGTATGATACACTGTATAGGTAGCTGTACCAACCACAACACCTTTTTCATTTTTACCCTCGTCTACGTTGCCACCTGTCGGTGACCCCTTGAGCATATAAAAGGAGGCCCATGCGCAACGTAGAGGGGGAGAGGAGAACACACACGCTCGGTCTCGTTAGCTGCCTGTGTGTACTGTAGCACTCAGCGCTCCCGAGCAAGAACACAACACAATCCACAAAGCAGCAGTAGGGTTTTACGCATCCGTGCGGCCCGAAGCTGGGTAAACTGCTCGTGTGCCTCGCCTCGATCCGCTCTTCGTGCGACCTCCGCCCCCCGCCGAACCGAAAAGGGGCTCCGTCCCCATAGGTGCTCGTGGAGCTAGTTTCCCCGACATCTTTGGCGCGCCATGTAGGGGCCATCAGGGGTTGTGTGAACTTGATCCGGCGTTCACATGAGCTAGATCTTCATCATCTCCATCGACATGCCACCGAAGAAGAAGGCTTCGGAGGCGGCTAATCCGTCCGCGTCAAACCCACCACCGCCGGAACCAACGGCTGGTGGGGTAGACGCCGGCGAAAGAACGGGCGCCGACGAGGGAGCTCACGGTGCCACGGCGTCCGAGCATGCACCGCGCCCATCTCAGGAGGCGCGGTACCAGCAGCGTCGTGGTACTCACAGAACCATACGCTCGCTGGACCTAGATCGAGCTGGCGGATCTCGGGATCCTCAAGGCCAGCATGCTCGCCAACATGTTGGCACGAGCGAGGCACGGTCGCCTGGACGGGGGACTGCTCCTTCTAACAGAGTTAGAAGTTCGAGCACGTCCCGCTCCACGCGCCGTTCGCCACCGCTACCCGCCACTCCGGCGAAAGCTTTGGCGCGAGCTCAACTGCTCCTAGATTACCCTCCAACGGCGGACAAGATCGACGACTAGAGGGCCACCATTCAGAGTCTCATCGGCTTCGCCAACGGCGACACCCCACGGCAGCCGAGTGCATCGCAGCCGCGGCGAGTCAGCCAGGCACGAGCCGATGGCGACAAGACCGCAGGGGGTGCGACCACCGTGCACTCTCCGCCCCGAAGGCCAAGATCGCCGACTAGCCGGGTCCACCTCGACAACGACTCCACCGAGTCGTCAAATCCGCGAGCTCGTTGCGATCAGCGCCAAGTTCTTCACGAACGACAGCAAGAAGACGCTCGTACTCGCATCGAGCGCCGAAGAGAAGCGCGGCGTCAATCAGACCAGCGCGCTGGGCCCGCTGTTGACATGCATGCGCCGGGGGAACCAGACGACCTGCCCTATGCGGTAGGTTGCCCTGCGTTTACCCGTGAGCTGCGGCAAGTCCAGTGGCCCGGCATGAAGAATTTCAAGCCAGACGTATCCGAGAAGTACGACGGCAAGACGCATCCGTCGGAGTTCCTCGGCATCTACACCATCGCGGTGCAAGCTGCCGGGGGGGCGGGACGACAAGATCCTTGCCAACTACTTCCCGCTGGTGCTCAAGCCCAACGTCAGGTCCTGGCTCATGCACTTGCCGGACAACTCCATTTCTTCCTGGGCAGACCTATGCCATAGGTTTGTCGGCGCCTTTACAGGCGGCCACAAACCTCATGGCCAGGAAAGTGACCTTCATCTACTTGCCCAGAAGGAAGGAGAGCCCCTGCGCAAGTACATCCAGAGATTCAGCCGTGTACAGTACAACATCCCAGATATCCACCCTGCAGCGGTTATCAGCGCGTTCCATCAGAACGTGCGTAACCGCAGGATGCGGGAGGAGATGGCGATGTGCAAGATCAAAGACGTCAGTGAGCTGTATGCCCTGGCCGACAAGTGTGCACGTGCTGAGGAAGGGAGGAAACTCCCCGGAGAGAATACAAGAGCAGAAGGATCTGACAGCGAGGATGCCGCCCCGGCAAAGAAAAACCGGCGACGGAGCAACAGGAAGAAGAAAGGCAAAGAAGTGCTGGTTGTTGAGCAGTCCGGCAGCGAAGGTGGCGCCAAGAAGGACAAAGTTGGTGGCTCCGGCAAGGAGGTTGCCGCATGCGCCAACTGCCAGGCTGTGGCGGCCGCCGACAAGCAGGACGGCACCAACAAGCAGTACTGCAAGATCCACCGCACCAAGGGCCACGACCTCCAGAGCTGCAAGAAGGTCGAGCAGCTCGTCGAGCTGCAAAAGGCCAAGTACAAGCAATGCGACAAGGAGAAAGACCAAGGAGGTGCTGGAGGATCTGGCACGAAGCGCCCAGCCCGGGGAGGACGCCGCGGCAAGACCAAGCAGCGGCAAGGAGACAGACCTGCCCGCGGCCGCGACAAGGATGAAGATGACAACGACGACGAAGACATGGAAGATGACGAGACCAGTGAGCAGGAGTTTCAGAAAGCCACAGAGGTCTTGTGCGTTGACGGCGGTGCTTCTCTGCATACTTCGCACGGCCAACTCAAGCAGTGGGTGCGGGAAGTTAATGCGGCAGAACCACCCGTCGAATCACGCAAGCTTCTGAAGTGGTCCAGCACGCCTATCGTCTTTGATATTGAGGACCACCCTGATCGCACAACTGCGGTCGGGTGCTTGCCGATGTTGGTTTCACCAACTATCCGCAACCTCAAAGTCACTAAGATGCTAGTTGACGGCGGGGCCGGCTTAAACCTGATCTCCTCCGTTGTGCTCCAGAAACTCCAGGTCCCTGACAGCGAGCTCGAAGAGACCGGCACATTCCAAGGAATCAACCCGGGAAGGAGCAAGCCGAAGGGGAAGATCACGTTGCCGGTGACATTTGGCAGCGAGTTGAACTTCAGGACTGAGAGGATCACTTTTGACGTTGCCGATTTTCCATTGCCTTACAATGGAATTCTCGGCCGTCCAGCACTCGCCAAGTTCAACTCAAGCAGTGGGTGCGGGAAGTTAATGCGGCAGAACCACCCGTCGAATCACGCAAGCTTCTGAAGTGGTCCAGCACGCCTATCGTCTTTGATATTGAGGACCACCCTGATCGCACAACTGCGGTCGGGTGCTTGCCGATGTTGGTTTCACCAACTATCCGCAACCTCAAAGTCACTAAGATGCTAGTTGACGGCGGGGCCGGCTTAAACCTGATCTCCTCCGTTGTGCTCCAGAAACTCCAGGTCCCTGACAGCGAGCTCGAAGAGACCGGCACATTCCAAGGAATCAACCCGGGAAGGAGCAAGCCGAAGGGGAAGATCACGTTGCCGGTGACATTTGGCAGCGAGTTGAACTTCAGGACTGAGAGGATCACTTTTGACGTTGCCGATTTTCCATTGCCTTACAATGGAATTCTCGGCCGTCCAGCACTCGCCAAGTTCATGGCGGCCTCTCACTATGCGTACAACATGCTGAAGATGCCAGGCCCGATAAGTGTCATCACTGTCCCTGGCGACAAGAAGGATGCTCTTATCTGTGCCGACAAGATTTACCGGGAAGCTGCAGCCGCAATGGATCACAAGCCACTTGCCGCTGAAGCTCCCCGGGAGAAGAAGAAGACCAAGTCCGGCAAGAGTTCTGATGCCCACTCCGGCAAGCGCACCTCTTCGGAGTGCTGCGCTACCGTCGAGGACGCACCATCGAGCTCCACCGGCAAGTGCAAGAAGACGATGGCAGCTCCGCCAGCGACCAAGAAGGTGTCCGCCAAGGAGGACGACACTGGTGGTACCTTCACCATCAGTGCCACTCTCGGCCCTAAATAGGAAATCGCGCTCATTGCTTTCCTGCGGGCGAATGTCGATGTGTTTGCATGGCAACCGTCTGACATCCCCGGTGTTCCCAGGAAAGTAATTGAGCACCACCTTGCCGTCTGTCCTCATGCGCGGCCCGTCAAGCAAAAACTCAGGAAGCAAGCAGTAGAGCGCCAAGAATTCATCGCAGAAGAGATGAAGAAGTTGGAAGCAGCAGGACTTGTCAGATGTGTGCTCCATCCTACGTGGTTGGCCAATCTTGTAGTCGTGCGCAAAGCAAACGAGAAATGGAGGCTTTGTATCGACTTTACCGATGTTAACAAAGCTTGTCCCAAAGACCCATTTCCCTTGCCGCGCATCGACCAGATTGTTGACTCCACGGCCGGATGTGATTTGCTTTCATTTCTTGACGCATACTCAGGATACCATCAGATCTTCATGGCAGAAGAGGATGAGGAGAAGACATCACTTATCACTCCGTGTGGCACGTACTATTTCATACAGATGCCTTTCGGTTTGAAGAATGCTGGTTCAACATTTGCAAGGGTAGTCCATACCGCTTTTGAGCCACAGATACACAGAAATGTGGAAGCCTACATGGATGACATAGTGGTCAAGAGCAAGGAGAAAGCAACTCTGATTCAAGATTTAGAAGAAACTTTTGCAAACCTGCGCAAGATCAGCCTCAAGCTCAACCCCGAGAAGTGTGTGTTTGGAGTCCCTTCCGGCAAGCTTCTCGGGTTCTTCGTGTCTCAGCGGGGAATTGAAGCCAATCCCGACAAGATCAAGGCCATTAAGCAGATCGAAGCACCAAAGCGCGTCAAGGATGTACGAAGACTTGCCGGTTGCGTGGCAGCTCTTAGCAGGTTTATCTCTAAGTCTGCTGAGCGCGCCCTACCGTTTTTCAAAATTTTGAAAAAGGCAGGTCCAATGAAATGGACTCCGGAAGCGGAGGTTGCGCTGCATGACTTGAAGAGATACCTGCCCTCCACTCCAATACTTGTCGCATCTAAGCCACAAGAGAAGTTGCTGCTGTATCTGGCGGCAACCAATCAAGTGGTTAGTGCTGCGTTAGTAGTGGAGAGGGAGGCAGATGATGAGCCAACAACCACGGCAAGCACATCTAGCGACAAGTAGGGGGCTCCCCCAACAAGCTCTGGTCCCGACAAGGATGAATCTGCGCAGGAACGCGAGGAGGTACAAAAGAAAATGGTGCAGCGCCCAGTTTACTTTGTCAGTTCCCTTCTGCAGGGGGCTAGGTCAAGGTACTCTGGTGTGCTGAAATTGCTTTTAGGCCTTCTCATGGCCTCGAGAAAGCTGCGCCATTACTTCCAAGCACATGAGGTCACAGTTGTCACTCACTTTCCGCAGAAAAGGATACTGCAGAATCCGGAAGCAACAGGCAGGATTGTTGAGTGGGCGCTGGAACTGTCGAGCTTTGGCCTCAAGTTGGAGAGCACTTCAACTATCCAAAGCAGAGCATTGGAAGAATTCATAGCAGAGTGGACGCCAACACCAGATGAAGAAATTCCAGAGACGAGCATCCCCGCCAAGGAAGCAAGCAAAGAGTGGCTGATGTACTTTGATGGTGCCTTCTCGCTGCAAGGCGCCGGTGCTGGTGTGCTGCTTGTCGCACCCATCGGAGAGCACCTCAAGTACGTAGTCCATATGCACTTTCCCAAGGAGCAAGCAACAAACAATACTGTAGAGTATGAAGGTTTCCTTGCCGGTCTCAGGATCGCGGTAGACCTTGGGATCAAGAAGCTCATTATCAGGGGTGACTCGCAGCTTGTCGTCCGCCAAGTGAATAAGGATTATCAGAGTCTGTTGATGGAAGCCTACATTGATGAAGTGAGAAAGCTAGAAGAGCACTTTGACGGCCTACAGATGGAACATGTTCCAAGAGCTCAGAACGACATTGCCGATGGCCTGTCAAAGTGCGCAACACTTAAGTTACCTGTGGAACCAGGGATCTTTGTGCTCAAGCTGACTCAACCGTGTGTGACGCCATCAACTGGACAGAGCAAGAAGAGGAAGTTGATTTCTGGCGACTATTTTCCGGCGGAGCCTCGTAAAGCCGCCGCCAAGAAGGTCCCCAAGATCAACGCCAAGAGTGCTGAGGAGAAGTATGCTCCGGCAAACCCCAGGGTTTGTTCCGTTGAAGTAAACGCTCCCGACAAGTTTTGCTCCGGCAAGCTTGCCGGAGAACGTCACGCTCCGGCTGAGCCGCAGGTTCTTGCCATAGAAGCTGACGATCTCACAGCAGCAGATGTGCCTTTAGTACTTGTTGTCGAGCCGCAAGCTCCAGCATGGGCACAACAGATTGTCCGTTTCCTTCAGACAGGAGAACTTCCCGAAGAGCAAGAAGAAGCGGAAAGAGTAGCCCGGCAGTCAAGTATGTAGCAGTTTGTCGACAACACACTGTACAGAAGAAGACTCAACGGTGTGAAATTGAAGTGTATTCACCGGGAAGACGGACAAAAGCTGTTGGCAGAGATACATGGAGGCATATGTGGTCACCACATTGGCGCAAGAGCACTTGCCGGCAAAGCGTTCCGGCAAGGTTTGTTTTGGCCGACAGCCCTCCAGGATGCAACTGCACAAGTAACCAAGTGTGAAGCGTGCCAGTTCCATTCCAAGCAGATACACCAGCCAGCTCAAGCTCTCCAGACGATCCCTTTATCCTGGCCATCTTCGTTCTAGGGGCTCAACATCCTCGGCCCCTTCCCCCGAGCAGTCGGGGGCTTTGAGTTCTTGTATGTTGCAATCGACAAGTTCACAAAGTGGCCGGAGGTGGAAGCAGTGAGGAAGGTGACAACACAGTCAGCAGTCAAGTTCTTCAGGTCGATTGTTTGCCGCTTCGGGATCCCTAACAGGATCATCACCGACAACGGTACGCAATTCATGAGCCGCACCTTCATGCAGTACGTCCAAGATCTTGGCGCCAAGGTCTGCTTCGCTTCTGTTGCTCACCCCAGAAGCAACGGTCAAGCGGAGAGGGAAAATGCTGAAGTGCTGCGTGCGCTCAGGACCAGGACTTTCGACAGGTTGCACAAGTGCGGAAGAAACTGGATTGAGGAGCTGCCGGTGGCTCTTTGGTCGATCAGGACGACGCCAAATCGAGCCACTGGCCAGACACCTTTCGCTCTAGCCTATAGAGCAGAGGCAGTTGTCCCCACGGAACTCGTATACGGGTCACCTCGAGTGCTCGCTTATGATGAGCTTGAGCAAGAGCAGCTGCGGCAAGAGGACGCGCTGCTCCTTGAGGAAGATTGTCTTCAGGCTACTGTGCGAGCTGCTCGCTACCAGCAAGCTTTGCGCCGCTACCATAGCCGCAAAGTTAATGCCCGAAGTCTCGAGGAAGGCGACCTTGTTCTTCGGCGCGTTCAGTCCGCCAAGAATTCCAACAAGTTGACGCCGAAGTGCGAAGGCCCTTACCGGGTGAAACGAGTCACTAGGCCTGGCGCTGTCCGCCTTGAGACCGAAGATGGCATTCCGGTGAGCAACTCCTGGAATATTGTGCATCTTCGTAAGTTTTACCTATAAGGCGCGGTTGTCGGACCCTGTCCGGCAACCACCTTTTGTACAAGTCTTGCCGCTGTTGCATGTAATCCTTTGTACAAAGCCAGGCGCAGACCCTGAGCATAAGTGAAGCGCTCGCGCCCTAAGTTATAGCATGCATGCTAGGTCGAGTCTCGTCCTTAGTTAGGGTTGATAGTGCTTAGCAGCGGCTAACCCCTGACTTAGAGGTCGAGTGTGCGTCCCTTTGCCGTTCTTTCGTTTCCCTTGGTTCGTAGGGCTCGCGTATCCTGGCCGGACCACCTGAGGACGAAAGAGAGAAGAAGGACGGACCAGCATCTGGGCCCCGGCAAGCCAGTGTTGCCGGGGGCTGCACCCGGCAAGCCAGTGTTGCCAGGGGCTGCAAGTACAAAGATTCACCCACGGCGAACCAAAGTTGCCGGGGGCTGCAATCTCAGATAAGTTTTTCATCCCTTATCATGCATTCTCTTATGGACTGAGGTATGCGAAACCTCGTTTCTTCCTAAAAGCTACCGTGCTCCCCTAACTCTAGGCCCTAGGGCTCGTTCCTGGGGCCAGGTTTGGTCGTAGTCGCGGCAGCAAAGGGACGAAACGAGGAGCCCGAACCCGCCTCATCCCTGCCTCCGCCAAAAGCGTGAGAAAGGTCGAGCGACGTGGGAAGACGGCAGGGCCTGTTGCCAGGAAAAGAAGTGTCTATCTAAAAGATATCAAGGATTTGCTCCTTGACGTGGGTTCCACCCGCAAGACAAGTGACCCGGCAAGCATCCCCTTTTCACTAAAAAAACATTCCACTCAGGTACAGTTCATAGAGAATGAAAAACATGGATAATGGGATTACAAGTTTTGAATGCAGCTAAGGCCCGAGGGCTTACAAATTAAAAAGAGATAAGGTGCCCGTAATCCCTTCCTTGTCCCTCTCTTCAGGAGGTCGGTCAAGGAGGCAAAAAGGGCAAAAGGAGCGCCTAGGCGAGCTACAGGTGGCAGAAGACACCAAGAGAACATCTCGGTGGTCGTCCAAAGGCTGGATGGTGATGGCGGCGCCGGAAGCAGGGCCCGAAAACGAGGCGGCATGACGTTAGCACGCTGTCGAGGGTGTCGTGCCCACGTACTCCGAGTTGACAGCCTTGCTGCCCGCCCTCTTCCTCTTCCGCAGCCTCCCAACGCCAGCCGCCCAAGGAGACGACCCCGAGAAGTTCGAGGAGCCGGCGACACGGATGATGGGGTCGCCGGTGCCGCACGGAGCGGCGCCCGGCACCTAGTCGGACCCGTCATCCTGCCGCCCCCTACCCCCTTCGTCGCTGCCGCTATCTTCCTCGTCACTCTCGCTCGAGGAGGAGTCTTCGCTATCAGAGGAGCTCACCACGCAGCACCTTGCCCGAGTCCCGAAGCACACGAAGACCTTGACGGAGAGGAGACCGCCCTCCATCAGCTTAAAATGGAGAGTGAGCCCCTCCGTCAGGCTATGGATACGGGCGAACGTCTTCCATCCTCTACCAAGATACATCACATTAGGGGCCGGGAAGTCAACGCGGACTCGCGTACCGCTGATTCCACAGCCCCTCATGTGCAGCCTCAGTGTCTCGGGCGGGTCCAACTCCATCTCGCTCGCAAATGGAGTCGGGAGACGAAGGCGACGACGAGGCGGCCGACGCAGCCTGACAAAGAACTCGCAAGGATCGTCACCAATATGGACCGCCATGGGAAGAGGAACCGCTGGCGGAGGCGAGGCCGGCGCGCCGCCCCGTCCACCTCTTCCCCGAGCGCCTCGGCCTCGCCCTCGACCTCGCCCGCGGCCTCGCCCCCTCCATATTCCCCTTACGGCTGGCTCCGCCACTACGGGTGCGGGAGAAGGAGGGACGCGTTGTCTAGCGGCGACCCTCGCCGCCACCGTCGAAGGACCAGGGTTCCCTTTCTCCATGGCGAATGAGAGAGAGAGGGGAGCAGAAGCTGAAGGTAAGAGAAGATGAAAGAATGCTGGCCTCCGTTCCCCCCCCACTCCTTATAAAGGAACAGGGTGGGGGCTCGGCTGCCCCGCTCAGCTAATCAAGACACAGAAGGAGCAGGGAACTAGGACCGGCCCGCTGCCTCGATCCACGACGGCCCGGTTTCCCGTCTCCACCGTTCGCCACCCCAAGCGCATGGGAGCCGCGTGGCAGGCGTGCAGAACCGAGGCGACAGATGAGGCGACCTCTCCCCACCCCGTGATCGTGGGGAGTGGACGCCTCGAAAACCACGCCTCGGCCCCGTCCAGTAAATGAACCACGCCTCCATGCCTCCCTCCATTTATGGGGAAGGGGCGAACCGCCCCTGTTTCCCCTGCTTATAAGGAGAGAGGGGGCGGACGTTCCGCATTTCCGAATAAAGAAACCACCCACGATCTCTCCCGCGACGCCGCAATCGACGCGTGCCGTTCGGGGAGGGCGCGGTGGATACGGAGTAAGATTCGACGTGACCCAGGCCGCGCGTGCCCGTGCCCTGTTTTGGGCCTGGCCCAACAGTGCTCGGCACCGTGTATGGCCCAGGCCCGGGGGCTCCTCTCGGTGTACTAGAATAGGGGTACCCTAGTATCCCGAACTTGTACACGGGCAGTCGCAGCCTCCCGCGGCAAAGCTTGTCGGGTGATCGCCAAGGTCCTCTGTGGTTCCTTTGGAGCCACTCAAGAACAAAGTATTTAAGCCAAGGAGACAAGGCCCCGGCAAGAGGAGCTTGCCGGGAAGGCCACCCAAGTCACAAGTCCCCGGCAAGAGGAACTTGCCGTGAAGGCCAACCGAGGCATCTCAAGGAACTTGCCGCGACGCGCCGCGCGTCCCGGCAAGGCCCGGTGAGCGGCAAGCTTCCGGGCGCGACAAGACAACGATCACGGCAAGGCGTTTGCCGCGGCAATTTACCACTCTGTACCTGCGCTCCAGCACATCCACCAACGTGTCGCTCTGGGACCCTTCCAGGCGTACGTGGCGAGAGGCTGTGCAGCCAGGGGTGCACTGTGGCAAGCGGCTCTGACAAGATTGCCATCGTGGCGAACGGTGGCGCCCCTGACGGTCCCTTTTCTGCACTATTTGGGCGACGTAGACGGGCATTTAATGCCCTTGTCCCCTGCCGTCAGGGTTAGGTATGATACACTGTATAGGTAGCTGTACCAACCACAACACCTTTTTCATTTTTACCCTCGTCTACGTTGCCACCTGTCGGTGACCCCTTGAGCATATAAAAGGAGGCCCATGCGCAACGTAGAGGGGGAGAGGAGAACACTCACGCTCGGTCTCGTTAGCTGCCTGTGTGTACTGTAGCACTCAGCGCTCCCGAGCAAGAACACAATACAATCCACAAAGCAGCAGTAGGGTTTTACGCATCCGTGCGGCCCGAAGCTGGGTAAACTGCTCGTGTGCCTCGCCTCGATCCGCTCTTCGTGCGACCTCTGCCCCCCGCCGAACCGAAAAGGGGCTCCGTCCCCATAGGTGCTCGTGGAGCCAGTTTCCCCGACACAGGACGACACCAAATCGAGCCACCGGCCAGACACCCTTTGCCCTGGTATACGGGGCAGAAGTAGTTATCCCCACTGAACTCATATACGGGTCACCTCGAGTGCTCGCTTATGATGAGCTTGAGCAAGAGCAACTGCAGCAAGACGACGCACTGCTCCTTGAGGAAGATCGTCTTCGGGCGGCTATGAGAGCAGCACGCTACCAGCAAGCCTTGCGCCGCTACCATAGCCGCAAGGTTCATGCCCGGAGCCTTGAGGAAGGCGACCTTGTTCTTCGGCGCGTTCAATCGGCCAAGAATTCCAACAAGTTGACGCCGAAGTGGGAAGGCCCTTATCGGGTAATACGAGTCACTAGGCCTGGTGCAGTCCGCCTGGAGACCGAAGATGCGATTCCGGTGAGCAACTCCTGGAACATCGAGCATCTTCGCAAGTTTTACCCATAAGGCGCGGCTTGTCGAGCCTCCCGGCAAGCCACCTTTTGTACAAGCATTGCCGATGATGCATGTAACCCTTTGTACAAAGCCAGGCGCAGACCCTGAGCATAAATGAAGCGCTGGCGCCCTAAGTTATAGCATGCATGCTAGATCGAGTCTCGTCCTTGGTTAGGGTTGATAGTGCTTAGCGGCGGCTAACCCCTAGCTTAGAGGTCGAGTGTGCGTCTCTTTGCCGTTCTTTTGTCTCCTTTGGTTCGCAGGGCTCGGATGTCCTTGCCGGATCACCTGAGGATGAAAAAAAGGGGAGAAGAGGGACGGACCAGCATCTGGACCCCGGCAAGCTAGTGTTGCCGGGGGCTGCGAATACAAAGATTCAATCATGGCGAACCAGAGTTGCTGGGGGCTGCAATTTCAGATAAGTTCTTCATCCCTTATCATGCATTCTCCTATGGACTGAGGTATGCGAAACCTCGTTTCTTCCTAAAGCTACCGTGCTCCCCTAACTCTAGGCCCTAGGGCTCGTCCCTGGGGCCAGGTTTGGTCGTAGTCGCGGCAGCGAAGGGACGAAATGAGGAGCCTAAACCCACCTCATCCCTGCCTCCGCCGAAAGCGTGAGAAAGGTCGAGCGACGTGGGAAGACGGCAGGGCCTGCTGCCGGGCAAGGAAGTGTCTATCATAAAGATATCAAGGATTTTCCCCTTGACGTGGGTTCCACCCGCAAGACAAGTGACCCGGCAAGCATCCCCTTTTTCATTAAAAACATTCCACTCAGATACAGTTCATGGAGAATGAAAAACATGAATGATGGGATTACAAGCTTTAAATTCAGCTAAGGACCGAAGGCTTACAAACTAAAAAGAGATAAGGTGCCCGTAATCCCTTTCTTGTCCCTCTCTTCAGGAGGCAGGTCAAGGAGGCGAAAAGGGCAAAAGGGGCGCCTAGACGAGCTACAGGTGGCAGAAGACAAAGAGAACATCTCGGTGGTCGTCCAAAGGCTGGAAGGTGATGGCAGCGTCGGAGGCAGAGCTCGAAGACAAGGCGGCAGGACGTCAGCACGCGTCGAAGGTGTCGTGCCCACATACTCCGAGTTGACAGCCTTGCCGCCCGCCCTCTTCCTCTTCTGCAGCCTCCCAACGCCAGCCGCCCAAGGAGACGACCCCGAGAAGTTCAAGGAGCCGGCGACAAAGATGATAGGGTCGCCGGTGCCGCACGGAGCGGCGCCCGACACCTAGTTGGACCCGTCATCCTGCCGCCCGCTACCCTCGTCGTCGCTGCCGCTGCCCTCCTCGTCACTCCCGCTCGAGGAGGAGTCTTTGCTATCTGAAAAGCTCTCGACGCAGCAACTTGCCCGAGTCCCGAAGCACCCGAAGACCTTGACGGAGAGGAGACCGCCCTCCATCAGCTTAAAATGGAGGGTGAGCCCCCTCCCGTCAGGCGGTGGATACGGGCGAACGTCTTCCACACTCGACCAAGATACATCACATTAGGGGCTGGGAAGTCGATGCGGACTCGCGTACCGCTGATTCCACAGCCTCTCATGTGCAGCCTCAGTGTCTCGGGCGGGTCCAGCTCTATCTCGCTCGCGAATGGAGTCGGGAGACGAAGACGACGGCGAGGCGGCCGCCGCAGCCTGAAGAAGAACTCACAAGGGTCGTCCCCAACGTGGCCATCCATGGGGAGAGGAACTGCTGGCGGAGGCGAAGCCGGCGCGCCGCCCCGTCCTCCTCTTCCCCGAGCGCCTCGGCCTCACCCACGCCCTCGCCCTCTCCCCCTTCCCCTCGCGGCTGGCTTTGCCACTCCAGGTGCAGGAGGAGGAGGAACGCGTTGTCGAGCGGCGACCCTCGTCGCCACCGTCGAAGGACCAGGGTTCCCTTTCTCCATGGCGAATGAGAGGGAGGGGAGCAGAAGCTGAAGAAGTGGGATGGAGGAATGCAGGGCACCGACCCCCCCGCTCCTTATAAAGGAGCAGGGTGGGGGCTCGACCGCCCCGTTCCGCCAATGAGGACGTGAATGGTGCAGGAGACCGGGGCCGATCCGCCGCCCCAGCCCGCGACGGCCCGGCTTCCCGCCTCCACCAACTGCTAGCCCAGACGCATGAGCGCCGCGTGGCGAACGTGCAGGACCGAAGGGACGGGTGAGGTGACTTCTCCCCACCCCGTGACTAATGGGAGCGGGCGCCTTGAAAGACCACGCCTCGGCCCCGTCCAGTAAATGGGCCGCGCCTCCACGCCTCCCTCCATTTATGGGGAAGACGCGAGCCGCCCCCTTTTTCTACAACGTGACGCATGCGTGCAGAGGCCAGCCTCACGCATGCCGCCCACGTCACGCCCGCCTCCCCACACCGCGCCACGTGCGGGAAGCATGGGAGGCGCAGCGCGCGAAGAAACTTACCGCGGTAAAAACCGCCCTGCCTGCCCGCGCACCGTTCTTGGGCCTGGCCCAATAACGCGTAGCGCTCATGTGTGGCCTAGACCCGGGGGATCCTGTCGGTGTACAAAAAGAGGGGTACACTTTTTGTACCCCTATGACTGTGCACGGGCAGTCTGAGCCGCAGGCGCCGCCACACACAGCCCGGCAGGGGAGGTAGAACCAAGGTAAGGACGAAGCCAAAGAGGAGCAGAACGACGCCGAGACCAAGACCACAAAGAGCAAAGGGGGCGAAGAGGGTCCCCCCGGCAAGATCCTTGCCGGGAGGCGGTTCTCACCAACCCGGCAAGACCCTTGCCGTGGCAGCTCGCCCCACATCTATGGAGCTGGTCACCCTTGAGTCCACTGCCCCCATGGGGCAAGGATTCGGGAGGCATCCCCGTGGTGGTATGCAGATCTTTGTGAAGACATTCAAGATCAGATGCACACTTTAGAAGATGATGGCCCTTGGCGGGATCCTAGCCAAGGAGAACCACAAGGCCCCCGGCAAGAGCCTTGCCGGGGATGACAGCAGGCGCCACGGCTAGGCCCTTGTCGGGACCCCGACAAGACCCTTGCCGGGGCCGCGGCAAGGCCCTTGCCAAGGACACCCGCGGGTCCACCATTGGACCCACGCTAGTCACACCTCCACCACCGTTTGCATGCAGCTACCGACCCAACCAGTTGGGCAGGCACCTGCGTGGCGGCATGCAGATCCTCGTGGAGACCCACTGCTGCGCCACCTGAGCTGCCTGCCCGCCTACATGGCATCGCAGGCACCGCTAGCCAGGGCGCGTGTCGACGCGAGAGAGAGCGGCGACGGACGAGACAAGGCTCTCCCCCGCCCCCGATAAAGCAAGGACACCTAAGCAAGGCGCATTAAATGCGCCTTGTCATGTAATGCGAGGGATAACCTCGCAACACTGTACCCTTTCCACCTCCTGTGTGCCACTGTGGCAACCCCTTTCCCTATAAAAGGAGGTCCCTGGCGACCAGGAAGAGGATTCGACTTTTTGGAGCTCCTCACGCCCCATAACTAGCTCAAGAACACCAACATATAATCCACCAAAGCAGGAGTATGGTTTTACGCATCTTCGCGGCCCGAACCTGGGTAAAGGAATCGTGTACTGCCTGCTCGATCCGCTCTTCTCACGACCCCCGCGCCCCGCAACCGTAGGAAGGGATTCTCGTGATCCCATAGGTGTTGTTTCCCACCGACATCGTCCGTTCATGGGCCGACCATAACGGGCCATCGTTAATAGGCCGTATTTGATGATGCTATGAAAATGGCCCAACGAATTAACGGACCACAAACGGGCCGACTATAACCACAGGCTGAATTTGGCCCACAAGCAAAAAATGACAGTAACGGACCATAAGTAAACGAATGCTGGAAATGAGCCCAAGAATAAATGGGCTCTGAGAGGGCCGAAAGATAACATGGACTGGAAACGCCCAACGGAATAACGGGCCGTTAATGGGTATAAAGTGATACACTGTTCATTACGGGCCAGTTTCACCACAGGCCGTTAATGGGTGTAAAGTGATACACTGTTCATTACGGGCCAATTTCACCATGGGCCGTTAATAGGCCAAGAGTTACATAGGGCCTCGTATGGGCCGAAAGACGTCATGGGCCACACATGGGCCAGAAGTGAAAACGGGCTGGAATCATATTGAATGGCCCAGATGACGCTACTGGGCCTAATTCGGATAGGGCGTAACGGGCCTTGAGTTAGCGGGCTGTAAATGGGCTATATGCGAACAGGCCGTTAACACACTTTCCATGGGTCGGTCCGCCACCTTTTGACCAAGTCAAACGGGCCGGCCTTTTCATAGGAATGGGCCTCTGTTGGGCCGTGCCACGTGTCGACGTATCATAAGCGCCTATCTGACCCACTGACGAGCTGACACGTGTTTCGTCCAGCCAATAAGAATTTTACACGTGGAAATTTCCCATTGGTCGGGGCTGTTAACGGGTTATCGGATCCAAAACCCGACCCAATAGCTTAACGGCGTTCCGTTACGGTGGATGCCACATGTCGGTCACCCCTGACGAAAGCACTTCTGTGATGCGCGATTTATCGTCATGGAAGTGGACACTTCCGTGATGATAATTTTTGTAATGTCATGGAACACTTCTACGACAGCACAGGTATGAATATCTTGATTATGTCATAAATTTGTCATGGATGTACATGCATGACAAAAAAAGCGACCTACTGTGACAAACACGTATCATCACGGTATTGTATTTTTTTGTAGTGATGGTACCTATCATTCTTTGAAACAAGTGTTACCAGAGGGGGCCTTCTCGGACTCGTTCAATGCGGCAACTGCGGCCCGTAGCTGGGCCTTGCACTCTTCCAGCTCTTGAGACAATTGGGTGTTCTTCTCTGTAAGAACCTGCACAAATAATGATCCTTAAATCAGTTGCGCCAACTGTTTCAAGTCTCAGGGGCTACTGCTATACATATAATCATCAAATTTTGTTACCCGTATATCCTTTACATACTGGTCCGTGGCTCTGGCAAGACCATTTTGAGCAGCACGGATGTACGCGTCTCCTGAGTTGAAGGCATCAAACGCTTCTTGGGAGAAACAAGCTTCACGGATTACGGCCCGGCGACGCCGGTGATTCATGGCGCTCTCCACTTCGGAGTTTGTAGCGAATATTTTATCCGCATCCTCTATAGGAGGAGCATCTGGCGCGTGCCCCGCGTTAGCTTCCGCCTCTATGTTCGGCCCTGGAGCCCGACTGGTGGAGGCGTGATTGGCAACCTCTCCGGATATAGTCCGGCGATCATTTTTCCTTCTAGGAAACATGGGTGTTATTATGTTTTAAAAGATGATAACCACGGAGCGAGGCTTTGTATAATACCTCTACGCCGGTGTCTCCGTACGGACCGCCTTCCTTTTTAGCCTGCCTAGCTTCGGCGCCCCTTGTTGGCGATTCGCCACGGGTTCGGCATGGTGTCCCGAGGACCTTCCCTGTAAAACACCATACAGGTACAGTAGGTGAGGTGCATAAAAAGGGATCCTTCTCGAAAGTTGGGACTCTGGTTTCGCTTACATGCGAGGCGGGGAGCAACCCAGGATTGTCCGCTATAATGGCCACCATGGCATCATCACAGCTTAATTGATAGAATATCCTGTCGATCAGCTCCACAAATATGTCCAGGTCCTCTTCTAGGCCGGGGTCGAGTGCCCGACCGGGATCCTCCGGTTGTGGGGGCAGGCTGTTAACCTCCCTTACAGCCTTTCGCAGTTCCTGCTATGAAGTAGCAAGGTAAATACTTATTACAAAAACTTGGGGAGGACGGGAGTAAGAAGTGGCAGCTCACCCAGCTTGGAGGGTTGTACATGGAGAATCCATCCAGTGGCTTGATGCGGAGGAACTCCTCTTCCTCTCCCTTATACAAATAAGGCAGAATTTTTGCTAGGGCAGCAACTGAGACCGGCCCCTTACGGCCACAGCGAGTGGCATCATCTTCCTCATTGAAATGCCACATGGGGTGGCCTCGATATTGAAGCGGCTGCACCCCCCGCATAATGCAAATTGACATAACCTCGGTTATTGTCAGTCCTGATTGAGCCAATACCTTTATCCGGCCCATCAAGTAAAGGACGTCTCTGTCATCTTCCTCCTGAGGGCTCCGTGGGCGCTAGCTTCGGCGTTTCTTTAAAGGGGCATTGTCGAACTCAGGAAGACCGATCGGAATAGGATCCGGGAGGGGGACGTCCTCCATAAAGAACCACTCTGAAGGCCAGTCTTCGGATGTCTTCTTCGAGGTACCAGATAGGTATCCGGTCCCGGCGATGCGCCATATTTCGGCTCCGCCCACTTGATATATTGTGCTCCTTTGTGTACGGGGCACAAGGCAGAATAACCTCTTCCACAACGCGAAATGAGCTTCGCAGCCCAGAAACAGCCCGCAAAGAGCTACGGAAGCAGGGGTGAAGTTATGCAGCTGGAGGCCGTAAAACTCCAGGAGCCCTCGGAGGAACGGATGGATTGGAAATCCGAGTCCCCTTAATAAATAAGGGATGAGGCATACCCGCTCCCCTTTGGAGGGGTCAGGAAAGCTCTCCGCTTGCTCCCCGCCATTATAGGTGGCGAGCCCGGCTCGAATAGGGACAATGTACGCTGGGGGGAGGAATCCCTGGGTTTGTAGCTTCACTAATTGGCTGTGCGGGACAGAACACTTCATCCAATCTCCGGGCTTAGGGCTATGGGAGCGAGAGGAGGAGCTGCGCTGGCCGGCCATGTTGGGATGGATTTTTTCAGGCGCGCTCCCATGAATGCTCGCTGAGGGAAGATGGTGTGGTTTGGATATGAGAATCCTCGTCCCTTTAAATAGGCAGTTTTTTCACACAGCTAGGGTGGTTAATGCAAAAACGCTCTGGCTCCTCGCATTCGCTCGACACGTGGAAGATAGCCATCATGGGGCATGGAAGCCAAGACGCGCAACATTTATGAGAAGTCGGACACTACTCACATGTAGTCAGGATTTGGAGAATAACCCGCATTGCAATGCCGAAAACAATCTGTGCGCCGGACTCATCATCATTGAAGCCTGGTTCGGGGGCTACTGAGGGAGTCCTGGATTAGGGGGTATCCGAACAGCCGGACTATATCCTTTGGCCGGACTGTTGGACTATAAAGATACAAGATTAAAGACTTCGTCTCGTGTCCGGATGGGACTCTCCTTGGCGTGGAAGGCAAGCTTGGCGATACGGATATGTAGATCTCCTCCCATTGTAACCGACTCTGTGTAACCCTAGCCCCCTCCGGTGTCTATATAAACCAGAGGGTTTAGTCTGTAGGACAACAACAATCATACCATAGGCTAGCTTCTAGGGTTTAGCCTCTACGATCTCATGGTAGATCAACTCTTGTAATACTCATATCATGTCAGGACCCCGATCCTAAGCCACATCGACCCAGCGTGTAACACATCATATCCCTTTGCGGCCTCACGCACGGTACTCCCACGGGTGCCACCTTACCTAGCCCGGGACCGTTTGCGCCTTTTGGCTCACGTATATGATAGTGTCGCTAGCATCCATATGACAGAGAACCCGGGCCGACATGGCTAGTCGTGAACCCAAAGCGGCGCTAGCCTATGAGGACAGGCATACATGAATCACATCGAGCATGTCAGTCATCAACGTATTTATTCGGGCTGTAGCACTGGGCTAACAGTACTCCGGTAACCCGGGCTGTAGCAGGCTAGGCAGGACTCCGAATAACAGCGCGTGACATTTCCCCGAAGGGACAGACATAGGAACGACGTGAAACACATGCCGGCCAGTCAAGTGTCCAAGCAGTAGTGCTGGGCTAGCAGGACTCCGGTGATCCGGGCTGTAGCGGACTACTATCGCTCAGAAGCACTAGACTTACATTTCCCCATATGAAAGGCTGCCAAGGATAAACAACTAGATAGTCGGATCCCACTCATACCAAGCATTTCAATCATACACACAATATGCCCGATATGAGTAAATACAACATGGCATCACAACAGTACTCTACGACTCAAGTACTTTATTTAGGAGGCTCCGAGGAGCCATACATATCATCCATACAGATAGGGGTCACATGACCCAACACTCAAGTCATACAACATACAAGCACATGCGGAAGCAAAGTAGTCTGAGTACAGACACTAGAAAGAAAGAAGGCTTGACGAAGCCTGTCTATCTACAACGACCCTTCACAAGTCTTGGATCACCACCTGGGTGATAAGTCACTCGTCAACGTCGAGGTCTACATAGAACCCATCAGAGGGGTTGGCGCAGTCGTCTGAAAAACATGATTAAAGCAACATGAGTACGAAGGTACTCAGCAAGTCTTACAACAGGAACCTACTATACATGCACATTCTCAAGAAGGTAGTGGGGTTATTGCAGCAAGCCAGCTTTGACTCTTGGCTAAGCTATCCTACGATAGACACCACTTGTAAATCATTTGTCGCACACGAGTCCACTATCACCATCACAATACTCCACCGTGGATCCTCTCTCGCCATCCTACGAGAGGGCCATCCGCGGTACTCACACTTTTCTTGAGATTTTTAGTAGTATCCATTTAACTTATCTATGAACTGTATAGGTGACCAAGTAGTCCTTTACCGCGGACGCGGCTATTCGAATAGATTTATACCCTGCAGGGGTGTACTTCTTCACACACGCTCTCACCACTTATCGCCGTTTACACGACATGTACTCGGCAACCTTCAAGCGGAAGCCCAGCGAGGGTGTCGGCCACGGCCTACCTAAACACTCAAGTCTCTAGTCCAGGTTTATCGCCTATTCGGGTTCCATCCGCAGGGAGTCCGGCCGAGGTTTCCACTAACGGCCCCGAACGATGTGAACAGGGTTCCGAGACACCAAACGGGCGCCCGGTTGACCCGGCCACGTGCCTACCGCAACACAGCCCACCCCGATGGTCAGCGCTGCGTGCGGCCCCCAGCATACTACAAACACCAGAAACTACTTGCAACTCCTGGACAGAGGACAAGCGTGATCAAGAAGCCGAGAGAGTCAATTAAGGATCCCAATGTGTGGTAGTAGCTGAACCTTAAATCACACACACAGATCTCAGTTCTTAAGGTCGGCCTCAATGAAACAACCCACCATGTACTCCTACATGGCCTCTCATCGATTCCTTTACCAAATCGTGTTCAACACTTCACTCTTGTCACCGACACAACCTTTCACTCCAGTTCATCATCCCGATGAGCCAGACCTGACACAACTCTAAGCATAGCAAGCATGGCATGGTAGGAACACACACACATGTATTGGCTCAATCAACTCCTACACATGCTAGTGGGTTTCATCTAGTTACTGTGGCAATGACAGGTCATGCAAAGGAAGTGGGTTCAACTACCGCAACACACAGCAGTTTGAAACGCGTTGTCTTAATGCAGTAAACAAGGGCAGAAGCGAGAACATGGGTTTGTATCGGAATGATCAACGAGTTGCTTGCCTGATGGAGTGGTCGTGGGATACTGCCCTTCAGTTGGATAATCGGAGATATCCTCGGAGGCAGAACCTACCACGAAGAACACATCGGAACACAATCAATACATGACGATATGCAACAATATGATGCATGCTATGACATGGCAATATGGATGTGCCCTGACCTAGTGCAAGTTAAACCAGAAGGGAATGAACCCATTTGAACCAAAGATTCAAATGGTAGCTCATTTGTGAAGATCATATTAGTGTATCAACTTGTAATGCCTAAACAGTGGGTTTAACTTGTTCTGATATGCATGAAACCAGTACCAATGGATAGGTTGGATTTTTCTGATAATTTTTCATATCTAAAACTTTGCATTTGGAGTTATAGATAATTTTCTATGAATTTTTGAAGTTTGAACTAATTTCTGGAATTTCCTGTGCAAAAATAAATCCAGAAAATTAATTGTGGCGTCAGCATGAGGTCATGCTGACCTCAGCAGGTCAACAGACCCGGTCCAGGTCAAACCTGACGCGTGGGTCCCGCGTGTCAGGGTCATTAGCTTAAACAGATTAGATTATTTCTAATCCTGGATTAGTTAGCGGGCGGGGCCCACATGTCATAGACCCAGGGGGTCAAACTGGGCCCACCCGTGGTCAAAAAGGGGTCAGCGGGTCAACTCCGCTGGCGTTGAGCCGCCGGCGACGTCCAGACGCGGCGGAGGAAGTGCAGATTCGCGCTCCGGCGACCAAATCGACGGCGGAGCACGTCTACGTGATGCGGGAGGTGAGCCGCATCGAGTGGTGGTGGTAGTTGGCCTCGGGGTCGCCGGAAATGACGCCGGCGACGAGTTTGGCGGCGGCCAGGCTCGGGTGAGCTCGGACTCGTCGCTAGAGGGCAAGGCGAGGTGCGTGGAGTGCTTTGTGGGACTCCTGGAGATGCGGTAGGACCGGTGGACAAGATGGCGTGGCCGTTGGGTGGCCGGAGCCTCGTCGGCGACGAGCTCCGCGGCGGCGCGTGCGGGCGAGCTTAGTGCGCTCGTTGTAGGGTACGGGAAGAGGAACGGAGAGGATGGGGAGGTGGCTATGCTCACAGCGAACTCGCAGAGCCAGACGGCGTGGTCGGGGACGAGATGGTGCGGCGACGGCGTTGAAGGGGATCTCCGGCGACGGTGGACTCGGGTGGGGTCGGTGCGGTGGCTTCGGGACACGCGAGCGCTCGGGGCTCGTCTTGCTCGAAGAAGAAGAGGGTGGCGGAGCTCGTGGACACGGTCGGGTGGCGCGGGGACGATGGTGGCTATGGCTACGACGGCGGAGCGGCGACGATGGCGTCGGCCATGGCGAAGGGGAGCGAGGGAGAGAGGCAGGGGGAAAATGGACGTGTCCACGGGGTCGGGGGCACGACGTGGAGGCCGTCCAGCGCGTCGGGCGGCAAAGCGGCGAGCAGGTGCGTCGTGGCGAGCTCGCGCTCGTCGGCGTCACCACCCTGCCTGCCTGGCGGGGACGAAGCAGCTGGCTGGCTCGGGCCAGCACAGTGCTGGGCCGCCAGGTGGGCCGGCTGGTGGGTTTGGCCAGGTAAGACCTTTTTCTGTATTTTGTTTCCTTTTCTATTTCTTTTGTAACTTTGTAGACTTATTAAAAATACTAAAACAACTCCTAAAATCACCAAACTGCATCTGGTCCTTAGTTAGAATATTTACAGCCAGGAACATTTTAGTTTGGAGATATTTGAGCATTTGAAATATTTTGTAAATTTTAAATGCCCAAATTCAAATACTAATGCATTAATTCAATGACCTTCTGTTGACCTAGAAAAATATGCACCATTTTTGCCTGAGGTTTCAACCCAAGACAAAGAGGGTGGACATTTTAGAAGGGCATTTCAGGTTCATTGAAAATATTTTTAGTAAACCCTAGTTGATTTCAGGAGGGGTGCTGGGGGTTCTGGCTTCCCCATTTCAAATTTCTGTCAAAAGAAAACATGATGCACATTCTAATGCATGAGCTAGGTGGGATGTGACATATCATCAAGATCAATCAAGCAGGATGTAGAGTATTACCTCCATCGAGAGGGCCCAAACCTGGGTAAGCATCGTGTTCCTTGCCTCCTGTTACCATCCACCTTAGACGCACAGTTCGGGACCCCCTACCTGAGATCCGCCGGTTTTGACACCGATAACCAGGAACATGGAGCTTGAAGAGGAACTCGAGTCTACACGCGATGGATATGAAGAGGAAATCACAATACTAGTAGAAAAGAATGACAACCTGACAAGGAAGCTAGGAGTATTCATGGGAGACCCCGCACCAGGAGGAGATGATGACCATCCCGAGGACTACATCATCATCGACGACACCGACTCCGACCCCGACAGTAGTGATGATGATTACGAAGACAAAGCTGGAGCGGATATCATGGACTCTTGCAACGATCAAAATTTCTAGAAGACCACCACATTATTAGTAGTACTAGATCATTGATGGCGCGCGTTGCCGCGCCCGTCAAATTTATCAATAGAACGATAGGAATTTACCTCATGAAAAGAAAGTCACAAAATCCAATCACACATTTTCAAGGTAGAAATGTAGAGGTGTCAGACAGAATGTTCCTTTTTGCATGAGGCGGCAACAAGTCAGTGCGGGGATGTCATAGTTCAAGAGAATGAAATTAGGGTACAAAGGACATACAAATTGAAGTATCGCTGCTTTATATAATCTTGGGTAGCCTGGAAAATTCTCAATTAGCCCGTTCTGAATCTGGGGACGGCTATGTGACATCTTTCCAAAACCTTGCAATTGAGTTTATTTCTTCAGGATTGGGAAAACCTTGCAATTGAGTTTGTTTCTACGGGATTGGGACCATCAGACCGTTTCTTCATAGCAGGTTGATAGAGAATGAGCAGTAAAGAAATAGGAAAATGCATGGCATAGGCTGTAACTCTTGAACAATTAACTTTGATTAATAATATTTGGGATTGGTTAAGGATGAAACTTAATAAACTAAATGAAAAGGTATTAATTTTAATCGAGGCATCGGAATTGGGGTTGATGGCATCAAATTATCAGATAATGATTTCTCAAAGCTGTAAAATATAGCAAAGTGAACATATACCCAAACTGTACAATTGAAGAAATCAACAACCCTGATTGTGAAAAGTAACATCTGATACATCATGTTAACGGGTAATCCAACAAACAAGACATATATATCTTTTCTTTTTATAGCTTAATACATGCAAACAATGTTATTCAAAACAGTTTTGCTAAAGCACATCTAGATGTGCTATAAGTATTGCACATCTAAGTCCTATGTCATTGATCTTATGATAAGATTCGTGTAGATATATTTTTTCTTTTTTCTCCTTTTCTCTATGCTTAATTCATTCACTTAGATGTGCAATAACTAAAGCACATCTAGATGTTCCCTAGACACACCGTATTCGAAAGTATGGTTGCCATTAATACAGACTTTTGTCAAGAAGAGTTCCTGCTATTTGTTTCATTCCCATATGTACCGTGTTCTTGAATAACGTGTCTCTCGGAAAAAATATTCATGAAGCAGATTATTAACACATTGAAAAGAGATGTATATGATTTGAACGCATGCATTATGGTACCATTTTTTTCATTCCAAATGCACTTACATGCCCTGAATCCATTGTAAAAAGGCCAGCCATGGAATCCAACCAAAATACATGTGCAAGCTTTGCAGCTCGACAAGTTTTTTCCCTGGTTTTGTTGCTGAATAGTCTCTGTGTACCGAATCAACACAGTTTCTCGTTTAGTATTAAGCTGTAATATATTGGGCCAGAAACAACAAAATATGGGAGAAGGGCATAGATGTACTCGATGCATACATGAAAGGAAGGGGCACAATGAATCACCATGAAAGATGCTAATCTATCTAGGAGCCATGGATGAACCTCGTACGTACACAGATGCTGCAATCGAAGGAAATAGTGGCTGGCCTCTGCTATTCCTGCGTGAAACACATACAATCAAAAGAACAGTTGAACCAAAGCCATATTTTTGAACTCAACAACGAACCGAGACAGAAGCTAACAATATGAACACCAACCATGTAATGGCAAAAATCTATCGTTGGGCCATAAAGTTGACTACAGGCCAACGAAATCAGATCAAGGCAAGACCGGGTACTCTTGTCTCCTCGAGGGGATTGTCCTAGTGCGCCTGCAAGTGGTCAGGCAAGCAAGCGTTGTTGGCGCTGAAGAACACCATGACAGGCGACAAGTTCGCCTCTTCCATGGAGGCAGATCGCTCGGGCCGGCTGGATTGACCAGCGTCTGATTCACCCGCATCCTGCGCCTAGGGTTGATCCCCTCGAGCGCTGGATCCCTGCTCGGCTTGCGTCGCCTGGATCCTCTGTATGTTCCCTCACGCACGTCGCGTGGCTCGCGTCCGCTAGATCCCGTCGACCGCCGGTTCCCTCGTGAACATCGCGTTGGCTTCATCCCCTCCCGCTGCGGATCTAGCGTCGCCTTGGCTCCCCACCCGCGCATCCGATGGATCCATAGATCGCTGTGTTGTAGAGATAAATGGGCCAATAAGCCCACTCAACGATAGGCCTCCAAAAAAGTCCCTAGAACAGCAGCCTATTAGGACAGCCAGCCCAGTGCGGTAAAACCGGTGATCAAACCTAGATCTGACGGCCAGATACTGTTCAACACGAAATCCGACGGCCAAAATCACAGGGGGCGTGAGAGAGCTCGCTTTAGGTGCGGTTATACTGTCCTTAATTTCCCCCATGTATATAGTAGTAGTCCGAGTATTTTGTAATGGTAGTTAGATTGTTTGTATGCCCTTGTTTGATTTGAGTGGTGTGAAATGAATGTGTTTGTATCATGTGCATATGGGTAGTGCTTTTCCCTTTAGACCTCACTCTATTATAATCTCTTTCCTCTAAACCCATCAGATGCCTCCGAGACGTGACCCCGAATTTGTCTTCCCACCGGAGCTCACTCAGTTGATCCAACAGCAGAATGCCTTGATGCAGCTACTAGTCCAGAACCAAGGCAACAACAGCAACAACCCACCGCCACCACCTCCAGTTGACAACTTAGCCCATTTTCTAAGGTTGAATCCGCCGGTGTTTTCCAATGGCACCGAGCCGATTGTTTCTGATGACTGGCTATGCAGGATTGGAAGGGAGTTGACCACCGCAGGTTGCACAGATGTTGAGAAGGTGCGTTTTGCCACACATCAATTGGATGGACCCGCAGCCTCATGGTGGGAGAATTACACAACCACTTTCCCTATAGCCAATGTTACTTGGGATCAGTTTCAGCAAGCGTTCCGCACCACACATGTCTCAACTGGAGCTATGAGCATGAAGAAGCATGAGTTTCGCAACTTACGCCAAGGAAATCGTACTGTGGGGCAGTACATGGATGAGTTCAGTAAGCTAGCTCGCTATGCCCCGGATGATGTGGCCACGGATGCCGCAAAGCAGGAGAAGTTTATGGAAGGGCTGAATGATGAGCTAAGTATGCAGTTGATGGTAGCAACATTTGCTAACTACCAGGAGTTGGTAGACAGGGCTCTTGTGATTGAAGGGAAGCAGCAGCAGATAGAGAGCCGCAAGAGGAAATATGGGCAAGGGAAGTATAACTCTAGAGCAACGCAGAAGCCTCAATTTACTCCTAACCCGGGAGGATTTACCCATAACCATGGAGGACACACTCACAATGGAGGAAGTTCCCATAACCACAGTGGTCCCAGGAATGGAAATGGGAATGGAGCAAGCAGCAACCAGAATCGTTCCAACCGAGCAACACCCGCTAAGAAGGATCTGAGTCATGTCACCTGTTACAAGTGCGGGAAGACTGGGCACTACACCAACGATTGTTCTGAGGTGAAGAATGGCAATGGGAATGGGAGCTCTGGGAAGAAACCCAATCCCTTCACCAGAGGTCAGGTGAACCACATCAACGTGGAGGAGGTTGAAGATCAGCCTGACACAGTGATTGGTAAGTTTTTGGTTAATTCATTTACCGCTCTTGTTCTTTTTGATACTGCTGCATCGCATTCATACATATAAAGGGGATTTGTGGACAAGTTTAAGCTACCCACCATAGCCCTTAGGTCACCCATATTAGTAAGCTCGCCAGGAGCAGAGTATATGGCCAGCCGATGGTGTGATCGGTTACCCTTAACCATTGGCAGCCATGTTTTCCCCTCAGACCTAATAATTTTGGAGTCACAAGGATTGGATATAATACTAGGCATGGATTGGCTATCGAAGTATGGAGGAAACATTGACTGTGCTAGTAAGTCGATACTTCTCACCACCCCAGAGGGAAAAGGATTAAGTATGTATCCAGGCATGCGCCAAGGAGAACCCAAGTAAATTCCCTCTCAGGAGTTGTTTAGGAGGAAGTGCCTGTAGTGAAGGATTACCCAGATGTATTTCCAGAGGAACTACCAGGCATGCCGCCGGATCGAGACATTGAGTTTTTCATAGAGTTGTTGCCACGCACCGGACCGATATTGAAGAGACCATACCGGATGCCCGCAAATGATATGGAGGAGATTAAGAAGCAGATTAAGGAGTTACTGAAAAAATGTTACATTCGACGAGGTTCGTCACCGTGGGGAGCCCCAGTGCTCTTGGTTGAGAAGAAGGATGGATCTTTGAGAATGGTTGTTGATTATCGTGCGTTGAATGAAGTGACGATCAAGAACAAGTACCCACTACCGATGATCAATGATTTGTTTGACCAGCTGCAAGGAGCTAAAGTGTTCTCCAAGATTAATCTGCGATCAGGATACCACCAGCTGAAGATCCGAGAACAGGATATACCTAAGACAGCTTTTACCACAAGGTACAGACTATATGAGTATACGGTGATGTCATTTGGATTGACTAATGTCCCTGCCTATTTCATGAGTATGATGAATAAGGTGTTCATGGAGTTCTTGGATAAGTTTGTTGTGGTGTTCATTGATGATATTTTGGTATACTCGAAGAATGAAGAGGAACACAAGGAGCATTTGTGTTTAGTTCTCGAGAAGCTCAGGGAACATCAGTTATATGCCAAGTTCAGCAAATGTGAGTTTTGGTTGAAGGAAGTTGGATTCCTTGGACATGTTATATCAGGAGAAGGTATAGACGTAGACCCTACCAAGGCTCAGTCAGTCACTGATTGGCTAGCACCCACCTCAGTAGGAGAGATCCGCAGTTTTCTTGGACTCGCGGGATATTATTAGAGATTTATTGAGAATTTATCCAAGATTGAGAAGCCTATGACGGATCTGTTGAAGAAGGACACTAAGTTCAAGTGGAACGAAGAGCGTGAGGCCAGTTTTCAGGAGCTGAAGAAACATTTGGTTACAGCCCCAGTGCTGATTCTGCCAGATATACGCAAGGATTTCCAAGTGTATTGCGACGTTTCTCACTTAGGACTTGGAGGTTTACTTATGCAACACGAAAGAGTTGTTTCATATGCCTCACGTCAGCTTCGACCACATGAGTTGAATTATGCCACCCATGATTTGGAGTTAGCAGCTGTGGTTCATGCACTCAAGACCTGGGGACACTTTCTTATTGGAAAACATTGTGATGTGTACACGGATCACAAGAGTTTGAAGTACATTTTCACACAGAAGGAGCTGAATCTCAAGCAAAGGAGATGGTTGGGGCTTATAAAGGATTATGATATGAAGTTACACTATCATCTAGGCAAGGATAATGTTGTAGCAGACGCTTTGAGCCGGAAGAGTATTAACTTTGAGCTGGAGGAGTTAGCCGAAGATCTCAGGGATCTTTGTTTGGAGATAGTCCCTAGAGGTTTTGTCGCAGCAATGGAGGTTCAGTCAACATTATTGGGAAAGATTCGAGAAGCTCAAAAGGATGACAAAGAAACTGCTGAGATCAAGGATAAGATGAGTAAAGGAAAAGCCAAAGGTTTTCGTGAGGATGAGTACGAAACCTTATGGTTTGAGGACCGTGTGTATGTACCCAATAATGTAGAGATCAGGAAGTTAATACTTCAGGAAGCTCATGACTCGCCATACTCGATACACCCCGGAAACACCAAGATGTATTCGGATTTGAAGGAGTGTTTCTGGTGGACTGGTATGAAGAAGGATATTGCCGAGTATGTAGAAGTGTGTGATGTATGTCAGAGAGTAAAGGCAGAACATCAGAAGCCCGCAGGATTACTGCAGCCTATGCCGATACCCGAATGGAAGTGGGACAAACTTGGCATGGATTACATCACCGGATTACCCAGGACCCGATCAGGATATGATTCTATATGGGTAGTAGTGGATTGTTTGACCAAAGTGGCTCACTTTATCCCAGTGAAAACCACCTATACGAGTGCGAAGTTGGCCAAAATATATATGACCAGGATCGTATGTCTGCATGGAGTTCCGAGGACCATCGTATCCGATAGAGGGACTCAGTTTACTTCGATGTTTTGGCATCAGCTGCACCAGACTTTGGGTACCAGGCTAGAGTTCAATATAGCCTTTAATCCGCAGACAGATGGACAGACTGAGAGAGTCAATCAGATACTGGAGGACATGTTGAGAGCTTGTGCGCTAGATTATGGACCTAGTTGGGATGATAATCTACCTCATGTGGGTTTCTCATACAACAACAGTTACCAAGCCAGTTTGACGATGGCCCCTTTTGAAGCCTTGTATGGATGGAGGTGCAGGACACCGTTGATGTGGGATGAAGTTGGAGACCGTCAGTTGTTTGGACCAGATTTTATCAAAGAGTCAGAAGAGAAGGTTAAGTTGATTCATGATAGACTGAAGGTAGCTCAGTCCAGGCAGAAGAGTTATGCAGACTCAAAGCGCAAGGAGGTAGTTTATGAAATCAGAGACAGAGCATATCTTCGTGTGTCACCTCTGCGAGGAGTAAAACGATTTGGAGTTCATGGAAAGTTATCCCCGAGATTTGTAGGACCATACCGAGTTTTGGAGCGTATGGGAGAAGTGGCCTACAAGTTGGAGTTACCCGAAGGACTGTCAGGAGTTCATGATGTGTTTCATGTTTCCCAGTTGAAGAAGTGCCATGTAGAGATGGATGATATTCCTCTGAGAGATATAGTGCCCCTGGAAGCAATACAGTTGGATAGTGATTTGACCTACCAGGAGAAACCTGTCAAGATTCTCGAGTTTGCCAACTGAGTCACACGCAGCAAGGTTATCAAGTTTTGCAAAGTTCAGTGGAGCCACCAATCGAGGATGAAGCCACCTAGGAACGAGAGGAAGACCTACGGAAAGACCACCCACACCTATTTACTAGCCAACCCGAATCTCGAGGGCGAGATTCATCCTAAGGGGGGTAGGTTTGTAACATCCCAAATTTTCAATTTGGATGTTATACATAGGTCATCATATGCATATCATATTTTATTTGCATTTTGGTTTTGATCCTAGAAATCTTAAGCAACTCAAGGACCCATGAAGAGAGTTGGGGATTTCATTTATTTTCATATTTGAATTTTCTCAAATTTGAAAAGAGGATCATTTTGGTTTTACTATTTTTCTCTCCAAAATATCTCCAATATAAAAATAAAAGAGAGGAGATAAAGTGACTTCTCCAAAATAAAAGAAATATTGGAGGGAAAATAATAAAATCAAATAAATAATTTCATTTGGATTTTACTGCTATTTTATTTGAATTAGAAAAATATGCATTTTCAAAATTGCATTTTTTAGGCCAGAAAAATGTTCACTTTGTTCTAAATATTTTATTTAGAAGGTGAAAATTGTTTTTGACATTTTCTTTTAGAATTTTTTAATTTATTTAGGGTTTTTCCTTTTCGGCGGAATTTTTTATAAAAAAAACTTCCGAACTGCACTGGGCCGAAGGTCCAGCCGGCCCGCTCGCCGCCGCCTTCCCCGCTGTGCCCGCGACGGACTCCGGCCAGAGAACGGTCCCGAGCCGTCCCGGGTCGCCCCTCCCCCAAGCCAACGCCGCCCCCACCTATAAATGCCGCCGCCACCGCCGCCCCTCTCCACCCGTCCCGAGCCCCGAGCCGCGCAGCCCGCAGCCGCCGTTGCCGCTGCTGTCGCACGCCACCGCCGTCGCGCCGCCGCACCGCACCGCCGCCTCGCTGTCGCGTCGCCGCCGCGGAGCCCCGCCGCCCAACGCCGCCCCGCCTCGCCAGATCCCGACGCCGCCGCTGCCGGTTTTCGCCCGCGAACCGGTAAAACCGCAAAAGCCGCCGCCGTTTTTTTAAACCCTAGATCATTTTTTTATTAGATCGGTTTTCTCGGTTTTCTTCAGTTAGATTTATTTTACGAACGTTCGTTCGGTTAGTTCTTATAACAAATGAATTCGTTCGATTGTCTCAATTAGCGGACGTTCGCGCCATAGTATTTTTTTATTTTATTCTTGGCGAGGGACCTATCCGTGATTATTTTTATCGCGGATTAGCCCCTGATCTTCAAACCCTCGCAACTTTTCAACGGTTCGTCCAAATCCAGTGAAACCAACGCCAAAATCTTCTATTGAACCCCTTTTTCAATTTAATCAACTTGAACATCGTTTTGACAATTTTAAATTTTGTTTCAAGCAGATTTGAATTCGAACTTCTTTTGATTGTAGTTTCAGTTCCATAGCTCCGATTCGATTGATTCTTTTTGCAAATCGAAGTTCTTCAGTTGCACTTTCAGTTTGGATCTTTTATTTGAGTTTTACCCTTGCATCTATGCTTGAGTGCTTATGTATGTTATTGTTTGTTTGCGATAGAATTTCCGGAGTGCGAAACATGCTACTACGAGTCTCTAGGGTTTGCAGATCGTCAGCAAGGCAAGTAACACTTTGATCATATCCTTATTACCCAGTTTTTTATGCATTAGTTTCAACCCTCAAACATTGCATGAGTAGGATTGTTAACTTGTGGGTATGGGGAAGTAGCTGATGAGGTAGAACCTATTGTCCTTAATATCAAACCGTGGGAGTTACTTCTACGTTATGCTTATACTGCTATGCTATGCTCGTAGACATGGTTTGGTTGAGTGATTCATGACAACTCTGAGGTTATCTATAAACTAAGGGTTTATTTAAGGTGGCTACTTTAACACACCTCTGAGTGGATTGTTTGTGGGCACCTGGGGAATCTAGTGTAGTCCAAGGAGATCCCGGGGCATCCGTGTAATCATCCTATGGTTTGCCACCCAGGCTCAAAGGGATCATAAGATTATTCATGCTAGAAACTTCCGTGTGCAGCCACAAGCCATTATGGGCTCTGGCATAGTTGATTATGTTGTGTGACGTCTTTCTATGGTAAACTAGCAGATGTAGGGGATGTAGGTCGTACGGTTTACCCATCGAAAGAGTTAATGCTTCCGAAAGACTGTGTCTCGGTCATCCATTTCTCAAACACCTTGTAGTGCGAGAAATTCAACGGAGGAGATCAAAACTTGTGGGGAAAAGTGCGTAAACCTCTGGAGAGTGTACAAACTAATCATGGTTAGCCGTGTCCCCGGTTATGGACATCTTGAGTATCTGGTTCTTGAATTATCAAGTTGATCTCAACACTCTTAATTAATTTTGTTGGGTTATTAATTACTGTTTAATTGGGATTGAGATGGGGTTACCATTCTCAATGTTTATCAACTACCATGATAGTAAAACAAAATATATTCTTTGTTGTAGGAAAAAATTGGCTTTTCGCAAAACATGTTAACCATAGAGCCTCCACTAGCCATATATGCATGTAGTGATAGCATTTACCTTGTTCATTGCTCTACTGTGTTATTTTGCCAGCATATTCCATGTGCTGATCCATTTCGGGCTACAACGTATTATGTTGCAAACTTTTCAGGCGAAGAGTAAGGTGTGCTAAGTCGTTGTTGTGCACTCAGCTATGCTGTTGGAGTTGATGGACTCGCTTTATCTTCCAAGCCTTCTGCTGTTATCATATTTAGATGGCCTTCAGCCATATTACTGTAATAAGTTCTCTTTTGAGACATTCGATGTAATAAGTGTGTGATTGCACTTTGTTAAAAAGCCTTCAAATACTGTGTGTGTCAGCATTACCGATCTAGGGATGACACTTATACATAGAGATTTGACTGTCTGAGGTCGGATCGCTACAGTTCATAAGACCAAGAACTATTCTGCTTATTCATATGAGTATTATTCACCTCCTGCAAGGCTATTTGCTAGGGCTCCAAAGCCGAAGTTCTCAGATGCTGCACTTAGACTCATTGCTTCTAAGCCACCCCTGAAGATGTGGGTGGTTAAGAAAAATTAACTTTCTTTTGCAGGGAAAGGTCTCCTGCTGGAAATCAAAGGCGTCTGATGCTATTGCTGGGGACCTAAAACATTTTGTGGGGTGCAAGATAAAATGCCCAAATGGTCTTACTATGTATTTTGTTCCTGGATCCCTTGACAATCATCCTATTAGCCCTAACCTGGATCTGAACTTTGATAATATGCGCGTTCGTCAAATGTTTATGCTTCACATTTCCCTTGGTGAAGCCTATCCCCCTAACTGCATTGTAGGGTACGATACCAAAGGCTTTTGAGTGGATTATGGACAGTGGATGCACTAACCACATGACCGGTGATCGAAGTCTTCTCATGGACTCAACCTTATGTCCATATGACAAGAGTCACATCACATTTGCTGACACTGGTAAAAGCAAGGTATTGGGTCTAGGTAGAGTTGCAATCTCAAAGGATCAGCACATGGACAAAGTGATGCTTGTTGAATTCCTTGGTTTCAACTTAATGTTTGTCTCAGTGCTTTGTGATTTGAACATGATTGTGATATTTGGAAAATATCGTTGCCTTGTACTAATGGAATCTGACAAGTCTCTAGTCTTTGAAGGGTATCGGAAAGATGATCTGTATATGGTAGATTTCTCAGCAGGACCACAGTTGCCCGTATGTATTTTAGCAAAAGCTTCAGAGTGCTGGCTCTGGCATCGGAGGCTAGGGCATGCTGGCATGAGGAACTTGTACACTCTCGCAGAGAAGAAACACGTCATGGGCATCGAGGGCGTCACGTTCAAGAAGGATCATCTGTGTGGTGCCTACGAAGCTGGAAAGATGACTAGGGCCAAGCATCCCTCGAAGACAATCATGACGACATCACGTCCCTTCGAGCTGCTACACATGGACCTATTTGGCCCTACTCACTACTCTACTCTTACTACCACTTCTTGTCTCTATGGCTTCGTCATTGTTGATGATTATTCAAGAAATACATGGGTGCATATAATCCTCTACAAGAATGAAGTGCAGGATGTCTTCAGACGATTTGCCAACCGTGCCATGAGGAACTATGTCATCAAGATCAAGCACAGCAAAAGTGACAACGGCACAGGGTTCAAGAACATAGGCCTTGACACTTATCTTGATACATTGGGCATCACTCATGAGTTCTCTGCACCATACACACCTCAGCAGAATGACATCGTGGAGCGCAAGAATAGAACACTCATTGAGATGGCTCGGACAATGCTTGATGAGTACAAGACTCCAAGTAAGTTCTAGCCTGAAGCCATTGATACTGCATGCCACATCATCAACCGTGTTTATCTTCACAAGCTTCTGAAGAAGACATCCTATGAGCTTCTAACTGGCAAGAAGCCAAACGTCAGTTACTTCATAGTATTTGGTGCTAGGTGCTGGATTAAGGATCCACAACACACTTCAAAATTTGCACCAAAAGCACATGAAGGTTTTATGCTTGGTTACGAAAAGGATTCGTACTCCTACAGAGTCTTCAACCCCTTTCACTATAAAGTGGTTGAGACTGTGGATGTGCGGTTCGATGAGACTAACGGCTCGCAAAGAGAGCACCTGCCAAATGTGTTCGATGAAATCCCTCCTAGTGAATCGATCAAGCTTATGGGTACTGGAGAAATCATACCTTCAGAGGCACAGGCTGAAGAGGAACTTATCATTTATGCGCCTAGTTAACCTGAAGACATTGCTCAGCCTGAAGCCAATGCTGAAGAAGAAGACAATGGTCAGCAAGGGAAAAATCTTTGTCCAGTTCATCCTCGTGTTGCAAATGAAGTACAGATTGAGAAGATAATTGATAGCATCAATGCACCTGCTCCACTCACTCATTCAAGAGCAACACAGCTAGCAAATTTCCATGGGCACTTTGCATTTGTCTCTATATCTGAACCCAAGAAAGTTGCTGAAGCCTTCATGGAACCTGAATGGATTCAAGCTATGCAAGAAGAGCTTCAACAGTTCGAGCTGAACAATGTGTGGGAATTAGTCAAGCGTCCTGACCCTCGCAAGCACAATATCATTGGCACCAAATGGATCTATCGGAACAAATAAGATGAGCATGGTCAAGTAGTCAGAAACAAGGCTCGTCTCGTTGCTCAAGGATATACTCAAGTTGAAGGGATTGACTTTGATGAAACATTTGCTTCGGTGGCTAGGCTTGAAGCCATTCGCATACTAGTAGCTTATGCCAACCATCACAACATCCTCCTGTACCAAATGGCTGTGAAGAGTGCTTTTCTCAATGGCAAGATTGAAGAAGAAGTGTATGTTGCACAACCACCTGGGTTTGAAGATCCAAAACATCCTGATATGGTATACAAGCTCAACAAGGCACTATATGGCCTCAAACAAGCCCCTCGAGCTTGGTATGACACACTCAAAGACTTCTTGAAGAGCAAAGGCTTCAAACCTGGTTCCCTGGATCCCACTCTCTTCACGAAGACATACGATGGTGAACTGTTTATGTGCCAGATCTATGTGGATGACATTATCTTCAGATGCACTGATAAGAAATACAGTGATGAGTTTGGGCACATGATGCAAGAGCAATATCAGATGTCCATGATGGGTGAGCTAAAGTTCTTCCTCGGTCTTCAAATTTGTCAGCAGAGCAACAACATCTTCATATCTCAAGAGAATTACCTCAAAGATTGCCTGAAGAAGTTTGGTGTGCAAGACTGCAAAGGGTACACGACGCCAATGCCAACCAAAGGTCAATTGGGTCCCGGCGACAATGGTAAAGAGATCGATCAAAAGGTATACCGTTCCATGATTGGTCCTTTACTCTATTTATGTGCATGTAGGCCAGATATCATGTTTAGTGTTTGCATGTGTGCCCGATTCCAAGAAGCACCAAAGGAATCACATCACTTAGCTGTGAAGCGAATCCTTCGATATTTGGCTTACACCCCAACATTAGGATTATGGTATCCAAAGGGCTCACAGTTTGATCTAGTTGGATTCTCATATGCTAATTATGCTGGTGACAAGGTTGATCGCAAGTCCACATCAGGCACATGTCATTTTCTTGGTCGATCTCTTGTCTGTTGGTCTTCAAATAAGCAGAACTGTGCGTCTCTCTCCATTGCTGAATCTAAATACATTGCTGCTGGATCTTGCTGCGCTCAACTTCTATGGATGAAGCAAACTCTCAAGGACTATGGCATTCATCTGAAGCAAGTGCCAGTATACTAAGACAATGAAAGCGCCATCAAGATTGCCAACAGCCCAGTTCAGCACACGAAGACAAAGCACATTCAGATCCGCCATTACTTTCTCAGAGATCATGTCATGAAGGAAGATATTGATATCATTCACGTCAACACTCAAGAGTAATTGGCAGATATCTTCACAAAGCCCTTGGATGAGAAAAGGTTTTGCAAGTTGCGGTGCGAGCTAAATATCTTAGAATCCTCAAATGTCCTATGATTGGACACACATCCTAACGCTTATGCATGTTGATGACTTAGATGTGCAACACACGAAGTAAAGTATATCTTCAATCAATAAAGACATAAAATCTAAGTGTGAATACATTAACGCGGAATTTGACTTCGGAGCACCATGATAATTGTGTACCGTGTCTGGGTCTAATACTTCCTATACGGTGGGTAACGCCACCACCAAATTCTTGTTTGAAGTGTTTCATTTGGCGTGACATTTGCAAAGTCTTCACATTTGATTTGTCTTCAACATTGATTTGACTTCATGTTTATCTTCACAATGTTGATTTGGTCTTATACTAATATATATATATATATATATATATATATATATATATATATATATATATATATATATATATATATATATATATATCCTCTACAACATTCACTTATAGCTTGTCTCCATGTTTGAATCTTTTGATCTAAGTGAATGTGATCGGACCCTAACCCCCCCTCTATGCTTCTACCTCGGATTCTATCTATCTAAATCATATGCATTGTATTGAGACTGTCTAATGTCTTCTCTACATCCTTGTCAGCAGAAGACACAGAGACCAAAGTTGAATCTATTTTAATGCTATATCCTTATTGCCTGAAACCCAGAGAAGCCGGAATGACCACCCGATAATCCAGGCGTGTGTGGGAACATGGAACAACTTCCAACGAGTTGCATGCATGCCACATGTCCTTCAGATGTGAACTGCCAGGGGCACCTGCATAATTACGTTGCGCTGTCACTTTCCTTATATATACATAACTCACCGCGGTCATTATCTGTTCTTCCACCTCGCCACCTCGCACAAACCCTAGCGCCTCCGCTATCTCGCGTCGATGCCGGAGACGAAGCGCTTTGCTGCCGCGACTTCTTCTACGCCGTCCTCACACCGGCCGCGGACCTCGTCCTCTCCGCCGCCACCGTAGGTGTCTTCCGCCGCCAAGTTAGAGCGCGGGATATTGAACTTCTCGGCCTCCCTCTCAACCTCGTCTGACAGTTCGTCGTGCGGTAATTAAAACTTACTTTTTACTGCCTTTTTGATCCATCACATCCATCCACTTCAACCAAAAGTGGTTTCTTAGCTTCCAAATCTGGGTCTATCTTCTTCTGCATCTCATATCTTGCAAAGTATATTCACTTATGCTTCACAACTAGTTAGATTCCTCACTTGTACTTATTCATGGATTCGTACAAATCTGGAACCAACTCTCATCAAATAAGTCAATGTCTTCGCGCTATGAGGTCAATGTCTTCAAACTGATTTATGTTCAAAATCTTCTGAGAATGCATATGACCTCTTCCCTTCCCTCGCACCTCTAATGTTGTCACACACACATGTCTGTGGGAGAATCCCTTGGTTCTCATAGTCTGCATTCATTTGCAGAGTTCTTACAGCGTCAGATTCACTCACGACAAGCAAGTTCCTATCTGACCAGGAAGAGGAAGCCATTCACTGTATTGAAGCCTTTCAATCTGAATATTATGGCAACTGAAAAATCTGCACGGAAAGGCAGCAGGCAGCGCCATGGAAATACATCTAAGGATTTGCCACCAGATCTCTTTGAGCTGTACAAGTCAGATCCCGAGGAGAGCTATGGCCAGCGCAAGACATGAATCCAATGGATTCGAAGATACTGGGAGGAGGAGTGGTTCAAATACAGTTTTGTGACCCATGAATATGCAGAGAAGAACACTATCAAGCGCCCATGGGGAGATATTCTATACAGAAATCTTCAGCCCAAGTCCAAGCCTGAAGACATTGCTCAAGGCTTCTACCCATGCATGGTCCGAGGTCCGAAACCAGAAAATGCCGACCCATCATCTATGTTGTGGTGTCGTGATGAAAATCTCTTCAAGCGCAACTATCAGTTTGTAGAGATTCTGCTATGAAGAACAAGAAGGATCTGGGCCTCAACTTCAACCCTGGCCCGTCTGCTCCAAGGGCTGATGGCACATGCGATGCCAATCCCAATGTCATCGGCCCCTTCGACAACTTTGATGGCCTTCTCTCTCACATCTCAGCTCAGAGGGCCACGGTGGATCAATATGCGGATGAGGCTGATTCTGAGGAAGCACTAGCACCACCAAAGCCTCAGAAGAAGAAGAAGACAAAGGCTTCCCAGCCCTTTGTCGCACCAAGAGCTTCCGTTGTGAAGCCATTGGCCACTGCACCTCCTGAAGCCAGTATGCAATCTAAAGACTTATCTCTTATATCCAAGAAGACAGAGAAGTCCAAGAAGAAGAAGAAGCCCATCAAGAGTTCTGGGCATGAACTGACCCCAGCTGCCGTGCTGCGCAATGAGGATGCCACCATTGATCTGTCAAGCGATGAAGATCTTGGTGATGATGCCCTTGAGATGCTAATCAAGAGAAAACAGGAGGCGGAGATCTTCAATGATCTACCCCTCTTTGATTTTTTTGACAGAAAGACGGTAAGGGAACCCCTTACAGTATAATTGGTGCAACAAACCCAAATTGCAAGTACCATGCCTTGAACCTAGGTGGGTGGGAAGGCATCAGCCCCTTCCCACCACTAGGCTATGCCTTAGTCTGCTGATCTACCCCTCTTTGATGTTAATATTCTGAACAATTTCATTGATGAGTGGTTTGACGACCAGAGCATCAGCATCGATGATCTTCAGCTGCCAATTGACATAAGCGTCACCTTCCATAGAACCATTGCTAATGAGCTGGCTTTGGCTCAGAAGATTGTCGAGCTAAAAAACAAGATTGACTATGAGAAAGCTCACTTCAAGAAGAACATGGCCAAGCTGGCAGATGTTCAGATTTTCAAGAAGATGTAGCACGAACTTAAGGAGGAGTTTCACAAGAAACATGAAGAAGCAAAAGGTTCATGAGAGCGGATGAAATACTTCACAGAGAAATGTGTTCAAGCACACAATGACGCTAAGAAGCGCAAGGCTCTTGGGCGTCCAGGCATCGACCCCAAGATGGCTGCCAAACAAAAGAAGAAGCCTGCTGAAGCCCAAACTGAAGTACCAAGGTAGGAAGCACCTCACGTTGTCTTCCTTGCTAGCATGACAGGCTCGAAGCTTAAGGTCCCCTCAGCAGCTTCAGACCTGAAGAAGACAAGGGCAGCTGAAGCCGAAGCCAAGAAGCGCAAGCACAAAAATGCAACTGATGGTGCTCCATCAACAAAGAAGCCGAAGACAAAGTCTTCGAGGAAAGAGCGTGCTACTGCCACAGAGCCCCTTGTTGTTGAGACCATTTCTGTTGCTCGTCCTGCCTCCACCAACCAAGAATGTCGCCTTGTGATCCATGAGCCTGCTTACACAGAGGCTCCTGAAGATGAAGAAGTTCCAGCTGTCGACCCCATCACAGCTGAAGACATTGGTCGTGAAGACAATGTAGATGATGATGAAGTCCTTCCTCAAATTGAGCACCAAGTGGTATCATCGCCTGTTCTCATGAACAACAAACTCATCAGCATTGGTCGTCCCTTGACGCCAATTGCTTAGGATGCTTCGTGGGCTGATCGCCCTCAACAAGACACCGCCATTCAAGATGAAACACCCCAAACTATGTCGCCTCAAGTCACCACTCCGGGGCTTGATGACGATAATTACATGGTACAGACCACTCCATCACCTCAGGCGTCGCCCGCATTCCGCAGGCTTCACAAAGGCCCTAGGCCACAGGTCGCCATGTCGAGCATTCCGGAAGGGGAAGCGCCACAAAACTTAGTAGCACGTCATGTGTTTCCTGAAGCCACCCCTACCGTGAATGTCTGTGAGTCCAAAGTCAAAACCGCTGAAGACATTCCGGTTGCATCAGCCGATGACAATCAAGAACCACAAGAAGAAGAAGAAAGAGTTGCCACACCCCCTATCACTCAAGAAGTCATTCTCGAGGAGAATGTGTCTATGCCCTACCCTCCTGTTGTTGAAACGGAGGTTGAAAACACTACAGCTGCCACAACCAACATTGCCGACGCCAATGATGTTGTCATGGCTGAAGACAATGTGGACCCTGAAGCAAATGTGTTTCCTGAAGCAAATGTGCAACCTAAAGCCACAGTCAATGTTGAAGCCAATGTCCCACCCCCAAGGCCTCGCACTATTGAGCAGGCATATGATCGCGACCAACTTGTCATTGTCCGATGGCCTGTTCTGGTTCCTCCCACAGCTCCCGGACCACAATATGAATACCATGTGGAGCAAAGTGAATGAAATATGCCCTAGAGGCAATAATAAAGTTATTATTTATTTCCTTACATATCATGATAAATGTTTATTATTCATGCTAGAATTGTATTAACTGGAAACATAATACATGTGTGAATACATAGGCAAACAGAGTGTCACTAGTATGCCTCTACTTGACTAGCTCATTAATCAAAGATGGTTATGTTTCCTAACCATGAACAAAGAGTTGTTATTTGATTAACGAGATCACATCATTAGTTGAATGATCTGATTGACATGACCCATTCCATTAGCATAGCACCCGATCGTTTAGTATGTTGCTATTGCTTTTATCCATGACTTATACATGTTCCTTTAACTATGAGATTATGCAACTCCCGTTTACCGTAGGAACACTTTGTGTGCTACCAAACGTCACAACGTAACAGAGTGATTATAAAGGTGCTCTACAGGTGTCTCCGAAAGTATTTGTTGGGTTGGCGTATTTCGAGATTAGGATTTGTCACTCCGAATGTCGGAGAGGTATCTCAGGGCCTTCTCGGTAATGCACATCACATAAGCCTTGCAAGCATTGCAACCAATGAGTTAGTTGCGAGAAAAGAGACTTGCCAGTAACGAGATTGGACTAGGTATTGGATACCGACGATTGAATCTCGGGCAAGTAACATACCGATGACAAAGGGAACAACGTATGTTATTATGCGGTCTGACCGATAAAGATCTTCGTAGAATATGTAGGAGCCAATATGGGCATCCAGGTCCCGCTATTGGTTATTGACCGGATACGTGTCTCGGTCATGTCTACATTGTTCTCGAACCGTAGGGTCCGCACGCTTAACGTTACGATGACAGTTATTATGAGTTTATGCATTTTGATGTACCGAAGGAGTTCGGAGTCCCGGATGTGATCACGGACATGACGAGGAGTCTCGAAATGGTTGAGACGTAAAGAATGATATATTGGAAGCCTATGTTTGGACATCGGATGTGTTCCAGGTGAAATCAGGATTTTACCGGAATACCGGGAGGGTTACCGGAACCCCCCGGGAGCATAATGGGCCAACATGGGCCTTGGTGGAGAGGAGAGAGGGCTGCCCTTATGAGCTGCGCGCCTCCCCCCTTCCCCTAGTCCTATTAGGACTAGGAGAGGTGGCCGGCCCCCTCTCTCTCTCTCTCCCCCCCTTGGAGAATCCTAGTCCAACTAGGATTGGGGGGGGGGGATCCTACTCCCAGAGGGAGTAGGACTCTCCTGGCGCGCCAGGCTTGGCCGGCCAGCCCCTCCCCCTTGGCTCCTTTATATACGGGGGCAGGGGCCACCCCATAGACACACAATTGATCATTGAGATCTTTCCTTAGCCTTCCTTAGCCGTGTGCGGTGCCCCCTTCCACCAAATTCCACCTCGGTCATATCGTTGCAGTGCTTAGGCGAAGCCCTACGCCGGTAACACATCAAGATCGTCACCACGCCGTCGTGCTGACGGAACTCTTCCCCGACGCTTTGCTGGATCGGAGCCCGGGGATCGTCATCGATCTGAACGTGTGCCAAGAACTCGGAGGTGCCGGAGTAACGGTGCTGTGATCGGTTGGATCACGAGGAGAACGTACGACTACTTCCTCTACGTTGCGTCAACGCTTCCGCTTCGGTCTACGAGGGTACGTAGACAACACTCTCCCCTCTCGTTGCTATGCATCACCATGATCTTGCGTGTGCGTAGGAAAATTTTGAAATTACTACGTTCCCCAACAGTTGCATCCGAGCCTAGGTTTTTATGGTTTGATGTTATTTGCACGAGTAGAACACAAGTGAGTTGTGGACGATACAAGTCATACTGCCTACCAGCATGTCATACTTTGGTTCAGCGGTATTGTTGGACGAGACGATCCGGACCAACCTTACGCGTACTCTTACGCGAGACCGGTTCCCTCGACGTGCTTTGCACATAGATGGCTCGCGGAAGACTGTCTCTCCAACTTTAGTTGAACGGAGTGTGGCTACGCCCGGTCCTTGAGAAGGTTAAAACGGAGTCTATTTGACAAACTATCGTTGTGGTTTTGATGCGTAGGTAAGATGAGTTCTTGCTTAAGCCCGTAGCAGCCACGTAAAACTTGCAACAACAAAGTAGAGGACGTCTAACTTGTTTTTGCAGGGCATGTTGTGATGTGATATGGTCAAGACATGATGCTAAATTTTATTGTATGAGATGATCATGTTTTGTAACCGAGTTATTGGCAACTGGCAGGAGCCATATGGTTGTCGCTTTATTGTATGCAATGCAATCGCGATGTAATGCTTTACTTTATTACTAAGCGGTAGTGATAGTCGTGGAAGCATAAGATTGGCGAGACGACAACGATGCTACGATGGAGATCAAGGTGTCGCGCCGGTGACGATGGTGATCATGACGGTGCTTCGAAGATGGAGATCACAAGCACGAGATGATGATGGCCATATCATATCACTTATATTGATTGCATGTGATGTTTATATTTTATGCATCTTATCTTGCTTTGATTGACGGTAGCATTATAAGATGATCTCTCACTAATTATCAAGAAGTGTTCTCCCTGAGTATGCACCGTTGCGAAAGTTCTTCGTGCTGAGACACCACGTGATGATCGGGTGTGATAGGTTCTACGTTCAAATACAACGGGTGCAAAACAGTTGCACACGCGGAATACTCAGGTTTAACTTGACGAGCCTAGCATATAACAGATATGGCCTCGGAACACGGAGACCGAAAGGTCGAGCGTGAATCATATAGTAGATATGATCAACATAGTGATGTTCACCATCGAAACTACTCCATCTCACGTGATGATCGGACATGGTTTAGTTGATTTGGATCACGTGATCACTTAGAGGATTAGAGGGATGTCTATCTAAGTGGGAGTTCTTAAGTAATATGATTAATTGAACTTAAATTTATCATGAACTTAGTACCTGATAGTATCTTGCTTGTCTATGTTGTGTAGATAGATGGCTCGTGCTGTTGTTCCGTTGAATTTTAATGCGTTCCTTGAGAAAGCAAAGTTGAAAGATGATGGTAGCAATTACACGGACTGGGTCCGTAACTTGAGGATTATCCTCATTGCTGCACAGAAGAATTACGTCCTGGAAGCACCGCTAGGTGCCAGGCCTGGTGCAAGAGCTACGCCAGATGTTGTGAACGTCTGGCAAAGCAAAGCTGATGACTACTCTATAGTTCAGTGTGCCATGCTTTACGGCTTAGAACCGGGACTTCAACCGTTTTGAACACCATGGAGCATATGATATGTTCCAGGAGTTGAAGTTAATATTTCAAGCAAATGCCCGGATTGAGAGATATGAAGTCTCCAATAAGTTCTATAGATGTAAGATGGAGGAGAACGGTTCTGTCAGTGAGCATATACTCAGAATGTCTGGGTATAACAATCACTTGATTCAACTGGGAGTTAATCTTCCGGATGATTACGTCATTGACAGAATTCTCCAATCACTGCCACCAAGCTACAAGAGCTTCGTGATGAACTATAATATGCAAGGGATGACCAAAACTATGCCCGAGCTCTTCGCGATGCTGAAAGCCGCGGAGGTAGAAATCAAAAAGGAGCATCAAGTGTTGATGGTTAACAAAACCACTAGTTTCAAGAAAAAGGGCAAAGGGAAGGAAAAGGGGAACTTCAAAAAGAACAGCAAGCAAGTTGCTAATCAAGAGAAGAAACCCAAGTCTGGACCTAAGCCTGAAACTGAGTGCTTCTATTGCAAGTAGACTGGTCACTGGAAGCGGAACTGCCCCAATTATTTGGCGGATAAGAAGGATGGCAAGGTTAACAAAGGTATATATGATATACATGTTATTGATGTATACCTTACTAATTCTCGCAGTAGCACCTGGGTATTTGATACTGGTTCTGTTGCTAATATTTGCAACTCAAAACAGGGGCTACGGATTAAGCGAAGATTGGCTAAGGACGAGGTGACAATGCGCGTGGGAAATGGTTCCAAAGTCGATGTGATCGCGGTCGGCACGCTACCTCTACATCTACCTTAGGGATTAATATTAGATCTAAATAATTGTTATTTAGTACCAGCGTTGAGCATGAACATTATATCTGGATCTTGTTTGATGCGAGACGGTTATTCATTTAAATCAGAGAATAATGGTTGTTCTACTTATATGAGTAATATCTTTTATGGTCATGCACCATTAAAGAATGGTTTGTTCTTACTTAATCTCGATAGTAGTGATACACATATTCATAATGTTGAAGCCAAAAGATGCAGAGTTGATAATGATAGTGCAACTTATTTGTGGCACTGCCGTTTAGGTCATATCAGTGTAAAACGCATGAAGAAACTCCATACTGATGGACTTTTGGAGTCACTTGATTATGAATCACTGGGCACTTGCGAACCGTGCCTTATGGGCAAGATGACTAAAACACCGTTCTCCGGTACTATGGAGAGAGCAACAGATTTATTGGAAATCATACATACTGGTGTATGTGGTCCAATGAATGTTGAGGCTCGTGGCGGATATCGTTATTTTCTCACCTTCACTGATGATTTAAGCAGATATGGGTATATCTACTTAATGAAACACAAGTCTGAAACATTTGAAAAGTTCAAAGAATTTCAGAGTGAAGTAGAAAATCATCGTAACAAGAAAATAAAGTTTCTACGATCTGATCGTGGAGGAGAATAATTGAGTTACGAGTTTGGTCTACATTTGAAACAATGCGGAATAGTTTCGCAACTCACGCCACCCGGAACACCACAACGTAATGGTGTGTCCGAACGTCGTAATCGTACTTTACTGGATATGGTGCGATCTATGATGTCTCTTACCGATTTACCGCTATCGTTTTGGGGTTATGCTTTAGAGACGGCCGCATTCACGTTAAATAGGGCACCATCAAAATCCGTTGAGACGACGCCTTATGAACTGTGGTTTGGCAAGAAACCAAAGTTGTCGTTTCTTAAAGTTTGGGGCTGCGATGCTTATGTGAAAAAGCTTCAACCTGATAAGCTCGAACCCAAATCGGAAAAATGTGTTTTCATAGGATACCCAAAGGAGACTGTTGGGTACACCTTCTATCACAGATCCGAAGGCAAGATTTTTGTTGCTAAACTCGGAAACTTTCTAGAGAAGGAGTTTCTCTCGAAAGAAGTGAGTGGGAGGAAAGTAGAACTTGATGAGATAACTGTATCTACTCCCTTATTGAGAAGTAGTACGTCACAGAAATCAGTTTCTGTGACACCTACACCAAATAGGGAGGAAGCTAATGATAATGATCATGAAACTTCAGATCAAGTTTCTACTGAACTTCGTAGATCAACCAGAGTAAGATCCGCACCAGAGTGGTACGGTAATCCTATTTTGGAAGTCATGTTACTAGACCATGATGAACCTACGAACTATGAAGAAGCGATGGTGAGCCCAGATTCCGCAAAGTGGCTTGAGGCCATGAAATCTGAGATGGGATCCATGTATGAGAACAAAGTGTGGACTTTGGTTGACTTGCCCGATGATCGGCAAGCAATTGAGAATAAATGGATTTTTAAGAAGAAGACAGACGCTGATGGTAATGTTACTGTCTATAAAGCTCTACTTGTTGCAAAAGGTTTTCGACAAGTTCAAGGGATTGACTACGATGAGACTTTCTCACCCGTAGCGATGCTTAAGTCTGTCCGAATCATGTTAGCAGTTGCCGCATTTTATGATTATGAAATTTGGCAAATGGATGTCAAAACTGCATTCCTGAATGGATTTCTGGAAGAAGAGTTGTATATGATGCAACCAGAAGGTTTTGTCGATCCAAAGGGAGCTAACAAAGTGTGCAAGCTCCAGCGATCCATTTATGGACTGGTGCAAGCCTCTCGGAGTTGGAATAAACGCTTTAATAGTGTGATCAAAGCATTTGGTTTTATACAGACTTTTGGAGAAGCCTGTATTTACAAGAAAGTGAGTGGGAGCTCTGTAGCATTTCTGATATTATATGTGGATGACATATTACTGATCGGAAATAATATAGAATTTCTGGATAGCATAAAGGGATACTTGAATAAGAGTTTTTCGATGAAAGACCTCGGTGAAGCTGCTTACATATTGGGCATTAAGATCTATAGAGATAGATCAAGACGCTTAATAGGACTTTCACAAAGCACATACCTTGACAAAGATTTGAAGAAGTTCAAAATGGATCAGGCAAAGAAAGGGTTCTTGCCTGTGTTACAAGGTGTGAAGTTGAGTAAGACTCAATGCCCGACCACCGCAGAAGATAGAGAGAAAATGAAAAATGTTCCCTATGCTTCAGCCATAGGCTCTATCATGTATGCAATGCTGTGTACCAGACCTGATGTGTGCCTTGCTGTAAGTTTAGCAGGCAGGTACCAAAGTAATCCAGGAGTGGATCACTGGACAGCGGTCAAGAACATCCTTAAATACTTGAGAAGGACTAAGGATATGTTTCTCATTTATGGAGGTGACAAAGAGCTCGTCGTAAACGGTTACGTCGATGCAAGCTTTGACACTGATCCGGACGATTCTAAATCGCAAACCGGATACGTATTTACATTAAACGGTGGAGCTGTCAGTTGGTGCAGTTCTAAACAAAGCGTCGTGGCGGGATCTACATGTGAAGCTGAGTACATACCCGCTTCGGAAGCAGCTAATGAAGGAGTCTGGATGAAGGAGTTCATATCCGATCTAGGTGTTGTACCTAGCGTATCGGGTCCAATGAAAATCTTTTGTGACAATACTGGTGCAATTGCCTTGGCAAAGGAATCCAGATTTCACAAAAGAACCAAACACATCAAAAGACGCTTCAACTCCATCCGGGATTTAGTCCAGGTGGGAGACATAGAGATATGCAAGATACATACGGATCTGAATGTTGCAGACCCGTTGACTAAGCCTCTTCCACGAGCAAAACATGATCAGCACCAAGACTCCATGGGTGTTAGAATCATTACTTTGTAATCTAGATTACTGACTCTAGTGCAAGTGGGAGACTGAAGGAAATATGCCCTAGAGGCAATAATAAAGTTATTATTTATTTCCTTACATATCATGATAAATGTTTATTATTCATGCTAGAATTGTATTAACTGGAAACATAATACATGTGTGAATACATAGGCAAACAGAGTGTCACTAGTATGCCTCTACTTGACTAGCTCATTAATCAAAGATGGTTATGTTTCCTAACCATGAACAAAGAGTTGTTATTTGATTAACGAGATCACATCATTAGTTGAATGATCTGATTGACATGACCCATTCCATTAGCATAGCACCCGATCGTTTAGTATGTTGCTATTGCTTTTATCCATGACTTATACATGTTCCTTTAACTATGAGATTATGCAACTCCCGTTTACCGTAGGAACACTTTGTGTGCTACCAAACGTCACAACGTAACAGAGTGATTATAAAGGTGCTCTATAGGTGTCTCCGAAAGTATTTGTTGGGTTGGCGTATTTCGAGATTAGGATTTGTCACTCCGAATGTCGGAGAGGTATCTCAGGGCCTTCTCGGTAATGCACATCACATAAGCCTTGCAAGCATTGCAACCAATGAGTTAGTTGCGAGATGATGTATTACGGAACGAGTAAAGAGACTTGCCGGTAACGAGATTGAACTAGGTATTGGATACCGACGATCGAATCTCGGGCAAGTAACATACCGATGACAAAGGGAACAACGTATGTTGTTATGCGGTCTGACCGATAAAGATCTTCATAGAATATGTAGGAGCCAATATGGGCATCTAGGTCCCGCTATTGGTTATTGACCGGATACGTGTCTCGGTCATGTCTACATTGTTCTCGAACCGTAGGGTCCGCACGCTTAACGTTACGATGACAGTTATTATGAGTTTATGCATTTTGATGTACCGAAGGAGTTCGGAGTCCCGGATGTGATCACGGACATGACGAGGAGTCTCTAAATGGTCGAGACGTAAAGAATGATATATTGGAAGCCTATGTTTGGACATCGGATGTGTTCCAGGTGAAATCAGGATTTTACCGGAATACCGGGAGGGTTACCGGAACCCCCCGGGAGCATAATGGGCCAACATGGGCCTTGGTGGAGAGGAGAGAGGGCTGCCCTCATGGGCTGCGCGCCACCCCCCTTCCCCTAGTCCTATTAGGACTAGGAGAGGTGGCCGGCCCCCTCTCTCTCTCTCTCCCCCCCTTGGAGAATCCTAGTCCAACTAGGATTGGGGGGGGATCCTACTCCCAGAGGGAGTAGGACTCTCCTGGCGCGCCAGGCTTGGCCGGCCAGCCCCTCCCCCTTGGCTCCTTTATATACGGGGGCAGGGGGCACCCCATAGACACACAATTGATCATTGAGATCTTTCCTTAGCCGTGTGCGGTGCCCCCTTCAACCAAATTCCACCTCGGTCATATCGTTGCAGTGCTTAGGCGAAGCCCTGCGCCGGTAACACATCAAGATCGTCACCACGCCGTCGTGCTGACGGAACTCTTCCCCGACGCTTTGCTGGATCGGAGCCCGGGGATCGTCATCGAGCTGAACGTGTGCCAAGAACTCGGAGGTGCCGGAGTAATGGTGCTGTGATCGGTTGGATCGCGAGGAGAACGTACGACTACTTCCTCTACGTTGCGTCAACGCTTCCGCTTTGGTCTACGAGGGTACGTAGACAACACTCTCCCCTCTCGTTGCTATGCATCACCATGATCTTGCGTGTGCGTAGGAAAATTTTGAAATTACTACGTTCCCCAACAGTTGCATCCGAGCCTAGGTTCAATTCTAATCCCAAAGGTAGAGTGAGTGTGCGATGGTGATCGTATCAACCTTGGAATTACTTCCAACACACATCGTCACCTCGTCCTTAACTAGTATCTGTTTATCTTGCAACTCCTATTTCAAGTTACTATTCTTAGCAACTGAACCAGTATAAAATACCGAGGGGTTGCTATAAACACTAGTAAATTACACATCAATAATATGTATATCAAATATACATTTCACTTTGCCATCCTTCTTATCCACCAAATACTTGGGACAGTTCCGCTTCTAGTGACTAGTCCCTTTGCAGTGGAAGCACTCAGTTTCAGGATTAGGTCCAGACTTGGGCTTCTTCCCGGGAGTAGTGATAACCCACAAGTATAGGGGATCGCAACAGTTTTCGAGGGTAGAGTATTCGACCCAAATTTATAGATTCCACACAAGGGGAGCCAAAGAATATTTGAAGGTATTAACAATTGAGTTGTCAATTCAACCACACCTGGAGATTAATTATCTGCAGCAAGTAATCAGTAGTAAAGTAATATGATAGTTTTGATAGTAGTGACAAGAGCAACGGTAACAGTAACAGTGATAGTAGTAATTTTGTAGCAAGTGTAACAGTGATGATAGCAGTAGTAACTTAGCAGAACCAATATAAGATAAATTCGTAGGAATTGGATTGGTGACTTGTTGGATGATATTCATCATGTGACAGTTATAACCTAGGGCGATACGGCACTAGCTCCAGTTCATCGATAAAATGTAGGCATGTATTCCATAAATAGTCATACGTGCTTTATTAAAAGAACTTGCATGGCATCTTTTGTCCTACTCTCCCGTGGCAGCGGGGTCCATATTGGAAACTACGGGATATTAAGGCCTCCTTTTAATAGAGAACCGGAACAAAGCATTAACACATAGTGAATATCTGTACTCCTCAAACTACGGTCATCACTGGGAGTGGGCCCGATTGTTGTCACTCCGGGGTTGCCGGATCATAACACGTGGTAGGTGACTATAGCTTGCAAGATCAGATCTAAAACATGGATATAATGATGAATTCATAATCGGTTCAGATCTGAGTTCATGGCACCCGGGCCCAAAGTGACAAGCATTAAGCATAGCAAAGTCATAGCAACATCAATCTAAGAACATAGTGGATACTAGGGATCAAGTCCTAACAAAACTAACTCGATTAGATGTATCTCATCCAACTCCTCACCGACCAGTGATCCTACGAAGGAATTACTCACTCCCGGTGGGGAGCATCATGGAATTGGCGATGGAGATGGGTTGGTGATGACAAAGAACAAAGATCCCCCTCTCCGGAGCCCCAAACAGACTCCAGATCCGGCCTCCCGATGAAGAACAGGAGGTGACGGTGGCTCCGTCTCGTGGAACGCGATAATTCTTTCTTCCTGATTTTTTCTGGAAATATGTGGTTTTATAGTATCAGGGGGATCGTCTGCGGGGCCACCAGGTGGGTACAACCCACCTGGGCGCACCAGGAGAGGGGGCGTGCCCTGGTGGGTTGTGCCCACCCAGGGCCCCCTCTCCGGTAGGTCTTGGCTCCAGAAATTCTCTTTTATTCCATAAAAAATCCTCGCAAAGTTTCCTTTTATTCTGAGAACTTTTATTTCTGCACAAAAACAACACTATGGTAGTTCTGGTGAAAATAGCATCAGTCCGGGGTTAGTTTCATTCAAATCATGCAAATTAGAGTCCAAAACAAGAGGAAAAGCATGAGGAAAAGTAGATATGTTGGAGACGCATCAACTCCCCCAAGCTTAAACCTTTGCTTGTCCTCAAGCAATTCAGTTGATAAACTGAAAGTGAGAAAGAAAAACTTTTACGTACTCTTTTGAGTGGATGACAGGTGATGTGCATCATGAAGCTAAAGCTGAAGATATCATCGAGCTTACTTCCCTACCCACTCTAGGTGAGCTCTATGAACCTGGTTGTCAGCTACACATGAATCCACTGGAAAGTATATTTCAGAAGCGTGAGCCAAACATGAGTCAGATGCTCAGCCTGATGAAGCCATTTCCACAAGATGCAGAATATCCCAAGGAATTCTTTGTCAAGGACCTCGAGTACCTTCCCCGTATAATTTATCACATTGTGAGGCGTACTCTATGGCTAATCAAGGGATATTCTCTTGAAGCCGAACTTGAAGGCACCATGAATACTTTGGTATTCTATATTCTCAATGGCATCAGCTTCAATGCTCAAGATTTCTTCATCAGGCAACTTGCTGCATCAGGGATTGATCTTTTTGGCTTGAAGTTTTATGCTCCATGGGTGATACGTCTGATCAAACTTCATTCATCTGTTGACTATCAGCCCTCAGCACGCAATCATCTCATATTTATGCCTGAGGTTGATCTATCAGTTGAAGCCATCTACCCAGAGCCTGACAAAGAACCTCTATATCTTCACAACGTTGATCGTCAAAGCTTCATGCAACCACTTGAAGGGATTCATGTTCCAAATGCTGCTACTCCTGCTTACCCCCTGGCTGGCAATATGCGTGAGCCACACCGTGCCAACACTGAAGCCACTGCCAGTACAATCGCTTAAAGGCCTCGGAAGCGTTCTCGCATTCTCAATGACAGAGAGCTTCTCATTGCTTTACATCAGAAGCAGGACAAGCACCATGAATAGCTCAAGCGTCAGATGCAGAGTGTCTTGGTGTATGTCAATCACATCCGAAACATGGCCACCAAGAACTCCTTTGTAGCCCATGAAGCCCGTCGGCGGTCTTGGAAGTGTCTCACACTGCTATGCCCTGAAGAAGATCTTCGTGAAGATGGCTTCAATGAGGGTTCCAAATTTGACTCCAGACCTCCCCGCAATGCAAGCTGGTACCGCACTCCATCAATCGAAGATTCTTAGTATTCATCTTCGGTTGCAACTATTGTTGCAAGAGTCGTCGATGAAGAAGACGACACCACTTCACTAACAATGGCTTCACTGCATCTCGACACTGCACCAGGCCCTTCTGCACCACTAGACTCCAACGTCGACCCTGCACCTTCTTCTACTCCTGATGGGAACGAGTAGATGCTCTATGTCTTCAAACCTTTTTGGTCCTTATTGACAAAAGGGGGAGAAACATATGAGTTGATAGTCTTCAAGTGGGTCCATATGGGTGGTTGCTATATTTTTGCCAAGCGGTTACAACTCTCATTTTTGATACATTTGGTTCTTTTGGTTGTAACACTTAAACTTGATCGTCGTTTGCTACTTTGTCTGCTATTCTGTGATGCAATGATAAATTTCGCATGAAGTCATTCCGCAGACGTCCATTTTTCATTATGCATGTCATTATCTTCATTACATCTTTATATGCATGATGAATTGTCTTCATGAGTTGAAGAGGATCTCCACAAAGTAAAACCTGCCATGTGCATTTGCGTTCAAAAGCAAACCACTTATATGGACATCTTCAGGGGGAGCCTTTTGCTACTTATGAAGACAATGTCTTAATCCTTAAACTTTCACATACTTTTATCCCCGTTGAAAACTTAAACCAGTTTGTCATCAATCACCAAAAAGGGGGAGATTGTAAGTGCATCTAGTGCCACCCCTAGTTCGTTTTGGAGTATTGACGACAAACCTGGTTGAGGGACTAATGTGTTTGTGAGAATTGCAGGATAACACAACTTGTAGTCCCACATTGATTCGCTTTACCAACCAGATATGACCCCTAAAAATGTGTGAAGACATTGAAGGCAATGGTGGTCTGTGAAGATATTCACAATGAAGTTTATGACTTGAGAAGACATTCACGTGAAGACTATGGAGTGCGAAGACATAGTTGTTTCGTAGTTTCCTTTTCTTCTTTGTTGATTCATAGGAACCACCGTACTGTTAAGTGGGGTCCCAATGAACAAAGTCAGAGTGACTAAAGTGATGCTCAACCAAATCCTATGTCTTCAAGCGAAGACAATGAGAGCAAATCTTATCCAGAGCTGGATGAGTCAGCTTTACTTGTAGCCCAAGTCAAGCTACCGCGTGTGTTTGAAATCTGACCGTTGGACACGTGTTAGTTCCTTAGTGACCCAGGGTCATTTCGGACAAATCAGGTCGGGTTGCCTCCTGGCTATAAATAGCCCACCCCCTACACCATAAATTGGTGGCTGCTCAGAATTAGTGCACGGCTTTTGCCATTTGAGAGCAACCCACCTCCGAAGCATTTGAGAGAGAGAGATCCTTGCGAGGACAAAGCCCAAAACACCCAGAGCCAAAGAGTGTTAGGCATCACTGAAGTCTTTCTGTCCGCGTGACCTGAAGACTTGTTACACTTGAGGACTGTGAATCCTCCATCCGGTTAGGCGTCGCATTCTGAGCATCCAAGAGTCATTGTGGATTGCTAGTGAACGAAGTCTGTGAAGGTTTGGAAGTCTACCTTGAAGACTTACTAGAGTGATTGGGCGAGGACTAAGTGTTCTTAGCTCAAGGGGAATAAGGTGAAGACGCGGTCTTCTGAGTTTAATCTCAGCCTCCCTAACCAGACGTACAGCTGTCATAGCAACTGGAACTAGTCCAACAAATCCTTGTTCTCACCAAGAAACTGGTTCTATCCTTTACCTCTCTTTACTTACAGTATGCCTTCGTGAAGTCATTGCTTGCTTGCTTGATCTAATTGGCTTCACTGTGTGAAGACTGTTGTTGATTGGCTTCATTATCTTCCATCTGATCCATATACCTAGCTGCTAATAGTTCTCGTGCTTCCACTTCATTACTTACTTGACTATGGCTTGTCTAGTGTAGTCTACCTTCCGCTGCATATCAATAGGTTCATTTGTAGTGTTTGTCTTCAAAGCCCCCGTGTTTTGAAGACTTCAATAAAAATCGCCTATTCACCCCCCTCTAGTCAATAACTAGCACTTTCAATAATAAACATTTATCATGATATAAGGAAATATAAATAACATCTTTCTTATTGCCTCTAGGGCATATTTCCTTCAGTCTCCCACTTGCACTAGAGTCAATAATCTAGTTCACATCGCCATGTGACTTAACAGCAATAGTTCACATCGTCATGTGATTTAACACTCTATAGTTCACATCGCCATGTGACCATACCCAAAGGGTTTACTAGAGTCAACAATCTAGTTCACATCGCCATGTGATTAACACCCAAAGAGTACTAAGGTGTGATCATGTTTTGCTTCTGAGAGAAGTTTAGTCAACGGGTCTGCCATATTCGGATCCGTATGTATTTTGCAATTTTCTATGTCTACAATGTTCTGCACGGAGCTACTCTAGCTAATTGCTCCCACTTTCAATATGTATCTAGATTGAGACTCAGACTCATCCAGATCAGTGTTAAAGCTTGCATCGACGTAACTCTTTATGACGAACTCTTTATCACCTCCATAACCGAGAAATACCTCCTTAGTCTTCTAAGGATAATTTTGACTGCTGCCCGGTGATCTACTCCTGGATCAGTATTGTACCCCTTTGGCAAACTCATGGCAAGGTACACAATAGGTCTGGTATACAACGTGGCATACTTTACAGAACCTATGGCTGGGGCATAGGGAATGACTTTCATTCTCTCTCTATCTTCTGCTATGGTCGGGTTTTGAGTCTTACTCAACTTCATGCCTTACAACTCAGGCAAGAACTCCTTCTTTGACCAATCCATTTTGAACTCCTTCAAAATCTTATCAAGGTATGTACTCATCAAAAGTCTTATCAAGCGTCTTGATCTATCTCCATAAATCTTGATGCCCAATATGTAAGCAGCTTCACCGAGGTCTTTCTTTGAAAAACTCCTTTCAAACACTCCTTTATGCTTTCCAGAAAATTCTACATCATTTTCGATGAACAATATGTCATTCACATATACTTATCAGAAAGGTTGTAGTGCTCCCATTCACTTTCTTGTAAATACAAGCTTCACCACAAGTTTGTATAAAACCATATGCTTTGATCACCTTATCAAAGCTTATATTCCAACTTCGAGATGCTTGCACCAGTCCATAGATGGATCGCTGGAGTTTTCACACTTTGTTAGCACTTTTAGGGTTGAAAAAAAACTTCTGGTTGCATCATATACAATTCTTCTTTAAGAAATCCATTAAGGAATGCAGTTTTGACATCCATTTGCCAGATTTCATAAAATGTGGCAATTACTAACATGATTCAGACGGACTTAAGCCTCCCTACGAGTGAGGAAATCCCATCGTAGTCAATACCTTGAACTTGTCAAAAACCTTTTTCGACAAGTCTAGCTTTGTAGATAGTAACACTACTATCAGCGTCCGTCCTCCTCTTTAAGATACATTTATTCTCTATGGCTTGCCGATCATCGGGCAAGTCAACCAAAGTCCAAACTTTGTTCTCATATATGGATCCCATCTCAGATTTTATGGTCTCAAACCATTTCGCGGAATCTGTGCTCATCATCGCTTCCTCATAGTTCGTAGGTTCGTCATGGTCTAGTAACATGACTTCCAGAACAGGATCACCGTACCACTCTGGTGCGGAACGTACTCTGGTTGATCTACGAGGTTCGGTAATAACTTGATCTGAAGTTTTATGATCATCATCATTAACTTCCTCACTAATTGGTGTAGGCATCACTGGAACTGATTTCTGTGATCAACTACTTTCCAATTCGGGAGAAGGTACAACTACCTCATCAAGTTCTACTTTCCTCCCACTCACTTCTTTCGAGAGAAACTCCTTCTCTAGAAAGGATCCATTCTTAGCAACAAAGATCTTGCCTTCGGATCTGTGATAGAAGGTGTACCCAACAGTTTCTTTTGGGTATCCTATGAAGACGCACTTCTCCAATATGGGTTCGAGCTTATCAGGCTGAAGCTTTTTTCACATAAGCATCGCAACCCCAAACTTTAAGAAATGATAGTTTAGGTTTCTTGCCAAACCATAGTTCATACGGTGTCATCTCAACAGATTTAGATGGTGCCCTATTTAACGTGAATGCAGCTATCTATAATGTATAACCCCAAAACGATAGTGGTAAATCGGTAAGAGACATCATAGATCGCACCATATCCAATAAAGTACGGTTGCAACGTTCAGACACACACCACTACGCTGTGGTGTTGTAGGTGGCGTGAGTTGTGAAACTATTCCAGACTTTTTTAAAATGAAGGCCAAACTCGTAACTCAAATATTCGCCTCCGCGATCAGATCGTAGAAACTTTATTTTCTTGTTACGATGATTCTCCACTTCACTCTGAAATTCTTTGAACTTTTCAAATGTTTCATACTTGTGTTTCATTAAGTAGATATGCCCATATCTGCTTAAATCATCTGTGAAGGTTAGAAAATAACGATACCTGCCAAGAGCCTCAACACTCATCGGACCGCGTACATCTGTCGGGGCGGACGGCGTCCCCCACGAGCACCTATGGGGCCGGAGCCCCTTTCGTTGTCCGGTGAGAGGGGCGGAGGGAGCACGGAGAGCAGATCGAGGCGAGCACACGGGCGGTTTACCCAGGTTCGGGCCGCGATGGACGCGTAAAACCCTACTCCTGCTTGGTTGTATTGAACTGGGGAGCTCGGGAGCTTGGAGAGCTAGCTGCACCGAGCGTATGGCTGTCTGGATTCCGAACCTCCGAACCTCCGGACCCGAACCCCCTCTACGTTACACACGGGCCTCCTTTTATAGCGCAAAGGGGTCACCGACAGGTGTCAACGTAAGAGAAAGGGGTAAAAGTGTAAAAGGGGTGGAAGTTGTAACAGTGCGGGAACAGTGGCGCTACAGTGCGGCACAGTGTTATCATACCTACTTCTGACGGTAGGGGACAAGGGCATTAAATGCCCGTCACGGTCGCCTGGACAGCACCGAGGCGGACCGTTAGGTGCGCCACCGCTCGCCACGGTAGTGGCTGCATGCCACCGCATACCCCAGGCTGCGCGGTGCCCCGCCACGTGCCCTTGGGGGAAGCCCCGGAGCGACGCGTGGGCGGGCGAGCTGGAGCGCAGTCCTGAGGTGGCGATTTGCCGCGGCAAGTGGCTTGCCGCGGGGGTCGTCTTCCTGTGCCTGATAGCTTGCCGGCTATCAGGCCTTGCCGGGGCGCATGGCGCGCCGTGGCGGGCTTCTCTTGTGGTGCCTGGGTTCGGCCTTCCCGACAAGCTCCTCTTGTCGGGGTCTCGATCTTCTGTCTCTTATACTTTGTTCTTGGATGGCATTACATGGGCTCAGTCGTCCCGGCAAGCTCCTCTTGCCGGGGGCTTGTCTTCTTGGCCCGGCAAGCTCCTCTTGCCGGGGGCCTCGTCTTGAATGCTTGGTCTTCTCTTGGCGCTTCCTGGGCGGGCCTCGCCGCAGGGTGCTACAACTGCCCGTGCACAAGTCTGGGGTACTAAGATACCCCTACTTTAGTACACCGACAGGAGCCCCCGGGCCTGGGCCACACACGGTGCCGAGCGTCGTTGGGCCAGGCCCTAACAGTGCACGGGCACGCGTGGCCTTGGTCGCGTTGCTCCTTAACTCCGCACCCGTTGCACCTTCCCCAGGCGGCGCGCGCTTATCGCGGCGTCGTGGGGGCGGGGCGTGCGGGGTGAGCGTGATGTGGGTGGCGTGCGCGGGGCTGAACCGCGCAGGCGCGCGTCACGTCGCGCACGATTCTTAATGGCAAGAACGGAGTGTCCGCCACTTACCCATATAAGGCAGAGGAAACGGGAGCGGCTCCCCTCCTTCGCCTTTATTGCGTCCTCTCCCGTCTCTAGAGATCCCCTTCGTGCTCCGCCTCCATATTTCCTCCGCCGCTCGCTCGCACCTGCGGTGCTACCGGATTCTTCGTCTCCCTTCCCTCGCCGCCTCCGCCATGGCCCCGAAGACCGAGAAGGTGAAGGCGGAGAAGACCAAGAAGGAGAAATCGGAGCACGCGGCGATGCTCACCTTGCTGCGGAAGCAGAACCTCGTCTTCTCGCCGAAGCTCAGCGCGCGGGAGCTCTGGAACAAGTACTACTTGTTCTGGGCCGAGGTGACCAAGGCGCATCCCCGCACCCGAGCCTATCCGGCCGCCGCCAAGGGCAACTACCCCGGCGGGTATTATTTCTTCGCAGCCTTCTTTCACTGCGGTCTTTGCCCTCCTTTTTCTGACTTCTTCTGCGACATAATGAACACCTTCGGCCTCCACCTTCTTGACTTCACTCCCAACGCCGTCCTCACGATGGCGGTTTTCGCTCATATGTGCGAAAACTATATTGGGGTATATCCAAACGTCGCGCTTTTTAGGCACTTCTTCATCCCTAGAGTAGAGGCCGGCGCCCCCCTCGGCGGAGGGATATCTTGGGTCTTTCGCCTGAACAAGAAGGATTCCTACTTGCCGGGGGAGCTCCGCGGCAAATGGGAGGAGTGGCGTGCCGACTGGTGCTGGGTTGTCGAGGACCAGCCGCAACCTTTCACCGCGCCGCGCGCAACACCTATTATGCGCGGCAAGGATTGGAGCGAGCTGGATTCGGACGACTGCAAGCTCAACGCCGCCCTCATCAGGATTCTCCGTCTTCGGTCAGCGAGGCTGTCCGTCGGAGAGGTGGGCGCAGACTTCCTCCGCCGCCGCATCGCCCCTCTTCAAGATAGGAAGAGGCCAGCCTGGGAGTATAGCAACGCGGCGGACATAATGAGGCTGCGCCCCGGGCTCAACTTCAACTTCACGTCGGTGGAGCTGAAGGGGATGGTCCGGGAGCTATTCAAGCATGACCCGGCCCACCCAGAGTGGTTCAGGGAGCCCCGGGGAGTTGTGCCTCTTTGCAACAGCTCGGCCCGGGATTCCCTTCGCGCCATGATGCCCGCGTGCGACTCTCACGGCGTCGACCGCACGTGGATTCCGCCCAAGCCAGACGTCATCATGAACTTCTTCGACAACCTGGCGGAGGTGGCGAAGAAGAAGGACGAGGCCCAGGGGCTGACGCGGGACACCACCGCGCGAGAGGTAGCATGTATAGCTTCTTGGGCTGAAGAGGCCACCGCAGCCGCAGCGGCCGGGGAGTTCAGCTTCTCGCCCGAGGAGGCGGAGGCCGCGGAGGCGTCCCGCCAAGCGGAGGTGGCGGAGATCTGCAGACTGCTGAAGCTGCCCCCCGACGAGCTCGCCGGGGTTCCCTCTCTGAGGCACTCCGGGATCCAGGGGATCTTGATCGAGGCCGCGGCGAGGGCCACCACCGCCGGAGGACAAAGGGCCACAGCGCAGGACGCTGGGTCCAGCGGGCTTGCCGGGGTGGAGGAGGAGGACGGTGGTGACGACGACTCCGACGGATCCTTGGAGCTCTACGCCGATGACCTTCCCTCAGCGTCGGAGACCTCCTCGTCCCGTGTAAGCCCTAGGCGTTCTCCAGCGAAGCGTCTCCGCAGGACGGCGATGGGGGCAAAGGCGCCGGCCTCCCGGCAACAACCACCCCGCCAAGCGGCACGAGCCTCCCGGGGGAGCCAGGTTGTGACGAGTGCGCCCGGCGGGGCCGAAGAGCCCGAGGAGGAGAAGCTGCTTCGCCGGCTCCTGGCCCTTTACCGGGCCAGGCAGGCGAAGCTTGCTTCCCGGGAGACCCTCGCTGCGGAGGCCGCCGTCGAGATGGAGAAGCGTGCGACGGAGCTCCGCGCCGCCAACCAAGCTGCCCTCCGCGGCGTGGCGGAGGAGCGCGAGAGGCTCGCCGGGGAGTACCAGGAGTGGGTGCTGCAGAAGGCCGACGCCGAAGAGCAGCAGCGGCTCGCCGGGGAGGAGCTGTCCCGGCGAGAGGGAGAGCTTGCCCAGCTGCAGGCCAACCTCAACTCCCATGAGGAGGAACTTGCCGCTCGGGAGCGGGCCCTTGGCGAGGAGCTGGAAGAGGCGAAAGCCGCCGCGGCTGCCGCGGAGACCGCCAGGGAGGAGCTTGCCGCCAAGGTCGCGCAGCTAGAGGAGTTGTTGAAGGCGAGCGCGGAGAGCGTCGGCGCGCTCAATGCGGAGCGGGAGAAGGACGCCCACGCCAACTCCGAACTCCAGGCGCGTCTCTCCAAGCAGGGCGACGAGCTGAAGGCCGCCAAGGACTCCATCGAGGCCCTGGAGCTGAAAGTCTCCGCGCTGGAGGAGGGGCTCCGCAAGGAGCGAAGCCTGGCGGAGAGCGCCAACACTGCGGCCGAGGACTTCCGTCGGACCGTCGCGGTGTGGACCGAGGACCTGGTGTCTTCTGCATCCAACATCGACCAGGAGTTGCTGGCGTTGAAGTTGGAACACCTCATCTACTCTCCGGACCCGGACCTCCCTCACAGCGCCAAGCTCAGCCTCTTCTTCAGAGGGGTCGCGCCGGCTCTTGCGGATCTTCGGAAGAAGATCCCCGCGCAACTGGCCGAGGAGACGCGCCGGGCCTGCACGGGAACCTTGGAGCGTGTGCTGACGAAGATTGTATACCGCAATCCCGGTATAAATCTCATCAACGTTCTTCGCAGCCTGCCGGCCGACGCTGACATGGAGGCGCTGAAGGAGCAGGTCGCCGATATCATCGCCAGAGTGGGCAAGATTTCCAGGATTGAGGGCGACCGCGTAGACTAGGCCTCCTTTATCTTATCTCTTTTTGTCGCTGCACACGGCGTTATGCGCTCATTAGTCACTGTGATAAGTTACGTAAGGTTTTTACCTTATCTGAACCAATCAGTGCATTGTTATCTTCCTTGTCCTGGCCCTTTACTTTGTATGCTTTTCACCCTACGCTCCCGGGGAACTTTCCGGCGAGGAGCCCTTGGGCTTATAGCAGCCTGCCGGCCAAGGCCTCACCGGGAAGCAACCTCGCCGCAGCCAGTCGCAATCGCGCTCAGCTTGTTGAGTGTGCTCGGAAACGAAACAAGGGCGCGACGCTCATCGCAGCTCACTTAAATCGTTGAGCGTACTCGAAACAAGGTGAGGGTGCGGCTAGCCGCGGGTAGGTTCCTCCGCGCACAGGTTTTCCATACAAAGTGTGACTGTTCAAGGAAGACAACCGAAAATTAAGAATCTGAACTGCTCAAATTCTAATAACTTAGCTTATGCATAACGCTCGTTCCTCGACGAGGCTTCTTTTTCTCTGACAGCACTTGGTTCCAGCACTTGGTTCCTCTCCCATCTCCTTCCCCCGGCAACTTTGTGCGCGAGGAACGCTCCCTCTGTCTAAGAGGCAAGGAAAATAAAGAGGGAAGCAAGCACATGGCCTTTCGGCGTGCTGATACTTACTGGACATGCATGTTACGCAGGATGCCAAATAATACATGCAAATAACGAGGAGGAGCATGTAAAAGGCAAAAAGCGCAAAGCATAGGAGCTTTCACTGATGCGCGGGGTCTGCGCCCGCCCCTGCGCCAAGGATCACATGCAACTGCGGCAAGACTTGGGCAGGGAGGTTGGTTGACGGAACGGGTTCCGGCAACCGCGCTGGCGAAACTCCTCCCACGGTTGGCGTCGACTCGTTTGGATCTTGGCGGACGAAACGCGCCGAAGAACGAGGTCGCCTTTTTCGCGGCTTCCGGCGCTAACCGCTGCGGCTACAGGATTGGCGCAGGATTCGCTGGAAGCGAGCGGTTCGCCCAGCGGCCGGAAGGCGGTCCTCCTCAAGGAGCAGCTGCTTCTTGCCCGAACTCTGCGTGAGTGGGTACTCGAGGAGGGCCGTGCACGATTCCGTAGGGAGGAATGCCTCCGCCCCGCGGAGCGGGGCGGAAAGGTACCTGTTCATACCTGAACTTACCAGTGTTCGCCTGAATCAGATCCGCACAACCTCGACGCTGTCCCCTACCTGGCGCGCCAAAGATGTCGGGGCGGACGGCGTCCCCCACGAGCACCTATGGGGCCGGAGCCCCTTTCGTTGTCCGGTGAGAGGGGCGGAGGGAGCACGGAGAGCAGATCGAGGCGAGCACACGGGCGGTTTACCCAGGTTCGGGCCGCGATGGACGCGTAAAACCCTACTCCTGCTTGGTTGTATTGAACTAGGGAGCTCGGGAGCTTGGAGAGCTAGCTGCACCGAGCGTATGGCTGTCTGGATTCCGAACCTCCGAACCTCCGGACCCGAACCCCCTCTACGTTACACACGGGCCTCCTTTTATAGCGCAAAGGGGTCACCGACAGGTGTCAACGTAAGAGAAAGGGGTAAAAGTGTAAAAGGGGTGGAAGTTGTAACAGTGCGGGAACAGTGGCGCTACAGTGCGGCACAGTGTTATCATACCTACTTCTGACGGTAGGGGACAAGGGCATTAAATGCCCGTCACGGTCGCCTGGACAGCACCGAGGCGGACCGTTAGGTGCGCCACCGCTCGCCACGGTAGTGGCTGCATGCCACCGCATACCCCAGGCTGCGCGGTGCCCCGCCACGTGCCCTTGGGGGAAGCCCCGGAGCGACGCGTGGGCGGGCGAGCTGGAGCGCAGTCCTGAGGTGGCGATTTGCCGCGGCAAGTGGCTTGCCGCGGGGGTTGTCTTCCTGTGCCTGATAGCTTGCCGGCTATCAGGCCTTGCCGGGGCGCATGGCGCGCCGTGGCGGGCTTCTCTTGTGGTGCCTGGGTTCGGCCTTCCCGACAAGCTCCTCTTGTCGGGGTCTCGATCTTCTGTCTCTTATACTTTGTTCTTGGATGGCATTACATGGGCTCAGTCGTCCCGGCAAGCTCCTCTTGCCGGGGGCTTGTCTTCTTGGCCCGGCAAGCTCCTCTTGCCGGGGGCCTCGTCTTGAATGCTTGGTCTTCTCTTGGCGCTTCCTGGGCGGGCCTCGCCGCAGGGTGCTACAACTGCCCGTGCACAAGTCTGGGGTACTAAGGTACCCCTACTTTAGTACACCGACAACATCGGTATGTATTATTTCCAATAAGTCAGTGGCTCACTCCATTGTTCCAGAGAACGGAGTCTTAGTCATCTTGCCCATGAGGCATGGTTCGCAAGCATCAAGTGATTCATAATCAAGTGATTCCAAAAGCCCATCAACATGGAGTTTCTTCATGCGCTTTACACCAATATGACCTAAACGGCAGTGCCACAAATATGTTGCACTATCATTATCAACTTTGCATATTTTGGCATCAATATTATGAATATGTGTATCACTATGATCGAGATTCAATAAACCATTCAAATTGAGTGTATGACCATAGAAGGTTTTATTCATACAAACAGAACAACAATTATTCTCTGACTTAAAAATGAATAACCGTATTGCAATAAACATGACTAATCATAATAGTGCTCAACGCAAACACCAAATATCATTTATTTAGGTTCAATTCTAATCCCAAAGGTAGAGTGAGTGTGCGATGGTGATCGTATCAACCTTGGAATTACTTCCAACACACATCGTCACCTCGTCCTTAACTAGTATCTGTTTATCTTGCGACTCCTATTTCAAGTTACTATTCTTAGCAACTGAACCAGTATAAAAATACCGAGGGGTTGCTATAAACACTAGTAAATTACACATCAATAATATGTATATCAAATATACATTTCACTTTGCCATCCTTCTTATCCACCAAATACTTGGGACAGTTCCGCTTCTAGTGACTAGTCCCTTTGCAGTGGAAGCACTCAGTTTCAGGCTTAGGTCCAGACTTGGGCTTCTTCCCGGGAGTAGTGATAACCCACAAGTATAGGGGATCGCAACAGTTTTCGAGGGTAGAGTATTCGACCCAAATTTATAGATTCCACACAAGGGGAGCCAAAGAATATTTGAAGGTATTAACAATTGAGTTGTCAATTCAACCACACCTGGAGATTAATTATCTGCAGCAAGTAATCAGTAGTAAAGTAATATGATAGTTTTGATAGTAGTGACAAGAGCAACGGTAACAGTAACAGTGATAGTAGTAATTTTGTAGCAAGTGTAACAGTGATGATAGCAGTAGTAACTTAGCAGAAACAATATAAGATAAATTCATAGGAATTGGATTGGTGACTTGTTGGATGATATTCATCATGTGACAGTTATAACCTAGGGCGATACGGCACTAGCTCCAGTTCATCGATATAATGTAGGCATGTATTCCATAAATAGTCATACGTGCTTTATTAAAAGAACTTGCATGGCATCTTTTGTCCTACTCTCCCGTGGCAGCGGGGTCCATATTGGAAACTACGGGATATTAAGGCCTCCTTTTAATAGAGAACCGGAACAAAGCATTAACACATAGTGAATATCTGTACTCCTCAAACTACGGTCATCACTGGGAGTGGGCCCGATTGTTGTCACTCCGGGGTTGCCGGATCATAACACGTGGTAGGTGACTATAGCTTGCAAGATCAGATCTAAAACATGGATATAATGATGAATTCATAATCGGTTCAGATCTGAGTTCATGGCACCCGGGCCCAAAGTGACAAGCATTAAGCATAGCAAAGTCATAGCAACATCAATCTAAGAACATAGTGGATACTAGGGATCAAGTCCTAACAAAACTAACTCGATTAGATGTATCTCATCCAACTCCTCACCGACCAGTGATCCTACGAAGGAATTACTCACTCCCGGTGGGGAGCATCATGGAATTGGCGATGGAGATGGGTTGGTGATGACAAAGAACAAAGATCCCCCTCTCCGGAGCCCCAAACAGACTCCAGATCCGGCCTCCCGATGAAGAACAGGAGGTGACGGTGGCTCCGTCTCGTGGAACGCGATAATTCTTTCTTCCTGATTTTTTCTGGAAATATGTGGTTTTATAGTATCAGGGGGATCGTCTGCGGGGCCACCAGGTGGGTACAACCCACCTGGGCGCACCAGGAGAGGGGGCGTGCCCTGGTGGGTTGTGCCCACCCAGGGCCCCCTCTCCGGTAGGTCTTGGCTCCAGAAATTCTCTTTTATTCCATAAAAAATCCTCGCAAAGTTTCCTTTTATTCTGAGAACTTTTATTTCTGCACAAAAACAACACCATGGTAGTTCTGGTGAAAATAGCATCAGTCCGGGGTTAGTTTCATTCAAATCATGCAAATTAGAGTCCAAAACAAGAGGAAAAGCATGAGGAAAAGTAGATATGTTGGAGACGCATCAACTCCCCCAAGCTTAAACCTTTGCTTGTCCTCAAGCAATTCAGTTGATAAACTGAAAATGAGAAAGAAAAACTTTTACGTACTCTTTTGAGTGGATGACAGGTGATGTGCATCATGAAGCTAAAGCTGAAGATATCATCGAGCTTACTTCCCTACCCACTCTAGGTGAGCTCTATGAACCTGGTTGTCAGCTACACATGAATCCACTGGAAAGTATATTTCAAAAGCGTGAGCCAAACATGAGTCAGATGCTCAGCCTGATGAAGCCATTTCCACAAGATGCAGAATATCCCAAGGAATTCTTTGTCAAGGACCTCGAGTACCTTCCCCTTATAATTTATCACATTGTGAGGCGTACTCTATGGCTAATCAAGGGATATTCTCTTGAAGCCGAACTTGAAGGCACCATGAATACTTTGGTATTCTATATTCTCAATGGCATCAGCTTCAATGCTCAAGATTTCTTCATCAGGCAACTTGCTGCATCAGGGATTGATCTTTTTGGCTTGAAGTTTTATGCTCCATGGGTGATACGTCTGATCAAACTTCATTCATCTGTTGACTATCAGCCCTCAGCACGCAATCATCTCATATTTATGCCTGAGGTTGATCTATCAGTTGAAGCCATCTACCCAGAGCCTGACAAAGAACCTCTATATCTTCACAACGTTGATCGTCAAAGCTTCATGCAACCACTTGAAGGGATTCATGTTCCAAATGCTGCTACTCCTGCTTACCCCCTGGCTGGCAATATGCGTGAGCCACACCGTGCCAACACTGAAGCCACTGCCAGTACAATCGCTTAAAGGCCTCGGAAGCGTTCTCGCATTCTCAATGACAGAGAGCTTCTCATTGCTTTACATCAGAAGCAGGACAAGCACCATGAATAGCTCAAGCGTCAGATGCAGAGTGTCTTGGTGTATGTCAATCACATCCGAAACATGGCCACCAAGAACTCCTTTGTAGCCCATGAAGCCCGTCGGCGGTCTTGGAAGTGTCTCACACTGCTATGCCCTGAAGAAGATCTTCGTGAAGATGGCTTCAATGAGGGTTCCAAATTTGACTCCAGACCTCCCCGCAATGCAAGCTGGTACCGCACTCCATCAATCGAAGATTCTTAGTATTCATCTTCGGTTGCAACTATTGTTGCAAGAGTCGTCGATGAAGAAGACGACACCACTTCACTAACAATGGCTTCACTGCATCTCGACACTGCACCAGGCCCTTCTGCACCACTAGACTCCAACGTCGACCCTGCACCTTCTTCTACTCCTGATGGGAACGAGTAGATGCTCTATGTCTTCAAACCTTTTTGGTCCTTATTGACAAAAGGGGGAGAAACATATGAGTTGATAGTCTTCAAGTGGGTCCATATGGGTGGTTGCTATATTTTTGCCAAGCGGTTACAACTCTCATTTTTGATACATTTGGTTCTTTTGGTTGTAACACTTAAACTTGATCGTCGTTTGCTACTTTGTCTGCTATTCTGTGATGCAATGATAAATTTCGCATGAAGTCATTCCGCAGACGTCCATTTTTCATTATGCATGTCATTATCTTCATTACATCTTTATATGCATGATGAATTGTCTTCATGAGTTGAAGAGGATCTCCACAAAGTAAAACCTGCCATGTGCATTTGCGTTCAAAAGCAAACCACTTATATGGACATCTTCAGGGGGAGCCTTTTGCTACTTATGAAGACAATGTCTTAATCCTTAAACTTTCACATACTTTTATCCCCGTTGAAAACTTAAACCAGTTTGTCATCAATCACCAAAAAGGGGGAGATTGTAAGTGCATCTAGTGCCACCCCTAGTTCGTTTTGGAGTATTGACGACAAACCTGGTTGAGGGACTAATGTGTTTGTGAGAATTGCAGGATAACACAACTTGTAGTCCCACATTGATTCGCTTTACCAACCAGATATGACCCCTAAAAATGTGTGAAGACATTGAAGGCAATGGTGGTCTGTGAAGATATTCACAATGAAGTTTATGACTTGAGAAGACATTCACGTGAAGACTATGGAGTGCGAAGACATAGTTGTTTCGTAGTTTCCTTTTCTTCTTTGTTGATTCATAGGAACCACCGTACTGTTAAGTGGGGTCCCAATGAACAAAGTCAGAGTGACTAAAGTGATGCTCAACCAAATCCTATGTCTTCAAGCGAAGACAATGAGAGCAAATCTTATCCAGAGCTGGATGAGTCAGCTTTACTTGTAGCCCAAGTCAAGCTACCGCGTGTGTTTGAAATCTGACCGTTGGACACGTGTTAGTTCCTTAGTGACCCAGGGTCATTTCGGACAAATCAGGTCGGGTTGCCTCCTGGCTATAAATAGCCCACCCCCTACACCATAAATTGGTGGCTGCTCAGAATTAGTGCACGGCTTTTGCCATTTGAGAGCAACCCACCTCCGAAGCATTTGAGAGAGAGATCCTTGCGAGGACAAAGCCCAAAACACCCAGAGCCAAAGAGTGTTAGGCATCACTGAAGTCTTTCTGTCCGCGTGACCTGAAGACTTGTTACACTTGAGGACTGTGAATCCTCCATCCGGTTAGGCGTCGCATTCTGAGCATCCAAGAGTCATTGTGGATTGCTAGTGAACGAAGTCTGTGAAGGTTTGGAAGTCTACCTTGAAGACTTACTAGAGTGATTGGGCGAGGACTAAGTGTTCTTAGCTCAAGGGGAATAAGGTGAAGACGCGGTCTTCTGAGTTTAATCTCAGCCTCCCTAACCAGACGTACAGCTGTCATAGCAACTGGAACTAGTCCAACAAATCCTTGTTCTCACCAAGAAACTGGTTCTATCCTTTACCTCTCTTTACTTACAGTACGCCTTCGTGAAGTCATTGCTTGCTTGCTTGATCTAATTGGCTTCACTGTGTGAAGACTGTTGTTGATTGGCTTCATTATCTTCCATCTGATCCATATACCTAGCTGCTAATAGTTCTCGTGCTTCCACTTCATTACTTACTTGACTATGGCTTGTCTAGTGTAGTCTACCTTCCGCTGCATATCAATAGGTTCATTTGTAGTGTTTGTCTTCAAAGCCCCCGTGTTTTGAAGACTTCAATAAAAATCGCCTATTCACCCCCCTCTAGTCAATAACTAGCACTTTCAATAATAAACATTTATCATGATATAAGGAAATATAAATAACATCTTTCTTATTGCCTCTAGGGCATATTTCCTTCAGTCTCCCACTTGCACTAGAGTCAATAATCTAGTCCACATCGCCATGTGACTTAACAGCAATAGTTCACATCGTCATGTGATTTAACACTCTATAGTTCACATCGCCATGTGACCATACCCAAAGGGTTTACTAGAGTCAACAATCTAGTTCACATCGCCATGTGATTAACACCCAAAGAGTACTAAGGTGTGATCATGTTTTGCTTCTGAGAGAAGTTTAGTCAACGGGTCTGCCATATTCGGATCCGTATGTATTTTGCAATTTTCTATGTCTACAATGTTCTGCACGGAGCTACTCTAGCTAATTGCTCCCACTTTCAATATGTATCTAGATTGAGACTCAGACTCATCCAGATCAGTGTTAAAGCTTGCATCGACGTAACTCTTTATGAAGAACTCTTTATCACCTCCATAACCGAGAAATACCTCCTTAGTCTTCTAAGGATAATTTTGACTGCTGCCCGGTGATCTACTCCTGGATCAGTATTGTACCCCTTTGGCAAACTCATGGCAAGGTACACAATAGGTCTGGTATACAACGTGGCATACTTTACAGAACCTATGGCTGGGGCATAGGGAATGACTTTCATTCTCTCTCTATCTTCTGCTATGGTCGGGTTTTGAGTCTTACTCAACTTCATGCCTTACAACTCAGGCAAGAACTCCTTCTTTGACCAATCCATTTTGAACTCCTTCAAAATCTTATCAAGGTATGTACTCATCAAAAGTCTTATCAAGCGTCTTGATCTATCTCCATAAATCTTGATGCCCAATATGTAAGCAGCTTCACCGAGGTCTTTCTTTGAAAAACTCCTTTCAAACACTCCTTTATGCTTTCCAGAAAATTCTACATCATTTTCGATGAACAATATGTCATTCACATATACTTATCAGAAAGGTTGTAGTGCTCCCATTCACTTTCTTGTAAATACAAGCTTCACCACAAGTTTGTATAAAACCATATGCTTTGATCACCTTATCAAAGCTTATATTCCAACTTCGAGATGCTTGCACCAGTCCATAGATGGATCGCTGGAGTTTTCACACTTTGTTAGCACTTTTAGGGTTGAAAAAAAACTTCTGGTTGCATCATATACAATTCTTCTTTAAGAAATCCATTAAGGAATGCAGTTTTGACATCCATTTGCCAGATTTCATAAAATGTGGCAATTACTAACATGATTCAGACGGACTTAAGCCTCCCTACGAGTGAGGAAATCCCATCGTAGTCAATACCTTGAACTTGTCAAAAACCTTTTTCGACAAGTCTAGCTTTGTAGATAGTAACACTACTATCAGCGTCCGTCCTCCTCTTTAAGATACATTTATTCTCTATGGCTTGCCGATCATCGGGCAAGTCAACCAAAGTCCAAACTTTGTTCTCATATATGGATCCCATCTCAGATTTTATGGTCTCAAACCATTTCGCGGAATCTGTGCTCATCATCGCTTCCTCATAGTTCGTAGGTTCGTCATGGTCTAGTAACATGACTTCCAGAACAGGATCACCGTACCACTCTGGTGCGGAACGTACTCTGGTTGATCTACGAGGTTCGGTAATAACTTGATCTGAAGTTTTATGATCATCATCATTAACTTCCTCACTAATTGGTGTAGGCATCACTGGAACTGATTTCTGTGATCAACTACTTTCCAATTCGGGAGAAGGTACAACTACCTCATCAAGTTCTACTTTCCTCCCACTCACTTCTTTCGAGAGAAACTCCTTCTCTAGAAAGGATCCATTCTTAGCAACAAAGATCTTGCCTTCGGATCTGTGATAGAAGGTGTACCCAACAGTTTCTTTTGGGTATCCTATGAAGACGCACTTCTCCAATATGGGTTCGAGCTTATCAGGCTGAAGCTTTTTTCACATAAGCATCGCAACCCCAAACTTTAAGAAATGATAGTTTAGGTTTCTTGCCAAACCATAGTTCATACGGTGTCATCTCAACAGATTTAGATGGTGCCCTATTTAACGTGAATGCAGCTATCTATAATGTATAACCCCAAAACGATAGTGGTAAATCGGTAAGAGACATCATAGATCGCACCATATCCAATAAAGTACGGTTGCAACGTTCAGACACACACCACTACGCTGTGGTGTTGTAGGTGGTGTGAGTTGTGAAACTATTCCAGACTTTTTTAAAATGAAGGCCAAACTCGTAACTCAAATATTCGCCTCCGCGATCAGATCGTAGAAACTTTATTTTCTTGTTACGGTGATTCTCCACTTCACTCTGAAATTCTTTGAACTTTTCAAATGTTTCATACTTGTGTTTCATTAAGTAGATATGCCCATATCTGCTTAAATCATCTGTGAAGGTTAGAAAATAACGATACCTGCCAAGAGCCTCAACACTCATCGGACCGCGTACATCGGTATGTATTATTTCCAATAAGTCAGTGGCTCACTCCATTGTTCCAGAGAACGGAGTCTTAGTCATCTTGCCCATGAGGCATGGTTCGCAAGCATCAAGTGATTCATAATCAAGTGATTCCAAAAGCCCATCAACATGGAGTTTCTTCATGCGCTTTACACCAATATGACCTAAACGGCAGTGCCACAAATATGTTGCACTATCATTATCAACTTTGCATATTTTGGCATCAATATTATGAATATGTGTATCACTATGATCGAGATTCAATAAACCATTCAAATTGAGTGTATGACCATAGAAGGTTTTATTCATACAAACAGAACAACAATTATTCTCTGACTTAAAAATGAATAACCGTATTGCAATAAACATGACTAATCATAATAGTGCTCAACGCAAACACCAAATATCATTTATTTAGGTTCAATTCTAATCCCAAAGGTAGAGTGAGTGTGCGATGGTGATCGTATCAACCTTGGAATTACTTCCAACACACATCGTCACCTCGTCCTTAACTAGTATCTGTTTATCTTGCGACTCCTATTTCAAGTTACTATTCTTAGCAACTGAACCAGTATAAAAATACCGAGGGGTTGCTATAAACACTAGTAAATTACACATCAATAATATGTATATCAAATATACATTTCACTTTGCCATCCTTCTTATCCACCAAATACTTGGGACAGTTCCGCTTCTAGTGACTAGTCCCTTTGCAGTGGAAGCACTCAGTTTCAGGCTTAGGTCCAGACTTGGGCTTCTTCCCGGGAGTAGTGATAACCCACAAGTATAGGGGATCGCAACAGTTTTCGAGGGTAGAGTATTCGAACCAAATTTATAGATTCCACACAAGGGGAGCCAAAGAATATTTGAAGGTATTAACAATTGAGTTGTCAATTCAACCACACCTGGAGATTAATTATCTGCAGCAAGTAATCAGTAGTAAAGTAATATGATAGTTTTGATAGTAGTGACAAGAGCAACGGTAACAGTAACAGTGATAGTAGTAATTTTGTAGCAAGTGTAACAGTGATGATAGCAGTAGTAACTTAGCAGAAACAATATAAGATAAATTCGTAGGAATTGGATTGGTGACTTGTTGGATGATATTCATCATGTGACAGTTATAACCTAGGGCGATACGGCACTAGCTCCAGTTCATCGATATAATGTAGGCATGTATTCCATAAATAGTCATACGTGCTTTATTAAAAGAACTTGCATGGCATCTTTTGTCCTACTCTCCCGTGGCAGCGGGGTCCATATTGGAAACTACGGGATATTAAGGCCTCCTTTTAATAGAGAACCGGAACAAAGCATTAACACATAGTGAATATATGTACTCCTCAAACTACGTCATCACTGGGAGTGGGCCCGATTGTTGTCACTCCGGGGTTGCCGGATCATAACACGTGGTAGGTGACTATAGCTTGCAAGATCAGATCTAAAACATGGATATAATGATGAATTCATAATCGGTTCAGATCTGAGTTCATGGCACCCGGGCCCAAAGTGACAAGCATTAAGCATAGCAAAGTCATAGCAACATCAATCTAAGAACATAGTGGATACTAGGGATCAAGTCCTAACAAAACTAACTCGATTAGATGTATCTCATCCAACTCCTCACCGACCAGTGATCCTACGAAGGAATTACTCACTCCCGGTGGGGAGCATCATGGAATTGGCGATGGAGATGTGTTGGTGATGACAAAGAACAAAGATCCCCCTCTCCGGAGCCCCAAACAGACTCCAGATCCGGCCTCCCAATGAAGAACAGGAGGTGACGGTGGCTCCGTCTCGTGGAACGCGATAATTCTTTCTTCCTGATTTTTTCTGGAAATATGTGGTTTTATAGTATCAGGGGGATCGTCTGCGGGGCCACCAGGTGGGTACAACCCACCTGGGCGCACCAGGAGAGGGGGCGTGCCCTGGTGGGTTGTGCCCACCCAGGGCCCCCTCTCCGGTAGGTCTTGGCTCCAGAAATTCTCTTTTATTCCATAAAAAATCCTCGCAAAGTTTCCTTTTATTCTGAGAACTTTTATTTCTGCACAAAAACAACACCATGGTAGTTCTGGTGAAAATAGCATCAGTCCGGGGTTAGTTTCATTCAAATCATGCAAATTAGAGTCCAAAACAAGAGGAAAAGCATGAGGAAAAGTAGATATGTTGGAGACGCATCAACTCCCCCAAGCTTAAACCTTTGCTTGTCCTCAAGCAATTCAGTTGATAAACTGAAAGTGAGAAAGAAAAACTTTTACGTACTCTTTTGCTCTTGTTTGCATAAATAGGCTTAAACAGCACCCAGGTTTTCAGCCAGCATTATAACTAACCATGTCGACAATAACACTTAAAGATTATATTAACTCATATCAATGACATAATCAGCTAGCGAGCAATAGTAAGATATCTCAAACGGCAACACGTTGTTAAAACAACCATGATATAATATGACAATAGTGGTATCTCGCTAGCCCTTTCTGAGACCGCAAAACATGAATGCAGAGCACCTCCAAAGTTCAAGCAGTGACTAAACATTGTAATTCATGGTAGAAAAGGTCCAGTCATGATGCACCCAACATTAGCTATACACAATGCATAAATCATGACAACTGTGCTCCCTCAGTTTCTCGCGCTTGTTTTAGAAGGTGATGACACAACATAAAAGTAACTAGAAAGTCCCTTCGAAGAGGGAAGCAGTGATTTGCAGAGGTGCCAGAGCTCAAGCTTTAAAATAGAGATAAATGATATTTTGAGACATGCACCCTTCTTATTCACTTCACGACCATCAGTTATCAACATCTTCCATGCTAAGCACGCTAGTGGCGGTTCCCAAGCGATAAAAGTAAAGGTTTTGACTCCATGTTTGATTATTTAAGAGATGAACTCTTTTTCATGTTTGCAGTTTGGGACTGGGCATCCCTGTTACTGCCCTTTTCTCGTGCGACGGTGAATGAATAAACACTCGACCTGATAATAACCCCCTTAGCATGGAAGATATCGACCACCTCATGTCGTCCCATGATCGATCCGGGCACACAAAAAGTATAATTTTTAGAAGTTTTTAGAGGTGGCACATGCAAATTTACTTAGGACGGCAGGGTAATACCATATATAGGTAGGTATGGTGGACTCATCCGGAATAACTTTGGTTTCAAGGTTTTTGATGTACAAGCAGAGTTCCCACTTAGTATAGGCGAAGGCTAGCAATTAGATTGAGAAGCGGCCAGCTAGAGAGCAACAACGATCATAACCATGCATTATGCACAAGTAACATTGGACACTAGCATGAGTAGGATATGAACACCATGAACATAAATATCATAGAGGCTATGTTGGTTTTGATTCAACTACATGCATGAACATGTGCCAAGTCAAGCCACTCGAACATTCAGAGGAGGATATCATATCATCATACTACACCACAATCATTTTAACGCTATGTTGATATCCAAGATAAATCGTTATCCACTCCTAGCTACTTATGCATGGCATGAGAAACTATAATCTCTAATTGTCATTGCAAACATGTTTAATCATAATGGGCTGAATCATGGATACAAGGTTAAACATATTTACACAAACAAAACAAGTCGAGTTCATACCAGTTTCTCTTTGCCACGGCCAGTTCATCAAATATCGTCATTATTGCCTTTCACTTGCACGACCGAATGATATGAAAATAATAATAGTGCAAGAGTGCCATGAACTAAGCTGGAATCTGCAAAACATCTTATTCAATAGGAGAAGAGAAGGTAAAATGTGTTGTAGCGACCCGACCTCAGGCGGTCAAGTCTCTGTGCTTCAGTGTCATCCCTGGATCGGTAATGCTGACACACACAGTACTCGAAGGATTTATAACAGAGTAGCAATCACACACTTATTACATCAAATGTCTCCAAAGAGAACTTATTACAGTAAATATGGCTTAAGGCCATCTAAATAAGATAACAGTGGAAGGCTTGAAGAAAAAGTGAGTCCATCAACTCCAACGGCATTGCTGAGTGCACGACAAACGACCTATGGCACCTTACTCGTCGTCTGAAAAGTCTGCAACATGACACGTTGCAGCCCGAAAACGGGTCAGAACATGGAATATGCTAGCAATATAACACAGTAGAGAAATGAACAGATAAATGCTATCACTACATGCATATATGGCTGGTAGAGGCTCTATGGTTATATGATTTTGCGAAAAGCCAATTTTTCCTACAACAAAGGAATACATTTTATTTAACTATCATGGTGGTTGAAACATCATTGAGAAGGTTCCTCCAACTCAATCCCAATTAAGGTAATCATTAACAACCCAACAAATTAATTTAGAGTGATGAGAACAAATCAATAATTTAAGTACCAGATACTCAAGATGTCCATAACTGGGGATACGGCTAACCATGACTAGTTTATACACTCTGCAGAGGTTTGCACACTTTTCCCCACAAGACTCGATCTCCTCCGTTGGATTTCTTGCACTACATGGTGTTTGAGAAACGGATGACCGAGACACAGTCTTTCAGAAGCATTAACTCTTTACTCTGGGTGGACAGTTACACCTACTTTCCCTCTACATCTGCTAGCCCACCACTGAAAGAGGTCACATAGCATACTCAACTATGCCAGAGCCCATAATGGCTTGTGGATGCACACGAAAGTTTCTAGCATGAATAATCTTATGATCCCTTTGAGCCTGGGTGGCGGACCGTAGGATGATCACATGGTATAACCCCGGGATATCCTAGGACAACACTGGATTCCCCAGGTGACCAAAACAAACAATCCACCCAGATGTGTATTAAAGTTGCCACCTTAAGTTGAACTATTAATTAACAATCTCACATCTATCATGGATACACTCAACCCAATCCACGTCTACGAGCATAGCATGGCAATATAAGCATAACATAGAAGTAACTCCCACGCCCTGATAATAAAACAGGGCACTAGGTTCTACCTCATCAACTACTTCCCAAACCCACAAGTTAATCACATCCTAATCATGCAGTGTTTGAGGATTGTAACTAATGTGTAAAAACTGGGTATGAAAAGAGTATGATCAATGTGTACTTGCCTTGCTGACGATCCGCAAAACCTAGAGACTCGTAGTAGCATGGTTTGCACTCCGGGAATTCTGTCGCAAACAAACAATAGCATACATAAGCAATCAAGCAAAGATGCACGGGTAAAACTCAAACAAAGAGATCTAACCAAAAAGTTCAACTGAAGAACTCTGGTTTGCAAAAAGAATCAAATCAAACGGAGCAACAAAACTCAAACTGTGAAAGAAACAAGATCAGATTACTAATCTGGACTAAAGTCAAATTTTACAGTACCAAAATCTTGTTCAAGTTGGTTAAACAGAAAGAGGGCTTCGAGACAAGATCTAGGCGCTTCAATCGCCTGATTCCGATAAACGAGCGAAAAAATAAACTAAAACGAAAATCAGGGCAGAAATCGCGATCGAAAATAATCGCGGAAAAACCCTGGAAAGAGAAAACTGACGGGTGAACGGCGCTCATTAAAACGAACGTATGGACAAACGTCCGCTAAATAAATAAACCGAGAGAAAACTGATCTAAAAAAATAAACCGAAAACTTAAAAAACGGATCTAAATCTAGGGTTTACCGCAATAAACCGACGAAGAAAAAAAACGGCGGCGGCGCGAGCAGCGGTGCGGCGGCGGGCGACGGCGCGCGCGTGTGGCGGCGGCTGGCGCGGGCGGCGCTAGGGTTTGGCGGTGGGGTGGGCTGGCGGGGTGGGCTGCGAGACAGGGGCGTGGCTTATAAAGGCCCGGGGCGGAGGACTCCGGCTCAGGCACGGCTCGGAGTCGGTTCGAATATTTGTTTTTTAAATATTCTGACGCGTAGAAAAACAAAGAAAAGAAATACTAAACGGACTCCAAAAATCCCTAAATAAGTTTTCCCCGTCCTCTAAAAATATGCCAGACAATGTGAACATTTATTTGGGCCTATAATGCAATTTTCAAAAACGCGTATTTTTCCTAATTCGAATAAAATAGCAATAAAATCCAAATAAAAATTATTTATTTGATTTTAATATTTTTATTCCAATATTTCATTTATTTTGGAGAAGTCATATTATCTCCTCTCATATATTTTAATAATATTTTCAGAGAGAAAAATTATTTAAAACCAAAATGATTCTTGTTTCAATATTTGATTAAATTGAAATATGAAAAATGTGAAATCCCCAACTCTCTCCGCGGGTCCTTGAGTTTCTTAGAATTTCGAGGATCGAAAAACGTAAATGCAATAAAATATGATATGCATGAATGACCTATGTATAACATTTCAGATTGAAAATTTGGGATGTTACATGTGCTCTTATGAGTTCAACAGTTATTCATATGGGAGCCACTCAATATTTTCATCGTGGTCTTCTTCTCGGTGAAACTCAAATAAAAAGAAAGAAATTCAGAGAAACACATAGAAATAATTTTGGAGTTTTTGGTTTTTTTGAACAAGCAAATAAAAGGGAAAAGCAAAAACAAGAAAAACTATTTACACGGGAAAGCTCCCAACATGCAAAACAAGACCAAGGAAATCTTTTTGGATTTTCTTTTTAGTTCTACTACTAAGCATGCATAGAAAGTAAACTACTACAACTAATTTTTTTGGTTTTTCTAAAGTTTTTCAAACACAGAAGAAGAAAGCAAGAAAATAAATCTATGCATGGATGATACAATGAAAAAGTGTGAGCACCGACAAATAGAATGATATGTGTGAAGATGAATATAATGTAGGTGAGAGACACATACTCCCCAAGCTTAGGCTTTTGGCCTAGCTTGGTAGTTGATCAGTAGCCTGGATGATAGTAGGGATCCTGAGGAGCAGGCATCCACTCATACCACTGCCGAGGCTCCTCCTCAGCCTCTGCAGCAGCCTGAGCATTCCAGTAGGCGATGATGTCCGCAGGCATAATCCTATATCCGCCCCTGGCAACAGGATCAAACAAAGCAGGTGCAGGCAATGGAATAACATCACAAGTTTTGACGCTACAGACCAGATTGTAAGGAATGGCGATGTTAGGACGATCATGTGCAAGAAAGTGACGGTGTTCCATGGCTGCATGGTCTTGGTAAACCTTGGTCAGGGGGTAATCATGAGGGCGTATCTCAACATTGAATTGAGCCACCAAACGAGTAGCAAAAATCCCACCATGTATTTTTCCCTGGGATTTATTAAGATGGAGGCGACGAACCACAATAGCTCCCAAGCTATAAGTGTTGTCACCCTCTAATGCACGACGTAAAACGGCAAGGTCGGGTGAACTGAGTGCACCCACCTTCTCTCTAGCAAGCAAGCATTTGGAAATGAAAAGAGCAAAGTAACGCATAGCAGGAAAATGCAAGTCAGCGGCAATGGTAGCTGACATCCCTCTCTCATCTCCCACTGTCAAAGTGCAATATAAGTCCTCAAACCCAGCCGGCCTAGGCTCAACTAAGCTCCCATCAGAGGGCATCATGCATATGTCACAAAATTTAGTAAGCGGTATCTGATGGTTTTCAGCATATAAATCAAAGCTCACTTGAGGAGGATTATTTTTAGGCAAGAAAGTAAAGCTTTGAACAAAGATGTTTGTGAGGATTTGGTGCTGGTCACACTCATCTGCGATGAAGTCGGTGAGGCCGACATTAGCAATATATTGCATGAACTCCTGAAGGATTCCGGCCTATTCCAGGAACGGGGTGTGCGGCCATTCACACGGCCGTACTTCCGCCAACCTCCGAGGATGGAGATCACTGTCAGATGACTCCCCAATAACACCCTTGGCGTTCTTCTTAGAGCCAAACTTCCTAAAGATATTCATGTCCCCGTACAATTTTTCCTATGAACAAAAATCTCAATTTTTAGTCCACAAATATTTCTCAACAAAATTTCACAAAATTGATAGCAACTACTCATAGGGATACAAAGAGTCCATAGCAAGCATTCAAACTACTTAGAACTCTAAGAATTCAACATGCAAGCCCATCTGCACCCGCACCAAGAGTAGCTAATTATTCAAAATATAACCACTAGAAGAAAAACTAATTGGACAAACGATGGAGTCACATACCAAGCAGCAATCCCCCGAAATAGTTTCGATAACAGAGCTTCGAGCAAAGAGATCGAAATCCACGGGTTTGAGAGCAAGAACATGCGAGAGAGAGCAATGGTGATTTTTTTCTGGAGGTAAGTGATGATGTGGGATGAAGAGGTAAGTGAGAGGGCCCATGTGGGGACCACAACCCACTAGGGCGCGCCTGGGGGTGCTGGCGCACCCAGGTAGGTTGTGGCCACCTGGTGCACCTCCTTCTGGTATTATTTGCACCAAAAATTCAGAAATATTCAGAAAAAAATCGTGTAAAATTTTCAGGGCATTCTGAGAACTTTTATTTTTGGGTCATTTTTTATTGCACGGGAAATTCAGAAAAACAGACTAAACATGGCAATTTGTTTTATTTAACTAGTAAAAACAGAAAACAAAAAGTAAGGACAGAAGGTAGTGCTTACTAAATTCATCAACTTCATATCGCTCAAAAATGATTCATTAATATGGTTCATCAGGTCTTATTAACAACCACTTTCGATTAGCATGAAACCGAAGAACTTTCGTAAATCACTAAGTTACCTCAATGGGGATATGAATGTCCCAAACAATAAGCATTTCATATTTCTTTTTGACAGTAGGTAGAGGTAGATGAAAACTTCCAATAGTGATTGTCGGAGATTTTTCAATAACATTAATACCATTTACTTGGAATTGTTTCTTCGGGAAGTGCACCATATGCTCATTACCATTAATATGAAAAGTGATCTTGCTTTTATTGCAATCAATAACATCCCCTGCAATATTCAAGAAGGGTCTACCAAGGATAATCGACATGTTGTCATCCTCAGGCATCTCAAGTATAACAAAGTCAGTCAAAATAGTAACATTAGCAACAACAACGGGCACATCCTCACAGATACCGATAGGTATGGGAGTTGATTTGTCAGCCATATGCAAAGATATTTCAGTAAGTGTGAGTTTATTCAAGTCAAGTCTTTTATATAAAGAGAAAGGCATAACACTAACACCAGCTCCTAAATCACACAAAACAGTTTTCACATAATTCTTTTTGATGGAGTAAGGTATAGTTGGTATTCCCGGATCTCCAAGTTTTTTAGGTACTCCATCTTTGAAAGTATAATTAGCAAGCATAGTGGATATTTCAGATTCTGATATTTTTCTCTTATTTGTGATGATGTCTTTCATATACTTTGCATAAGGAGGCATTTTCAAGATATCAGTCAAGCGGGTACGCAAAAAGACTGGCCTCCGCATTTCAGCAAAGCGTTCAAATTCTTCATCATCATTCTTTTTAGTTGACTTGGGTGGAAAAGGCATAGGTTTTTGAACCCACAGTTCTCTTTGTTTACCGTGTTTTCTAGCAATGAAGTCTCTTTTATCATACCTTTTATTCTTAGGTTGTGGGTTATCAAGATCAACAGGTGGTTCTGTCTCATCATTATCTGGTTCTTTTTCATTTGGTTGAGCATCTTCAGGAACATCAGCATTATCTTTTTCATTATCACTAGGTTGATGTTCATTACCAGATTGAGTTTCAGCATCAGAGATAGAAGTTTCATTTTCATTATCAGGAGGTTTCTCTATTTCAGGTTCACTAGAAGCGTGCAAAGTCCTATCATTTTTCTTTTTCTTTTTCTTTTTAGAAGAAGGACTAGGTGCACTAGTGTTATTTCTTTGTGGATCTTGTTCAATTCTTTTTGGGTTTCCCTCAGGATAAAGTGGTTTCTGAGTCATTTTACCTCCTCTAGTTGCAACTCTAACAGCAAAGTCATGCATATTATTATTCATTTCATCAAGCAATTCTCTTTCTGATTTAGCAACTTGTTCTAACTAGGTTTGTACCATAGAAGCATGTTTCCCAACACCTCTAACATCATTTTAAATTCTAAATAACAAGTCACTCAAGCGAGCAATCATATCAGAATTCTATTTCAGTTGTTTCATAACATTTGCATTGAAGTGATCTTGTTTTCTAATGTAGTTTTCAAACTCATAAAGGCATTGACTAGGATGCATATTATGAGGATTATCATTTTCATTAAACTTCATTAGAGAATTTACCTCTACCACCTTAGGCAGTGGTGGTGTATTAAGCCCATGTATTTCTTCAATATGAGGTAAATTTTTAACATCCTCAGCTTTAATACCTTTTTCCTTCATAGATTGCTTTGCCTCTTGCATATCTTCAGGACTGAGATATAATATACCCCTCTTCTTCGGAGTGGGTTTAGGCGGTGGTTCAGGAAGAGTCCAATCATCATAATTTTTCAATATGTTATTCAATAATTCCTCAATTTGAGCAATAGTTCGTTCCCTAAAAACACAAGCAGCACAACTATCTGGGGAGTCCCTAGAAGCATCGGTTAGTCCATTATAGAAGATATCAAGTATTTCATTTGTCTTAACAGGATGATCAGGCAAAGCATTAAGTAACTAGCAAAGCCTCCCCCAAGCTTGTGGGAGACTCTCTTCTTTAGTTTGCACAAAGTTAAATATTTCCTGTAAGGTAGCTTGTTTCTTATGAGCAGGAAAACATTTTCCAGAGAAGTAATAAATCATATCCTGGGGACTACCCACACAACCAGGAGTAAGAGTATTGTACCAAGCTTTAGCATCACCCTTTAATGAGAAAGGAAATAATTTGAGAATAAAGTAATAGCGAGTTTTCTCATCATGAGTAAAAAGGGTGGCTATGTCGTTCAACTTAGTAAGATGTGCCCCAACAGTTTTAGTTTCATAACCAAGGAAAGGATCGGATTCAACCAAAGTAATTAACTCTAGGTCGACAGAGAATTCATAATCCTTATCATCAATAAAGATTGGTGAAGTAGCAAACTTAGGATCATACTTCATTCTAGCATTCAGAGATTTTTGTTTATACTTGCATAGTAATTTATCTAGATCATCTCTATCCTTACAAGCAAGAATATCTCTAGTTGTCTCCTCATTCATAACATAACCTTCTGGTACCTCAGGCAATTCATATCTAGGAAGGTGCTACCTCTTGTGCATGCATTGGTTTTCCCTTGAAGAGCAAAGGGTGATGCAGCAAAGTAGCGCAAGTATTTCCCTCAGTTTTTGAGAACCGAGGTATCAATCCAGTAGGAGATAACACGCAAGTCACCTAGTACCTACACAAACAATCAAGAACCTTGCAACCAACGCGATAAAGGGGTTGTCAATCCCTCCACGGCCACTCGCAAAAGTGAGATCTAATAAAGATAATAAGATAAATATTTTTGGTATTTTTGTTGTATAGATTGAAAAGTAAAGATTGCAAAATAGTAAACGAGATGTGATGTAAATAAAAGAGATGCAATATAATAAGAAAGAGACCCGGGGGCCATAGTTTTCACTACTGGCTTCTCTCAAGATGGCATATATTACGGCGGGTGAACAAATTACTGCCGAGCAATTGATAGAAAAGCGAATAATTATGAGAATATCTAGGCATGATCATGAATATAGGCATCACGTCCGTGTCAAGTAGACCGAAACAATTCTGCAACTACTACTATTACTCCACACATCGACCGCTATCCAGCATGCATATAGAGTATTAAGTTCATAAGAACAGAGTAACGCATTAAGCAAGATGACATGATGTAGAAGGATAAACTCAAGCAATATGATATAAACCCCATATTTTTTATCCACGACGGCAACAATACAATACGCGCCTTGTTGCCCCTACTGTCACTGGGAAAGGACACCGCAAGATTGAACCCAAAGCTACACACTTCTCCAATTGCAAGAAAGATCAATCTAGTAGGCCAAACTAAACCAATAATTCAAAGAGACTTGTGAAGATATCAAATCATGCATATAAGAATTTAGAGAAGAACCAAATATTATTCATAGATAAACTTTATCATAAATCCACAATCCATCGGATCTCGGCAAACATGCCGCAAAAGAGTATTACATCGAATAGATCTCCAAGAACATCGAGGAGAACTTTGTATTGAGAACCAAAGACAGAGAAGAAGCCATCTAGCTAATAACTATGGACCCGAAGGTCTGCGGTAAACTACTCACACATCATCGGACAGGCTATGGTGTTGATGTAGAAGCTCTCCGTGATCGATGCCCCCTCCGGCAGATCGCCGGAAAAGGCCCCAAGATGGGATCTCAAGGGTACAGAAGGTTGCGGCAGTGGAAAAGTGGTTTCGTGGCACGCCTGATGTTTCTAGGGTATAAAAGTACATATAGGTGATAGAAGTACGTCGGTGGAGCTCCATGGGGCTCGCGAGGGTGGGGGCGCGCCTACCCCCCTGGGCGCACCCTCCTGCCTCGTGGCCGCCTCGCGGAGTTCCAGACTTCAACTCCAAGTCTTCTAGATTGCTTTTGTTCCAAGAAAGATCACCGCGAAGGTTTCATTCCGTTTGGTATTCCTTTTTTGCAAAACACTGAAATAGGCAAAAAAATAGAAAATAGCACTGGGCCTTCAGTTAATAGGTTAGTCCCAAAAATAATATAAAAGAGCATATTAAAGCCCATTAAACATCCAAAACAGATAATATAATAGCATGGAACAATAACAAATTATAGATACGTTGGAGACGTATCAAGCACCCCCAAGCTTAATTCTTGCTCATCCTCGAGTAGGTAAATGAGAAAAACAGAATTTTTGATGTGGAATGCTACCCAACATAATTTTCAATGTAATTTTCTTTATTGTGGCATGAATGTTCAGATCCGAAAGATTCAAGACAAAAGTTTAATATTGACATAAAAATAATAATACTTCAAGCATACTAACAAAGTAATCATGTCTTCTCAAAATAACATGGCCAAAGAAAGTTCATCCCTACAAAATCATATAGTTTGGCTATTCTCCATCTTTGTCACACAAATTGCTCAAATCATGCACAACTCCGGTGACAAGCCAAGCAATTGTTTCATACTTTAGTATTCTCAAACTTTTTCAACTTTCACGCAATACATGAGCGTGAGCCATGGACATAGCACTATAGGTGGAATAGAATGGTGGTTGTGGAGAAGACAAAAAAGAGGAGGATGGTCTCACATCAACTAGGCGTATTAATGGGCTATGGAGATGCCCATCAATAGATATCAATGTGTGTGAGTAGGGATTGCCATGCAATGGATGCACTAGAGCTATAAATGTATGAAAGCTCAACAGAAGAAACTAGTGGGTGTGCATCCAACTTGCTTGGTCACGAAGACCTAGGGCATTTGAGGAAGTCCATTGTTGGAATATACAAGCCAAGTTCTATAATGAAAATTCCCACTAGTATATGAAAGTGACAAAATAAGAGACTCTCTATCATGAAGATCATGGTGCTACTTTGAAACACAAGTGTGGAAAAAGGATAGTAACATTTCCCCTTCTCTTTTTTTCTCTCATTTTTTGGGCCTTCTCTTTTTTTGGCCTTTCTCTTTTTTTCCTCACACGGGACAATGCTTTAATAATGATGATCATCACACTTCTATTTATTTACAACTCGATACTAGAACAAAATATGACTCTATATGAGTGCCTCCGGCGGTGTACCGGGATGGGCAATGAATCAAGAGTGACATGTATGAAAAACTATGAATAGTGGCATTGCCACAAATACGATGTCAACCACATCATCATGCAAAGCAATATAACAATGATGAAGCGTGTCATAATAATGGAACGGTGGAAAGTTGCATGGCAATATATCTCGGAATGGCTATGGAAATGCCATAATAGGTAGGTATGGTGGCTGTTTTGAGGAAGGTATATGGTGGGTTTATGGTACCGGCGAGAGTTGCGCGGTACTAGAGAGGCTAGCAATGGTGGAAGGATGAGAGTGCGTATAATCCATGGACTCAACATTAGTCATAAAGAACTCACATACTTATTGCAAAAATCTACAAGTCATCAAAAACCAAGCACTACGCGCATGCTCCTAGGGGGATAGATTGGTAGGAAAAGACCATCGCTCATCCCCGACCGCCACTCATAAGGAGGACAATCAAAGAAACACCTCATGCTTCAAATTTGTTACACAACGGTTACCATACATGCATGCTACGTGACTTGCAAACCTCAACACAAGTATTTCTAAAATTCACAAATACTCAACTAGCATGAGTCTAATATCACCATCTTCATATCTCAAAACAATCATCAAGTATCAAACTTCTCATAGTATTCAATGCACTTTATATGAAAGTTTTTATTATACCCATCTTGAATGTCCATCATATTAGGACTAAATTTATAACGAAAGCAAATTACCATGCTGTTCTAAAAGACTCTCACAAAAATATAAGTGAATCATGAGAGATCAATATTTTTTATAAAATAAAACCACCACCGTGCTCTAGAAAGATATAAGTGAAGCACTAGAGCAAAATTATCTAGCTCAAAAGATATAAGTGAAGCACATAGAGTATTCTAATAAATTCCGATTCATGTGTGTCTCTCCCAAAAGGTGTGTAAAGCAAGGATGATTGTGGTAAACTAAAAAGCAAAGACTCAAATCATACAAGACGCTCCAAGCAAAACACATATCATGTGTTGAATAAATATATGGCCTCAAGTAAAGTTACCGATAGACGAAGACGAAAGAGGGGATGACTTCCGGGGAATCCCCAAGCTTAGGCTTTTGGTTGTCCTTGAATTTTAACTTGGGGTGCCTTGGGAATCCCCAATCTTAGGCTCTTTCCACTCCTTATTCCAAAATCCATCAAATCTTTACCCAAAAACTTGAAAACTTCACAACACAAAAGTTAACAGAAAATCTCATGAGCTCCGTTAGTATAAGAAAACAAACCACCACTTTAAGTTACTGTAATGAACTCATTCTTTGTTTATATTGGTGTTAAACCTACTGTATTCCAACTTCTCTATGGTTCATACCCCCCGATACTACTCATAGATTCATTAAAATAAGCAAACAATACACGAAAAACAGAATCTGTCAAAACAGAATAGTCTGTAGCAATCTGATTCATACACATACTTCTATAACTCCAAAAATTCTGAAAAATAGGATGAGCTAGATAATTTGTTTATTGATCTAATGCAATTGGAATCAGTATTTTATCACTCCCTGGTGATTTTTAACAATTGTTTTCGTGAGCAGAAAGTTTCTGTCTTTTTAGCAAGATCAAATAACTATCACCCAAGAAGATCCTATAGGTTTTACTTGGCACAAACACTAAATTAAACATAAAACCACATCTAAACAGAGGCTAGATGAATTATTTATTACTAAAAAGGAACAAAAATCAAGAAACAAAAAATAAAATTGGGTTACCTCCCAACAAGCGCTATCGTTTACCTCTCCAAACCCACTTTTATAAAAAATACCATAAGATTGAACATTCTCCAAATATGTGGGATCTAAAATTGACACTCTTCCAAACCCACTTTCAATATTATTGCAAACACTATTATCAATCTCATATCCATCATGGGGCTTAAATAAATTTTCAAGATCATAAGAGGAATCACCCCAATAATGATCATTGCAACAAGTAGTAGACATAGAAAAACTAGCATCCCCAAGCTTAGGGTTTTGCATATTATTAGCACAATTGACATCAAGAGAATTTATAGTAAAATCATTGCAATCATGATTTTTATAATCAAGAGAATCTATCGTGAATCTCTTCATAAATTTCTTCACAATTTTCAGATCCACGAATTTCAAGCAAAACCTCATAAAGATAATCTAGTGCACTCAAATCACTAGAAATTGGTTCATCATAATTGAATCTCTTAAAAAGATTAGCAAGGGGATGAGGATCTATAAACTTTTAGCAAGCGAAGACACAAGCAAAAAGAAGGCACATGGTAACACAAGATCGAACGGAAGGAGGGCGAAGAAAAGGCAAAGGTTTTAGAAAATCGTTTTAGAAGTGGGGGAGAGGAAAACGAGAGGTGAATGGAAAATAATGTAATGCGAGGGAGAAGAGTTTGTGATGGGTACTTGATATGTCTTGACTTGAGCGTAGATCTCCCCGGCAACGGCGCCAAAAATTGGCAAGTTGAAGGGAGATCAAATCTTGATTGACTTGGCGTAAATCTCCCTGGCAACGGCGCCAGAAATCCTTCTTGCTACCTTTTGAGCATGCGTTGGTTTTCCCTTGAAGAGCAAAGGGTGATGCAGCAAAGTAGCTAAGTATTTCCCTCAGTTTTTGAGAACCAAGGTATCAATCCAGCAGGAGATAACATGCAAGTCACCTAGTACCTGCACAAACAATCAAGAACCTTGCAACCAACGCGATAAAGGGGTTGTCAAATCCCTTCACGGCCACTCGCAAAAGTGAGATTTGATAAAGATATTAAGATAAATATTTTTGGTATTTTTGTTGTATAGAGTGAAAAGTAAAGATTGCAAAATAGTTAACGAGATGTGATGTAAATAAAAGAGATGCAATATAATAAGAAAGAGACCAGGGGGCCATAGGTTTTACTAGTGGCTTCTCTCAAGATAGCATATATTACGATGGGTGAACAAATTACTGCCGAGCAATTGATAGAAAAGCGCATAATTATGAGAATATCTAGGCATGATCATGAATATAGGCATCACGTCCTCCACACATCGACCGCTATCTAGCATGCATCTAGAGTATTAAGTTCATAAGAACAGAGTAACGCATTAAGCAAGATGACATAATGTAGAAGGATAAACTCAAGCAATATGATATAAAACCCATCTTTTTTATCCTCGATGGAAACAATAAAATACGCGCCTTGCTACCCCTACTGTCACTTGGAAAGTGTTGAGACCAGATTTTGGCATGGTTAAGAATCCGGGTTCGTATGCAAAAGTTAGAGGCAACACTTCGCGGGCCGGCCCTATTTGGCCTTTGCCGGCTTAATGAAACCCTTGCCGGAGTGAAACCCTTGCCGGGGTACAAATCTTGCTGGAGTACAAACCTTGCCGGAGTGAAACCCTTGTCATGGTACAAACCTTGCCGGAGTACAAACCTTGCCGGAGTGAAACCCTTGCCGGAGTACAACCCTTGCCGGAGTACAAACCTTGCCGGAGTGAAACCCTTGCCGGAGTGCAACCCTTGCCGGAGTACAAACCTTGCCGGGGTACAAACCTTGCCGGGGTACAAACCTTGCCGGAGTGAAACCTTGCCGGTGTGAAAGGTTGCTGGATAGAAACATTTTCGGTGTGGAAAGCTTACTCGGATAGAAAACTTGCCGGGTTAGAGGCTGATAGTCAATCGGACAAGAAGTTGAAGATGGACTCAAAAGGTTATTCAGATGATCTCGGATGCAAAAACGTTCAACATGAAAGTTGTTTGTCTCGTCGAAGCGATCGATTTTGATATAAAGATCGTTCCAATCTGAATTCATATGCAAAAGTTATGACCGCTACAAGATGCTGCTACAGTAGATGGCCGGACACTCCGAAGGCAACCCTCCGGATTCCATATTTCTGCTGTAGGCCGGACTCTCAAGATGGCCTCGAATCAAAAAACATGCAACATGAAAGTTGTTCGTCTCATCGAGGTGATCGATTTTGATATAAAGGTCGTCTCAATCCAAGGTCATATGCAAAAGTTAGAGCCCGCACAGCGCGATCCTCCAGTGAGCAAAATATGACGCCCGGAACCAGACACATACGTGGGTATGTCTGATGAGCTGCGTGAATAATTTGCTGTTTTGCGCGAGCAATTTGACCTTCAAGATAACTTCTGATGAAAAAACATTCAACATGAAAGTTGTGCGTCTCGTCGAAACGGTCAAGATTGCTTTTGGACTCGTTTCCATCCGAAGTCGTTTACCATTGCAAAAAGGACCCGCAAGGTGCAGCCAGTTGAAACCAAACAGTTTTGGGAAGTTCGGATAAAACCAGTCCGAATTTGACTAGGGTTTTGGACGTGAATTGATGTAATTTTCATGTAAGAAAAGCCTAGATAAATCCTTTGCTTGTACGGGAAGTCCAGCCGCCTCTTATATATGTTGGGGGTGACGGCCGATTGAAACAACACACAATTGAACAAATCAATATACTACTTTTTTCATCTATGTTTTATCTCTCCACCGTTTTTCTCTCTCGTTCTTCGCTGTTCTTCGTGTTTGAGAGCTGCGAATCCCGAGGCTCTAGGGGCGAGCAAATCGACCTAGGGCAGCCCATAGCTGCCGCACTCCCTGACGGGGTCCCTCCCGGGGGTGTGGGGTTTTCGGGTCTGCAAAAGCGCCCGTCGACTGTCTTGCGTATCGCGCTGTCGGTCGGGTCTCCTTCGACGTGAGCTGCGGTGCATCACCCCCGGCGTCGAGGGTACACATGACGTGTTCGTGTGTCAACACACTTTTTGGCGACTCCGCTGGGGAACAGGAAGATCAATCATCATCATCCACCATGTCCGATCTTCCCAAGCCATCTGAGGTAGACGCCGATAACATCATTAAGCCTAGTCTGGATGAGATATCGGCCGATCATCGCCAAGTCTATGAGGAGTACAAGAAGGCGCGCGAGGATAAGGACTTGCAGGAGTTCCTTGCAAAGTTCAAGAAGGATCGCCAAGGCAACATCACTCCGATTGGAGAAATCAAGTTTCCTCCTCTTCAAGCCGAGCAGGTTAAACCCTCTGTAAGTACTGCCTTTTCTCCTGAGCAGTGGGCTGAGATTGAAAGTCGTATTGCTGATGGTAACAATCTAGTCTATCAAACTTTCATAGAAAATACCAATGCTCAGAAAAATATATCTCAATCATCTAGTGGTAATGATGGTGTAGCTGCTAGTGTGCAAAACCCTAATCTGACTTTACCTATCTCATCGGCGCCTTCCATGCCGATGACTTGTTATCCTACTCAAACAAATCAGATTGTGACTGCACCTACTAATCCTATTATGAGCATGCCAAGTTCGGTGGCAACGCCGAACCAAACCCTACCTACAGCTACAACCACTCGGCCGTTACCGAACTATAGTTCGGCATACATACCACAGTTCATACCTACTGCTAGTAGTCCTACTCCTCCTATACCGCTGCCACAAGTTGCATCGTCCACTATGGATGATGGTCTAGCTAATCTTAGAGAGGAGATGGCTAAGATGCTTCGAGAGAATTTTGGAGTAGAGTTACCTCGGAATCGGATTTACCAAAAGCCGTACCCCGAGTACTTTGATGCCATCCAGTGCCCTCCGGGATATAAGATTCCAGATTTTGTTAAGTTCAATGGAGAGGGCACAAAAACCACATGGGAGCATGTTAGCCAATACTTGGCACAATTAGGTGAAGCAGGCTCACTAAATGAGTTGAAAGTGCGTTTATTTCCTCTATCATTAACTGGTACCGCGTTTTCATGGTTTTCTTCTTTACCACATGGTTCCATTCGAGTTTGGTCGCAGCTAGAGCAGAAATTTCATGATCACTTTTATAGCGGCGACAATGAACTGAAATTGTCACATCTAACATCGGTTAAATAGAAGCATGATGAATCGGTCTCCGATTACGTCAAGAGATTCAGAGAAACAAAAAACCGGTGTTTTAGTTTGGTGATAACCGAGAGGGACTTGGCGGATCTAGTGTTGAGTGGTTTGAGAACTCCCATTAGAGAAAAGTTAGAAGGCTATGAGTTCTTAAATATCAACCAAGTCTTACAAAGGGCTTTGGCTCAGGAAAGCCAAAGCAAAGACCTGAAAGAAGTGCATAGATACAAAACCGATCGTCCAAAGATGAATATGGTGGAATATGATAGTGACCACTCGGACGATGAGGGTGACGTTTTTTCTACTGAATTTGTTTGGCCATCTAAAGCCAAACCATTTACTTGCAATGATCTGAAACCGATTCATAAGAATCGTGATGAAGAGATGAAGTTTACTTTTAACATTGCTAAGTGTGACAGAATATTTGATGCTTTGCTGCAGGCTAAGATAATTAGAATATCTCATACTTTACCGCCGTTTGAAGAGCTGAAACGGCGCGCTTATTGCAAGTATCATAATTCTTTTTCTCATGCTACTAACAATTGCAATGTTTTTCGACGGCAGATACAATCGGCCATTAATGACGGACGATTGAACTTTTCTGAGATGCAAGTTGATAAGCAGCCCTTTCCAATGAATACTATGGAGTTGGAGGGGAAGAAACTACTCATTCGGCCAGAGGTAGCCGAATCTGCTAATAAAGCTAATATTATTATTGGTGAGCCCAGGAAAGACAAGGAGGACAACAAGATCTTGGGAAGGCAGGTAGTGCTTGATAAGCAACCCGGTGGCAAGGAGATAATCAAGATCACCATCAAGAATCCGACACTCGGGGGGCAACCACAAGTGCAAAAGAACACTCATGTTAGATTTGTTAAGCCCAAGAGTCCAGAAGTTGATAAGTGGAAGACGAATGAGTCTAAAGTGCAGCGCAAGAAAATCAAGCCAACTTTTGATATGTTGCTCTCCAAGTATGCCAATCATGCAGCCGGTTCTAGCTCTAACCAATCATAAAATTTGAAGCGCTCAAGGTCACCACCTCGGAAAGAATTTCAGCATCATGCAAGGCCATATGGGTCGTGGGCGCCGGTATCATGGATGCCGCCACTCCCCTATGCGCCATACTACATGGGAGGTTTCAATGGAGGATGGGGGCAGCCCCCAATGGCCCCTTATGCTTTTCATCCAGGTTGGGCAGAACCAAGGAGGCCCATTCATGAGAGACTTTCTTATCCCACACGAGGCCGTTTGAACAATGGTGTCAATCGGCCAGTGCAAGATAATCAAAAAAGGGTCGGCAAACAAGAATGGCATGTTAAATTGCCAAGTGCTTCAACGCTCGAGTCAAGCAAAGGCAAGGGAAAAACCGATGCCGACTCACTCATCTTGGGCACCGAAACATTCACCATACAACAGCCGATTATGCATAAGGATCCGACTGAGCCGATACTTGCTATCGCGCCAAAGCACTCGGCTAATGACCGTGAAGCAAGCACCAACCAAGTAAAGACGAGAGATCCTAAATACACTCAGCCAAAGTGGTGTCCTCCAGGGTTAACAAAGACACAAAAGAGGAAACTACAGAGGTTAAGGAGTCAAGAGATGACAGAACAAGAGGCCGAGAAGCAAAGGGATAGGTTGTTCAACTACACTCGGCCCATGGTGCCTACAAAACAAGTGTGGAGGCCTAAACAAGATACAGTGGCTTCTACACCCACCACAGCAGCACCTACACCACCAAAGGAGGATGATGTAATCATTGCATCGTCTGCGTTACCTATCTCTTCATCTTCGCTCGAACAAATTTCACAATCGGTGGATACGCTGGGGGAAGAAGAGGATATGTTAGATTACGAGTCTACACCGGTTCATGAAGGTATGGATATTAATATGGTGTATTACTTACCCGCTGAGTTTCGTGCTATAGATGAAGAAGGGGAAGTAGCTCAGCTAGATTTTGGCCCTAAAAATGCTATATTCGAGAAGCCAAAAGAGCCGGTGACGCACTTGAAGCCATTGTTCCTTAAAGGTCATATTAATGGAACACCGGTTGCTAGAATGCTTGTCGATGGTGGTGCTGTGGTGAATCTTATGCCATATTCGGTCTTCAAAAAATTGGGGCTGCGTGATGAAGAGTTAATAAAGACCAACATGGTGCTTAATGGATTTGAAGGCAAAGAGAAAACTGAAGCCAAAGGTGTAATGTATGTGGAGCTTACGATGGGAAGCAAAACTTTGGCTACCGCATTCTTTGTCGCCGAGGTGCAAGGTAACTACAATGTGATATTAGGCCGCGATTGGGTTCATGCGAACCAATGCGTGCCATCTACTATGCACCAGTTTTTGATTCAATGGATTGATGATGAAGTAGAAGTCATTCATGCGGATAATTTGGCTTGTGTTGCTTTGGCCGATGCATCAGTGGATTGGCAACATCCCAATGCTACTTGCTTGACGGGGCGCGACTTATCAGAATATGATTTTCTTAGCGCCACAAAAACTGGTTTCCTGCCCGTTTCTCTAAAGTCGGTTGGCGATAATCGGCTCCAAGGTATGATGTATTTAAATGGATCCTAACTCAGAGTGGTTACAAAAGCGTCTTGTAGAATATCGGTCCAATGAGAATGATATGTATGAGTCCATAGAAGAGTTAGATGATATGGATAAATTAGGACAAGGTTTTACATTGGCCGATCCATTAGAAGAGATAGATATAGGAGATGGTTTGACTCCTAGGCCGACATTTGTAAATGCAAATTTAAGAGCCGATCATAAAGCTAAGTTGATCGAGCTGTTGAAAGAATATGTTTGTTGCTTTGCATGGGAATATCATGAGATGCCAGGTTTAAGCCGAGAGCTAGTGGAGCATCGGTTACCTATAAAGGATGGTTTTAGACCATATAAACAATCAGCCAGAAAGTTTAATCCAAAAACATATGACCGGATCAAGGAAGAGATCGGTCGTTTGCTTAAAGCTAATTTTATTAGACCTTGCAGGTATGCCGAGTGGATTTCTAACATTTTCCCTGTGGAGAAGAAAGGATCCGGCAAGTTGAGGGTATGCATTGACTTCAGAGATTTGAATAGGGCTACACCCAAAGATGAGTATCCCATGCCAATAGCTGATATGCTTATTAATGATGCTTCTGAACATAAGGTTATTAGTTTTCTAGATGGTAATGCTGGATACAATCAAATTTTTATGGCCGAAGAGGACATGTCCAAGACAGCTTTTCGTTGCCCTGGTTTTCTTGGTTTATTCGAGTGGACAGTGATGACATTCGGATTAAAAAATTATGGCGCCACATATCAAAGGGCTATGAATTTGATTTTTCATGATTTACTCGGTGTCATACTTGAAGTTTATATTGATGATATTGTTGTCAAATCGGATGCTTTTGAATCTCACTTGGCCGATTTGCGTTTAGCTTTTGAAAGAATGAAAAAGTATGGACTGAAGATGAATCCTTTGAAGTGTGCTTTCGGCGTGTCAGCTGGCAAGTTTTTGGGTTTCATTATTCATGAAGATGGTATAGAGATTGATCCCAAAAAGATAGAAGCTATACAGAAATTGGAGGCTCCAACATGCAAGAGAGATATGCAAAAGTTCCTTGGCAAGGTCAATTATTTGAGAAGGTTCATAGCTAATCTATCAGGAAAAGTTGATGCATTTACTCCTATCCTTCGGTTAAAGAATAATGTTGATTTCACTTGGGGGGCAAAACAGCAAGAAGCATTTGATATGATCAAGAATTATTTGTGCACTCCTCCGGTGATGAAAGCACCCAAGCATAGGGAACCCTTCAGACTTTACATTGCAGCAGAGGAAGGAGTTATTGGTGCTGTTCTAACTCAAGAGACCGAAGGAAAAGAGCATGCCATCACTTATTTGAGCCGCCGCTTATTGGACACAGAGACAAGGTATACATTTATTGAGAAATTGTGTCTATGCTTGTATTATGCTTGCACAAAATTGAGACATTATTTAGTGCCTAGTGCTTGCATAGTAGCTTGTCAGACCAATGTCATTAAATACATGTTGCATAGGCCAATTCTTAGCTGTAGAATTGGCAAGTGGGCTTATGCTTTGATTGAATATGATTTGGCTTATGAATCTCTAAAATCCATGAAGGGCCAAATTGTTGCTAATTTCATTGTTGAACATCGGATTAATGACGAACATGATAGTAATATGAACCTTGTTTCATTAGTACCATGGAGATTATATTTTGATGGTTCAGTTTGTAGCAATGGCCAAGGTGTTGGTATTGTTTATATATCTCCTCATGGTGCTGTTTTTGAAGCCTCATGCCGCTTAGAATATTTTTGCACAAACAATCAAGCCGAATATGAAGCATTGTTATTCGGCCTGGAGATGCTGCTTGCTATAGGTGCTACACATGTTGAGGCTTTTGGTGATTCGTTGTTAGTAGTGCAGCAAGTGTCTAAAGTTTTTCAATGTTTAGACGAATCACTTAATGTGTATCTTGATAAGTGTCTAGATATAATTTCTACTTTGGATTGTTTCAGCATTACTCATATATCTAGACATGACAATTGGAGAGCAAATGAGTTGGCACAACAAGCGTCCGGCTATCATGTTGATCATGGCATGTTTCATACTTCTCAGAAGCCGATGTCTTGTCTTGCTAATATGGGAGAGGCCGAACCAGAACCCACTGATTCGGCCACTAACAAAAAATCTAGTGCAGGTGAGAATCATGACTGGAGGAAGCCCATTATGGATTACTTGCGTGATCCGAGTAAAAGGGTGGACAGGACTGTTCGGCGTCTGGCTTTCAAATATACAATAAGAGATGGTGGTCTTTATCGCCAAACAGTTGAAGATGTTCTTTTGAAGTGTTTGGACGAGGACCAAGCAAGAGTTGCTATGGGAGAGGTACATGAAGGCATTTGTGGTACTCATCAGTCGGCTCCCAAGATGAAGTGGTTATTGCGACGTGTTGGATTTTATTGGCCGACTATGATCAATGATTGCTTCAGGTATTATAAAGGGTGTGAAGCTTGTCAAAAATTTGGTGATATTCAATTAGCTCCTGCTGCTATGTTACATCCTATTATCAAGCCGTGGCCTTTTAGAGGACGGAGTTTAGACTTTATTGGACAAATTCATCCGTCTTCCTCAAAGGGGCATCGGTTCGTATTGGTGGCAACCGATTATTTCACTAAATGGTCTGAAGCAGTACCTCTCAAGAACATGACACATACGGAGGTGATAAAATTCATAACCGAGCACATTATTCATAGATTCGGCATTCCTCAAACATTGACTACAGATCAAGGCTCCTCTTTCATGTCACACCAGTTAGAGAATTTGCTGAATCTTATAACATAAAGTTGCTCAATTCATCTCCATATTATGCCCAAGCCAATGGACAAGCTGAGTCTAGCAATAAAATTTTAATCAAGCTCATCAAGAAGAAGGTTGAGGATAATCCAAGGAGATGGCATGAGTTGTTGTCTGAAGCTTTGTGGGCACATAGTATCTCAAGGCATGGTGCTACGAAGGTAACTCCATATGAGCTAGTATATGGTCAAGAGGCTGTTTTACCGGTGGAGGTAAATTTGAATGCTTTGAGAATAGCCAAGCAAAATGATTTATCGGCTGTAGACTTTTATGACTTAATGATGGATAACATTGACGAAGTTGCCGATAAACGTTTGACTGCTTTCAAGGCCATAGAGAGAGACAAGTTGAGGGTGGCAAGAGCTTACAATAAGAAAGTCAAATCGAAGAATTTTCAAGTTGGTGATCTCGTATGGAAGGTGATTCTACCGATTGGTTCAAAAGATAGAAAATTTGGGAAGTGGTCTCCAAGTTGGGAAGGTCCTTTTCGGATCGCAAGAGTAGTTCCCGGAAATTCATATTTGGTGGAATCCATACAAGGGGCGTTGTTACCTCGAGCTCTCAATGGCAAGTACTTGAAGAAATACCACCCGAGTGTGTGGCAAGAAGCCTAAATAGGCAATGGCCGATACATAATTATCGCCCTAAGAAAAATAAATGGCCGATGGGGTGTTGACATCGTCCTTAGAACAAACACAGTACAAGTTATTTTTCTGCACACAAGCTTTGCCGAAAAACAGGGGGGCATGTGTTGACACCAGATTTTGGCATGGTTAAGAATCCGGGTTCGTATGCAAAAGTTAGAGGCAACACTTCGCGGGCCGGCCCTATTTGGCCTTTGCCGGCTGAATGAAACCCTTGCCGGAGTGAAACCCTTGCCGGGGTACAAATCTTGCCGGAGTACAAACCTTGCCGGAGTGAAACCCTTGCCAGGGTACAAACCTTGCCGGAGTACAAACCTTGCCGGAGTGAAACCCTTGCCGGAGTACAACCCTTGCCGGAGTACAAACCTTGCCGGAGTGAAACCCTTGCCGGAGTACAACCCTTGCCGGAGTACAAACCTTGCCGGGGTACAAACCTTGCCGGGGTACAAACCTTGCCGGAGTGAAACCTTGCCGGCGTGAAAGGTTGCCGGATAGAAACATTTTCGGTGTGGAAAGCTTACTCGGATAGAAAACTTGCCGGGTTAGAGGCTGATAGTCAATCGGACAAGAAGTTGAAGATGGACTCAAAAGGTTATTCAGATGATCTTAGATGGAAAAACGTTCAACATGAAAGTTGTTTGTCTCGTCGAAACGATCGATTTTGAGTTAAAGATCGTTCCAATCCGAATTCATATGCAAAAGTTATGGCCGCTACAAGATGCTGCTACAGTAGATGGCCGGACACTCCGAAGGCAACCCTTCGGATTCCATATTTCTGCTGTAGGCCGGACTCTCAAGATGGCCTCTAATCAAAAAACGTTCAACATGAAAGTTGTTCGTCTCGTCGAGGCGATCGATTTTGATATAAAGATCGTCTCAATCCAAGGTCATATGCAAAAGTTAGAGCCCGCACAGCGCGATCCTGCAGTGAGCAAAATATGACGCCCGGAACCAGACACATACGTGGGTATGTCTGATGAGCTGCGTGAATAATTTGCTGTTTTGCGCGAGCAATTTGACCTTCAAGATAACTTCTGATGAAAAAACATTCAACATGAAAGTTGTGCGTCTCGTCGAAACGGTCAAGATTACTTTTGGACTCGTTTCCATCCGAAGTCGTTTACCATCGCAAAAAGGACCCGGAAGGTGCAGCCAGTTTAAACCGAACAGTTTTGGGAAGTTCGGATAAAACCAGTCCGAATTTGACTAGGGTTTTGGACGTGAATTGATGTAATTTTCTTGTAAGAAAAGCCTAGATAAATCCTTTGCTTGCACGGGAAGTCCAGCCGCCTCTTATATATGTTGGGGGTGACGGCCGATTGAAACAACACACAATCGAACAAATCAATATACTACTTTTTTCATCTACGTTTTATCTCTCCACCGTTTTTCTCTCTCGTTCTTCGCTGTTCTTCGTGTTTGAGAGCTGCGAATCCCGAGGCTCTAGGGGCGAGCGAATCGACCTAGGGCAGCCCATAGCTGCCGCACTCCCTGACGGGGTCCCTCCCGGGGGTGTGGGGTTTTCGGGTCTGCAAAAGCGCCCGTCGACTGTCTTGCGTATCGCGCTGTCGGTCGGGTCTCCTTCGACGTGAGCTGCGGTGCATCACCCCCGGCGTCGAGGGTACACATGACGTGTTCGTGTGTCAACACACTTTTTGGCGACTCCGCTGGGGAACAGGAAGATCAATCATCATCATCCACCATGTCCGATCTTCCCAAGCCATCTGAGGTAGACGCCGATAACATCATTAAGCCTAGTCTGGATGAGATATCGGCCGATCATCGCCAAGTCTATGAGGAGTACAAGAAGACGCGCGAGGATAAGGACTTGCAGGAGTTCCTTGCAAAGTTCAAGAAGGATCGCCAAGGCAACATCACTCCGATTGGAGAAATCAAGTTTCCTCCTCTTCAAGCCGAGCAGGTTAAACCCTCTGTAAGTACTGCCTTTTCTCCTGAGCAGTGGGCTGAGATTGAAAGTCGTATTGCTGATGGTAACAATCTAGTCTATCAAACTTTCATAGAAAATACCAATGCTCAGAAAAATATATCTCAATCATCTAGTGGTAATGATGGTGTAGCTGCTAGTGTGCAAAACCCTAATCTGACTTTACCTATCTCATCGGCGCCTTCCATGCCGATGACTTGTTATCCTACTCAAACAAATCAGATTGTGACTGCACCTACTAATCCTATTATGAGCATGCCAAGTTCGGTGGCAACGCCGAACCAAACCCTACCTACAGCTACAACCACTCGGCCGTTACCGAACTATAGTTCGGCATACATACCACAGTTCATACCTACTGCTAGTAGTCCTACTCCTCCTATACCGCTGCCACAAGTTGCATCGTCCACTATGGATGATGGTCTAGCTAATCTTAGAGAGGAGATGGCTAAGATGCTTCGAGAGAATTTTGGAGTAGAGTTACCTCGGAATCGGATTTACCAAAAGCCGTACCCCGAGTACTTTGATGCCATCCAGTGCCCTCCGGGATATAAGATTCCAGATTTTGTTAAGTTCAATGGAGAGGGCACAAAAACCACATGGGAGCATGTTAGCCAATACTTGGCACAATTAGGTGAAGCAGGCTCACTAAATGAGTTGAAAGTGCGTTTATTTCCTCTATCATTAACTGGTACCGCGTTTTCATGGTTTTCTTCTTTACCACATGGTTCCATTCGAGTTTGGTCGCAGCTAGAGCAGAAATTTCATGATCACTTTTATAGCGGCGACAATGAACTGAAATTGTCACATCTAACATCGGTTAAATAGAAGCATGATGAATCGGTCTCCGATTACGTCAAGAGATTCAGAGAAACAAAAAACCGGTGTTTTAGTTTGGTGATAACCGAGAGGGACTTGGCGGATCTAGTGTTGAGTGGTTTGAGAACTCCCATTAGAGAAAAGTTAGAAGGCTATGAGTTCTTAAATATCAACCAAGTCTTACAAAGGGCTTTGGCTCAGGAAAGCCAAAGCAAAGACCTGAAAGAAGTGCATAGATACAAAACCGATCGTCCAAAGATGAATATGGTGGAATATGATAGTGACCACTCGGACGATGAGGGTGACGTTTTTTCTACTGAATTTGTTTGGCCATCTAAAGCCAAACCATTTACTTGCAATGATCTGAAACCGATTCATAAGAATCGTGATGAAGAGATGAAGTTTACTTTTAACATTGCTAAGTGTGACAGAATATTTGATGCTTTGCTGCAGGCTAAGATAATTAGAATATCTCATACTTTACCGCCGTTTGAAGAGCTGAAACGGCGCGCTTATTGCAAGTATCATAATTCTTTTTCTCATGCTACTAACAATTGCAATGTTTTTCGACGGCAGATACAATCGGCCATTAATGACGGACGATTGAACTTTTCTGAGATGCAAGTTGATAAGCAGCCCTTTCCAATGAATACTATGGAGTTGGAGGGGAAGAAACTACTCATTCGGCCAGAGGTAGCCGAATCTGCTAATAAAGCTAATATTATTATTGGTGAGCCCAGGAAAGACAAGGAGGACAACAAGATCTTGGGAAGGCAGGTAGTGCTTGATAAGCAACCCGGTGGCAAGGAGATAATCAAGATCACCATCAAGAATCCGACACTCGGGGGGCAACCACAAGTGCAAAAGAACACTCATGTTAGATTTGTTAAGCCCAAGAGTCCAGAAGTTGATAAGTGGAAGACGAATGAGTCTAAAGTGCAGCGCAAGAAAATCAAGCCAACTTTTGATATGTTGCTCTCCAAGTATGCCAATCATGCAGCCGGTTCTAGCTCTAACCAATCATCAAATTTGAAGCGCTCAAGGTCACCACCTCGGAAAGAATTTCAGCATCATGCAAGGCCATATGGGTCGTGGGCGCCGGTATCATGGATGCCGCCACTCCCCTATGCGCCATACTACATGGGAGGTTTCAATGGAGGATGGGGGCAGCCCCCAATGGCCCCTTATGCTTTTCATCCAGGTTGGGCAGAACCAAGGAGGCCCGTTCATGAGAGACTTTCTTATCCCACACGAGGCCGTTTGAACAATGGTGTCAATCGGCCAGTGCAAGATAATCAAAAAAGGGTCGGCAAACAAGAATGGCATGTTAAATTGCCAAGTGCTGCAACGCTCGAGTCAAGCAAAGGCAAGGGAAAAACCGATGCCGACTCACTCATCTTGGGCACCGAAACATTCACCATACAACAGCCGATTATGCATAAGGATCCGACTGAGCCGATACTTGCTATCGCGCCAAAGCACTCGGCTAATGACCGTGAAGCAAGCACCAACCAAGTAAAGACGAGAGATCCTAAATACACTCAGCCAAAGTGGTGTCCTCCAGGGTTAACAAAGACACAAAAGAGGAAACTACAGAGGTTAAGGAGTCAAGAGATGACAGAACAAGAGGCCGAGAAGCAAAGGGATAGGTTGTTCAACTACACTCGGCCCATGGTGCCTACAAAACAAGTGTGGAGGCCTAAACAAGATACAGTGGCTTCTACACCCACCACAGCAGCACCTACACCACCAAAGGAGGATGATGTAATCATTGCATCATCTGCGTTACCTATCTCTTCATCTTCGCTCGAACAAATTTCAGAATCGGTGGATACGCTGGGGGAAGAAGAGGATATGTTAGATTACGAGTCTACACCGGTTCATGAAGGTATGGATATTAATATGGTGTATTACTTACCCGCTGAGTTTCGTGCTATAGATGAAGAAGGGGAAGTAGCTCAGCTAGATTTTGGTCCTAAAAATGCTATATTCGAGAAGCCAAAAGAGCCGGTGACGCACTTGAAGCCATTGTTCCTTAAAGGTCATATTAATGGAACACCGGTTGCTAGAATGCTTGTCGATGGTGGTGCTGTGGTGAATCTTATGCCATATTCGGTCTTCAAAAAATTGGGGCTGCGTGATGAAGAGTTAATAAAGACCAACATGGTGCTTAATGGATTTGAAGGCAAAGAGAAAACTGAAGCCAAAGGTGTAATGTATGTGGAGCTTACGATGGGAAGCAAAACTTTGGCTACCGCATTCTTTGTCGCCGAGGTGCAAGGTAACTACAATGTGATATTAGGCCGCGATTGGGTTCATGCGAACCAATGCGTGCCATCTACTATGCACCAGTTTTTGATTCAATGGATTGATGATGAAGTAGAAGTCATTCATGCGGATAATTTGGCTTGTGTTGCTTTGGCCGATGCATCAGTGGATTGGCAACATCCCAATGCTACTTGCTTGACGGGGCGCGACTTATCAGAATATGATTTTCTTAGCGCCACAAAAACTGGTTTCGTGCCCGTTTCTCTAAAGTCGGTTGGCGATAATCGGCTCCAAGGTATGATGTATTTAAATGGATCCTAACTCAGAGTGGTTACAAAAGCGTCTTGTAGAATATCGGTCCAATGAGAATGATATGTATGAGTCCATAGAAGAGTTAGATGATATGGATAAATTAGGACAAGGTTTTACATCGGCCGATCCATTAGAAGAGATAGATATAGGAGATGGTTTGACTCCTAGGCCGACATTTGTAAATGCAAATTTAAGAGCCGATCATAAAGCTAAGTTGATCGAGATGTTGAAAGAATATGTTTGTTGCTTTGCATGGGAATATCATGAGATGCCAGGTTTAAGCCGAGAGCTAGTGGAGCATCGGTTACCTATAAAGGATGGTTTTAGACCATATAAACAATCAGCCAGAAAGTTTAATCCAAAAACATATGACCGGATCAAGGAAGAGATCGGTCGTTTGCTTAAAGCTAATTTTATTAGACCTTGCAGGTATGCCGAGTGGATTTCTAACATTTTCCCTGTGGAGAAGAAAGGATCAGGCAAGTTGAGGGTATGCATTGACTTCAGAGATTTGAATAGGGCTACACCCAAAGATGAGTATCCCATGCCAATAGCTGATATGCTTATTAATGATGCTTCTGAACATAAGGTTATTAGTTTTCTAGATGGTAATGCCGGATACAATCAAATTTTTATGGCCGAAGAGGACATGTCCAAGACAGCTTTTCGTTGCCCTGGTTTTCTTGGTTTATTCGAGTGGACAGTGATGACATTCGGATTAAAAAATTATGGCGCCACATATCAAAGGGCTATGAATTTGATTTTTCATGATTTACTCGGTGTCATACTTGAAGTTTATATTGATGATATTGTTGTCAAATCGGATGCTTTTGAATCTCACTTGGCCGATTTGCGTTTAGCTTTTGAAAGAATGAAAAAGTATGGACTGAAGATGAATCCTTTGAAGTGTGCTTTCGGCGTGTCAGCTGGCAAGTTTTTGGGTTTCATTATTCATGAAGATGGTATAGAGATTGATCCCAAAAAGATAGAAGCTATACAGAAATTGGAGGCTCCAACATGCAAGAGAGATATGCAAAAGTTCCTTGGCAAGGTCAATTATTTGAGAAGGTTCATAGCTAATCTATCAGGAAAAGTTGATGCATTTACTCCTATCCTTCGGTTAAAGAATAATGTTGATTTCACTTGGGGGGCAAAACAGCAAGAAGCATTTGATATGATCAAGAATTATTTGTGCACTCCTCCGGTGATGAAAGCACCCAAGCATAGGGAACCCTTCAGACTTTACATTGCAGCAGAGGAAGGAGTTATTGGTGCTGTTCTAACTCAAGAGACCGAAGGAAAAGAGCATGCCATCACTTATTTGAGCCGCCGCTTATTGGACACAGAGACAAGGTATACATTTATTGAGAAATTGTGTCTATGCTTGTATTATGCTTGCACAAAATTGAGACATTATTTAGTGCCTAGTGCTTGCATAGTAGCTTGTCAGACCAATGTCATTAAATACATGTTGCATAGGCCAATTCTTAGCTGTAGAATTGGCAAGTGGGCTTATGCTTTGATTGAATATGATTTGGCTTATGAATCTCTAAAATCCATGAATGGCCAAATTGTTGCTAATTTCATTGTTGAACATCGGATTAATGACAAACATGATAGTAATATGAACCTTGTTTCATTAGTACCATGGAGATTATATTTTGATGGTTCAGTTTGTAGCAATGGCCAAGGTGTTGGTATTGTTTATATATCTCCTCATGGTGCTGTTTTTGAAGCCTCATGCCGCTTAGAATATTTTTGCACAAACAATCAAGCCGAATATGAAGCATTGTTATTCGGCCTGGAGATGCTGCTTGCTATAGGTGCTACACATGTTGAGGCTTTTGGTGATTCGTTGTTAGTAGTGCAGCAAGTGTCTAAAGTTTTTCAATGTTTAGACGAATCACTTAATGTGTATCTTGATAAGTGTCTAGATATAATTTCTACTTTGGATTGTTTCAGCATTACTCATATATCTAGACATGACAATTGGAGAGCAAATGAGTTGGCACAACAAGCGTCCGGCTATCATGTTGATCATGGCATGTTTCATACTTCTCAGAAGCCGATGTCTTGTCTTGCTAATATGGGAGAGGCCGAACCAGAACCCACTGATTCGGCCACTAACAAAAAATCTAGTGCAGGTGAGAATCATGACTGGAGGAAGCCCATTATGGATTACTTGCGTGATCCGAGTAAAAGGGTGGACAGGACTGTTCGGCGTCTGGCTTTCAAATATACAATAAGAGATGGTGGTCTTTATCGCCAAACAGTTGAAGATGTTCTTTTGAAGTGTTTGGACGAGGACCAAGCAAGAGTTGCTATGGGAGAGGTACATGAAGGCATTTGTGGTACTCATCAGTCGGCTCCCAAGATGAAGTGGTTATTGCGACGTGCTGGATTTTATTGGCCGACTATGATCAATGATTGCTTCAGGTATTATAAAGGGTGTGAAGCTTGTCAAAAATTTGGTGATATTCAATTAGCTCCTGCTGCTATGTTACATCCTATTATCAAGCCGTGGCCTTTTAGAGGACGGAGTTTAGACTTTATTGGACAAATTCATCCGTCTTCCTCAAAGGGGCATCGGTTCGTATTGGTGGCAACCGATTATTTCAATAAATGGTCTGAAGCAGTACCTCTCAAGAACATGACACATACGGAGGTGATAAAATTCATAACCGAGCACATTATTCATAGATTCGGCATTCCTCAAACATTGACTACAGATCAAGGCTCCTCTTTCATGTCACACCAGTTAGAGAATTTGCTGAATCTTATAACATAAAGTTGCTCAATTCATCTCCATATTATGCCCAAGCCAATGGACAAGCTGAGTCTAGCAATAAAATTTTAATCAAGCTCATCAAGAAGAAGGTTGAGGATAATCCAAGGAGATGGCATGAGTTGTTGTCTGAAGCTTTGTGGGCACATAGTATCTCAAGGCATGGTGCTACGAAGGTAACTCCATATGATCTAGTATATGGTCAAGAGGCTGTTTTACCGGTGGAGGTAAATTTGAATGCTTTGAGAATAGCCAAGCAAAATGATTTATTGGCTGTAGACTTTTATGACTTAATGATGGATAACATTGACGAAGTTGCCGATAAACGTTTGACTGCTTTCAAGGCCATAGAGAGAGACAAGTTGAGGGTGGCAAGAGCTTACAATAAGAAAGTCAAATCGAAGAATTTTCAAGTTGGTGATCTCGTATGGAAGGTGATTCTACCGATTGGTTCAAAAGATAGAAAATTTGGGAAGTGGTCTCCAAGTTGGGAAGGTCCTTTTCGGATCACAAGAGTAGTTCCCGGAAATTCATATTTGGTGGAATCCATACAAGGGGCGTTGTTACCTCGAGCTCTCAATGGCAAGTACTTGAAGAAATACCACCCGAGTGTGTGGCAAGAAGCCTAAATAGGCAATGGCCGATACATAATTATCGCCCTAAGAAAAATAAATGGCCGATGGGGTGTTGACATCGTCCTTAGAACAAACACAGTACAAGTTATTTTTCGGCACACAAGCTTTGCCGAAAAACAGGGGGGCATGTGTTGACACCAGATTTTGGCATGGTTAAGAATCCGGGTTCGTATGCAAAAGTTAGAGGCAACACTTCGCGGGCCGGCCCTATTTGGCCTTTGCCGGCTGAATGAAACCCTTGCCGGAGTGAAACCCTTGCCGGGGTACAAATCTTGCCGGAGTACAAACCTTGCCGGAGTGAAACCCTTGCCAGGGTACAAACCTTGCCGGAGTACAAACCTTGCCGGAGTGAAACCCTTGCCGGAGTACAACCCTTGCCGGAGTACAAACCTTGCCGGAGTGAAACCCTTGCCGGAGTACAACCCTTGCCGGAGTACAAACCTTGCCGGGGTACAAACCTTGCCGGGGTACAAACCTTGCCGGAGTGAAACCTTGCCGGCGTGAAAGGTTGCCGGATAGAAACATTTTCGGTGTGGAAAGCTTACTCGGATAGAAAATTTGCCGGGTTAGAGGCTGATAGTCAATCGGACAAGAAGTTGAAGATGGACTCAAAAGGTTATTCAGATGATCTCGGATGGAAAAACGTTCAACATGAAAGTTGTTTGTCTCGTCGAAACGATCGATTTTGAGTTAAAGATCGTTCCAATCCGAATTCATATGCAAAAGTTATGGCCGCTACAAGATGCTGCTACAGTAGATGGCCGGACACTCCGAAGGCAACCCTCCGGATTCCATATTTCTGCTGTAGGCCGGACTCTCAAGATGGCGTCTAATCAAAAAACGTTCAACATGAAAGTTGTTCGTCTCGTCGAGGCGATCGATTTTGATATAAAGATCGTCTCAATCCAAGGTCATATGCAAAAGTTAGAGCCCGCACAGCGCGATCCTGCAGTGAGCAAAATATGACGCCCGGAACCAGACACATACGTGGGTATGTCTGATGAGCTGCGTGAATAATTTGCTGTTTTGCGCGAGCAATTTGACCTTCAAGATAACTTCTGATGAAAAAACATTCAACATGAAAGTTGTGCGTCTCGTCGAAACGGTCAAGATTACTTTTGGACTCGTTTCCATCCGAAGTCGTTTACCATCGCAAAAAGGACCCGCAAGGTGCAGCCAGTTTAAACCGAACAGTTTTGGGAAGTTCGGATAAAACCAGTCCGAATTTGACTAGGGTTTTGGACGTGAATTGATGTAATTTTCTTGTAAGAAAAGCCTAGATAAATCCTTTGCTTGCACGGGAAGTCCAGCCGCCTCTTATATATGTTGGGGGTGACGGCCGATTGAAACAACACACAATCGAACAAATCAATATACTACTTTTTTCATCTACGTTTTATCTCTCCACCGTTTTTCTCTCTCGTTCTTCGCTGTTCTTCGTGTTTGAGAGCTGCGAATCCTGAGGCTCTAGGGGCGAGCGAATCGACCTAGGGCAGCCCATAGCTGCCGCACTCCCTGACGGGGTCCCTCCCGGGGGTGTGGGGTTTTCGGGTCTGCAAAAGCGCCCGTCGACTGTCTTGCGTATCGCACTGTCGGTCGGGTCTCCTTCGACGTGAGCTGCGGTGCATCACCCCCGGCGTCGAGGGTACACGTGACGTGTTCGTGTGTCAACAGAAAGGACACCGCAAGATTGAACCCATAGCTACGCACTTCTCCCATTGCAAGAAAGATCAATCTAGTAGGCCAAACTAAAGCGATAATTCGAAGAGACATGCGAAGATATCAAATCATGCATATAAGAATTCCGAGAAGAACCAAATATTATTCATAGATAAACTTGATCATAAATCCACAATTCAACGGATCTCGGCAAACACACCGCAAAAGGGTATTACATCGAATAGATCTCCAAGAACATCGAGGAGAACTTTGTATTGAGAACCAAAGAGAGAGAAGAAGCCATCTAGCTAATAACTATGGACCCGAAGGTCTGTGGTAAACTACTCACACATCATCGGAGAGGCTACGGTGTTGTTGTAGAAGCCCTCCGTGATCGATTCCCCCTCCGGCAAACCGCCGAAAAAGGCCCCAAGATGGGATCTCACGGGTACAGAAGGTTGCGACGATGGAAAAGTGGTTTTGTGGCTCCCCCTGATGTTTTTAGGGTATAAGAGTATATATAGGCGAAAGAAGTACGACGGTGGAGCTCTATGGGGCCCACGAGGGTGGGGGCATGCCTAGCCCCCTGGGCGCACCCTCCTGCCTCGTGGCCGCCTCGCGGAGTTCCAGACTTCAACTCCAAGTCTTCTGGATTGCTTTTGTTCCAAGAAAGATCATCGTGAAGGTTTCATTCCGTTTGGATTCCGTTTGGTATTCCTTTTCTGCAAAACACTGAAATAGGCAAAAAAACATAATATGGAACTGGGACTTCGGTTAATAGGTTAGTCCCAAAAATGATATAAAAGAGCATATTAAAGCCCATTAAACATCCAAACATATAATATAATAGCATGGAACAATAAAAGATTATAGATACGTTGGAGACGTATCAGAAGGCTAGTTCTAGCAGGTGTTTCAGGAGTTTCAATTTCAAGCTCATCATCAGATTCAACAACATCATGTTGTATTACTCTAGCAATTTGTTCATCAAGAAATTCACCAAGTGGCACATCATTATCATCGAGCAAGGTACTAGCATCATCATAAGAATTATCCATAGCAGAAGTAGCCTCATCAATAACTTGTGACATATTAGAATTGATAGCATGTGGTGGACTTGAAAGTTTACTCATAACAGAAGGTGAATCTAAAGCAGAACTGGATGGCAATTCCTTACCTCCCCTCATCTTAGAGGGATAAATCTTTGTCTTAGGATCCTTCAGATTCTTCATAGTGATAATATGATAAAAATCCCAAGTGACTCAACAAATATTGCTATGCTCCCCGGTAACGGCGCCAGAAAAAGGTCTTGATAACCCACAAGTATATGGGATCGCAACAGTTTTTCAGGGTAGAGTATTCGACCCAAATTTATAGATTCGACACAAGGGGAGCCAAAGAATATTTGAAGGTATTAGCAGCTGAGTTGTCAATTCAACCACACCTGGAGATTAATTATCTGAAGCAAGTAATCAGTAGCAAAGTAATATGATAGTTTTGATAGTAGTGACAGGAGCAACGGTAACAGTAACAGTGATAGCAGTAATTTTGTAGCAAGTGTAACAGTGACGATAGCAGTAGTAACTTAGCAGAAACAATATAAGATAAATCCGTAGGCATTGGATCGGTGACTTGTTGCATGATATTCATCATGTGATAGTTATAACCAAGGGCAATACGACACTAGCTCCAGTTCATCGATATAATGTAGGCATGTATTCTGTAAATAGTCATACGTGCTTTATTAAAAGAATTTGCATGACATCTTCTGTCCTACCCTCCCGTGGCAGCGGGGTCCATATTGGAAACTAAGGGATATTATGGCCTCCTTTTAATAGAGAATCGAAACAAAGCATTAACACATAGTGAATACATGTACTCCTCAAACTACGGTCATCACCGGGAGTGGGACCGGTTGTTGTCACTCCGGGGTTGCCGGATCATAACACGTAGTAGGTGACTATAACTTGCAAGATCGGATCTAAAACATGGATATAATGATGAATTCATAATCGGTTAAGATCTGAGTTCATGGCACCCTGGCCCAAATGACAAGCATTAAGCATAGCAAAGTCATAGCAACATCAATCTATGAACATAGTGGATACTAGGGATCAAGCCCTAAGAAAACTAACTCGATTACATGATGAATCTCATCCAACTCCTCATCGACCAGTGAGCCTACAAAGGAATTACTCACTTCCGGTGGGGAGCATCATGGAATTGGCGATGGAGATGGGTTGGTGATGACGAAGAAAAAAGACCCCCCTCTCCGGAGCCCCAAACGGACTCCAGATCTGGCCTCCCGATGAAGAACAAGAGGTGACAGCGGCTCCGTCTCATGGAACACGATAATTCTTTCTCCTTGATTTTTTTTCTAGAAATATGTGATTTTATAGTATCTGGGGGATCGTCTGCAGGGCCACCAAGTGGGTACAACACACCTGGGCGCGCCAGGAGAGGGGGGCGCCCCCTGGTGGGTTGTGCCCACCTAGGGGCCCCTCTCCGGTAGGTCTTGGCTCCAGAAATTCTCTTTTATTCCATAAAAAATCCTCGCAATGTTTCTTTTTATTCCGAGAACTTTTATTTTGCACAAAAACAACACCATGGTAGTTCTGCTGAAAACAACGTCAGTCCGGGGTTAGTTTCATTCAAATCATGCAAATTAGAGTCCAAAACAAGAGGAAAAGCATGAGGAAAAGTAGATGCATTGGAGACGTATCAAGTAGCAACTTGCTTACTGTTCTTCTTGAAGGTCCCCTTCTCCCCTTTGCCCTTTTTCTTGAAACTAGTGGTCTTGTTAACCATCAACACTTGATGCTCCTTCTTGATTTCTACCTCCGCAGCCTTTAGCATCGCGAAGAGCTTGGGAATTGTCTTTTCCATCCCTTGCATATTATAATTCATCACGAAGTTCTAGTAACTTGGTGATATTGACTAGAGAACTCTATCAATCACTATCTTATCTGGAAGATTAACTCCCGCTTGATTCAAGCGATTTTAGTACCCAGACATTCTGAGCAAAAGCTCACTAGCTGAGCCATTCTCCTCCATCTTGTAGGCAAAGTATTTGTCAGAGGTCTCATACCTCTCGACACGGGCATGAGTCTGAAATGTCAATTTCAGCTCTTGGAACATCGTATATTCTCCATGGTGTTCAAAACGTTTTTGAAGTCCCGGTTCTAAGCCGTAAATCATGGTGCACTAAACTATCAAGTAGTCATCATACCGAGCTTGTCAAACGTTCATAACATCTGCATCTGCTCCTGCAATAGGCCTGTCACCTAGCGGTGCATTGAGGACATAATTCTTCTGTGCAGCAACGAGGATAATCCTTAGATCACGGACCTAGTTTGCATCATTGCTACTATCATCTTTCAACTTATTTTTCTCTAGGAACATATCATAAATTAACGTGGAAGCTATACGCGAGCTATTGACACTACAAAAAAAAGACACATCCGTGACATTTTGGGCCGAACGAATTTTTTTTCTGTCATACATATGGCACTTCTATGACGATAATTGTGACAAAACCCGGTATCATCATAGATGTGGTGGGCTCCTACTTCTATGAAAAAAATTTAAACAGAAAATGGGCTTTTCTTCCTGGGCGGGCCGGAGATGGAAGTGCATGACATTCTTTGGGCCGTCCATGACGGAAAAAAACCGTGATAGAAGCGAGGGCGAGGAAAATTTCAGGGAGTTCCCGGTTACGGTGGGAGGTCGGGGGCCGAGCGATGGGCGTTTCTCTCGTACACGTACGCGCGTGTGTGCGAGGCGTTGGCTCTAAATAAACCTGAGCGAGGCATTGGGCTCTAACTGAACCCGAGCGATTGCACTGTAGGCTACGCGTTACTCAACCCGAGCGATCGACCGATGGCTATTAACTGAACCTGATCGAGCGATTCCTTTGCTACAGCTGCTAACTGAAGCCGATCGATGCTGCCTCTGGGATGAACAGTGAGCATTGCGGGGGGTTTTGGATGAACAGTGAGCGGTGGTATTGCCTCTGGATGAACAGGACCCCGTGGTGTGGAGGGCTAGATGAATAGTAGACGGTGGAGGGGTGCCCGTGGAGGGGTGGTTGAACAGGACCCCGTGGTGTGGAGGGCTGGATGAACAGTAGACGATGGAGGGGTGGTTGAACAGTAGCCGGTGGAGTAGCGCGCGGTGGAGGCTGGATGAACATGAGCCCGTGGAGGCTGGAGGAGGTCGACGGTAGCCCGTGGAGGCTGGAGGAGGTCGACGGTGGAGATGAACAGTATCCCGTGGAGTCCCGTTTTGCGGTACGCCGCACCCCTCCCGATGAACAGGACGCCCGTTTCGACCGTAGGAGGTCCGTTTCGTCCGTTTTGCGGTACGCCACACCCCTCTCGATCAACAAGACCCCCGTTTCGACCATAGGAGGTCCGTTTTGCGGTACGCCACACCCCTCCTGATCAACAGGAATCCCGTTTCGTCCGTAGGAGGTCTGTTTTGTGGTATGCCACACCCCTCCCGATCAACAGGACCCCGTTCTGAACGTAGGAGGTCCATTTCCTCCGTTTTGCGGTACACCATGCCTCGTTTCCATCGCCTGTTCCGTCCAAGCCCTCCCGATGAACACGACCACGCATTCCGTTCCGACCTAGCCGGTTGGCTCCCACACGTTCCGTTGCCTCCCGATGAACACGACGCATTCCGTTGCCACCCCATGAACACGACGACGACGCTGTTTCTCCGTTCCGACCCAGCCATGTACACGAGCCCTGACCATACGTATGAGCGAGTAGGCGTTCGAGACCCCGCCCGTATGTACACATACGTGGCCGTGTTTTCTTTCTTGCACCCTGGCCGATGTACATACGTGTACATGCTACGTGCGCGCCTCTACTACGACACGTGCGCGCCTCCACATCGACCAGTATGTACGTGCACGTTCGCGACCAGAAGGACAACGCTACGTATGCTTCGACCAGGTGGGTCCCGACTGTCAGGCACTTCCTTGCGTGCAAAGATGTAGCTGGTGGTTACCAGCAGTCAGGGGGGCAAATCGTTTTTTTGCCCGGACGCACTTCCTTGCGTGCGAAGGTGTAGCTGGCGGGTCCCAGCAGTTAGGGGGAAACGTTTTTTTCGCGAAATACGGTGGCCCGTCTGGTGGGTCCCCGCTGTCAGGTGGAGCAATAATTATTTTGCATGTAATAAGGAGGCACTTCATTGCTGCGGCCGTGGACCCAGCTGTCAGCCTCTCCACGTACAGTCCATGTCTGATGGAAGCTGTTCCTTGACCACGTTGACCATGCTGCGCCGAGAGCACCAGGGCGGTGGACGACGGTGAGGCCTAGGAAGGGGACGACGCGGAGCCGGGGAAGATGCAGCAGTGGATGCCCACGCGTAGAGGAGTACGAGGGTTCACTGGTTCGCTGCGGTGTGAGGCTACCGTCGCCGTAGAATAACAGGGGTGTGGGTGAGTAGAGGGATGGCCTGGCCAGCGGTGGGAGTAGTAGGGGTGATGAGGCCTCCGCCGCATCGCAGCCGGTCACGGGAGGCAGGAGCACGAGGCACGACCGGCGCTGGTTTGGGCGGCTGGAGCAAGAAGACCAGAGGTTGAAGAAGCACTATGGCCGTTGGATGGACATCGTACGGTCACTGGAGCTAGAATCATGCATATTGACTAAGTTGACAAAGCCCTCCATCCCCGTCAACTTAGTAGGCCCACAAGTCAGCCTGCCACTATACTGGGTCCCAGCTAACAGGGGGAGTATTCATTTTTTTGTGCGTAATAAGGAGGCACTTCCTTTTGTGCGAAGATATAGCTGGTGGGTCCGAGCTGTCAGTGGCGGTAATGTTTTTTTGCGAAATACAGAGGCCCTTTCGGTGGGTCCCTGATGTCAGGTGGAGGAATCATTATTTTGCGCGTAATAAGGGGGCATTTCCTTGCGTGCGGCCGCGGACCCAGCTGTCGGCCTCTCCACGTACAGTCCACTTCAGATGCATGTCGGTCATTGACCACGTTGACCAGGCCGCACCGAGAGCACCAGGGCGATGGACGACGGCGAGGCCTAGGAAGGGAACGACACGGAGGTAGGGAAGACTCGACAGTTGTTTCCCATGTGGAGGGGAGTACGACTGTACGAGGGTTTACTGGTTCGTCTGTCGTCGCCGGAAAATAACAGCAGGTGTGCGTGAGTAGAGGGATGGCTAGGCCAGCGATGGGAGTACGGTGGGGCGGTGAGGCCTGCGTGGCAGCAAAGCGGGCCGCGGGGAGGAGGGAGCAGGTAGTCTCGTCGGCGCTTATTTGAGCGGCTGGAGCAGGAAGAGCAGAGATTGAAGAAGCACGACGGCAGTTGGATGGACATCGTACGGTCACTGGAGCTGGAATCGTTCATATTGACTAAGTTGACAAAGCCCTCCGTCCCCGTCAACTTAGTAGGCCCACAAGTCAGACTCCCACCATGGTGGGTCCTAGCTAGCAGGGGGAGTATTCATTTTTCTGTGCGTAATAAGGAGGCACTTCCGGTGGGTCCGAGCTGACAGCAGGGGGAACATTTTTTTCGCAAAATACGATGGTCCGTCCGGTGGGTCCCAGCAGTCAGGGGCAAAAGTTTTTTTCGTGAAATACGGTGGCCCGTCCGGTGGGTCCCAGCAGTCAGGGGGAAACGTTTTTTCCGTGAAATACTGGTGGCCCGTCCGGTGGGTCCCTCCTGTCAGGTGGAGGAATAATTATTTTGCGCGTAATAAGGAGGCACTTCCTTGCGGCTGCCGTGGACCCAGCTGTCAGCCTCTCCACGTACAGTACTCTTCCGATGGAAGTCGGTCGTTGACCACATTGACCATGCCGCGCCGAGAGAACCACGGCGGTGGACGATGACGAGGCCTAGGAAGGGGACGACGCGGAGCCGGGGAAGACGCGGTAGTGGATGCCCACGCGGAGAGGAGTACGAGGGTTCACTGGTTCGGCTGCGGTGTGAGGCTGCCGTCGCCGCAGAATAACAGGGGGAGTGGGTGAGTGGAGGGATGGCCTGGCCAGCGGTGGGAGTAGTATGGGGACGGTGAGGCCTCCGCGGCAGCACAGCCGGCCACGAGAGGCAGGAGCATGCGGCACGACCGGCGCTGCTTTGGGCGGCTGGGACAAGAAGACCAGAGGTTGAAGAAGCACTACGGCCGTTGGATGGACATTGTTGACCACGCCGCGCTGAGAGCACCAGGGCGGTGGACGACGGCGAGGCCTACGAAGGGAACGACACGGAGCTGGGGAAGACACGGCAGTGGCTGCCCACGCGGTGGAGAGTACGAGGGTTGACTGGTTCGGCCACCGTCGCCGGAAAATAACAGGAGGTGTGGGTGAGTAGAGGGATAGACAGGCCAGGGATGCGAGTATGATGGGGCCGTGAGGCCTGCCCCGCAGCACTGCCGGCCACGGGAGGCGGTAGCAGGCGGTTCCGACGGCGCTGGTTTGGGCGGCTGGGTTAGGAAGATCAGAGACTGAAGAAGCACGATTGCTGTTAGATTGACATCTAACGGTCTAACGCTGGTAGAGTCGATTGTTGACTAAGTTTCTTTTTTGAGAAACCTTGTGTACGCATGAACTTAGTAGGCCCACAAGTTAGCCTCCAAATCTGTGGCAGACAACAGAAAGCCCATTTGCTATTTTTTATAATTTGCAGCCTGTTTGCTAATTCTTAAGTAATTTATACAGCCCATTTTCTGCCCAGGACCACGGTAAAAAATTTCAACCTTATTTTGCATATTTCGGTGGAGTCCGAACTGTTGTAATCCCGAAATGATAAACATTTTTTAAGAACTTATTGATTTGCCAAAAAAATCGTTTTGTTTTTGTAAGCAAATAAGACGTGGGACAATTGAGTTGGTTTAAGGGAAAATCAGTTGTAAAAAATCAGCGTTGGGTGGAAAAAACAACAAAAATAAGGATGTAAATATGAAAAAGGGAATTTTATGTGTTTTCAATATAATGATACGTGTATATGAACTAGTAAAACTATAGGTAGAGATTAGAAAACAGATGTAGGACATGCGTTTCAAGAGGAAAATCGAACTGGGTTGTGTGTTTGATTCAGTAAAAAAACTGCCTGCGGATGTTGTAAGACAAAATATAACTAACGCTGGTGGGCCAGAGGCCAGTAGATACCTGCTGGATCTTTGTGCCCTGTTGTCATCATGGGATGGGCCTGTTAAAAACGAAACCAACCCTGGGCAGTCTACAGCCCAGTTGAAACTTACTCGACCTGAAAAAACAATGTACGTGCTCAATAAACAAGAGAATTCTGCAAGTATAGACTGATAACTGGGATGCAGCACGGATATTTTTTTTTATCGTGATAGTAAGTGCGTGCACTTGTTTCAAAAATATTGGAGAACTGGGAATTCAAACGGCGGGTGCTTATGCTACCCATCAAATAAAAATCAGGTGTCTAAAAATTTGTTTCGAAACAAATGATTCAGCTTTATATCCACGTCGACCCTCGGTATGATGGTTGGAAGAAAATGCAAGTTCATACCAAAAGATCGTTAACAACAATACCAACTTGCGGACGACAAGGTAGTAAAATTACCAATACCAAACTAACTTATAATCTTTTTACTCCTGGCCCTAGTGTTCGTCTGGTAGAAAATCTTGCAGAGGACCAGCTCCCGCTCCTTCTCTTGCTCCAGGTCCCCGAGGTGGTACTGGTGCATTACCCAGTTGGTCCTTTGCTGGTCGAAGTTCTTGTTGGTGTGCAGCACCAGAACCTTTTTTGCTGCTCGTGTCCCGGCCGTTGACCATCACCGGCAAGGTATTGCCGGTCTTGTGCCACATCGCGTGCATGCCGCACTCTGACTGTATCTTGCGACGCGTCCACGTGCCCCTTTTGAACACCCTGGAATTGCGCTGGAAGAAATGCTTCCTTAGGCCACTCAGTGTGATACCTACAGTATTGTGGAATACAGGTTTTAGTGTACCTAGTTGGCATTTTCATAACATCTTTGGCATGTTGCAGTCACTTGTTTCACTTTTTATTAACTGTCAAATTGTAATTGCTTCACCAGGTTTGCATCTAAAAAGAAAAATAGAGCTATAAACAAAGGAGTATGTTTGTGCAAGTAGACGGCCGATCGGTGTCTTACCTGGAAGTTTCTCAGGTTGGGTGTAGCATATGTCGTGCTTGCTGTCGATGGTTGGTATGAACAAATCGATGAGAGACTAAAATCTCGCGCTGTCAGCACTCACTTTGGCCTCAAGGTGCTCGATCAGCTCCTGATCCATGGGATCGAACTTGACGCCAGCCGGCAGCACCGGCCAATCCTTCATCGACTTTCATCGGTAATTCTAGTTATATGGTACTCAATGTATGATCAATCGACTGTTTTAAGTGAATGATGAAAGATTTCGACAGATAAGTGGTACTCCAAATCTGAAGTCCAGAATACCCGAACACACCGCCGGGAATCTTGTGTCACCTCACGCGCAGCGTGTTGTCACGTTAATTCAATGTGTGGACATGATGAATAATTTGACCGACGTATACTAGTACTGCTACTGTACTACTTACTAGTTGTATTTAGTGTCACAATTTATACATAGGTTTAACTAACAAGTATGCACTTGAAGCCTAACTGATATATATGGCTTCTGCACAACATCTCCATCATCATTATCAGTACATCCTATGCAGGTGAGTTAGGATGCACTTGATCCCAGGAAGGTATCTATCCTTCAAACCAGAGGAGTGCTTCAAACTAACAACAATACATAATATCCAACAAAAGATTGTCGTGCTACAGCAGCAGAATACATGGCTCAGTCTAGATATCAGCACGAATCAAGTTGTGCATATTTGCTATTGGCATGAACCACATCGCCGCATGTCGGGTTTGCAAAAGCCATCCATCGCATGGAAGCTTGATGCCTTTCACACACTGAAGGTTATCTAGCAACAAGCTGTGTCGACGGATCTCTGGATATGGTGATTCATGAAACCCATGGTATGATGTCCCCTCACGAATGGAAGTTTCATAGCACAGTAATCATCGCCGGTGATATGATCGATGATTGGTTGGATGATCGGATAATTGAGCCTGAGGAACAAGGAGTGGTTGCTGAGGCTGTAAACCTGCCTCCAGTTGAATACGCCTGGCCCAACGGAGCTGGGATCTTTCTCGAACACGAAGCAGCCATAGCCATCAATGTCACGAACGCCCCACGCATTGTACTGCATGTGGTTTGATGTAATGGTTTGGTCAATTTGGTACGTGCGAATGAGCATCAAATGACCGCCGTCAGCTGAACGAGCGATAAACCACCACCCATCGGCTGGTATGATTCCAGATCCTGGAATCATGAAGGCCAGCGCATTTGCTTCTGCTGCAACAATTCAAATTGGAGACCAAAAGGACAAAAATAAACAATCATGTTCAGAGTATGTGTGGAATTAAGAATATTATAACAGTGACACATATCATAGACAGAGAATTGCAATGTCGTGGTCATAATCATACCCCAAGTTAAAAAAACAAGCCAATGGCTTTCATATTCTAGCAATATGTCATGGTTCAAACATCATGTAACAATGAGAGGAAAACAGCTATGACAGCGCCTACTCATATTCTACCATAGCACTTACTACTACTGTTCTCATATCAACTCTAAGCAATAACATGCATTGTTATAAAAATCTTGTAAACGAGAGTAACATATAGCAATCATGATGTTATGCTCATAATATGTATTCTAACAATCATTAGATGCCAATTGTTCTCATATCAACTGTAACAATAACATGTGTGGTCATAAAAATCTAGGAAATGAGAGGAACAAATAGCAATGATGTGGTTATAGACATCCTATGCATTCTAAATTTGTAACAAATGAACAGGCAGTCATATTCATAAGGTAAAGATGAGATGAGATAGAACAATTACACGACAATAGATTCCACCAGTATAGGCAACCAATATGTGCGTCGACCGCGTAAACGATGCCATCGTGCACTATAACATCAGACAGAAATGTTGCCTCAACAGGATTGATGATGAGCCATAACCATGTATGGCGACCGGATTCTAGATAGACTAATCCCATGTTGAACAAGGCAATGAGCTTGTAATCCATGTAGTCTTCTGATGGTGTGGGCACTTCGCAGATTACCACTTTCTGCAAACAAAGGTCGAGCCAAAAGCTTGACGCGTCTCGTGCGTAGTAGGCAGGAGTGTCCGACGGGCCGTGAGGCTCGATGGCGGCGGTATCCAATGATGGAAGGGTGATCTCTCGCTGGGTGTAGATTTCCACGAGACGCCACGGACTACCGGTGTGGTGGATGAGGATGATCCAATTGGCCTTCATGCCCGCCCAGTAGTGGTCACGCATGAAGGACAGGTGGACGGGTAGTGGTAGCATGTCGAGGGGCACCACGGCAACCTCCGTAGGATCGTCAAGTCGGTCTCTGGGCCACCTGCGAGGATCAGGCATCAGCAAGCAGGGTGTCTTAGAAAGAGCTGACTGGTTGCAGACGAGTAGACGGTACAAAGACACCGAGCATGCAGCCAGACAGACGGTGCTGAGTAGGTCCATACGACTACAGATCTGCTCCAAGAGAACATAGGGGAGGGAATTCCAATCACGGCTCTGCATGTCAGTCGGTTCTGCCATTGGGGTTTTGGTGCCTGCAAGCCAGCGGGGAAGTGGATTCGGGCGGGCGAGCGAAGAAGCTTCTCCTCGTGTGGCCGAGCAGTGACCGGGGGGATATGGTATGCGCGAGCTACCAAGGAAGATGGCGCGGGCGGGCAAGCAGTGAGCGGGGGTAAATGGTGTGCGGTCGACGATGGGGAAGAGAGGAGGAAGAAGAAGAGAGGAAGAAGAGTGGAAAACGGGGAAGAAAGTGCATTCAATCTTAATTCTACTAGTACTACTACCAGGATATACCGTCCTTCGGAGTGTAAATAGTTACACCGATGACATGTGGGTCTACCACAACAGGGCCCATATGTCAGTTAATGGAGGACAGAGGTGCGTAGGCGTATTTGAGGAAGAGTGCTCTACTAGCAAACATGATGGCAGTACTGGGTAAGGCTGATTTAGTAACACCAACACGCTGGTTCAGCTTATTAATTACGTGTCCCATCTGCAGCAGCGTGTATTGTCACTTCACTTCGAAGACTAGTTGAATAGTTCTCTCTGACCGAGATGGGGAATAATGGATCGCAAGGACTTCCTTTCTATAGTATCCCTATGCCTCTACGCTCACTTCACTCATTTTGCTCCGTACCTAGTCACTTGTTGAAATCTGTAGAAAGACAAATACTCTGTATTTGGGAACAGAGGGAGGCTTTTACTCCATACTATTTGGGATCAAAGGGAGTATCACCATATGGAGGGAACAGAGGAAGCTTGAAATATGAACATGTTAATGGGAGGGAGTAAGCCCCATGCATGCATGCATGCATGCAACATGCAACACTCATACGTACACATGGACGCACGCAATACTCACGCACCCATGCGGCACACAGCACACGACGCAACACACACGCTCACGCTCAAGTGCTCAACCTACTCCCTACGTCCATGAAAGACTGTACATTTAGAGATTTACACATTGACCAGGGCATAATTAACGCCCAAAAGTAGCAGACTTATGTGTGCATGCGACCATTGAGATAAGATTAAATGAAGGCCGTTGCATGCTGTAATTAAGGATAGACATGTAGCCTATACCTATAGCACAAGTTGGTGCATTAGTCAATCAATATCGATTTAGATTAAAGGATAAATGCATTGGAAGTGTAGATGTACATCATGTACTGCACTCTTTGTTTTATAGCCGATGTACACTCTTTGTTGGAAGACCGAGGGGGGACACGTGCATGCACTCACATACACAGCCAGGGCGGTTCGCGTGCAAGGGTTGGACTCGTGTCACACCTGCGTAAAGTTTTGTTTAACTGATTTCTTTGCTCTGCCAACTGACAGGTGGGACCCAGAAACCAGGTGACAATTTAACCAGTCAACAAAGTTCCACGTCGACTATGTGGCCGGTCAGTAGGGTGCAATACGGTGCTCTACGATGAGCTAGTGATCGTATAATCACCGCAAAACTATATATAGTGACCATAAAGAGCGTATTGTTACATACGTTGACCGCCAGTGTATTTTTCTCGTTTCAAATTAAGCCATATTAATCGGAAAGGATGCAGTATGGACTACTACTACTAGTACTAGTACTGCTTTGATGTGTCTCGTCAACTCGTCGAACGAGGAGAAGCTTGCTTACTACGCCTCTCCCTCGCCCACACACGCGGTGGTTTGCAGGACAAGGAGAGGGTTTTGACTACAGCGCCCTCTCCCACTTCCTCTCCCTCTCCCTCGCCCTCGCGGTGGACGTGCAGCAGTTCAATTGGTGTCAGATTGCCAGAAGCATATTGTACTGTAGTATCATCATTGTTGGACCTTCCGAAGAGGCGAAGAGCCAAGTGCAAGGTTCACACGAGTACGAACTGTTGAACCTCCCGAAGAGGCAAAGAGCCAAGCGCAAGGTTTTATAGGAGTTGTCGTCCTAGTAGGAGTGTACTACAACTATAGCGAACGATGCTAGTATATGATGCCGCCACATCACGTATATCCAAAGCTGTGCCACCTTTTTTCTCAAAGAGCATGTTGGAGCCCTTGCAACAACCACACAAGTTGCACGTACACATAACACATTTACTAGTAATAAATTCTAAAGGACAAATGCCAGTATGCCACACAAGTTCATCTCCAATTCATGTGATAAATTTGTGCACGACTAGTCTACATATATTCATAGCTCTACTGTTCACAATTACCGTACTCCACTTACACGTTATAGATGGGCTACATGTACTCCTCCAGGTTCCAGTCCCAGGTGTTCTTCAAGGATGGCACGATCCATAGCGGTGGGAAACGGGAATCATTGTCACAGCTTTCTAGTCCGGTTCCACACGATGGAGACTCATCCAAGAGGAAGCGGCATAAATCATGGATAGCGTGTCCCAGCATGTCGTTCATCCGGCGGTGCGCACTGAAGACACAACCATGCTTCATGAACGGCAGGCCTTCCGTGTTGTGCACGGAAGGTGGCATCCGCTTCACAATGGGGTAGCTGTCCCCGATAAAAAACGAGTACTCTCCAAGAGTGTTCCTCGGCACCCATGTAGCATCACGGGGGTCAAACTCGGCGCCGTTCATCTGGTACATGCGGCATCCCAGATCTGGACACATGGTGCCGTACATAGTCAAGGTCCATGCATAATAATGTTGTGCTCAAATATGGCGGTCAGTAATACTGTGCAGCAAACAGTACTACTCCGGTATAGAGGAAGTAAAATAACCGGCTTATTATATATAGCCACTCTTGGCTACATGGATGAGATAGTAAGACATGGAAAAACAAAAATGGTGGCAGCTAGTGGGTTCAAGTCTTCAAGGGCCTAGCTAGCTATACGCGTCCTCCAAGGTAAAAAGTACTCCTACTAGTACTACAAAGTATACTACTAGTACAACAATGAAAGAGAAGGCGAGAGGGTTAAAAAATGGAATACCTAGGTAGATGGTGACGGTCCGATCGTGGTAGATTGTGTGACCATGTTGCACATCAGTGGTACCATAGGTAACAACTGCTAAGATAGTTGATCCCAATATGCCAAATTCAGCTACAAGGTTCCAGGTTAGACCGAATCACGGATGCAAATGCACATCCAGGATCAGCGATCTTATTTTGATCGGGGGATGACTGGTCCCTACAAAATAATGGAGTACCGTTAGGGATGCAAATGATGGTTTGTGCATTCCGTTTGTAATCTCCCATACCGTAGGATGGCAACCAGATGAAACAAGTCCCCTGGCTTGTCACTGCTAAGATGCGGCCTAGATGGCGCACGGCGTCTTCAAACGTGTAGGGGTACAAATCTGCCGCCGCCAACATGCGTTAGCCTCTGCCGTTACTGCCTCTTGCATTGATGGCAATCCTTATGTCGAACACCATGATGAGATAGTAATCGTTGTAGCCGCATCGCTTTGTCGGTGGGTCCGCAATTGCTATCTTATTCAATCTCATGTAGGCATCATCATACGTATTCAAGCCCAGCCAGTCCGGAAGGCCGATCCCAATGGTGGAGAAGGGGTCTACCGAAACGGCCGCACTGCCGTGGATGTTGTGCAAAATGATGGTGGTATCCGGCCGGAGGTATGCAAGCCAATTTTTGTTGGCACCGACCCAGACCTATATATAAGACGGTGGGCAGCGGAGAAATTACGGGATGGAAATGGAATAACTAAGTACTACATGATCAAACTCCATTACTGACCTGCACATCGGACAAAATCCGACTACCTCTCAACGTCGGCAACTCTAGCGGAGTCAACGTGCAACCATGGCCAGGGAGCGGTGGACTATTCGAAGGATTGTCCCATAGAAGAACCTTCTCCTCGAGGACGCATGGATGACCAACAAGCATGGCCTTTTCCCAAGCCTGTTTAAGCAGCGTCTTGAAAAAGTTGGTGCGGGAAGCTGAAGGAAATATGCCCTAGAGGCAATAATAAAGTTATTATTTATTTCCTTAATTCATGATAAATGTTTATTATTCATGCTAGAATTGTATTAACAGGAAACATAATACATGTGTGAATACATAGACAAACAGAGTGTCACTAGTATGCCTCTACTTGACTAGCTCATTAATCAAAGATGGTTATGTTTCCTAACCATGAACAAAGAGTTGTTATTTGATTAACGAGATCACATCATTAGTTGAATGATCTGATTGACATGACCCATTCCATTAGCATAGCACCCGATCGTTTAGTATGTTGCTATTGCTTTTATCCATGACTTATACATGTTCCTTTAACTATGAGATTATGCAACTCCCGTTTACCGTAGGAACACTTTGTGTGCTACCAAACGTCACAATGTAACTGGGTGATTATAAAGGTGCTCTACAGGTGTCTCCGAAGGTACATATTGGGTTGGCATATTTCGAAATGAGGATTTGTCACTCCGATTGTCGGAGAGGTATCTCAGGGCCTTCTCGGTAATGCACATCACATAAAGCCTTGCAAGCATTGCAACCAATGAGTTAGTTGCGAGATGATGTATTACAGAACGAGTAAAGAGACTTGCCGGTAACGAGATTGAACTAGGTATTGGATACCGACGATCGAATCTCGGGCAAGTAACATACCGATGACAAAGGGAACAACGTATGTTGTTATGCGGTCTGACCGATAAAGATCTTCATAGAATATGTAGGAGCCAATATGGGCATCCAGGTCCCGCTATTGGTTATTGACCGGAGACGTGTCTCGGTCATGTCTACATTGTTCTCGAACCGTAGGGTCCGCACGCTTAACGTTACGATGACAGTTATTATGAGTTTATACATTTTGATGTACCGAAGGAGTTCGGAGTCCCGGATGTGATCACGGACATGACGAGGAGTCTCGAAATGGTCGAGACATAAAGAATGATATATTGGAAGCCTATGTTTGGACATCGGATGCATTCCAGGTGAAATCAGGATTTTACCGGAATACCGGGAGGGTTACCGGAACCCCCCGGGGGCATAATGGGCCAACATGGGCCTTGGAGGAGAGGTGAGAGGGCTGCCCTCATGGCTGCGCGCCTCCCCCTTCCCCTAGTCCTATTAGGACTAGGAGAGGTGGGCGCCCCCTCTCTCTCTCTCCCCCTTGGAGAATCCTAGTCCAACTAGGATTGGGGGGGGGGGGGGGGAATCCTACTCCCAGAGGGAGTAGGACTCTCTGGCGCGCCAGGCTTGGCCGGCCAGCCCCTCCCCCTTGGCTCCTTTATATACGGGGGCAGGGGGCACCCCAGAGACACACAATGTATCATTGAGATCTTTCCTTAGCCGTGTGCGGTGCCCCCTTCCACCAAATTCCACCTCGGTCATATCGTTGCAGTGCTTAGGCGAAGCCCTGCGCCGGTAACACATCAAGATCGTCACCATGCCGTCGTGCTGACGGAACTCTTCCCCGACGCTTTGCTGGATCGGAGCCCGGGGATCGTCATCGAGCTGAACGTGTGCCAAGAACTCGGAGGTGCCGGAGTAACGGTGTTGTGATCGGTTGGATCGCGAGGAGAACGTACGACTACTTCCTCTATGCTGCGTCAACGCTTCCGCTTCGGTCTACGAGGGTACGTAGACAACACTCTCCCCTCTCGTTGCTATGCATCACCATGATCTTGCGTGTGCGTAGGAAATTCTTTGAAATTACTACGTTCCCCAACAGTGGCATCCGAGCCTAGGTTTTATGGTTTGATGTTATTTGCACGAGTAGAACACAAGTGAGTTGTGGACGATACAAGTCATACTGCCTACCAGCATGTCATACTTTGGTTCAGCGGTATTGTTGGACGAGACGATCCGGACCAACCTTACGCGTACGCTTACGCGAGACCGGTTCCCTCGACGTGCTTTGCACATAGATGGCTTGCGGAAGACTGTCTCTCCAACTTTAGTTGAACCGAGTGTGGCTACGCCCGGTCCTTGAGAAGGTTAAAACGGAGTCTATTTGACAAACTATCGTTGTGGTTTTGATGCGTAGGTAAGATGAGTTCTTGCTTAAGCCCGTAGCAGCCACGTAAAACTTGCAACAACAAAGTAGAGGACGTCTAACTTGTTTTTGCAGGGCATGTTGTGATGTGATATGGTCAAGACATGATGCTAAATTTTATTGTATGAGATGATCATGTTTTGTAACCGAGTTATCGGCAACTGGCAGGAGCCATATGGTTGTCGCTTTATTGTATGCAATGCAATCGCGATGTAATGCTTTACTTTATTACTAAGCGGTAGTGATAGTCGTGGAAGCATAAGATTGGCGAGACGACAACGATGCTACGATGGAGATCAAGGTGTCGCGCCGGTGATGATGGTGATCATGACGGTGCTTCGAAGATGGAGATCACAAGCACGAGATGATGATGGCCATATCATATCACTTATATTGATTGCATGTGATGTTTATCTTTTATGCATCTTATCTTGCTTTGAATGACGGTAGCATTATAAGATGATCTCTCACTAAATTATCAAGAAGTGTTCTCCCTGAGTATGCACCGTTGCGAAAGTTCTTCGTGCTGAGACACCACGTGATGATCGGGTGTGATAGGTTCTACGTTCAAATACAACGGGTGCAAAACAGTTGCACACGCAGAATACTCAGGTTTAACTTGACGAGCCTGGCATATAACAGATATGGCCTCGGAACACGGAGACCGAAAGGTCGAGCGTGAATCATATAGTACATATGATCAACATAATGATGTTCACCATTGAAACTACTCCATCTCACGTGATGATCGGACATGGTTTAGTTGATTTGGATCACGTGATCACTTAGAGGATTAGAGAGATGTCTATCTAAGTGGGAGTTCTTGAGTAATATGATTAATTGAACTTAAATTTATCATGAACTTAGTCCTGGTAGTATTAGCATATCTATGTTGTAGATCAATAGCTCGCGTTGTTGCTTCCCTATGTTTATTTTGATATGTTCCTAGAGAAAATTGTGTTGAAAGATGTTAGTAGCAATGATGCGGATTGGATCCGTGATCTAAGGTTTATCCTCATTGCTGCACAGAAGAATTATGTCCTTGATGCACCGCTAGGTGACGGACCTATTGCAGGAGCAGATGCAGACATTATGAACGTTTTGCTAGCTCAATATGATGACTACTTAATAGTTTAGTGCACCATGCTTAACTGCTTAGAATCGGGACTTCAAAGACGTTTTGAACGTCATGGAGCATATGAGATGTTCTAGGAGTTGAAGTTAATATTTCAAGCAAATACCCGAGTTGAGAGATATGAAGTCTCCAACAAGTTCTATAGCTAAAAGATGGAGGAGAATCGCTCAACTAGTGAGCATGTGCTCAGATTGTCTGGGTACTACAATCGCTTGAATCAAGTGGGAGTTAATCTTCCAGATAAGATAGTGATTGACAGAATTCTCTAGTCACCATCACCAAGTTAGTAGAACTTCGTGATGAACTATAATATGCAAGGGATAACGGAAAATATTCCCAAGCTCTTCGCGATGCTAAAATCGGCGAAGGTAGAAATCAAAGAAAAACATCAAGTATTGATGGTTGACAAGATCACTAGTTTCAAAAAGGGGCAAAAGGAAAGAAGGGGAACTTCAAGAAGAACGGCAAGCAAGTTGCTGCTCAAGTGAAAAAGCCCAAGTCTGGTCCTAAGCCTGAGACTAAGTGCTTCTACTGCAAAGGGACTGGTCACTGGAAGCGGAACTACCCCAAGTGATTGGCGGATAAGAAGGATGGCAAAGTGAACATAAGTATATTTGATATACATGTTATTGATGTGTACTTTACTAGTGTTCATAGCAACCCCTCAGTATTTGGTACTAGTTCAAGTTGCTAAGATTAGTAACTCGAAACGGGAGTTGCAGAATGAACAAAGACTAGTTAAAGGGCAAGGTGACGATGTGTGTTGGAAGTGGTTCCAAGATTGATATGATCATCATCACACACTCCCTATACTTTCGGGATTAGTGTTGAAACTAAATAAGTGTTATTTGGTGTTTGCGTTGAGCATGAATATGATTTGATCATGTTTATTGCAATACGGCTATTCATTTAAGTAAGAGAATAAATTGTTGTTCTGTTTACATGAATAAAACCTTCTATGGTTATACACACCAACGAAATGGTTTGTTGGATCTCGATCATAGTGATACACATATTCATAATATTGAAGCCAAAAGATGCAAAGTTAATAATGATAGTGCAACTTATTTGTGGCACTGCAGTTTAGGTCATATTGGTGTAAAGCGCATGAAGAAACTCCATGCTGATGGGATTTTGGAATCACTTGATTATGAATCACTTGATGCTTGCGAACCATGCCTCATAGGCAAGATGACTAAAACGCCGTTCTCCGGAACAATGAAGCAAGCAACAGAATTGTTGGAAATCATACATACTGATGTATGTGGTCCGATGAATATTAAGGCTCGCGACAAAATATCATTATTTTCTGACTTTCACAGATGATTTGAGCAGATATGGGTATATCTACTTGATGAAACATAAGTCTGAAACATTTGAAAAGTTCAAATAATTTCAGAGTGAAGTGGAAAATCATCGTGACAAGAAAATAAAGTTTCTACGATCTGATCGCAGAGACGAATATTTGATTTACGAGTTTGGTCTTCAATTAAAACAATGTGGAATAGTTTCACAAACTCATGCCACCTAGAACACCGCAGCATAATGGTGCGTCCGAACGTCATAACCGTACTTTATTAGATATAGTACAATCTATGATGTATCTTACCGATCTACCACTATCGTTTTTGGGATTATGCATTAGAGACAGCTGCATTCACATTAAATAGGGCACCATCTAAATCCGTTGAGACGACACCGTATGAACTATGGTTTAGCAATAAACCTAAGCTGTCGTTTCTTAAAGTTTGGGGCTACGATGCTTATGTGAAAAAGCTTCAACCTAATAAGCTCGAACCCAAATCGGAGAAATGTGTCTTCATAGGATATCCAAAGGAAACTGTTGGATACACCTTCTATCACAGATCCGAAGGCAAGATTTTTGTTGCTAAGTTCGGAAACTTTCTAGAGAAAGAGTTTCTTTCGAAAGAAGTGAGTGGGAGGAAAGTAGAAATTGATAAGGTAATTGTACCTTCTCCCTTATTGGAAAGTAGTTCATCACAGAAATCTGTTCCTGTGACTACTACATCAATTAGTGAGGAAGCTAATGATGATGATCATGTAACTTCAGATCAAGTTACTACCGAATCTCGTAAGTAAACCAGAGTGAGATCCGCACCAGAGTGGTACGGTAATCCTGTTCTGGAAGTCATGTTACTAGACCATGATGAACTTGCGAACTATGAGGAAGCGATGGTGAGCCCAGATTCCGCGAAATGGTTTGAGGCCATGAAATCTGAGATATGATCCATGTATGAGAACAAAGTATGGACTTTGATGGATTTGCCCGATGATCGGCAAGCCATAGAAAATAAATGGATATTCAAGAGGAAGACGGACACTGATAGTAGTGTTACTATCTACAAAGCTAGAATTGTCGCAAAAGGTTTTCGACAAGTTCAAGGTGTTGACTATGATGAGAGTTTCTCACTCGTATCTATGCTTAAGTCTGTCCGAATCATGTTAGCAATTGCCGCATTTTATGAAATTTGGCAAATGGATCAACAAAACTGCATTCCTCAATGGATTTATTAAAAAAAAGAGTTGTATACGATGCAACTAGAAGGTTTTGTCGATCCTAAAGGTGTTAACAAAATATGCAAGCTCCAGCGATCCATCTATGGACTGGTGCAAGCATCTCGGAGTTGGAATATACACTTTGATAAGTTGATCAAAGCATATAGTTTTATACAGACTTGCGGTGAAGCCTATATTTACAAGAAAGTGAGTGGGAGCACTACAACATTTCTGATAAGTATATGTAAATGACATATTATTGATCGGAAATAATGTAGAATTATTCTGTGAAGCATAAAGGAGTATTTGAAAGGAGTTTTTCGAAGAAGGACCTCGGTGAAGCTGCTTACATATTGAGCATCAAGATCTATAGAGATAGATCAAGACGCTTGATAAGTTTTTCAATAAGTACATACCTTGAAAAGATTTTGAAGTAGTTCAAAATGGAACAGTCAAAGAAAGAGTTCTTGCCTGTATTACAAGGTGTGAAATTGAGTAAGACTCAAAGCCCGAACACGGCAGATGATAGAAAGAGAATGAAAGTCATTTCCTATGCCTCAGCCATAGATTCTATAAAGTATGCCATGCTATGTACCAGATCTATTGTATACCCTACACTGTGTTAAGCAAGGGAGTACAATAGTGATCTAGGAAGTAGATCACTGGACATCGGTCAAAATTATCCTTAGTAAAATAAGGATATGTTTCTCGATTATGGATGTGACAAAAAGGTTCGTCGTAAAAGGTTACGTCGATGCAAGTTTTGACACTAATCTAGATGACTCTAAGTCTCAATCTAGATACATATTGAAAGTGGGAGCAATTAGCTAAAGTAGCTCCGTGCAGAGCATTGTAGACATAGAAAACTGCAAAATACATAACGGATCTGAATGTGGCAGACCCGTTGACTAAACTTCTCTCACAAGCAAAACATGATCACACCATAGTACTCTTTGGGTGTTAATCACATAGCGATGTGAACTAGATTACTGAATCTAGTAAACCCTTTGGGTGTTGGTCACATATCGATGTGAACTATGGGTGTTAATCACATGGTGATGTGAACTATTGCTGATAAATCACATGGCCATGTGAACTAGATTATTGACTCTAGTGCAAGTGGGAGACTGAAGGAAATATGCCCTAGAGGCAATAATAAAGTTATTATTTATTTCCTTACATATCATGATAAATGTTTATTATTCATGCTAGAATTGTATTAACAGGAAACATAATACATGTGTGAATACATAGACAAACAGAGTGTCACTAGTATGCCTCTACTTGACTAGCTCATTAATCAAAGATGGTTATGTTTCCTAACCATGAACAAAGAGTTGTTATTTGATTAACGAGATCACATCATTAGTTGAATGATCTGATTGACATGACCCATTCCATTAGCATAGCACCCGATCGTTTAGTATGTTGCTATTGCTTTTATCCATGACTTATACATGTTCCTTTAACTATGAGATTATGCAACTCCCGTTTACCGTAGGAACACTTTGTGTGCTACCAAACGTCACAACGTAACTGGGTGATTATAAAGGTGCTCTACAGGTGTCTCCGAAGGTACATATTGGGTTGGCATATTTCGAGATGAGGATTTGTCACTCCGATTGTCGGAGAGGTATCTCAGGGCCTTCTCGGTAATGCACATCACATAAAGCCTTGCAAGCATTGCAACCAATGAGTTAGTTGCGAGATGATGTATTACAGAACGAGTAAAGAGACTTGCCGGTAACGAGATTGAACTAGGTATTGGATACCGACGATCGAATCTCGGGCAAGTAACATACCGATGACAAAGGGAACAACGTATGTTGTTATGCGGTCTGACCGATAAAGATCTTCGTAGAATATGTAGGAGCCAATATGGGTATCCAGGTCCCTCTATTGGTTATTGACCGGAGACGTGTCTCGGTCATGTCTACATTGTTCTCGAACCGTAGGGTCCGCACGCTTAACGTTACGATGACAATTATTATGAGTTTATACATTTTGATGTACCGAAGGAGTTCGGAGTCCCGGATGTGATCACGGACATGACGAGGAGTCTCGAAATGGTCGAGACGTAAAGAATGATATATTGGAAGCCTATGTTTGGACATCGGATGCATTCCAGGTGAAATCAGGATTTTACCGGAATACCGGGAGGGTTACCGGAACCCCCCGGGGGCATAATGGGCCAACATGGGCCTTGGAGGAGAGGTGAGAGGGCTGCCCTCATGGGCTGCGCGCCTCCCCCCCCTTCCCCTAGTCCTATTAGGAATAGGAGAGGTGGGCGCCCCCTCTCTCTCTCTCCCCCTTGGAGAATCCTAGTCCAACTAGGATTGGGGGGGGGAATCCTACTCCCAGAGGGAGTAGGACTCTCTGGCGTGCCAGGCTTGGCCGGCCAGCCCCTCCCCCTTGGCTCCTTTATATACGGGGGCAGGGGGCACCCCAGAGACACACAATTGATCATTGAGATCTTTCCTTAGCCGTGTGCGGTGCCCCCTTCCACCAAATTCCACCTCGGTCATATCGTTGCAGTGCTTAGGCGAAGCCCTGCGCCGGTAACACATCAAGATCGTCACCACGCTGTCGTGCTGACGAAACTCTTCCCCGACGCTTTGCTGGATCGGAGCCCGGGGATCGTCATCGAGCTGAACATGTGCCAAGAACTCGGAGGTGCCGGAGTAACGGTGCTGTGATCGGTTGGATCGCGAGGAGAACGTACGACTACTTCCTCTACGCTGCGTCAACGCTTCCGCTTCGGTCTACGAGGGTACGTAGACAACACTCTCCCCTCTCATTGCTATGCATCACCATGATCTTGCGTGTGCGTAGGAAATTCTTTGAAATTACTACGTTCCCCAACAGAAGCACCGAGTCTTGCGGCGGTGAGGACGTCGGAGCGACGTGCGATTTCTCCCAGAGGATCGTCGTCCAAGGTCTCCCAGCCCCGACGAGGAGGAGAACCGCCTGGCGAATCCATGGAAGCAGCGACGAACTGCCTTCTCTTCGGGGGGAGGGGAACTGGCGAGGAGGAGATAAGAGCGTAGTAACCGCATGGCCTCGTCCCTTCCAACTGTAGATTGTTCCTCAGCGAAGGGGTGAGGCTATTATTTACTACTAGTACTAGCATTATGGAACGTTATGGGATTGCATTATATTGTAAATAATAGCACTAGTAAGAAATTTTTGGCACTAGGTAGTAGTTTTTGGCATGGATTAAGAAATTTTGGGTATGTTTTTGCCATTTTTTGTACACGCCAACTAGTGTCAAAAAACGTCTTACATTATGTGACGGAGGAGTACGTACTCGTACTGTAGCAGTACTAGTACTACTTTTCTCAACTAGTAGTGCGATGTACTGTACTTCTAGTCTAGTCTAGTATAGTGCACCAGTTTTGAACTCTTGAATCTCAAGGCCAAGGAGCTACAGTTGGAAGTGGAGGGTACTACTGTTCTCTAGAACCATCGATGTACTAACAATGCAGGGGAAGTACACCTACGTAGTGGCCTAGTGGGTACTCTCGGTGCTCTATTCAGTCGCTCCTCTCACGTAGCTGGCCTACTCAGCCGCTCCTCTCACGCACACACTAGCAGCCTGTTTATCAGCGACGGTTACTGCGGGGGCAGAACATTTGAGTTATTTGATACAGCGAGACTAGGCTTTTCGCTTCCTTTTGTGGAGGTGTAATGGATCTCGTCGAACTTTGTTAGTAGTTCCTTCTTTATGAATGAGATGAAGCAAAGCTTTTGCCTCCGTTTCAAAAAAAACACGTCAAGAGGAATTTCTTTTATAGTAGAGCCGATAATGGAGTGAAGTCCATGCGTGCAACGCCACAAGCTACAGAGTAGTAGTAGAGCACTTTACGTACAGAGCCATATTGCACAGTTCCCAATGCCCCGCTAGGCTTTTCTGGCTCCTCGGGCTTAATTGGGAGGCGCTAGTTTAAATATGCTACTAGCTGATGAGGAAGCTGCAAGCGAGGTGCGTCTAGGGAGAGCACGCGAGCCACGGGATGGTGGGTAGGAAAACCCGTTCACGTGGCTAGGATGTCCAGTGCACCCAGATTGTGGGGCCGCACGTCCGTTTGACTTCAAAACTCAAACTACCCGTGTAAAATATTGGTTCGCAGCAAAGTGTAGTAGTAATATTTTTTTTAAAAGGCCCTTGTGCGTTGGCCGGGATCGAACCCACAAAACGAGGTATACACTCCCGCCACCACTAGTAGTACTCGTTGGAGTACAACGCAACCTAGAATCGCCTTTTGTCGCTAGTAGTACGTACATTGTTCCTTACAAGAAACCCCTAAGAGCATGGTTAATAGTATAGCCAGCTGCTGGCTATAAGCGAGTGCCATGTCATCTACAACCCATCTTATAGCCAACATGTACAATAATAGATCAAAAAAGTGTACTACTTTTTTATTATGTGGCCCACTTCTCATTCTCACAAAGTGCCTAGGAGCACGTGCTAGAGCTGGCTCTTCACGAAGAGCCCGCTTACCTTCTCTCTCCTCTTCTCTTTCCTCTAACTAAGCAGAAATATACTAGTTTATTTCTTATAGCCCGCTGACTCAGCTCTATTGTACTTGCTCTAATAATGCAAGAAACCACTAAAATGCCAAGAAACTACTACCACTTGCATACGTGGCAGACCTAAGATAAGACTACCTTATCAACCATTGTACATGCTCTTACCAACAAAAATCCTCGAGTGACCTCCTACCTCCAGCCCGTCCACCTAGTCATCCTCAGCCATGGGATGCAGCTACCGCCGCCAGCAGAAGGCGAGGTCAAAACCACCGGCGGTGCGGAGCCCATGTTGCGACAGCCCGGATGCCAGCTACGTCCGGCGCTCGCGGCCACTAACTAGCCAAGATAGCTCCGTCCAGCTGATTGTCTACAAGGTTTGCTAGCTAGATTGGCACGGCAGCGCGGCGGCTTGCTCGCGCATGCCGCGCTAAGGCTAGCCATCTGGCTCGAGCGAAGGCCAGCGCGGCGGCTTGCTCACTCATGAGTCACGCTCGGGCCAGCCTGCCAACCCGTGCGGAGGCCAGCGCGGCGTCCGGCCCGTCCGGCGGAGTGGCGGCCAACTCGCTCATCACCGGCGCCACCGACGAACACGCATCAATACTGTTTGTAGTAATGTTCAGGAAAAATAATAATTTGAGGGGGAATAACAGGATAGAAGGTCATATGTGGGTCCCTCGTGTCAACGGTCAAACAAAATGTGTTGGTTTAAGCTGCCTCATCAGCACGGACGTGTGGGCCAACCCTGTCATAAATGGGTTTAAACGAACCTAATCGGTAGGAGTACTAGGTAGTTTTTGGCGTGGATTAAGAAATTTTGGGTATGTTTTTGCTATTTTTTGTACAATAGATTCTTCCTAGGGCTGGTTGAAAGTGGTTGTTTTTTGTTAAATACTCTACATATTGTAAGTAGGAGTGAAAGTTAAGCTTTGGAAGCCAATAAGCAAGGCTAGTTATATAGTGCATATGTGTACATGATTGAAAGTAAATATCAACCATGAGTGACTAATATCTTATGGAAAACTCAAAACTATGGAATACTAGGAAAAAATGCATGGTTGGAAATACTAGCAATGTTCATGTCCGTTGCAACGAATCATAATTAGAATAATAATTATTCACAAACTTGGTACAAAACACTCTAATTTTGATATACATATGTCACTGGAGATATATTATGTTTCAATTAGAATATATTCCTTGGGCTGTTTTGGTGAGGTCAGGGAGGATGTGGTTGGTTTTAACATACTAATTATGGGTTTTTCTGCAAATTGGTAGACAAGTGGGATGTTGGTGAGAAAAGGCAACAACTTACCTCACAACCGTTAGATGTAGATCTAATGGTCAGAAACGACGGATGGAAGACACACCAGCATCACCAACTTAGTCTTGTGTAGGAGTACTAGAAAGATCCGTGCATTGCACGGAACATCAAGGTGCATTTTTTTATAAAACACTTGTTGTGATTGACCCTTGCGGGAGTAATCCCATGTGTAAAAACTAATGATATCTCGAGAAATATGAGATAAGGTGAAGAGGAGTGGGGTGTGGTGGTGGTCGGACTGAGCGGAGGCATGGGGATTGACGACGCCGCCAGCGGCCACCAGGCCAGTTTGTTCCAGAGGCTTCCTTTCTTAATTGCTCAACAATGAGGTTTGGTGGAGATAAGGATGAACGAGGGAAGGCCTTGTCTGTAAATGTGGATAGGGGTGCGGGTATCTTTTAGTTTAATTTCCATCCGTCAGATATAGATCGGACGGTCTATATTACAAGATGGCATGCGTACCATCATCACCAACTCGGTTTTTTATAAGAGGAGAAATATAAGTATGGAGATACAAACGTATTATCGATACTTGCTTCCGTAAACTAGCATCTACATTCTATTCAACGCCTCGGCATGTGGGGCCTTAGCACAATGACTTCTCGACTGTGTAAAACAAAGATTTTCCCGTCGCCGACAAGGAGGGGGTGACGGCGGCGCACTTTTTGGCTTGCTCTAGTCCTAGTAGTCATACTAGGTGGTCTAAGCACGTGTAGATTTATACTTTTTCACGTCTCATGTTCGCCGTACTGCCATGACTGTTGATGAATAGACGGTAAGTTATTCACGGGGAAACCCTTGTTGAGTGTGTTTGCGAGAGAGAGAGAGAGAGAGAGAGAGTGCGTGTGTGATATGTTAGAGACTGAGGCAATTGTCGGTGTACTAAAGTAGGGGTACCTTAGTATCCCGAACTTGTGCACGGGCAGTCGTACCACCCCGCGGCAAGGCTTGCCAGGCGATCGCCAAGACTCTCCATGGTCCCTTTTTTGGGCCATCCAAGAACAAAGTATTTGGGCCAAGGCCCCGGCAGGAGGAGCCTGCCGGGAAGGCCACCCGAAGAGAGCAAGGCCCCGACAAGAGGAGCTTGCCAGGACGACCGCTCGAAGCACAAGACCCCGGCAAGAGGAGCTTGCCGGGAAGGCCAACCATGGCACGACAAGGACCTTGCCACGGCGCGTCCCGCGCTCCGGCAAGGCCCGGTGAGCGACAAGCTCCCGGGCACGACAAGACATCCACCGCGGCAAGGCGTTTGCCGCGGCAAGTTACCACCCCGTGCCTGCGCTCCAGCTCACCCACCAACGTGTCGCTCTGGGGGCATTCCAGGTGCACGTGGCGGGAGGTTGAGTAGCCAGGGGCATGCGGTGGCGAAGCGAAGCTGACAGAGTAGCCATCGTGGCAAATGGTGGCGCTCCTGACGGTCCACTTCCCTGCACCGTCTGGGCTACGCGGACGGGCATTTAATGCCCTTGTCCCCCGCCGTCAGAGTTAGGTATGATAGCACTGTACAGCCACTGTGCAGGCAGCTGTACCCACTACAGCATTCTCCCATTTTTGCCCCCACCTGCGCTGCCACCTGTGGGTAACCCCTTGAGCATATAAAAGGAGGCCCCATGCGCACGTAGGAGGGAGGAGGAGACCCATCGCCACGCTCGGTCTCGCCAGCGGCTCGTGTGTACTGTAGCACCACGCGCTCCCGAGCAAGAACACAATACAATCCACAAAGCAGCAGTAGGGTTTTACGCATCCTTGCGGCCCGAAGCTGGGTAAAATCCCTCGTGTGCACCGCCTTGATCCGCTCTTTGTGCAACCTCCGCCCCCCGCCGAACCAGTAAGGGGCTCGGTCCCCATAGGTGTTCGAGGAAGCCGATTCCCCCCGACAGCAATGATAACAGATTCTTTGTGTCTATGTGTGTGGAGGATAGAGAGAGACATGTACATGGGGCTTTGTGTTGTGTAACGTGGAGACACATATACATAATTAGAGAGTGAGTGTGTGAGATACACATGCGGACATGAGGAGAGACAAGGATCCAGATAAATGGGTGTTTGTGCGTGTCTTTGTGTGTTTGTGCACGCGTTTGTGTGTGAGAGGGAGAGAGTGTATGTGGAGTAGAGAGACCACTGATGATGTAAACCTAGTATAAGGGAAGGGGGAATGGTGTGACATGTGTAGTAGCGAGATAGCACGGGTGCGGGCGGGGGGAGCAGACTATTTGGAAGAGACGTCGAGTGTGTGTGTAGGAGTGGGGTGTGAGAGCGAGAGAAAGAGAGAGCTAGCGACGGGGAGAGAGAGAGAGAGGAAGAGAGGGGGCAAGAGGGGTCGTTTGTGTCCATAAATGGCGTATAGATAGGGGGACAATGTTGATGTTGTCCGAAATTGGCCTATGAACGAAGACGCAAGGGAAGCGAGTCATCGTGTGTGTGTGATAGGGACTTCATGAGAGATCTAGAATAGATGGTGTAGAGAACAATGTGCAAAATCGAGAACGATTATACATTAGGGAGCTATGCAAAGAGTCACGACATATATGTATACAGTGGAGGAGCTGGGGCGGGTCCGCATGTGGGAGAGATAGAAAGAGGAGAGTGGTGCACAAGGAGACAAAGTGTGATTGTTTGCAGTGGGGGTGGTGTGTGAGGTGAATGCGCGAGAACCACATAACTAGTGAGATAGACGTTTGGGGGCGACGTTTTGTGTGTATGGGAAATATACACTCTAGATAGTGTGTGTGCTTGGGTAAGAGAGATAGCGGGAGACCTAGAGAGTGAGGGAAGAGATGTGTGCATGCCCGAGAGACAAAGTGATAGAGACCTATGTTGGGGTCCGGACATTACAAGAGAGAGGGGTGTTAATGTGCTCGTGTGTTGGTGTTTGGGGAAGAGAACGACTTCTGTATGTGTGTGTGTGTGTGTGTGTGGTGGGGGGGGTTGACTTCAGATAAAGAGTGAGGTGTCTATATTTGAGTGACTTTAGCGTAATTGAGATATTGTGCACTCATGGTCGATCAATTTGTTTCACAGTTTGTACTATGAGATAACGATACTTTTGAACATGCGTGATATACCTTGATGTACCAGAATTACTGTCGGGGGGAATCGGCTTCCTCGAACACCTATGGGGACCGAGCCCCTTTACTGGTTCGTCGGGGGGCGGAGGTTGCACGAAGAGCAGATCGAGGCGATGCACACGAGGGGTTTACCCAGCTTCGGGCCGCAAGGATGCGTAAAACCCTACAGCTGCTTTGTGGATTGTATTGTGTTCTTGCTCGGAGGCGCGCGGTGCTACAGTACACACGAGCCGATGGCGAGGCCGAGCGTGGCGATGGGTGTCCTCCCTCCCTCCTACGTGCGCATGGGGCCTCCTATTATATGCTCAAGGGGTTACCCACAGGTGGCAGCGTAGGTGGGGGCAAAAATGGTAGAATGCTGTAGTGGGTACAGCTACCTGCACAGTGGCTGTACAGTGCTATCATACCTAACTCTCACGACGGGGGACAAGGGCATTAAATGCCCGTCCGCGTCGCCTAGACGGTGCAGGGAAGTGGACCGTCAGGAGCGCCACCGTTTGCCACGATGGCTACTCTGTCAGCTTCGCTTCGCCACCGCATGCCCCTGGCTACGCAGCCTCCTGCCACGTGCGCCTGGAACGCCCCCAGAGCAACACATTGGTGGGTGAGCTGGAGCGCAGGCACGGGGTGGTAACTTGCCACGGCAAGCGCCTTGCCGCGGTGGATGTCTTGTCGCGCCCGGGAGCTTGTCGCTCACCGGGCCTTGCCGGAGCGCGGGACGCACCGTGGCGAGGTCCTTGTCGTGTCGTGGATGGCCTTCCCGGCAAGCTCCTCTTGCCGGGGTCTTGTGCTTCCAGTGGCAGTCCCGGCAAGCTCCTCTTGCCAGGGCCTCGCTCTCTTCGGGTGGCCTTCCCGGCAAGCTCCTCTTGCCGGGGCCTTGGCTCAAATACTTTGTTCTTGAATGGCCCAAGAGGGGACCATGGAGGGTCTTGGCGATCACCTGGCAGGCCTTGCCGCGGGGTGCTACGACTGCCCGTGCACAAGTTCGGGGTACTAAGGTACCCCTATTTTAGTACACCGACAGGAGCCCCCGGGCCTGGGCCATACACGATGCCGAGCGCTGTTCGGCCAGGCCGAAAACAGTGCACGGGCACACGCGGCCTGGGTCACGCTGCATCTGCTTCTGCGCCCACCACGTCCTCCTCTTCCTGCCGGCAGAGGCCGACCTCGAGGAGATCAGGGCCCTCGTCGCGCCCATAGTGGAGAAGGTGGCCGGGATCAAGAGGATCGAGGGCGACCGTGTGGATTAGGCCGCCTCCCCTTTCCTTTTCTTGTCGCTGCTGCCTAAGTCGTGAAGGCGATTCATTAGGGCTGCGACAAGCTTGCCTTTGTAATATAACTCTATCTTAGGTAGTGACTGCACTGTTATTTCCTCTACTTGACTCCGTGCTTTGTATGTTTTTGCCCTACGCTTCTGGGGACTTGTCGGCGTAGGCCTCCGCCTTACCGCGGGCTCTGAGTGTGGGACATCAGCAGCCCGCCAGCGGCGCCACTACCGGCAAGAAACCTTGCCACAGCTAGCTGCAGCTCACTTAAATTGTTGAGCAGGCTCAAAGCAAAGTAAGTGTTGCGACTGCAGTCGCAGCACACCTAAGCTGCCGAGCGAGATCGAAACAAAGCAAGGATGCCACTCTGGTTGTAGCACACTTAAGTCGTTGAGTGGACTCGAAACGAAGTAAGGGCGCAACTAGCCACGAGCCGGTCCCTCCGCGCATAGGTTTTCCATACAGAGTACGGTCGTTCGAGGAAGATAACCTCAAAAATTTTAAAAACTCGATTGCTCAAGCTTTAGCAACTTAGCTTTTTCGCGGCTCGCTGCCCGGCAAGGTCGCCTTCCGGCAAGGCGAAACATGGGGCTCGCCGTCGCTTACCGGGGGTCGGTGCTGCACAGAGTGTCAGATAAAGCATGCAAAGAACGAAGAGCATGAGATCGACAAGGTGCGCGGAGCACATGAACCCAATCTGCGCACAGGGTCTGCGCCTGGCTCTGTACAAAGGATCACATGCAACAGCGGCAAGACTTTGTACAGAAGGGTGGTTGCCGGACGGGGTCCGACAACCGTGCCTTACGGGCGAAACTTACGAAGATGCCCAACGTTCCAGGAGTTGCTCACCGGAGTGGTATCTTCGGTCTCAAGGCGGACAGCGCCAGGCCTAGCGACTCGTTTCACCCGGCAAGGGCCTTCCCACTTCCTAGGAACTCCTGGCACTAACTTTGCGACTATAAAAGCAGCGCAAAGCTTGCTGGTAGCGAGCAGCTCGCACAGCGGCCTGAAGAAGGTCCTCCTCGAGGAGCAGCGCGTCATCTCGACGCAGCTGCTCTCGCTCGAGCTCAGCGTGAGCGAGCACTCGAGGTGTCCCGTACGCGAGATCTGTGGGGCTAACTGCCTCCGCTCTATGGAATAGAGCGAAAGGTTGCCTGGTATGACAAGGGCTTGCCTGCGCCGAGGGGCGTCGGCGCAGGTTTGGACGTCGTAGTGTTACGAGCTCGGTGCATGTTCGGGCGCCGTGGCGCCATGAGCTGGCTCGATGACGCCCGTCTCGTCGCCGGCGCCGTCCCCACCACCCGTTCGCTCCAAGGGCGGCGGGTTCGACGCGGACGGACCAGCCACCTCCGGAGCCTTCTTATTCGGTGGCATGTCGATGAAGATGACGGAGATCTAGCCCGTGCGGACACCGGATCAGGTTCGCACAACTTCGACGCCCCCTACCTGGCGCGCCAAAGATGTCGGGGGGAATCGGCTTCCTCGAACACCTATGGGGACCGAGCCCCTTTACTGGTTCGGCGGGGGGCGGAGGTTGCACGAAGAGCAGATCGAGGCGATGCACACGAGGGGTTTACCCAGCTTCGGGCCGCAAGGATGCGTAAAACCCTACTGCTGCTTTACGGATTGTATTCTGTTCTTGCTCGGAGGCGCGCGGTGCTACAGTACACATGAGCCGATGGCGAGGCCGAGCGTGGCGATGGGTGTCCTCCCTCCCTCCTACGTGCGCATGGGGCCTCCTTTTATATGCTCAAGGGGTTACCCACAGGTGGCAGCGTAGGTGGGGGCAAAAATGGTAGAATGCTGTAGTGGGTACAGCTGCCTGCACAGTGGTTGTACAGTGCTATCATACCTAACTCTGACGGCGGGGGACAAGGGCATTAAATGCCCGTCCGCATCGCCCAGACGGTGCATGGAAGTGGACCGTCAGGAGCGCCACCGTTTGCCACGATGGCTACTCTGTCAGCTTCGCTTCGCCACCGCATGCCCCTGGCTACGCAGCCTCCTGCCACGTGCGCCTGGAACGCCCCCAGAGCAACACGTTAGTGGGTGAGCTGGAGCGCAGGCACGGGGTGGTAACTTGCCGCGGCAAGCGCCTTGCCGCGGTGGATGTCTTGTCGCGCCCGGGAGCTTGTCGCTCACCGGGCCTTGCCGGAGCGCGGGACGCGCCGTGGCGAGGTCCTTGTCGTGTCGTGGATGGCCTTCCCGGCAAGCTCCTCTTGCCGGGGTCTTGTGCTTCGAGCGGCAGTCCCGGCAAGCTCCTCTTGCCAGGGCCTCGCTCTCTTCGGGTGGCCTTCCCGGCAAGCTCCTCTTGCCGGGGCCTTGGCTCAAATACTTTGTTCTTGAATGGCCCAAGAGGGGACCATGGAGGGTCTTGGCGATCACCTGGCAGGCCTTGCCGCGGGGTGCTACGACTGCCCGTGCACAAGTTCGGGGTACTAAGGTACCCCTATTTTAGTACACCGACAATTACAAACCTAAGATTGGAATTTTGGAATTCGACTCCATCATTAGCTTTTGTAATTCATTTAAACGGAGGTACATTGTTTAAGTCAGGATTTCGTCATTTCAAATTCATATATCAAACCTAGAGATATACACATACGGGCATGTTCAAACTTTATAATCATCCACTTTATTCATACACATACACATTTTTGCTTTTGTCATCATATTTAGGGTAAACACATTTGGAATTTCATTTGAATTGGACCGTATGATGGTATTTGCTTGTAGTAGCTCAATGAACCATATTTGAATTGAATGGACAATCTAAGTTTCGAGTTGGAGACATTGATTTTCAAAACTTGCACATTTTTTGCGTGCAAAATAAACAAATTGTCGGCCATTATATCATAGTCGGTCGTACGAGAGCAGAATACAAATAATTTTAGGCTCCAAAGGCTTTCAAACTTCCCGCTCACATCAAAATATCACGCGCCCGAAAGTTTAGCCCTGCGATATTCCTGTTTTACCCCTGCCACATGAACGGAAAAGGGCTGCTTTGGTAACTCCATTGTTTTCCCCTCTTTGCCCCCAACATTCTTCCCCAGAGCCCCTCCCCTTCCACTCCCCGACCCCCCCAACCATGGAAAGCCGCCGAATCTAGTCCTCCGCCGCAGTGGTGGACCTCACACCCCGCCGGATCTACCTTCCGCACCTTGGAACCCCCAACTGCCAACTCACCACTTCACCGGAGCCGCTTCAGCGACTGGCTTATCCACCGCTCCAGATATCCTTGACCACCATCATGGTCCACCGCACCGGATCTTCTTAACCGGCGCCCTCGTCCACCACAGCGTAGGCCCTTCACTGACTCCCTCGTCCGCCCCTTTGCTGGCCCTTCATACAAGCCCTCGTCCACCGCAATAGATCCGCCTCACCGAAAGCACTGTACAACGCGCCCGCCGAAGCCTTCATCCACTGCACCGGACCCGCTCCACGGACGCCATATTCAACTCCACCGGCCCTGCTTTACCGACTCCGCAGCCTCATTAAGTTATTTCGATTTGTACTCCTTCTGTTTTTCTGTTTATCGTGCAACTATTCACTTACCACAGATGAGCTTTCTTGTATGTCGACAGGCGCCGCAACAGTGGCATCGGAGCCGTTTCAGCGACGGCGACAGCTGGCCCAAACTCAACCGCAACACGAGCACCATCGACGGTCCTGAGCTATCAAGTATGACAACGATACCCATATGCCGCCGAGAATCAGGTACTATTATCCAACGGCCGGAGCCTACGTTCACTTTCCTAGCATAAGCACAGCACCTTTGAATTTCTTCAGGGCATCATTCAGTTTTTCATGAGACGCGTTATTCTGCTTGCACCTGTAGGTCCATACTTCTGGAAGTGAACATGTTACATGTGCTAAATTACATACCAGTGCACATATAGTTAATATGCTTTAGTTTTGTTCTGATGCCACCTATTGGTTCCATCGGACTGCTTAATGTTCTCTATGCTTAATTACACATAAACAAACTAGCATGTGGTTCCGCTGCTTTTTGTTCATTTTACCCTACATTTTCTGATGCTAGCAATTACATCACTGCTCCGAGCCTCTGTTCATTACTTGTTTGTGTGTTCTTGATCTTCCCAAGTTGCATGACTAATTTGATGCTTCTATTAATTATGGAGCTGCCAACCCCATCAAGCAAAATATTTGTTCTTTCGGGGCTGGCACCTCGAACAGGCATAAAAATAGAGGGAAGCAGATATATTATCGTGTATGCACACACCCTTCTTTCATTAGTTTAGATGAACCATTGATGATCAATTCGGACCAGTGCATGCGATTAAAATTAATTTTACCAAAATAGATGGTGCAGAATAAACTACAACAACTAGATTTGCAACCACAAGATGCTGACGATATCTTCAAAGAACATTGCAACAGTAGCTAGGCTTCACAACAACATATGGTAAGCCAGTGTGTTTTACTACATGTGAAATGTAATGCGAGTGGGCTGCTTTCTTGGCTTGTGCCCTCAATGTGTAATCCTACCGAATTACAAATAGTTCAGTTGTTTGCTTTGTTGTATTGCTTGATTCGAATGCTTATTTGTTGTTACGCTATACCTGAGTTGGCCAATATGTCAGCGGTGCCTGTTGTACTATCGTAAAGAAATGCATGCCTATTTCATTTGAGTCCTTAACTTTTCCTCTCAACTTCATCACAAGACTGTCTTCGTAGTTTAAATATAGCGGTTGTGCACTCCCTTTCAACTAGGGATGTCAACTGGGTCCCGTTTAATCCCGATTAAAGTCCACTAGTGGTATGATAGTTCTAAAGAATTTTTGTTTTTTGAGGAAAATGAAATAGGGAGGTAGCAAAAACTAACTAGATGGCACTGGCGGATGTCGTTTATTTGCCACTTACATCCCTAGTTTCATCTTACCATTTTGATTTCTTTTCGGCTGATGCTGCTTCGAACCATTTAAATATAGTTTGCCATGCTCGGCAATAATTCGTCCGTCGTTTACCATTTAAGCTTACTGCCTGGATCATACGATAACACTAGGACACAATGTAAAACCCCAGAATCTATTTGTGGAAGCAGTGCGCCATCCATGTTACCAGATGGTAGCAGTTCAGAGGCAACACCGCCGGAGAGCAGTCTAAGCATAGATATTATAGTGCTTGAGGCTCTACTAGAGGCAGAAAGAGATGGTGTGGCTGCCATGAATGAGGTAATCTTTATCTCTTGAGGCTAGAAATTACGGAATTAGCGACACGCATTATGCAAGCAACCCAAGAGTTGGAGGAAGTAAGAATGTTGCATTTGAAGACGGAGGAGGTCCTGCTATTTCTGCTATCTGAATCCCAAGGTAATCCCGGTTCTTCTTTAGATACCAGTTGAAATTGTCATTAGATTATTGTACTTGCATGTTGTGTCATGTCTCTGAATGGATTATGTTGCAAGACCCCCTATGTTGTCCATGTGTTGTAATGATCCAAATTTTTTAGGCGAGGTAATCCTCGGTACTTGTATGATTGACATAAGGTGAACTGTTTTTCGTGTGAGCATATTGTATTGGATGAAATAACTGTTTGACTTAGAGTGTATCCAACCTACTGAATTCGAAGATCACGGCATTTCTAAATCATAATCATATATAAAGGTGGAATAAATCTTTATTGTGGTTTTGAAGAAATAAATAACAAAACATATAATTATCTGTGGGTATTCGTAATTGAATACAAATTGGATTTGAATTTAGTTTGCCAGGTCCCAGGGCAAACGTGAATGCTAATTCTCCCAAGTTTTGAACGAAGCGGCTAAACACCCACTATAATTTGTGGCCTGCCCGAAGCAAGTGTTTGCGAGATGGAAATTACTGTCTACCCCTGACACTTGACATCCTTATCGACCGGCTTTACACTGCTGTCGATAGGGGTAGACTAATAACTTCAATCAGACGTGACACGACGGCTTCTCAGCCCGTTCAAACACGGTGGGCGCCAAACGTGGGCGGAAAAACACATTTGATTCAAGCTCGTCCGAAAGACATGTGTCTCTTCCTCCATTTCCCCATTCATACACGGTGGGCGGCAAAACAAACTCTCCTCGTCCGAAATTGATGTAGGCTAATATTTTAAATAGGGGCAGATGTGTAACTTCCATCAGACGTGACACAACCGCCCTACCTGTTAGCCCCGTTCATACACCATGGGCACCAACCGTGGGCGGCAAAACACCCTCTCCTCGCCCGAAATAGTTACCGGCAAATATTTGGGAGATGCGAGATTACCGTCCTATCCCCAACCGACGCGATGTCCAAAATTTTAAATGGGGGATAAGTTCGTAACTTTCCCCCATTTCAGAGAAGCGCGTCCCAAAGTTTGAGATCCCCCCTCCTCTCCATTTCCCCGTTCATACACCATCGGTGGCACGACAACCTCCGCACTGCGGCCAGCCTCCTCCGTCCGCCACCCCATCCTCCACCTTGCCGGAGCATCTACCCCTACCCCGTCGTCCACTGCAAGAGATGGACGTCTCTCATCCATGGCGCTGGACCAGGATCCTTTCATCGCCTCCTCTCGCTTCATCGGCGCCATTGTCCACCTTGTCGTTTCCGCTCTTACGACCGCCTCATCCACGGCAACAGGATATATCCCCCGACCCGGCCGTCTACCGTCTAAAGTCTTCTTCCCCAACGCCGATAGCCATCGCACCCGCAGCACCCTCAACGTATCAGCATAGGCCTACACGGCATCGCAAGAGAGGTGGTACTCTTCCATATGTGCTTAACTTATTGGTCTCACCCGGAAAATAGATCGTAGTTTGTTTACTGTACTTTTCTTGTCCGTACCAAATCGTAGTGGCTAGTTGAAAGCAAACATTGGTTGCGAACTAGCTTTGTCCGGTTTGCACCTTCAGATCCGCCATGGCACGGGCACTATACTCGTAAAGCTTATGGTTTCCCCCCTTTATATTCACTACCATCATCGTAGGTGCTTCGTGTCGTGCTAGCACTGCTCCTCAAGACCTCAACCCAAAGCTTACGTGTTGAAATACGAATCTGATATGATGCTCATATCACTAAAACAGAGAACGTTTAATTGGTCACCTAATATTCCTATATTCGTTTCGAAAAGCATGTGCGCCACCCACTGGTCCAGCTAGTTCCACTTTCCTGATTTTTCTCTTGATGCTTAGGGTTTTCCTCTTTTATCTACTCTACTATGATCTGCGTAGGTGCTTTATGTCATACTAGCATTACTCCAACCTTCAAGCTAAACAACACAACACTCAGAATTCGAAAACTTAGTTGTTCAAATATGATTGTGATATGATACTGATATTAGTTAACCGACACATTTAATTGGTTAGCTAAAGGTCCCACTTGAGTTTCCAAATGCATGTCGCGACATATAGAGAGACAGCATAATTGCATTTCTTTGTCACTTGTTGACCGTACTTTCTTGTCCATACCAAATCTTAGTTGTTATTTCAAAGCAAACATCGGTTGCTAACTACCCTTTGCGCGGTTTGCAGCTTCAGATCTGCCATCCCACTGCCACGGTCAACATTGTACTCATCATGCTTATGTTTTCCCCATTTTATGATGACCACAATCAGCCTACGAGGTTCGTGTCGTAATAGCACTGCTCCACCCATCGAGCTAAACAAGCTTAGTTGTACAAATTCATATCTGATATTATTGCTGATATTAGTAAAACTGAGAGATGTTTAATTGGTTAGCTAAATGTTCCTACTTTAGTTTCGAAATGCATGTGAGCCACATATGGAGAGACCGTAAAGAATAGTATTCCTCTGTGCGCTCTGGTTCATCATGGGTGGCCAACCGACATTGTATTGAAAGACTTGTAATATCTTCAATCTTCTTGCTCTTCTACTCTTCTTTAAGATGATACTCTTCTCTTGCGGTCGACTGGTCAGGTCGAGTTGTTATCCCTTAGTATATTTTGAATCTGTCAGGTCAGGTCGACTTGTTCTTCTTTACTATATGTTGAAGCTATCATCTGCGAAGTGTCATCACTTCAGGAGCTCTCATATTTTGAGTAGTAGGCCACATTATATTAATGCACACAACAAATTACAGCATGCATGGCATCTTTTAAAAGAATTGCAGAGATAGCACAAAGGGGTTTGAAAGCACAAGTGCTCCCTGGGTGGTTTTGGTAATTAATGTCAACATATCTCTTGTTGGACTAACACTTTTACCTAGTATGTTTCAGATAAGTTCAACAATGGAGTGGCATGGACTAGAGGATGTGGAACTCCTTCAGGATGCTAAGTACAAAGGATTGGCTCAAGCTTCAAGATCAAGACTCTCACTTTTTCTATTTTAGTGATCCAAGATCACATTGAGTCTATAGGAAAAGCCAATACTATCAAGGAGGGATGAGGTGTTGCTTAATGAACCTCTTGCTTCATGTGCTTAGTGATATGCTCCAAAATCCTCAACTTCCTTCCCACATCCACATATGACCTAAACCAAAAGTCAAACTCGGCCCCACCGATTCTTTCTATCTGGCGCCACCAAGTTTCACATGTCATAGCCACTGCCACAAACCCTAGCAAATCGGTTTCACTGATAGGGATCTCGGTCTCACCGAGATGGGATTGTCATCTCTCTGTGTATGTCCATTACCAAAATCGGTCTCACCGAGTTTGAGCAATCGGTACTACCGAGATTACAATGCAAACTCTCTGGTTAGCTTATTACCAAAATCGGTCCTACCGAATTTGTGTAATCGGTCTCACCGAGTTTGCCTGACCAACTCTCTGGTTAGCTTATTACCAAAATCGGTCCCACCGAGTTTGTGTAATCGGTCACACCGAGATTACGTTATGCCCTAACCCTAACCATATCGGTCCTACCGAGTTGCATCTCAGTCCCACCGAAAATCCTAACGGTCACTAGGTTTGCTGAATCGGTCCGACTGAGTTTAACAATTCGGTCCCACCGAGTTTGGCAGATTGTGTGTAACGGTTAGATTTTGTGTGGAGGCTATATATACCCCTCCACCCACTCTTCATTCGTGGAGAGAGCCATCAGAAAACATCTACACTTCCAATACTCATGTTCTGAGAGAGAACCACCTACACTTGTGTTGAGCTCAAGATATTCCATTCCAACCATATGAATCTTGATCTCTAGCCTTCCCCAAGTTGCTTTCCACCCAAATCTTCTTTCCACCAAATCCAAATCCTGTGAGAGAGAGTTGAGTGTTGGGGAGACTATCATTTGAAGCACAAGAGCAAGGAGTTCATCATCAACACACCGTTTGTTACTTCTTGGAGAGTGGTGTCTCCTAGATTGGCTAGGTGTCACTTGGGAGCCTCCAACAAGATTGTGGAGTTGAACCAAGGAGTTTGTAAGGGCAAGGAGATCGCCTACTTCGTGAAGATCTACCGCTAGTGAGGCAAGTCCTTCGTGGGCGACGGCCGTGATGGAATAGACAAGGTTGCTTCTTCGTGGACCCTTCGTGGGTGGATCCCTCCATGGACTCGCGCAACCGTTACCCTCCGTGGGTTGAAGTCTCCATCAACGTGGATGTACAATAGCACCACCTATCGGAACCACGCCAAAACATCCGTGTCTCCAATTGCGTTTGAATATTCCAAACCCTTCCCTTTACATTCTTGCAAGTTGCATGCTTTACTTTCCGCTGCTCATATACTCATTGCATGCTTGCTTGATATGTATTGTGTCCTTAAAGTTGTGCTTAAACTCCACCTAAACTTAAGAATATTAAAAACTGCAACTTTTGGCACTTAGTATCTAATCACCCCCCCCCCCCTCTAGACACCTCTTCTCGATCCTTTCAATTGGTATCAGAGCTTTTGTCTCCATTGCCTTGGTTTAAACACCTTTGGAGGAAGATGGATGTGTCTACTTTAGGGATTCTTAGACATAGAGTGCCCATTCTTGATGGAGAGTATTTTCATGAGTGGAAAAATGAAATGCTTGAGATTTTCAATGAATATCATTTGAACAAGTACATTGCTAGTCCTTGTGCACCTCATATTGATCCCTTGCACCCTACCCTAGATGAAGATATTGACATGATTCCCAATCTTAGAACTGTTGAGCTCATCATTAGAGGCTTGCCTAGAAACTTGATTAGATGTTTGCCTACTCTTAAGTGTGCCTACACTATATGGAAATTTCTTGAGGAACGATTTCTCGATTATTCCTTAAAAAATTTGACGAAATTCTCCATAAGTCTATTGCTTTGAGTAAGATGAACACTAGTGATCCTAGTTTTGGTGATTGTCTATTTGAGCTTACCAATCTCATGCGTGCTAAAGGAAATGTTGGAATCATTAGCGATATCATATCCGAAGCTATTAGAATTCATAAAGATAACCACTTTGATGATCATTTATCTAATGAATTACCCTCTCTAGGAATTGATCAATCACAAGATGATGTTCAACATGGATACTATGTAGAAGATGATGATAGTGACTATGATCTTGATGATGCAATGAGACATTTTGGTCTTATGGAAAATCTTCGTGGCTACATGGCTGGAGGAAAGGAATGGGTCCTTGATAGTGGATGTACTGATCATATGACCGGAGATGAAGAGATGTTTCGTTAGCTTGCTGAAAACGACGGCCCTCGAAAATATGTCACTTTTGGTGATAATTCAAGGGGTAAGGTGGTTGGCCTTGGTAAGGTGGACATCTCACATGATAGCTCCATACAAAATGTCATGCTCGTTGAATCTCTTAGACACAATTTACTTTCAGTTTCTAGACTTGCAGATTTCGGTTTCAATGTCTTATTCACTGAAATAGATTGCCAAGTGTTTCGTAGAGACAATCATAAAATGGTCTTTACCGGTATACGTAGAGGAGATCTCTACATTGTTGACTTCACTAAAAAGGCTCAACCTAAAACTTGCTTAATTGCTAAATCTTCTAAAGGCTGGTTGTGGCATAGAAGACTAGGTCATGGTGGAATGCGAAATCTTGATAAGCTTATTAAAGGTGATCATATCCTTGGAATAAAAGATGTTGTATTTGACAAGGATAGACTTTGTAGTGCTTGTCAAGCAGGGAAACAAGTTGGAGGAAGTCACCGCGCGAAGAACATCATGACCACAAGAAGACCACTCGAGCTACTTCACATGGATCTCTTTGGTCCAAATGCATACAAGAGTCTCGGTGGTAACTCATTTGGTCTAGTCATAGTTGATGATTTTTCAAGATTTACATGGGTGTTCTTTCTTGATGACAAGTCACAGGTCCAAAAGATCCTCAAAAACTTAGCTAGGAAGGCCCAAAATCAGTTTGAAGTGAAGATCAAGAAGGTTCGGAGTGACAACGGAACGGAGTTCAAGAACGCAAATGTGGACACCTTTCTTGACGAAGAAGGGATTTCACATGAGTTCTCGGCTACGTACACACCTCAACAAAATGGAGTTGTTGAGAGGAAGAAACAGACTCTTATCGAGATGGCAAGAACGATGCTTGATGAGTACAAAACGCCAAAGCACTTTTGGGCGGAAGCGGTTGAGACAGCTTGTCATGCAACAAATCGCTTGTATCTTCACAAGCTACTCGGCACGACGGCATACGAGCTCCTCACCGGTAACAAACCCTAAGTTGGATACTTTCGAGTATTCGGCTAAAAGTGCTACATTCTTGATAAGCATCGTCGTTCTAAATTTGCTCCTAAATCTCATGAAGGTTTCCTACTTGGTTATGGCTCAAACTCTCACACTTACCGTGTCTACAACAATTTCACCTGAAAGGTTGAAGAGATGGTAGATGTGAAGTTTGATGAATCTAACGGCTCGCAAGTAGAGCAATTGCCAATTGATGTAGGATACAAAGACCCTTCGGAAGCAATTCAATACTTGACCATTGGCAAGATTCGTCCAACGGAAATGAAGGAGAGTACCTCGTCCGTCCAAGTGGAAGCTTCTACCTCACGACAAGGTGAACCAAGAGTTGATACGGAAGCATCCACAAGTGGGACACGCCAAGATGAAGAAAACAAGGAAGTACACCAAGATGAACATCAACAACCTCCTTCTCCACCACGACGAGAGAACAACAACGTCAACAATGAAGAAGGCCAAGAACAAGAAGAAGAACAAGATGAAGAGGATGTTCCACCCTGACCCAAGCAAAAGCTTTCACGAGTTCGAGCAAGAATCGCCAAAGATCATCCCGTCGAGCAAATCTACAATGAAATCCAAACCGGGAGAATTACTCGCTCTAAAACTCGTTTAGCTAACTTTTGTGAACATTACTCATTCATCTCTAGCATGGAACCTATGAAGGTTGAAGAAGCATTGAAGGATCCAGATTGGATAAACGCTATGCACGAAGAGCTACACAACTTTGAGAGAAACCAAGTGTGGAAATTGGTCGAAAAGCCCGACAACAACCACAACATCATTGGTACCAAGTGGGTGTTTCGCAACAAGCAAGATGAAGATGGACAAGTGGTTCGCAACAAAGCACGTCTCGTCGCCCAAGGCTACACACAAGTTGAAGGTATGGACTATGGTGAGACATATGCTCCCGTTGCTAGACTTGAGTCCATTCGCATCTTAGTTGCCTATGCTAATCACCATGATATTACCTTATACCAAATGGACATTAAAAGTGCTTTTCTAACTGGCAAAATTGAGGAGGAAGTTTATGTTAAGCAACCTCCCGGATTCGTCAATCCTAAGAAACCTAATCATGTTTACAAACTTCACAAAGCTCTTTATGGTCTTAAACAAGCTCCTAGAGCATGGTATAGATGCTTGACCAAGTTTCTTACTGAAAAAGGCTTTGAAATTGGTAAAATTGATTCTACTCTTTTTACTAAAAGGGTTATGGAGAACTATTTGTATGCCAAATTTATGTTGATGATATCATATTTGGTTCAACTAACCCTCATTTTAGTGAGAAGTTTGGAAAGCTAATGTCGGATAAGTTTGAAATGTCTATGATGAGTGAACTCAAATTCTTTCTCGGTTTGCAAATCAAGCAAACTAAGGAAGGTACCTTTGTTTCTCAAACAAAGTACACCAAAGACTTATTCAAGAAGTTCAATATGCAAGAATGCAAAGGTATGACTACACCCATGCCTACTAGTGGACATCTTGATTTGACCAAAGATGGTGAACCGGTTGATCAAAAAGTTTATCGCTCTATGATTGGTTCATTGTTATATCTATGTGCCTCTCGTCCTGATATTATGCTAAGTGTGTGCATGTGTGCACGATATCAAGCTGCTCCTAAAGAATGCCATCTTAAGGTTGTGAAAAGGATAGTGAGATACTTAATCCATACACCAAATTTTGGCATTTGGTATCCTAAGAGGTCCTCTTTTGATCTTGTTGGCTACTCCGATTCGGACTATGCCGGAGACAAGGTTGATAGAAAGTCCACTTCGGGTACTTGTGAATTTCTTGGTAGATCTCTTGTGTCTTGGTCTTCCAAGAAACAAAACTCAGTATCCTTATCCACCGCCGAAGTGGAATATATTGCCGCTGGTTCATGTTGTGCTCAATTACTTTGGATGACCCAAACTGTTAAAGATTATGGGATATATGTGAAACATGTTCCATTGCTATGTGAAAATAAAGTGCTATTAAGATTGCTCACAATCCCGTGCAACACTCTCGAACTAAGCATATTGAAGTTCGACATCATTTCATTCGAGATCATGTTGCCAAAGGGGACATTAACCTTAAGCATGTTCGCACCGATAAGCAATTGGCGGATATATTCACTAAACCACTTGATGAGAAAGTGTTTTGCAGGTTGAGAGGTGAATTGAACATCATTGATGCTTCAAACTTGGAGTAGGAACTCCATTTGATACATGCGGGGCATGAACCTATGACTAATCCTCGATATTTCTCTTATGATGCTATTCATATGTCTTGGATATATTTGTACCTTGCATGTTATCTAACCCGTGTAGGTACTTGGTTGAATTTAAATCTATGAGATTGCCACTCACTCACATCTTGAGCAATTTCTACATCACCAAGTCTCTACACAATGGTGGTTGAAGACAAGGAAACACGAAACCATTCAAACATATCATTTGACAAATTCTATTTTGAGTCGCATGATAGTCATTTTGGATACACAAGTGGTGCTCCCAACTCAAACTCCAAGTGGTGCTCCCAGCTCTTGATGAACTACATCAACCTTGAGCAACCCACACAAGTTCAACTACATGAGCAAGATCAACACCACCACCCAAGGTATGTTATTCCATCTTAGAGAAGCTTTACACCAAGTCATGAGTCAAAGCAACTCGACAAGATGTGAATACATCAATATGCTTAAACGAAAAATGGTAACCCCATTTTGAGTTTAAACGATGAGTATGACCTATGAGCAAGTGCTCTCACTTGACTCCTAAGTCAATATACTCTAACATAGGTGACTTTGTCGCCGCCCAACTCTAGATGAAGTTCTCTTGTGTTCTTTTCTGTGTTATTGCATTTGTCTCTTGCATATTTGTTTCCCCTTTCAAAAAAAATCTTCATATAGAACTTTTAGTTTCTTTTCTTTGCTTTTTGTTCTGCATTTTCTGCATCCAATTCATTGCAAATCTTTCAGTTAATTCCTTGCAAATCCTTGTGAGATCTTACTTGTCTAGTGAGCTGAGGTGACAAGTGGTTTCACTCTGATGAACTCGGTTACACTGGTTTGTTCTCTTCGACTCAACCGAAACCTTTCGGTGCAACCGAAGCACACAACTCGAAGTCACCGATTTCCTCATAGGAAAACCAACTTGCCACTTATTCCTGATGTTTTGCTTGCTCCAGCTCCACTCAATGATTCTTGTCCTCTACCAGCATCATGTTACACATGTTGCTTTGCTCTGTGAATCAAGGACCAACCCATTTGTATCACATGTCCAGAAGATCCTTCTTGGAAATTGATGTCAAAGGGGAGAGAGAGATCACATCAAAGCTTAATCTTTCCTATAGGGGGAGAAAGAGAGAATACTCAGGGGGAGAGAAAGTATTATCATCAATGACCCCAGATGCTTGGTGTTCAAGAGGAGAGATGTCACATGTCTTTAAGAGGGGAAAGACATGTTTGCTTGCTTTAGCTCAAGATCTGTTGCTTCTTTTCTATTGCTCTGATTTTCTGTTCCCTATCTTCTCCCATTATCTCATGTTAGATTCAAGGGGAGCAAGACATATAAGGGAAGGAAATCTCTGATTTTATTGCATATCTTTACCTTTGGGGACATGTCTGTTCCAATGTGGTACTTAGTACTCACTCTACATGTCATCCCAGTCTTGGTTCTCTTGTGGTTTCTCTTGTTTGCTCTGGTCAGTAGGTGTATCTGTGTTATCTAACCTTGTTTGCGCAGGTTCATCCCATCCTAAGCCAACTCAAAACCACAAGGTAAGTATATGCATCACAGTCATGTGAATGAGAAGTTCTTGCTGATGTACACACTGTTTGCAAGGACTCATGAGCATGAAGGCAATTTCTCATATTCACATCATTTGCTCTGATGCATATAGCCAAGATACATGTAACACATTGCTTACTCTGTAATGCTTATGCATTCACATGCTCCTATATTCCATATTCACATGATTGCATACATGTAGGGGGAGCCTATGCATGTTACATGTCTTTCCAAAGCTTTACTTGCTATTCACTATATCTTTATCTAAAGCTTTGATGTATGTTGTCATCAATTACCGAAAAGGGGGGGGATTGAAAGCACAAGTGCTCCATGGGTGGTTTTGGTAATTAATGTCAACACATCTCTCTAGCGTTTATTTCCAACTATGCATTCGCCTATCATCCTTGATTACTTGATGCCTGTCCATGGCACCTCTTCTTCTCCATGTCGACCACTTGCACGTTAAAGGGGGGGGTGCCTGAGCATCGCGACTCAGGGCTCTTGCTGGCTCTCAAGACCTCACCCTCTGGCCTTGTCCACGGCATCGCGACCTGGCATACCAGCGACGGCTGAGACAAGCTCGAGGGCCGGGACCCGAGGACGTAGAGTGCCGGCATCTAACCAAATTTTGCAGGAGCACATCTCAAGATACGGCCCAGCGCCAAGCGCAACCCGCCTAGAGGTAGGGCCACGTGAGTCCCGCGCTGGCTCACGAGTGCCCAGATACACCTCACCTGCTCCAACCAGCGAGCTCTTGAGCAACTAACGATCGACTAATAACTGCCATGGCAACCCCTTCTTCTTTCTGTGATGAGTCTGCAGGATCCTTGGAGGGAATTGCGCTAGCCGAGGCCCTCACAGAGTTCCCTTCACCCTCGCCCGCGCGAACCGCTTGCACGTTAAAGGGGGGCGCTTGAGCATCATGACTCAGGGCTCCTACTGGCTCTCCAGCCCTCACCCTCTCGCCTTGACCACGGCATCGCGACCTGGCATACCAGCGACGGCTGAGACCAGCTCGAGGGCCGGGACCCAAGGACGTAGAGCAGAAAGGGGAACAGAGGCGAGGGAGAGGGGGCACGCGAGGACCTCGCCAAGCAACTTCATTCCTACTGCCCCACGGACCCGACGATGCGCTGGGGGCGATCCCCGATTCTCCAGATAAGTCACCACCCAAAGCACCAACTACCGTGACACTACCCCCGCACCTAACGCAATTCTGTACTAGCGATGTTGTTTCTCTTTCTCATCGAGCGACGGCTGCTTGGGCGCCAAAGGAGACCTCCTGAGCATCGCGACTCAGGGGCTCTTACCAGACCACGGGTCGCTCACCTCTTGGCCTTGACCACGGCATCGCGACCTGGCATACCAGCGACGGCTGACGCCGCCTTGGGACTGGGACCTGTCGACGCAGAGCACCAAGCCCTTGCGAGGTGCGAAAGGGAGGACTAAACTACGACGGAATTGACGGCTCGCACAGATCCATAGCAAGAGTTACATATTAACAAGAAGGATCACGGCCACCTTACAAGCCCCTATTGGGCGCAGTGTGATTCCTCGCAGGGAACAGATCCTAAGGGGTGATAACTACACACGCCCCTGCAAAAGACGCCATCATCAACAGTGGGACATCAAGCACCGGCACCAATCCCATCCAGATCAGAGTCGGCGACGGCCAAGTGAGCCCGCCCTGCTCCGAGAGCGGCGCTGGCTCATGGGCTCGTAGCTGTCGTCCCTCGTCTCCGGAGTCGCGAAGATTTCGCTGGAGTCGCTGGATCCTCCGGCGCTTCCGTCGCTTGTGCAGCTGTCCGGGGAGCGGTCGGCGGGCCCAGCCCTCACCATGGCGGAGTCCTGGCCGCCTCCCCCGGGGCAGCACTCCAGCCGGCGCCCGTTCACGTCGAAGACCTTGAAGAACATCACTGAAGCGCCATCATACTCCAGCTGGATCGTGAGGGCGCCCCTCGCTCTGCAACCCCGAGCGATCTCGCCCCAGCCGCGAGTCATGAAGACCTCGCCCGAGGCGGTGATCGCGACCTCTGCCTCGGTCGCGGGAGTGCTGCAGTCGGCGTGCTGCAGCCATAGCTCCAGGAGTCTTCCTTGCGGGAAGACGGGGGCGAAGAAGGTAGGAAAGCGAATCCAAGTTCGAGGAGGCATGGCAGCGTGGAGCACGAGCTCGCGGGAGGAGCCCTCGGCGTGGACTCCAGCAGGAACGACCCACACCTTCGTGACCCGTCGGCGCCGGCGGAGGCGCTGGCCGCGGGATCGGCTCCGTCCCCATCAAGGCCCTCGATGTGGGCATACAAGGGAAGCGGGAACCCCAGCGGAGGCCGCTCGTACCAAGGCCTTGACACCACCTGACGATCTTCCTCGTCTCGGTCGCGGAGGGCAGGTCGCTTCTTCGGCAGGAGTGGGTCTGGTCCCTCTCGAGGAGCCTTTCCCTTCTCCGCTGCAGAGAACCGGCGAATCGGAGCCATCACACCAAGACGGAGCAAGAATTGGGGCGAAGGAGAAAGCAAGAAGAGATGGACTGGAAGGGCACGCGCGGTGCCGTACTTATAGCCGGCGGAGGCCAACCGTCGGCATCCATGATCACAGGTAATCATGACACGATTTGCATGCAGGGACTTGTCCAATACGCGCGGTCACCAAGGCATCGTGGGGAAGCGGAGACGCCCACGTCCAATCAACCGCCATGCGGCACCCAAGGCCGCAGGCTGCTAGGGCCCGCGGCGCTTCACCCTTGCCCTTTCGCCTCTCGGCACAGCCAAGTCCATGCGCGCCTTGGGCCCGGGGGCTACTGTCAGCGTTCTGGGAACGGGGGTCCCCAAACTTTCCTGCCTGCGGCCTGCGGCGTGGCTCGAATGGGGGCCCAGCGCGGCCCATCTTCATCAACACAAGACTCAAGACCCTCGCGAGGGGCCAAGCCTCGCGGGGCGGACGACATTGCGCTTCCTCAGGCGCAGCCTCCTCAGGCTGGCTCACGAGGAGGCAGAGAGATCAAGGCGGGGTACCTCGCGAGGTGCCCATTACGTAAGCCATGACGACCAAGGATGCCAGGCGGGCGCCAGCCCGCGCAGCGTCTCCCTTTCCTCTTTGGTGCAAAGGGGGCAAGCGCAGGCGAGAGGATCAGGCAAAGGCACCCATTTCGGTGCAACGAGACCAAGACGAGTCCAACGGTGGGAAGGAGGTCACCATGGAGCCCAGAACGGCGTCACCACAGGGCCTTTGGCAGGCGAGGACCAACTTTAGTCAGGATAAGTGTACCAGATGTTCCCCTTTGAATTGGCCAATTGTTGGCGCCCTTCCCGCTCAATATTTAGGAAGAGGCCCATGGCCTTTGCCTATAAATAGGACTAGCCACCCCCAGGGTAGAGGGAGATCTGATCGAGGATCGAGCAATCTAGCATCTGGAAGAACAAGTAGAGAGCAAGTAGAGAGAGAGAGAGAAGGGTGATTGAACTCCCCCTAGCAGTTCATCCCCCTAGCCAAGAACAGACCCTCGCGAGGCTGTTCTCCCTTGTACTGTTCATCATCATCAGCCCAAGAGGCAATCCACCCACCACAAACTAGAGTAGGGTATTACACCACAATGGTGGCCCAAACTAGTATAAACCATGTGTCTCTTGTGTTCTTCTTTCTGTAGTTTAGATCCTTGCGAGACGGAGAGGTAGAGGGCATAATCTCCGCGCGCACCCCAGAGTTCGAACCTTAAGGGTCTGCCGGAACCCGTGATCCGACAACTGTAACCACGGGCTGAATTTGGCCCACAAGCAGAAAATGACAGTAACGGGCCGTAAGTAAACGAATGCTGGAAATGAGCCCAAGAATAAATGGGCTCTGAGAAGGCCGAAAGATAACATGGGCTGGAAACGGCCCAATGGAATAACGGATCTTTAATGGGTATAAAGTGATACACTGTTCATTATGGGCCAGTTTCACCACGGGCCGTTAATGGGTGTAAAGTGATACACTGTTTATTACGGGCCAGTTTCACCACGGGCCGTTAGTAGGCCAAGAGTTACATAGGGCCTCATATGGGCCGAAAGACGTCATGGGCCATACATGGGCCAGAAGTGAAAACGGGCAGGAATCATATTGGGTGGCCCAGATGGCGCTACTGGGCCTAATTCGGATAGGGCGTAACGGGCCTTGGGTTAGCGGGCTGTAAATGGGCTATATGCGAACAGGCCGTTAACATGCTTTACATGGGTCGACCCGCCACCTTTTGACCAAGTCAAACGGGCCGGCCTTTTCACAGGAATGGGCCTCTGTTGGGCCGTGCCACGTGTCGACGTATCATAGGCGCCTTCTATCCAATGAGTGGATGACATCTGTCCCAACGATGAGCCGACACGTGTTTCCTCCAGCCAATGATGATTTTACACGTGGAAAATCCCCATTGGCCGGGGCTGTTAACGGGTTATCGGATCCAAAACCCGACCCGATAGCTTAACGGCGTTCCGTTACGGTGGATGCCACGTGTCGGTCACCCTTGACGAAAGCACTTCTGTGACGCGGGATTTATCGTCATGGAAGTGGACACTTCCATGATGATAATTTTGGTAATGTCATGGAACACTTCTACGACAGCACAAGTATGGTTATCTTGATTCTGTCATAAAATCGTCATGGATGTACATGCATGACAAAAAATGCGACCTACTGTGACCAACACGTATCATCACGGAAGTGTATTTTTTTGTAGTGTGATCTACAACATAGATATGCAAATACTATCAGGACTAAGTTCATGATAAATTTAAGTTCAATTAATCATATTACTTAAAAACTCCCACTTAGATAGACATCCCTCTAGTCATCTAAATGATCACGTGATCCATATCAACTAAACCATGTCCGATCATCACGTGAGATGGAGTAGTTTTCAATGGTGAACATCACTATGTTGATCATATCTACTATATGATTCACGTTTGACCTTTCAGTCTCAGTATTCCGAGGCCATATCTGCATATGCTAGGCTCGTCAAGTTTAACCCGAGTATTCTGCACGTGCAAAACTGGCTTGCACCCGTTGTATGTGAACGTAGAGCTTATCACAACCGATCACCACGTGGTGTCTCGGCACGATGAACTGTGGCAACGATGCATACTCCGGGAGAACACTTATACCTTGAAATTTAGGGAGGGATCATCTTATAATGCTACCGCCGTACTAAGAAAAATAAGATGCATAAAGGATAAACATCACATGCAATCAAAATATGTGACATGATATGGCCATCATCATCTTGTGCCTTTGATCGCCATCTCCAAAGCACCGTCATGATCTCCATCGTCACCGGCTTGACACCTTGATCTCCATCGTAGCATCGTTGTCGTCTCGCCAACTATTGCTTCTACAACTATCGCTACCGCTTAGTGATAAAGTAAAGCAATTACATGGCGATTGCATTTCATACAATAAAGCGACAACCATAAGGCTCCTGCCAGTTGCCGATAACTTTTACAAAACATGATCATCTCATACAACAATTTATATCTCATCACGTCTTGACCATATCACATCACAACATGCCCTACAAAAACAAGTTAACGTCCTCTACTGTGTTGTTGCAAGTTTTACATGGCTGCTACGGGCTTCTAGCAAGAACCGTTCTTACCTACGCATCAAAACCACAACGATTTTTACGTCAAGTGTGTTGTTTTAACCTTTAACAAGGACCGGCCGTAGTCAAACTCGGTTCAACTAAAGTTGGAGAAACAGACACCCGCCAGCCACCTATGTGCAAAGCACGTCGGTAGAACCAGTCTCATGAATGCGGTCATGTAATGTCGGACTGGACCACTTCATCCAACAATACTGCCAAATCAAAGTAAGACATTGGTGGTAAGCAGTATGACTATTATCGCCCACAGCTCTTTGTGTTCTACTCGTGCATATATCATCTACGCATAGACCTGGCTCTGATGCCACTATTGGGGAAGATAGTAATTCAAAAAAAATCCTACGATCACGGAAGATCTATCTAGGAGAAGCGTAGCAACGAGCGGGGAGAGTGTGTCCACATACCCTCGTAGACCGAAAGCAGAAGCGTTTAGTAACACGGTTGATATAGTCGAACGTCTTCACAATCCAACCAATCCAGGTAACAAATGTACGGCACCTCTGTGTTTAGCACAAGTTCAGCACAATGACGTCCCTCGAGCTCTTGATCTAGTAGTGGGTCGAGGGGGAGTTCCGTCAGCACGACGGCGTGGCGACGGTGTTGGTGATGTGATCCACGCAGGGCTTCGCCTAAGTACTACGACAATATGACCGAAGTGGTAAACTGTGGAGGGGGCACCGCACATGGCTAAGAATCAACTGTTGTGCTTTGGGGTGCCCCCACCCCCGTATATAAAGGAGGAGAGGGAGGAGGCAGAGGCCAAGGAGGGGCGCGCCATAGAGGGAGTCCAACTAGGATTCCCAATCCTAGTTGGACTCCCCTTCCTTTTCCAAGAGAGGGAAGGAGGAGGAGAGGGAGAAGGAAAGAGGGGGGCACCGCCCCCTCCCTAGTCAAATTCGGACTTGCCATGGGGGGCACCCCTTGCGGCCCTCCACCCCTTTCCACTAAGGCCCATGAAGGCCCAATACTTCCCCGGGGGGTTCCGGTAACCCCTCGGTACCCCAAAAAATATATGAACCTCTCCGAAACCATTCCGGTGTCCGGATACCTTCGTCCAATATATCAATCTTTACCTCTCGACCATTTCGAGACTCCTTGTCATGTTCGTGATCTCATCCAGGACTCCAAACAAACTCCGGTCACCAAAACACATAACTCATAATACAAATTATCATCGAACGTTAAGCGTGCGGGCCCTACGGATTCGAGAACTATGTAGACATGACCAAGACACATCTCTGGTCAATAACCAATAGCAGAACCTGGATGCTCATATTGGCTCCTACATATTCTACGAAGATCTTTATCGGTCAAACCGCATAACAACATACGTCATTCCCTTTGTCATCGGTATGTTACTTGCCCGAGATTCGATCATTGGTATCATCATACCTAGTTCAATCTTGTTACCGGCAAGTCTCTTTACTCATTCCGTAATGCATCATTCTGTAACTAACTCATTAGTCACATTGCTTGCAAGGCTTATAGTGATGTGCATTACCGAGAGGGCCCAGATATACCTCTCCGATACACGGAGTGACAAATCCTAATCTCGATCTATGCCAACTCAACAAACACCATCGGAGACACCTGTAGAGTATCTTTATAATCACCCAGTTATGTTGTGACGTTTGCTAACACACAAGGTGTTCCTCCGGTATTCGGGAGTTGCATAATCTCATAGTCAAAGGAATATGTATAAGTCATGAGGAAAGCAATAGCAATAAAACTTAACGATCATCATGCTAAGCTAACAGACGGGTCTTGTCCATCACATCATTCTCCTAATGATGTGATCCCGTTCATCAAATGACAACACATGTATATGGTCAGGAAACTTAACCATCTTTGATTAACGAGCTAGTCAAGTAGAGGCATACTAGGGACACTTTGTTTTGTCTATGTATTCACGCATGTATCAAGTTTCTGGTTAATACAATTCTGGCATGAATAATAAACTTTTATCATGATATAAGTAAATATAAATAACATCTTTGTTATTGCCTCTAGGGCATATTTCCTTCAATATCGACATCTGGGTCGACGTGCAGACGCCTCCAGTTCTACCATTATGTGAGTTTCTCAACCATATTTATTAAGTAATTTATATTGTTTATTTAAGAATAGTTGACAACTAATTTCTATTGACAGCTTATTTCCATTTAAGCAAACATGTCCGGCGCTTGGTAGACAACACCTACTACTGTCCCGATGCTGAACTAAACTGCAAGGAGATAGGTCATTATGTTTCATGGCCTGAGAATCTTGATACTGTCAAGACTGGTTATTTTTCCTGGACTTCAAGATATTAGTACTCAAAACGTGCGACCACTAGTGTGCATATTGAACTACAGTCATTTATATTTAGGAAAGATGGTAATATTTTTACTATTTATCCTCAGTGCATCTTTTGCATACATTATTTTTTAAGCTAAACTTCATTGCGATGTTCTTCAACAAGGACTCCCGATGAGTGTTGTGCCTCGTTGGATCGAGCCTAAAGGTCGCATGGCAATGGTTAGCTTACGACCAAGATATCCTGCATTGCACATGAGTGCATTCGTCATTTCTCGAAGCGAGCAAGTCTTAATACTCAAAGACTGGAGCAAAATTGTGAAGGATCGCAATAGAGAAGTACTAGGGGGCAGCAACCAAAAGCACAACCCACAATTAGGAGATAGGTTCATCTGCATGCTCCAATATGATGAAGCAGGAGTGTTACACATGGTTATGCTATTTTACCTGAGAGAGAGCAGCATGAGTGATTAGCTAGCTATAATGAGTTTGAAGATGATGATGTGCTACACTATGACTATGATGATTAAATAGCTAGTGTTGGTGGTAATGACTATGATGATTATTATTAGCTAGTGTCAGTGGTAATTACTATGATGATTAAATAGCTAGTGTTGGTGGTAATAACTAGGAACGCGGATTAGATTCAAGTGGAGGCAACATGTGGTGCACATCGAAAGTACTACTAATCCAAACTAGATCAAGTTTGGATTAGTAGTATACTTTCGACATGCACCACATGTTGCCTCCACTTGAACCTAATCCACATTCATTTCAACCACTCTTGTATATACTCCCTCCGTCCGGGAAAACTTGTCTTCGTGGTCATTTTACAAAAACACCCTCACCTAATTCCCAACAAAACCCGCATTCCTCGTCTTGTCCGATCGACACTCCGCCGCTGACATAGGCGCATGGACGCCGGAGACCCCTTGCGTCGCGCTACTCCCCTGCTCTCCCGCGCGTCCTCCACCGCCGCCGCAGCTGCCTCCTCCGTCGCTCCCTTCTGCCTCGCGCATCTCCCTTGCCTCCCTTGCCTGCCTCCCGAATCTTCCCTTTTTCACCCAAAAATTGTTTCTTCTTCCTCCCGCCGTGTCTCCTGCTCGTGGCCACCCTCCTCAGCCGCTCACTCCTAGTGTTGATGGAAGAAGCATGGCCGGCCCTCGGCCTGACGGCCGGCGACGCGGCCTTCCCACCCCGCCCCGCCCCCTGGCGTGGGGCGCGGATGCGATAGTGCAGCGGGAGACGGTGGCCAAGGAATCGCCCGCGCAGGCGGTGAGCCGAATCATGTCCAGCTGCGCCAACTCGAGCGGCCTGGTCGTGGCCATCGTCGAAGCCAACGCCGTCATCTCGGGCGGCGCCGCGCTCGCCTCCACTGCAGGCCGGCTGGTCATGGTGCTCGAGGAGGTGTGCGACGCCGCAGCGCACCAGAGGCTTGCGCTCCTGCCCACCCCCGTCGAGCCAGCCCTGAGTTCGTCAAGAGAGGTCGAATGTTTACTTAAGCCAGCCTAGCGCCTCGTACTACTGCTTTCATTTGCCGAATAGAGCTTAAACTCTTCACTTTCATGGGTTTCCATTCTTTGCTCTCTATTACTGCTTGATGCTCTTTGCATTGCTGTATTCAGTAGGGCTAGCTTGAACCATGTGCACCAGGAAGAAGACCAGACAAAAGTTGATGAAGGGAGACAGCCAACAGGATGCCCTGCAAATCAATTTCGAGCAAGGTGTGTGTAGATTCAGAAATGTTCAGACGGAATGTTCACCGAATTAGTAAATCTTGTCTTTCCTAAAAACTGAATTCGTATATTCAGTCTTTGCTAAATGCCAGCTTCCAGAGTTTAAATGTTCAGTCTTGTCTTCCCTAAAACTGAATTAGTAAATCTTTTCTTTCCTAAAAACTGATCATGTCTTCGAACAAGGTGCATATGCCAGTGTTGTGTTAACACTTAACACTGAATGTTCAGTCTTGACTTTGAATGTTCACCGAATTTGCAAATATTGTCTTCGAACAAGGTGCATATGCTAGTGTAAACCGAACAGCAAACTGAATTACTCTGAATATTCAGAAAATATCATGTTAGACAAGATTGTGAATTACTCTGAGTATTTATATGGAACAAACTGAATTTTTTGACCATTTGACCTGATGTAAACCGTAGCCAAAGTTGTTTGGATCCTCAAATACAAGATTAATTAAAAGAGCATGTACCATCTGCAGCATGTGATACGTCTCCAACGTATCTATAATTTTTGATTGCTCCATGCTATATTATCTACTGTTTTGGACTATATTGGGCTTTATTTTCCACTTTTATATTATTTTTGGGACTAACCTATTAACCGGAGGCCCAGCCCAGAATTGCTGGTTTTTTTTGCCTATTTCGGTGTTTCGAAGAAACAGAATTTCAAACAGAGTCCAAACGGAATGAAACCTTCGGGAACGTGATTTTCTCACCGAACGTGATCCAGGAGACTTGGACCCTACGCCAAGGCACAAAAGAGGCGGTCACGAGGGTGGGGCGCCCCCCCCCCCTTAGGGCGCGCCCCCTGCCTCGTGGGCCCCTCGAAGCTCCATCGACGTTATCCTTCCTCCTACATATACCTACGTACCCCCAAACGAACAGATACGGAGCCAAAAACCTAATTGCACCGCCGCAACTTCCTGTATCCACGAGATCCCATCTTGGGGCCTGTTCCGGAGCTCCGCCGGAGAGGGCCGTCATCACGGAGGGCTTCTACATCATCATAGCCCCTCCGATGAAGTGTGAGTAGTTTACCTCAGACCTTCGGGTCCATAGTTAGTAGCTAGATGGCTTCTTCTCTCTTTTTGGATCTCAATACAATGTTCTCCCCCTCTCTCGTGGAGATCTATTCGATGTAATCTTCTTTTTGCGGTGTGTTTGTTGAGACCGATGAATTGTGGGTTTATGATCAAGTCTATCTATGAATAATATTTGAATATTCTCTGAATTCTTTTATGTATGATTGGTTATCTTTGCAAGTCTCTTCGAATTATCAGTTTGGTTTGGCCTACTAGATTGGTTTCTCTTGCCATGGGAGAAGTGCCTAGCTTTGGGTTCGATCTTGCGGTGTCCTTTCCGAGTGACAGAAGGGGCAGCAAGGCACGTATTGTATTGTTGCCATCGAGGATAAAAAGATGGGGTTTATTTCATATTGCATGAATTTATCTCTCTACATCATGTCATCTTGCTTAAGGCGTTACTCTGTTTTTAACTTAATACTCTAGATGCATGCTGGATAGCGGTCGATGAGTGGAGTAATAGTAGTAGATGCAGGCAGGACTCGGTCTACTTGTCTTGGACGTGATGCCAATATACATGATCGTACCTAGATATTCTCATAACTATGCTCAATTCTGTCAATTGCTCAACAGTAATTTGTTCACCCACCATAGAATACTTATGCTCTTGAGAGAAGCCACTAGTGAAACCTATGGCCCCCGGGTCTATTCTCACCATATCAATCTCCATCACTTTAATCTTCCTTTGCCTTTTACTTTTCACTTTGCATCTCTATATCAAAAATACCAAAAATATTATCTATCATCTCTATCAGATCTCACTCCCGTAAGTGACCGTGAAGGGATTGACAATCGCTAATCGCGTTGGTTGCGTTGTGTCACAGCCCTAGAATTTGATTGCAATTAGTTTCATAAGCATCCATGCATCATGTCTATATTTGTTTGAAATTTGAAATGGGGATGACAAACCCTAGCACCAAATGAAATGCAATTCGGATCAAAATAAAAATATTTTCAATGATCCCAAATGCCCGTTAGAAAAGTTCATGATTTTTGTTAAAGGTGAAAACCTCTGCCAAAAGTCATGCACATAATTCTAGGCCATTCTGGATTTTTGAATTAAATCTTGTTGTATTTGCAATTGGGCATTTAAATGCTATATATTATTTTAAGTGCTCAATTAATTCTGAACTTAAGCAAGGGCTGTTAGGAATAATCCAAACAGAGCCCACAATTATCTTCAGGATTTTTGAAAACGTTTTGGTATTTTTAATAAAGCCCAGAGGTTGCAGAAAAATAGAAAAACAAAAACAGAAAGCAAAGAGCAGAGACTCACCTAGCTTACCTATCGCAGCCCAGCTGGCCAGCCCACCTCGCGGCCCAGCCCACCAGGGGCAGCCTCGTCTTCCACCTCTTGCCAGTAGGCAGAGGAGAAGCTGGGCACGGCGCACGCGCGCGCCACCTCCACCCTGCTCGCCTGCCTCTTCGACGGCCTGGACGCCTCTGGAGTTGCCACGCAGACCCCCTGGACCCCTCGACCGCTCCACTCTCTCCCTGCCTCGCCTCTCTCGCTCTCTCTCCCGAAGCAGGGCGAAGCTGTCGCCGCTGTTCGTCGCCACCGTGACCACCGTGCTCCCCTCGCCTCACTGACCCGTCCATAAGCCCCGCCTCGTCGCCCTCGTCCTCTCCGCCGAGCCACGCGGCACCGGACACCCCCAAACGTCATCACCACGGTCGTCTTCTACCTCGAGAAACCGAGATCGCCGGCGCCCGTCCGTCGCCCACGGCGCCTCCCCCGAGCTACTGACCTGCTCATCGACTCCGCCGTGAGCTCCTTTCTCTTTCCCCTCTTCTTTAGCACTCGCCCTCGTCCCCTAGCTCCGTTCCCCACCATGGCCGAAACGCGCCGCCGCCTGCACTCGTCGCTGGTGACGCTTCAATGGCCATTTGGTCCCGGGCGTGCGCCCAACATGTTCACCGCCGCGCATAGAGTCTTCCCAATGCCACGCTGCGCTCGTTTGCACGCCGTAGAGCCTAACAAGAGCGGGCCCGAGCTCCGGCCGCCGCTGCACTGCTCGCCGTTGTCGTTTCTGGCTGCCCCAGGCCTGGCGACCACCACCGTTGGATGCGCCGCTCCTCTAGCGTCCTGAAGTACCCAGCCGCGTGCCAAAGGTGCACCAGAGGGGTTCTCCGAAGCCCCTCGCCGCCGCTGACCTCGCCGGCGACTCAACGCCGGCGAGTTTGACCCGTTCGACCCGGGGTTTGACCTCCCTGGGGTCAACACATGTGGGCCCCGCCCCTAACTAGATAGGTTTAGGACTAATTACCCCGCTGACACTGACAGTGGGCCCAGTGGCTGTTAATTTGATTAGTTAGATTTAATCAACCCTGTTAGTTAATTGTGTCACTGACATGTCGACCCCACTGGCTAGGTTTGACCTGGACCGGGTCAGTTGACCTGCTGACGTCACGGTGACGTAGTGCTGACGCCATAACTCATTTTCTGGATTAATTTTAATTTAGGAAATTTCAGAAAATATCCTAAACTTCTAAAAATCATATAAAATCAACCGTAACTCCAAATGAAATAATTTATATATGAAAAATTATCAAAAAAATTCAAGGAATCTGTCTATGGCATTTGCATGCATGTTTGAGCAACCTAGGGTTTCTGTACAGGGCAATTTGCATAATTGACATTTAAATAAGCACATATGGAGTTTGAATTTGAACCCTTGGTTCAAACCAACTCCATTTAACATGTTGCTAGTTGCATTAGCTCAAAACACATTCATATTGACATGTCATGATCATGCATCATATTGTGCATTGCATTGATTGTGTTTTCCTTCTTTGTTGCCGGTATTTGTCCCCTCTCGATAGACGTGGTTCCGACGATGAGTTCAATGACAACGATGAAGAGGTATAATATCTTCAGGAGTGTCAGGCAAGCAAAACCCCCTTGTTCATTCCGATACAATCCCACTCTCTCGCTCCTGCTCTCTTTTACTGCATTAGGACAACATCGATTCAACTGTTACATGTTGCGGTAGTTGAACCCCTTATCCTCTGCATGACCTGTCATTGCCACAGTAAATAGATGAGCCTTGATGTGCCTACTCATTCATGCTTGTTTGTCGTGCCTGCTACTGCTTAGAGTTGAGTCGGGTATGATTCATCAGGAATGAATTGGAATGGTGATGAACATGTCCTACTGTGTGTGAGCTAAGTGTGTGAACACGATTTGGTAAAGGTAGCGGTGAGAGGCCATGTAGGAGTACATGGTGGGTTGTCTCATTGAAACCGTCCTCAGGAACTGAGTTCTGTGTTTGTGATCCATGAAACAACTACTACCATGCATTAGGCCCTGAAATATGACCCCGCTCGACTTCTTAACCACCCTCGTCCTCTGTCCAGGAGTTGCAAGTAGTTTTTGGTGTTTGTAGTATGCTAGGGGCCGCACGCAGCGCTGACCATAGGGGTGGGCTGTGTTGCGGTAGGCACGTGGCCCGGTGTACCGATTCGCCCGTTTGGTGTCTCGGGAACCCTGCACACATCGTTCGGGGCCGTATGTGGAAATCTCGGACGGACTCCCTGCGGATGGAACCTGAATAGGCGATAAACATGGACTAGAGACTTGAGTGTTTAGGTAGGTCGTGGTCTTCACCCACGTCGGCTTTCGCTTGAAGTCTGCCGAGCACATGTCGTGTGAAGACGCTAAGTGGTGGAAACATGTATGAAGAAGTACACCCCTGCAGAGTTAACATCATCTATTCGAATAGCCGTGTCCGTAGTAAAGGACTTCCGGGTTGCCTATAACAGTTCATAGACAAGTGAAAGTGGATACTCTAAAACGCGCAAGATAAGCGTGAGTGCTATGGATGGCCTTCTCGTAGGGAGACGGGAGCGGATCCATAGTGGTGTATTGATATGGTGAATGTGTGGACTCGTGTGCACCACCTCAAAAGAGTTACTTGCAGTCATAGTTTAGGATAGCCACTGAGTCAAAGCTGGCTTGCTACAGTCAAACTCCACCACCCCCCTTTGTTGATACTGATGCATATGTAGCTAGTTCTGATGTAAGTCTTGCTGGGTACATTTGTACTCACGTTTGCCTATTTTATGTTTTTGCAGAGAGACGTCAATCTCGATAGTAGTTCCGCGTGGACTTCGACGTTTAGCTTGTTACCTCAGCTATGATCTTGTGCCCTCGGCAGGATCTGTTAGATAGTCAGGCTTCTAAGCCTTTTTCAATTGTAGATGTCTGTACCCAGACATGTTAAGCTTCCGCATGTGCTTTGATTTGTATGCTTTGAATGTGGGGTCATGAGACCCATGTTTCTAATATCTCGCTCCTCAGAGCCTAATGAATAAATACTTGAGTCGTAGAGTTATGTTGTGATGCCATGTTGTACTTACACATATCGAGCATATTGTGTGTATGACTGAAATGCTTGGTATGTGTGGGATTCGACAATCTAGTTGTTTATCCTTGGCAGCCTCTCTTATGGGGAAACGCAGTCTAGTGCTTCCTTGAGCCATAGTAGTCTGCTACAGCCCGGTTCACCGGACTCCTGCTAGCCCAGCACTACTGCTCAAGACACTTGACTGGCCGACATGTGTTTCACTTCGTTCCTGTGTCTGTCCCTTCGGGAAAATGTCACGCGGTGACATCTGGAGTCCTGCCTAGCCTGCTACAGCCCGGGTAGCCGGAGTCCTGTTAGCCCAGTGCTACAGCCCAGATTCACACGTTGATGACCGACATGCTCGATGTGATTCATGTATGCCTGTCTCCATGGGTTAGTGCTGCTTTGGGTTCACGACTAGCCATGTCGGACCGGATTCTCTGTCATATGGATGCTAGCGACACTATCATATACATGAGCCAAAAGGCGCAAACGGTCCCGGGCCATGGTAAGGCGGCACCCGTGGGAATACCGTGCGTGAGGCCGCAAAGTGATATGAGGTGTTACCGGCTAGATCAATGTGACTTGGAATCGGGGTCCTGACACGTTGAGCTATTGTTTTTGTGTAGGTACGAGGGACTTGAGCGTGGCCTCCTACTGGATTGATACCTTGGTTCTCAAAAACTGAGGGAAATACTTACACTACTCTGCTGCATCATCCTTTCCTCTTCGGGGAAATCCAACGCAAGCTCAAGAGGTAGCAGCATGTCAAGAAATTCAAAGTAATTCAGAATACGGTACAAGATCTCAAGACATCTGCCCACCTTTTGTTTTGGTCAGATGACCTAATTGTGCCAAACTGTGCCCAACCACAAAGAAAAAAGGCACTAGCACCAAATAGTTGCATTGACCAAATAGACTTGTTTCATGAGTGCTTAATTTGCATTGATCAGATATATTGTAATTGCAGAAATTTTAGGAATATTGCTTGTCCAACATGTGTGTAGAAAGTTAGGACTATGTGAATTAAAGGCTTTCAACTAAGAAGATGATTATTTGGACTACATACTCCTATCATATGGAGCCAAAGTGCTCTTTTATTTAAATTTTATATGGAGCCATATTTTATTTAAGTTTAGTGACAAAATAATTCTGCAGTTCTTACTTGAGGCCTGCCAAATTATGTACTATAATGTTGCCTAGAGCTACTGCCTGAGCTTAAAAGTCTATTGAGGAAAACATTTTATATGAAAGCAATCTTCTTCCCTTCAAAAAGTTTGTTCCTTCCAGATTATTAAAAGATGCTCTATGTGACTTATGAGAGACTAAAAGTCTCCTTGTTCATTTTGGTAACTAGAGGAACATGATGGCCATTCCTTACAGAAACATGGTAACTTCAATAGAAGAAACATCAATCAACTCTTGTACTGCTCTGCTCCCTGCTTGCTTTTTAGTCTTTCCAGTGACATCATATTTCCATTCAGAGGAGGTTGCACTGCTCTGCTCTCTGCTTGCTTTTTAGGCTTTCAAATAATTCCAAATCCATTCAAATAAATCTAGCTGATTCAAATAATCCCAAATTAATTCAAATAAATCTAGCTAATTCCAATAATTCCTACTTAATTCAAATAATTCCAACTTAATTCAAATAAATCCAAATTATTCCAAATTAGTCCAAAAAATTCTGTAGCTGACATACACATGACACATGACATACACAACATATATACAAGACATACACATCACATACACAGCACATACTACTATCCTTTCTTTTCCTTTTCCCTTTCTTTTCTCCTTTATCTACTCATTTCCTTGTTCTATAATGGCCTTGGTGTCAGTAATTAGCTCAGGACTGGAGTATACACCGATTATTTCCTCTCCAGCATTCTATAGACGTTCCTTATGCAGATGTGGCATCTTGTAGTTGTTTCCTCCTTGATCTTTCATCACTTCCACCATGACTGCTTGCAACGTCATGAAGCTTTTGAACAAGTTATGGGCATCACAGTTCTCAAACTCCTCCTCTACACCCTGTACCAATTCCCGGATATTCATAGGTGATCTGCAGTCGGTTAGGGATTGGAGGGAGCAGTGGAAACAAAGATCTAGAACATTGAGCTCAGGGTTGTTCGGTGGTTGCTGCAATAGTCGAATATCTAGATATGTCTATGCCACGGCTTCTAGAAAACCAACATCATTAGGGAGGACATGCGGTGTTGCATTATCTTGTTGAATGAAGATTGTTGTGTCCTCGTCACCGTCCGGCCATTTGTCTTGAATGGCAGGGATTACTTTATTGATCAGGTAATCTCTGCACACATGGCTAGTAACTTTGACTGGCCTCAACTCTATTGTCCCCCTATCTCTGTTGTGGCTTGTTCGTTGTGCCTCGGTCTCTATCACGAACGACCAAGTTCCAAGCTTTCCATCAAATGTCATCTCCCCATCTTCATTGTAGCGAGGTTTGGCCACAGTTGTTAGAAACATTACCTTCCCAATGCTATGAGTATTGTGCACATTTCGATTTGGCTGTTCTTCTCCAGGTCGTACGTAGTAGGTACTCTTCACTCGGGTCATGTCATACCATTTATCATCGATGTGGACCATATTTGTCATTGGCTTGAAACTAGGCCAAGGACTTGATATCCATCTTTCATCTGTCACGGATAGGCAGAACTTTAGTCTCGCTATCTTGTTCTCTAGCTTGAGGGTGGGTTTGATGGTGCTCGTGATGCATTTCAACTCTTGCAACTGAAATCTGTCATGTAGGGTTGATCGGGGAACTCCTAAACACCTTGCAAGAGAACGAATTGTTCTTCTTTTGTTCAAAGGGATTGTAGCTATTCTCAACAGATCTAGTTCTTTCCTCTTCCTACCACTTTTATTCTTTTTGCTTGAAACATCAACTTCTTGGCCTGCTACAAGTTGTCTTTTGGCTAGACTCCATATTCTTGTAACTATTCGCAGGTGAACATTCAGCATAGTTGGAATGAGCACCCTGTCATATAGGTGAACTTGTCCATCTCTAAGCTCGATTACTCGTGGAGCAAAGTAAACACCATATCTCTCCTTGTCTGTCATGCCCTTCCCTCTTGGGTTGCCTTGTGCATCGGCTTCTTGAGCTTCTCCCACTTCTGCATCTTCTTGTGCCTCTTGAGCTTCTTCCACTAATGCATCTTCTTGTGCCTCTTGAGCTTCTTCCAATGATGCATCTTCTTGTGCCTCTTGAGCTTCTTCCTCTTCAGGAAACCAATTCAACTCAATGTCTTCATCCTCCTCTTCTGGGATCAAGTTCAAATCCATAGTGTCACCTCGTTGGGCTTGTTCTTGTTGTTGAGCTTCATCTTCCTCTTCCGGGATCAAGTTCAAATCAATAGCATCACCTTGCTGAGCTTGTTCTTCTTGTTGAGCTTCATCTTCCTCTTCCTGGATCAAGTTCAAATCCATAGTTGTGCGCTCCTATCCGTACTCATAACAAGAGTACAAAATATGAATGGTTAGCATATAATCATAACAAGAGTAGTGAATAAGATATCTTGGTCCAGTAAGATCATTTGCATAATGGATGCTATCTTTATTTTCAATTACATTCATACACTTCGATCTAAATATTTTTTTTGCTCTCACATGCTTCTATCAGTGGTTATCTAACTGAAATTCTCTATATTTAGCTTAGAAGAAGAAGAATCTTCAAGGACAACAGTGGCGTAAATGGTTATGTGCTCCTACTCCACTTTGTGAGCTTTTTAAACTGCCAAATGACAGTTTACTAAAGATGCAGAGAAGATGCTAGTAGTATCTCTCACAAGTTAACTTAATCTTGGAAATTTCACTTTATGTGCTCACGTTTGATCGTGTGTAATAGTTCTACAAAGGTAATCTTGTAACAACCCTGCTTTTATACAAAATTTAATTTTATGCAGAATAGACCAGCAACATGACTCTACTTTTGTATGTTGTGTAATTAATTAATCTAGAGTAAGAATCTTGGAAAGTTGGAAGGCATATCTGCATGAAGAAAAACTACAAGTGAATGCCCACCATTTTGAAAGCTTTTCCTCCTGTGGGTGCTCTAACATATCAAAAAAAGTGCTGACATATTAAATTCCTGAATAATGTTCTTTTATCTTGAGGAAATTTCATAATCAATGTTAGTTCCCACCTAAAGGGGAAGTACTATGGGGTAAACATTTAGCCAAATGCAAATCAGAGCCGAACTGAATGTTGTTGCTTCAGACTTCGGAGTTGCAATATTGTTTACATCTTTCACATAGGATAAATGATTATAGATGCAGAGCCTTAATCATCATCCAACCACTTAGCCATCATTCCTTATAGCGTTATAATCTACTGCACTTTGATCTAGATGCAGAGAAGATGCTAGTACTATCTCTCACAAGCAATTTGACCTAGATGCAGAGAAGATGCTAGTAGTATCTCTCACAAGTTAATTAGAACAACTAACAGTAAATCGACATCAACAGTAGATCAGAAATTGCTTCTACTCTAGGTGAGGATCAGAAATTATCCAAAGTTTCAGTTAACTTCTATTAACATTCAGTTCACTGATGAACTTTGGACATTGAGGGACACATTCAGTTAAGTTCTGTGTTAACTGAATCTTTTTTGCAACATTTCTGCAGAGTACATGATGCATCTTTGGTGTTTTTACATCAGAACAGAAATGTGATTTTAATGCTAATGCATCTTTGTACAGCATTTGTCCTGGATTATTTCCCTGGCTTTGTATCCACTGACTGAATTTCATCCACAGCTTGAGAACCAGAGTAAACCGTTGTACTGAGAACAACAAATTCGGCAGCAAATTGAACAACGAAAGTAGCAGAGACGGGCGGGGCAGGCTCACCAGCACAGGTGGGAGTGGCAGCAGAGGCGAGGCAGGGGAAAAGGCAAAGACAACATCAGAGGTCCACGGCGTCGGCGTTGCCCACCAGTAGAAACATCAGAGGCAGGAGTGGCCGGAATTGTCCACGGCGTCGGCGGCTAAAGCAGACAAAATCGAAGGTGAAGGTGGGAGGACGTTGGCGGTGACCGTGGGCTATCATGGGTGGCGAGCTTCAACGGGGCCGACGGCGTAGCTCGAGGCGGGCGCCGGCGCAGGTCGCCTTCATGGTGGGCGGTGCAGGTGGGAAGCCGCGGCACGGGTCCAAGCGGGCGGCGGCGCTGTTGTTTCCATGCACTGGGACGCGGCACAGGTCCAGGCGGACGGCGGCGTCCTAGTGGATGGGTAGCCGGCGATGGTTGCAAGGCGTGGGCGACGGGGGAGGAGGAAGGAAGGAGATGGAGTTATTTGTGGCGTGTTTAAAACTCTGTGGGGTTTAAAAAAAAAGCAAATACACTGCCCCATGGACAACTTTTCTCAGACGAAGGAGTACTAACTAATCATGGTCATAAAATCATATATACAACCTATACAAATACATCGAAAATAAGCTACAGTTTCAAAAATACAGGAAAAATAAGCAGTAGCGCTTTTCAAAAGAAACGCTACTGCTACTTACTACTATCAGGAGCGCTTTTCCACCATGGGCGCTACTGCTAACTAGGTATAGCAGTAGCGCTGGATAACCATCACTACTGCTACCAGTTAGCTGTAGCATCTTACTATCAGCGCTTGTACAAGCGCTACTAGTAGCTCTAAAACTAGCGCTACTACTAGGGTTTTTCCTAATAGTGCATGTGACTGTCTATGGAGGAATAGCCTAATCGGCCGAATCGTCCACCAATCCCGCACGGGCTTTGCATGGCGGTGCTGTCAACGACGGGGGAGGGAAGGAGGGATGGTGGTGGCCTTGCCTCGCAGCTAGGGCTTCGCACCCGAGCTGCTCATTGCATAGTTGTGAGTTGTTCTTTTGCCCTCTGTCATGTAAACGTTAGAGATAACCATTGTATAACTTATATTTAAAAACAATTGTGTAACTTACTATTTTGACTTCTCTAGAAACGATGTTCTACAGTTTTTCTCCTTCCAAGGAAAATAAAGTTTGTTCTTGTTCCACACGTATATTGTTGGTGGAATCCGTTCTGTACATCATAAATTCCAAACGAACGGAGTTTTATGAAGGTATACCGATTTCTTCACTAACTAATTTCCGCCCGTGAATTTCAGGGGGTGTTGGCCTGTCACCTTGATTTCTTCCAATCAAATTATCACAGCTAAGCATTTGAAATTATTTGTCCATGTGTGTAGCATTGCTCTGTCACCTTGATTTCTTCCAATCAAATTATCACAGCTAAGCATTTGAAATTATTTGTCCGTGTGTGTAGCATTGCTCTACGTACACTACTATCATACACAACGCTACATGGGCAGTTAACAAACAATGGAACAAGCGTCACCACGTGAACTAACTGGTAGTTAGATGGTTAGGAGGACAAGGATGTCCCCAACCCGTAGGGTTCAAGTCCTAGATTTGACATCAATGCTTATACTTTTCTGAATTTGTTTCAAGCCTTTCGACGATGTGCGTTCAGTGGGAGGAGATGTTTCCACCGACTACGAAGGCGTATGTGGCGACTTTGTCAATCTACCAGTTCAGTCTCTCGGAGGGCAGATAAAATGAGCATGCCTGCGTTCATAGGGGTGAATGTATGTGCATATGTATGAGTGTTTCTATATTGCACGGATGAATATTAGGTGATACCATGACTTGTATGCTTCCATGATACCAATTTGAAAAGATCAAATTTAAATCCATTTTTATGAATGTTTACAACACACGTGTCTACAATCCCTAGAAATTTCGGGTCAAAAATTTAAAGTACACAAAGAGAAACAACAAAACAAACAAATCCAGCATAATAGTATCAATCAAGACAAATGCATGAAAAATGTCAAAACCTGAGTGCGGCTATTTGGCTCACGAGCTCATCTGCTCTGTCCACGAACAGTAAATTGAAAACAAATACTAAAAAACTTCAAAAATTCCTTTTTCTTTTTGTATGGAAGATGTTTCGGTGCGTAAGGTCCACTCTAAATTCCAGTTCATCTGTTAGTCTTTTTTTTGAGAGCTACTGAGATGTTCAAATAAGCTGAAATACCGAACATCCTTCATACAAAAAATTAAGATTTTTTTAGTTTTTTTTTTTGAATTTATTATTCATGGGTGCATATGAGTCCAGACTCAGAAATGAATGTTCGCTGAAAACCTACACTATTCACATCCGTTTATATATTTTGTTCCTTTATGTGTACTTTGAGTTTTGATCTGAATTTCTTAGGACATGTAGACATATACCTTGTGAACATCCTCAAAATTTTTGGAATTTTTCAAAACATTTATGTTTGACGTTTTAATATCAGTATCATGAGAGCATATAAAAGGTGGATATGTTTCATATATTGTAGTGTGTTAAGAAAAAACAAGCGCCACCGCTTTGCGGACCACGCGCGCGCCACTCGAGGCTGCCTCACCCCCACCGCTTCCTCGCGCGCCACCTGGCGGCAAAGCCACAACGCGCCTCCCCTCCTTCGCCTCCACGTCTCCGCCCTCTCCCACACCTGTCTCCCTATGAGCACTCGCGCACGCCTTATAAGTATAATGCATATCCACACACGGTCCATCCATGTCGATCGCAAGATTCAGCTGTACTACTCACCTAGCCACCCTACACACGCTCGGAGCAACGCGGCAGATAACCAGACGCCTTCTCGCCAAGATGAGCCAGGGGCAGCAGAGGAGGCCGTCGTCCGACCAAGCCCAGGCGGGCGGCGGCGGGCAGGGCCAGGGACAGGGAGGAGGCGCCGTCCGCTACGGCGACGTGTTCCCGGCCGTGACCGGCGGCCTCGCGGAGAAGCCCGTGGCGCCGCAGGACGCGGCCACGATGCAGTCGGCCGAGAACCTCGTTTTCGGGGAGACGATCAAGGGCGGGCCGGCGGCAGCCATGCAGTCCGCGGCCATGCGCAACGAGCGCATGGGCGTCGTCGGCCACGACCAGGCCACGGACGCCACCGCCGAGCAGGGCGTCTCCGTGTCCGAGACCCGCATCCCCGGCGGGCGCATCGTCACCGAGTTCGTCGCCGGGCAGGCCGTGGGCCAGTACCTCGCGCCGGATGATGCCGCCGCTGCTGGGGGAGCCGGTGACGACGACACGAAGATAACGATCGGCGAGGCGCTGGAGGCGGCAGGTTACGCGGCAGGAGGCAGGCCGGTGGAGCGCAGCGACGCGGCGGCCATCCAGGCAGCCGAAGTGCGAGCCACCGGGCTGGACGTCAATATCCCCGGGGGCCTGGCCGCGCAGGCGCAGTCGGCCGCCGACGCCAACGCCTGGGCCGCGCGCGACGATGAGAAGGCCAAGCTCGGCGACGTGCTCTCGGTATGTCTCTAGCATGTCATGCACATCGATGCTACCAGTACACGTATCCTTGAATCCATGATATTACTGACGACGATGGTCGACCCGCGTGCATGCAGAATGCGACGGCGAAGCTGGTCGCGGACAAGGAGGTGGAGGCCGACGATGCGGCGAGGGTGGCCTCGGCGGAGACCCGAAACAAGGACGACAAGACGGTGAGGCCGGGAGGGATAGCAGCGTCCGTGGCTGCGGCGGCGCGGCTCAACAAGCAGGGCGCATAGGCAGGCCTCTGCCTTGCGCGTACGTACGCGGCGTGTGCCAGTGGTTTGCGGGTGCGGGCCGCCGGCTGCTTGAGTTTAGCGTGCCCTTTTGCATGAAGCGTCACTCTCCTTCGTACCAGCGTCTAGTTCTCGTACTTCTAGCTTTACCCGCGTCTTAGTTTCCGTAGTTCTAGTGCTTTTAGCTTAGTTGAAGTGTTCTTGTGCTTCTAGCTTGGTTGAAGTCGAGTCTTCCTCCGTGCCCGGTGTCTTCTCGCCCTACCTCCAGGTCTCGTGTTGGTGGCCTCTGTGAAACGGTGAAGATGGTGCGATGTCCGTGGTGGCACAGGCTGGTGGGCGGCTTGTTGGGCGGTGCGCTTCCGATTGTCTAGAGGTGGCGGTGGTGGCTTCGGGGCGGGAGAAATCTCTGGCGGCTTGTTCGCCACCGGCGCGGCTGTGCCCGTGGGCGTTGCCGGACCCTCTTGAGGGGCGTCGGTGCCATCCGCGTACCGGGGAAAACCCTAGGACTTGTCCGGGCAGCAGCGGTGTCGTCGTCGTATTTCTTCCTGAAGATGTTGCTTGGTACGCGAGGCTTCGGAGTGCTTGGCGGGCGGTGGTTCTTCTTCAGTGGGTGCAGCGGATGTCGGTCATCTTTGCTTAGTTGAGCTGCCGGCGTCGGCATTTGTTTTTTTTTCTTTCTCTTCTTTTTTCTCTTGGGCTTGTTTGTGCTGCGGCCCCAGCTAGCTGGTTGTATCGGTTGGACTTTGCTTTATAATCTAAAACGGGGAAACCCTTTTTCGGAAGTCGAGCCTTAAACCTGCACTATGTTTATTTCGCTATCTCAAGTCTTAAACTTCTTGTAAAAATGTTATTTCACCAAATCGACGGAGTACCCTTTTTTCCATTTCCCTTATTTGCTCGAGAACAAAAAAGTGCAAATTTTCATTTCCCTTATTTCCTTGAGAACAAAAAAGTGCAAATTGCAAAAGGAAACGTTTGGGATCGGCAGACCGGCCGAATCTTGGGCCGGCGCTTCAGACACATTTAGAAGTGACATAGTGGATCGGCAGATTGGCCGAATCTTGGACCGGCGCTTCAAATACATTTAGATGTGACATAATTATGTTTCATCTAATTTGATGTCCACTATGTTTATGGTCTGTTTTTTTGTCTTAGCTTTTCTTTTGTTCCTTGTTGCTACGTTATTTGTGGGAGATTATATGTGACATCCTTAAAGAACATCTATATGTGAATTAGACAAACTGTATTTCTATTTCAAGGCGTAATCTTATGGGACCCCATCTAGTGCCTTATCTTTTCCCGTCCATTGCTTTTCTTTCTTCACAGCGCAATCCTCATCCATTCCCCCTCATCTCTCTCATAAACAAGCCCACCTCCTTTATTTTTTCAATTCCGATGATCTGCCGTTCCAGCAAGCGGTGTCCAGAGTTACTGCGGGGGTGAGGAGTGGCCGCTACGTACTAGGACCAGAGCCATCCGCTGTTGCGAGTGCTGCCGGAGCTGAGCTTGGCTGCACCGCGGGGGCGAGGAGTGGCCGCTACGTGCTAGGAACAGAGCCACCCGCTGTTGCGAGTGGTGCCGGAGCTGAGCAGGTTGCAGCCAAGCGCTCGTCGCCATGGGCGCCTGCTACTGCGAGCGGTGACCAGAGCTGAGCGGGCTACAGTCACGACCAAGCGCTCGTCGCCATGGGCGCCCGCTACTGTAGCGGTGACCAGAGCTGAGCGGGCTACAGTCACGACAGTGCTGCAACCAGCACTCGTCGCCATGGCCGCCCACAACTGGGTTCGCTGCTCTCTATGGCCGACGCAGTAGGATTTTTGCTACAATTATGTTTTGCTTTTGCTGAAACCAGCCCATATTTTTGCTACCACCTGCCCACCCAAAACCCGCTATCACGGTGATTTTTGCTGGACCGGCGAACCATTTTGCTACAACCGTTTTGCTTTTTATTACTACTGCTATTTGTGGATTTTTTTGCTACATCCATCTCCATTAACATGTGAGCCCACGACTCTGTTTTTGCTTCAACCAGCCACTGCTTTTGCTGAAATCATCAGGCATTTTTGCTGGAACTAGCGATTTTTCCATGAATGGGGTACGGAAGCATTTTTCTTCATTTGGATCGGCAAGCCATTTTTATATAATCGATGACAGTTTTTGCTTCTATCAGTATCTATTTTTGTCGGTGCCCGTGTTTTCGAGAGATGCAAAGCATTTTTCTTCGTCGGGATCAGCAAGCAATTTTTGATGCAACCGGCGACAAAATTTGCTTCAACCAGCATCTAGTTTGGCTGGAACCAGCAATTCGGAAGCTGCGACGTACGAAGCTTTTCTAGAGCCGTGATGGGTCACCGCTGCGAGCTGCGACAAGGTCGTCGGGGCTGTTGGAACGACGGTCCCGGGGGAGGGGGAGGTTTGACGCAACCCGGCAGCGAGGGCGCCAAGCCGGCGAGAGCGCTCGCGTGATTTAGGGAAAAAGTAAAACAGAAGAAGCGCTTTGAGGATGAAAGCCCTAATCTGACGGTTAAAATACAGTGTATTGGACGGGTATGGTGCGACCGGCCCAAATTTTGGCCGGCGCGCCGGCACCTAATGGTCGCGAATTGCAAAATAAGAAAATGTTACATGCATACAAATAGTAAGTGTAATTGTAGTGTATTATACTAAAAAAAGGGAAGTGTGATTAAGCTGTTTAATACGGGTTCTGACTACGGTGTTTAGTTTGCTCCTTTAATTAGCTGCTGCGGGGCTGCGGTTGGCGATAATCCTAGATCTGAGGCAACTCGATCCAAAGACCTGCTAGGGTTCCCCCCGGCGGCCGGGGTGCACCCCGATCCGTCCCGCTAGCCCGCCCCCACCGCCCCTTCCCCGTACCCCTAGCGTCGCCTCCATGAGCAGGCCGACGCGCGCACCCTGACCCATCCCGCTAGCCCTCTTCCCCTTCCCGCACACCCTTCCTTCAGGGCCTCTCCGAGCGGGCCGGCGCGCGCACCCCAACCCGTCCCGCTAGCCCTCTCCCCTCCCCACCCCCTTCCCCGTACCCCCCGCGTCGCCTTCCTGAGCGAGGCGACCGTGGGCTCCCCTTCCCGCCTCCTCCCAGCGCCTCCCCCTCCTAATCCCCTCCCGCTGGCGTAGGCCACCGGGCCTTGCTTGCGTGGTGCCGGCGGCGGCGGCCCCGTTTTTCCCCCGCGCGACGCTGCGGCTCGGGTAGTGGGGGCTGGTGACGATGCACCCAGGCCAGCGGTGGATCCGGCGGCGGCGCGGCTTCGCGGGCGGGGAAGCTCCGGGTGGCGTGGTGGCGGCGCCACCCTTCCGGCCTAGATCTGGCCCTCTTGGGCCCCTTCTGGGTCTTGTCAGGCCTGGCGCGGGCTGTCCGGTGTCGGTATTTCACGAGAATAAAAGTTTGCGGCGGTGGAAAAGTATTTTTGGTGTGCTCTCTCGTATAGGAGAAATATTTGAGAATTTATAGTGTCGATATTAGGGTCAAGGGAGTCCCGGGGCCCCACAAGCCCCCTGGCATGCCCTGATACGTCTCCAACGTATCTATAATTTTTTATTGTTCCATGCTATTATATTATCTGTTTTGGATGTTTTATATGCATTACTATGCTATTTTATATTATTTTTAGGACTAACTGTAGGATCTAGAAGTGGGTGTGTCTAGAGGGGGGGTGATTAGACACTTAGTACTAAAGTTGCAGTTTTTAAGCCTTTTTGGTTTGAGTGAAGTTATAGGCACAATTTCAACATATACAATACATATCAAGCAAGCATGCAAAGAGTATATAGGCAGCGGAAAGTAAAGCATGCAACTTGCAAGAATGTAAAGGGAAGGGTTTGGAGAATTCAAACGCAATTGGAGACACGGATGTTTTTCCCGTGGTTCGGATAGGTGGTGCTATCCTACATCCACGTTGATGGAGACTTCAACCCACGAAGGGTAACGGTTGCGCGAGTCCACGGAGGGCTCCACCCACGAAGGGTCCACGAAGTAGCAACCTTGTCTATCCCACCATGGCCATCGCCCACGAAGGACTTGCCTCACTAGCGGTAGATATTCACGAAGTAGGCGATCTCCTTGCCCTTACAAACTCCTTGGTTCAACTCCACAATCTTGTCGGAGGCTCCCAAGTGACACCTAGCCAATCTAGGAGACACCACTCTCCAAGAAGTAACAAATGGTGTGTTGATGATGAACTCCTTGCTCTTGTGCTTCAAATGATAGTCTCCCCAACACTCAACTCTCTCTCACAGGATTTGGATTTGGTGGAAATGAGATTTGAGTGGAAAGCAACTTGGGAAGGCTAGAGATCAAGATTCATATGGTAGGAATGGAATATCTTGGCCTCAACACAAGGGTAGGTGGTTCTCTCTCAGAACATATAGGTTGGAAGTGTAGATGTGTTCTGATGGCTCTCTCCACGAATGAAGAGGAGGTGGAGGGGTATATATAGCCTCCACTTAAAATCCAACCGTTACACACAATTTACCAATCTCGGTGGGACCGAATCAACAAACTCGGTCGGACCGAAAAGGTAAACCTAGTGACCGTTAGATATTTTCGGTGGGACTGACATGCATCTCGGTAGGACCGATATGGTTAGGGTTTGGACATAACGTAATCTCGGTGAGACCGATTACACAAACTCGGTGAGACCGATTTGGTAATTAGCTAACCAGAGAGTTGGTCAGGCAAACTCGATGGGACCGATTACATAAACTCGGTTAGACCGATTTTGGTAATGAGTTACCCAGAGAATTTGCATTGTAATCTCGGTAGTACCGATTGCCTAAACTCGGTGAGACCGATTTGGACAATGGACATACTCAGTGAGATTGCCATCCCATCTCGGTGAGACTGAGATCCCTATCGGTAGAACCGATTTGCTAGGGTTTGGCAGTGGCTTATGACATATGAAACTCGGTGGCGCCGGATAGAAAGAATCGGTAGGACCGAGTTTGGCTTAGGGTTTAGGTCATTTGTGGAAGTGGGAAAGCAGTTGAGGATTTTGGAGCATATCATTAAGCACATAAAGCAAAGGGCTCATTAAGCAACACCTCATCCCTCCTTGATAGTATTGGCTTTTCCTATGGACTCAATGTGATCTTGGATCACTAAAATGTAAAATGAAGAGTCTTGAGCTTGAAGCTTTAGCCAATCCTTTGTCCTTAGCATCATGAAGGAGTTCCCACAACCTTTAGTCCATGCCACTCCATTGTTGAACTTATCTGAAATATACTAGATAAAAACGTTAGTCCAACAAGAGATATGTTGACATTAATTACCAAAACCACCTGAGGAGCACTTGTGCTTTCAATCTCCCCCTTTTTGATAATTGATGGCAACATACATCAAAGCTTTAGATTAAGATAAAAAGAATAACAAGTAAAGCTTTGGAAGAACATGTAACAAACATAGGCTCCCCCTACATTATGCAATCATGTGAATATAACATGTGGAAGCATGTGAGAGCATAGTCATGACAGAGTAGGCAATGTGTTACATGTATCTTGGCCATATGCATCAGAGCAAAAGATTATTAAGAGAAATACCTTCATGCTTATGAGTCGTTCTTGCAAACAGTATGTACAAAAGCAAGAATTCCTCATACTCATGATTCTGATGCATATGCTTACCTTGTAGTCTTGAGTTGGCTTAGGATGAATGAACCTGCATAAACAACGTTAGATAATACAGGTACTTCCACTAGCCAGTGCAAACCAACGAAAACCACAAGAATACCAAGACTGGGATGACATGTAGAGAGTGAGTACAAGGTACCATATTAGATTAGACATGTCCCCAAGAGTAAAGATATGCAATGAATTTGAATGATTTCTTTCCCTTAGATGTCTTGCTCCCCCTGACTTTGACATGGGATATTTGGAGAAGATAGGGAACAGAAATTTAGAGCTGAAATATATGAATGAATAGAACATAATGCAAATGAGCACATATGACATATGAACATGTCTTTCCCCCAAAAAGACATGTGGCGTCTCTCCTCTGAATATCAAGCATCTGGGATCCTTGAGTGTTTTGTCCCCTGGAGATCTCTTTCTCCCTTGAAGATGATAAGCTTTGATGTGATCTCTCTCTCCCCCTTTGACATCAATTTCCAAGAAGGTTTTTCTGGATTCTGTCGAATAGGTTTGATCCTTGAGATTCAGCACAAAGCAATGGATAAAACAGTGATGCTTGTAGAGGATAAGATTCATTGAGTGGAGCTGGATCAGAAGAAATATAGAATAAGTGGCAAACTGTTTTTCCTGTTGCGAAATCGGTGGCACCGAGAGACATTTTTCGGTGGTACCGAAAGGATCCGGTTGGACCAAAAACTACAATCCGGTGAAACCAAGTTCACTACAGAGAAAACATTTGTCACCTCAGCTCACTAGTCAAATAAGATCTCACAAAGATTTGCAATGAATTAACTGAAAGATTTGCAAAGAATTTGATGCAGAAATATGCAGGACAAAAATCAAAAAGAAAAGAATAAAAGTTCTAGATGAAGAGGGAAATAAATATGCAAGGGACAAGTGCAATAACACAGAAGAGAACATAAGAGAACTTCATCTAGAATTGGGCGGTGACAAAGTCACCTATGTTAGAGTATATTGACTTAGGAGTCAAGTGAGAACACTTGATCATAGGTCATACTCATCGTTTAAGCTCAGAATGGGGTTACCATTTTTCGTTTAAGCATCTTGATGTATTCACATCTTGTTGAGTTGCTTTGACTCATGACTTTGAGTAAAGCTTCTCTAAGATGGAATATCATACCTTGGGTGGTGGTGTGGATCTTGCTCATGTAGTTGAACTTGTGTGGGTGCTCGAAGTTGATGTAGCTCATCATGAGTTGGGAGCACCCCTTGGAATTTGAGTTCATCTTCCTACATGGGTTAGTTCTTGCAAGGAAAAGCATTTTTATATCCAAAAATGACAATCATGAATCTCAACATAGAATTTGTCAAAGGATATGTTTGAGTGGTTTCGTGCTTCCTTGTCTTCAACCACGGTCGTGTAGAGACTTGGTGATGTAGAGATTGCTCAAGATGTGAGAGAGTTGCAATCTCATAGAAATAGATTCATCCAAGTGCCTACATGGGTTAGATAACATGCAAGATGCAAATATATCCAAGACATAAGATAGTCATCATAAGAGATATATCAAGGATTAGACATAAGCTCATGTCTTGCATGTATCCAATAGAGTTTCTACTCCAAGTTTGAAGCATCAATGATGTTCAATTCTCCTCTCAACCTGCAAAACACTTTCTCATCAAGCGGTTTAGTGAATATATCCGCTAATTGCTTATCGGTGCGAACAAGTTTAAGATCAATGTCACCCTTTGCAACATGGTCTCGAATGAAATGATGACGAACTTCAATATGCTTAGTTCGAGAATGTTGCACAGGATTATGACCAATTTGATAGCACTTTCATTGTCACAAAGCAATGGAACATGTTTCACATCAACTCCATAATCTTTAAGCGTTTGGGTCATCCAAAGTAATTGAGCACAACATGAACCAACGGCAATGTATTCCGCTTCGGCGGTGGATAAGGATACCGAGTTTTGTTTCTTGGAGGACCAAGACACAAGAGATCTACCAAGAAATTGACACGTACCCGAAGTGGACTTTCTATCAACCTTGTCTCCGGCATAATCCGAGTCGGAATACCCAACAAGATCGAAAGAGGACCTCTTAGGATACCAAATGCCAAAATTTGGATTATGGATTAAGTATCTCACTATCCTTTTCACGGCCTTAAGATGACATTCTTTAGGAGCAGCTTGATATCGTGCACACATGCACACACTTAGCATAATGTCGGGACGAGAGGCACATAGATATAACAATGAACCAATCATAGAGCGATAAACCTTTTGATCAACCGGTTCACCATCTTTGGTCAAATCATTATGTCCACTAGTAGGCATGGGTGTAGTCATACCTTTGCATTCTTGCATATTGAACTTCTTGAATAAGTCTTTGGTGTACTTCGTTTGAGAGATAAATGTACCTTCCTTAGTTTGCTTGATTTGCAAACCGAGAAAGAATTTGAGTTCACTCATCATAGACATCTCAAACTTCTTTGACATTAGCTTTCCAAAGTTTTCACTAAAAAGAGGGTTAGTAGAACCAAATATGATATCATCAACATAGATTTGGCATACAAATAGTTCTCCATTAACTCTTTTAGTAAAAAGTGTGGAGTCAATTTTTCCAATTTCAAAACCACTTGCAATAAGGAATTTAGTCAAGCATTTATACCATGCTCTAGGAGCTTGTTTAAGACCATAAAGGGCTTTATGAAGTTTGTAAACATGATTGGGTTTCTTAGGATTGACAAAGCCGGGAGGTTGTTCGACATAAACTTCCTCCTCTATTTCACCATTTAGAAAAGCACTTTTAATGTCCATTTGGTACAAGGTGATATTATGGTGATTAGCAAAGGCAAGTAAGATGCGAATGGACTCAAGTCGAGCAACGGGGGCATATGTCTCACCATAGTCCATACCTTCGACTTGTGTGTATCCTTGGGCGACGAGACGTGCTTTGTTGCGAACCACTTGTCCATCTTCATCTTGCTTGTGGCGAAACACCCATTTGGTACCAATGATGTTGTGGTTGTTGTCGGGCTTCTCAACCAATGTCCAAACTTGGTTTCTCTCAAAGTTGTATAGCTCTTCATGCATAGCGTTTATCCAATTCGGATCTTCCAATGCTTCTTCGATCTTCATAGGTTCAATGCTAGAGATGAATGAATAGTTTTCACAAAAGTTAGCTAAACGAGTTTTAGAGCGAGTGATTCTCCCGGTTTGAATATCATTGTAGATTTGCTCGACGGGATGATCTTTGGCAATTCTTGCTCGAACTCGTGAAAGCTTTTGCTTGGGTCTTCGTTGAACTTCTTCTTCATCTTGTTCTTCTTCATGGCCTTCTTCATTGTTGGCGTTGTCGTTCTCTTGTCGTGGTGGAGAAGGAGGTTGTTGATGTTCGTCTTGATGCATTTCCTCGTTTCCTTCATCTTGGTATGTCCCACTTGTGGATGCCTCTGTGTCGATTCTTGGTTCACCTTGTCGTGAAGTAGAAGCTTCCACTTGGACGGACGAGGTACTCTCCTTCACCTCCGTTGGACGAATTTTGCCAATAGACAAGTCTTGGATTGCTTCCGAAGGGTCTTTGTCTCCTACATCAATTGGCAATTGCTCTACTTGCGAGCCATTAGATTCATCAAACTTCACATCTACCGTTTCTTCAACCTTTCGGGTGAAATTGTTGTAGACATAGTAAGTGTGAGAGTTTGAACCATAACCAAGTAGGAAACCTTCTTGAGATTTAGGAGCAAACTTTGAACGACGATGCTTATCTAGAATGTAGCACTTTGAGCCAAATACTCGAAAGTATCCAACTTGGGGTTTGTTACCGGTGAGGAGCTCGTATGCCGTCTTGCCGAGTAGCTTGTGAAGATAGAAGCGATTTGTTGCATGGCAAGCCGTCTCAACCGCTTCTGCCCAGAAGTGCTTCGGCGTCTTGTATTCATCAAGCATCGTTCTCGCCATTTCGATGAGCGTCCGGTTCTTCCTCTCAACAACTCCATTTTGTTGAGGTGTGTACGTAGCCGAGAACTCATGTGAAATCCCTTCTTCGTCAAGAATGGTATCCACATTTGCATTCTTGAACTCCGTTCCGTTGTCACTCCGAACCTTCTTGATCTTCACGTCAAACTGATTTTGGGCCTTCCTAGCGAAGTTTTTGAAGATCTTTTGGACCTGCAATTTATCATCAAGAAAGAACACCCACGTAAATCTTGAAAAATCATCAACTATAACTAGACCAAAAGAATTTCCACAGAGACTCTTGTAGGCATTGGGACCAAAAAGATCCATATGAAGTAGCTCGAGTGGCCTCCTTGTGGTCATGATGTTCTTCACGGGATGCCTTCCTCCAACCTGTTTACCTGCTTGACAAGCACTGCAAAGTCTATCCTTATCAAATATGACATCGTTAACTCCAAGGATATGATTTCCTTTAATAAGCTTGTCAAGGTTTCTCATGCCAACATGACCTAGTCGTCTATGCCACAACCAACCTTTTGAGGATTTAGCAATAAAGCAAGTTTTAGGTTGTGCCTTTTTAGAGAAATCGACAATGTAAAGGTCACCTCTACATATACCGGTAAAGACCATTTATGATTATCTCGACGAAACACTTGGCAATCTACCTCAGTAAATAGGACATTCAAGACGAAATCAGCAAGTCTAGATACCGAAAGTAAGTTGTAGCCAAGAGATTCAGCAAGCATGACATTTTGAATGGAGCTATCGTGTGTGATGGCCACCTTACCAAGGCCAATCACCTTACCCTTTGAATTATCACCAAAGGTGACATACTTTCGAGGGCCGTCATTTTCAGCAAGCTCACGGAACATCTCTTCGTCTCTGGTCATATGATCGGTACATCCACTGTCGAGAACCCATTCCTTTCCTCCTAACACATATCCTCGAAGGTTTGCCATAAGACCAAAGTGTCTCATTGCATCATCAAGATCGAAGTCACTATCATCATTCTCATTGTAGTATCCATGTTCAACATGATCTTGTAATTCATCATTTCCTGGAGAAAGTGATTCATTAGATAAATGATCATCAAAGTGGTCACTTTTATGAATTCTTATAGCTTCGGATATAATATCACTAATGATTCCAAACTTTCCTTTAGCATGCATGAGATTAGTAAGCTCAAGTAGACAATCACCAAAACTAGGATCACTAGAGTTCATTTTACTCATGGCAATAGATTTATGGAGAATTTCATCCAAGTTTTTCAAGGAATAATCGCGGAATCGTTCCTCAAAAAATTTCCATATAGTATAGGCGCACTTAAGAGTAGGTAAACTAGCAATCAAGTATTTGGGCAATCCTCTAATGATGAGCTCAACGGTTCTAAGATTGCGAACCATGTCAATATCTTCATCTAGAGTGGGATGCATAGGATCAACATGAGGAGCACAAGGACTAGCAATATACTTGTTCAAATGATATTGATTGAAAATCACAAGCATCTCGTTTTTCCATTCATGAAAATATTCTACATCAAGAATAGGCATGCTATGTCTAAGACTCCCTAAAGTAGACACATCCATCTTCCTCCAATGGTGATTAAACCAAGGCAATGGAGACCAATGCTCTGATACCACTTGTAGGATCTATAAGTGGGTGTGTCTAGAGGGGGGGTGATTAGACACTTAGTACTAAAGTTGCAGTTTTTAAGCCTTTTTGGTTTGAGTGAAGTTATAGGCACAATTTCAACATATACAATACATATCAAGCAAGCATGCAAAGAGTATATAGGCAGCGGAAAGTAAAGCATGCAACTTGCAAGAATGTAAAGGGAAGGGTTTGGAGAATTCAAACGCAATTGGAGACACGGATGTTTTTCCCGTGGTTCGGATAGGTGGTGCTATCCTACATCCACGTTGATGGAGACTTCAACCCACGAAGGGTAACGGTTGCGCGAGTCTACGGAGGGCTCCACCCAGGAAGGGTCCACGAAATAGCAACCTTGTCTATCCCACCATGGCCATCGCCCACGAAGGACTTGCCTCACTAGCGGTAGATATTCACGAAGTAGGCGATCTCCTTGCCCTTACAAACTCCTTGGTTCAACTCCACAATCTTGTCGGAGGCTCCCAAGTGACACCTAGCCAATCTAGGAGACACCACTCTCCAAGAAGTAACAAATGGTGTGTTGATGATAAACTCCTTGCTCTTGTGCTTCAAATGATAGTCTCCCCAATACTCAACTCTCTCTCACGGGATTTGGATTTGGTGGAAAGGATATTTGAGTGGAAAGCAACTTGGGAAGGCTAGAGATCAAGATTCATATGGTAGGAATGGAATATCTTGGCCTCAACACAAGGGTAGGTGGTTCTCTCTCAGAACATATAGGTTGGAAGTGTAGATGTGTTCTGATGGCTCTCTCCACGAATGAAGAGGAGGTGGAGGGGTATATATAGCCTCCACTTAAAATCCAGCCGTTACACACAATTTACCAATCTCGATGGGACCGAATCAACAAACTCGGTCGGACCGAAAAGGTAAACCTAGTGACCGTTAGATATTTTCGATGGGACTGACATGCATCTCGGTAGGACCGATATGGTTAGGGTTTGGGCATAACGTAATCTCGGTGAGACCGATTACACAAACTCGGTGAGACCGATTTGGTAATTAGCTAACCAGAGAGTTGGTCAGGCAAACTCGGTGGGACCGATTACATAAACTCGGTTAGACCGATTTTGGTAATGAGTTACCCAAAGAGTTTGCATTGTAATCTCGGTAGTACCGATTGCCTAAACTCGGTGAGACCGATTTGGATAATGGACATACTCAGTGAGATTGCAATCCCATCTTGGTGAGACCGAGATCCCTATCGGTAGAACCGATTTGCTAGGGTTTGGCAGTGGCTTATGACATATGAAACTCGGTGGCGCCGGATAGAAAGAATCGGTAGGACCGAGTTTGGCTTAGGGTTTAGGTCATTTGTGGAAGTGGGAAAGCAGTTGAGGATTTTGGAGCATATCATTAAGCACATAAAGCAAAGGGCTCATTAAGCAACACCTCATCCCTCCTTGATAGTATTGGCTTTTCCTATGGGCTCAATGTGATCTTGGATCGCTAAAATGTAAAATGAAGAGTCTTGAGCTTGAAGCTTTAGCCAATCCTTTGTCCTTAGCATCATGAAGGAGTTCCCACAACCTTTAGTCCATGCCACTCCATTGTTGAACTTATCTGAAATATACTAGATAAAAACGTTAGTCCAACAAGAGATATGTTGACATTAATTACCAAAACCACCTGAGGAGCACTTGTGCTTTCACTAACTTATTAACCTAGAGCCCAGTGCCACTTTCTGTTTTTCCCTGGTTTTTGAGCTTCGCGAAAAAGGAATACCAAACGGAGTCCAAACGGAAAAAAACTTCACGATAATTTTTTTTGAACCAGAAGACACTCAGAGGACTTGGAGTCCAAGCCAGAAGACCCGTGAGGCGGCGGCAAGGGTGGAGGGCACACCCTGGGGGAGGTCGTCCCCTGCCTTGTGGCCCCCTTGGGAGTCCCCTGACCTAGCTCTTCGTCCCATATATTCACATATATTCCAGAACCCTCGGGGAGAGCCACGGAAACACTTTTCCACCGCCGCAACCTTCTGTTCCCGTGAGATCCCATCTTGGGGCCTTTTCCGGCATCCCGACGGAGGGGGATTCGATCACGGAGGGCATCTACATCAACCCTATTGCCCTTCCGATGAAGCGTGAGTAGTTTACCACAAACCTACAGGTCCATGGCTAGTAGCTCAATACTGCAGGTGAAAGTGCAACTATCCCTAGGTGGTTTTGGTAATTCATAACAACATATAGCTCATTGAGCTAATGCTATTCCAAGATAACTATTTCAGGAAAGCTCAATGATTGGCATGGCATGGATGGTGAAAGTGGAACCCTCAAAATGCTAAGGACAAAGGATTGGCTATAGCTTCAAGCTCAAGACTCTTCATTTTATATTTTAGTGATCCAAGATCACATTGAGTCCATAGGAAAAGCCAATACTATCAAGGAGGGATGAGGTGTTGCTTAATGAGCTCTTTGCCTTATGTGCTTAATGATATGCTCCAAAATCCTCAGCTACTTTCCCATATCCACTTATGACCTAAACCCTAAACCAAATTCGGTCATACCGATTCTTTCTATCCGACGCCACCGAGTTTCATATGTCATAAGCCACTGCCAACACCCTAGCAAATCGGTTTCACCGATAGGGATCTCGGTCTCACCAAGATGGGATTGCAATTTCTCTGTTTCCCTTTCGTAACTTTTCGGTCTCACCGAAAGAGCGATTCGGTCCCACCGAGATTGCAATGCAAACTCTCTGTTTCCCTTTTGTAACTTTTCGGTCTCACCGAAAGAGCAAAACGGTCCCATCAAGTTTGCCTGACCAACACTCTGGTTAGCTTATTACCAAATCGGTCTCACCGAGTTTGTGTAATCGGTCTCACCGAGATTACATTATGCCCAAACCCTAACCACTTCGGTCCTACCGAGATGCATGTCAGTCCCACCGAAAATCTCTAACGGTCACTAGGTTTACCTTTTTGGTCTGACCGAGTTTGTTGATTCGGCCCCACCGAGATTGGTAAATTGTGTGTAACGGTTGGATTTTGTGTGGAGGCTATATATACCCCTCCACCTCCTCTTCATTCGTGGAGAGAGCCATCAGAACACATCTACACTTCCAACTCATATGTTCTGAGAGAGAACCACCTACTCATGTGTTGAGACCAAGATATTCCATTCCTACCATATGAATCTTGATCTCTAGCCTTTCCCAAGTTGCTTTCCACTCAAATCTTCTTTCCACCAAATCCAAATCCTGTGAGAGAGAGTTGAGTGTTGGGGAGACTATCATTTGAAGCACAAGAGCAAGGAGTTCATCATCAACACACCGTTTGTTACTTCTTGGAGAGTGGTGTCTCCTAGATTGGCTAGGTGTCACTTGGGAGCCTCCGACAAGATTGTGGAGTTGAACCAAGGAGTTTGTAAGGGCAAGGAGATCGCCTACTTCGTGAAGATCTACCGCTAGTGAGGCAAGTCCTTCGTGGGCGATGGCCATGGTGGGATAGACAAGGTTGCTACTTCGTGGACCCTTCGTGGGTGGAGCCCTCCGTGGACTCGCACAACCGTTACCCTTCGTGGGTTGAAGTCTCCACTAACGTGGATGTAGGATAGCACCACCTATCCGAACCACGGGAAAAACATCCTTGTCTCCAATTGCGTTTGATTTCTCCAAACCCTTCCCTTTACATTCTTGCAAGTTGCATGCTTTACTTTCCGCTGCCTATATACTCTTTGCATGCTTGCTAGAATTGTGTGATGATTGCTTGACTTGTCCTAAAGTAGTTAAAATCCACCAAGAACTGAAATTCGGAAAAGGTTAAGTTTTTATTTGGTCAAGTAGTCTAATCACCCCCCCCCTCTAGACATACTTCCGATCCTACAAGTGGTATCAGAGCTTTGGTCTCCATTTGCTTTTATTTCCATAGCTTTTGGTGATCATAGCCTTGGTTTCACAACCTAGGAGAGTATGGCGTCTAGTGAGGGAAATTATCTCCGTAGAGGTCCTTACTTTGATGGTACTAACTTTGCTAGTTGGAAGCATAAAATGAAAATGCATATTCTTGGACATAACCCTACCGTTTGGGCTATTGTGTGTGTTGGCTTGCAAGGTGACTTCTTCGAAGGGAAAGAACCAAACCGTGAAGCTACCGCGGATGAGTTGAAGATGCTACAATACAACGCTCAAGCTTGTGATATTCTCTTCAATGGATTGTGCCCCGAAGAATTCAACAAAATCAGCCGTCTTGAGAATGCAAAGGAAATTTGGGATACTTTGATTGATATGCACGAAGGTACCGACTCCGTCAAGGAATCCAAATTGGATGTGCTTCAAAGTCAACTTGACAAGTTCAAGATGAAGGATGGTGAAGGTGTCGCTGAAATGTACTCTAGGCTTGCTCTCATCACAAATGAGATTGCCGGCTTAGGGAGTGAAGAGATGACCGACAGATTCATTATCAAGAAGATCCTAAGAGCCTTGGATGGAAAATATGATACCGTGTGTACATTGATCCAAATGATGCCCAATTACAAAAATCTCAAGCCAACGGAAGTCATTGGAAGAATTGTTGCTCACGAGATGTCACTCAAGGACAAAGAGGAACTTCACAATAAATCAAGTGGTGCGTACAAAGCCTCATGTGAAGCCCCCACATCATCAAGTGAGAAACAAAACTTCAATGAAGAATTGAGCTTAATAGTGAAGAACTTCAACAAGTTCTACAAGAGTAGAAGCAAGGATAGAAGCTCCAAGTCAAGGTCCTACAATGACAAAAGATCTTCTAGTCGAGAGCGAAACTGCTACAATTATGGAAGACCCGGACACTATTCCAATGAGTGTACGGCTCCCTACAAAAGAAGAGAAGATTCTCCAAAAAGAAGAAGCAAAAGAGAGGAATCACCATCACGAGAGAGAAGGAGTAGAGATGATCGTTATGAATGAAGATACTCACGGAGAAGCAAGGATTCGGAAAGGAAAGAAAAATCATCAAGGAGCTACACAAAACGAAGACATCAAGATCATGTTGGTGAATGGGTATCCGGCTCCGACTCCGACAATCACTCCGAGAGAAGTTATCACTCCGATTCCGAATATACTCAAGATGAAGGTGTTGCCGGACTAGCACTTGTGTCAACCAACTCCTACGACATATTTGAATCACCAAATGAAGGAATTGGAAGATGCTTCATGGCCAAAGGTCCTAAGGTAACTCACCCTGAGTATGTTGATATTAATAGTGATGAAGATGACTTGTTAGGAGATGATGATTTACTTGTTGACAACTCTAGTGATGAATCCTATGATGAAACGTCAATTAATCATGCTAAAACGAATGACAATGATATGGAGAAAATTGAGTCTCTAACTAAAGAACTAAACACTCTTAAGTTAGCTCATGAAACTATCTTTGAAAATCATCGAGAACTTTTAAGAGCTCATGAAAAGTTACGCTTTGAAAAGCTCAATCTTGAGCAAGAGCATGAACTCTTAAAGGCAATCAATGATGATCTTCGCAAGAAAAGTTCTTCTTACATTGCCAAACGTTTACTCTTATCCACTTACATGCCTCAAGTCAAGTCTAGTAACAAGAACAAGAAGGATTCTTCCTCTAGTAGTAACAATGATCATGTTAAATCCAATATTGTTGCTTCTAGTAGTTCTCTTGATTCCACTAATGATTCTCTTAGCCAAGTTACACTTGAGCAAGAAAATAGCATATTGAAGGAAATCATAGAGAAAGGTGTGTACAAAAGCCTTGCCGGGAGTAAGCAATTCGAGGAGATTGTACGAAAGCAAGGAAGGCACCGGAAGAATCAAGGTGTTGGTTTTGAACGAAAGTTCAATGCCAATGGAGTTGAATGGGAAGAAGATCAATATCCCAAGACAAAGTTTGTTCCTCAACAAGAGAAGTATGATCCAACTTCTTTCAAGGGTACACAAACTCAAGATGATCTTCCACCACAAGACTACAAGCAAAAAGGCAAGGACAAGCTTCAAGAGGAAATAGATGCGTTTGAAGAAGCTCCTAAGACCATAGTCAAGTGGATTCCCAAGACTACTTCAAGTTCCACTTCATCAAGTACGACTACAACTCCAAGGATTCCCATCAAGATGGTGTGGATCCAAAAGAAGAAGAACTAGAGAGTTCTTGAGGGTGACTCCGCCAACATACTTCACTCTTATCATTTTGGCAAGAACAAGTGTAATCAACCTCCACATCTTGCACTAGTTCAAGGAGTCACAAACCCTCTTGTTGGTAAGTCAAGGGACAAGGTAACCTAAAAGCTTTCATAGACATCATCTTGCATGTGCATCACTCCATGTCTATGGATATACTTGCTTGTTCCTTGTGGGACTAACCCATGTAGGTATTGAAAGTGCAATTCACTCAAAAGGATAGCTCCAAGTGATCCACATCAACATTGAGCATCCACATCTTCAACATCTACATGAAGTCATCATCGACAAAACCCAAGGTTAGTTCATCCCTCTTAGGGGGGATATCACATCTAGGGGGAGCTTTACTCTAAGACTTGAGCTAAAGCAACTCTAATGATGTGAACACAACAATGCTTTATGTAAAAGTGGTAACCCCACTTGAGCTTAAACGATGAGTATGACCTATGATCAAATGTTCTCATTTGACTCCTAAGTCAATATACTCATATATAGATGACCTAGTCATCGCAATTGCTTGATAGATGCTAGAATTGGTTGTGCATGATTTGTCACATATTTCTATTGCCATCTTATTGTGTGAGCATGTTGGATGCATATTTTACTCATTCAAGGACATCCACTTGTTGTTTTGATTGATTGGCTTTATCTTTTCTTTTGCCAAGTGGATGGACAAGAATGCCTAAGAACCCCCTCTAGCTATCTATGCTTTTCTCGTCTCAAACTCTATTCATGCTACATCACAAAATTGATCAAGTCAAATTCGAACCACTCTGTGTGAGGAGCACTCGGAGTCCCCGATTCGTCATAGACTTAAACTTCCAAAACCTCTTTTTGATTCTCGGTCTGACCGATACTCCACTTTCGGTCCTACCGAGATCATCAAGTTGATCTATGTTTCTGATCTCGGTGCAACCGATTTGAACCATTCGGTCACACCGAGTTGCAATAACTGTATACAGTTTTGCATCTCGGTGCCACCGAGTTGTTCCACTCGGTCACACCGACAGGGTCGGGCTATATATAGACACGGGCAAAAATTTGGAAATTTCTCCGAACCCCTTCGCCCGCGCCATAGCTCGCTCTGCCAATGTGGTCTCCGGATCGTCTTCTCGCCGCCAGTAGCCTCTAGTCGCTGGTCTCCATCGCCGTCAACGGAAATCACCTCCGCCGTTGCCGCCGTGGCGAGTCTCCGCCGAACTAGGGTACGGACTCGACCTTTGTGCTATTCCTCAATCTGATTACTAGCACATTGTGATCATAATGATCTTTGCCATGATTGCTAAACTCCTATCCAGTCAAAGAATCCATAGATTAGGTTTGATTCGAAAATTTTAGGGTTAGGTTTCCGCCAAAACCATCTCGGACCCACCGAGTTGAAAAACTCGGTCCCACCGATTTGGCCTATGCCATTGCACAAGTGAAACTCGGTCTGACCGAGTGTAACTAATCGGTGTGACCGATTTTTGAACTTTGTGAAACCCTAGCAGTCTCGGTGCCGCCGAACTGTGACTCGGTCTGACCGAGTTCACTAGTTTAGGTTCCAAATGCTGCTTCGGTATCACCGAGTTTAGGAATCCGTAGATCCGAAATGCTTTCTGTGGGAAACTAAAACTAAGTTTTTGAATCATTCCTTTGCAAAAATCTCTATTGTTTGTGATGCTCATCTATTCTACCTCATCTATAAACTATTCACAGGGTCAGCAGTCAGCAGTCAGTTGTTCAACATGTCAGACCAGAGTGACAGCCAAAATCAGTCAGAACAGATAGTGCACATGAGTGAGGGCACTAGTCCCTCAAGCTCATCATATGATGGCAGCAGAAGTACTCCAAGTAATCTGCCAAAGGCTGCCACCAGACAGAGAAGGAAAAGAAACTCAGATTCTGAAGATGAAGACTATGTGGCAGAGGAGGAGGCAACCTCCAAGAAGGTTGAGCCTAAGAAAGAGCATGGTTCAAGGCAGAGCACCACACCTGGTTTGAAAGTCAAAAAGCCAGCAGGAAGGAAACCTATGCCAAAGGCCAGAGCTTCAACCAAGATTCCTGAAATATCCACTTCCAAGAAGCCAGAAGTTGCTGTAGAGAAGAAAGAAAGAAAGAGAGGCAGATGGTGCAAGAAAGTAGATCCCATGGCTGAGTTTGAAAGACATTCTTCTGATTCAGAAGAAGAGGAAGAGGAAGGTGCTGCACCAGCACCCAAGGCACCCAAGCTAATGGGTGATGCTATTAGGTCAAGGGCAGCTGCATCCAAGCCCAAGGAAGCCGCCAAGACAGCTCCCAAGCAAAAACCCAAAAGGAATACAAGAAATATTCCAGCTGCTGAGAAGAACAAGGCCCCAGTGCCTGATGTTGCAGAAGAAGAGGAAGGGCAAGTGTTGAGGAAATTAAAGCCCAAAATCCCAGACCATAATGATGCTCATCCTGTGGCTGAAGACATGAACATAAGGAGAGATTCTGGATTAAGAAAGTGGAGAGCTAAAGATCCTTATGCTATCAGGAGAAGGACTGCTGTGGACTACAGATTCCACACAAAGGAACAGCAGGATTTCTATGAGACAATTATGTTGGATAAGAAGCCAATTGTCTGTGACATGAGATGGGTTGATTGGGAATACATCAAGGAAAATGAAGAGCACTTTCCAGGAGTGGAGGACAGCTTCAAAGCTTGTGGGGTAGCAGACTTTGTTGGGCAAAAGCTCACAAAGTGGAATGAGGAACTTATTATGCAGTTCTACTCCACAGCTCACTTTTACCCCGATGGGAAGATAGTCTGGATGTCTGAAGGTACAAGGTACCAGTCAACTGTTGCAGAATGGGCTCAGCTGATAAAAGCCCCCAAAGAGAGTGAAGATGACTTGGATGTCTATTCCAAGAAGAAGATGGACCACAATTCAATGGTCAACATGTACAAAGAGATCCCTGATAAGGCACTTGAATCTTTCAAGTATGGATCTGTACATTACCTTTTGTCTGGATTGCCCACTATCAACTGGATCTTAAGGCATACTCTGTTGCCCAAGTCTGGAGATCACAAGATGATCAGAGGTCATGCTATCAACCTACTTCATATCTTTGATGTGCCTCCAAAATTCAAAGTCATGAGCCTGATGATTGAAACAATCAAGAGGACAGCAGCAGACCAGAAGAGAAGCTGTGGATATGCTCCTCAGATCCAGGAGCTCATTAACTCCAAGATGGGCACAGGCATCTATCTTCTGGACAAGGAACATCTTCCTATTCATCTTGAATTTGAAGATAATGAAGTTGTGATGAACAAGGAAGAACCTTCATCAGCTCATGCCCAAGCTCAAAAGGAGAAGGCAAGGAAGGAGAAAGCTGCTAGGATGCCAACTCAAGAGGAGGCATCAGAATACTTCTTGAAGACTAAGCAAGAACAGCTCAGTTACCTGATTGCATCCACCCTGCGGATTGAGAAAGGTTTGGCCAACCTGACTCAGAACCAGGCGAGCCTAGAGAGGATCGTAGAACAGAAGTTCTATGACTTGGACATCAAGGTGACAGAGATTCAGACAGCAGTAGAGCAGCTCCAGGATGACATGCAGGAGAGGAGAGGGAAGACTACCACAGATGCATTTGCCAGAGTGCCACGAGGACCGAGGTCGTCTACAGTACCAGTTCCAGACACAAGAGCTACAACCTCAGCACCAGCCGCAGCACCAGTCCAACCTGCTCCAGCATCCACCTCAGCTCCAACTCCATCAGTATCAACAGAAGCCTTCGTCCTTGGAGTGATTCAGACTCCACCACCACCTGAAGACCAAGCCTGAGTGTCGAAATAGCACTATGCATTTTCTAGGAACTTTTTGGTAACTTGTTGCCAAAGGGGGAGAAGATGTATAGATCATAGGCTTCGAGAGAGAGAGTGTTGGTTTTTCTCTCTTGTTTGATTTTGTGGTTCTTGATACAATTGTTTGCGTTTGGTTGAGATACTTTATTATGCTTGTGAGACATTGATGATCATGTGTTTGATCATAAGCTACACTTATGCATATTTGATATATCCTATCTATCTTATGTGATCATTCACTTTACCTTGGTGATGAGTGCATGTATTTCATCATTTATCATTTTGAGCGCTCCACCAAGATGTATGTGACATGGAAGAGTAACCCATGATTCTAACTCTTTGTGCATTTGCAGTCCAAAGCAAATTTTTGAATGTGCACAAATTTAGGGGGAGCTCTTACTTATCACATACTTCACAAAGCGACGATGTAATTCATTCTTATTATTTGTCGAAGCTTTGATCTATATGTTGTCATCAATTACCAAAAAGGGGGAGATTGAAAGTGAAACTATCCCTAGGTGGTTTTGGTAATTCATAACAACATATAGCTCATTGAGCTAATTAATGCTATTCCAAGATAATTATTTCAGGAAAGCTCAATGATTGGCATGGCATGGATGGTGAAAGTGGAACCCTCAAAATGCTAAGGACAAAGGATTGGCTATAGCTTCAAGCTCAAGACTCTTCATTTTATATTTTAGTGATCCAAGATCACATTGAGTCCATAGGAAAAGCCAATACTATCAAGGAGGGATGAGGTGTTGCTTAATGAGCTCTTTGCCTTATGTGCTTAATGATATGCTCCAAAATCATCAGCTACTTTCCCATATCCACTTATGACCTAAACCCTAAACCAAATTCGGTCATACCGATTCTTTCTATCCGGCGCCATCGAGTTTCATATGTCATAAGCCATTGCCAAAACCCTAGCAAATCGGTTTCACCGATAGGGATCTCGGTCTCACCGAGATGGGATTGCAATTTCTCTGTTTCCCTTTCGTAACTTTTCGGTCTCACCGAAAGAGCGATTCGGTCCCATCGAGATTGCAATGCAAACTCTCTGTTTCCCTTTTGTAACTTTTCGGTCTCACCGAAAGAGCAAAACGGTCCCACCGAGTTTGCCTGACCAACTCTCTGGTTAGCTTATTACCAAATCGGTCTCACCGAGTTTGTGTAATCGGTCTCACCGAGATTACGTTATGCCCAAACCCTAACCACTTCGGTCCTACCGAGATGCATGTCAGTCCCACCAAAAATCTCTAACGGTCACTAGGTTTACCTTTTTAGTCCGACCGAGTTTGTTGATTCGGTCCCACCGAGATTGGTAAATTGTGTGTAACGGCTAGATTTTAAGTGGAGGCTATATATACCCCTCCACCTCCTCTTCATTCGTGGAGAGAGCCATCAGAACACATCTACACTTCCAACCTATATGTTCTGAGAGAGAACCACCTACCCTTGTGTTGAGGCCAAGATATTCCATTCCTACCATATGAATCTTGATCTCTAGCCTTCCCAAGTTGCTTTCCACTCAAATATCCTTTCCACCAAATCCAAATCCCGTGAGAGAGAGTTGAGTGTTGGGGAGACTATCATTTGAAGCACAAGAGCAAGGAGTTCATCATCAACACACCGTTTGTTACTTCTTGGAGAGTGGTGTCTCCTAGATTGGCTAGGTGTCACTTGGGAGCCTCCGACAAGATTGTGGAGTTGAACCAAGGAATTTGTAAGGGCAAGGAGATCGCCTACTTCGTGAAGATCTACCGCTAGTGAGGCAAGTCCTTCGTGGGCGATGGCCATGGTGGGATAGACAAGGTTGCTACTTCATGGACCCTTCGTGGGTGGAGCCCTCCGTGGACTCGCGCAACCGTTACTCTTCGTGGGTTGAAGTCTCCACTAACGTGGATGTAGGATAGCACCACCTATCCGAACCACGGGAAAAACATCCTTGTCTCCAATTGCGTTTGATTTCTCCAAACCCTTCCCTTTACATTCTTGCAAGTTGCATGCTTTACTTTCCGCTGCCTATATACTCTTTGCATGCTTGCTAGAATTGTGTGATGATTGCTTGACTTGTCCTAAAGTAGTTAAAATCCACCAAGAACTAAAATTGGGAAAAGGTTAAGTTTTTATTTGGTCAAGTAGTCTAATCACCCCCCCTCTAGACATACTTCCGATCCTACAGCAGGCTACTACTAACGCGACACTACGATCAGAGACCCTTCAAGAAACTGTGTGTGATGCAATAATCACAAACGGTGGTGTATGAAAACCGTCAAAATGTATAAAACGTTTTCGATGACGGATGCATCAAACACGGCTCAGATTTTAGTTGCGTGTGCGATGAAGGGCATACGGTTCAGTTCAATTAACTGTTTGCGATGAGGAGGAACGAAAGAAACGGGCAGCCAGATGAAGGCGTGTGCGATACACAGCATACGGTTCACTTGGATGAGGCAACACAAAAGAAACGAGCAACCAGATGAAGGTGTGTGCGATATATAGCATACAGTTCAGTCGGATGAACTGTTTGTGATTAGACAACACAAAAGAAACGGTCAGCCAGATCAAGGTGTGTGCGATATATGCATGCGGTTCACTCGGCCCTTGTCGTCGGTGTGTGACCTCTGTGGCAACCGTTCGCTCCCCAGGCGCCTCTTCGTGTACCGTGGCAACCGTCCACAACCTCTTCGTCTTTCCCTCTCGATTTGGAACTGTTGTCGCACGCTCTTCCTCCCTCCATTTGCCTTCACCCTTCCTTCTGCCATTGTTCTATCATCTTCTGCATGGAGGGAACAGGCCGGAAACGACCCCGTTATTCTTGCCCCAATCTGAAAGATGATGTGGTGGAGGAACTCATTAATCGGTGTGACGTCATCACCTCGGCTAGCATGGTAGGTTCGTTCAAGACCATTCTCGACTCAACTAATAACATCACAAACAAGGAACCCAAGGGTCCAAGAGCGGTTAGATCTCCCCTATCTTCTTCGCCGTGACCCTGCTGACTGGCGCGGGGACGAGGAAAGCCTCGCCTTGTGCAAGTTGATGTCGCTTGATAATGATACGTAAGATGTTAAGATGCCATCGCTTGAGGGCAAGGCTTGGGCAGGCGCAAATGGAGATTGGGTTGTTTATATTGGGTACAACTGCGAGTGGGAACTTGTGAATGTGTACACTCGTCATCGGGTTCCACTTCCAAAAATCTTAGACGACTGCCCAGAGGTTGAGTACACCAATATTCTACGTGAGTGTGAATACGATCATGGTGACTGTCATCTATGAAAGATAGCAATTTGTTGAGTTCCCAACTGCTCTTGGGATTACACGAACTATGAAGTTGTTGCTATCTACGACAAGCTTGTTGCCGTCCTTACTTCCACGCCTTGATGGATATTGCTCAAAAATCAATTTCTGTACACGGATGAGTACTGTGATGCAATTCAATATGAGGGTCTTGTGTTTGCTACCACCACTCGTGGCACTATTTTTGCATGAAATCCTGATGCTTTCGGTACGTTTGTCTTCCACCATAATTATAATTGTTTCATCCACATGCATGCGGGTTAGCTAGTTTCCCTTTACTAATTAACCTTCTTGTGTTTCCAAGGTCATGTGAACATTCCACCTAGGAAAGTGGTAGCGGATAATCCGAAATATCTGATATTCGTATTCGAGAAAATGCCTATTTGTATCCGAAACATCCGCATCCAAACCAAAATGGAAATGGAAATTATCCGTATCTGAATTTATTAAATAAATAATAAATAAAATATGGCAGGAGATTTTGACACAAATATGGATATGGAAATGGATATATCCGTATCCGAATAAGATTATCTGAGGTAATTTTCAAAATTCTAGCCCCAATATTCCAATTATCCAACTTAAAAGCCAAATAAATGGTCAAATTTTACTCTTTATATGACTGAACTTAGAAATTAGTATGCATTACAATAGTATTTATTCATAAACCTATTTATCATTGACTTATTGTATGTCACAAGTTGATTATTTCATGTCACATAGCTATTGACTAATTTACTTAAGCAATATGTCGATATTATTCGTATCCATTCTGAATCAAGAAAACATCCGATATGTATCTGTATTCGAATAATATCCGAGCCGCATTCGTATTCGATAACATCCATATTCGGATTCGTATTCGTTTTGAAAATACGAAAACGGAAATGGTAAGAGCACTACCGATCCGCATCTGATCCGTTTCCACCGCTAATTCCACCACCTATACTTGAAAATTTTTATAACCAAGTGGGAGATGACGATGCTGATGATCACGAGCATGAGGACGAGCAGGACCCATATACTCAGTGGCGTCTGATGTCTACTACGCAACCTTCTTCTTGTAGACGTTGTTGGGCCTCCAAGTGCAGAGGTTTGTAGGACAGTAGCAAATTTCCCTCAAGTGGATGACCTAAGGTTTATCAATCCGTGGGAGGCGTAGGATGAAGATGGTCTCACTCAAACAATCTTGCAACCAAATAACAACAAGTCTCTTGTGTCCCCAACACACCCAATACAATGGTAAATTGTATAGGTGCACTAGTTCGGCGAACAGATGATGATACAAGTGCAATATAGATGGTAGATATAGGTTTTTGTAATCTGAAAAATATAAAAACAGCAAGGTAACTAACGATAAAAGTGAGCGTAAACGGTATTGCAATGCTAGGAAACAAGGCCTAGGGTTCATACTTTCACTAGTGCAAGTTCTCTCAACAATAATAACATAATTGGATCATATAACTATCCCTCAACATGCAACAAAGAGTCACTCCAAAGTCACTAATAGCGGAGAACAAACAAAGAGATTATGGTAGGGTACGAAACCACCTCAAAGTTATTCTTTCCGATCAATCCATTGGGCTATTCCTATAAGTGTCACAAACAGCCCTAGAGTTCGTAGTAAAATAACACCTTAAGACACACATCAACCAAAACCCTAATGTCACCTAGATACTCCAATGTCACCTCAAGTATCTGTGGGAATGATTATACGATATGCATCACACAATCTCAGATTCATCTATTCAACCAACACATAGAACCTCAAAGAGTGCCCCAAAGTTTCTACCGGAGAGTCAAGACGAAAACGTGTGCCAACCCCTATGCATAGGTTCATGGGCGGAACCCGCAATTTGATCACCAAAACATACATCAAGTGGATCAATAGAATATCCCATTGTCACCACGGGTATCCCACGCAAGACATACATCAAGTGTTCTCAAATCATTAAAGACTCAATCCGATAAGATTACTTCAAAGGGAAAACTCAATCCATTACAAGAGAGTAGAGGGGGAGAAGCAACATAAGGTCCAACTATAATAGCAAAGCTCGCGATACATCAAGATCGTATCACCTCAAGAACACGAGAGAGAGAGAGAGAGATCAAACACATAGCTACTGGTACATACCCTCAGCCCCGAGGGTGAACTACTCCCTCCTCGTCATGGAGAGCGCCGGGATGATGAAGATGGCCACCGGTGAGGGTTCCCCCCTCCGGCAGGGTGCCGGAACAGGGTCTCGATTGACTTTTGATGGCTACAGAGGCTTGCGGCGGCGGAACTCCCGATCTATTCTATTCCCCGATGGTTTTAGGGTATATTGGTATATATAGGTGAAAGAAGTCGGTCAGGGGAGCCACGAGGGGACCACGAGGGTGGAGGGCGCACCCAGGGGGGTGGGCGTGACCCATGCCTCGTGCTCTCCTCGTTGATCCCCTGACGTGCACTCCAAGTCCCCCGGATTGCTTTCTTTCCAAAAATAACTCTCCCGAAGGTTTCATTCCGTTTGGACTCCGTTTGATATTCCTTTTCTTCGAAACACTGAAACAAGGGAAAAAAACAGGAGCTGGCACTGGGCTCTGTGTTTATAGGTTAGTCTCAAAAATAATATAAAAGTTTATAATAAAGCCCATAAACATCCAAAACAGATAACATAATAGCATGAATACTTCATAAATTATAGATACGTTGGAGACGTATCAGCATCCCCAAGCTCAATTCCTGCTCGTCCTCGAGTAGGTAAATGATAAAAACGGAATTTTTGATGTGGAATGCTACCTAACATATTTATCAATGTAATCTTCTTTATTGTGGCAAGAATATTCATATCCATAAGATTCAAGACAAAAGTTTAATATTGACATAAAAATAATAATACTTCAAGCATACTAACTAAGCAATCATGTCTTCTCAAAATAGCATGGCCAAAGAAAGTTCATCCCTACAAAATCATATAGTTTGGTCATGCTCCATTTTCGTCACACAAGAATGCTCTCATCATGCACAACCCTGATGACAAGCCAAGCAATTGTTTCATACTTTAGTAATCTCAAACTTTTTCAACCTTCACGCAATACATGAGCGTGAGCCATGGATATAGCACTATGGGTGGAATAGAATATGATAATGGGGGTTGTGTGGAGAAGACAAAAAAAGAGAAAGTCTCACATTGATGCGGCTAATAAACGGGCTAGAGAGATGCCCATCAATTGATGTCAATGCAAGGAGTAGGGATTGCCATGCAACGGATGCACTACAGCTATAAATGTATCAAAGCTCAACAAAAGAAACTAAGTGGATGTGCATCCAACTTGCTTGCTCATGAAGACCTAGGGCATTTGAGGAAGCCCATCGTTGGAATATACAAGCCAAGTTCTATAATGAAAAATTCCCACTAGTATATGAAAGTGACAAAACAAGAGACTCTCTATCATGAAGATCAAGGTGCTACTTTGAAGCACAAGTGTGGAAAAAGGATAGTAGCATTGTCCCTTTTTATTTCTTTTTTTGGGCCTTCCATTATTTTTATTTGGCCTTTATCTTTTTTTATTTGGCCTTTCTTCTTTCTTTTTTTTGGCCCTTTTTTATTGGGACAATGCTCTATTAATTATGATCATCACACTTCTATTTATTTACAACTCAATGATTACAACTCGATACTAGAACAAAGTATGACCCTATATGAATGCCTCCGGCGGTTTTCCGGGATAGCAATTAATCAAAGAGTGACATGTATGAAAAATTATGAATGGTGGCTTTGCCACAAATACGACGTCAGCTACATGATCATGTGAAGCAATATGACAATGATGAACGTGTCATGATAAACGGAACGGTGGAAAGTTGCATGGCAATATATCTCGGAATGGCTATGGAAATGCCATAATAGGTAGGTATGGTGGTTGTTTTGAGGAAGATATAAGGAGGTTTATGTGTGAAAGAGTGTATCATATCACGGGTTTGGATGCACCGGTGAAGTTTGCACCAACTCTCATTGTGAGAAAGGGCAATGCACGGTACCGCAGAGGCTAGCAATGATGGAAGGGTAAGAGTGCGTATAATCCATGGACTCAACATTAGTCATAAAGAACTCACATACTTATTGCAAAAATCTACAAGTCATCAAAAACCAAGCATTACGCGCATGCTCCTAGGGGGGTAGATTGGTAGGAAAAGATCATCGCTCGTCCCCGACCACCACTCATAAGGATGACAATCAAAGAACACCTCATGTTTCAAATTTGTTACATAACGTTTACCATACGTGCATGTAATGGGACTTGCAAACTTCAACACAAGAATTTCTCAATTTCACAACTACTCAACTAGCACAACTTTAATATCACTATCTCCATATCTCAAAACAATCATAAAGAATCAAACTTCTCATAGTATTCAATGCACTCTATATGAAAGTTTTTATTATATCCCTCTTGGATGCCCATCATATTAGGACTAAATTCATAACCAAAGCAAATTACCATGTTGTTTAGGACTCTCAAAATAATATAAGTGAAGCATGAGAGTTCAATAATTTCTACAAAATAAAATCACCGCCGTGCTCTAAAAGATATAAGTGAAGCACTAGAGCAACAACAAACTACTCTGAAAGATATAAGTGAAGATCAATGAGTAGTCGAATAATTATGCAACTATGTGAAGACTCTCTAACATTTAACAATTTCAGATCTTGATATTTTATTCAAACAGCAAGCAAAGCTAAAGAAAATAAAATGACGCTCCAAGCAAAACACATATCATGTGGTGAATAAAAATATAGCTCCAAGTAAAGTTACCGATGAACGAAGACGAAAGAGGGGATGCCTTCCGGGGCATCCCCAAGCTTAGGATCTTGGTTATCCTTGAATATTACCTTGGGGTGCCTTGGGCATCCCCAAGCTTAGTCTCTTTCCACTCCTTATTTCATAATCCGCCGAATCTTTACCCAAAACTTGAAAACTTCACAACACAAAACTCGACAAAAAACTCGTAAGCTCCGTTAGCGAAAGAAAACAAAACACCACTTCAAGGTACTGTAATGAACTCATTCTTTATTTATATTGGTGTTAAACCTACTGTATTACAACTTCTCTATGGTTTATAAACTCTTTTACTAGCCATAGTTTCATCAAAATAAGCAAACAACACACGAAAAACAGAATCTGTCAAAAACATAACAGTCTGTAGTAATCTGTAACTAACGCAAACTTCTGGAACTCCAAAACTTCTACAAAAATAGGAGGACCTAGATAATTTGTTTATTGATCGGCTGCAATTGGAATCAGTATTTTATCACGTTCTGGTGATTTTTAACAATTGTTTTCATGAACAAAAAGTTTTGGAATTTTCAGCAAGAACAAATAACTATCATCCAAGAAGATCCTATAGGTCTTACTTGGCACAAACACTAATTAAAACATAAAACCACATCTTAACAGAAGCTAGATGGATTATTTATTACTAAACAGAACCAAAAAGCAAGAAACTAAAATAAAATTGGGTTGCCTCCCAACAAGCGCTATCGTTTAATGCCCCTAGCTAGGCATGATGATTTCAATGATGCTCATATAAAAGATAAGAATTGAAGCATAAATAGAGCATCATGAAGAATATGGCTAGCACATTTAAGTCTAACCCACTTCCTATGCATAGGGATTTTGTGAGCAAACAACTTATGGGAACAATAATTAACTCGCATAGGAAGGCAAAACAAGCATAACTTCAAAACTTTAAGCACATAGAGAGGAAACTTGATATTATTGCAATTCCTACAAGCATATATTCCTCCCTCATAATAATTTTCAGTAGCATCATGAATGAATTCAACAATATAACCAGCACCTAAAGCATTCTTTTCATGATCTACAAGTATACAAATTTTACTACTCTCCACATAAGCAAAATTCTTCTCATGAATAGTAGTGGGAGCAAACTCAACAAAATAACTATCATATGGTTCAAAATTAAGATCAAGATGACAAGTTTCATGGTTATCATTATTATTTAAAGCATACGTGTCATCACAATAATCATCATAGATAGGAGGCATGCTTTCATCATAGTAATTTTGCTCATCAAATCTTGGGGGACAAAAAATATCATCTTCATCAAACATAGCTTTCCCAAGCTTGTGGCTTTGCATATCATTAGCATCATCGATATTCAAGGAATTCATACTAACAACATTGCAATCATGCTCATCATACAAAGATCTAGTGCCAAACATTTTAATGCATTCTTCTTCTGACACTTTGGCACAATTTTCCTTTCCATCATACTCACGAAAGATATTAAAAAGATGAAGCGTATGAGGCAAACTCAATTCCATTTTTTGTAGTTTTCTTTTATAAACTAAACTAGTGATAAAACAAGAAACTAAAAGATTCGATTGCAAGATCTAAAGATATACCTTCAAGCACTCACCTCCCCGGCAACGGCGCCATAAAAGAGCTTAGTTGACGGGGTGTGAGTGCCGCTTACCTAGCCTCCCCAGCAATGGAGCCAGAAAAGAGCTTAGTTGACGGGGTGTGAGTGCCTCTTTGACTAGCCTCCCCGGCAACGGCGCCAGAAAATAGCTTGATGTATACTATGCAACCTTCTTCTTGTAGACGTTGTTGGGCCTCCAAGTGCAGAGGTTTGTAGGATAGTAGCAAATTTTCCTCAAGTGGATGACCTAAGGTTTATCAATCCGTGGGAGGCGTAGGATGAAGATGGTCTCTCTCAAACAACCCTGCAACCAAATAACAAAGAGTCTCTTGTGTCCCCAACACACCCAATACAATGGTAAATTGTATAGGTGCACTAGTTCGGCAAAGAGACGGTGATACAAGTGCAATATGGATGGTAGATATAGGTTTTTGTAATATGAAAATATAAAAACAGCAAGGTAACTAACGATAAAAGTGAGCGTAAACAGTATTGCAATGCTAGGAAACAAGGCCTAGGGTTCATACTTTCACTAGTGCAATTTCTCTCAACAATAATAACATAATTGGATCATATAACTATCCCTCAACATGCAACAAAGAGTCACTCCAAAGTCACTAATAGCGGAGAACAAATGAAGAGATTATGGTAGGGTACGAAACCACCTCAAAGTTATTCTTTCTGATCAATCCATTGGGATATTTCTATAAGTGTCACAAACAGCCCTAGAGTTCATAGTAAATAACACCTTAAGACACACATCAACCAAAACCTTAATGTCACCTAGATACTCCAATGTCACCTCAAGTATCCGTGGGAATGATTATACGATATGCATCACACAATCTCAGATTCATCTATTCAACCAACACATAGAACCTCAAAGAGTGCCCCAAAGTTTCTACCGGAGAGTCAAGACGAAAACATGTGCCAACCCCTATGCATAGGTTCATGGGTGGAACCCGCAAGTTGATCATCAAAACATACATCAAGTGGATCAATAGAATACCCCATTGTCACCACGGGTATCCCATGCAAGACATACATCAAGTGTTCTCAAATCATTAAAGACTCAATCCGATAAGATTACTTCAAAGGGAAAACTCAATCCATTACAAGAGAGTAGAGGGGAATAAGCAACATAAGATCCAACTATAATAGCAAAGCTCATGATACATCAAGATTGTATCACCTCAAGAACACGAGAGAGAGAGAGAGAGAGAGAGAGAGAGAGATCAAACACATAGCTACTGGTACATACCCTCAGCCCCGAGGGTGAACTACTCCCTCCTCGTCATGGAGAGCGACGGGATGATGAAGATGGCCACCAGTGAGGGTTCCCCCCTCCGGCAGGGTGCCGAAACAGGGTCCCGATTGATTTTTGGTGGCTACAGAGGCTTGCGGCGGCGGAACTCCCGATCTATTCTGTTCCCCGATGGTTTTAGGGTATATTGGTATATATAGGCCAAAGAAGTCGGTCAGGGGAGCCATGAGGGGCCCACGAGGGTGGAGGGCGTGCCCAGGGGGTGGGCGCGCCCCCTGCCTCGTGCTCTCCTCGTTGATCCCCTGACGTGCACTCCAGGTCCCCCGGATCGCTTTCTCTCCAAAAATAACTCTCCCGAAGGTTTCATTCCATTTGGACTCCGTTTGATGTTCCTTTTCTTCAAAACACTGAAACAAGGGAAAAACCAGGAACTGGCACTGGGCTCTGGGTTAATAGGTTAGTCCCAAAAATAATATAAAAGTGTATAATAAAGCCCATAAACATCCAAAACAGTTAATATAATAGCATGAATACTTCATAAATTATAGATACGTTGGAGACGTATCCGCGTCTGGCAACTTATTCCGATGGATCACCTCTTCTTGTCTGTATACAGGGCACTGCTGATGTTACTAAGGAAGCAGGTGTTGTCTCGCATGGTCGCACTCTCCGGATCTATTCCAACATCCGTTGAAGGGTATTCGAGACGGATACTAGTGTACTGCTACCTCTTGAGCACTGCGTTGGTTTTCCATTGAAGAGGAAAGGGTGATGCAGTAAAATAGCGTAAGTATTTCCCTTAGTTTTTGAGAACCAAGGTATCAATCTAGTAGGAGACCACACTCGAGTCCCACGCACCTACACAAACAAATAAGAACCTCGCAACCAACGCGATAAACGGGTTGTCAATCCTTCACGGTCACTTACGACAATGAGATCTGATAGAGATGATAAGATAATATTTTTGGTATTTTTATGATAAAGACTAAAAGTAAAGAAAGCAAAATAAACGGCGCCAGAAATAGCTTGTTGTCGGGAGATTAATATGATGGAAAGTAGACCCGGGGGCCATAGGTTTCACTAGTGGCTTCTCTCAAGATAGTATAAGAATTACGGTGGGTGAACAAATTACTGTCGAGCAATTGATAGAAAAGTGCATAATTATGAGAATATCTAGGCATGATCATGTATATAGGCATCACGTCCGCGACAAGTAGACCGACTCCTGCCTGCATCTACTACTATTACTCCACACATCGACCGCTATCCAGCATGCATCTAGAGTATTAAGTTCATAAGAACGGAGTAACGCTTTAAGCAAGATGACATGATGTAGAGGGATAAACTCATGCAATATGATATAAACCCCAACTTTTTATCCTCGATGGCAACAATACAATATGTGTCGTTTCCCCTACTGTCACTGGGATCGAGCACCGCAAGATTGAACCCAAAGCTAAGCACTTCTCCCATTGCAAGAAAGATTAATCTAGTAGGCCAAACCAAACTGATGATTCGAAGAGACTTGCAAAGATAACCAATCATACATAAAAGAATTCAGAGGAGATTCAAATATTGTTCATCGATAATCTTGATCATAAACCCACAATTCATCGGATCTCGATAAACACACTGCAAAAGAAGAGTTACATCAAATAGATCTCCAAGAGAATCGAGGAGAACTTTGTATTGAGATCCATAGAGAGAGAAGAATCCATATAGCTAATAACTATGGACCCGAAGGTCTGAGGTAAACTACTCACACATCATTGGAGAGGCTATGGTGTTGATGTAGAAGCCCTCCGTGATCGATGCCCCCTCCGGCGGAGCACCGGAAAAGGCCCCAAGATGAGATATCACAGGTACAGAAGGTTGCGGCAGTGGAAATAGGGTTTTTGCTCCGTATATGATGTTTCAAGGGTATATGAGTATATATATAGGAGAAGGAGCTCAGTCAGGAGAGCAACGAGGGGCCCACGAGGGTGGGGGCGTGCCTAGGGGGCAGGCGCGCCTCCCTGCCTCGTGGCTTCCTCGTTCGTTTCTTGACGTCCACGCCAAGTCCTATGGATCACGTTTGTTCCGAAAATCACGTTCGCGAAGGTTTCATTCCGTTTAGACTCCGTTTGATATCCTTTTCTTCAAAACACTAAAATAGGCAAAAAAACAACAATTTGGGCTGGGCCTCCGGTTAATAGGTTAGTCCCAAAAATAATATAATAAAGCCCATTAAACATCCAAAACAGAATATATAATAGCATGGAACAATAAAAAATTATAGATATGTTGGAGACGTATCAAGCATCCCCAAGCTTAATTCATGCTCGTCCTCGAGTAGGTAAATGATAAAAACGGAATTTTTGATGTGGAATGCTACTTAGCATAATTTTCAACGTAATTCTCTTATTTGTGGTATGAATATTCAGATCCGAAAGATTCAAGATAAAAGTTTAATATTGACATAAAAATAATAATACTTCAAGCATACTAGCAAAGCAATCATGTCTTCTCAAAATAACATGGCCAAAGAAGGTTATCCCTACAAAATCATATAGTCTGGCTATGCTCTATCTTTATCACACAAAGTATTTAATCATGCACAACCCCGATGCCAAGCCAAGCAATTGTTTCATACTTTTGGTGCTCTCAAACTTTTTCAACTTTCACGCAATACATGAGCGTGAGCCATGGATATAGCACTATAGGTGGAATAGAATGGTGGTTGTGGAGAAGACAAAAAGGAGAAGATAGTCTCACATCAAATAGGCGTATCAATGGGCTATGGAGATGCCCATTAATAGATATCAATGTGAGTGAGTAGGGATTGCCATGCAACAGATGCACTAGAGCTATAAGTGTATGAAAGCTCAATAATGGAAACTAAGTGGGTGTGCATCCAACTTGCTTGCTCACGAAGACCAACGGCAATTTGAGGAAGCCCATCATTGGAATATACAAGCCAAGTTCTATAATGAAAAATACCCACTAGGACAAAACAAGAGACTCTCTATCATAAAGATCATGGTGCTACTTTGAAGCACAAGTGAAAAGGATAGTAACATTGTCCTTCTCTCTTTTTCTCTCATTTTTTTGTTTGGGATTTTTTATGGCCTCTTTTTTCTTTTTCTTCTTTTTTCTATTTTTCGTCCGGAGTCTCATCTCGACTTGTGGGGGAATCATAGTCTCCATCATCCTTTCCTCACTTGGGACAATGCTCTAATAATGATGATCATCACACTTTTATTTACTTACAACTCAAGAATTACAACTTAATACTTAGAACAAAATATGACTCTATGTGAATGCCTCCGGCGGTGTACCGGGATATGCAATGAATCAAGAGTGACATGTATGAAAGAATTATAAAGGTGGCTTTGCCACAAATATGATGTCAACTACATGATCATGCAAAGCAATATGACAATGATGATGCGTGTCATAATAAACGGAACGGCGGAAAGTTGCATGGCAAAATATCTCGGAATGGCTATGGAAATGCCGTAATAGGTAGGTATGGTGGCTGTTTTGAGGAAGATATAAGGAGGTTTATGTGTGATAGAGCGTATCATATCACGGGGTTTGGATGCACCGGCGAAGTTTGCACCAACTCTCAAGGTGAGAAAGGGCAATGCACGATACCGAAGAGGCTAGCAATGATGGAAGGGTGAGAGTGCTCACTTGGGACAATGCTCACTTGGGATAATGCTCTAATAATGATGATCATCACACTTTTATTTACTTACAACTCAAGAATTACAACTCAATACTTAAATATGACTCTATGTGAATGCCTCCGGCGGAGTACCGGGATATGCAATGAATCAAGAGTGACATGTATGAAAATTATGAACGGTGGCTTTGCCACAAATACGATGTCAACTACATGATCATGCAAAGCAATATGACAATGATGGAGCGTGTCATAGTAGACGGAATAGTGGTAAGTTGCATGGCAATATATCTCGGAATGGCTATGAAAATGCCATGATAGGTAGGTATGGTGGCTGTTTTGAGGAAGGTATATGGTGGGTGTATGATACCGGCGAAAAGTGCGCGGTATTAGAGAGGCTAGCAATGGTGGAAGGATAAGAGTGCATAATCCATGGACTCAACATTAGTCATAAAGAACTCATATACTTGTTGCAAAAATCTATTAGTTATCGAAACAAAGTATTACGCGCATGCTCCTAGGGGCATATATTGGTAGGAAAAGACCATCGCTCGTCCCTGACCGCCACTCATAAGGAAGACAATAAATAAATATATCATGCTCCGACTTCATCACATAACGGTTCACCATATGTGCATGCTACGGGAATCACAAACTTTAACACAAGTATTTCTCAAAGTCGTAACCACTCAACTAGCATGACTCTAATATCACCATCTTCATATCTCAAAACAATTATCAAGCATCAAACTTCTCTTACTATTCAACGCACTTATAAGAAAGTTTTTTTACTAATCTTGGATGCCTATCCTATAGGACTAATTTCACAATTTAAGCAAATTACCATGCTGTTTCGTAGGACTCTCAAAATAATATAAGTGAAGCATGAGAGAACAATAGTTTCTATAAAACAAACCACCGCCGTGCTCTAAAAGATATAAGTGAAGCACTAGAGCAAAAACTATATAGCTCAAAAGATATAAATGAATCACATAGAGTATTCTAATAAATTCCGAATCATGTGTGTCTCTCTCAAAAGGTGTGTACAGCGAGGATGATTGTGGTAAACTATAATCAAAGACTCAAGTCATACAAGACGCTCCAAGCAAAACACATATCATGTGGTGAATAAAAATATAGCTCCAAGTAAAGTTACCGATGGACGAAGACGAAAGAGGGGATGCCTTCCGGGGCATCCCCAAGCTTTGGATTTTTGGTGTCCTTGGATTTATGTTGGGGTGCCTTGGGCATACCCAAGCTTAGGATCTTGCCACTCCTTGTTCCATAATACATCAAATCCTTACCCAAAACTTGAAAACTTCACAACACAAAACTTAACAAAAAATCTCGTGAGCTTCGTTAGCGAAAGAAAACAAAACACCACTTCAAGGTACTGTAATGAACTCATTGTTTATTTGTATTGGTGTTAAACCTACTGTATTACAACTTCTCTATGGTTTATAAACTATTTTACTAACCATAGATTCATCAAAATAAGCAAACAGCACACGAAAAACAGAATCTGTCAAAAACAGAACAGTCTGTAGTAATCTGTAACTAACGCAAACTTCTGGAACTCAAAAACATCTACCAAAATAGGACGGACTAGACAATTTGTTTATTGATCTGGTGCAATTGGAATCAGTATTTTATCATGGTCTAGTGAATTTTAACAATTGTTTTCGTGAACAGAAAGTTTCTGGAATTTTCAGCAAGATCAAATAACTATCATCCAAGAAGATCCTATAGGTTTTACTTGGCACAAACACTAATTAAAACACAAAAAATCTAACCAGAGGCTAGATCAAAGATGTATTCCTAAAAAGGAGCAAAAAGAAAAAAACTAAAATAAAATTGGGTTGCCTCCCAACAAGCGCTATCGTTTAACGCCCTTAGCTAGGCATAAAAATAAGGATAGATCTAGGTATTGCTATCTTTGGTAGGCAATCCATAAGTGGCTCTCATAATAGATTCATATGGTAATTTTAATTTTCTTTCTAGGGAAGTGTTCCATGCCTTTCCTTAACGGAAATTGGAATCTAATATTTCCTTCCTTCATATCAATAATTGCACCAATCGTTCTAAGGAAAGGTCTACGAAGAATAATAGGACATGGAGGATTGCAATCTATATCAAGAACAATGAAATCTACGGGAACATAGTTCCTATTTGCAACAATAATAACATCATTAATTCTTCCCATAGGTTTCTTAATGGTGGAATCCGCAAGGTGCAAGTTTAAAGAACAATCACGGAAACCTAACAAATCACATAAAGTTTTTGGGATCGTGGAAACACTAGCACTCAAATCACACAAAGCATAGCATTCATGATCTTTAATTTTAATTTTAATAGTAGGTTCCCACTCATCATAAAGTTTTCTAGGGATAGAAACTTCCAACTCAAGTTTTCTTCATAAGATTGCATCAAAGCATCAACGATATGTTTGGTAAAAGCTTTATTTTGACTATAAGCATGAGGAGAATTTAGCACGGATTGCAACAAGGAAATACAATCTATCAAAGAGCAATTATCATAATTAAATTCCTTGAAATCCAAAATAGTGGTTTCATTGGTATCTAAAGTTTTGACCTCTTCAATCCCACTTTTACCAATTTTTGCATCAAGATCTAAAAACTCAGAATCTTTGGGACGCCTTCTAACTAAAGTTGACTCATCTCCAGGCCCATCATTATCAAGATTAATATTGCAAAACATAGATTTAATAGGAGACACATCAACAACTTTTAGATCTTCATCTTTATTCTCATAAAAACTAGAAGAACATGCTTTCACAAAGCAAACTTTCTTAGCACGCATCCTAGCGGTTCTTTCTTTGCACTCATCAATGGAAATTCTCATGGCTTTGAGAGACTCATTGATATCATGCTTAGGTGGAATAGATATAAGTTTCAAAGAATCAACATCAAGAGAAATTCTATCCACGTTCCTAGCCAATTCATCAATCTTAGGCAATTTTTCTTCAAGCAAAGCATTGAAATTCTTTTGCGAAATCATAAATTCTTTAACACTAGTCTCAAAATCAGAGGGAAACTTATTAAAATTTCCATAAGAGTTGTTGTAGGAATTACCATAATTATTAGAGGAATTACTAGGGAACGGCCTAGGATTAAAGTTTCCTTTATAAGCGTTGTTACCAAAATTGTTCCTACCAACAAAGTTCACATCCATAGATTCATTATTATTCTCAATCAAGGTAGACAAAGGCATATCATTAGGATCTGAAGAAACACTCTTATTAGCAAATAATTTCATAAGTTCATCCATCTTTCCACTCAAAACATTAATTTCTTCTATCGCATGCACCTTTTTACTAGTAGATCTTTCGGTGTGCCATTGAGAATAATTAACCATAATATTATCTAGGAGTTTAGTAGCTTCTCCTAAAGTGATTTCCATAAAAGTGCCTCCCGCGATCGAATCTAAAAGGTTTCTAGAAGCAAAATTCAATCCGGCATAAAATTTTTGTATAATCATCCATAAGTTCAAACCATGAGTAGGGCAATTACGTATCATTAATTTCATCCTCTCCCAAGCTTGTGGAACATGTTCATGATCAAATTGCTTAAAATTCATAATATCGTTTCTAAGAGAGATGATCTTAGCGGGAGGAAAATACTTAGAGATAAAAGCATCTTTGCACTTATTCCAAGAATCAATACTATTTTTAGGCAAAGACGAAAACCAAGTTTTAGCACGACCTCTAAGCGAAAAAGGAAATAGCTTCAATTTAACAATATCATTGTCCACATCTTTCTTCTTTTGCATATCACACAAATAAACAAAGCTATTTAGATGGGTAGCGGCATCTTCACTAGGAAGGCCGGCGAATTGATCTTTCATAACAAGATTCAGCAAAGCAGCATTAATTTCACAAGATTCAGCTTTGGTAAGAGGAGCAATCGGAGTGCTAAGAAAATCATTGTTGTTGATATTGGTGAAGACACACAATTTAGTATTGTCTTGAGCCATCGTGACAAGCAAGCAATCCAACACAAGAGGCAAGAGAAAAAGAGGCGAATGGCAAAAGAGGGCGAATAAAACGGCAAGGGTGGAGTGGGGGAGAGGAACACGAGAGGCAAATGGCAAATAATGTAATGCGAGGGATAAGAGTTTGTGATGGGTACTTGGTATGTCTTGACTTGTGCGTAGACTCCCCGACAACGGCGCCAGAAATCCTTCTTGCTACCTCTTGAGCACTGCGTTGGTTTTCCCTTGAAGAGAAAGGGTGATGCAGTAAAGTAGCGTAAGTATTTCCCTCAGTTTTTGAGAACCAAGGTATCAATCCAGTAGGAGACCACGCTCGAGTCCCACGCACCTACACAAACAAAAAAGAACCTCACAACCAATGCGATAAAGGGGTTGTCAATCCCTTCACGATCACTTACGAGAATGAGATCTGATAGAAAAGATAAGATAATATTTTTGTTATTTTTATGATAAAGACTAAAAGTAAAGAAAGCAAAATAAATGGCGCCAGAAATAGCTTGTTGTCAGGAGATTAATATGATGGAAAATAGACCCGCGGGCCATAGGTTTCACTAGTGGCTTCTCTCAAGATAGCATAAGTATTACGGTGGGCGAACAAATTACTGTCGAGAAATTGGTAGAAAAGTGCATAATTATGAGAATATCTAGGCATGATCATGTATATAGGCATCACGTTCGCGACAAGTAGACCGACTCCTGCCTGCATCTACTACTATTACTCCACACATCGACCGCTATCCAACATGCATCTAGAGTATTAAGTTCATAAGAACGGAGTAAAGCTTTAAGCAAGATGACATGATGTAGAGGGATAAACTCATGCAATATGATATAAACCCCATCTTTTTATCCTCGATGGCAACAATACAATACGTGTCGTTTCCCCTACTGTCACTGGGATCGAGCACCGCAAGATTGGACCCAAAGCTAAGCACTTCTCCCATTGCAAGAAAGATCAATCTAGTAGGCCAAACCAAACTGATGATTCGAAGAGACTTGCAAAGATAACCAATCATACATAAAAGAATTCAAAGGACATTCAAATATTGTTCATAGATAATCTTGATCATAAACCCACAATTCATCGGATCTTGATAAACACACCGTAAAAGAAGAGTTACATCAAATAGATCTCCAAGAGAATCGAGGAGAACTTTGTATTGAGATCCAAAGAGAGAGAATAAGCCATTTAGTTAATTACTATGGACCCGAAGGTCTGAGGTAAACTACTCACACATCATTGGAGAGGCTATGGTGTTGATGTACAAGCCCTCCGTGATCGATGCCCCCTCCGGCGGAGCGCCAGAAAAGGCCCCAAGATGGGATCTCACGGGTACAGAAGGTTGCGGCGGTGGAAATAGGGTTTTGGCTCCGTATATGATGTTTCAAGGGTATATGAGTATATATAGGCGAAGGAGCTCAATCATGAGATCTACGAGGGGCCCACAAGGGTGGGGGCGCGCCCAGGGGGCAGGCGCGCCTCCCTGCCTCGTGGCTTCCTCGTTCGTTTCTTGACGTCCACTCCAAGTCCTCTGGATCACGTTTGTTCCAAAAATCACGTTCGCGAAGGTTTCATTCTGTTTGGACTCTGTTTGACATCCTTTCCTTCGAAACACTGAAATAGGCAAAAAAACATGAATTTGGGCTGGGCCTCCGGTTAATAGGTTAGTCCCAAAAATAATATAAAAGTGTATAATAAATCCCATTAAACATCCAAAACAGAATATATAATAGCATGAAACAATCAAAAATTATAGATACGTTGGAGACGTATCATGTACTAGCGCTAAGACTTTCTCCCTAGTTCAGTATTGAATGTCTTGGAGAAAACTCGCTCTTCCTTGGACAAAACTATCCAATGATGGTGGAAGGCGATCCAGCTGCTGTTGACGCAACGTTACTACCGTTTATGAGAAGCAACTGTATCCATACCTCGGACATTGCTATGCTTCCCTACCATCCCAATATGGGTCCTGACATAGGCCGCTTCAGCCTGGATGATCAGTCCTGCGTTGGTCTTGAGATTGACAGTAGCTGGCCCTTCCCAAAGAATCACTTCTGGTTCAAAGCAAGCGTTTCCAACGCCGACGAGTAGTTGAGCTGAAGTTCATTTCATCGCTTTGTTATTTGTTGTGTGAGAAAAACTTTACTAGAATGTTTTGTTGGAAATGATCTATAATCCAACGTGTATCCTCGTTGTCGTTGTGGGTTGATTACTTGTATGTAACCAATGGTACATTTGCATATGCGTTCATCAACTCACGCCTGCTAGTGGTGTCCATATGAACAATGATAGTGATTTTAGTTGCAAAAATTAGATAGTGCTAGTGATTTTTAGCTGCATATTTTGATGAATCGCATTGTTACAAGGTTGACAAATGGCAATGTTACTAGATAAACAAATGTCAATCTTTCCAGTTTGACAAATGGAAACATACCCAAAATGACAGATATGCAAATCTTACCCAATTGTTTGTACGTGGTTGCACACGGGTCATGCAAAACAACCGTTTGCGTTGAAGGGATGCAGAAATCCTGCTCGGCACATTTTCCCTTGGCTTCCTGGGGAAGCTGTCGGTTTGCATACGAGTGTTCTAACTAAAATATTTGTGATGAGTGTTTTATATTTAAAAACCATTGACCTTTTTTTCAAAAGAAAATCGTTTGATAAGTCTGTACATTAAGAGAGAAAAACGCAAGTTTGTTCAAACCATATCTTTCATTCAGTCACACTGCGAATTTATATTCATATGATCGAGAATTCGAGATACAGTATTAAACCCCAAAAACCTATTTCCGGCGGCGACGGAGGCGGTGTGGCACGCCGTCATTGTCGTTGTCGTCCTCCGGGACGCCGTTGTTGAAGTCTTCAAGGCAGCACAAAATGTTCTTCACTTGTAAATCAAACATCATGTCGTCGCGCGATCGACGGGCGGGGCGCGGGAGGACGGCAGCTGGCACCGCCTAAGAGGTAGCGGTCGACGGCAGCGTCCCATGTCGCTGAGGGGGGCACGTGCACGGGCACGGGCGCGACGGGTGTAGCCAAACGCATGGGGACCGGCGCCGCGATGGGTGGAGGGGCGCGCACGGGCACGGGCACGGGTGCTGGCGCTGGCATGTACACGAGCTCACGCGGGTCCGCGGAGACCTCGCTAAAGCCCGCGGCTTCCAGCTCTGCGATAGTGCTCGGCGACCAGCCCGTCAATGCTACGGGGATGGTCGCTGGCGCGAGCGCGGGGATGGGAGCTGGGACGGGAGCAGGGGCATCAACCATCGCGGCCAGCTCGTTCTGGGCCATACCCATGAGGCCCCATTCCTCCTTATTTTCTATCTCCTCGGGCTCGGAGTCGACTTCACCAAACTTGAAGACTAGTGGCAGATGATCATTCTGTGCCATGGCGTTGGTGGAGGTTTGCAGGGGGGAGGGGAATGGGAGGCGAACAGTAAGGCCGATCGTATTAAACAGCAGATCCGCAAATATACTTTTATACGGGTCCGTATGGGGGGTGTGCATCTATGGCCGTCCGCGCCGGCCTGCAAAGGCCCTGTTCTGCAAACTGCAAGCGCGTTTTGCAGGCCGGCGGGATACGGGGTCTGCTAGAGTTGCTCTAAAGCGGTTCAGGACAAAAGCACTATGTACATACATACATTTTTCCTTCTACTAGAGAGAACTTCGTTACGCATATTGGGGTGGATCCATTCCGTAGTTACGTAGTACTTCATCGATCCTAAAATAAGTAAGGGTGTTTTTGGTTGTCGTTTGCTACAGGGCCTGCATCGTATACACTTCCTAAACCATCCTGGTTGAGCAAAAACAGGCCCTAATACGCCATCTGCCAGTTGTTTGGTTGCCTGTATCTAGCGTCTCTGCATTAGGTAATACCCAAGTGCACTTTGTTTGGTTGCCTGCATTGACCCGAGCGGCACATGAACACGGCGTTTGGTTGCATACGACGTACATGTTGTGCTTACCTTGTACCCTAGTTGGTGAGCTTAACCACACCTAGCACACCAACGCCACAGCACAGCAATGATGATGAACTGGGCGAAGATGATGTTCTTCAGCTTCAGCCCAAACTGACGATCCACCTTGACACCTCCAACCTTGCGACTATCAACACTGTTGTCGTGCGTTCGCACCCAGTCGGAGTAAGCTTATTCTGGTGCCTGCCTAATCTTGAACCCTCTGTGGGTGTTGTTGCTATAAGATGCCACTTGTGCACTGGCCTCTTCCCATGAACTATAAACCCCTAGGACCTTACCGACGAACACGGCATACCACTTGCCCTAGCAATGCACAAGAGCAAGAGTTGAAGTAGCAAATCAATGGAGCACACAAATAGCAAGTAAAGTAGCACACAAACAACAATGGAGCAGAAGAGAAGTAAAGCATGCATGATCATATGGCATAGCAAGTTCTTCCTAGCACTACCTTGGTGTTAACCTACCACCACATCCAAAAGAGGGTGTCGTCCTACCACCGCAAGTTCACCATCAGCGTGAGGGGTTAGTATATACCACCTCACTAAAATATACAGACCATGAAATAGTTTTTGAGCCCTGGCTACACAAAATGTACATCGTCATCGTCATCGTCGTCGTCGTCGTCGCCATCGCCGCCGGGGATCATGCACGCTCACAGGCAGCACTATTCTAGTAGTAGTGCTTACCCAGCCAGCTCCTGAGCCACAATAACCTGTGAGCGTCGGTCATGGCAACGAACCCAACACCCTGTGCCTCGTTGTCAAGCAGGTGGCTGAGAGCTGCCATGAGAGCCTCGTCGCTGAAGCCACCCTGGGTCATGACAGCGCCATACAGGTCAGGGTGGACGTCGAGGGGCTTGCACTCCCTGATGGCTGTTGCCACCTCCTTCACCGCCTCAGTCATGCTGCAGAAGACATTGATCTTCTCCTCTATCAGGCCTCCTCTCTTCCTCTTCCTATCATGGACGGGGTCAAATGGCTTGTCGAAGGGCTTCGCAGCGGGCTTGTTAGGGCCATCGAGGATCTCGACGTCTGGGGTCCCAGGGAAGTCTGGCATGGGAGAACTAAGAGGCTCCCCCAAGCCCATGGCATGCTTCCCAGTTGCCAACCCAAAGGAGAAGATGTGCTGCATCTGGTTGTAGTTCTGTATGGGTGTGTTGAGTAACTCAGCGTCCCTTGGGTGGTCCTAAGAATGAAACACAAGTGTTGTTAGTTGCGATTAGGAGTAGGCAATGGTGGACAGTATGAAAAGGAAGAGGGCTGTGAGCTAACCGCGACATGGCCGGCGTAGAGCTCTGCCTCCAGAACTATGGAGCAAGTGTTCTCATCCCATGAGGCGCCGCTAAGGCCTCTCAGCCTGGACACTTGAATCCATCGACTTCTCCACTTCCTCAGGTGGTTGTACACCTGGGTGGCAGACACCTCTTGCCAACAGAACTCGAACACCTGCTTCGCAACGGTGTTCAACTGCACCTCCTTGAAGCCCTTGTCAGTCCTAACTTCACTAGAGATGAGCTCAAACATCTTGTTCAGCACGAACATGGACATGAACGGCTGCCACTTCATGTTGTTTGACCTACCATCCTTCTATGCCTTTGCTGCTGCTAGCTTGAGTGCAGCGGCAGCAGCAACAATAGTTGGCTCAACGAGCACTACTGGCACATAGAGGGAATCAGAGGCGAACACCTCTGAATCAGGTGCCATCTGGGACATAGGCTGCGAGTCCTCGACAAACGATGGAGCAAACTGGTTGTCGGACAAGACAAGGGGCTGACTAAGATCTTGCGTCTGCGTGGTCATGTCCTATAATCGTAGCACGCATTGATAGTAAGCATAGCACACAACATACCGGACAATCCATGAAAGCATAAGCATACATGTACATGGTTCATCACTATCATAGTAAGCACATGCTTCATCGCTACCCTACCAAGTAGACGGAACAATCTATGAGCAGGAACATACAGCTACAACAAACAGCATGCTATAAATGGACAACCAATAGCTACAAATCACAGATCTAAGCATGATTTAACACAAGCACAAGGTTCAACTTTAAACTCTACTACTAATCTAGCCTACCACATGCTTGAACATCTAGCACTATCACAAATTGCAACAGCAGCATAGCAATCAACCATATCAGCTCACAGATCAGACCAGTAATCAACCATGCATCTAGATCAAATCCTAGCTGCAGCTCAGATCTAGCTAGAAGGAATAGAGAGAAAGGGGATTTAACTCACAAAGGCCATGGCTGCAGCTTGAGGACGAGGGGGGCGGTCGTGGAAGATCAACGCCGGCCGGTGAAGGAGCGCCGACGTCGTGGACCGCCGGCCGATGAAGATGCGCCGCTTACCTGCTCGTCGGTGCCGATGCGCGTCGGCGGGAAAGCTCGAACGGAGGGAGAATGGTGGCGGGAGTTGGGGCGGTGAGGGAGGGGCTAAATAGGGGTGGACTCGGCGGGAGGTGAGCCGAAATCCTCCCGCCGATTTTTCGGCGACGCGGGCGAGCTCGCGCTATCTCCCCTGCTCGCACGAGGGGAGAAGCGCGTCACCCTCCCCTGCCTCGCACGAGCCAGGCTCGCGAGCTACTGCCGGTTCGGGCGTTTCCTCTGGGCCTGGCCTGGACGTGGTTTAAGTTTCGTGCGATGCGGGCCGCATAATAAAAGCAGGCAACCAAACGGACCATTTTTTCCCGTGCGGGACAGGCTGGGCATAATGCGGGCAACCAAACATGCCCTAGTGTCTCAAGTTTAAGTTTAGTACGGATATTACTGTATACACACGCTGCGCGCTGAGCAAACGAACAATGGAACAAGCGCCACCGCTTTGCTGACTACGCGCCCGCCGCTCAACGTTGCCTGTGCCGTGTGCCGTCTAATCCTCCGCCGCGCGCCTCCCCTGCTTCGCCTCCACGTCTCCGCCCTCTCCCACACCTGTCTCTTCCTATGAGCACCCACGCACGCCGTATATAACCACCATATCCACGCATCATCCATCCATGTCGATTGCAAGATTCAGCTCTAGTACACACGCTCGGGGCAGCGCGGCAGATAACCAGACGCCTTCTCGCCAAGATGAGCCAGGGGCAGCAGAGGAGGCCGTCGTCTGACCAAGCCCAGGCGGACGGCGGCGGGCAGGGCCAGGTACAGGGAGGAGGCGCCGCCCGCTACGGCGACGTGTTCCCGCCCGTGACCGGCGGCCTCGCGGAGAAGCCCGTGGCGCCGCAGGACGCGGACACAATGCAGTCGGCGGAGAACCTCGTGTTCGGGCAGACGATCAAGGGGGGGCCGGCGGCCACCATGCAGTCCGCGGCCATGCGGAACGAGCACATGGGCGTCGTGGGCCACGACCAGGCCACGGATGCCACCGCCGGGCAGGGCGTCACCGTGTCCGAGACCCGCGTCCCCGGCGGACGCATCGTCACCGAGTTCGTCGCCGGGCAGGCCGTCGGCCAGTACCTCGCGCCGGATGATGCCGACGCTGCTAGGGGAGCGGCTGGCGACGATACGAAGATGACGATCGGTGAGGCGTTGGAGGCGGCAGGTTACGCGGCAGGAGACAGGCCGGTGGAGCACAGCGACGCGGCGGCCATCCAGGCGGCCAAAGTGAGAGCCACCGGGCAGGACGTCTATATCCCCGGGGATCTGGCCGCGCAGGCGCAGTCGGCCGCCGACGCCAACGTCTGGGCCGCGCGCGACGAGGAGAAGGCCAAGCTCGGTGACGTGCTCTCGGTATGTCTGTAGTATGTCCCGCACATCGACGCTACCAGTACATATATGCTTGAATCCTTGATGTCACTGACGACGATGGTCGACCTGCGTGCACGCAGAATGCGACGGCGAAGCTGATTGCGCACAAGGAGCAGAATGCGACGGCGAAGCTGGTTGCGGACAAGGAGGTGGAGTCCGACGACGCGGCGAGGGTGGCCTTGGCGGAGACCCGAAACAAGGACGACAAGACGGTGAGGCCGGGAGGGATAGCGGCGTCCGTGGCTGCGGCGGCGCGGCTCAACAAGCAGGACGCATAGGCAGGCCTCTGCCGTGCGCGTACGTACGCGGCGTGTGCCAGTGGTTTGCGGGTGCAGGCCGCCGGCCGCTCGAGTTTAGCGTGCCCTTCTGCATGAAGTGTCACTCTCCTTGTACCAGCGTCTAGTTGTCGTGCTTCTAGCTTACCAGCGTCTTAGTTTCCGCAGTTCTAGTGCTTCTAGCTTAGTTGAAGTGTTCTTGTGCTTCTAGCTTACTTTGAAGTCAAGTCTTAAACTTATTGTAAAAATGTAACTCCACTGCTATCTCAACACTGCTCGTTTAATCACGCTGTTTAATTCGGGGTTCACGCGTGCCCAAATTGTTCAGCAAACACAAACATATGTAACACACCAAATTAAGTACCAGGTCTGGGCAAACATGTTTTTTTTTGTAGGGAAACATGTACGAATATTTATTCACTTATATCCGACCGATATGACGAGGAACACCGGGGGAGTCGGGACCCGGGCGGCATCCCAATGTAACTAGAGAACTTTGGCCTCTGGATTCGTTGCACCATCCGGTCCTTGTCGTTCCCAGGGACGAACTTACGGGACCCTCCCGCAGGGTGCAAAATGTCCCAGCTGCCAGGACAGAACGCGCAGCTCTTCCTGTGCCGGCCAAGCGGCTCCTCTGCATGCAATGCATGTCATCAAACACCAGGGAATCGTCAAAAACTAAACGAGCAGCTAATAAACTAAACGAGCAGCTAATCAGGCAGGAAGTAGCAGACGCAGAGAGACGGCGATCGATGCGTGCCGATGACGACGCACACTTCAACGACGGCATCACCGCGCTTGTAGCGCCCCTCGGCGAAGAAGCGCTTGATCCTGCTGCTCTTGCGGCTGCGGGCCCAGAAGTTGACGTGGGCCCACAGCTGCTCCTTGAAGGTCGCCGTTGATGCCATCAGAGGCTTCACGGCGTCGTACTCGTCGCCCTGCAGAAATCGTGCATCATGTCATCAAGCAAGCACGCACGCAGAAGGATCGCTGGTTGCGAACTTCGTCGTGAAATAATGAAGGGAGAGCTGCGTGTTTGATTGATTACCGGGTGCCTGGCGTTGTAGTGGAGGAGAGCGTGGCGGACGTGACGCATGATGGGGGTGTCGCGCCTTCTGCATCATCAAATGCAACTGGAGTAACTTGTCTGAACTTGTAGACGGTTGATTACCGGGTGCCAATGCAAATAATGAAGAGAACTGCATGCGATCGTTTAATCATACCACTTGTCTGAACTTTTGAACATCTAAATGACAGCTTGTAAACTCTAAACATTGAACATTGAACCTAACTGAATTTTTAAACACTGAAATTTATGATACTGCCCTGCCTGAATTTTTAACATTATGTTATCTGAATTTCTTTGGTCTTACATAGACTGAATCTAACCAAATTTTGTAGTGGATGTTGACGATTGACTAGTCTGCATTTGCAGTTATAGTTAGTAAATCTATTTAGCGTTTTCAGAAAAACTTGGCAACTTTTGCACTCTCATTTACAGAAATTAGGTACGCTGCCAATTGCTAACTGAATTTGGATCTTTGATGGTCTATTTACCATGGAGATTCACCAAAAAGGGTTTTCACCTTAAATGCAAGCTTGGGAATCATAAGAGTGATTGGATGTGACTCACTTGGTCGCATGAGAATTAGAGATGGGGAATGGGAGTTGAGGGCTGAGAAGATTAAAAGTCCACTATTTGATTAGAGGGAATGGGAGTTTAAGGTGGGAAGGGGAATGAGAGTTGAGGAAGCAAATTTTCACCAATTTCTTCACAGGGGGTACCTTGTTAATTCGCGAGCAGAGTTTTTTCCCACATCAATTCTCATATACCAAACAAGGAATTGGAGTAAAAACCTACTTACCATGCCTAGTCCCTCCATGAACACTCTTGTCGGCGTGTTTGGTTGCGGGGAGTTGGAGCCACGAAATGGGAGTTTAAGGTAACTACTCCCTCCGTGTGGTGAAGATTGTACGTTTGGCTCTAAAATTTGTCCACAAAAAAGTGTATTTCTATTTTCTCAATGCACTTGAAAGTAAAAAACATACTTCTCTCTCATCACACGGTAATCAAGATCAATGACATTCTACACTTGGTCTTCTTATTTTTTACATGCAGTTAGCTCATTGGAGGTTGGGTAATTAAAGAGAAGATAGATAATGACTTGCACATTTCCAATGCATTATTTACTTCACTTCATAATCTGTCCTAAAATTTCTATATGTACACTTTTCACCGGACGGAGGGAGTAACACTTTAAGAGGGTGTTTGTTTCCTGGGACTTATTAGTTTAGGGACTTAAAAAAGTCTTTATAAGTCCTATCTAAACCAAACAGGAGGGACTTATAGGAACTTAAAGTGGTTATTTGAGACTTGAGAGTCTTACAGGGACTTATAGTTGTAATATGGTCTCATAGGGACTTATAAGTTCCAGGAACCAAACAGGTAGGGACTTTTTAGGGACTTGAGATTTATAAGTTGAGACTAAAAAAAGTCCTAGGACTTATGAACCAAACAGGACCTAAATCCTTTGGTTGACCCAGGGACATGGGAATTAAGAAGGGAAGGGAAATTCAGAGGCCCAACTCCTTCAAATCTCTTCCCTAGGGGATCCCTGGTAATTTAACCGAGAATTGGGAATCGACGGAGAAAAAAAGGTTTTTTTAGTTGGGCACATCCGTCAGGGGTCATGTTTCACGTTTAAAGTTGGTTATTTGTCTGTCTAATCTCACCAATTAAATAGGGGCAGTTAATTATCTCTTAAATTCCCACCTTTAATTGCCTTCACATGCCAAACAGAGGAATGTGACTTCAAATCAATTTCCCATATCTAAACTCCCATTCCCTCTCCCTGTCGTTACCATACAGGCTGTGTGCAAATTTTCATTCCCCTGCCCGTCTGTTGACCAAACAGGCTGTTAGGACATCCTCGATTGGTATATGACAAAAAATATACACTTGAAGGCTTTTCTCTAAGGTTTCTATCAGTTCTATTCCAATCGATTGTCAAAGAATAAGCAGTCATTCCAACATAGGGCAACCAATGAAGTGTTCATATGAACTATATGCTGAAGAGTCAGCAGCAACCACCGGAGATAACCTTAGATCTACGTTTGCTATCCGCAAGCAGGCATCGCATAATCAATTTTACCTGCAGTCTCCAACACACTTTAGCATCGCACCCTGTTTAAGCTAAAATAAAGTGCTGCTGTCCTTAATTTAGGTCAGTCAGTGTTAACTTTATAGGGGGTTAATAATGTAGGAACAGGTATGTAGAAAGCCTCCACAGCTAGCAGGGACCTAACATAAACCTTTTTCGTTGACCTAAATAAAAAATATAAAATCCTGGATGAGGCGGGCGGGACATACCCTTCCGTGGGCCCGAAATCGTCCCACGAACACGAAGGCGACGGAGGACACTTCTTGTTCCGTCGACTCCGGAGGCGATCGTGCTCGCGCAGGTGGCCCTGGAGTCGCCCCTGTCCTCGCTGGACAGCTGCGGCAGCAGCTCCTCCAGCGACGGCGCCGTGAACGGCTCATACTCCCGCATACGCGACGCCGGCGCAGATTCTTCCATCGTGGATTTGGTTTGGCGATCGCGATGCACCCCCGACTGAATGCCGGTGATCTGCGCAAGCCGAGCAGACGTTGAGGCGGGCGGGCGGAGGAGGGCGGAGGGCGGCGCGCGCGCGTCGGGGGAGAGGCCTCGAACAGGACGTTCGTTTGTTTGTAGTTTCGTGTTGGCCTTTTGTCTTATTTTTTTTTTAGGGCGCGGCCGTGATCCGCTCGGTCGGTTCCAGGCCTACGGCGCGCGACGTGGGCCGTAACGCTGGCCCATTACGTCCATCCACCGGGCAGGACCAAACGCCAAAACAATTTATGGCGGCGGACGGGGCAGACAGAGCACGGCTGCACGGGACGCGGATCCTGTCTCTTCTGCCCCCGTTCGCCCAAGATACGTACGGCCGCTCATCCTGTGCCCTCCCCGATTTCCATGGATCCGGCGTCCACCAGCCAGCCTGCAGCGACAACGATCGAAATTTATTTAACCCGGCATGCACAAACCAGGGGGCTCTGTCAGTGGGTGTGAACTCCTGCTGGGCTGCTAGCTGCTGCTGCATGCCTCGAGTTCACTCCCTCCGAATTTCAGAAAGTAATTCGAACACCCGGCCTGGTGAAGTCGTGAGCTCCGCCACTCTGCAGCTGTATGCTACTGTGCAAAATATTGTCGACCGATGAGTGCATTGCCTGGCCTTACCAGCCACCGTACGAATGCAGGCAACACGCTGGCCTTACCAGCCACCGTACCCAGCAGACTGACCGCGTCCATCTCCTACCCAATCCACGCAGCTAGCCAAGTGATCGAGCGCTGGCTAGCTAGCGGTACAGTGTGGCAGTAACTTCAGCAGCTACAATGGTGGATGGAGATGTGCGAGCGGAAGGGAGCTAGACGGCATCACGTGTGCGTGGACGGGGACCGGGCGTCGGCTCCATGTTACGCATCCGTGCGCGCGTACACAACCAATACAGCTACGTGACGTGCCTGCGTACCTCTCCATCTCCATCTCGATCTCAGCTATCTGTTTCGGCTATTGATGATCGTGATGGAGCCGAACGGTCCCCGTGAGACAACGATCCATCTCCCGGGTGCTTTGGGGAGGCAGATCAACGGGGTGCTCCACGCCTCCACCTAATCCGTTTTGAGAGAAGAAAAATATCGTTGCATGTTGCTCTCGAATCCGTCGGTCGGTTGCTATAGCTTCGTGGCCCGGCGACAACGAAATGTACTTGTGTACAAAGCCAGAAGACACTGTTCACCGCTGGCCGTAGAGTGTGTTTTTACTTCTGTAGTTGTTGGTGACAATGTGATTTGCGTACCCATGACCGTGAAAGGAAGATGTATGTATGTGTGCGTGAATCGACCGCTCAAGAGATCGTCGACTTAGAAGTAGAGTAGAATGTCTGGGTCAACTTTGAAACAATGGACGCTAGCTTTTTTTTTTTTTGCGAAACCAATGGAAGCTAGCTAGTGCATGTCCGGACAAATGTACAATCACGGTGTGTAGGGACACATTTTTGGCTGACATTTATGTACCCCGCATGCAATGTGTGCACTACCAGCAGTAGCACTTTAGATCTTCAATGTGTGCTGTTGCATCCGGGTTGCACGGTGGATCATGTGAACCATGATCGACCGCGCATGCATACGCGCCACCAACCGGGTTATAACGTACGTGTGCACCCAACACCATACATATGTTTGGTCTCTGACTCTCTTGATTTTTCTTACTAGACGTACGCTTTTCCCTCCAATTTTTGGCTGACAGGTGCTTGCGTACCACCGGTGCTAGAAGACGACGTTGCATGCAGCAGGAGCAGCAGTAACCCGAGCGACATCACCATGCAGTACGACAACGCATGGCAAATCATTGGATCCACGGCGTAACCCGGCAGCCCGGCAACCAGGTCTAGGGATTGCAAGGAGCGGGTAGTGCAAGAGGGCGGAAGGAGAGGAAACGGGACGGCGACGGGTTACGCGGATATGTAGTACGTAACTACAGCAGTAGCAATTTGTTTAGCTCGTGAGTCGTGACGTGAAATTACTCTGAGAAAAAACAAAATCTGAAAAGATTGGCCCATGCAGGTTTCGAACCTGCGACCTTGGCCTTATTAGGACCACGCTCTAACCAGCTGAGCTAATAGGCCAATTTATTTGCATCATTAATGGATTCTTTATTAAATATAACATAAAACTATATACTCCCTCCGTTTTTATTTACTTTGCATATTAGAGTTGACTGAAGTCAAACTTCATAAAGTTTGACCAAGTTTATAGAGAACAATATAGACATTTACCATAATAAATCTATACGATGTGAAAGTACATTCATTAATAAATCTAATGTTGTTGATTTGTTATTGTATATCTTAATATTTTTGTTTATAAACTTGGTTAAAGTTGGTAAAGCTTGACTTTGACCAAAGCTAATATGCGAACTAAATAAAAACGGAGGGAGAACTATCAAAACGTATCCCCCTTTGTCAATTTAGGGCAGTTTTAGCTAAAAAAAAATAGTGCAGTTTCAATGTAATATATCTTAACCTAAATCTTTTTTTAACTCACTAAAATCACAGAACACATACACCTCTAAGAACATACAAGCACACCCTAAGAGCAACTCCAATGGGTCAACCCATTTCGTCTGCAGCCGTCCGTTTGGGTCGGCGCGGACAGAAAAGGCGGCCCAACGCGCCGACCTAAACGGACGCGCGTCCGTTTTTCATCCGCGGGCGACCCATTCCCGGCTCATTTTTTAGCCTGATTTGCGTCGGCGCGGACACGCGACGGACGCTCGCTCGCTCGCCTACTCCTGTCCCCGGGCCCGCTCGTCTGTGGCACATTGACCTTCCCTCCCCCCCAGCCAACAAGCAACCCTCGCCCCCGCCTCCTCCGTCACCGACGCCGCCGCCCATTTTGCCGGCGACTCTTCCAGCTGCCGCCGCCTCCACATCCGCCCAGCAACGCCGCCCCTGCCCCTAGTCGCCCGTCGCCCCCGTTTTGCCGCCGGGGAGCAAGCTGGTTCGCCGCCGCTGTTTCCCCCACTGCCCAGCCGCCCGCGACCAAGAAGACGCCTCGCCGCCCCAGCCACAAACGACCGGCACGCTCGTCGAACGCCATCACACTCGTTGGACGCCGGCCGGGCAGCTAGCTGGTCTGTGGGCGTCGCGTCTCCCCTCGCCGGCCGGCCGTCTTCTTCTTCGACGCCCGCAAGCTGTTCGACAGTTTGCCAAGGTATGAAAATGGACTCCGCCGACGAGTTCTTTTTCCACAATTTCCTTTGCGTCTCCGATGATTCGTCGTCCGACGACGAGGAGGAGATATTGGTTGCCGTGTTGGTCCATCACCACCTCAACAACCAGCGGCCATTGTTCCGTGGCTCCATTCCGGGCCACCTTCCGGTGTTGAATCGTAACCGGGAGAGCGGGCATTTCCTTCTCTGGAAGGACTACTTTGATACAACAAACTTGTTGTTCAAACATCACAAGTTCCGCCGCCGGTTCCGTATGAGTAGGCATGTTTTCAACCGTATTAGAGAGGGAGTGGTCGGCTATGATGACTACTTCGAGTGCAAAGAGGATGCTGTCGGCAAGATTGGTTTCTCCTCTTATCAGAAATGCACTACCGCCATCCGAATGCTTGCATACGGAGTGCCCGGTGATCTCATTGACGAGTACGTCCGTATGAGCGAGTCTACATGCGTAGAGTCCCTGTATAAGTTCTGCAAGGCTGTGATTGCTGTGTTTGGCCCTGAGTAATTGAGAGAGCCGACAGCTGAAGATACAGCCCGTTTGTTGGCGATGAATGCTAGCAAGGGCTTCCCGGGGATGCTTGACAGCATAGACTGCATGCACTGGGAGTGGAAGAACTGCCCTTCTGCTTGGCAAGGGCAGTATAAGGGACATGTCAGGGCTTGCACTGTCATACTAGAGGCCGTGGCGTCTCAAGATCTCTGGATCTGTCACTCTTACTTTGGCATGGCTGGATCACACAATGATATCAACGTGCTTCAGTGCTCGCCGGTGTTTGCTAGGCTTGCCGAAGGCAACAGCCCACTGGTGAACTTTACTGTCAACGGCCACACCTACGACAAAGGGTATTATCTGGATGACGGTATCTATCCTCAGTGGACCACTATTGTCAAGACAATACCCAACCCTGTCGGAGAGAAAAGGAAAAGATTTGCCCAAGAGCAAGAGAGTGCTAGAAAGGATGTCGAGCGTGCCTTTGGTGTTTTGCAATCTCGATGGGGCATCGTTCGGTATCCTGCTAATACTTGGAGCACGCAAAAACTATGGAAGGTGATGACTGCTTGTGTGATCATGCATAATATGATCGTAGAAGACGAGCGCCCGGAACGTCTGTACGATCAAGGCTTTCAGTTTCAGGGTGAGAATGTTGTGCCTGAGCATGGAGTAGCGGCAACATTTGAGCAATTCACTCAGTTTCATGAAGACATGCGTGATTGGGAAACTCACGTGCAACTGCAAAATGATTTGGTTGAGCATATGTGGACTCATGTTGGCAACCAATAGATGTATCTTTTTTTTATTCGTTTGCAAAACTATGTGAAACATTTTTATTTTTATTTGGTCCGTAAACTATACTATTTATTTGGGCGGACTATTTTGTTTGTCAATTTTCATTTCACCATATGTTGAATGCAATGCAAAATTGGGCGGCCAGCCGGCCATGCCTGCACATATGGGTCGGCGCGTTGGGCACGCTGCCGACCCATATGCAAAACAGGGCGGACGCCGGACGGGCGACCGACCCAAACGGATAAAAAGCGGACAAAATCGCCGTCCGTTTGGGTCCGGCCGTTGGAGTTGCTCTAACCATGTGAGTACCGAGTACCCTATTGGCCGCGGAGCGGTCCGACGGCCGTTTACCCACAAACTGGAGGCGAATTGTGTGTGTGTGTGTGTGTTTTGAAGCTTTGCTGGATTTCTGACAGCCGCCACAGAGGATTCCGACAGCAACCAGAACATTAGATCCTTCAATGTGTGTTGTTGCATGCAGGTTGCACGATCGATCATGTGAACCATGATCGACCAAGCATGCATACAACCAACCAACCGGGCTGGCGGTCCACGTACGTGTGCACGCAGCACTATATATATGGTTGGTCCCTCTGATTTTCTTACTACACGGACGTTTGTTTCTTCTTCTCCATTTTTCCTTCAAGTTCAAGGTGCTTGCGTACCAGCGGGGCTAGAAGACGACGTTGCATGCTGCAGCAGCAGCAGCAGCAGCACACCGAGTGCCATCACCATGCAGTACGACAATGCACGCATGGCAAATCATTGGAGCAGCCATGTAGTAGGACAACACGGCGCCATGTGGCATCTTTCTCTTTGGACAACAACGTGAAGCTAGCCACGTAGCTGTCCGAGGGGAAGGAAGGGGAGAAACGGAAGGCGACCAGACGGGTAACATATGTCGACACACACTCATGCATGTACCGATGCCGATGTAGTTCATGCTTGGAGAGATAGCCGCCTGTCGGGGCGCAACAGTGCTGAATGACAGCAAGAGCAGCAGGTCCACGGAGCTGGGATTAGAGCTAACGAGGAGCAGGGCGAGCGTCGCACCCAGATCAAAGGGATTGGAAGGCAAGCGGTAGAGGAAGAGGGCGGAAGGAGAGGAAATGGGACGGCCATAGGTTACGCGGACATGTACGTAGCTACTGCAATTTTTAAGATCGGCACGAGAAACTACTCAAAGGGGGAAAAAATTGAAAAGAAAAAGAACGTTGGCCCATGCAGGTCTCGAACCTGCGACCTTGGCCTTATTAGGACCACGCTCTAACCAGCTGAGCTAATAGGCCAATTTATTTTCTTATTAAATAATATATAATTTTTAAAATAAAACGTAATTGCATAGTAAAAGCAATTACGAAAATTGAAATGAAAAAAAACGTTGGCCCATGCAGGTCTTGAACCTGCAACCTTGGGCTTATTAATTAGGACCACGCTCTAGTTTACTTCCTTGAATAATGAATAGTATGTTAAATAAAATGTAGTTCATAGTAAAAGCTTCTAAAAATTTGAAAATAATTTTTTTTTCGCCCATGCAGGTCTCAAACCTGCGACCTTGGCCTTATTAGGACCAACCACAGCTGACCTAATAAGCCAATTTTGTCTTAAAAAACTAATAGGCCAATTTACTTCCGTAAATAATGTACAATTTATTTATATAAAATGTAATTGCGTAGTAAAAGCACTTACAACTGGGCTGGGTAAATATGCTCCCTTAAGGGCTAATTTGGTTGCAGGGGATCCTCCCGGGATCCCTGCCTATTTTCTGGGTGGAGCAACCACGGCCTGAATCACTCCCGGGAAGGCCGCCGTTGCATTTGGAGGCCCACGAGATTAGGGCACCCCGCCCCTTCCACGGCCTTTCCCCGGGAGAGGCTTCCACGCCTCGACGGGTCGGGGGTGAAACCCTCGCTGGCTCTCGCGAAAAAGAGGTGACGGGGATCAAGATCGAGCGGTTCATCCGGTGGCTGGAAGCGATGGCCCCCGCCATCCTCTCCCTCCAGCGTTTCCTGCGTCGTACCGGCGCTTCCTCCAACAACTCCCCTACGTGGATCTTAGTTTCCTCGCCTTATTGCCAAATGGTGACAGAAATTTCCCCTGAGGCGGGGAATCCCATGTGCACTTGAAAATTACCCCTAGGTGCTTGTTGCCCTGGGTTTTCTCCCCCTTGATACCAAACAAAGCCTAAACATCCACGAAAAGCCCTAACCTGCCTTTGAAATATCCTCTGGACAACCATAACCCCACTTTCGACCCTCCATGTTCATGCAAAGCCATGCACGTCCGTCTCGTATGACATCAATTCATAACAAATTCAACAATTTCTCACACACACACACACAAAACACAAACACATGCAAACATAAAATTCAAAAATTCATATAAAGATAGACGATACATGAATGAATCAATCGAGTCTTGTGTTATGCTCGCCGATCTTCTTCTTCTTCATCATTTCGAGCCACTTCTTGCTTTCGTCATCCAAGAGGCTAGCATCTTGCAGTATGATCCTAGAATCTTCCGTGTCCCTTGCAAGCCTCAATCTCTTTCTCACTGATCTTCTTCTTCAACATTTCGAGCCACTTCTTGCTTTCATCATCCAAGAGGCTAGCATCTTGCAGTATGATCCTAGAATCTTTCGTGTCCCATGCAAGCCTCAATCTCTTTCTCGTTGATCTTCTTCTTCTTCTTCATTTTGAGCCACTTCTTGCTTTCGTCATCCAAGAGGCTAGCATCTTGCAGTATGATCCTAGTGTTGGGTAACGTAGTAATTTCAAAAATCTCCTACGCACACGCAAGATCATGGTGATGCATAGCAACGAGAGGGGAGAGTGTTGTCTACGTACCCTCGTAGACCGTAAGCAGAAGCGTTTATCAACGCGGTTGATGTAGTCGTACACCTTCACGATCCGTCCCGATCACGTACCGAACGTACGACACCTCCGCGTTCAGCACACATTCAGCTCAATGACGTCCTCGCCTTCTTGATCCAGCAAGAGGGGCGAAGTAGTAGATGAGTTCCGGCAGCACGACGGCATGGTGACGGTGTTGGTGAAGAAAAATCTCCGCAGGGCTTCGCCTAAGCACTACGAAAACTATGACGGAGGATAAACTAGAGGGGACGGGGTTGCCGGCACACGGCTTGGTGTTTCTTGATGTCTTGGGTGCTAGCCCTACTCCTCTATTTATATGTTGAGCCCTGGGGTCGAAACTTGTAGTAAAAGCCTCCTCAAAGTCGGTTTTGCCCGAAAGGCAAGAGTCCATCTCGGACTCCAGGGCTAGACGCCAGGGTTCCCGGCGTCTACCCCCTAGACGCCAGGGTTCCTGGCGTCTAGCCTCTGGTCTCCGCAAAACTTCCTTTTGCACTTTCCAAAAGCCTCGTTGGCTTTCCCCTTTGGCCCAAATAAAGTGTTCTCGTACCCAAACATTTCGGGAGACATCCGGAACCTCTTCTGGTGAATTCTGGGACCCTTCCGGAGATCAAACACTACTATCCCATATATTAAACTTTACCTCTGGATCATTCCGGAGCTCCTCGTCATGTCTATAATCTCATCAGGGACTCCGAACAACATTCGGTCACCAACATACATAACTCATATAATACTATATCGTCAACGAACGTTAAGCGTGCGGACCCTACGGGTTCGAGAACTATGTAGACATGACCGAGACACCTCCCTGGTCAATAACCAATAGCGGAACCTGGATGCCCATATTGGCTTCTACGTATTCTACGAAGATCTTTATCGGTCGAACCGCATAACAACATACGTTGTTCCCTTTGTCATCGGTATGTTACTTGCCCGAGATTCGATCGTCGGTATCACCATACCTAGTTCAATCTCGTTACCGGCAAGTCTCTTTACTCGTTCCGTAATGCATCATCCCGCAAGTAACTCATTAGTCACATTGCTTGCAAGGCTTATAGTGATGTGCATTACCGAGAGGGCCCAGAGATACCTCTTCGACAATCGGAGTGCAAATCCTAATCTCGATCTATGCCAACTCAACAAGTACCATCGGAGACACCTATAGAGCACCTTTTATAATCACCCAGTTACGTTGTGACGTTTGGTAGCACACAAAGTGTTCCTCCGGTATTCGGGAGTTGCATAATCCCATAGTCATAGGAACATGTATAAGTTATGAAGAAAGCAATAGCAACATACTAAACGATCAAGTGCTAAGCTAACGGAATGGTTCAAGTGAAGGAAATATGCCCTAGAGGCAATAATAAAGTTATTATTTATTTCCTTATATCATGATAAATGTTTATTATTCATGCTAGAATTGTATTAACCGGAAACATAATACTTGTGTGAATACATAGACAAACACAGTGTCACTAGTATGCCTCTACTTGACTAGCTCGTTAATCGAAGATGGTTATGTTTCCTAACCATAGACATGAGTTGTCATTTGATTAACGGGATCACATCATTAGGAGAATGATGTGATTGACATGACCATTCCATTAGCTTAGCACCCGATCGTTTAGTATGTTGCTATGGCTTTCTTCATGACTTATACATGTTCCTATGACTATGAGATTATGCAACTCCCGTTTACCGGAGGAACACTTTGTGTGCTATCAAACGTCACAACGTAACTGGGTGATTATAAAGGTGCTCTACAGGTGTCTCCAAAGGTACATGTTGGGTTGGCATATTCGAGATTAGGATTTGTCACTCCGATTGTCGGAGAGGTATCTCTGGGCCCTCTCGGTAATGCACATCACTTAAGCCTTGCAAGCATTGCAACTAATAAGTTAGTTGCGGGATGATGTATTACGGAACGAGTAAAGAGACTTGTCGGTAACGAGATTGAACTAGGTATTGAGATACCGACGATCGAATCTCGGGCAAGTAACATACCGATGACAAAGGGAACAACGTATGTTGTTATGCGGTCTGACCGATAAAGATCTTCGTAGAATATGTGGGAGCCAATATGAGCATCCAGGTTCCGCTATTGGTTATTGACCGGAGACATGTCTAGGTCATGTCTACATTGTTCTCGAACCCGTACGGTCCGCACGCTTAATGTTACGATGACAGTTTCATTATGAGTTTATATGTTTTGATGTACCGAAGGTTGTTCGGAGTCCCGGATGTGATCACGGACATGACGAGGAGTCTAGAAATGGTTGAGACATAAAGATTGATATATTGGACGACTATATTCGGACACCGGAAGTGTTCCGGGTGATTTCGGAGAAAACCAGAGTGCTGGAGGGTTACTGGAACCCCCCGGGAGAAGTAATGGGCCTTATGGGCCTTAGTGGAGAGAGAGAGGGGCGGCCAGGGTGGGCCGCGCGCCCCCTCCCCCTCTGGTCCAAATTGGACTAGGAGAGGGGGGGTGCGGCGCCCCCCCCCCGCCCCCCCCCTTTCCTTCTCCCTCTCACCCTTCCTTTCCCCCTCCTAGTAGGAGTAGGAAAGAGGGGAGTCCTACTCCTACTAGGAGGAGGACTCCTCCTAGCGCGCCCTACAAGGGCCGGCCGGCCTCCCCCCTTGCTCCTTTATATACGGGGGCGAGGGGGCACCCCAAGACACACAAGTTGATCTCCGTGATCATTCCTTAGCCGTGTGCGGTGCCCCCTTCCACCATATTCCACCTCGGTCATATCGTAGCGGTGCTTAGGCGAAGCCCTGCGACGGTAGAACATCAAAATCGTCACCATGCCGTCGTGCTGACGGAACTCTTCCCCGACAATTTGCTGGATCGGAGTCCGGGGATCGTCATCGAGCTGAACGTGTGCAAGAACTCAGAGGTGTCGTAGTTTCGGTGCTTGATCGGTCGGGCCGTGAAGACGTACGACTACATCAACCGCGTTGTTATAACGCTTCCGTTGTCGGTCTACGAGGGTACGTGGACAACACTCTCCCCTCTCGTTGCTATGCATCACCATGATCTTGCGTGTGCGTAGGAAGTTTTTTGAAATTACTACGTTCCCCAACAGTGGCATCCGAGCCTAGGTTTTATGTGTTGATGTTATATGCACGAGTAGAACACAAGTGAGTTGTGGGCGATATAAGTCATACTGCTTACCAGCATGTCATACTTTGTTTCGGCGGTATTGTTGGATGAAGCGGCCTGGACTGACATTACGCGTACGCTTATGCGAGACTGGTTCTACCGACGTGCTTTGCACACAGGTGGCTGGCGGGTGTCAGTTTCTCCAACTTTAGTTAAACCGAGTGTAGCTACGCCCGGTCCTTGCGAAGGTTGAAACAACACCAACTTGACAAACTATCATTGTAGTTTTGATGCGTAGGTAAGATTGGTTCTTGCTAAGCCCGTAGCAGCCACGTAAAACTTGCAACAACAAAGTAGAGGACGTCTAACTTGTTTTTGCAGGGCATGTTGTGATGTGATATGGTCAAGACATGATGCTAAATTTTATTGAGATGATCATGTTTTGTAACCGAGTTATCGGCAACTGGCAGGAGCCATATGGTTGTCGCTTTATTGTATGCAATGCAATCGCCCTGTAATGCTTTAGTTTATCACTAAGCGGTAGCGATAGTCATAGAAGCATAAGATTGGCGAGACGACAACGATGCTACGATGGAGATTAAGGTGTCGCGCCGGTGACGATGGTGATCATGACGGTGCTTCGGAGATGGAGATCGCAAGCACAAGATGATGATGGCCATATCATATCACTTATATTGATTGCATGTGATGTTTATCTTTTATGCATCTTATCTTGCTTTGATTGACGGTAGCATTTTAAGATGATTCCTCACTAAATTTCAAGATAAAAGTGTTCTCCCTGAGTATGCACCGTTGCCAATGTTCGTCATGCCCAGACAGCACGTGATGATCGGGTGTGATAAGCTCTACGTCCATCTACAATGGGTGCAAGCCAGTTTTGCACACGCAGAATACTCGGGTTAAACTTGACAAGCCTAGCATATGCAGATATGGCCTCGGAACACTGAGACCGAAAGGTCGAGCGTGAATCATATAGTAGATATGATCAACATAGTGATGTTCACCATTGAAAACTACTCCATTTCACGTGATGATCGGTTATGGTTTAGTTGATTTGGATCACCTGGTCACTTAGAGGATTAGAGGGATGTCTTTCTAAGTGGGAGTTCTTAAGTAATACGACTAATTGAACTTGAATTTATCATGAACTTAGTACCTGATAGTATTTTTTGCTTGTCTATGTTTGATTGTAGATAGATGGCCCGTGCTGTTGTTCCGTTGAATTTTAATGCGTTCCTTGAGAAAGTAAAGTCGAAAGATGATGGTAGCAATTACACGGATTGGGTCCGTAACTTGAGGATTATCCTCATTGCTGCACAGAAGAATTACATCCTGGAAGCACCGCTGGGTGCCAGGCCTGCTGCTGGAGCAACACCAGATGTTATGAACGTCTGGCAGAGCAAAGCTGATGACTACTCTATAGTTCAGTGTGCCATGCTTTATGGCTTAGAACCGGGTCTTCAACGATGTTTTGAACGTCATGGAGCATATGAGATGTTACAGGAGTTGAAGTTAATATTTCAAGCAAATGCCCGGATTGAGAGATATGAAGTCTCCAATAAGTTCTACAGCTGCAAGATGGAGGAGAACAGTTCTGTCAGTGAGCATATACTCAAAATGTCTGGGTATAATAATCACTTGATTCAACTGGGAGTTAATCTTCCGGATGATAGCGTCATTGACAGAATTCTCCAATCACCGCCACCAAGCTACAAGAGCTTTGTGATGAACTATAATATGCAAGGGATGGAAAAGACTATTCCCGAGCTCTTCGCGATGCTAAAAGCTGCGGAGGTAGAAATCAACAAGGAGCATCAAGTGTTGATGGTCAACAAGACCACTAGTTTCAAGAAAAAGGGCAAAGGGAAGAAGAAGGGGAACTTCAAGAAGAACAGCAAGCAAGTTGCTGCTCAGGAGAAGAAACCCAAGTCTGGACCAAAGCCTGAAACTGAGTGCTTCTACTGCGAGCAGACTGGTCACTGGAAGCGGAACTGCCCAAGGTATTTGGCGGATAAGAAGGATGGCAAGGTGAACAAAGGTATATGTGATATACATGTTATTGATGTGTACCTTACTAGAGCTCGCAGTAGCACCTGGGTATTTGATATTGGTTCTATTGCTAATATTTGCAACTCGAAACAGGGACTACGGATTAAGCGAACACTGGCGAAGGACGAGGTGACGATGCGCGTGGGAAATGGTTCCAAAGTCGATGTGATCGCGGTCGGCATGCTACCTCTACATCTACCATCGAGATTAGTATTAGACCTAAATAATTGTTATTTGGTGCCAGCGTTGAGCATGAACATTATATCTGGATCTTGTTTGATGCGAGACGGTTATTCATTTAAATCAGAGAATAATGGTTGTTCTATTTATATGAGTAATATCTTTTATGGTCATGCACCCTTGAAGAGTGGTCTACTTTTAATGAATCTCGATAGTAGTGATACACATATTCATAATGTTGAAGCCAAAAGATGCAGAGTTGATAATGATAGTGCAACTTATTTGTGGCACTGCCGTTTAGGTCATATCGGTGTAAAGCGCATGAAGAAACTCCATACTGATGGACTTTTGGAACCACTTGATTATGAATCACTCGATACTTGCAAACCGTGCCTCATGGGCAAGATGACTAAAACGCCGTTCTCCGGTACTATGGAGAGAGCAACAGATTTGTTGGAAATAATACATACAGATGTATGTGGTCCAATGAATGTTGAAGCTCGTGGCGGATATCGTTATTTTCTCACCTTCACAGATGATTTAAGAAGATATGGGTGTATCTACTTAATGAATCATAAGTCTGAAACATTTGAAAAGTTCAAAGAATTTCAGAGTGAAGTTGAAAATCATCGTAACAAGAAAATAAAGTTTCTACGATCTGATCGTGGAGGAGAATATTTGAGTTACGAGTTTGGTCTACATTTGAAACAATGCGGAATAGTTTCGCAACTCACGCCACCCAGAACACCACAACATAATGGTGTGTCCGAACATCGTAATCGTACTTTACTTGATATGGCGCGATCTATGATGTCTCTTATAGATTTACCGCTATCATTTTTGGGTTATGCTTTAGATACGGCCGCATTCACGTTAAATAGGGCACCATCGAAATCCGTTGAGATGACGCCTTATGAACTGTGGTTTGGCAACAAACCAAAGTTGTCGTTTTTGAAAGTTTGGGGCTGCGATGCTTATGTGAAAAAGCTTCAACCTGATAAGATCGAACCCAAATCGGAAAAATATGTCTTCATAGGATACCCAAAGGAGACTGTTGGGTACACCTTCTATCATAGATCCGAAAGCAAGACATTTGTTGCTAAGAATGGATCCTTTCTAGAGAAGGAGTTTCTCTCGAAAGAAGTGAGTGGGAGGAAAGTAGAACTTGATGAGGTAACAGTACCTGCTCCATTATTGGAAAGTAGTACATCACAGAAACCGATTGCTGTGACACCTACACCAATTAGTGAGGAAGCTAATGATGATGATCATGAAACTTCAGATCAAGTTACTACTGAACCTCGTAGATCAACCAGAGTAAGATCCGCACCAGAGTGGTACGGTAATCCTATTCTGGAAGTCATGCCACTAGATCATGATGAACCTACGAACTATAAAGAAGCGATGGTGAGCCCAGATTCTGCAAAATGGCTTGAAGCCATGAAATCTGAGATGGGATCCATGTATGAGAACAAAGTGTGTTCTTCGGTTGACTTGCCCAATGATCGGCAAGCAATTGAGAATAAATGGATCTTCAAGAAGAAGACTGACGCTGACGGTAATGTTACTGTCTACAAAGCTCGACTTGTCGCAAAAGGTTTTCAACAAGTTTAAGGGATTGACTACGATGAGACCTTCTCACCCGTAGTGATGCTTAAGTATGTCCGAATCATGTTAGCAATTGCCGCATTTTATGATTATGAAATTTGGCAGATGGATGTCAAAACTGCATTCCTGAATGGATTTTTGGAAGAAGAGTTGTATATGATGCAGCCGGAAGGTTTTGTCGATCCAAAGGGAGCTAACAAACTGTGCAAGCTCCAGTGATCCATTTATGGACTGTGCAAGCCTCTCGGAGTTGGAATAAATGCTTTGATAGTGTGATCAAAGCATTTAGTTTTATACAGACTTTTGGAGAAGCCTGTATTTACAAGAAAGTGAGTGGGAGCTCTGTAGCATTTTTGATATTATATGTGGATGACATATTACTGATTGGAAATGATATAGAATTTCTGGATAGCATAAAGGGATACTTGAATAAGAGTTTTTCAATGAAAGACCTCGGTGAAGCTGCTTACATATTGGGCATCAAGATCTATAGAGATAGATCAAGACGCTTAATTGGACTTTCACAAAGCGCATACCTTGACAAAGTTTTGAAGAAGTTCAAAATGGATCAAGCAAAGAAAGGGTTCTTGCCCGTGTTACAAGGTGTGAAGTTGAGTAAGACTCAATGCCCGACCACTGCCGAAGATAGAGAAAAGATGAAAGAAGTTCCCTATGCTTCAGCCATAGGCTCTATCATGTATGCAATGCTGTGTACCAGACCTGATGTGTGCCTTGCTATAAGTCTAGCAGGGAGGTACCAAAGTAATCCAGGAGAGGATCACTGGACAACGGTCAAGAACATCCTGAAATACCTGAAAAGGACTAAGGATATGTTTCTCGTATATGGAGGTGACAAAGAGCTCATCGTAAATGGTTACATTGATGCAAGCTTTGACACTGATCCGGACGATTCAAAATCGCAAACCGGATACGTGTTTACATTAAACGGTGGAGCTGTCAGTTGTTGCAGTTCTAAACAAAGCATCGTGGCGGGATCTACATGTGAAGCGGAGTACATAGCTGCTTCAGAAGCAGCAAACAAAGGAGTCTGGATGAAGGAGTTCATATCCGATCTAGGTGTCATACCTAGTGCATCGGGTCTAATGAAAATCTTTTGTGACAATACTGGTGCAATTGCCTTGGCAAAGGAATCCAGATTTCACAAGAGAACCAAGCACATCAAGAGACGCTTCAATTCCATCCGGGATCTAGTCCAGGTGGGAGACATAGAGATTTGCAAGATACATACAGATCTGAATGTAGCAGACCCGTTGACTAAGCCTCTTCCACGAGCAAAGCATGATCAGCACCAAGGCTCCATGGGTGTTAGAATAATTACTGTGTAATCTAGATTATTGACTCTAGTGCAAGTGGGAGACTGAAGGAAATATGCCCTAGAGGCAATAATAAAGTTATTATTTATTTCCTTATATCATGATAAATGTTTATTATTCATGCTAGAATTGTATTAACCGGAAACATAATACTTGTGTGAATACATAGACAAACAGAGTGTCGCTAGTATGCCTCTACTTGACTAGCTCGTTAATCGAAGATGGTTATGTTTCCTAACCATAGACATGAGTTGTCATTTGATTAACGGGATCACATCATTAGGAGAATGATGTGATTGACATGACCCATTCCATTAGCTTAGCACCCGATCGTTTAGTATGTTGCTATGGCTTTCTTCATGACTTATACATGTTCCTATGACTATGAGATTATGCAACTCCCGTTTACCGGAGGAACACTTTGTGTGCTACCAAACGTCACAACGTAACTGGGTGATTATAAAGGTGCTCTACAGGTGTCTCCAAAGGTACATGTTGGGTTGGCATATTTCGAGATTAGGATTTGTCACTCCGATTGTCGGAGAGGTATCTCTGGGCCCTCTCGGTAATGCACATCACTTAAGCCTTGCAAGCATTGCAACTAATAAGTTAGTTGCGGGATGATGTATTACGCAATGAGTAAAAAGACTTGCCGGTAACGAGATTAAACTAGGTATTGAGATACCGACGATCGAATCTCGGGCAAGTAACATACCGATGACAAAGGGAACAACGTATGTTGTTATGCGGTCTGACCGATAAAGATCTTCGTAGAATATGTGGGAGCCAATATGAGCATCCAGGTTTCGCTATTGGTTATTGAAAGGAGACATATCTCGGTCATGTCTACATTGTTCTCGAACCCGTAGGGTCCGCACGCTTAACGTTACGATGACAGTTTCATTATGAGTTTATATGTTTTGATGTACCGAAGGTTGTTCGGAGTCCCGGATGTGATCACGGACATGACGAGGAGTCTCATAATGGCCGAGACATAAAGATTGATATATTGGACGACTATATTCGGACACCGGAAGTGTTCCGGGTGATTTCGGAGAAAACCGGAGTGCCAGAGGGTTACCGGAACCCCCCCGGGAGAAGTAATGGGCCTTATGGGCCTTAGTGGAGAGAGAGAGGGGCGGCCAGGGTGGGCCGCGTGCCCCCTCCCCCTCTGGTCCGAATTGGACTAGGAGAGGGGGGCGGCGCCCCCCTTTCCTTCTCCCTCTCCCCCTTCCTTTCCCCCTCCTAGTAGGAGTAGGAAAGAGGGGAGTCCTACTACTACTAGGAGGAGGACTCCTCCTCCTGGCGCGCCCTGCAAGGGCCGGCCGGCCTCCCCCCTTGCTCCTTTATATATGGGGGCGAGGGGGCACCCCAAGACACACAAGTTGATCTTCGTGATCGTTCCTTAGCCGTGTGCGGTGCCCCCTTCCACCATATTCCACCTCGGTCATATCGTAGCGTTGCTTAGGCGAAGCCCTACGACGGTAGAACATCAAGATCGTTACCACGCCGTCATGCTGACGGAACTCTTCCCCGACACTTTGCTGGATCGGAGTTCGGGGATCGTCATCGAGCTGAACGTGTGCAAGAACTCGGAGGTGCCGTAGTTTCGGTGCTTGATCGGTCGGGCCGTGAAGACGTAGGACTACATCAACCGCGTTGTTATAACGCTTCCACTGCCAGTCTACGAGGGTACGTGGACAACACTCTCCCCTCTCGTTGTTATGCATCACCATGATCTTGCGTGTGCATAGGAATTTTTTTGAAATTACTACGTTCCCCAACATCAAGTCAATCACATCATTCTCTAATAATGTGATCCCGTTAATTAAATGACAACTCATGTGTATGGCTAGGAAACTTAACCATCTTTTATTCAACGAGCTAGTCAAGTACAGGCATACTAGTGACACTCTATTTGTCTATGTATTCACACATGTGCTAAGTTCCCGGTTAATACAATTCTAGCATGAATAATAAACATTTATCATGATACAAGGAAATATAAATAACAACTTTATTATTGCCTCTGGGGCATATTTCCTTCACCTAGAATCTTTCGTGTCCCTTGCAAGACTCAATCTCTTTCTCGCTGATCTTCTTCTTCTTCATTTCGAGCCACTTCTTGCTTTCGTCATCTAAGAGGCTAGCATCTTGCAGTATATATGATCCTAGAATCTTTCGTGTCCCTTGCAAAGCCTCAATCTCTTTCTCGTTGATCTTCTTCTTCTTCATTTCAAGCCACTTCTTGCTTTCTTCATCCAAGAGGCTAGCATCTTGCAGTATGATCCTAGAATCTTTCGTGTCCCTTGCAAGCCTCAATCTCTTTCTCGTTGATCTTCTTCTTCATTTTGAGCCACTTCTTGCTTTCGTCATCCAAGAGGGTAGCATCTTGCAGTATGATCCTAGAATCTTTCGTGTCCCTTGCAAGCCGCAATCTCTTTCTCGTTGATCTTCTTCTTCATTTTGAGCCACTTCTTGCTTTCGTCATCCAAGAGGCAGATCTTCTTCTTCTTCATTTCGAGCCACTTCTTGCTTTCGTCATCCAAGAGGCTAGCATCTTGCAGTATGATCCTAGAATCTTTCGTGTCCCTTGCAAGCCTCAATCTCTTTCTCTTTGATCTTCTTCTTCTTCATTTCGAGCCACTTCCTGCTTTCGTCATCCAAGCGCTCGTCGCCATGGGCGCCTGCTACTGCGAGCGGTGACCAGAGCTGAGCGGGCTACAGTCATGACCAAGCGCTTGTCGCCATGGGCGCCCGCTACTGTAGCGGTGACCAGAGCTGAGCGGGCTACAGTCACGACAGTGCTGCAACCAGCACTCGTCGCCATGGCCGCCCACAACTGGGTTCGCTGCTCTCTATGGCCGCCGCAGTAGGATTTTTGCTACAATTATGTTTTGCTTTTGCTGAAACCAGCCCATATTTTTGCTACCACCTGCCCACCCAAAATCCGCTATCACGGTGATTTTTGCTGGACGGTGAACCATTTTGCTACAACCGTTTTGCTTTTTATTACTACTGGTGTTTGTGGATTTTTTTTGCTACATCCATCTCCATTAACATGTGAGCCCACGACTCTGTTTTTGCTTCAACCAGCCACTGTTTTTGCTGGAATCATCAGGCATTTTTGCTGGAACTAGCGATTTTTCCATGAATGGGGTATGGAAGCATTTTTCTTCGTTTGGATCGGCAAGCCATTTTTATATAATCGATGACAGTTTTTGCTTCTATCAGTATCTATTTTTGTTGGTGCCCGTGTTTTCGAGAGATGCAAAGCATTTTTCTTCGTCGGGATCAGCAAGCAATTTTTGATACAACCGGTGACAAAATTTGCTTCAACCAGCATCTAGTTTGGCTGGAACCAGCAATTCGGAAGCAATTCGGAAGCTGCGACGTACGAAGCTTTTTTAGAGCCGTGATGGGTCACCGCTGCGAGCTGCGACAAGGTCGTCGGGGCTGTTGGAACGACGGTCCCGGGTGAGGGGGAGGTTTGACGCAACCCGGCAGCGAGGGCGCCAAGCCGGCGAGAGCGCTCGCGTGATTTAGGGAAAAAGTAAAAGAGAAGAAGCGCTTTGAGGATGAAAGCCCTAATCTGACGGTTAAAATACAGTGTATCGGACGGGTATGGTGCGACCGGCCCAAATTTTGGCCGGCGCGCCGGCACCTAATGGTCGCCAACTGCAAAATAAGAAAATGTTACATGCATACAAATAGTAAGTGTAATTGTAGTGTATTATACTACAAAAAAGGGAAGTGTGATTAAGCTGTTTAATACGGGTTCTGACTACGGTGTTTAGTTTGCTCCTTTAATTAGCTGCTGCGGGGCTGCGGTTGGCGATAATCCTAGATCCAAGACAACTCGATCCAAAGACCCGCTAGGGTTCCCCCCGGCGGCCGGGGTGCACCCCGATCCGTCCCGCTAGCCCGCCCCCACCGCCCCTTCCCCGTACCCCTAGCGTCGCCTCCATGAGCAGGCTGACGCGCGCACCCTGAACCATCCCGCTAGCCCTCTTCCCCTTCCCGCACACCCTTCCTTCAGGGCCTCTCCGAGCGGTCCGGCGCGCGCACCCCAACCCGTCCCGCTAGCCCTCTCCCCTCCCCCACCCCCTTCCCCGTACCCCCCGCGTCGCCTCCCTGAGCGAGGCGACCGTGGGCTCCCCTTCCCGCCTCCTCCCAGCGCCTCCCCCTCCTAATCCCCTCCCGCTGGCGTAGGCCACCGGGCCTTGCTTGCGTGGTGCCGGCGGCGGTGGCCCCGTTTTTCCCCCGCGCGACGCTGCAGCTCGGGTAGTGGGGGTTGGTGACGATGCACCCAGGCCAGCGGTGGATCCGGCGGCGGCGCGGCTTCGCGGGCGGGAAAGCTTCGGGTGGCGTGGTGGCGGCGCCACCCTTCCGGCCTAGATCTGGCCCTCTTGGGCCCCTTCTGGGTCTTGTCGGGCCTGGCGCGGGCTGTCCGATGTCGTCTCCGGCAGACGAAGGTGTGGCTCGGGCTGGGGGTGACGGAGACGACAGCGCGTGTACTGCAGCGCGGCGTCGGGAGCTTCACGAGCCTGTTTCGGGCTCGACCGGGCGGGAGTGCCTGGTTTGCTCCTGAGCTGCTTCCGGTCGGTTACCACCGGGAGTGGTGAAGGTTGTCCCCTCCCACGTGGCTGCTGACCCGGCCGCACCCTGCTACTTCCTCTCGATCCTGCTAGTTTTGCTTCGCTTGCCACGGTGAGACGGCGTTGGTGATTGCAAGACCGTGGTGGCGCATTTTGGTGGACGTCAAGTATGGTGGAGCGCGATGTTCGTCCGGGGTCATAGTTGGTTGGCGGTTGCTACTTCTTGAGCTTGCGTTGTTTTTTCCCTTGAAAAGGAAAGGGTGATGCAGCAAAGTAGAGATAATATTTCCCTCAGTTGAGAACCAAGGTACCAATCCAGTAGGAGGCACAAGTGAGTCCCCAATATACGCACCTTCACAAACTAACAAATACTTGCACACAACATGAAAAAGGGTTGTCAATCCCTTCACGATCACTTGCAAGAGTGAGATCTAATGGAGATAGATATAAAAGATAAATAAATGGCAAAACAAAGTAAATATAAATAAATTGTAGCAAGTTATTTTTAGGTTTTTGGTTTTATAGATCCGAAAATATATGATAGAAAATAGACCCGGGGGCCATAGGTTTCGCTAGAGGCTTTTCTCTCGAAGAAAGCATACGGTGAGTAAACAAATTATTGTTGAACAATTGATAGAAAAGCGCAAAGTTAGGAAGATATCCAAGGCAATGATCATGAATATAGGCATCACGTACGTGACAAGTAGACCGACTCATGCCTGCATCTAGTACTATTACTCCACACATCGACCGATATCCAGTATGCGTCTAGTGAATTAAGTTAACAAGAACGGAGTAAGGCCTTAAGTAAGATGACATGATGTAGAGGGATAGATCCAATAAAGAAGGTAAAAAAACCCATATTTTTATCCTTAATGGCAACAATAAAAATACGTGTCTCACTACCCCTACTGTCACTAGGTGAGGGCACCACAAGATTGAACCCATCACAAAGCATCTCTCCCATTGCAAGGAAAACCAATCTAGTTGGCAAAACCAAATCGATAGATCAAAGAGAAATACAAAACTATCTTAATCATGCATAAAAGAGTTCAGAGAATACTCAAATAATATCCATAGATAATCTGATTATAAATCCACAATTCATCGGATCTCAACAAACGCACCGCAAAATAAGATTACGTCGAATAGAACTCCAAGAACATCAAAAAGAACATTGTATTGAAGATCAGAGAGAGAAGAAGCCATCTAGCTACTAGATATTGACCTGTAGGCCTATGGTTAACTACTCACACATCATTGAAAGGGCAGCAAGGTTGGTGTAGAGGCCCTCTGTGATCGAATCCCCCTCTGGCAGAGTGCCGAAAAAGGCCCCAAGATAGGATTTCACGAGAACAAAAGTTTGCGGCGGTGGAAAAGTATTTTTGATGTGCTCTCTCGTATAGGAGAAATATTTGAGAATTTATAGTGTCGAGATTAGGGTTAAGGGAGTCCCGGGGCCCCACAAGCCCCCTGGCATGCCCTGATACGTCTCCAACGTATCTATAATTTTTTATTGTTCCATGCTATTATATTATCTATTTTGGATGTTTTATATGCATTACTATGCTATTTTATATTATTTTTAGGACTAACTGTAGGATCTAGAAGTGGGTGTGTCTAGAGGGGGGTGATTAGACACTTAGTACTAAAGTTGCAGTTTTTAAGCCTTTTTGGTTTGAGTGAAGTTATAGGCACAATTTCAACATATACAATACATATCAAGCAAGCATGCAAAGAGTATATAGGCAACGGAAAGTAAAGCATGCAACTTGCAAGAATGTAAAGGGAAGGGTTTGGAGAATTCAAACGCAATTGGAGACACGGATGTTTTTCCCGTGGTTCGGATAGGTGGTGCTATCCTACATCCACGTTGATGGAGACTTCAACCCACGAAGGGTAACGGTTGTGCGAGTCCACGGAGGGCTCCACCCACGAAGGGTCCATGAAGTAGCAACCTTATCTATCCCACCATGGCCATCGCCCACGAAGGACTTGCCTCACTAGCGGTAGATCTTCACGAAGTAGGCGATCTCCTTGCCCTTACAAACTCCTTGGTTCAACTCCACAATCTTGTCGGAGGCTCCCAAGTGACACCTAGCCAATCTAGGAGACACCACTCTCCAAGAAGTAACAAATGGTGTGTTGATGATGAACTCCTTGCTCTTGTGCTTCCAATGATAGTCTCCCCAACACTCAACTCTCTCTCACTGGATTTGGATTTGGTGGAAAGGAGATTTGAGTGGAAAGCAACTTGGGAAGGCTAGAGATCAAGATTCATATGGTAGGAATGGAATATATTGGCCTCAACACAAGGGTAGGTGGTTCTCTCTCAGAACATATAGGTTGGAAGTGTAGATGTGTTCTGATGGCTCTCTCCACGAATGAAGAGGAGGTGGAGGGGTATATATAGCCTCCACTTAAAATCCAACCGTTACACACAATTTACCAATCTCGGTGGGACCGAATCAACAAACTCGGTCGGACCGAAAAGGTAAACCTAGTGACCGTTAGATATTTTCGGTTGGACTGACATGCATCTCGGTAGGACCGATATGGTTAGGGTTTGGGCATAACGTAATCTCGGTGAGACCGATTACACAAACTCGGTGAGACCGATTTGGTAATTAGCTAACCAGAGAGTTGGTCAGGCAAACTCGGTGGGACCGATTACATAAACTTGGTTAGACCGATTTTGGTAATGAGTTACCTAGAGAGTTTGCATTGTAATCTCGGTAGTACCGATTGCCTAAACTCGGTGAGACCGATTTGGACAATGGACATACTCAGTGAGATTGCAATCCCATCTCGGTGAGACCGAGATCCCTATCGGTAGAACCGATTTGCTAGGGTTTGGCAGTGGCTTATGACATATGAAACTCGGTGGCGCCGGATAGAAAGAATCGGTAGGACCGAGTTTGGCTTAGGGTTTAGGTCATTTGTGGAAGTGGGAAAGCAGTTGAGGATTTTGGAGCATATCATTAAGCACATAAAGCAAAGGGCTCATTAAGCAACACCTCATCCCTCCTTGATAGTATTGGCTTTTCCTATGGACTCAATGTGATCTTGGATCACTAAAATGTAAAATGAAGAGTCTTGAGCTTGAAGCTTTAGCCAATCCTTTGTCCTTAGCATCATGAAGGAGTTCCCACAACCTTTAGTCCATGCCACTCCATTGTTGAACTTATCTGAAATATACTAGATAAAAACGTTAGTCCAACAAGAGATATGTTGACATTAATTACCAAAACCACCTGAGGAGCACTTGTGCTTTCAATCTCTCCCTTTTTGATAATTGATGGCAACATACATCAAAGCTTTAGATTAAGATAAAAAGAATAGCAAGTAAAGCTTTGGAAGAACATGTAACAAACATAGGCTCCCCCTACATGTATGCAATCATGTGAATATAACATGTGGAAGCATGTGAGAGCATAGTCATGACAGAGTAGGCAATGTGTTACATGTATCTTGGCCATATGCATCAGAGCAAAAGATTATTAAGAGAAATACCTTCATGCTTATGAGTCGTTCTTGCAAACAATATGTACAAAAGCAAGAATTCCTCATACTCATGATTCTGATGCATATGCTTACCTTGTAGTCTTGAGTTGGCTTAGGATGAATGAACCTGCATAAACAAGGTTAGATAATACAGGTACATCCACTAGCCAGAGCAAACCAACGAAAACCACAAGAATACCAAGACTGGGATGACATGTAGAGAGTGAGTACAAGGTACCATATTAGATTAGACATGTCCCCAAGAGTAAAGATATGCAATGAATTTGAATGATTTCTTTCCCTTAGATGTCTTGCTCCCCCTGACTTTGACATGGGATATTTGGAGAAGATAGGGAACAGAAATTTAGAGCTGAAATATATGAATGAATAGAACATAATGCAAATGAGCACATATGACATATGAACATGTCTTTCCCCCAAAAAGACATGTGGCGTCTCTCCTCTTGAATATCAAGCATCTGGGATCCTTGAGTGTTCTCTCCCCTGGAGATCTCTTTCTCCCTTGAAGATGATGAGCTTTGATGTGATCTCTCTCTCCCCCTTTGACATCAATTTCCAAGAAGGTTTTTCTGGATTCTGTCGAATAGGTTTGATCCTTGAGATTCAGCACAAAGCAATGGATAAAACAGTGATGCTTGTAGAGGATAATATTCATTGAGTGGAGCTGGATCAGAAGAAATATAGAATAAGTGGCAAACTGTTTTTCCTGTTGCGAAATCGGTGGCACCGAGAGACATTTTTCGGCGGTACCGAAAGGATCCGGTTGGACCAAAAACTACAATCTGGTGAAACCGAGTTCACTACAGAGAAAACATTTGTCACCTCAGCTCACTAGTCAAATAAGATCTCACAAAGATTTGCAATGAATTAACTGAAAGATTTGCAAAGAATTTGATGCAGAAATATGCAGGACAAAAATCAAAAAGAAAAGAATAAAAGTTCTAGATGAAGAGGGAAATAAATATGCAAGGGACAAGTGCAATAACACAGAAGAGAACATAAGAGAACTTCATCTAGAATTGGGCGGTGACAAAGTCACCTATGTTAGAGTATATTGACTTAGGAGTCAAGTGAGAACACTTGATCATAGGTCATACTCATCGTTTAAGCTCAGAATGGGGTTACCATTTTTCGTTTAAGCATCTTGATGTATTCACATCTTGTTGAGTTGCTTTGACTCGTGACTTTGAGTAAAGCTTCTCTAAGATGGAATATCATACCTTGGGTGGTGGTGTGGATCTTGCTCATGTAGTTGAACTTGTGTGGGTGCTCGAAGTTGATGTAGCTCATCATGAGTTGGGAGCACCCCTTGGAATTTGAGTTCATCTTCCTACATGGGTTAGTTCTTGCAAGGAAAAGCATTTTTATATCCAAAAATGACAATCATGAATCTCAACATAGAATTTGTAAAAGGATATGTTTGAGTGGTTTCGTGCTTCCTTGTCTTCAACCACGGTCGTGTAGAGACTTGGTGATGTAGAGATTGCTCAAGATGTGAGAGAATTGCAATCTCATAGAAATAGATTCATCCAAGTGCCTACATGGGTTAGATAACATGCAAGATGCAAATATATCCAAGACATAAGATAGTCATCATAAGAGATATATCAAGGATTAGACATAAGCTCATGTCTTGCATGTATCCAATAGAGTTTCTACTCCAAGTTCGAAGCATCAATGATGTTCAATTCTCCTCTCAACCTGCAAAACACTTTCTCATCAAGCGGTTTAGTGAATATATCCGCTAATTGCTTATCGGTGCGAACAAGTTTAAGATAAATGTCACCCTTTGCAACATGGTCTCGAATGAAATGATGACGAACTTCAATATGCTTAGTTCGAGAATGTTGCACAGGATTATGACCAATTTTGATAGCACTTTCATTGTCACAAAGCAATGGAACATGTTTCACATAGACTCCATAATCTTTAAGCGTTTGGGTCATCCAAAGTAATTGAGCACAACATGAACCAGCGGCAATGTATTTCGCTTCGGCGGTGGATAAGGATACCGAGTTTTGTTTCTTGGAGGACCAAGACACAAGAGATCTACCAAGAAATTGACACGTACCCGAAGTGGACTTTCTATCAACCTTGTCTCCGGCATAATCCGAGTCGGAATACCCAACAAGAACGAAAGAGGACCTCTTAGGATACCAAATGCCAAAATTTGGATTATGGATTAAGTATCTCACTATCCTTTTCACGGCCTTAAGATGACATTCTTTAGGAGCAGCTTGATATCGTGCACACATGCACACACTTAGCATAATGTCGGGACGAGAGGCACATAGATATAACAATGAACCAATCATAGAGCGATAAACCTTTTGATCGATCGGTTCACCATCTTTGGTCAAATCAAGATGTCCACTAGTAGGCATGGGTGTGGTCATACCTTTGCATTCTTGCATATTGAACTTCTTGAATAAGTCCTTGGTGTACTTCGTTTGAGAGACAAAGGTACCTTCCTTAGTTTGCTTGATTTGCAAACCGAGAAAGAATTTGAGTTCACTCATCATAGACATCTCAAACTTCTCCGACATTAGCTTCCCAAACTTCTCACTAAAATGAGGGTTAGTTGAACCAAATATGATATCATCAACATAAATTTGGCACACAAATAGTTCTCCATTAACCCTTTTAGTAAAAAGAGTAGAATCAATTTTACCAATTTCAAAGCCTTTTTCAATAAGGAACTTGGTCAAGCATTTATACCATGCTCTAGGAGCTTGTTTAAGACCATAAAGGGCTTTGTGAAGTTTGTAAACATGATTAGGTTTCTTAGGATTGACAAAGCCGGGAGGTTGCTTAACATTAACTTCCTCCTCAATTTCGCCATTTAGAAAAGCACTTTTAATGTCCATTTGGTACAAGGTGATATCATGGTGATTAGCATAAGCAAGTAAGATGCGGATGGACTAAAGTCTAGCAACAGGAGCATATGTCTCACCATAGTCCATACCTTCAACTTGTGTGTAGCCTTGGGCGACGAGACGTGCTTTGTTGTGAACCACTTGTCCATCTTCATCTTGCTTGTTGTGAAACACCCATTTGGTACCAATGATGTTGTGGTTGTTGTCGGGCTTCTCGACCAATGTCCACACTTGATTTCTCTCAAAGTTGTGTAGCTCTTCATGCATACCGTTTATCCAATATGGATCCTCCAATGCTTCTTCAACCTTCATAGGTTCAATGCTAGAGATGAATGAGTAATGTTCACAAAAGTTAGCTAAACAAGTTTTAGAGCGAGTGATTCTCCCGGTTTGGATATCATTGTAGATTTGCTCGACGGGATGATCTTTTGCAATTCTTGCTCGAACTCGTGAAAGCTTTTGCTTGGGTCGGGGTGGAACATCATCTTCATCTTGTTCTTCTTCTTGGCCTTCTTCATTGCTGACGTTGTCGTTCTCTTGTCGTGGTGGAGAAGGAGGTTGTTGATGTTCATCTTGGTGTACTTCCTTGTTTTCTTCATCTTGGCGTGTCCCACTTGTGGATGCTTCCGTATCAACTCTTGGTTCACCTTGTCGTGAGGTAGAAGCTTCCACTTGGACAGACGAGGTACTCTCCTTCACTTCCGTTGGACGAATCTTGCCAATGGACAGGTCTTGAATTGCTTCCGAAGGGTCTTTGTCTCCTACATCAATTGGCAATTGCTCTACTTGCGAGCCGTTAGATTCATCAAACTTCACATCTACCGTCTCTTCAACCTTTCGGGTGAAATTGTTGTAGACACGATAAGTGTGAGAGTTTGAGCCATAACCAAGTAGGAAACCTTCATGAGATTTAGGAGCAAATTTAGAACGACGATGCTTATCAAGAATGTAGCACTTTGAGCCGAATACTTGAAAGTATCCAACTTGGGGCCTGTTACCGGTGAGGAGCTCGTATGCCGTCTTGCCGAGTAGCTTGTGAAGATACAAGCGATTTGTTGCATGACAAGCTGTCTCAACCGCTTCTGCCCAAAAGTGCTTTGGCATTTTGTACTCATCAAGCATCGTTCTTGCCATCTCGATAAGAGTCCGGTTCTTCCTCTCAACAACTCCATTTTGTTGAGGTGTGTACGTAGACGAGAACTCGTGTGAAATACCTTCTTCGTCAAGAAAGGTGTCCACATTTGCGTTCTTGAACTCCGTTGTCTTGTCGCTCCGAACCTTCTTGATCTTCATGTCAAACTGATTTTGGGCCTTCCTAGCGAAGTTTTTGAAGATCTTTTGGACCTGTGATTTGTCATCAAGAAAGAACACCCACGTAAATCTTGAAAAATCATCAACTATGACTAGACCAAATGAGTTACCACCGAGACTCTTGTAGGCATTTGGACCAAAGAGATCCATGTGAAGTAGCTCGAGTGGTCTTCTTGTGGTCATGATGTTCTTTGCGCGGTGACTTCCTCCAACTTGTTTCCCTGCTTGACAAGCACTACAAAGTCTATCCTTGTCAAATATGACATCTTTTATTCCAAGGATATGATCACCTTTAATAAGCTTATCAAGATTTCGCATGCCAACATGACCTAGTCTTCTATGCCACAACCAGCCTTTAGAAGATTTAGCAATTAAGCAAGTTCTAGGTTGAGCCTTTTTAGTGAAATCAACAATGTAAAGATCTCCTCTATGTATACCGGTAAAGACCATTTTATGATTGTCTCTACGAAACACTTGGCAATCTACTTCAGTGAATAAGACATTGAAACCGAAATCAGCAAGTCTAGAAACTGAAAGTAAATTGTATCCAAGGGATTCAACGAGCATGACATTTTGTATGGAGCTATCATTTGAGATGGCCACCTTACCAAGGCCAACCACCTTACCCTTTGGATTATCACCAAAGGTGACATATTTTCGAGGGCTGTCGTTTTCAGCAAGCTCACGGAACATATCTTTATCTCCGGTCATATGATCAGTACATCCACTATCAAGGACCCATTCCTTTCCTCCAGCCATGTAGCCGCGAAGATTTGCCATAATACCAAAATGCCTCATTGCATCATCAAGATCATAGTCACTATCATCATCTTCATCATAGTATCCATGTTCAACATCATCTTGTGATTGATCAATTCCTAGAGAGGGTAATTCATTAGATAAATGATCATCACAATGGTTACCTTTATGAATTCTAATAGCTTTGGATATGATATCGCTAATGATTCCAACATTTCCTTTAGCACGCATGAGATTGGTAAGCTCAAATAGACAATTACCAAAGCTAGGATCACTAGAGTTCATCTTACTCAAGGCAATAGACTTATGGAGAATTTCGTCTAAGTTTTTCAAGGAATAATCTGGAAATCGTTCCTCAAGAAATCTCCATATGGTATAGGCACAATCAAGAATAGGCAAACTAGCAATCAAATTTTTGGGCAATCCTCTTATGATAAGATTGATGGTTCTAAGATTGCGAATCATGTCAAGATCTTCTTCGCGTGTGGGATGCAAGGGATCAATATGAGGTGCACAAAGACTAGCAATGTACTTGTTCAAGTGATATTCATTGAAAATCTCAAGCATATCATTTTTCCACTCATGAAAGTATTCTCCATCAAGAATAGGCACTCTATGTCTAAGACTCCCCAAAGTAGACACATCCATCTTCCTCCAAAGGTGTTTAAACCAAGGCAATGGAAACCAAAGCTCTGATACCAATTGAAAGGATCGAGAAGAGGTGTCTAGAGGGGGGGTGATTAGACACTAAGTGCCAAAAGTTACAGTTTTTAATATTCTTAAGTTTAAATGGAGTTTAAGCACAAGTTTAACAAACACACTACATATCAAGCAAGCATGCAATGAGTATATGAGCAGCGGAAAGTAAAGCATACAACTTGCAAGAATGTAAAGGGAAGGGTTTGGAGTATTCAAACGCAATTGGAGACACGAATGTTGTTGTCGTGGTTCCGATAGGTGGTGCTATTGTACATCCACGTTGATGGAGACTTCAACCCACGGAGGGTAACGGTTGCGCGAGTCCATGGAGGGCTCCACCCACGAAGGGTACACGAAGAAGCAACCTTGTCTATTCCATCATGGTCGTCGCCCACGAAGGACTTGCCTCACTAGCGGTAGATCTTCACGAAGTAGGCGATCTCCTTGCCCTTACAAACTCCTTGGTTCAATTCCACAATCTTGTTGGAGGCTCCCAAGTGACACCTAGCCAATCTAGGAGACACCACTCTCCAAGAAGTAACAAATGGTGTGTTGATGATGAACTCCTTGCTCTTGTGCTTCAAATGATAGTCTCCCCAACACTCAACTCTCTCTCACAGGATTTGGATTTAGTGGAAAGAAGATTTGAGTGGAAAGCAACTTAGGGAAGGCTAGAGATCAAGATTCATATGGTGGGAATGGAATATCTTGAGCTCAACACAACTGTAGGTGGTTCTCTCAGAAAATGTGTATTGGAAGTGTAGGTATGTTCTGATGGCTTTCTCCATGAATGAAGAGTGGGTGGAGGGTATATATAGCCTCCATACAAAATCTAACCGTTAGACACAATTTGCCAAACTCGGTGGGACCAAATGGTTAAACTCGGTCGGACCGATTCAGCAAACCTAGTGACCGTTAGGATTTTCGGTGGGACTGAGATGCAACTCGGTAGGACCGATATGGTTAGAGTTAGGGCATAACATAATCTCGGTGTGACCGATTACACAAGCTCGGTGGGACCGATTTTGGTAATAAGCTAACCAGAGAGTTGGTCAGGCAAACTCGGTGAGACCGATTACACAAACTCGGTGGGACCGATTTGGGTAATAAGCTAACCAAAGGATTTGCATTGTAATCTCGGTAGTACCGATTGCTCAAACTCGGTGAGACCGATTTTGGTAATGGACATACACAGAGAGATTACAATCCCATCTCGGTGAGACCGAGATCCCTATCGGTGAAACCGATTTGCTAGGGTTTGTGGCAGTGGCTATGACATCTGAAACTCGGTGGCGCCGGATAGAAAGAATCGGTGGGGCCGAGTTTGACTTTTGGTTTAGGTCATATGTGGATGTGGGAAGGTAGTTGAGGATTTTGGAGCATATCACTAAGCACTTGATAGTATTGGCTTTTCCTATAGACTCAATGTGATCTTGGATCACTAAAATAGAAAATGTAGAGTCTTGATCTTGAAGCTTGAGCCAAACCTTTGTCCTTAGCATCTTGAAGGGGTTCCACATCCTCTAGTCCATGCCACTCCATTGTTGAACTTATCTGAAACATACTAGGTAAAAGTGTTAGTCCAACAAGAGATATGTTGACACTAATTACCAAAACCACCCAGGGAGCACTTGTGCTTTTAGGTCCGCACGCTTAAAGTTCGATGACCGTTATATTATGAGTTTATGTGTTTTGATGTACCGAAGGTAGTTCGGAGTCCCGGATGAGATCGTGGACATGACGAGGAGTCTCGAAATGGTCGAGACGTAAAGATCGATATATTGGATGACTATATTCGAACGTCGGAAAGGTTCCGAGTGATTCGGGTATTTTTTGGAGTACCGGAGAGTTACGGGAATTCGCCGGGGAGTATATGGGCCTTATTGGGCTTTAGAGAAAAGAGAGAGGAGAGGCTGGGCACCCCCTCAAGGCCTAGTTCGAATTGGACTAGGGGGAGGGGCTGCGCCCCCTCCTTCCTTCTCTTCTCTTTCCCCTTTCCTTGACTCCTACTCCTACTTCTTGGAAGGGGGGAATCCTACTCCCGGTGGGAGTAGGACTCCTCCTAGGGCGCGCCATAGAGAGGGCCGGCCCTCCCCCTCCTCCACTCCTTTATATACGGGGAGGGGGGCACCCCTTGGAGATACAACAATTGATCATTGTGTTGGGGAACGTAGTAATTTCAAAAAAAAATCCTACGCACACGCAAGATCATGGTGATGCATAGCAACGAGGGGAGAGTATGATCTACGTACCCTTGTAGATCGCAACGGAAGCGTTTGACACAACGTAGAGGAAGTAGTCGTACGTCTTCTTCCCGGTCCGACCGATCCAAGCACCGTTACTCCGGCACCTCCGAGTTCTTAGCACACGTTCAGCTCGATGACGATCCCCAGGCTCCGATCCAACAAAGCTTCGGGGAGGAGTTCCGTCAGCACGACGGCGTGGTGACGATCTTGATGTACTACCGGCGCAGGGCTTCGCCTAAGCACTGCAACGATATGACCGAGGTGGAATATGGTGGAGGGGGGCACCGCACACGGCTAAGGAACCATCACGAAGATCAACTTGTGTGTGTTAGGGTGCCCCCCTGCCCCCGTATATAAAGGATCCAAGGGGGAGGGGCGGCCAGCCTGGTTTGGGCGCGCCAAGGGGAGTCCTACTCCCACCGGGAGTAGGATTCCACCTTTCCTAGTCCAACTAGGTGTCCTTCCTTGTAGGGGGAGTAGGAGAGAAGGAAAGGGAAGAGAGAAGGAGAAGGAAGGAGGGGGGCGCCCCCCTTCCCTAGTCCAATTCGGACTAGAGCAAGGGGAGGGGCGCGGCCACCTTTTGGTCCCTTTCTCTCCTTTCCCGTATGGCCCAAAGAGGCCCAATACGAATTCCCGTAACTCTCCGGTACTCCGAAAAATACCCGAACCACTCAGAACCTTTCCGATGTCCGAATATAGTCGTCCAATATATCGATCTTTACGTCTTGACCATTTCGAGACTCCTCGTCATGTCCCTGATCCCATCCGAGACTCCGATCTCCTTCGGTACATCAAAACTCATAAACTCATTATATAACTGTCATCGAAACCTTAAGCGTGCGGACCCTACGGTTCGAGAACAATGTAGACATGACCGAGACACGTCTCTGGTCAATAACCAATAGCGGGACCTGGATGCCCATATTGGCTCCTACATATTCTGCGAAGATCTTTATCGGTCAGACCGCATAACAACATACGTTGTTCCCTTTGTCATCGGTATGTTACTTGCCTGAGATTCGATCGTCGGTATCCAATACCTAGTTCAATCTCGTTACCGGCAAGTCTCTTTACTCGTTCCGTAATACATCATCCCGCAACTAACTCATTAGTTGCAATGCTTGCAAGGCTTAAGTGATGTGCATTACCGAGAGGGCCCGGAGATACCTCTCCGATGATCGGAGTGACAAATCCTAATCTCGAAATACGCCAACCCAACATCTACCTTTGGAGACACCTGTAGTACTCCTTTATAATCACCCAGTTACGTTGTGACGTTTGGTAGCACCCAAAGTGTTCCTCCGGCAAACGGGAGTTGCATAATCTCATAGTCAAAGGAACATGTATAAGTCATGAAGAAAGCAATAGCAACATACTAAACGATCGGGTGCTAAGCTAATGAAATGGGTCATGTCAATCAGATCATTCAACTAATGATGTGACCTCATTAATCAAATAACAACTCTTTGTTCATGGTTAGGAAACATAACCATCTTTGATTAACGAGCTAGTCAAGTAGAGGCATACTAGTGACACTCTGTTTGTCTATGTATTCACACATGTATTATGTTTCCAGTTAATACAATTCTAGCATGAATAATAAACATTTATCAAGATATAAGGAAATAAATAATAACTTTATTATTGCCTCTAGGGCATATTTCCTTCACATTGATCTTTTAGCCGGTCGCGGTGCCCCCCTCCACCATAGTCCACCTCGATAATATCGTAGCGGTGTTTAGGCGAACCCTGTGTTGGTAGAACATCATCATCGTCACCACGCCGTCGTGCTGACAAAACTCTCCCTCAACACTCGGCTGGATCAGAGTTCGAGGGACGTCATCGGACTGAACGTGTGCTGAACTCGGAGGTGCCGTGCCTTCGGTACTTGATCGGTCGGATCGTGAAGACATACGACTACATCAACCGCGTTGTGCTAAGGCTTCCGCTTTCGGTCTACGAGGGTACATGGACAACACTCTCCCCTCTCGTTGCTATGCATCACCATGATCTTGCGTGTGCGTAGGATTTTTTTTGAAATTACTACGTTCCCCAATAGTGGCATCCGAGCCTGGTTTTATGCATAGATGTCATATGGCCGAGTAGAACACAAGTGAGTTGTGGGCGATATAAGTCATACTGCCTACCAGCATGTCATACTTTGGTTCGGCGGTATTGTTGGATGAAGCGGCCCGGACCGACATTACGCGTACGCTTACGCGAGACAGGTTCTACCGACGTGTTTTGCACACAGGTGGCTGGCGGGTGTCAATTTCTCCAACTTTAGTTGAACCGAGTGTGGCTACGCCCGGTCCTTGCGAAGGTTAAAACAACAACAACTTGACAAACTATCATTGTGGTTTTGATGCGTAGGTAAAAATGGTTCTTGCTCAGCCTGTAGCAGCCACGTAAAACTTGCAACAACAAACTAGAGGACGTCTAACTTGTTTTTGCAGGGCATGTTGTGATGTGATATGGTCAAAGCATGATGCTAAATTTTATTGTATGAGATGATCATGTTTTGTAACCGAGTTATCGGCAACTGGCAAGAGCCATATGGTTGTGGCTTTATTGTATGCAATGCAATCGCCCTGTAATGCTTTACTTTATCACTAAGCGGTAGCGATTGTCGTAGAAGCATAAGATTGGCGAGACGACAACGATGCTACGATGGAGATCAAGGTGTCGCGCCGGTGACGATGGTGATCATGACGATGCTTCGGAGATGGAGATCACAAGCACAAGATGATGATGACCATATCATATCACTTATATTGATTGCATTTGATGTTTATCTTTTATGCATCTTATCTTGCTTTGATTGACGGTAGCATTATAAGATGATCTCTCACTAAATTTCAAGATAAAAGTGTTCTCCCTGAGTATGCACCGTTGCCAAAGTTCGTCGTCCCCAGACACCACGTGATGATCAGGTGTGATAAGCTCTACGTCCATCTACAACGGGTGCAAGCCAGTTTTGCACACGCAGAATACTCAGGTTAAACTTGAAGAGCCTAGCATATGCAGATATGGCCTCGGAACACTGAGACCGAAAGGTCGAGCGTGAATCATATAGTAGATATGATCAACATAATGATGTTCACCATTGAAAGCTGCTCCATTTCACGTGATGATCGGTTATGGTTTAGTTGATATGGATCACATGATCACTTAGAGGATTAGAGGGATATCTATCTAAGTGGGAGTTCTTAAGTAATATGATTAATTGAACTTAAATTTATCATGAACTTAGTCCTGGTAGTATTAGCATATCTATGTTATAGATCAATAGCTCGCGTTGTTGCTTCCCTGCTTTATTTTGATATGTTCCTAGAGAGAACTAAGTTGAAAGATGTTAGTAGCAATGATGCGGACTTGGTCCATGATCTAAGGATTAACCTCATTGCTGCACAGAAGTATTATGTCCTTGATGCACCGCTAGGTGACAGAACTATTGCAGGAGCAGATGCAGACGTTATGAACGTTTTGACAAAAGCTTGGTATGATGACTACTTGATAGTTTAGTGCACCATGCTTTACGGCTTAGAACCGGGACTTCAAAAATTGTTTTGAACGCCACGGAGCATATAAGATGTTCCAAGAGTTGAAATTGGTATTTCATACTCATGCCCATGTAGAGAGGTATGAGACCTCTGACAGTACTCTGCCAATAAGATGGTGGAGAATAGCTCAACCAGTGAGCATGTGCTCAGATTGTTTGAGTACTACAATTACTTGAATCAAGTGGGAGTTAATCTTCTAGATAAGATAGTAATTGACAAAGTTCTCTAGTCACTGTCACCAAGTTAATAGAACTTCGTGATGAACTATAATATGCAAGGGATGACGAAAGTAATTCTCGAGCTCTTCGCGATGCTGAGATCAGTGAAAGGTAGAAATCAAGAAAAAAGAGCATCGAGTGTTGATGGTTAACAAGATCACTAGTTTCAAGAAAAGGGCAAAGGGAAAGAAGGGGAACTTCAAGAAGAACGGCAAGCAAGTTGCTGCTCAAGAAGCCCAAGTCTGGACCCAAGCCTGAGACTAAGTGCTTCTGCTGCAAAGGAACCGGTCACTGGAAGCGGAACTACCCCAAATAATTGACGGATAAGAAGGATGGAAAAGTGAACAAAAGTATACTTGATATACATGTTATTGATGTGTACTTCACTAGTGTTTATAGCAACCCCTCGGTGCTTGATACTGGTTCAGTTGCTAAAGAGTAGTAACTCAAAATGGGAGTTGCATAATGAACAGAAACTAGTTAAGGATGAAGTGACGATGTGTATTGGAAGTGGTTCCAAGATTGATATGATCATCATCGCACACTCCCTATACTTTCGGGATTAGTGTTGAACCTAAATAAATTTGGAGTCTGCGTTGAGCATGAATATGATTTGTTCATGTTTATTGCAATACAGTTATTCATTTAAGTAAGAGAATAATTGTTATTCTGTTTACATGAATAAAACATTCTATGGTTATACACCCAATGAAAATGATTTGTTGGATCTCGATCGTAATGATACACATATTCATAATATTGAAGCCAAAAGATGCAAAGTTAATAATGATAGTGCAACTTATTTGTGGCACTGCCGTTTAGGTCATATTGGTGTAAAGCGCATGAAGAAACTCCATGCTGATGGGCTTTTGGAATCACTTGATTATGAATCACTTGATGCTTGCGAACCATGCCTCATGGGCAAGATGACTAAGACTCCGTTCTCCAGAACAATGGAGCGAGCAACGGACTTATTGGAAATAATACATACTGATGTATGCGATCCGATGAGTGTTGAGGCTCGCGGCAAGTATCATTATTTTCTGACCTTCACAGATGATTTGAGCAGATATGGGTATATGTACTTGATGAAACACAAGTCTGAAACATTTGAAAAAGTTCAAAGAATTTCAGAGTGAAGTGGAGAATCATCGTAACAAGAAAATAAAAGTTTCTACGATATGATCGTGGAGGAGAATATTTGAGTTACGAGTTTGGTCTTCAATTAAAACAATGTGGAATAGTTTCACAAACTCATGCCACCTGGAACACCGCAGCATAATGGTGTGACCGAACGTCATAACCGTACTTTATTGGATATAGTGCAATCTATGATGTCTCTTACCGATTTACCACTATTGTTTTGGGGTTATGCATTAGAGACAGCTGCATTCACGTTAATAGGGCACCATCTAATCCGTTGAGATGATACCGTATGAACTATGGTTTAGCAAGAAACCTAAGCTGTCGTTTCTTAAAGTTTGGGGTTACGATGCTTATGTGAAAAAGTTTCAACCTGATAAGCTCGAACCCAAATAGGAGAATTATGTCTTCATAGGATACCCAAAGGAGACAGTTGGGTACACCTTCTATCACAGATCCGAAGGCAAGACATTCGTTGCTAAGAATGGATCCTTTCTAGAGAAGGAGTTTCTCTCGAAAGAAGTGAGTGGGAGGAAAGTAGAACTTGATGAGGTAACTGTACCTGCTCCCTTATTGGAAAGTAGTTCATCACAGAAATCTGTTCCTGTGACTCCTACACCAATTAGTGAGGAAGCTAATGATCATGATCATGTAACTTCATATCAAGTTACTATCGAACCTCGTAGGTCAACTAGAGTGAGATCCGCACCAGAGTGGTACGGTAATCCTGTTCTGGAGGTCATGTTACTAGACCATGATGAACCTACAAACTATGAAGAAGCGATGGTGAGCCGAGATTCCGCAAAATGGCTTGAGGCCATGAAATCTGAGATGGGATCCATGTATGAGAAGAAAGTATGGACTTTGATTGACTTGCCCAATGATCGGCAAGCCATTGAGAATAAATGGATCTTCAAGAGGAAGACGAACAATGATAGTAGTGTTACTATCTACAAAGCTCGAATTGTCGCAAAAAGGTTTTCGACAAATTCAAGGTGTTGACTACGATAAGATTTTTCTCACTCGTAGCGATGCTTAAGTCTGTCTGAATCATGTTAGCAATTGCCGCATTTTATGAAATCTGGCAAATGGATAACAAAACTGCATTTCTTAATGGATTTCTTAAAGAAGAGTTGTATATGATGCAACCAGAAGGTTTTGTCAATCCTAAAGGTGCTACCAAAATATGCAAGCTCCAGCGATCCATCTATGGACTGGTGCAAGCATCTCGGAGTTGGAATATATGCTTTGATAAGTTGATCAAAGGATATAGTTTTATACAAACTTGCGGTGAAGCCTGTATTTACAAGAAAGTGAGTGGAAGCACTACAACATTTCTGATAAGTATATGTGAATGACATATTGTTGATCGAAAATAATGTAGAATTATTCTGCAAAGCATAAATGAGTGTTTGAAAGGAGTTTTTCAAAGAAAGGCCTCGGTGAAGCTGCTTACATATTGAGCATCAAGATCTATAGAGATAGATCAAGACGCTTGATAAGTTTTTCAATAAGTACATACCTTGACAAGATTTTGAAGTAGTTCAAAATGGAACAGTCAAAGAAAGAGTTCTTGTCTGTGTTACAAGGTGTGAAATTGAGTAAGACTCAAAGCCCGACCACGGAAGAAGATAGAAAGAAAATGAAAGCCATTCCCTATGCTTTGGCCATAGGTTCTATAAAGTATGCCATACTGTGTACCAGATCTATTGTATACACTACCCTGATTTTGGCAAGGGAGTACAATAGTGATCTAGGAGTAGATCACTGGACAGCGGCCAAAATTATCCTTAGTGGAATAAGGATATGTTTCTTGATTATGGAGGTGACAAAAAGGTTCGTCGTAAAGGGTTACGTCGATGCAAATTTTGACACTGATCCAGATGACTCTAAGTCTCAATCTGGATACATATTTAAAGTGGGAGCAATTAGCTAGAGTAGCTCCATGCAGAGCATTGTTGACATAGAAATTTGCAAAAATACATACAGATCTGAATGTGGCAGACTCGTTGACTAAACTTCTCTCACAAGCAAAACATGATCACACCTTAGTACTCTTTGGGTGTTAATCACATAGCGATGTGAACTAGATTATTGACTCTAGTAAACCCTTTGGGTGTTGGTCACATGACGATGTGAACTATGGGTGTTAATCACATGGTGATGTGAGCTATTGGTATTATTTCACATGGTGATGTGAACTAGATTATTGACTCTAGTGCAACTGGGAGACTGAAGGAAATATGCCCAAGAGGCAATAATAAAGTTATTATTTATTTCCTTAAATCATGATAAATCTTTATTATTCATGCTAGAATTGTATAACCAGAAACATAATACATGTGTGAATACATAGACAAACAGAGTGTCACTAGTATGCCTCTACTTGACTAGCTCGTTAATTAAAGATGGTTATGTTTCCTAACCATAGACATGAGTTGTCATTTGATTAACAGGATCACATCATTAGCAGAATGATGTGATTGACTGGACCCATTCCGTTAGCTTAGCACTTGATCGTTTAGTATGTTGCTATTTCTTTCTTCGTGACTTATACATGTTCCCATGACTATGAGATTATGCAACTCCCGTTTACTGGAGGAACACTTTATGTGCTACCAAACGTCACAACGTAACTGGGTGATTATAAAGGTGCTCTACAGGTGTCTCCGAAGGTACTTGTTGGGTTGGCGTGTTTCGAGATTAGGATTTGTCACTCCGATTGTCAGAGAGGTATCTTTGGGCCAGCTCAGTAATGCATATCACTATAAGCCTTGCGAGCATTGTAACTAATGAGTTAGTTGCGGGATGATGTATTACGGAACGAGTAAAGAGACTTGCCGGTAACGAGATCGAACTAGGTATTGAGATACCGACGATCAAATCTCGGGCAAGTAACATACCGACGACAAAGGGAACAACGTATGTTGTTATGCGGTTTGACCGGTAAAGATCTTCGTAGAATATGTGGGAGCCAATATGAGCATCCAGGTTCCGCTATTGGTTATTGACCGGATACGTGTCTCGGTCATGTCTACATTGTTCTCGAACCCGTAGGGTCCGCACGCTTAAAGTTCGATGACGGTTATATTATGAGTTTATGTGTTTTGATGTACCGACGGTAGTTCGGAGTCCCAGATGAGATCGGGGACATGACGAGGAGTCTCTAAATGGTCAAGACGTAAAGATTGATATATTGGACGACTATATTCGGACATCGGAAAGGTTCCGAGTGATTCCGGTATTTTTCGGAGTACCGGAGAGTTACGGGAATTCGCCGGGGAGTATATGGGCCTTATTGGGCTTTAGGGGAAAGAGAGAGGAGAGGTTGGGCGCCCCCCCAAGGCCTAGTCCGAATTGGACTAGGGGGAGGGGTTGCGCCCCCTCCTTCCTTCTTTTCACTTTCCCCTTTCCTTGACTCCTACTCCTACTACTTGGAAGGGGGGAATCCTACTCCCGGTGGGAGTAGGACTCCTCCTAGGGCGCGCCATAGAGAGGGCCGGCCCTCCCCCTCCTCCACTCCTTTATATACGGGGAGGGGGGCACCCCTTGGACATACAACAATTGATCATTGATCTTTTAGCCGTGTGCGGTGCCCCCCTCCACCATAGTCCACCTCGATAATATCGTAGCGGTGCTTAGGCGAAGCCCTGCGTCGGTAGAACATCATCATCGTCACCACGCCATCGTGCTGACGAAACTCTCCCTCAACACTCGGCCGGATCAGAGTTCGAGGGTCGTCATCGGACTGAACGTGTGCTGAACTCGGAGGTGCCGTGCGTTTGGTACTTGATCGGTTGGATCGTGAAGACGTACGACTACATCAACCGTGTTGTGCTAACGCTTCCGCTTTCGGTCTACGAGGGTACATGGACAACACTCTCCCCTCTCATTGCTATGCATCACCATGATCTTGCATGTGCGTAGGATTTTTTTTGAAATTACTACGTTCCCCAACAATTGCTTGGGCATATGAATACCTTTTTCAATGTTACTCAATAAGAAACCTACTATGGTGCTCAAACTGGACTTTGAAAAGACCTTTGACAAGTTTGAGCATGCAATGATCATGGCTATTCTCAAGAAGAAAAGGTTTGGCAATAAGTGATGCAATTGGATCAACCAAATTCTATCAACTGGTACTTCTGTTGTACTCCTTAACAGGATTCTAGAAAAAACTGTGTTCAAGAGAGGAGTTAGGTAGTGTGACCTCCTCTCTCCCCTGCCTTTTGTTATTGCTGTAGATTTTCTTCAAACCATTCTCAATAATGCCATGCAAAAACAGTTTATTGAGCCACCAATCCCCCCTACATATTGCCCTGATTCTCCAATCCTGCAGTATGCATATGATACCCTAATAATCATGCAAGCTTGCCCTAATCAACTGTAGCACTTGGAGGGGCTGTTGGATCTCTTTTCACATGCATCTGGCTTAAAGGTCAACTTTCAGAAATCAAACATGTTGCCTATCAGCATCCCGCAAAAAGAGATACCCAACCTTTGCAGCATTTTAGAGCGTCAAATTGAGACTTTCCCATTCACATATCTAGGTGTGGATGGAGTGATCTTGATGTATATTATTGAGAGGATTTAGAAGAGATTGAACTCTCGTCCACAATTTTTGAGCTATGATGGCAGACTATTGATAGTTAATGTAGTACTTTCATCACTTCCAACTTTTGTTATGAGTTGTCCACTTCTCTACAAAGGAATCATAGGTCAAGTAGACAAATATAGGAGACATTGCTTTTGGAGGGGCAAAGACTTGGAACTTGAAGTCTGCACCCCTTGCTACCTTGGAGTTAGTATGCAAGCCCAAGAATGAAGGTGGTTTGGGAGTGTTAAACCTGCACACTCAAAACATTGGCCTACTAAAGATGGTGCATAATAAATTCCTAAATCATTGCGACCTTCCTTGGGTTCATCTAATTTGGGAATTCTACTATCCACATGGCGTCACCTCTTCAACTCCTTCTCACTGCTCCTTTTGGTGGAGAGATTGCTAAAAGCTTTTGCCCAGTACAAGGGAAATGCAACATGTTTGATTGAGGATGGCAGTTCAGTTGCTTTCTCGAGTGATAGATGGGATGACATTACCAAAATGCAATGTTGGCCACATCTATTCTCCTTCTCTAAGAACCAACAGATCTCCTTACAGGCTATGGGTTCCTTCACAGACATTTCAGAGTACTTCCATCTACCTTTGTCAGAAGAGGCTTTTCATCAATATCAGGAACTGATGGAGCTAATACATAATACCCACCTAACACAGACATCAGATGCCTGGCAATTTCCATCTGGGGTTGTAAGTTTTCAAGTTTCTCAAGCTTACAGAATTCTCACTGGTCGTCGGGATCTCATTCCAACACTGGCATGGATGTGAAAAACTTGCTGTCAACTCAAAGACAAGAATTTCTTCTGATTGTTTCTTCATAACAGGCAAAACTCAAGATCCATGCTCCAGCAGAAAAACTTCTTCATTCCTGATTATACTTGTATTTTATGTGGCCTACATGTGCTTGAAACTAGGGATGACCTTTTCCTACATTTCCCATTTACCAAACGTTGTTGAACTTATTTATGTCCTATATGGACTCCTACATTCCTGGGCATCCAACATGAGATCAACAACTTAAAAGCCCTCCTTGGTGTTCCATTCTCTCTGGAGATCATCATCCTTAGCTTCTTGGGCTATATGGATCATCATGAATGACTTCATCTTTTAAAGGCCTTCCCCCAAACCTATATTTTTGCAGGAGGATATTTGAAAAAAGAGATGCATTTAGATTACCTACAGAGCAACTACTATGGAGGCTTTCAAGGATGGGTTGATGCATTTAAATAATTGACACGGCAGTTTTCATAGTTTTGTTGTACAGAACATTTTGTACCTCTTTTTTGAAAATCGATAAAAATACGCAGCAGAGTCATGTAGTTTCCATTAAGAAAAATCTAATCCTCCTCAAAAGAGACAGTCTAATCTATGAACCTGGATAATCTTTTAGTTTTGTTAGACAAGAAAAGTAAGGGCATCAAACCAACCTGTGGTTGGATGGTTTAAGGAAGTGTGATATCCCAGCCCACCAGGGGTTCAAATCCTGATGCTCGCATTTATTTCTGGATTTATTTTAGGATTTCTGACGATATGCATTCAGTGGGAGGAGACGTTCCCGTCGACTACGAGGTGTTCGTGTGTGCGTTCATACGGGTGAATGTATGCACTTATATATGAGCGCTTGCGTCTGTACTGTACTGTGTTAAAAGCAATAGTAAGGGCAAAGATTAGAAACCTGCGAATAATCCCTGCATGAGGAAGCCGCATCTACTCCACCTGTTAATTAGGTCGGGGAGTAATTACAACCCTTCTCTTCTCGGACAAACCAGTGTCCCTTGTCAGCTCTGCACTGAACTCAATACGTCCAATAATAGGTGAGCCCCTCCTACCTACCTGAAGAGGCGCCACTCACTTCATCACTTTCCCTATAAACTCCCCGCAGCATCCACCACGCTCTCACTCCATTCACCGCGCACAACCAACCACCTCCCCACTCTCTCCAGTCCAGCCAAGCCAGCTGGAGAGCGAACCCAAGGAGCTAGCCGAGCCCGCTTCGAGGCAAAGAATTCAAAGCGCCATGCTGGGCTGCTTCTCCCGGCTCCGGCGGCCGTCCTCTGCCGCGGCGGGGGCGCCGGCGCCCGTGCAGCCGCCCGACGAGGCGTCCACGTCGGCCGCGTCGACCTCCACCCCGGCGACCTCCCCGCGCTCGTCCTCCTCCTCCGCCCGCTTCAAGAGCGCGTGCCTCCGGGACGGCGGCAGGGGCGGGGACGCCGACGCCGACGTCGCGAAGGAGTTCCAGCCGCTGTCGTCCGCGCTCGCCGTGGACTCCGGGCTGTCGTCGGCCATCGCGTCCCGGCGTTTCTTCCTCGCCTCCCCGGGGCGGTCCAACTCCATCGTGGACTCGTCGGCGGCGCACGCGGCCGCCGTGCTGGGCGTGGGCGCGGCCGGGGTGGCGGTGCCGACCTACTCCCCGGACCCGCACGCCGACTTCCTACGGTCCATGGAAGAGATGTCGGCGGCGCTGCGGCTGGACGCGCGGCGGCGCGGCGACAGGGCGCGCCTCCACGAGCTGCTGCTCTGCTACCTGGCGCTCAACGACAAGCGCGCGCACCGGTACGTCGTCAGCGCCTTCACCGACCTCCTCCTCCGCCTCACCGCCACCGACGACCTCGACGCCGACGACGAGCAGCACGGCAGCATGTAGCAGCCGCGTCGACGTGCCTGCCTGCCTGCCTGCCGGCGGAGCTCAACACTTTCGTCCATTTCTCATATTTTTTTGGGGTGCAAGATGCTGGTGCTGTGCTCGTCAGTTCCCAGCAGACAGGCCATGCATCTGATCTGACTGTAAAAAATTATGTTCGTGTGCAATTTCGCGGCAAAAAAAGCCGCTTTGTACCTTTGTGTGGGCGTTGCTTTTGCTCTTTATGAAAGGCGCGAGCGTGCTAGCGAAGACGGGGAATATCTTAGCTTCTACAATTGCACCGCTTTGTTTCTTTGTGTAATTGCGTTTGTCTTTTCGGCCACTTCTACGCTCTTTTCACTGTGTCCTTTATCTTTCCGTTGGGCCATCTGAAGGCTAGTTTGGTACACTAAATAGAGTGTGCGCACAGGCCATGTCAGGCATGGTTATGCCGTGACCATTACTTTGTAGTTTGTACTGTAGTAAATGTGAATACAGTTCTGTCGTTTTTTTACTCTTGGACCGAGTAATTTTGGGATCGCCATTTGCAACTGCGTCACGCACCTTGAGACGGGCGAGAGAGAGAGGGGGGTCTTCGGATCCAGCAGCAGGACGCAATAATAAACAGACGCCGTGCAAAACCAACCGCCGCCGTACGCGCATAGCCTCACTCTGTCACTCACACACATGGCTGCTGTACTGCACTGTTGGATGGGTGGATAGATCGTGGACGCGTGGTAAACCAGTAACCATCACGCGCCAATCTTCTCCTCTCGTTCGAGAGCACCCGTTCGAAATTAAGAAGATTGAGATTTATCAATGACCGTCACTCTCTCCCCCGTGCCTTCCCGACGAGCCCATCCAAAAAGCGCCGGCCGCAATGGCGAAAGGCGAAGCAACGAAGCCGGTGAGCGTGAGGGGCGACACTGACACGGCAACCGCGAGCCGAGATCCGCGCAGATCATGGCCGCTTTGCCCATGAATCAGATCACATGCAGGCAAAACGTGTGTGCTCCGGCCGGGGCCTACGTGATTACCCTGCTGATGATGCGTAGCGTAACTAACCGGAAAGCAAAGCAGGCGACCTCGACGCAGCAGCGGCATGCCATGGAAGGAAGGCATGCTGCGATCCCTGCAGCAACAGATAGGGCAGAGCAGAGCACCCAGGAAGAGCGTGATAAAGATCCGAGTCCACCACCGGCCAGCGCTGCTGGTCTTGTGGTCTGATCATTTTGATCCTCCCGTCCTGGCCGGCAGCGACGCCGACCGAATCTCGCCGGCCGGCCACGCGCGGAGACGCGTGGTGGGGAGAGCGGCGCACTGCACACACGACAGGCGGCAGAAGGGCTTCGCTGGTACCAGCCCTAGGGACTGCTAAAAAGGCAGATTTGGTGTCTCTGGTGGAGGGTGCAGATGCAGTGGACTCCACTTTTCACACGCCCATTTTCTGCTATGGAACCGTAAAATACGGCTGGGAATGGAACAACTGTGACAACAAGCATCCGCATTCCGGGAAGCGGAGTGGGTGGTGATATTGCAAGGACTAGGGCGTGTACACAGAGCAAAACAATCCATATCTATGCCGAGTTATTCAGTGGCACAGAGTATTCATATGGCTCATTTCAGTTTACTTGGTCCATTAATTGACCTTTAAATTAGCAGCACTAATTTAATACGTACGGATAAAAGTTACAACTAAAAAAATATACAGGTGAATTTCACTTTTTATCCTCCTAATTGTGCATTTGGGACACCAATTACCCCATTTAACAAATAAAATGTCTCATGATTACACCATTTATGAAACTCTGGGCCTGATTTGAGCCTATTCAAGAAGAAATTTGTTGAAAGAAAACGAGAGATAATCGATAGTATTGAAAACTGTGTCTATTGATGATGGCAAGTTACATATTTATAGTCTTCGAAGAGACGCATCCGGAGGGACACGACGCTTACAAAAGTCGCGTCTATTTATATGACGGTCAGGATAAGTGGAGATTTAATCCTTAATTAACTTGTGTTAATTAAGTCTTAACACTCCCCCTAATCTACACTTGTCTATGTAGTTCTATCATCTTCATAAAAGCTCCTCCGAGTTGGTTTGTCTTTGAGAATGTTCATCATCATCAACTTAAGTAAGTCTCCTCGAAAAACCCTGTGGGAAAAATGTGAGGAGATAGATGTTTGATATGTTGCTAAAACTCCTTCAAACCCAGTGGGAAAATAAGGAGAAAATGATGCAACATATAATGATTATTGTCTCTTTTAACTCAATACGAGAAAACCCATAAAGTTTTAGAGGACAATGAATATGTCATATATACTTTCCTAAAAACCCCGGTGGGGAAAACTGAAAGTATGACATATGATCTCATGTTGATATTACCTCATTAAAAACCTTCATGAGAACCTGTAAAGTAAACTCATGAAGGGGAAAAGAGTATAATATGATGCATTGAACAGGAACAATTCAGGAAGATACTCCCCCTGGTTCTTGGAAAATTCGAAGTCATCACCTACCAATTCCATGAACACATTTCTGAAACATAGAAGTCGGTAGATACCCGATGAACAAATCAATCACATGATTTGACTTGCAAGATATGCAATATAGTGATATTGCTTATTATGTAACCTGTTTGCATCCGGGCAACACAAGAAACATTATCGTTGAGATAATGGTTGGTGGATGTAGCCATGAGGTCTGTTTCGAAGACTCTTCATGAGGGGGCTACCACACCTAGTAGGAACACTAAGCTTGTCTAGGATCTGACATAGTGGGGATCTGATCGATGTATCCAATGATATTGGTGTTCACGTTTCTGTGAAACTGAAAAACCAGGACAAGATGTTTGATGCCTTGGAGATATCGAAAGATATTCTTGAGTACCAACCAATTGTGTTTGGTGGATCCAATGGCATTATGGAACGTTTAGTCCCAATATCTCATTTCCATCATCTCTTGGTCTAAATAGGTCTTTCTCTATGTCTAGAGAATGAACTACCATGAGAGTTATGGATGGATAAGATTTGTCCACAATGTTCTCCAATATATTTTGGATATAGACAACATAGTATACCATAATGTATGAATGAAGGTGCTTAAGTTGTAGTAACAAGCGGTATTTTGGTTCACCCAAATCCTTCATTTTAAACTCCGTCATTTAGATGATTACATGTGTCGTCATTGCAGACACACAAACATGGATAATCATCATTGTAGGAGTAATCCTTGTGAATAAGGACCTCACTACGTCGGTTGTACCATATGTACCGACAACAATAAGTCTTATGGTGACTTACTGATTGTACACAATGTATGTTGCATTTTGTATTTCGATTCAGAATTGAGACTCCATCAGGAATCAATCATATATGTCTGAATCTAGTGATCGACATGGATATGTAATCACTACATCTATCAACTGCAGAGATAGATGATTTTGTACTGCCAATGATATAAGTTATCGGAAAGAGATTCCACCTCTGGAGAATAGTTGGGTATCTGCGTGAACCCTTGTGCTACAATACTTGCTCTATGTTTCACCACCTTGCTGTTCTCAATCCTGTTTCCAGAAGAAAACTGGTGTAGGTATTTGCTTATGAATACCTTCCCATTATTGAGCAAGATTATTTCTACCTAGATTATCCCTTTGCTTGAGTTCAGTCCGAGTGTTGTTCACACTTTGCCATGGCCATGGTCTTTGGATCTGAATCACTTGAAAGGTTTTTTCAATCTAGTTAAGAAATATATGTCGACAATTGTAGACTTCCGGTTATATGATTCTCCAGAATCTATATATCAATATAGACTTGATGGAAATATCGTTACCCATGGTGACTGCTCGCGATTTCCCAATGCGATCGAGTCGGGTATTCTGATGTCCTGGTCATTGTGTGCACTATGACCTGGTTGGTGGAGGTTTCCCTCCACTAGGTGTATACTACCCAATAGGTGTCTGTCAACGTGAAGTTGACTTGCATTTACTGATTCATAGGCCTTGATATCCTTGCTTGCGGGAAGCTGAATCCTGATGTACTTCTGCCATACATCTCCCCTTGTTACCATGAACAGGGAGTGGAGTGAATTTTGTTGGTACCATCACTCTTTCAGGCATATTTTTGCAGGATTATAGGATTGTGTGACACATTTATAGTCAGTAAATGAATCTGGCAGGTTATTTGCAATGTGATGCAAATCTTCTGAACGCATGGTTCAGATCTTTGAGTATGTGGATTTGAGGCAGAAAATGTGTTGAACATTACATTAATTTCCTGGCATTCTTTATGGTACTTGAAATCTCCCCCTAATGCCTGGAAATGTTCCTCATTGAATCAGCATACTGGCCTTGAATAACTCCCCACGTGAGGGGCTTGAGGTATTGACGGAAATACAGTTATTCCTCACATAGATCCCAACTATATGCTGAGGGGCCAATGATGTATGCCGGGTGGTGATATCGGTATGCAACCGAATTACCGCAGATAGGAAATACTTGGTAGATATCCACATATCAAAGATAGTGGGGAATAATATTATGCAGTTCTGTCATGAGCGTGTAAAACTGCATGACTCCAACGTAAAGTTGGTAAGTTGCAATTCCAAAGTAAAGATAATGCAATGAGCTTAACTCTTTGGATATGATTCTACCAAACCATTTTGAGTCTAGACATTAGGACAAATTGCTAAATTTCAATCCAAAAACCATAGGGATGGCCCTCAAGGAGAATTCTGCAATGTTATCCATTCAATTTGCTTGAAATTGATGTCAGGATAATGGCCAATGGTTTTGTGTGAATAAAGCACACACTTAAGACCATCATGTAGATATGTCTTTTAGAATCATGGATACCTGAATAGTCTACTCAATGGCTGGGAAGAGCCACTTACCTCGACTTGATGCATTCAAGGAGTCTGAGTGGTTCAGTGTAGACTTTAAGGTGTGCGAGCCTTAAAATTAGCTTCCCTGTGTCACTTGTAGTGCACATAAAATCCAAATGTTATTACAATTTAGCATCATAACAATCATAAACCAGTGGAATTGTTGATAGTTTCGGTTTCAACCCAATGTCAATGATGACCAAAGCAGGAATGCCAAGTTTGTCATGCAAACTCCCAACTCCCAACTCGCTCCCGATCCCGACCCCATCTCTCTCCAGGAAAAGTCGCCGCCGCCGCCGGCTGTGCTCGTCGCCCCACCACCTCTCCATCCGCTATCGCGCGCCTTCTGGATCAAGGTGAGGGATGCCTCCCATCCCGTGCGCCCGCCTTGGAAGAGAGAGGGGGAGAGAAAGAGAGAGATAAGAGAGAGGGAGGAGCGGACAGCGGCGGCGCTGGCCTAATCGCCGACAGAGGACGATGAGGTCATGGTTCCAAAGCATGTCGGGTCGGCGCTGCTGATTCACGGCTGTCGACTTCCTTGTTTGCTAATGGTTGCGGGCGCGGCGCACCTTGCCTTCATGTCACCAAGAAGGTCTGCAGTCCATCATCATCCGAGTAAACTTCAGGGCGGCCACCAGAAAGATCCTAATATGCCGCCATTATGCAGGAGCTCTCGGTTATGGTGAGATAGAAACTCCAGAATACTTGCACTTTTAGCTATACTGTGTCTCTTTTTTTCTTCCAGGCTTCATATTCATTGGTTGATATGATTTCTTAGGTTAGGATTTTTTTTGGATAATCCTGGTCTGAAAGCTTGTGCAGAAGGAAAAATCTGCTTCCCAATCAAGCAGTTCATCAACAACAATGCCAAGATAGAAACAACTTTTTACAGTGTGCACTCTCACAAGTATTCTGGTTCGTAGTTGTTTCCCCTCTCCTGATCGAATGAATTATGGATGTCTCCGGTGCTACTGATAGATTGGTTTGGTGGTTGGTGTGATTTTTCAGGCCTGGTAAACAAGAATGCAGCCAACTGCTCATAAAGAGAAACCGATAAGGAGATCTGGACATATAAGGTGATTATCGCTTCTCTTTGATTTCTTTCAGCATGAACGTAGATGTGCGCATTCAGATAACTTTTATTGTCCGTGTTGCTTGAATACAAATTTTATTATCTGTTCATCTTTCTAACTCTAACCAGTGGTTTGGTTGTAGACCGGCAGCAAACTGTAGTACAATAAATCAGGCAATTAATTTGTTGTTTTACCGCATTCTGGTATCAACTACTAAGGAAAGTAGTACAATAAACAATTTTGGCTTGCATCGATTTTTCTTATTACTATGCCTTTTTTCAAAGGACAGATTAGTTTTAAAGTTAGTTTTATTTTTCACCATTTGACATGTTAATATCTTTGACATGTTAAGTGTCTTTGATTTAATAAACTTTACAAAGTTGTACTAAATCAAAGATGCTTATTTTGGGATGGAGGGAGTGCTTGCCTTGCGTTTTTCCTTTCTTTTGGTGCTGGTAAGAACAAATGTCGGCTGATATGCTCTTGTTATGGCCCTGCTAAGTACAATTAACTTTGTTTTAAAAAATCACACATATATTCTGATTCATAATAGCATTGTAGGCAAAGGGTTGGAACACGCGGTGTTTAAAATTTAGACAACAATTTTCAGTATAGTATTCCGAGGACAACTAGATGGTTTAAGGTGGCAGCTTCAGATCCCAAAAATGTGTGTGAGGAGTCTCCAGATGCGCGCTACATGCTACATCCTTAGGTTTGGTCGTCTCTTCTAGCATAATCGTGTTTAGACCATTCCATTAGTGGTACTCTCTCCGTTCGTTTTTATAAGGCGTTTAAGCCAGCTGGTTTTGAACTGTTTAGAACACTGTCTGAATAGGCTTAAACGTCTTATATAAGTGAACAGAGGGAGTAGTAGTTATCACGAGGAGTCCCTCATATCTGGATTGAGAATTTGCTACTATGAGATTTTCATCTGTGCCGTGCTCTGCTCAATTGGCATATTAGGCAACCTGTACATGGCCAAAAAAGCGCTGACCGCCGAATCTCGTCCTCAAGCAGGCTTAGGAATTGAGGATACCTAGACTCCCATGAGGTGGGTATCATCGGGTAAAGCTATGTTATGAACAGTGACAACTCATATGAGGATGCCGAGGAGATCAATTGGATTCCTTTATTGCTATTGTTGCACGACAATATCTGTTATTGTCGCTATTGTTAGAAAAAAATATCCCAATGTACACACTTTATTTGCCAATGTAACAGCATGATTAATCTCAATCTGGGACAATGCATTATTTTCTAAATATAGTCAAACGTCACTGGATATATACTTTGAACAGTCAAAGGAACATGCTACCAGCAGGAAGAAAACATGCTTGCATTTTCTTAGATGGTATATAGGACCTGAATACTAATTGTCGGACTGCCGACGTACTATGTATATTGTAACAGAACTACGTGGATGATAATATCATTAGAAAAAACTTGAAAGAATTACGGGTGGCTGTTAGTTTGCTCGAAGTGAGTATGCACTACAATGCTTCTCATAGCTTTATACTTCTATGATGCAAACTTATGTATTCTGGATTTTTTTTTTTTTTTGCTAGGGAACTCTGAAGCATGTGGTTGAAGTAAATCTACATTCTGAGAAAGAATTTGCATATTTAGGAGAAGGACTGCAAACATAGTGCTTGCTTTGTTAAGATTTTAATGTTCTCAAGGATGTTAAAGGGTTCCTCCTGACAACCAAGAGGACAAGCTTGAACTCAAGCTGCCTCTTCACACAGAAGTGCTTGAGCGCAAGATGCTCCTCCCGAGTCATTTGACAGATATAGAAATAAGATTTTATGAGAAGTAACCTGAAGGTCAGATTTGTTTTGTAGTAACTGTACCTCTTCTGTTATCTTTTTTTCCTTTATGATTGGGAGTAGTATATGTTGTTTTAGAGGGTCTGTTTTTCAGAAAATAAGATTCTGTTCTTTTGTTTCTGTACTCAACGTAATTCATGTTTCCTTTCAGTCAGTTGTGAGAGGCACTGCTTAAGTTTTATTTCAACTAATCGGTCGCCAAAAAAGATATTAAAATAATATTTTGAATTGATAAAAACATAATATATATAAAAATACAACATTTCGAAGAGGGTTCAAACACAATGGCGACAAAATAGGTGAAGGGAAAGGAAGGGTAAGGACAAAGATATGATGTGAGGAGGGCGTTGTTAAATAAACACGACCATGCCTACGAAGAAAGAAGGGGAAGAAATAATGAATTTGTTGTTATAGGAATTGAAGCAATCGTGCTTCACTATGTTTTCTGTTCACCCGTAGCAACGCACGGGCGTTAAACTAGTACATTACTAATGTAATGAATAATAATGATGTTGCAAACTTGATCCTCAAGTGAAAAACTTGAATTGTGTAGATCTTAAATTAAATGAGATCTTGTATCAAATTGTAAGATAATTCAACTAGGTGAATTAGTAATTCGCGAGAGAAAACGGATCTCAATCGCAATGAGATTGTTTTGCGAGAAAATGAAAATAATATTCTCAACTGCAAAACACTGTGATTGTTGTACAGATAGGAAAAAAAATCAGAAAAGAAAACGAAGAGAAAAATGGCGATAGGCCAAAACAGGTCAGCCTACAACCGTGGCTAAGCCACCTTTTTCTTTTTCGTTTTTGATTCTTTATTATTATTTTTCCCTGCTGCTCGTACAAGCATGGGCTAGTGCCCAGCTAGGCCTCTCTTGGTGGCTTTTCAACAGCCCATCCGAACGAGTGGATAAGGGAGGCGACGGGACGTCTCTGATCTCTCGTTCCCATCGACTAATCTTCCCCAATCCGACTCAAGCGGCGGCCGGCGGCACCACCACCACCAACCTCCGCCACAGCCGGCTGTCACACTGGCGCGAAGCACCCCAGCGCGGCGTGGACAGGCGCATGGGCGCCGAGCCTCCCAGGCCTGCGGCTCACTGTACATCGGTGCCGTCGCAGAGGGGCCCCGTCAGGCAGCCGACGTCGCTGGCGCCGCCTCCGCTCGGGAGGGCGCCGCTGCTGTCGCGCACCGCCTTTGGAGGCCGGTCAGGGCTGCGCCAGGCGATGCCGAGGAGGGCGTGCTGGCCCGAGCGCCTACGCGCGCAGGGTGAGAGTCGTGTGCTCCAGAGGTAGGCCGCATCGAGGCTGCTGCCTCCATGGGCGGGCAAGGGAACCGCTCCACGCACGGGCTTGCCAGAGGGCGTTGCCGCTGGTCGACCGCCTGGGCCGGGCAACGCGCCCCGCCGTGCGTGGCCATGGTTGTTGGCTGCCGGTAGCCAGCGGGTAGGACGCATGGCTCGGTAGCGCGGGCGCCGCGCGTGTGAGGGGGGCTCGCCGGTTGCATCGACGGGCCGAGGTCGAGGACCTCCAGGCGCTCCGTCGTCGCTTCCCTCTCGGCCAAATCGCTCTAGGCTAAGAGCGTGCTGATAACGTGTTGAAAGAAATCGAGAGACAATCGATAGTATTAAAAACTGTGTCTATTGATGATGACAAGTTACATATTTATAGTCTCCGAAGAGACGCATCCGGAGGGACACGACCCTTACAAAAGTCGCGTCTATTTATATGACGGTCAGGATAAGTGAAGATTTAATCCTTAATTAACTTGTGTTAATTAAGTCTTAACAAAATTTGCATGTCTTTCAGTTGGGGCGCACATGTTAGGTTGTCGTGATGTGTTGCTTGGTTTACCTATAGGTCCCTCGACTTCTCCAAGGTGCACAACTCCATAACTGTGTCCACTGCGTCGGCCTACTGCTCCGCCCCCATGAACGGGCACGAGAAAACTCTGCCAACTTCGCGGATTGGTTGTTGGACTTGCAAGATTTCCTTGTACCTGAGGAGAAGAACCGCTTCTCGAGAGGGGTACATATATAGGGGCCAAATACAACTGCAGCTTAATGGCAGTGGAGGTCATGGTAGGAATCATGATACAACTCCGCCACGAAGCATCGCTGCCGACGACCACCATCAAGCAGGACTAGCAACCACTTTTCACTCAGCAAAGCAAAAAACCCATGCTCTACGGGCACGTGAGCTTCCTCTTTTGAGATGAGGGCACACACGCTTTCTTTAGCGGTAAACCAAGTTTTTTCTACTCTTATAAAATACTCGGTTGGTGATGATGGTGTTTCTTTCATTTGTCATTTCTGGCCATTAAATCTGCGTCTAACGATTGTGATGTAAGTTGTGGCCTTTTTGCAATAATATCCCACTTCTCTGCTCTAGTTTACAGAAAACCCTTACCTCATGAAAACAGCCTAACAAAAATATTTTGAGTGAAACATAAGATACTTTTTGTGATATATGTATATCAAAACTAAATTGTTTTCTTTCAAATTTGTGAATATGTATTATTCTACTTTGGATCTGTTACAACGCACGGGCACATTGCTAGTATTCAGCAAAAACCACAAAATGTGGGATTAATCTGGTCGTGGGATTGGCCAAACCAAACGTGACATCACAGACCCAACGGGAGTGCAAACTGGCTAAACTATGTGCCTCAACATTGACGGCACGACCCTCAAAACTGAAACTACAATTAAAAGGACTTGCTAAATTATTAATCTCACTGATGATTGCATCATTATTTCCTTGACAAACTTTATTGATAGCTCCAACCACTTCCTTTGCGTCCAATGCAATCGCTAGATCATAGAGGTTGAGGTCTTGTGCCAAACGTACGGCCTCCCTATATGCACCCATCTCTAGAATCGCAGGATCATCAACACCTCCAATAACAAGGCCTGAGCTGCCCAGAAACGTCCCAGCCGCGTCTCTACACACGGCAACAGCGGTGCCCACAATTCTTCCGCGATAGGCTGCATCGACTTAGAATTTTTGCGTGTCCCGATGGCGGGGGCTTTAGGGCGCTGGGTGTTAACAGCGAAATCACTAATTAAGGAGTATTCGTTGTAAAAAACACTCCACCTTCCCAGGTCACGACAAGTGGCGCACATGCAGCGTGCCACTTGTTGCAACCTGAGAGTTTTTTCTTTTTTCGTAGATCCGTTTATTTAAAACGTCTTATCTCTTAAACCATGCGTCTAAATCTCAAATCGTTTTCATCATTGGATTTCTCGCGTCGAGATCTTCAAAACTAGATCCCATGTTAATAGATTTTGACGAACTTTTTTTTTCATGAAAAAAAACGGACGAAAAAACCAAACCAGAGCACGGTTTTTTCCTTTCTGAAAAAGGCACGCCCGTACCTCTCGCGAAATCACAACCGTACCTCTCGTGAAAGCAAAACCGTGACTCTCGTGGAAAGAAAAAAACCAAAAAACGCGGTTTTTTTTCCTTTCCGAAAGAGCCACACCTGTGACTCTCGCGAAAGCACAACCGTGCCTCTGATGAAAGCAAAACCGTGACTCGCGAAAGAAAAAAAACAGAAAACGCGTATTTTTTTCCTTTCCAAGAGGCACGGCCGTGACTCTCGCAAAAGCACAACCGTGCCTCTCGCGGAAGCAAAACCGTGACTCTCGCAAAAGAAAAAAAAGAAAAAACACGTTTGTTTTTCCCTTCCGAGAGGCACGGCTGTGACTCTCGCGAAAGCACAACCGTGCCTCTCGCGGAAGAAAAACCGTGACTTTTCGCAAAAGAAAAAAAAATAAAAAACGCGTTTTTTTGTTTTCGAAAGGTATGGCCGTGACTTTCGCTAAAGCACAACCGTGCCTCTCGCGGAAGAAAAACCATGACTTTTCACGGAAAAAAAAAGAAAACACATTTTTCGCGTAAAAAAATTTGAATTTTTTTTTGGTCGAAAAGCTAAGAAAGACCAGGAAAAAACAAAAAAACCGTTTAAAAAGCCGAAAACGCATGCGGAAAAATAAAAAAACAAAATCTGAAGGGGGCGTCCAGAGCGCGATACGTGGCGAATGGCTGAGAGTGCATCAAGTGGCGTTGATCGTTGCGAGGCTCCCGAAGGAGCGCTCGTTAACTAGTTGCTCCGTTAACAGTGGCTGTAGGAGCCAGTCGTTGTTTATGAACCAAAGATCTTTTTTTTATCATATCATACCTGATATAAATGGGCCACAATATTATTTTAGTAGGAAAAAACATACTCTGGCCCATTTATATTTTTCTGGCCTGAGCTGGGCTTCTGGGCATCGCTCACATTTCACCTCGAGGAAAGCCTTCTCGTTGATGCGGCCCGGGAACAGGCCGGTCCACCGCTAAGAAGAAAAAAAACCTAAAAAAAAGAACTCAGCATAGGGCGTAGGCAGCCACGAGTCCTCCTATTCTCTGCTCCAAATCGTCCGACGCCGTCCTGGATGACCTGCCGCCGGCGCCATCGCGGCCGTGCAAACTCAAACTCTGTCCATTTCCGCAGTCGACGCCGTGCCCAGCGGGCATTGAACACCCAGAAAACAGTCACTCAGAGCTCAGCTCGAGCTGCGCCGCCCTGTTCCTTTTGTGCAGATTGTCTCTCGTTAACTTGTTCCAAAGAACATGCGGTGCTGTAGTTTCTTCAGTAGAAATCAATGGAAGGCCCCTTGTCTCAATTCATTCGAAAAGACAAAGGTGAGTTTGATCTTACCACTAAGGCCACACTGTTGTTGCTGAAAAGGAAACGCACAGAGCAAAAGGATGCAGAGTATTGACCATAGTTCTAGCCACGAAACAGTGAGATGTCCATCAGGACCTGCAATACTTCAGATAACCAATCCTTGGTATTTTCTCCCATCAACTTGTACACAGCACACACATTCCATCACCGGATAACCAGGAAGTACAAATACATAGTATATAACTGTTCACTCACTCATGACAAGCATGATCAAAGAGAGTAGTAGCAGAGTTACACACAAATCATATACCAAGCCATAAACAAACCATGCGATACGGCTAAGGCATGCACATAGCAAAATCCAGGTCCAGCGATAATAGAAAATCAAAGCAAACACACACACATGCAAAAGAACGGCAAACAAACATACGTGCGATTGCTGGAAGAAGAGGGCCAGAATCTTCTTCAGCTGCACCTTTATTAGAGGATAAATGAACCACATGTATCGTGTTGATGGAGAATATAATTGTTCGATTGCTCACGGAGTTGAGGTTGAGGCAGCATCTGCAGCTGCAGTTCCAGCTTCATAGCGTTGCAGCTGTCCATTGTACTTCAATTCAGGATGGTTGGAATGCTCTTTAATTTCTTCTTTCACTGAGTCTGTGTCGCAGCTGTCACCTTTGAGTTCAACCTTCTTCAACTTGGGAAGGTAGATAAGTCCAGAAAGAATTTCCATGGAGACAAAAGACCAGATGATCAGCTCCACCTTAGGAACCGCCCCAACCTCAAAGGTGATGCTGGCGATGTTGCTGCCCTCGACAACTAGAGACTTGAGGCTCTTAAATTCTTCTTCCTTGAACTTGAGTTGGCTCTCGACGTAAGACTTGGCTCTCGACGTAAGACTTGCGTCGAAGCCTGAGGCAGCGCAAGATCCTTAGCTGGCCAAGGATGCTTAGAGCCTCTTCCCCAAGGCCAGTCTCGCTCAGTGTTATTTTGGTGAGTTGGCAATGCCTTGCAATCCACAGGTGAAGCCCACCAGTGATGCCGCTGATGTTCAGGCTCCGGAGATGTTCCAGAGGTGAGGGTAACGTGTACTCACTTTTCGTCGGCTGGCCAATCTGGATTGACAGGGAGCAGAGGCAACCCTTCAATTTTTCAATCTGCTGGAACAGAAGTTCCAGTTCTTCCTTCTTACCCTGGAGAATCACCCCAAGCTTTCTGAGACGTAGCAGCTTGCCGACGTCAGTCAGATCATCACTGTGGGCAACTTCAACATGGGAGAGCACCTCAAGTCGGATGCTCCTGGGAAGGCGCACCGCCGCAAACGACTCTTCGAACCTATCAGTATCAGAGTCGTTGTTTGGAGTCGGGGAGTCTATCTTCCCAGCAAGCAGATGCTTTAGCATTGGAAGCACAACAGATTTTGTGGCAAGTGCCCGTACCACTGTCTGCCGGATATCCAATGTCTGCAGGCACTGCAACTTCTCAATGTCCTTCGGCAGTTCAGCGACGTCTGTATTCCTGAGGCTCAAGTACTTGAGCAGTAGTATCTTGCAAATACTGTTTAGATGCTTCTTCGTCAACCCTTTGCAGCCTCGGAGATCCAGCACCTTCAGAAACTGCCATTGAGCAGATTCAGCCAGAGACTCAATTGTAGTTATGATGCCATTGCCGGATGGATCAGAATCGGACACAGAGAGAGATTCTTCCTGTATTGCTACCCCACTGTTGATGGAGAAGCGGTGAGCTAGCTCAGGTCATGATGATGTGTCCACGAATCCTGCATCTGTAACGATGAACTCATGAACAACAAGATTCAACGTAAAGCTCTTAATCTTGCCTGCAGAGCTGATTTCTCCTGGACATATAAAGCCTCGAGTGACCAATGAGTCGAAGATGCGCTCGGCCTGATCATGCAGCGTGCTCGTCCCAGCGCTTCTTTTGGTTATCAGTCCTTCACAGACCCATCTCCTCAGCAGATCAGCTCTCATGATTATGTGTCCTTGGGGAAAGATTGATAGGTACATCAACCAGCTCTTGTGACGACTAGGGAGATCGTTGTAGCAGGCCGACCATAAGCATCGTCTAATCAGTATTGTTTCTGTTCTCCTCTAGGACACGGCATAAGGTTTCCAGTTCCGCCGTAGCCCTGTGAGGATTGACATATAGCAGACGAAGGAACAGCTGCGCTGTGAAGGCGTCGTGGTAGCACTTGGTTAAAACGGCCAATGCAGCAGCACCTTCACACTTGGCAAGGCCCAATGCTCTGCTTCTGAAAAAAATTCGGACGAGTTTATAAACGGAACATTTCAAACTGACATCCATCTTCTTTATAATAACGATATTCTGCACGTATATGGTTACTACAAAAGTGGCCTCCAGTCATTATTAGAGCAGCACAGGGACGAAAATCTGAATGCAAAAAGTCTGTTGTACTCCCTCCGTTCCTAAATAATTGTCTTTCTAGAGATTTCAACAAGTGACTACATACGGAGCAAAATGAGTGAATTTACATTCTAAAACATGTCTACATACATCCGTATGTTATAGTCCATTTAAGATGGCTAGAAAGACAAATATTTGGGAACGGAGGGAGTATATTGCAGCGGACAGATGAACACTCAAAGGTACTTCATTGTATGTAAATGTTTCGAGATTGGAACAATTTAGGGAACTGTAGTCCGTTGGTTGGTCATCGACGGCATCAAGAACGATCATAATGTTTCTACCTGACGCACAGTCACCAAGTCTTCTTCCCTCCTTAATCATCTCCCTCTCCCAGTATTCAAGGTCTAGCTGTTCTATTATCTCCCTACTCACCTCATGATATTCTCTGTTCAAACCTCCATTGTTGATCCAGACCATGCGCCTGAAGGAACTCACCACGGAAGGGTGCTCATACACCTTCCGTGCGATAGTAGTCCTCCCCACGCTGCCCGATCCTTCAATAAAGATCAAGATGTAGGTATTATAGCGTACATAGTTGAACCTATGGAGACACTCAAGAACCTTGCTGCTGCCCTCCTCCACGGTGTCCGGTGGTTCACCGTAGAGCAACTCACGTCTTCGCAGATCCTCCTCCTCCGGTCCGCCCGGCTGCGGAGCCGGAGCATCGGGGATGGTGCGAGATGGTGCCGGCGGGACAGTGACGCCATACCTCTCCCGCCTGTCGCCAACGTCACGGGCGCGGACCTTGAGCTCCCGGATCCGCGTCGCGATACGCTGGCGAACAGACATGGTCCGCACAAAGCGGAGCATCCAGAGCAAGGAGCCCAGGACGCCCTTTCTGGCGCCGGGGCCAGCACCTCCGCCGTACTGGACGTAGAGCTCGACATTGCCCTCGCAGTCGCGGCTGAGGCCAGCCACTTGCTTCATCCACGCCCGGACGTGGTTGTCGCAGTTGTGGGACTCGGCAAGGTGCATGAGCAGGCCGTTCATGCTCTCCATCTCGTCGCTGATGAACTCGATGTCGCCGCGGAGGCCGCCCAGCAGCTGCACCTCGCTGACAAGGACCGTGGTGAGGCGGCCCAGCAGCGAGTCGACATCTATTCTGGAACGGAGGGAGTACTCAGTGAGTGCTGCCGAAAGCTCAATGGGCTCTCCTGAACCAGACGTCTGAACCACGGTAAAACGTTGATTGCTACACCTTTACTCAGCTGCCAGCGAGCAGCGACCAACCAGAAATAAGCAACATATGACACACTGGACTTATTCATCTGTTAAGGTCCATGTCGCTAGATGGTTTCGACCACCTTGATCACCGATGCAGTTTCTTTCCCCAATCTATGTCCACCACACTAGGGGAAAATGTCACTGCCGGTCGTCCTCTGAAGCTTAATGCCGGTGGATACGAGGCGCTCTCAGGGCCTCTGCCACCGCTGTGTGGTTGTCAGGTGAGCTGAAAAATATCATTGATCATGTGTGGCTTCACTCGCTGACCTCAATCGTCAGGTTGGCCCTGCAGTTACAAGTGTCGGGTTTAGGGTCTGTTCCCTGATTATGTCAGCCTGCGTGGCTAACTGGAAACCAAAGAAGGGCGGCCACAACACGGGGGCGACAGAGACATTGCCGCGATCACTGCAAGACCAGAACATCATCTCTATTTTTTTGAGGGGTAAACCACACTTTATTCAATGTTTGGAGTACGATTTACAGAAATTACAAACGGGTCGTGGGGAGATCCCAACCACAAGTACCGACCCACATCTAAAGAAGAAGAAAACTTAGCTAAATTATGAGAATCAAAATTCATACTACGTCCTTCAAAAATAAAATCGCAGCTAATAGTAATCTGATGGAGCAGCAACCTGCACTAATAGTAATGCAACAGACAGCAGCATTCCGAGCCCAGCACTGTGCGGCTCAAGGCCCTAGCCAGGTCTTATGGTATGATACTTGATCCTTCCAACAAAATCAACTTTGAAGGCCGGCCACGAGCACAGCCGCCGGGAAAGCAATACACATGAGTACACCACGGACAGCACAAGGAGCATAGTTTCCAAAACAAAACAAAACAAAAAAGGGCGACGGAGCACTACGGACGGACACACAGCAACACCGTTGCACTCCCACCAACAAGAAACACGCATATTTGGCACCCTGATAGAGAGAAGAGTGGAGATGCACCGACTCCACAGGATTGGTGCAGCTTTTTACGGAAGAAACAAACACTGCAACATTAGTGTGCCAGCACCACGTTGCTGAGAAACATCCATATCCATATCTATGACAAGAGTATCTCAATGACAATAATAACGTAACTATTAATTGAAATAGTGCTGTTTTGAGAACTAACTATAGCATGTGGTACTTCCAACTAAATCTCTATCATTCCAATGCATATTCAAAGTTGAATACTTTTTTACTACTCCCTCCGTTCCATAATATAAGATGCTATTACAACCAATATAGTCACATATTGGTTGCAATAACATCCTATACTATGTGACAGGGAGTAGGAGGAAGTGCTATAAGCACAATATATTATCCCTCCACTACTATCTACTCCCTCCGTTCCTAAATATTTGTCTTTCTAGAGATTTCAACAAATGACTATATACGGAGCAAAATGAGTGAATCTACACTAAAAAATATGTCTACATACATCTGTATGTGGTAACCATTTGAAATCTCTAAAAAGACAAATATTTAGGAACGGAGGGAGTATGAACCTCATCTTCTGAACCTAATTTTCAAAGTGTTGGAACCTAAATCACAGCTGCGCCTAATGCAAACACAAATTGAACAAAAATGTACTAAGCACCACATGCCATTTAAGTGGTTTTGCCACCATCTTGTGCCATGCAACAGATTGCTGGAAGCAGTACCCCGAATGTGAAGACCAATACAAACATGAGGGGCCATCCAAAGATTATGGCATTTCCCTAGAAATAGGCAATAAAATAGTACTGACCTAATGCAATGATTTATAGACTGATCAAACCATTAATCCCTACAAAAATGTATCCCGTCCTCACTTTAAACATTCAAGCGCCATAGATAACCATCAATTTGGAAGAGTAATAAGCCTTCCAGATTACCATGAATTATGCCAAGAATTTATCTACCAAATGCAATACAGGCAAGATAAATATCACGGTTCATACTGCGGGCAGTTGATACTGCAATAAATAACTACCAATTTTGGAAGAACAATTAGTCTCCCAGATAATCATTCAATCAGTGAGCGATGGATGCCTGGCAGAAAAGACTTGATACAAAATAAAGCCCATGAATAATTATAATGACCATAAGCATCCTAAGGGCAGGTATTATACCCATACTAAGATATCCGGAGCACAGCAGTAGCATGTATCTACGAAATCGGAACTGACAGAAGATACAGATGTTTCAGTCTAAATTAAACAAACTGGCAGGATGGTGGGCCTTTCTGAGGAGACTAGTCAGATGGGTCAAATTCTTTTATGCTCTTGACAGTAGCCCTTTTTCTTGAATCTGAATCTAATTCATCCAGATCGGAGGAAATTGCTAGGCACCCATAAAGTATTCTCTTTTTCTCACCCCTGCTATCAGTCTCAACCAGCATAGGGTTTGTATCAGGGTCTAAGTTGTGAGTAGCCTGTGCACGTGACCAACCTACACGTCCATGATCTTGCCTCTCAAAAAACTCAGCAAGGCGCTCAGCCTCCTTCAAGCCAGATGGGTTGTTCGCGAACTTGATAAGTGTCAGACCCAGATGCCCTTCCTTTCCATACAAGGACTTCGACTTGCCACCAGCAAACCCTAGTTCTGAAAACAAAGATAGATGACAACACAGCAAATATTACTGTGCTATATATGGTATTATTTCATAAACATGTGCTCAACAGAGCAGTAGTTGCATAAGTGGGAACGGCATTTCTCATATGGTTTTATTTTCTTGGAGTCTAATGTGGCTACATTCAAATCTAAATTGCACACTCAACACCAACAGTAGATTTGATATTCCGTTTTAGCAAAGAATCTGAACCCCAAAGATAATGCTAAAGTCTTCCTCTAACAGAAATATATAGCCAGGCAAAACATTAGGCAGAGATGAGAAAATACAGCCAGGTCTGACTAAGATACATAGCATACTGGAAGTAAATGTGTGCTTTCCAGACTCAAATATCAGAACTTAACGGAGCTCCTTGAATTTGAAACCAGGATATGCACTTCAGGTCATAAAACAAAGCCAGGGCAAACTAATTTTGCTGGGACAGTGTACTATGTGCATTAATTCCTTTTCGAGGAATGCATGCTCAACATAACTCATCTAATAGTGTTAGATGCCACTGATCACTTAAGCCAAATAATGCACCGGAGATACCCCCACTGCTACTGCAGAGATCAACCTTGCAAGAACTCACAGCACTCATGCTACTGCCTCAGCCAAGACAGTTCTGCTCTATGGTCCAACAAAATAGGATAACCTCACAATTCTCACCGCTCCAATCAATCAAGAGAGTTCTGCTCAATAAAGGACAGACCAAGTGCTAGAAGCTCCCACCCCAGGTGGGGTCTGGGGAAGGATTATACGAAGCAAGCCCTACCCCAGCACAGTGCAATGCAGAGAGGCTGTGTCGAACCCAGGACCTCTTGGCACAAGCGGGGAGTACTTCACCACTGCGCCAGGCCTGTTCTTCACAGTTTGCTCTATGACCCAACAAAGTAGGATAACCACGCAATCCTCACCGACTCTTAACAGAAGTTAAAAATATGCAAAGCTCATCTCTCAACACAATCAAGCGGAGTCAACCATATCACATGGTAGTAATGTGCCTGAGAGTAGTACACGGACTGAGCTCATAAAAGAATGGAAAATATTCAGTGTTCTCAATCCATCAGTTTGACAAGCTATACAATGGTCTTGTATGTTCAATTCCTATGGGACCACAATGTTCCTAGATCAGTATAATGAATAATGGACCCAACATAAATGCATAGCTTTAATAATGCTTCAGTGGAAAAATTGAAAGACCAGGGTGAAAGGTCATTAAAGCGTTACCATACAAGTTTTTTAGGTCTCTTGCATAAATGTGACATTGATATCAAGGACACGGTGCGAATAAGAAACTTCTGTGCACTTATCCAACCAAGTATGCAACAACTGTTCACTTTATAAGTTGGAGACTACATTATAGACATACCTGCAATTTTCTTATCCATTTCTTTGTTTCCCAGACCCTCAGAGCGTCCATCTTTCTTCCTCCCAGTGGCAGTGTTACGAATGATAACAGTTGGAGGCCATATAATAAGGTCCTCCCTATTTGCTCGAACAAGGTCAGGAGGTAATGACTGGTATGCCTTAGAGTTATCAGGGACTTTCGTATAATCCCATCCCTTAAGGACACACAATGCCTTGTGTAAACCAAGATGATCAACAAATGAATCTGCATTTGGTGGGTTGTAAGCATGCATGACAAGCCCGTGCACATCAGCAAAGTCCTTAGAAGACCTGGAATTGTGCACATTGACCAGACATAATGCAAACAAATTAAGGCATGTTCAACAAGAGCTGATATCTACTAAAATAAATGTAACCATCAAATCTGTCACATGACATGGTCTACAACAAATGAAAAAGAATGTCAAATATATTGCACTAGCCCCCAAGCATATCGATTACACATGTGAGACAAGAAAGCATGAAAACAGAATTTCAATGTCGAAGAAGAGTCCACGACAAGAAAACAGTGTAATATTTGTTCACCAGTAAAATAACATGCTTCAGCTGGTACTGCATGAAGTTGTCTAGGCCACACCAGAGCTCTCCTTACCATGCACAGATAATCACAACCACTAAGTCTAAGGCTGACGGCTGATGTTTAGTTTTAGTCCCAGCATGCCATTAACTCGTCCATTTACCCCCTACACTTACCAACCAATAGAAGTTTGCCATACACAGGCAAGCGCGTTAAATTTTGACTGCTGATCGGAAACAAGGGGCATCAAAGGAAAGAGGTTCTATTAAAGGGTTTTTTAATGGCACCTGTGTGTATGCCAATCTTTGTAAGCATATGTTAGGAGGTAACCATACTGACAATAGGCTTGTGAAACAAGAAGATGTGTTCTCAACACGAGATGCATTTGGATCAACTACGGAAAGGAAAGAAGATATACCATATGAGGAAAATATAGATATGATGAGTCTGAATAAACTATAATTGGGACATATCACATAGGGGTGGGCATAAAAACTGTTGACCGAAAAACCAAGCTGAAAAACCCGGACCGAACCCGAAGTCAACGAAACCAAAAAAATCAGTAGTACATTCGGTCAACAACTACAGCGAACCGATTTTGCTTCGGTAAATTCAGTTTCACACGAGTTGACCAAAAGAACCGAGAAAGCAAGAAAACTAACGAAAGGCTCATACACTTGCACAAATTCCCAAGTTGCTTCCTATCCTTATCCCGTCGCAGCCTCACAAGTCACAAGTCACACCACGCCCTAGCCGCCAACTAGCCCTCCCATCCATCGTGAGTTCGTGACCTCTCCAAGAACTCAAACTCTCCTCCCTAGCAGAACTCCAAGACCACAACTATCCGCCCTAGCGGCCAGTGCAGGCGAACATCGGTGTCCTGCAGATCACATCCCGGGTGAAGCTGGATCCAGCCACGCGCTGGACATGGACCGCGGCCGTCTTTTTCTCCGACTTGTGGCATGCGGCCGTGCTGCGCCCCCAACTCAACATCTCGCCGGTGTCATTCCAGTCAACAGCAGTGCATCTAGTGATCTGTACCGCCGCATCCCCTTTGTCCCGATTAGCGCATCCAACTACATTTCTTATTCCCTTCCCTTCAATTGATAATTTGATATGTTTGCATTCTCATTGGTGCAGTTGCTCTCTGTTCGTCTTCTTTTGGCTTGATTTAACTCTGTTCGGTTTAGTCGATTAAATCCGAGCACCGAACCGAAATCTCCATGACCAAATGCCTTGGTTAGTGACTTAGCAATAAACCGATCGGTCATTGTTTTGTGAAAACCGAATTTTGTAATAGACCGATAAACCGAACCGTTCGGTTCAGTGTAACTGAATGCCCAGCCTGAGTATCACACACATAAAAGAATGAGGCTATGCAAAAGGAAGTTTGCAATAACAATGACAGGCAACAAGCCTTAAGGGGATAGGATGGATGGACAAATGTGAAATGTCCAATCTAATTAATCTACCATTTTGGCAGCATCTACCTTCTGCACTTTCTCTCGATATTTTTCCCACGGTAGAGACATACTAGATGTAGTTATCTAAGTGGAGATAAGATGGCATCAATGTAGAATTATTTACTGCCCTAATGCCCTTTGAACGAAGGCATAATTCAAGTTGCCATATGAAATGGTGACCGACCCTTGTAGTCATCTTCTAGGATCTTATCACACTCTTGGCAATGTTATTACAACCACCCCTACAAAGGCCTCACATCACCTGGTCACTGGTGTCCCATGCTTTCCCTAAAACACTAATAATATTTAGATGGAATATATAGCTAAAAGTACAAGCAAGAAAACTAATATGTGTTAATTTTGTCGAATATTATACTATGTTCTTACTTGCAAGTTGATATAAACCACAGGAGCTTGTAGGTTCAAATTTCAGAGGATGATATCGTGGCCCATAGACTGATAGACCTAGATCCAACAAGCTATCAGGTCTACGTTTTCTGCAGTCGCGTTGGTCCGGTCTAGGTATGATAAGTAATAATGGTGCCTCTACGAGGGTGATATCTCCAAGTCCCCTTTCGGATGAGAAATTTGTAGAACAATCTTGGGTTGTTCAAAACACAAATGATATTTCGATAGAATAATGCCAGCTATTTCTCTATTGCCCCATCCGCCGCAAAACCACCATGTCACAGGTTACCAAACTATCCATAAATAAACCTAAAAAATACAAGGTAACTATTCTACCAAAATTATTGCTAATTGCATCCGAATTGCCTCTAGGAATGGACCATATAGTACCAGCCCATTAGGACTTGCCATTTCAAGATATACAATAGCAAGAATACAATTCATTAGCCCATAGCTCTATTACACGCACGTGAGCTCACCCTCACAGACGGACAGACCTCTCCGACATGCATTGTAGCTGTAACATGTGAATCAATAGGCAAGCATTCAAAAACATTGTCACTGGAAGCCCATTCAAATGAAACATACTGGCCCACCAAAGATCAAAGAATAGGTTCCTTTCTTAACTCCAGAAGAAAGGGAGCAAGCCCCTCTGTTGGCCTAAACCTCGATCTATCCCAGAGTAGCCGCGGGCTGGACAGCGGCAAACTCCTCAAAACGAAGTTATACTTGTCTTTGTCACCCACTCATGTACCCATTTCTCCCTCACTCACATCTTCCTCACAACCCTCAGAATTCCAAATATTCGAGATTTGGGCGTTATACACCAAGTAATCAGGTCTAGTTGGTTAGAGGCGACGAAATTCAGACTTCACTAAGTGAGGTCGTGGTTTCAAACCCCTCCCACGCATTACTTTTGGCGGAATATCAAAAGAGGAGTGCGTTGACACACTTGGGGTGGTTTTGGGGGAGAATACCAGAAGAGGAGTCCCCTGGCGCACTTGGGTGGTTTGACTGCTCCTGGTTTCCTCCAAGTTCGGCACTGAAATGGACAGTCAGAGTGGGAGTTCTCTGGTTCATGTGCTTAAATGGTAGTCTAACCAAACCAGGCAGGACAGGTCACCGGTTCCATGGTTTTCTAGTCGTACCACTGGTCTAGTTCATTTTTAAAAACTATGCTCCTGACATGGCACAATCCAGCTCCAGGACAGTGCAAGCTGATCTACGAGAGGCATGACGGGGTAACATGAAGCTGTGCATGCTGCAGTGAACCAGTACAAGTTTGGCACAATTCATGCACAGATGTGAGGCAAGTGCCAACTTAGGGCGTGATGTGGACTGGTGCGACAAGGTTCGCTCCTACTTGCGAATCACTCGAACCATAGTTGACAAGCATGGCTAGAGTCAGACGAATCTGAGGCTAGTAAATAACACAGCCTCCGCGGAGGTTTTCTGGGCAGTGGAATGGTACATTCCAGCTGGTAGAGGATCCAAATCTGTACGATTGATTACATAACCCCCCCCCCCCCCTCTCCTAAATATAAGACTTTTTAGAGATTCCAATATGGACTGCATACGGAGCATAATGAGTGAATCTACACTCTAAAATATGTCTATGTACATCCGTATGTGGTTTGTATTGAAATCTTTAAAAGGGCTTATATTTAGAAACGGAGGGAGTACAATGTAAATTTACTCAAACAAATAGTACTATTTCTAGCCAACGAAAAAATATGATAGTAGCATATCTGTCTGAGCAGTATCAGCCAATATGTTAATTACTCAGCTACAAGAAGTGAAACAGAATATGCAGTACATATATTGTTCCAGAATATTGCACTAGAAAGCTGGATCAGAAATATCACACAAAAAGTAGCTCTGAAAAAAAAATACAAGGATAGTTATAACTTGGAAGTTTCGCACTAATAGCCTAATAACAAATTTCAAATGAAAACAGTATTAATTCTAATATTATATGCCAAAGTAGAAAAGAAAGCCTCGCAGTTCTCTCGGTTATCATAAAAGTAACATACCACTTTGCTCCAAGCTTCAGTGGGCGGAAAAGAAACAGCATGGATCACATATGATATGTGCTAGCCACAGAGGCAAGCTCAAAGAAATAAACAAAAGCCTGGTAGAATATGATGATACCGTTGTTCTCAGGCGAGGAAATAAAAAAATCAATAACAGAAACTAATTTCAGGAAGATAATGGCGCTGCATCAAGTGCAGTTCAATTCCATGCCTGTATCAGATGAAATGAAGCAATAGCAAAGCTACAATTCACCTGAAACTATTCCTACTTAATTACTTATGCCAAGTGACACAACATCTAGAGGAATGAACAGACTTGTAACGCATCGCCAAGTAGGCCACATATATAATCTATATTGATTGAGCGGCATAAAAACCTAGGGCGCAATGCGTGTCTCTCCAGCTAGAGATGCACGTAATACTATCAGTATTGGTTTACGACGATAAGGAAGACATAGCAAAGTCATAAAGTCAAAACGTAAGAGCAAGCTCCACAATGGAAAGAAGCCAGCACAAAAAACTGAATACAATCTGTACAAGAATGCTTCCTAGTAAGGAAGTGACAAGCAAGGCGGGATCACCAAACCTGCTGCAGGGGAGACATTGGACGCGTCCACCTTCAAGGTAGATCCGCTTCTGGGTAGGATTCTCGTTGAGCATCTTGGAGTACTTGAGGAACGCCTTCCTGAGCGCTTGCCTGTCGACCGGGGGCTGCTGCATCTGCGACGGTTGATGCGGCGGCGGCTCGAAGCGGGGCTGCTTCGGGTGCCTGGAGAAGCCCTCGTCGGGGTCGGCGGGGTGCCTGCGCTTGTCGTGCGGCGGGAACTGCTGCGGCGGCGGTGGCTGGTGCGGCGGCCAGGCCTCGGGGCCGGCACGCGGGAAGTGCGGGAGCTGGGGCAAGGGGGCGGGCTCGAACGGGTAGTCGGGGGGCAGGGCGAAGTAGGTGCGCACGGTGCCGTCGGCCAGGTGTATGGTGCGGCGGTCGAGGTTGTGGAAGCCGTAGGGCGGCGGGGGAGGCGTCTCCACCCGCGGCTGCTGGTGCTGCGGCGGCGGGCGGGCGGCGGCCGCCGGGGACGCGGGGTTGCGGGCTTGCGGGGCGGGGGCGGGGGCGGGTGGAGCGGGGTGCCGCCTGGCGTTGGAGGAGCGGGTGGGGGTCGGGGTGCGGCGGGAGGTGGACGCAGCCTTGTCTCCGGCGGGGCCGGCGGCGGCGCCCGCGGGCGGCGGGCCCCAGCGGGACTTGCGCGGCGCCATGCCGGCGGGGGGCTTGGCGGAGGCGGAGGCGGAGGGCTTGGAGGGGGGAGGGTTAGGTTTCTTCATGGCTCGCTAGGGATCGCGGCGGAGTTTGGAATTTGGGGGATGGGATTCGATTCGGGGCGTCGGAGAAGAGAGTGTTCTCTTTTTATTTCCCTTTTTAATCTTTTTTGTGAGCGAAATTTCCTTTTTTTTAGGGGAAAAAAAGGGAAATTTCCCTTTTTAATCGTTTCAGTCATCAGAGAGAAACAAGCCCAAAGAAGAGGACAAAGTGCAGAACCCGCCGCTCAGGTGGTAGAAGAGGACCAAGTACGGGAGAGTAGCCTCCCACATCTGGCCAGCCGACACCCTGGGGCATCACGGTCCTGGCTGGGTAGATCGCAGATCGCGACAGCTCATCAGATCGGACTAAGGGGTGCAACAACGTCAGAGCACGGTAAAGGTGCTGACGGGTGGTGTACAACTCGTGACGAAGAGCTCGGTTAGCTCGATCCAGCCCATCAGCATGCAGAACCAGGTTCTGATGGTAGAAGGGCTCTCGGGTGACAGTGGAGTAGGCAGCAGTGTAGTATCCCTCCGCACCAACATCAGATGCGATAGCAATGTGCCTGAAAGGGGAGGTATCCAACTCCTGATACTCTCCACGAAGACGTGTCAGAGCAGTATAAGCAGCATCATGGACTGCCATATCGATAGTCACTCCAACACGCGGAATACTCAGGTTAAACTTGACGAGCCTAGCATATAACAGATATGGCCTCGGAACACAGAGACCGAAAGGTCGAGCGTGAATCATATAGTAGATATGATCAACATAGTGATGTTCACCGTTGCAACTACTCCATCTCACGTGATGATCGGACATGGTGTAGTTGATATGGATCACGTGATCACTTAGAAGGATTAGAGGGATGTCTATCTAAGTGGGAGTTCTTTAGTAATATGATTATTTGAACTTAAATTTATCATGAACTTAGTACCTGATAGTATCTTGCTTGTCTATGTTTGATTGTAGATAGATGGCATGTGTTGTTGTTCCATTGAATTTTAATGCGTTCCTTGAGAAAGCAAAGTTGAAAGATGATGGTAGCAATTATACGGACTGGGTCCGTAACTTAAGGATTATCCTCATTGCTGCACAGAAGAATTACGTCCTGAAAGCACCGCTGGGTGCCAGGCCTGCTGCTGATGCAACTAACGACGTCAAGAACGTTTGGCAGAGCAAAGCTGATGACTACTCGATAGTTCAATGTGCCATGCTTTATGGCTTAGAACCGGGACTTCAACGACGTTTTGAACGTCATGGAGCATATGAGATGTTCCAGGAGTTGAAGTTAATATTTCAAGCAAATGCCCGGACTGAGAGATATGAAGTCTCCAATAAGTTCTATAGCTGCAAGATGGAGGAGAACGGTTCTGTCAGTGAGCATATACTCAAAATGTCTGGGTATAATAATCACTTGATTCAACTGGGAGTTAATCTTCCGGATGATTGCGTCATTGACATAATTCTCCAATCACTGCCGCCAAGCTACAAGAGCTTTGTGATGAACTATAATATGCAAGGGATGGATAAGACTATTCCCGAGCTCTTCGCGATGCTTAAAGCTGCGGAGGTAGAAATCAAGAAGTAGCATCAAGTGTTGATGGTCAACAAGACCACTAGTTTCAAGAAAAAGGGCAAGAGAAAGAAGAAGGGGAACTTCAAAAAGAAGTTGCTGCTCAGGAGAAGAAACCCAAGTCTGGACCTAAGCCTGAAACTGAGTGCTTCTACTGCAAGCAGACTGGTCACTGGAAGCGGAACTGCCCCAAGTATTTGGCGGATAAGAAGGATGGCAAGGTGAACAAAGGTATATGTGATATACATGTTATTGATGTGTACCTTACTAATGCTCGCAGTAGCACCTGGGTATTTGATACTGGTTCTGTTGCTAATATTTGCAACTCGAAACAGGGACTACGGATTAAGCGAAGATTGGCAAAGGACGAGGTGACGATGCGCGTAGGAAATGGTTCCAAAGTCGATGTGATCGCGGTCGGCACGCTACCTCTACATCTACCTTCGGGATTAGTTTTAGACCTAAATAATTGTTATTTGGTGCCAGCGTTGAGCATGAACATTATATCTGGATCTTGTTTGATGCGAGACGGTTATTCATTTAAATCAGAGAATAATGGTTGTTCTATTTATATGAATAATATCTTTTATGGTCATGCACCCTTGAAGAATGGTCTATTTTTGTTGAATCTCGATAGTACTGATACACATATTCATAATGTTGAAGCCAAAAGATGCAGAGTTGATAATGATAGTGCAACTTATTTGTGGCACTGCCGTTTAGGTCATATCGGTGTAAAGCGCATGAAGAAACTCCATATCGATGGACTTTTGGAACCACTTGATTATGAATCACTTGGTACTTGCGAACCGTGCCTCATGGGCAAGATGACTAAAACGCCGTTCTCCGGTACTATGGAGAGAGCAACAGATTTGTTGGAAATCATACATACAGAATGACTAAAACGCCGTTCTCCGGTACTATGGAGAGAGCAACAGATTTGTTGGAAATCATACATACAGATGTATGTGGTCCGATGAATGTTGAGGCTCGTGGCGGATATCATTATTTTCTCACCTTCACAGATGACTTAAGCAGATATGGGTATATCTACTTAATGAAACATAAGTCTGAAACATTTGAAAAGTTCAAAGAATTTCAGAGTGAAGTTGAAAATCATCATAACAAGAAAAAAAAAATTCTACGATCTGATCGTGGAGGAGAATATTTGAGTTACGAGTTTGGTGTACATATGAAACAATGCGGAATAGTTTCGCAACTCACGCCACCCGGAACACCACAACGTAATGGTGTGTTCGAACGTCGTAATCGTACTTTACTAGATATGGTATGATCTATGATGTCTCTTACTGATTTACCGCTATCGTTTTGGGGTTATGCTTTAGAGACAACCGCATTCACGTTAAATAGGGCACCATCAAAATTCGTTGAGACAACGCCTTATGAACCGTGGTTTGGCAAGAAACCAAAGTTGTCGTTTCTGAAAGTTTGGGATGCGATGCTTATGTGAAAAAGCTTCAACCTGATAAGCTCGGACCCAAATCGGAGAAATGTGTCTTCATAGGATGTCCAAAGGAGACTATTGGATACACCTTCTATCACAGATCCAAAGGCAAGACTTGTTGCTAAATTCGGAAACTTTCTAGAGAAGGAGTTTCTCTCGAAAGAAGTGAGGGGGAGGAAAGTAGAACTTGATGAGGTAATTGTACCTGCTCCCTTGTTGGAAAGTAGTTCATCACAGAAACCGGTTTCTGTGACACCTACACCAATCAGTGAGGAAGTTAATGATGATGATCATGAAACTTCAGATCAAGTTGTTACTGAATCTCGTAGATCAACCAGAGTAAGATCCGCACCAGAGTGGTACGGTAATCCTGTTCTGGAAGTCATGCTACTAGATCATGGTGAACCTACGAACTATGAAGAAGCGATGGTGAGCCCAGATTCCGCAAAATGGCTTGAAGCCATGAAATCTGAGATGGGATCCATGTATGAGAACAAAGTGTGGACTTTGGTTGACTTGCCCGATGATCGCCAAGCAATTGAGAATAAATGGATCTTTAAGAAGAAGACTGACGCTGATGGTAATTTTACTGTCTACAAAGCTTGATTTGTCGCAAAAGGTTTTCGACAAGTTCAAGGGATTGACTACGATGAGACCTTCTCACCCGTAGCGATGCTTAAGTCTGTCCGATCATGTTAGCAATTGCCACATTTTATGATTATGAAATTTGGCAGATGGATGCCAAAACTGCATTCCTGAATGGATTTCTGGAAGAAGAGTTGTATATGATGCAACCGGAAGGTTTTATCAAAGCCTGTATTTACAAGAAAATGAGTGGGAGCTCTGTAGCATTTCTGATATTATATGTGGATGACACATTACTAATCGGAAATGATATAGAATTTCTAGATAGCATAAAGGGATGCTTGAATAAGAGTTTTTCAACGAAAGACCTCGGTGAAGCTACTTACATATTAGGCATTAAGATCTATAGAGATAGACCAAGACGCTTAATTGGACTTTCGCAAAGCACATACCTTGATAAAGTTTTGAAGAAGTTCAAAATGGACCAGGCGAAGAAAGGATTCTTGCCTGTGTTACAAGGTGTGAAGTTGAGTAAGACTCAATGCCCGACCACTGTAGAAGATAGAGAGAAAATGAGAGATGTTCCCTATGCTTCAGCCATAGGCTCTATCATGTATGCAATGATGTGTACCAGACCTGATGTGTGCCTTGCTATAAGTCTAGCAGGGAGGTACCAAAGTAATCCAGGAATGGATCACTGGACAGCGGTCAAGAACATCCTGAAATACCTGAAAAGGACTAAGGATATGTTTCTCGTATATGGAGGTGACAAAGAGCTCATCGTAAATGGTTACGTTGACGCAAGCTTTGACACTGATCCGGACAATTCTAAATCGCAAACCAGATACGTGTTTACATTAAACGGTGGAGCTGTCAGTTGGTGCAGTTCTAAACAAAGCATCGTGGCGGGATCTACATGTGAAGCGGAGTACATAGCTGCTTCGGAAGCAGCAAACGAAGGAGTCTGGATGAAGGAGTTCATATCCGATCTAGGTGTCATACGTAGTACATCGGGTCCAATGAAAATCTTTTGTGACAATACTGGTGCAATTGCCTTGGCGAAGGAATCCAGATTTCACAAGAGAACCAAGCACATCAAGAGACGTTTCAATTCCATTCGGGATCTAGTCCAGGTGGGAGACATAGAGATTTGCAAGATACATACGGATCTGAATGTTGCAGACCCGTTGACTAAGCCTCTTCCACGAGCAAAACATGATCAGCACCAAGGCTCCATGGGTGTTAGAATCATTACTGTGTAATCTAGATTATTGACTCTAGTACAAGTGGGAGACTGAAGGAAATATGACCTAGAGGCAATAATAAAGTTATTATTTATTTCCTTATATCATGATAAATATTTATTATTCATGCTAGAATTGTATTAACCGGAAACATAATACTTGTGTGAATACATAGACAAACAGAGTGTCACTAGTATGCCTCTACTTGACTAGCTCGTTGATCAAAGATGGTTATGTTTCCTAACCATAGACATGTGTTGTCATTTGATTAACGGGATCACATCATTAGGAGAATGATGTGATTGACATGACCCATTCCATTAGCTTAGCACTCGATCGTTTAGTATGTTGCTATTGCTTTCTTCATGACTTATATATGTTCCTATGACTATGAGATTATGCAACTCCCGTTTGCCGGAGGAACACTTTGTGTGCTATCAAACGTCACAACATAACTGGGTGATTATAAAGGAGCTCTACAGGTGTCTCCGAAGGTACATGTTGGGTTGGCATATTTCGAGATTAGGATTTGTCACTCCGATTGTCGGAGAGGTATCTCTGGGCCCTCTCGGTAATGCACATCACATAAGACTTGCAAGCATTGCAACTAATGAGTTAGTTGTGAGATGATGTATTACGGAACGAGTAAAGAGACTTGCCGGTAACGAGATTGAACTAGGTATTAAGATACCGACGATCGAATCTCGGGCAAGTAACATACCGATGACAAAGGGAACAACGTATGTTGTTATGCGGTCTGACCGATAAAGATCTTCATAGAATATGTGGGAGCCAATATGAGCATCCAGGTTCCGCTATTGGTTATTGACCGGAGATGTGTCTTGGTCATGTCTACATTGTTCTCGAACCCGTAGGGTCCGCACGCTTAACGTTACGATGACAGTTTCATTATGAGTTTATATGTTTTGATGTACCGAAGGTTGTTCGGAGTCCCGGATGTGATCACGGACATGACGAGGAGTCTCGAAATGGTCGAGACATAAAGATTGATATATTGGACGACTATATTCGGACACCGGAAATGTTCTGGGTGATTTTGGAGAAAACCAGAGTGTCGGAGGGTTACCGGAACCCCCCGAGAGAAGTAATGGGCCTTATGGGCCTTAGTGGAGAGAGAGAGGGGCAGCCAGGGTGGGCCGCGCGCCCCTCCCCCTCTGGTCCAAATTGGACTAGGAGAGGGGGGGCGGCGCCCCCCTTTCCTTCTCCCTCTCCCCTTCCTTTCCCCCTCCTAGTAGTAGTAGGAAAGAGGGGAGTCCTACTCCTACTAGGAGGAGGACTCCTCCTCCTGGCGCGCCTAGCAAGGGCCGGCTGGCCTCCTCCCTTGCTCCTTTATATACGGGGGGCAGGGGCACCCTAGAGACACAACAATTGATCATTGATCTCTTAGCCGTGTGCGGTGCCCCCTCCACCACAATCCTCGATAATATTGTAGCGGTGCTTAGGCGAAGCCCTGCGATGGTAGAACATCAAGATCGTCACCACGCCGTCGTGCTGACGGAACTCATCCCCGACACTTTGCTGGATCGGAGTCCGAGGATCGTCATCGAGCTGAACGTGTGCTAGAACTCGGAGGTGCCGTAGTTTCGGTGCTTGATCGGTCGGGCCGTGAAGACGTACGACTACATAAACCGCGTTGTTATAACGCTTCCGCTTTCGGTCTATGAGGGTACGTGGACAACACTCTCCCCTCTCGTTGCTATGCATCACCATGATCTTGCGTGTGCGTAGGATTTTTTTTGAAATTACTACGTTCCCCAACACAACCATGTTAGTAAAAGTTTTGTAATGTCTAGACTCGACTTCGGCCAAGGAGTGTGTGAAGGGGGATTCCTACAGGAAGTTGGCTCTGATACCAACTTGTGACGGCCCCGATTCAATCGTACACTAATCATGCACACAAACGTGTACGATTAAGATCAAGGACTCACGGGAAGATATCACAACACAACTCTAAAATAAAAAATAAGTCATACAAGCATCATATTACAAGCCAGGGGCCTCGAGGGCTCGAATATAAGAGCTCGATCATAGACGAGTTAGCGAAAAAAACAATATCTGAGTACAGACATAAGTTAAACAAGTTGCCATAAGATGGCTAGCACAAAGTGGGATACAGATCGAAAGAGGCGCAGGCCTCCTGCTTGGGATCCTCCTAAACTACTCCTGGTCGTCGTCAATGGCCTGCATGTAGTAGTAGGCACGTCCGGTGTAGTAGGAGTCGTCGTCGACGGTAGCGTCAAGCTCCTGGGCTCCAGCATCTGGTTGCGACAACCAGGTATAGAAAGGGGGAAAAGGGGGGAGCAAAGAAACCATGAGTACTCATCCAAAGTACTCGCAAGTAAGGATCTACACTACATAGGCATTGGTATCAATGAAATGGGTAGTATCTGTGGACTGAACTGCATAATGCCAGAATAAGAGGGGGATAGCTAGTCCTATCGAAGACTACGCTTCTGGCAGCCTCCATCTTGAAGCAGTAGAAGAGAGTAGATGGTAAGTTCACCAAGTATCATTGCATAGCATAATCCTACTCGACGATCCTCTCCTCGTCGCCCTGTTAGAGAGCGATCACCGAGTTGTATCTGGCACTTGAAAGGGTGTGTTTTATTAAGTATCCGGTTCTAGTTGTCATAAGGTCAAGGTACAACTCCGGGTCATCCTTTTATCGAGGGACACGGCTATTCGAATAGATAAACTTCCCTGCAGGGGTGCACCACATTTCCCAACACGCTTGATCCCCTTTGGCGGGACACACTTTCCTGGGTCATGCCCGGCCTCGAAAGATCAACACGTCGCAGCCCCACCTAGGCATAACAGAGAGGTCAGCACGCCGGTCTAAATCCTATGGCGCAGGGTCCTGGGCCCATCGCCCATTGCACACATGCACGTTGCGTATGCGGCCGAAAGCATACCTAGCCTCCCTAATACAAGAGCAGGCGTTCCAATCCAATCCGGTGCGCGCCGCTCAGTCGCTGACGTCAAGAAGGCTTAGGCTGATACCACGACGTCGAGTGCCCATAACTGTACCCACGTAGTTGGTTAGTGCGTATAGGCCAGTGGCCAGACTCAGATCAAATATCAAGATCTCGTTAAGCGTGTTATTTTGAAGTAACCGCGAACGCCGACCAGGGCCAGGCCCACCTCTCTCCTAGGTGGTATCAACCCGCCCTATCGCTCCGCCACAAAGGTTCACTCAGAGGGCCGTTGGGACAAACGTCCTTTCGATCCCAATCCGTGAATCACTCGCGGGTACTCTATGAGCCGACCTAACTTTAGTCACCACAGGTATCATATATTATGTATTTAAGTATATACCCATGATCACCTCCCGAGTGATCACGTCCCGATAGTATAGCATGGCAGACGGACAAGAATGTAGGGCCAATGATGGAATACTAGCATCCTATACTAAGGTAACAACAGTAGTAGCAAGGACAGGCTATGCATCAGGATAGGATAAACGGAAAGCAGTAACATGCTACACTACTCTAATGCAAGCAGTAGAGAGAAGAATAGGCGATATCTGGTGATCAAGGGAGGGGGCTTGCCTGGTTGCTCTGGCAAGAAGGAGGGGTCGTCAACAGAGTAGTCGATTGGGGCACCAGCTGCGGCGTCAGTCTCGTAGTCTATCGGAGAGAAGAGGGGGAAGAAATAATGAATACAATGCAAACAGATGCATAACGATGCATGACATGACAAGTAACGGTGCCAGGTGTGCCCTAACGCAGTAGGAGGTGATACTGGCGAAGGGGGAAGGATCCGGGAAAGTATCCCCGGTGTTTTGCGTTCTCAGACAGATGAATCGAAGGGAGAAGGTTGCGTGTTCGCTATGCTAGGGATGTGTGGCGGACGAACGGGTTGCGTATTCAGATCCGTCTCGTCGTTCTGAGCAACTTTCATGACAAAGTATTTTCATCTGAGCTACGGTTTATTTTCTATGTTTTTCTAAAGTTTTAATCATTTTTTGAATTTATTTATCTATTTAATTTTAACATTATCCAAAATAGTGTCTGCTGATGTCATCATGATGCAATGCTGAGGTCATCAGTCAACAGTGCGGTTGACTGGGTCAAATCTGACCTGCGGGTCAAGTGGGGCCCATGTGTCATTGAGAAAGAGGTGAAATAGGATTTGTTTTAAACTAACTAGGATTAGTTAAGTGTGGGCCCCATTAGTCAGTGAAAGATTAGTGTTATAATTAACTAATTAATTAATAGACTATATTTATTTTAAAAGAAAAGCTTAAAGGTTGGGGGGCCCGCGTGTCATTGACTCGGGCCTGCCCAGTCAGCATAGTTGACTGGGTCAACTGGGCCCAGGGGGGCCAGGGGTCAATGGCTGAGCGGTGGGACCCGCGACGTCACGTCGGCGCTGAGTCAGCGCGGCCACCGGAGTGCGCTGGCGAGCCCGGACGCGGTGGCGAGCTCCGGCGAGCTCGGAAATGGGCTACAATGGACCAAAACAGGCGCGACCAGGCTCTCTGGAATGGCCTCTTCGCGCTGCGTCCGATGGAGGGGAGTACGTCGGCGGGGGTGGCCGGAATGGTCGCCGGCGACGATGTCGGGCGGAAGCCGAGGCTCGATGAGTTCGAAGGCGGGGCTGCGGGGCACGGTTCGTCGCGGGGCTGGGTGCGTTCGAACGTAGAGACGAAGCCGCGTCGAACGACATCGACGGGAGTGGCTGAGGCGACCGGGAACGTCGACGGCAACCAACGCGGGAAGTGCCGGACTTCAGGCGAAGGTGGTTTCGGCCGCAAGAGGGAACGACGATGCGGCGCGTTAGCAAGCACTCAAAATGGTCAGGAGGCCTTTACGTGTGCGTGCGAGCACAATGGGCACGAGCCCGGGACGAAATGGTCACCGGACGGCTGCTGGCGACGAGCGCATGAGGCGACGCGCTCGTGCAAGTTGGGGGCGGCGCGTACAACTAGCGAACGTCGTCGAGAGAGAGAGAGAGGAGGAGGAAGCGGGGGCTCACCAAGCGGCTCACACGATGGCCCGTGGTGGTTTAGGAGCTGTAGAGACGTCGTTGGAGCCGGGGATGAGCGGCGGCGACCGGATATGTGGAAGAAGGGGAACCGGTGCAGCAACGCCTCCAAGCTCCAGCTGCGGCCACCGGTCGATGAGGAAGACGACGGCGGAGACGACATACACGTTGGCGAGGCGAGGCGATGGATGTGGCCGCACGTTTTATGGCGACGAGACCATGGCGGCGCTCGGATGCGGTGGGGAAGGAGGAAGCGGCGAGGTGGATCTGAGAAGAGGGGAGGCGCAGGGGCCAAGAGGGAGAGCAGGGGTAAGTGGGAGAAGGAACCGAGGAGGCGGGCTTAGCGGCCTTATTCCCTCCCGGCATCGGTGCCGGCGAGGTGGTCGGGCGGGAACGCGCCCCTGTTCCGACCCTGGTCGGGGGAACATGGAAGGGGGACGGCAGGGGGGCGGGCCTGCTGGGCCGGTTGAACTAGCTGGCTTAGCTGTTGGCTAGCTGGGCCAGTTGGCCCAAGGGGTTTGGGAGGGTTTTCCTTTTCTCTTTAGTTTTGTTAGGTTTGTTTTTTATATCTTTTCTTTTATTTATTTCCTTTTCTATCTTAATTCAATTTAAAATATTTATTTATTTTGTAAAAGTGTGTTTGCTTCATCTTAAATACCTAAGCATTAATTGGCACACTCCGAACATTTTAGTTTTAAAGTTTGAAAATTTTTGTTGTTTGACATATTTTGAATTTGACTTTTGAATCAGTTTTGAACTAACGAGAGATTAGCAACAGTAACGGAGATGACGTGACATCATTAGCAGAGTTTCACTGTAAAGCCGACGGGAGATTATCCGGGCGTTACAAGCCGTGTCAAACTAGTTAGAGACCCTAACCGCATTAAATCTTTTCTTCAAACATACAAGGAAGAGATTGAAAATGCAAACACCCACTTTCAGCTTCAGGAAGATATCATTAAGCACCATTGACAAATGGCTGGATAGTACAGTAACAAACTCATTTTTTATTCATTTTTATTTAATTCATGTGTTATTTGTACTCGGGACAAGTTTTGTATTGCATTATTTAGTTTGCTTCGTTGATTTGAATAATTATTTGTAATGTGGATAATTGCTGTATTGTGTTGGTATTGTAATTTGTGGTGTGGTATTGATATTTGCGGACCGACGGCAGCGGTGCAAGAGCAGACCCCGTAAAGCCGACCAGTTAAAAAATATATTCCGTAAATATCCTTTTATACGAGCCCGTTATCATGCGGGGTCTGCCTCTGCGGCGACCCGCAATGCCATTTTTCCGCAAACTGCAAACGCGTTTTGCGGGTCAACGGGATGCGGGGTCTGGTAGAGATGCTGTTATGCCCCCTCTTCACCCATTGCCACTTCACGTGAAACTGAAGTAGGTTGGAATGTTACGCAAACAATAGCACACCAGGCATTTATGCCTACAACACTCGTACTCAAGAGCGACCAAATACAAGAGTTCTTCCAATGTATGTGGTATATTTTTTTCGCCTCGCTCTTTACGAACCTTCATTATCTGGGTCTGCTTGTTTTATACTTCCTCTATCTTCTAATATACTAAGATGTTTATTTTTTGCAAATCCATAATACATAAGATGTTATTACGACCTAGTACGTCGGTTGTAATAACATCTTATATTATAAGACGAAGGGGTACTTTTGTCATCTTCTTTTCAACCTTCGTTGATAATAATGGTATAAATATGTTTTGTAAAACAATAAAACAAATGTATCGTAGCTTTTTTTAAAATATGGTGCTTTAGTTTTTAAGTAGACTTTACATTTTACAAACTACTCTCTCCGTTCCAAAATAATTGAAGTTACACGGTTGCCCTAAGTCAAACTGTCTAAAGTTTGACAGTCCATAGAAAAATGTGCTAATACCTATAATATCAAACTTACAAATATGAAACATATTTCATAATGAATCTAATAAAAAAATGGGGTCGTAGATGTTCATATATTTTTGCATAACTTAGTTAAACTTACATAAATTTGACTTAGAACAATCTCATAACTTTAATTATTTTGGAACCGAGAGAGTAGATTAGCAAGAAATTTATCCAGGAGCCTGGCGATGCTTGTTACTCCGTGTTTCATTTTCAATGAAAATGTAACATGGTGTGAGACTTTTAATCAGGAAAAAATGCATCCTAGTTTCTCCCTCCATTCACAAATATTATTAGATGTTCTAACTTTTTCTGAATCAGATGTATATAGAATGTTTTAGTATGTTCACTCATTTCAGTCCGTACGTATTCCATAGTGAAATATTCAAAACATCTTATATTTGTGAACGGAAAGAGTACTTAAGAGAAACATTTTTTTCTCTAAAACATGCAGGAGAACTGCATACATATCTATACCTAATAATAAAAGGCTATTGCTTATGGCAGTATGTCATGGAAATTGTCCCCAAAATTGCAAAATATTACCCATGAATGCCACCAAGTGATAAAAAACGTCTTACAAGGGGAATTCCCCGTCTGGGCCGACCCATGCAGTATGGAACTCCTATACTAAGCTCTCCGCTGGGAGAAGATGTAGCGCGCCCGTTTGGGCCGGCCCATGTACGGGCGGCCTGTTTTTAAAATTTCGTTTTTGTATTTTTTCGTTTTCATTTTCATTTTTTCTACTTTAAATAATTTGGGACTTACTTTCGATTTTTTTAAATGAGAATTTTGAAATAAAAGGTTTAATAAATTATAAAATGTTTGTGGATTCAAAAAATGTTAGCAATTTTGTAAAAAAGTTAGCAATTTTGTAAAGAAATGTTTGAAATTTTGAAAACAAATGTTCATAAAATAAAAAATGTTCAGTTTTTTTAAGTTCCTGTATTAGAAAAGTTAATGAAATTGAACAAAATTTTGCCAAATCAAAAAATGTTCATGAATAAAAAAGTATCCTAAAAATTAAAAAACTGTTCATGACTTACAAAATAGTTTATGAATTCATAAAATGTTCACTGATTCAAGAAATGATCATGCAATTTAGAAAATGTTCGTTAAAAATCAATAATATGTTCGTGAATTTCAAAAATTCTTCCACCAATTTCCAAAATGATGTTCGTCGATTCTAGAAATGTTCGCCAATTCAAGATTTTTTTAAATGTTCACTTTTTTAAAAAATGTTGCAAATGGTATAAAATGTTCTTGATTTTAGAAATGTTCAAAATTTTGTAAAAGTGTTCATGAATTTGAGAAATGTTTACGAGTTTAAAAAATGTTCATAATTTCAAAAATTGTTCATAATTTGACGAAATTGGGAGTGATAGTGTATCTCGGTGCAATAAAATGTGGTCATTGCCATTGGAGATCATGAGTTTTTCCCGGTTGCAACGCATGAACCCTTTTGCTAGTAAAGATAGAAAATCCTGTAATGTACTCTTTCAGTATCCATAAACTAATATAAGACATTTTAGGCCACTAATAGTGACCTAAAACGTCTTATATTAATTTACAGAGGGAGTATTATATTTCTCTGTCTCTAAATTCTTAGGCCCATTTTGATCCGCGAGAGTCTCTCGATTCTGCAAGTTGTGAAATTCCCGAAGAATTCGTGGGAAGCAGAGAGAGAAAGACCCTTAGCATTGTGCGCAGACCAAGAGAACACTGTCAGTAGCTGTGTAGCTGCTACAATACAATTCGCACAAGCATCACTATATGCAGAAAAGAACGTACACGTCAGCATACATACGTCTGATCTGATCACCGAACACCCGCGCCGTCACCGCCACCGGAGTCGGTGGCCGGGCGCACCTCCACCACCAGCTCAGGCTGCGGCTGCGGCTGCTGCTGCAGGGGCTCGAGGGTGGCGACGATGTCCCGCATTAGCGGCCTGGCCTTGGGGTTGCGGCTGAGGCAGTGGTAGGCGAGCATGGCCGTCTTGTGCACGGCCTTGACGGGGTAGTCGTCGGCGGCGAGCCTGGGGTCGACGATGCCCAGCACCTTCTTCCTGTGCGCCAGCAGCGGGAAGGCCCAGTCCGTCAGCGTCTGCTCCCTCACCGGCCTCGACCTGTCCAGCGACTTGCGCCCCGTCAGCAGCTCCAGCAGCACCACCCCGTAGCTGTACACGTCGCTCATCGCCGTCAGGTGCCCTGCAAGACATAACAGCACAACAGTTCAAAATTCAGATACCAAATTCCCATCGCTCTGCTCAAGTTCAGTGACATGATGATGGCTACCTACCTGTCATGATGTACTCCGGGGCAGCGTAGCCGTAGGTGCCCATGATGCGGGTCGAGACGTGCGACTTGTCGCCGACCGGCCCGTCCTTCGCCAACCCGAAGTCAGAGAGCTTCGCGTTGTACTCCTGATGATGAACGTTGCCGGAGGGGTTCAGAGAAGAGAAATGCAAGCAAGAAGTATCATTTTCATACGACCGGTCATGCAAAATGATAGGTGTTCATTCTATTTGCTGAACCATTTATGTGAACGATTCTACTGTTTTCCATGTATAAGGAGTTCTGAATTTATGCAAATGGAAGCAAACATCGAAGTGATCGAACACAGTTACTATACCTCGTCGAGCAATATGTTGGATGTCTTGAAATCCCTGTAAATGACTGGCTTCTCAGCTTCGTGCAGGAATGCAAGCCCCCTTGCAGCACCGAGTGCGATCTTCATTCTGGTGGCCCATGGCAGTGGCAGCATTACCCCTGCATTAGTAAATCACAAGTACTTGAACAAATCTACATAATGTAGTGTGTGTTACCATGTGAATAAATAATAGTGCATACTCGACCGCATTGGTCATGTGATTATGAAGAAATACGTCAAAATGTTTGACTGAACTTAAAAAAAATCACTGAGGAAGTACAGCAAAATTGCAAAAAATTATTGCACGGTTAGGCAGTTAACAAATTTGGTTCCAAATTCACACTAGCTGCAAAGCTCACATAATTGAGTGATAAAATGGTTCATGTGAATGAAACCGGCCGGCATCAAACAAGAAACAATGCAAAGAATAGGCGTCTTACTCGAAAACAGATGCGATTCCACACTCCCTAGGGGCATCAACTCGTAAACGAGGACCCGGTGATCGTCTTCGCAACAATAACCGACCAACTTCACAAGATTTGGGTGTGAGAGCTGCCCAAGGAAAATGACCTCAGCCTGAAAACATAAACACACAAAAAATCAACTTCATGTGCAACAAACAGCAAACCAGAGCACACCCAAAATACATATATCACTGAGAAATGGTAATCACCAGCCACTCCCTGTGGCCTTGGAAGCTGTTGTCTCCATCATGGACCTTGACCGCAACTCGCAGCGGTTCCTGGATCGCTAACCCTTCGCGAAGATCACTGGTGACGCACCCTTTGTAGACCCGGCCAAAGCCACCTCCCCCTAGCACCGAGTCCTGCCTGAAGTTCTTGGTGATCCTCTTGAGCTCCTCGAACGTGAATGCTATCAGAGGGTTCTTCCGAGCCGAATCATTGCGCAGCGCCTCCACCTCATGTGGGTTGGAGGGCAGCAGGCTATCGTCCTTCTCTATCCTCTCCGACGGGCTCTGCAATTTTGGAGATTCTGCAGCATATAAAAGGGAAAGTCATGTCATGCATGTCACAAGATTGCAAATGGAAAAAAAATCCAGAAGTTCCAAAATTAACTTGCAAATGGTTCAGAATACTTTGACAGATCACTGAAGTTCACATCACTGGTTTGATTGGATAAAAACAAGTTGAAAAAAATACATGGTGAATGGAGTGGATCAGACTGAAAAACCTAGGAAGCATGAAGGTATGCACTTTTTGGATTGAGAATTAATTGCTCAAAGACGCCATCGAATTGTTATTAAAAGGTAATAAGGAACCAGTATATACCTAGAAAGCTAACAGTATTGGGGGATCAAAGAAATAACAGAAAGTATTCTAGTACTTCATATTTCACATAAGCCATACCAGGAAGGGAAGAACATGTGTAGTAGTACCTGACTTTGTTGCATTGGAAGAAACCCTGTTGAAGTATGGACTCCCTTTAAACCAGCAGTTACCCATGATAGCACAAAATTCCCAAGGAACCAGATCAGCCTCTCTCTCTCTCTCTCTCTCTCTCTCTCTCTCTCTCTCTCCAAGAACAAGAAACTTATTTTCTTCTTCCAAAACCAGGCCAGACAAGGAACAAGCAAGGGGAGAGAAGGTACAGATTTCTACCCCCTGAAAGCTACGCAGAATGAGGAACCTCAGAGGAAGGCCTCAAGTGGAGCACATCCCTGTCTCTATTTATCGCGCGTTTCAATCAAAAGGGAAAAAAAAAGAAGAAAGATACTGCTGAGCAGTTCAATTCCGGCAGGCGGTTTCGCTTTCATGCGTCTTTTCCACCAACGCCGTCTTATTTAACAAGGGCATGGAAGAATTCTCCTCCACTCCCCTGGATTTATCATGCCCCCCTCCTTCACTTAGTATTTCCGGGGGATTTTCCATTTTCGATGATGTGTCGGGGGGAAGAAAAAGCGTGGTGGGAAACGCAGCAATCAGGCAGCGGCAGAGGGGGGCGCACTCGAGTTGGAGTGTAGTGGTGGCTGGATTCCATCGTCCTCTGTCTGTCTGTCTATCCGTGTATGCTTTGACCTCAGATCACGATCGGTTGCGTTGCCCTCACTCCTCTCTCCCAGACTGCTTTCTCTGTGGAGGACTCGCGAGGAGTGCACTCATCTCATCTGGCGCGCCGGGGATCGACGGCGGTGGGATGGAATGATGGCGGGTTTCTTGGTGGAGACCCCCATTTTTTTTCCTTTTCCTTGTCGCGTTGGCCACCTTTCCACCGTGATGTGATCATTGGCCTCCGGGCCAGGGCGAGTGCGCGCGCGTCCACGTCGCGGCGCCCGCGGTCTTTGCCGTCCCCGGCGACTTCTCCCCTCCCCTTGCGGCGGTGGGAGCTTCGTAAGCGTCGCTCTTTTTCCCTTGTGGGTGGTGGGATAGAGGGGGAGATATCAGATACCTGGACCAGTGGCAGGCTTCCAGCTTCAGCATCCAACTGACATATCTTCCTCCTCCTCAACCTTCATCTTTATAAGGTCAAACAAAAAATTTCACTTTCTCCAAGTGGATTTTAGGGCGTGTCGCCATCTCCATCCTCTCTCTGATTACCCGGCCAATCGCCATGCTCAGGTCAGGCTGATCTCCTATTCTTAATTTGAGATCAGTCAAGGTGTCTGTCCCCTTGGGGTTCAGCGGCACGACGTGCATTTCTTGTTTCCATTGGATGGAAACAGCCTCTCACTGGTTTGGGGGACAGTTGTGCCGGCGTGATTGGATCATCGGAACTCGCTGGATCGGTGTGGGCTCTCCGCTCGACAAGGACCCCCATGCGCCCACCAGGTGTTCGAATGAATGCCTGCGAGACTTTTGGCGGTGGCTATGCACACTGTGGGTGTGCTACACTTCTGTGTTCCCCTGCCCATTTTGTCTGCCAACTAGCCCATTCTTTGTGTCGCCAGCAGAATGTTCTCAAGAATTTAATTCTGACCCTCAAGGGGGAAAAATATACTAAATCCTAATAAGGGCTTGGTTAACGGATGCCTCACCAACTTAACTTTTAGATTAACAGGGATTTTTTTACCCGAGCTTAAGTGCTCTAAGGCTTTATAAGATGGATCCCTTTACACTTGCATCTTCGTAGCAACGCGTAAAGGTAACCGGCTCCACTTGGTCTTCCTTAATTGTCTGATCCTAGAAAGCCCTAAAGATAGCCTAATTTGTTGGTGACACAAGAAACCATCATCGTCTAGATTCTCCAACAATGCAGCTTGCAAAGTAGTGCGTGCTTGTTAACTTGTTATCTGGGAATTCAACAACCTATTCAGTTTCCTAGTTGTCCAGTGTTAGTTCTAAGGGCACTGTATTTTTCTATGCTACTGATTGCAACCTACACGCTACAGTAGCCTCATGCATGCTTTGATCATTGTTCTTCCTTTTCCGCTTCTTGATTTCTTGTGTTTGCGCGTGATCGTTCTCATTGCATGATGGCAAAAGCTAACCATGCAGTTGCAGTGTTGCATTGTGTGAATGAGTTTACCTTGTGAAGGGCACCCATATAACAAAAAACCCTCCAAATTTGGTTTAATTTTTAGCTCATGTTACATTGTCAAGACACAATACTCAAGTGGTTGATTTTGCAAAGTAGTTGAAGTCTGTGCTTCACATCTTCTGACAAGCTTAGCTCAGCTATCTTCCGAACTATCCATTTCAAGAATATTCACTTTGGTGAAATCTAAATGAACTCTAGAAACTCTTGCAAATAAAAAAAATCGTATCTAGTTCTCATGTTGCTCTGCACCTCTGTAAAATTCTATAGGATTTTGCCATCCCTATATGATATACTACATAACTTGGTCTTAGTGCTGCGTGTAGTAATAAAACATATTTTCTCTAATTTGTTCAAAAGTTCCGTTACCATTTTAGTATCTAGTTACTTTTAAGTACTTTTTGAAAGAAAAACAGCTCAACTTCTTTTCTTTTTTATTCAAAATGATTTGCTTTCAACATATAGAAGAACTCATAATATTCTCAGTCAATTTTTCCTCTCTGATTGCCTGCATAGATTTTAATAAATCTGGCATGAGGCTTTTAGAGTTAAAATCTAGCATTTATAGGAAACCAAATGTTGCCAAGGATATCCTCAACTTTACAAAAAAAAAATTGATCCTCCGTGCATATTCATTCTTTGTACTATACAAAATGCATCTTGCAACATCGTCCTTTAGGCCAGTTGATAAGCCTGACTTTGGAAACTGGACGGCTTTGGTAGCTATCTATCTGTGCTGGCACATCGGCAGATCCAAAGGAGTTCAATTGAACAGCTTAGGATGTATGGACTTCTCAGCCTTTCCTAGGAAAACCTAGTTGTTCGGGCACTTCCAGATATTCCAGGTGGTCGATGTAGCTGCTGTGTGGCATCTGACAGAAGTTGGGGAAATCTGTTTGACAAAGTTCCCTTACTTTGCTTGCCTGATGAAGGTTCAGGAGCTCATAAAGGTAAACCCTAGTATGCAACAGGCCATGTGAAGATTTCTATTTAGCCGGCGCATAACTGCAACAAATTTGCAAAGCTTAAAATGGTAGTATGCTGTGCAGCCAATTGTTGAGGCAGCCCGGTGCACGTAGCTCCTGCTTGCGCAGGGTATGGGTCCAACCACTTTAGATCTATTGTACGCAACCTTTCCCTACATTTCTGCAAGAGGCTGTTTCCAAGACTCGAACCCGTGACCTCATGGTCAAAAGGCAGCCAATTATTGAGGGGAGTCTTAAAAATGAGCATTAAACACTATTGTGCCGTCAATCATTTGACTTGCCCAAATGTCAGGCAACCACTGGCATGACTGCAGATCCAGTCCATGTGTAGACCATTCCTTAGGTTGTTGTAACCAATGATGTAAATTTACATATGTCACAGCACTTTAAAGATGGAAGATTGACGGTCGGTGAAGCATGCTGGTAATTTTTTTCCTGAAGTGGAGAAATACGATGAATTCTCACGTCAAGGGGTGTGTTTGGTAAGCTTCATAATGCTAGATGTGACGGGTTTCCTTGCTGGCAATGATGTTCACTATTTTCCTTCTGGGCATGCTCTTATCTTTGAAGCACTGAAGAGTGCACTTATGTCTACATCTACATGGCTGCAGTTCGAGATATCTACCATACTCCATGTTCTGCTAAAACTGTACTAGGCTACTGGACAGGTTCTTGTTCTCTCCTTTTGTAATATATAAGCTTCCTTGTTCTTGCAGGACCAATAACAGCTTATACAATGATATCTCCATCTGCCCCGTAAACAGCCTGTCCATCAACAGTTAAAAAAGCTGCATATCATCGAACAAGGTTGGCTCTACAAGCGCGCTCGCTGACTATGCAAACTGCAATACATACTCCAGATAATAGAATTATCACTTGTATGCATTCTAAATCCAACAGAGACTGCCTTTTGCCAGTTTAAAGTATATGAGATATACTAGTTGCTTAAGAACAAGTGGTTGAATGTACATAAAGTGGAGCGTGAGGGGTGATAACTTATTTAATTAGGCATGGTCCATACAGATTAAGAGTTAATTAGTTTTTTCTGCGAAGAGTGAGTGCTCAGTATTATCATTGTTCAGCGAATGCATTATGCTTGCACGCAGTCCTTAAGTGGAAACATGTGCAGTAAACTCTAACACATAGCTACACTATGTTTATCGTTTTTAGGCGAATTTTTTTATGATCTTTTTGGATTTTGCTATAGAAGGTTGCAGGAGCTAGAAAAGGTTTCTGGTTTTTCCTCAGCGGAGGAACTGCTAGTTATTATAGACTTTCTTCAAACACTTTACAAGTTCTCACATACTCAAAGTACTTTGCTACTGATGGTAGGGCAGAAGGTTTGTCTTGTCATTAAACTAGATCTTGAAAGCTTAATGATTTGAGCACACATGTTATCTTCATAACTCCAGACACTTGGCTATTTAGAACTTAGATCTTAGCCTTTTGCACTTATTTAAGCTGATCCCTTGAGGTTAGCCTTTGGAGAATCCCAAAAGCTACAGCATGTTAAATATGTCTGTAGCTGATAGCTGTATCTTTGCCTCTTCTGTCTAGGGACTAACAAAACACTACTAGCACAGATGATTAAAACACGACGGCGAGAGGGTTAGGTTGGAGTTAACAAACTTTAGGTCTGTTATCCTGTACTCTCTTCAGCAGCTAGACTCTGTACTTAACTCGATAGGCTTAATCATCGCACCCGCCATCTACGGACTAGATCACTAGATGAAGAAGGCAAGGGGGAATGATGCAGCCATGGAGGGCTGTCCGGGCCATTGTAGCTTCGCATGGCTTGTCTTGCAAGCACCCTACGGCATGGCACGGACGCTTTCCTCTGCAGAATCATATCTTGTGTCCTTTTGTCTGTCTATGGTGTCTATATATATCTCTGTGCCACTCCACCAGTGTCATTGTCTAAAGGGCAATGGCTGCTTTGCTGCTTCTGCTCCTTGTTTCCTCGCTCTCATTTGCTGCCGTTGATCCTGTTCAGTGCACTACAGCATCCCATTCACATGTAGTGGTTTTTGTGCAGATTTTCACTCATCTTTTACCTGTTTGTCAGATCAGATGTTCACTTCATGTCTGCTCTCTCTTCTGTTGCATCGCAGGTTCACATTGTGTACTTGGGCCACAACAATGGTCTGACTCCCTCTCTGACCACACGGTTTCATCTCCAACTTCTGTCAAGAGTCTTTGCAGAGTAATACATATACTATCTTACTTTTCGAGCTAAATTTAAAGGGGACAATAAAAGACCATTGAGTTTCTAGAAGTTGACGAAAAAAACGATAAAGTGCAGAAGCACAGCACCATCTAATGAATCTATAACATGAATTCACTGAGTTATTTCAAGTAGTATTACGACTATCTGGTAAACAACATAAAGTTAAAATACCGGAGTTAAAATTTAGGTAATTATCTCGTTTTACCCTTTATGCCATAGTGAAAACTTCTATTAATTCTGTTTCTCAGTTTATCCAATCTGTATTGCATGCTTAACCTGAAGCAATTCAACAATTTGTCTATAAATGCTCACAATATTGCAGGCCGGAGGAAGCAAGACAAGCTATTCTGTATAGCTACAGCTATGGATTCTCTGGTTTTGCGGCAGTGCTCAATTCAACGCAAGCCACCACATTGTCAGGTAACAATTACTCCTATACCCCGTGGACATTGTAGTCAGAAAACATACCTATATCTGTACATACCTAGTTTTGTGCACTTGATTATTGCCATAAACTGACAAGGAACACCATGATCATTATATTCAGAAGCAGAAGAGGTCATATCAGTATTCAGGAGCAGGATGCTGCAGCTCCACACAACAAGGAGCTGGGATTTCATGGGCCTCAGCCTGCATTCCCATATGGAGCAACCATCCTCCCAAATGCATTTGAAGTACGGAGACGACGTAATTGTCGGTATCCTCGACACTGGTACTTGTCCTCTAACTATTTCACATCCCTGCAAATCCTGCTGCACTGTCCTGTACTTGCTTGTAGCTTCTCTGGCTTCACACATGACATGATCTTGTAGCCTGAAAGGGACATACAGCTGCAAATTATCTAAAATGCACAGGCATGGCACTGCAGGAGAAACGACATGAACAACCATGAAAGTGAAAGATACTATAACCATTTCTTGAATTCAGGCATGCGATGCCAAGATCTGAACTTAACAATTTTGTAGCGGCACTGCACTCATACTCATTCCTGTTAGTGGTTACAGTGCTGTGGTCCTTTGCATTTCAGTGTGTGTCTGCCTCTGCCCTCAACAGGTGTGTGGCCTGAATCCGAGAGCTTCAGAGATGACCCCCACCTAGGCCCCGTGCCGTCGTCATGGCGCGGCACGTGCGTGGGAGGCCAGCAGTTCGACCCGGCCACCGCGTGCAACCGCAAGCTCATCGGCGCGCGCTACTACCTCGCCGGCTTCGAGGCTGAGACCGGCCCGCTGAACACCAGCGGCGGCGCGGAGTACCGGTCGGCCCGGGACCGCGTGGGCCACGGCACGCACACGGCGTCCACGGCCGTGGGCGCCGTGTCCCCCAACGCGAGCTACTTCGGCGGGCTGGGCCGCGGAGCGGCGCGCGGGGGTGCGCTCAGGGCGCGGCTGGCGGTGTACAAGGTGTGCTGGTTCAAGGACCTGACGGGCCGGTGCAATGACGCCGACATCCTGGCGGCGTTCGACGACGCGCTGCACGATGGCGTGCATGTCATCTCGGCGTCCCTCGGGTCCCCACCGCCGCTGTCGCCGCTGTTCGTGACGAGCACCGAGGTCGGGTCGTTCCACGCCATGCAGCTCGGGGTGTCGACGGTGTTCTCAGCGGGCAACGACGGGCCCGACGCGGCCATGGTGCAGAACGTGTCGCCGTGGGGTGTCACCGTCGCCGCCAGCACCATCGACCGGAGGTTCCCGACGGTGATCGCGCTCGGGAACAATGCCTCCTTCGTGGTGAGTTCTTGGTCCTACCAGTGGCCGACTACGCGTGCAAGAAATCCTGCACTTCTGATTTCCTCCTATCATTTTTTCTTCGGTAATTTACACAGGGAGAGGGCTTCATTGTGAAGGACATGAAAACGCCTTTAGTAGAGAGCACTAGCGTCTTTGCCGATGGGTAATCTCTCTCACACACAATGCCTACTGAGTATATAACTGTTTAGACTGACCGATTTGCGTTGATCCCGAAGGACCTGCTCCTTGGACCAGCTGGTGAACCGCACGGCGGCATCCGGGAAGATCGTCCTGTGCTTCTCCACCATGGGGATGGTGTCCGGCGAGGGCGCGGCGCTGGCGGTGTATGCCGGCGGTGGCTCCGGCGTGATCTTCGCCGACTCCAGCTCCCGGCGGTCCAACCAGGACAACTTCCTGCCCACCGTCCACGTCAACCTGCGCCAGGGCACCCACATCCTCAACTACATCCAGAGCCGTTCAAGGTAACCAACCAACCACCTACCGCCGTCTGGTGGCGCACGCGCGTCTGAGATCACGCGCTCTTTGACCGCGCATCCATCGTCTGCCACGTGCAGGCAACGGCCGACCGTGCACGTCTCGGCGAGCAGGACCGTTGTCGGCAAGACGCCGGCGCCGGCCATCGCCTACTTCTCCTCCAGAGGGCCCAGCTCCATTTCTCCAAACATTCTCAAGGTAGAGGACACGTTCACCTGAGCTTGGCATGGCGAAGAGCACATATATATGGACTGAACCGATCTGTTGCTGAACTCGCAGCCTGACGTCACCGCGCCCGGGGTGAACATCCTGGCGGCGTGGCCGCCCAAGTCGTCGCCGACGATGCTTCCTCTGGACAAGCGCTCGACGGAGTGGAACTTCGACACGGGCACGTCCATGTCGTGCCCCCACGTCACCGGCATCGTCGCCATCCTCAGGTCCATGCACCCGACCTGGTCGCCGGCCGCCGTCAAGTCCGCCCTCATGACCACGGCGTACGTGCACGACGACACGTCCGACGCCATGCTGGCCGGCGGGACGCAGAAGGCCGCAGACGCCTTCGACACCGGGGCGGGGCACGTGGACCCGCTGCGGGCGCTGGACCCGGGGCTAGTCTACGACGCGGACGCGCGCGACCACGTGCGCTTCCTCTGCGGCCTCGGCTACACGGAGGCCCAGGTGCGGCAGATGGTGCTCCCCTCCCCGGCGCTCGACACCAGCTGCGCCGGCGGCGCCATTGGGGACGCCGACCTCAACTACCCGGCCATCGTGCTCCCCGAGCTGCGGGCTGCGGCGACCGTGAAGCGGACGGTGACGAACATGGGCCTCCAGAGGGAAACCGTGTACCACGCTACCGTCATCAGCCCACAGGGCGCGCACGTCGAGGTGTGGCCGCCGGCGCTGGCGTTCTCCCCGCGCTGCGCCAGGGCCGAGTACTACGTCACCGTTACACCGGCTAAGCTCTCGCGCGGCCGCTACGACTTCGGCGAGATCGTGTGGTCCGACGGCTACCACCGTGTCCGCACGCCGCTGGTCGTCAGGGTCACTAACCTGCCGGACGTTGGCGTCGGCGCTCAGCCCACGAATCGGCACCGTGATGCTACTGAGTACTGACCCACAAGCTACCTAGTTACGGTTATCTAGAACTTGGCGGTGCACGGCTTCCGGGCTTCAGACCACGACTTGTCGTGTGGATTTGTGTAATGTTTTCGATTTCACTCGTTGGGACAACACAGTAGGTGTCACTGGTCATGTTAAAGGAGCATACATTGTGGGTGCGGCAAATTTAAGAGTGATACTAGTGGCATATGCAGGCTCAGAGTTTGATGATTCATATTTCACCTTCAGCTCTTGAACATTTGAGATGCCTTGTCCTGACCAGCTGGGCGATGCTGGGCAGTGGAAGAGAACCAGTGGGGAGTGTGACTGACCAGTTGCATTTGCAGTCATCTCTTCAGACCACTGGGTGGAAACACGGGAGTACAATACTTGAAAGCTATAAATAGCACATGTGAAGTAAAATCTACAAATGGCTTTTGGTTATACCTCCACCTCTAAGATGCGCCACATCTTCCTGGCTCACCATTAAATCCGTTCCAGCTATATGCCGGAACTTTCTACTCCACTCACAAGTACATGCACGGCGACCACACCCCCGGTGCCCTCGGGACCAATGTAGTTAACCGGGCATCACTCTAGTCCATATACAACCATTGGAGGAACCGCACATCTTGATGAAAGATAGCCAAATATAGTAGGGAAGATCGTTCTATATAAATGTGTCCCAACGTCCTAGAGTGAACCCTCCAGTTCGTAAAAAGAGGAGAGGTAAATCACACAGAGAACCATTAGCAATGGCGAAGATTTCTAGTAGCACTGTTGTTCTCCTGGTGTTTCTCGTCTCGTCGTGGGGGGCATTGCCGGTGCTGTCCCGTGGAGGGATGGAGGATGGAGGAGGCGGGTAAGATGAGATACTCCATCTACAAGCATTCTAGCCATGTCACCACAACATAAGTCCGCGATTAACTTATTCCCACATATATAGCATGGTGTGTAAGCAGGTCTTTTTATAATGTTTAACTGTCACCCTTTCACACTCATGCATGCGTAGCTAATAGTTCTTGTAGGAGTATATGTTGTTCCTGATGTTTGTTACTATTTTTCATATTAGGCCAAACGGTGGTATCGGTGCTAATATTGGGCTTCAAAAGTCTATCGGTGCTAATATTGGTGTTGGTGCGAATGGAGGCGCTGGTGCTGGTGCTGGTGCTGGCATTGGAGCAAATGTAGGTGTTGGAGCAAATGTAGGTGCCAATGCTGGTCTTGGTGCCGGTGCAAATGGAAATGGTGGTGCTGGTCTTGGTGTTGGTGCACATAAATCTATTGGTGCTAATGTTGGTGTTGGTGCGAATGGAGGCGCTGGTGCTGGTGCTGGTGTTGGTGCTGGCCTTGGAGCAAATGTAGGTATTGGAGCAAATGTAGGTGCCAATGCTGGTCTTGGTGGCGGTGCTGGTGCTGGTGCTGGTGCTGGTGCGAATGGAGGTGCTAACATTGGAGCTGGCATTGGAGCAAATGTAGGTGCCAATGCCGGTCTTGGTGCCGGTGCACATAAAGGTATCGGTGCTGGTGTTGGTGCTGGTCTTGGAGCAAATGTAGGTATTGGAGCAAATGTAGGTGCCAATGCTGGTCTTGGTGGCGGTGCAAACGGTGGTGCTGGTGTTGGTGCGAATGGAGGCGCTAACGTTGGAGTTGGCATTGGAGCAAATGTAGGTGCGAATGCCGGTCTTGGTGTCGGTGCACATAAAGGTATTGGTGTTGGTGGTGGTGTTGGCAAATGAAGGAAGCCGAAAACAAATAAGTCAACTAAAGGTGGTGTCGATTCTAGCTACGAAGAGAAGGAAACCGAAGCAAGTCAATCAACTAAAGATGAGACAGGTTTTGACTACGTTTCAAAGAACAAGGAACTTTAGAGAGCCATTACAAGATTTAGCATGATATGCTTACAATATTTACTCATTATCATTTTTTTACTATGTTACATTTTTTCCAAGATTCTACATTATATATACTAGCAAAGCGTCATGCTGAGTCAGGCCTCACATTGTTGGGTGCAAATATCCTACCAATTAGAAATGTCTTAGAGACGAGATTATATAATGTTGTATGCATGAGTTATGAAGTGTTCCTTCAATAATATTTTTATATTGACGGGCAAGTATTTGACTTGTTTGTGAAACTCTATGCTTGCGACACACATGCATGATGGTGTATCGATACACTAAGGGTGTGTTTGCTAGCCTGCAGGGAGGGTGCACGAGCCCAAAAGTTCTCCATCGAACACAGTCTCGGCACATCATGTCCCAACAGATACATCACTACCAAACAACTACACATGCATGTACCCAATGTGTCTAGACTTAACATGTCTCAAAGGGAAACAACTATGCTAGGGTGGGAACAGCTACCAAACGCACCCTAAGGGATCACAAGGGTGCACCCATCTCTGAAAGCAAAGGGGCACTGACACATTTCCACAGAACAAGCAAGACATGTACATTAAGAATAGTAAAACTGCACCTAATCCCCGCTCTCTCATGAGGTGTTTCTGGCCATTTGATTTCGTCCATTAAACGTTTCTCACTGTCCGATCTAAAGTAAGAGCAATGTTTGTCGCAAACTAGGCCTGATGTCGTAAGAGCAGTGTAACACCCCAATAATCAAGCTATAATGATCTTCCCCTAATATGCAATGTCATCATATTTTCTCATACTTAAAATGCAATTAAATAATTAATTCATCTCCAATTTAAATTCTTAATAGAAGTGCATAAAATATTTTTTCAGATATTAAAATAAAATTGTTCACAATTTTGCAAATACTCACTAAGTAATTTTAATCAATAAGACACTATCATTTGAACAACTAAAATGGCCTTAGCCTATTTAAAACTAAGCCATCAATAATTGCCAATTTCAATTTAATTAAATAATTAAGTCTTTCAAAATAATTTGGGACTTGGCAGGCTAGCTCAAAACCTTGCCTACTATTTATATGCCAAATTTCATTTGCAAGTAAATTCGTTTAGTATAGAAAAGAATTGCAAAATGGAAAAGAAATAAAAGTAACAAAAGAAGGGGGAAATACACATTGTGCACTTTGGCCCGTTTATAATAACAGTGCGGCACAGCCCACCTGGGTCATCCCCATCCTCCCGCTACAGGGGAGGCAGGGAGACCGTGGCGAACATCCAGTCGCCGTGGCCATGGATGGCCACCACGTGCCCCCCTCGGCCCTACAAGGACGCCCCCGCGAAACCCTAGACGGCCCCCTTCATTTCCCCCTTGTTTCCCCATCGGCCCCCTCCCTCTTCTACTCGATTTCGAGCTCGAGAGCCCCGCGGTGACCATGCTCATCGCCGTCGTTGCCACGGCCACCGTCGTCTCCATCGCTCAGGAGTACGTCTAGGAGGTCCACCACGGTCCCCTTCATCCGTCCCGGGCGTTGATTCAAGCCAGGGTACCGCGAAGCCGACGTCCTTGCCGTCTTCTTCATTCGGCCGTCACCACCTCGCCATCACCACCGCCACCCGGACCCTTTTCGACCTCTTCCCAGCTCCGCGATGAGCGCTTCGTTCCTTCCCCCCATTTTCCCCATCGGATCCACCGCCATAGCATCGCCCTATGCATCGGCCGCCATGGACGGGAGCTCGGCTCCGTCGCCGCGCGCATCTGCCGCACGCCCTACCTTGCCTGGCCGCACACTGCCGCGACCGCGCCGCCTGCGCGCATGCCCCGCCTTGCCCTGGCCGCGTCCCGGGCCCACGTCCGCGCGCCCAGCCACATATGGTCACAACCCGTCCTCGTCCGCGGGCGTGCCACACCTGCAGCCGCGCCCACTGTCGGTGTCAAAACCGGCGGATCTTGGGTAGGGGGTCCCGAACTGTGCGTCTAAGGCGGATGGTAACAGGAGGGGGGGACACAATGTTTACCCAGGTTCGGGCCCTCTCGATGGAGGTAATACCCTACTTTCTGCTTGATTGATCTTGATGATATGAGTATTACAAGAGTTGATCTACCACGAGATCGTAGAGGCTAAACCCTAGAAGCTAGCCTATGATTATGATTGTTGTTGTCCTACGGACTAAACCCTCCGGTCTATATAGACACCAGAGGGGGCTAGGGTTACACAGAGTCGGTTACAAGGGAGGAGATCTACATATCCGAATTGCCAAGCTTGCCTTCCACGCAAAGGAGAGTCCCATCTGGACACGGGACGAAGTCTTCAATCTTGTATCTTCATAGTCCAACAGTCCGGCCAAAGTATATAGTCCAGCTGTCCGAGGACCCCCTAGTCCAGGACTCCATCAGTAGCCCCTGAACCAGGCTTCAATGACGATGCGTCCGGCGCGCAGATTGTCTTCGGCATTGCAAGGCGGGTTCCTCCTCCGAATACTCCATAGAAGATTTTGAACACAAGGATCGTGTCCGGCTCCACATACCACCGTAGAGAGTATAATATTCCACAAATATAATCTGCTGACAACTTTTCATAACGCGACATCCTGCCGTGGTCCGGTCATTACGAACTGTTTTTCCAGCCTGCCACTGCACGTGTTGCGAGGCGGTTTTATTGGCACGTCTTGTCAAAGCAGAGATCGTGTTCCCTTATCACGGGATTCTCATCAATACGGGTGTGGGTAAGCCAACCGCACCATCAATCACGGCGCTTGGGGAATAAGCGAGTTTACCAGGCAAGTGGGGAGGCGCACAATTTCTACCGCCCTTATAAAGGGACAAGGACTCCTCTTTTTACCCACGCCTTCTTCTTCCCTGCCCATCCATTGTCGCGCACTCGAGCTCCAGCGCCCAAGTTTGCATTTTCTTCGCAAAACCACTCCAAACATGTCCGGAGCAGGAGGCAAGTGGATGGTCTCCTCCGTTACGGAGGAGAACATTACGAAGCTCCGGGAAGCCGGATACCTGGCCACAGACATTGCGCACCGGCTCCCAGACGCGGGGCAGATCGTCCCTACCCCAGAACCCCACGAAAGGGTTGTATTCCTTACCCACTTCGTCCGCGGGCTGGGATTTCCCCTCCACCCATTTGTCCACGGGCTCATGTTCTACTACGGGCTGGACTTCCATGATCTGGCCCCTAATTTCATCCTCAACATCTCGGCGTTTATCGTCGTGTGAGAGGCCTTCCTCCGCATCAAGCCCCACTTCGGCCTGTGGCTGAAGACCTTCAACGTTAAACCGAAGGTGGTGGTCGGTCTGCAAGCGGAGTGCGGAGGCGCCATGGTGGGCAAAATGCCCAGTGTCACCTGGCTCGAAGGCTCCTATGTGGAGACCGTGAAGGGGTGGCAATCGGGTTGGTTCTACATCACCGAGCCGCGCGCATGTCGTTCTACAAAGGCAGAGCAGCGGCAAGCTCGTGGGATGGGGTGAGTTGTTTAGCGGGGGCACGGCCGAGCTACGGGACATGCGAGGCGGGCGGGGTGAGCTGTAGTGTGCGCGGGGTGCAGGGCAAGCTGGCGCAGCGTGCGAGCGGGCAAGCGGGGGCGAGCCGAGCGCGCGGCGGACGAGCGGTGGCACGGCGGGTGCGGCGAGCTGGCGAGCGGGGGGGCGGTCGAGTGGGGGCGTGGCCGAGCGGGCGCGACAAACTGCAGCTGAGTTAGCGCGGCGAGCTGCGGGTTGGGAAGCGGCCGAGCTGCGGCGCGGAGGCGAGCTCGCGGGCGTTGGGGCGGGGCGAGGCGGTGCAGGAGTTCACCCGGTAGGTGTTCGACGGAATGCCGATGCAGACATGCCGAAAATGCGTCTGGTCCGTTGGGCGCATCGACCGGCCCAAACGAAAAAGCAGACATGGACGCGTGGATGGATGACCTAAACGGACAAAATCAGTGTCCGTTTGGGTCGGCCGGTTGGAGTTGCTCTTAGCACGACGACTTTCCGACTCTCTACGACAACAAGTTTTGTTCGGCTTCGATGAGGGAGGAGCGATGACGACGGCGCGCCTTCGGCTTGCTTCAGTCTCTTGTAGTCGTCGCTAGGTTTTTTTTAAGGAAAAACATGGTCTCTTTATTGCATGATAATACATGGTACAATTGTAGTGTCATTCGGCTGCAGTAGCCAATTATATCGACCATGAACTAATGATACAACACTTTTCACAAAATTGTGAGCCTCCATATTGGACATTCTGCATTCATGGATAATCCGAACCTCTTCGAACTTCTGACAATGGATGTTGATCTCATGTAGAATCTGGCTGTAGATAGCTTTACTTCCTCCATTAATCTGTTTAACTACCGCTTCCGCGTCACAAGCAATAATAAGCCTTCGGAGGTTCAGATCGGCTGTGAGGGAAAGAGCCTCCAAACATGCCATTGCTTCAAGCGTTCCAGGGTCATCACAACTTCAATGATGCGTGCAGACGAGCCAAGGTAAACTCCTTGGGCGTCTCAGCACACGGCGGCCGCCGCACCCTTGCAACTGTTCTTGGCTATTCCTCCATCTACATTAATTTTGACAAAACCTTCCATTGGTGGGATCTATGCTGGATGTGATTTCTACTATTTCTGGTGTTTGTTGTACTATCATGATTGAAGATGAATATATTAGAAGTTTTTCCTGCCAAAAAAGAGTAACCGGTGTGACCATCTCCCACCGATTGTATCCAGTATCCATAAGCTCATGTACCTCGGCATGTTCATACGAATCTATGTTGCAGCCCTAAGAATGATGCATGGAGAAAAGGGGAAAATGTTTGAGCTTACTCCATAAATACCTGCACCATATAACAAAGAAATAATGCCCAAGAACCACGTGGTATATATGTGATAAGCAACACAAACTTGATATATTATCAATAATCAAAAAACAGAAATAAAGCCCAAGAACAGAGGGAATCAAAAGAGTCTACGATTATTCGATACAATAAATCAAGATTAATTTGTAATGCGTACTATATTTATACCTAATAATACAAGAGCTATCGTTTCTTATCACCATAATTTCGTCTGTTTTTGGTCCATTCATCTTGCTCTCATATTATAGTTTAAGAATATATAAGGGGTGTTTCCTAAACGGCGCCCGTGGCGCCTGCCTTAGTTCTACCATAGACGCAATAACCACTTGACCTACTCACGTACGTGCGATTAAGGGAGCGTTCGGTTTCTCTCCGCTCTCTGAACTCTGCTCCCGAAGCGCACCTCACTTTAACGGAGCTGCAAAGACCGAACTCCACCAACTCCGCAGAATGGAGGAGCAGAGAGATTATGAACGGGGCCTAAGTACATGTTTTTCATTCCTTTCTTCTTTCTTCAGCTTCATTTGTTTTTTCTTTCTTTTTTTGCTTTTTTCTCTATCCTTTTTTTCATATTCGCAATAAAATTCTTCAAATCAATGAGCTTTTTTTTTTCAAACTTGTGATTTTTTTTAAATGATGAACTTTTTCTTAAACTCGTGAGTTCTAAAAAACGATAAACTTTTTCCAAATTTGAAGCAAAAATTTCAAATTTGTGAAAAAAACAGAATCAATGAACATTTTTTTCAAATTCAACAAATTTTTTAATTCCACAAACTTATTTCAATTCGATGAAAAAAGTTCACCAATGATGTTCAAATTCGATGAACTTTTTTCAATTTGACGAACTTCTTTTTCAAATTTGATGCATTTTTTTAAATCGATGAACTTTTTTTCAAAATTCATGAACTTTTTTCGAAAATTGATGAACTTCTTTCAGTTTTGTGATTTTTTTCAAGATCAATGAATTTGTTTCAAAATTTTCATGAACTTTTTTCATTTTTTGTCAACTATTTTTTAAAATTGATGAACGTTTTTCAAATTCAATGGTAGGGGAAACCTTTTTTGCATGTTCATGAATTTTTTTTCTGAAATCTGTGAAGTTTCGATTTCTTTTTAAAAGAAAATCATGTATGGGCAGGTAGTTTTTAAAGTATTGGAGCTGCATTCGATCACTAGTAACGATATGCCGTAGCGGTTAGCTGAGTTAGGTCTAAGATTTTTCCTACACCACGTCTACTCTCAGCGTCGTTTTCAGCCCAACGAAGCACAGTCCAGTGCAGTCCGGTTTGTTTTCCAACAAATTAAGGAAGGGAAGAGAGGATTTCATCTTGAAAATTAGTAAGTAAAGGGTAAAAATTGACTTCTACTCTTTAGAGAGGATTTCAACCGCCGTTTCAACGTGCAGCAAGAGAAATAAAGAAGGAAGGATCATAAGGAAATTTAGACATAATAAGGAAAGTACTGCAAGCCTGCCTCAACATGCACGTTGGGCATAATAAGGAAGATTTGGAAAGGGCATTATATTGGGAGAGAGCCGGACCTTGGGGTGTTATAACATGCACGTCGCGCATTAAAATATTTTTTATACTTATTAGATATATTCAAAATATCACAAAAAATGAAAATTTTGATAAAATAAACCGAATATACTTGGTTTATCTTGGATTGCTTGCATGCTTTTATCCTTTGTTGGACAATTTTCCTTAGCCTAATATGTTAAAGAAATAGACTAAAATGATTCAAGAAATTTCAGATGACATATTATTATATATGGACATTATCTTTGGTTGTTTGCTCTAAAAGAAAGGCAACATCTTTTGTTTAATAATATGAAAAATGGTTTATCTTTTTTACAAAATAAAAAAGTTGTGTTAGTTTCACTTTTTTTATTATATGTTCATATGATGCACTAAAAATTACCGTTCACATTTCATCAGAGATAAAACCTGATGGGTTCCGACATACACATTGATGTAACGATGACGGACCGAACTGAAACACCATGAGAAGATGTTGTCATTTTGCTCGATTCAGAACTGAATAAGCTAAAAGGATGTCCGATATACCATCAACCAGAAATTAAAGAAAATGTATCGAAATCTGATCTCGAGCTTCTGGATAATCCACCAGATGGAGTCAAAGACAGACGTCCTAGCCCAATCCCCAATACGCCTATGGATCAATGTGAATTGCTTGTCGGCCTTTGTAACTATATCATGTCCATTGATGATGCCAAGTGTTTGGAGTAAGTATCATTTATCAATATGTAAGGTGCCAGTATACACTGTTGTTATTCTTACCATCCAATTCTCAGAAAAGAATGGGTTCGAAGCACGACACTCTGTCCAATGGGCTTAAGTCTCAAAAAACTTCGGACCATACTTAACATGGAGCAGTCTATGGACAATGATTGTTTCAACATTGTTGTGCGTTTCTGGCATGTGACGAGGGAGTATTGTTCATAGACCCTCCAATACACTACATGGATCTACAATTTTGTGTAAGTTGTCATACTTCTTCATTCAATATCATTACTTCATTAGTATGAACTTGTTTTTAAATAGTATTTTTTACTCAGTCCATGTTGTGGGATTCAACACGAGATCAAAAGTTTTGCGATAAGGAAACTATTCAGACGTTGACAACTTTGTTTGATAGCTGGCCTGGGATAGATAACAACATCTTATCATGCAACATGGTAAATAAGGTATTTTTTCCATTATTTGTCATGGTTTGTCTGTAATACATACCACTTGTAGATTTATCTTTCATATGAATCCATCGGTCGATACATCATGTACGTCATCGACAAAGAGGCATGTCGTGTATCTATTTTGGATCCTATTCGTACAACACAAACGACGGAGATGAAAATTTTGAGACACTTAGTGAAATTAAAAAGTTTTGCGAGGGAATTCAAAGAAGCACTCGAAATAAAGCAACCAGGATGGCATTCTGATATATCAAAATGGCAACGTGTATTTCCTAATGGTATTCCAGCGAGCATAGACGGGTAATAGATTTATCATACATACATTTATTTTTATTATCACCATATTTAATACAATAATAATTTAGTAAATTGCAGGGATTTGTCAGGCTTTTATGTCTTTCATTTTATGTTGTGGTGGAACAGTAAAGACCTTGTGCAGCCGGTTTGTGCGGTGAGTATTGTGTGTTACACATGTTTTTAAATCTTCCATGTGAAGTATTCGTCCTAACTACCTATATTGCTTTTGCAGGATGGGTATGAGTTGAGGAAGCAGTGTTTATTATACTTGCTTAAACATCGTGCGAATGAAGCTAAAGACAACTTGACTGATATTGTGCGAGATTTTCTTAAGTGTATCAAGTAGATCTCAATATTCTGTAATATATTTTTATTTGGATCATTACTTTAAACGTATACGTTCTCAATTTGATATCTTGTTATGAGTTTATATTACAAGTGAATTGGACATCAATTATTATGCAATTGTGATCGTGTAATATTGTCTCTACCCGCGATATTTAGCATGCATTATCTTTATGTGACTTCAACAAACTATTTTAGAAGACCGTGGAACGCACGGGCACTCTACTAGTAAAGGGTAAAAATTGACTTCTACTCTTTAGAGAGGATTTCAACCGCCGTTTCAACGTGCAGCAAGAGAAATAAAGAAGGAAGGATCATAAGGAAATTTAGACATAATAAGGAAAGCAGTGCAAGCCTGCCTCAACATGCACGTTGGGCATAATAAGGAAGATTTGGAAAGGGCATTATATTGGGAGAGAGCCGGACCTTGGGGTGTTATAACATGCACGTCGCGCATTAAAATACTCTACCTTGAGCTGTTTTGTTTTTGCAAAAGCATTATTGTGTTTACTCATTAGCGAAGCATGCGCCGCAAGTTGAACAATGCATATATTTTCCCCCAGAAAAAATATGTAATTTCGTTATATGTTTTGTAAAGATGGTCGGCTTGAAAGAACAATTTTTCATCATGCTAGGGGCATTTGACTATACTCTTTTTAGATACAACAATAATTGGATTAGGAGTGTCGAAGTATGATTAATTTTTATCATGTTGTAATGCACGACATAGATGTAATTTTTTATACTTCTGATGTTCTTTATATTGTCATGATATTTGATAAATAGATCAAAAGTTTTTCCTAGGAAAAACATTGTCAATCAGATCAATTTACTTCGAATCATACACCATGTCCTAAGCTCTAGGTCGTGATACTCAAATTATGCATCTTTTGTTGTTATGAGCGACCGTTATCCCTTCACATAGTTCCTTGACCTGGCAAATCGTGATTCATAAGAACTGGTATTTTCTCCCGTTGCAACGCACGAGCATTTGTGCTAGTATATATATAAACATAAAGCAAAGATGGTAAAGGTGGTGTTGCCTTCACTCGCCAACTTGTGCCTTAATGTCATTTGAGTCGGTACGTGATGCGGCCGGGAATAGCGCTTGATTGCCCGGCTAGCAAATCATTTGACGTACGTCAACGACATCTTTGCCACGTCCGTCGTCAAGGCATTGATCACAGTGAGAGTGGCTTGCCACATGGGCGTGTAAGGTTGTCAAGATAAGCCCAGGGCCACTGTTGTCCGTGTACGGGACAACCACCGGCACCCGGCGGCTACACACGGCTAATTAATCAAGGGCTTGACGGCCTTGAAGGTCTCCGACTTCCAACCGTAAACCACAACCTAATTCCCGTGTGTGTGACATATAGGCTCCAAATTGGCCTAGGTGTACTGCATTTCATTATGAAAGTTTTGAACGTTCATTAGAAGGAGAGCGAAGGTAGTTATTATTCCCGGCAATGTCCATGTCGAGCAACGAGTGAGGCGGGGACCACGCTCAGCTCGTATGTAAGCAATCATTCATGCCTTCTGCAACAACAAACACGCCGACGAGCTTGCATATTGGCATGCACCATGTTGAGCAACTACTAGTTCGTATTAGCCCTTCTTTACGTACATATAGGTCAATTAAAATAGTTCTTTTTTCTAGTTCAGGTAACTAGAGTTCCGGCGCCGGAAACGTCGTAAAAATAGAGTAAAGTCGTTGCACTTCATGCAAGAGCCATTGAATTATTATAAATGAAGAATGTTGAGCTGTGGTTTGGTGAGGTAGCTAGAGGTGCGGTGGCTAGATATAGCTTTCAAACACAGCACCATAATTCCATCGTCCCTCTCGCTAAATATAGGTGTTTCTATATAATGAGTTTTTTGCGTTAGAGGTTAATCAGAATTTCAATTGGGTGTTGGGTTTGGAAATATTTGACGTCCTGCTGATTCGGTCCGCTCCTCTAGTTTTAGGCTTTATGGGTTTAGTTGTGTCATTTTCTCTATTCGGTTTGAGCACCCCTTTTCTCTCTCCTCCGGGCCCCATATTTTTCTTGAGTTATGTCAAGTGTTGTATCTTTAATTGTACTCATTCTTCATTCTCTTCTCAATGAAAAGATACACAAACTTTGCGTATTTGCGAAAAGAATTTCAATTTCAGGACCATAACCATCGCCCCCCTCGTTAAATAGGCTGGTGAGGAATGAGTTCTAGGTGGCTTGATGCTTCAGGCGCACTCAGGCTAAACGAGAGATGGAAAATACATAGAGATTGTAATAGCTAGCCTAGTCTATTTTCTTTCTACTTCCCAGTCTTCCTAGCGAACTGTTTCTTCCTTGTGCTCTGTGTGGCCTGTTCTAGGATTTTATTCGTTTGGCTTTGCTACTCTGGCTCTGCCTGAGAGTTTTCAACTATCATGAGATCTTGCCCTCCATTTTAATAAAAATGGGGCGGGGAAACCTCTTTTGATAAAAAATTCCAGGCTCATTGGAATTTTAGATCATTATTGGTGTTTGAATGGCTTATATGCATATGGGTGAGATTTTATAGGTTTTCATGCATGCTTAGGAATGGACAAAGTACAACTAACCCGATTATTAATTTGTGGTGGCTTTTTGCAAGGTGTGTGATAACATATGCAGACTAAATTGAATGAATATTACTAGCAGTACTTGCATCATATTTGTCTCCTAGTATAGGTCGAACTCAAACTGTGAGCGCATGTCATTCTTGTCTATTTATAGTCCGACCACCATTTCTCCATGCGACTTGAGATCCTTTCTACGTAAACTAGAAAACCGTGAGTAGCATGACCATTTATTTCCATAATCCGACTACCCGAGAGGTCAAAACTTCTCTTCCACAATCATGTAGGGGCAAGTCTCTATATTGATCGACCATGACGCGCATGATGCTTCACAAGATAGCCAAAGACCACATTTATAATTTTTTAGTACTACAAGAATAACATTTCGTGACATCTAATTAGGCAATTACGGCCCAAGTACATAAAAAGATGCAGGTGGCGAATAATAATGTAATAGACCGTTCTCGCGGGGGTCAATTGATGGGATCAATGGCATGTAGGAATTGATCGTTCTCGCGGGGTCTCAAACCATGTCGACCCAACCCCAAGTGTTCTAGCATGCGTTTGTACTATTATCAGTTTAATGATGTCATGTGCCCATCAACCAATACGTAGCTAGTGTAAATTCATATGTGTGTCCTGAGATATTTATCGAATGAGATTATTTTTAAAGTAATAACCAATACAACTATGAAATTAAATTTTTACAAACAAGTTAAGTAGTAGTACTTGACAATAAATATTAAAGCATTGTTCACTGAACAAAATACTAAACCGAAACATTAATAGGTCATTTTTTCAAAGAGCAATAGCGTGCTGTATATTATTTGACACAACGTGAACATGATGAATAGTAATCCTTCGGTCTGCAAGCGGTTAATGGAGTAAACAAATTACTTGATGAAACACGAGCATGACGAACTGTAATCCTCTCGATGGCCAACGGTGGTGGGTTAATGGCTGAGAACGTCGGGAATGTCCACCGGGTATTTGTGGATGGACGTCGCCCACGGCCCGTCGGCGTTGCGCGCGGGCTGGATGCACTCCCACGCCGCGCCGTTGCACTTGAACCCGGACCCGAAGCCGATCATCCACACGCGGTCGCCCTTGCGCATGCGGCCCTTGGCCTCGATGTACCCCAGCTCGTACCACAGCGAGCTGCTCGACGTGTTCCCGAACTTGTGCAGCGTCATCCGCGACGCCTCCACCTGCTCGTCGGACAGCCCGAGGTTCTTCTGCAGCTCGTCGATGATCGCGCGCCCGCCGGCGTGGATGCAGAAGTGCTCGAACGCCGTGCGGAAGTCGGGGATGTACGGCTTCACCCGCCTGTTGATCACCTTCCGCGCGACGAAGGAGAAGGCGAACTTCAGCTGCTCGCTGGCCGGCAGGACCAGCGGCCCCATGGCCGTGATGTTGGCCTTGAGCGCGTCGCCGGCGATGTTCATCAGGTCCTTGCTGAGGTTGATCCCGCGGTGGCCCTCGCCGTCCTCCTCCTGGAACACGCACCGGTACGCGCTGTCCTGCGCGCCGGTGAGCGTGCGGATGAGGTGCTTCAGGCGGAACCGGGCCTTCGCCGGGGACGTCGACAGCAGCGCGGCCGCCCCGCCGATGCGGAAGAGGCAGTTGGGCAGGAGCATTGCGCGCTCGGTGCCGAGGTAGTAGTTGGGCGTGATGGTCTCCGTGGAGACGACCAGCGCGTGCGCGCCGTGGGGGGCCACCTGCAGCAGGTTCCTCGCGAGCCCCACGGCGATGAGCCCCGCGCTGCACCCCATGCCGGAGAGGTGCATGCTGCGGATGTCGCTGCGCAGCTTGTACTTGTTCACGATCATGTCGACCAGGGACGGCGTGGGGCAGAAGAGGCTGCAGTTGACGATGAGTATGTCGATGGCCTCGGGGGCGATGCCGGTCTTGGCGAGCAGGTCGTCGATGGCCGAGAAGGCGACGAGCTCGAACTCGGCGCGGGCGGCGTCGACGGTGCAGTACTTGTGCGTGCCGATGTAGTGGTGCGCCGGCGGCAGGCAGGTCTCCTCCCCGAGCCCGGAGCGCTCCAGCAGGCGCGTCATGAACCGGATACTGCGCTCGTTGAGCTCGGGCAGCAGCTTGGCGTGCTCCAGGAAGCTGGCGAAGGGGATGCGGCAGGTGTGCGGGGTGCGGAAGCCGGCGTAGTCGACGAGGTACACCGCGCGGGGACGCAGCATGAGGTACACGACGGTCGCCGCGGCGGGGAGGAAGCAGGCCAAGAAGAGGTGCACCGGCCGGACGTCGGAGAGCCGGCTGGCGAGCTCCTCCGGCCCGACGCGCAGCATCGCGACGAGGGCGGCGGCGGCGGCGAGCGACACGGTGACGATGGACGGGCTCATGCTGCTCGATCGTATAGCCAGCTCGACCAGTGCAGTGCAAAGCATGGATATTTTTGGTGCGTTTGTTAGTGCCAATTATAGGGCCAAGCGGGCGATAGCACAGTACGCGCAGGTCATATCATCATCAATCCGCCGCGCAATCACTACATTTCATACGTGGGCAGCTTGATTTCTCAAGTGTATCAATTGGCTCAGTGTTGCTCCTAGACAGAAAAGTTGTTGATGCGCGGCATGGAACGGGTCTAACTCAACTCTAACAACCTTTCAAAAGAAAAAAGAAACTCAACCCTAACAAACTCATTCGCCGATATATTTTCCTAGCTACTGGCCTACACAAACCCTTTAAGACACACGTCCTCGCGAAGGCGACATGTAACCAACGTGACTAGGTTGTTAAGAGTTAGGATAACTTGTTAGTTAATCATGTTTTGAAGTGTTAGGATAACCTGTCTTAAGCCTTAACAGAAATAGGATATTTGATCTCATGATTAGAACACCACATTAGATAAGAGCAAAAACTTGGTAAGAGCATGGGAACCGCACCTACCATGTAAAATCGTCAGTACTTCCTCCGTTTCTAAATATAAGTTTTTTGTAGAGATTCCAATATGAACTACATACGAAGCAAAATTGAGTGAATGTACACTCTCTAACATCTCTATATACATCTATATGTAGTCACTAGGAAAATTTCTAAAAAAAACTTATGTATATATAGAAACAAAGGGAGTATTAAACTGGTGGATTCTTCCCTTTATAGATCAGGTACTATAGAGTCGGAACCAAACCAAATCGTTGGTTGGCACCTCCGACCATGGACTTACGGTGAACGTATGTGGCATGTGGTGGGTCACATCCCGTTGACTTTCCATCTCGGGTGCTAGCCAAGATCGATATCCAACATTCTACCCTTGATCATAAGATTAACAAACATCATATGCCCACTCTTGATAGAAATAACACTCCAACATAAAGTGTTACAGTAACCAGTGAGATGCCACTTAACATCAGTACTCAAAATCACTACTAGAATCTGCAGATAGCCCTAGGGCTAAAATGATTCCTTAGAGTTAGAAAGGGCACCCTAAGGACATAAATTTTCTCTAGGGTACGAACTGACAACCCAAGGGATTGTATTGTTTACTTAGGGTTAGCTGCGAGACCCAAGGGATATTCACCGTGTGGGACCGTACTGAAGCCACGTTGGCAACGTTCCTTAGGGGTCACTTCATGAACCCTTAGGAAAGGTATATGCCTAGGGTCAAGAAATGAAACCGTAGGGAAAGAGCACACAACACAAACGGTTACCATTGTTCCCTTACTAACACCGTAAACTACCCCCAAGGTTCTGGTCTTAACTCTAGGGAGATCTGCACACACTTGATTACAAAATATATTTCTTTTGTGCAGTCATTTTGTTTCTATTGTAGCCACTTGACATAACTTTCTAATTTGTCTAAAAAAATTCAGACCATCGCATCCCTTCAAGGAATTCCAACGCCTGAGATTCCATGCATTGTTGTACCACCACCTCCAGCTTTTCCAACTTTAGCCACTTCGTCTCCGATCTGTTCTCCAGAAGTGGTATGTACCTATGTTTTTTTAAATGCAATAGCACCAAATAGGACAAATGAGAACAGAAAAGGAATATGTTGTAGTATATCAGCAAATGCGCAAAAAAAGTGAAAAATTTCCCAGAATAGTAGGCATCATATGGTTGTCCTTCTGTATATTAGCAAATGCGCAAAAACAAGTGAAAATACCAATTCAAATTTTTGGCCAAATAGTGCTCAGTTGGTAATTTTACTTTTTAATCGGTTTGGCAAATATGATTGAAAATTTCGCAGAATAGTAGGCATCATATGGTTGTCCTTCTATCAAAATTTCATAATTTTCTAGACATTTGTTATTTTGGTTCTTTTTTTGCCAAATAGGGGCTGAATTGGTATTTCCATTTTATTTTTTAGTTGGTTAGGAAAATACAATTGAAAATTTCCCAGAATACTAATAATGACATTTGTGCAGCCCTCCGCCGGTGAATCAACAAATGATGTTGAAAATATGGATACTACATTACATGGAGCGGAAGATGGAACGTTTGGCGCCTTCTTTGATGTGAATGGTAATGATGTGAATGGTGTTGCTGCTGGAACTTTCTCCCCACCTGCTGATGATTTACCTACATTTTGAGATATATCTCATCATGGTGAAGGAGGTTGTCTGAACTTTTTTTTATTGACTAGAAGCAAATGGACAATTATCCTTTTGGCCATGCACTTGGTTATGGTTGTGATGTTTTGGATCAGTGACTCATATGATGCATGGTGTATGTATTCCAGGCTACTAATTGGCACCTAGGTAGATGACATTTTGTGAGTTCTAAGTACCGAGCCAGATGCCGTCTTTTGTAAAGAGTGGTACTATTGTGTAAACTCTTTGGTGTTGCCATGTGTAATGATGGTGGTTGAAATATATATTTTATATGATTGTTTCTAATTTTTAAGTTATTATATACAATTATTTTTTATACTCTCATTTCTACAGAACAATATTAATTTTCCCCAATAATGCAATATTTTAAATAATGATTCCCTAGGGTTTGTAAACCCAAGGGGTGTAAAATGGACTAACAGCGGTCGTCATTACATAATATTTCCCTAGGGAGTGAAACTAACCCAAAGGATATCAACTTTACAGGTCAGCATGCGGGCCACCCGTCGCTTGTGTCCCTATGGTGCAGAACCCAAGGGAAAGAGGACTATACCGAGGGTATTCTTCCTTCACCCTAGGGAAACCGAGATTCCCCCACCACTCATTCCCTAGGGCGATTTCCCTAGGGGATACACTAGGGAAACCCCTTTCCCTAGTGTTTTTACCCATTTGCTTAGGGTATCCGGCCCTAGGGCTATTTGCAGAAACTAGTAGTGAATGTATAGTACATCATTCTATATCCAAATGAAAAACATAATACTTTATGGTAGTTAGTTTATTTCATGGTCCTTATTTCCAGAATCAAGAGGCTTTCTAAACCAATGCCGACAACATAATCATAAAATAATGGGTTGTGAGCTTGTAGGGGCGGAAACACAAAAACCTAAAAGTCCAATATCATAAGTTTGATCATGCACTCTATCTTTCACAGTGGAGACATAATGGCAATGGCTTTGGCAACACCGAACTTGTTATTACCCGCATAGAGGAATGCATGCTCATAATCACATTAAGTAGTTTAATGATGTTGTCTATCACTTTCAAATTAAAAAAATCCTTCGGCATACAACATGCTCGATAGCCTCTTAACATGCCACAAAATAACTTCGCATCACTAATGATGCCATGATTGTTCTTTTTGGAGCGTTTAAGCAATTTAGCTCCATGTGTGAGGATGCAAATGTAATATTACATGGAACTATTAATATCTGCACACCTTACCAAACAATCTCCAACTAACCCAGATTTTCTGATTTTTTAGACTCCTCATAAGTGAGCATGCATTCTTTATTGCCTTGCATATATTGCAAAGCTTGATAAAGGTTTTTTAGTGGTCCATGTTTAGATTGAATCCATATGTGTAAGGTATCCTGAACATAAATAAGGACATGTTCATATTTAATTCATATTATGCGCTGACAACTTAAACATAAGGAACTCACATTGTCTGATCGGTTTAAAATTAGTTTTTTGAAAATAAAATGTATAGCTTTATTGCCCTAGACTTTAGGAGCAAGGTTGAGTATTTGGACATAATGTTTTTCTTTCGCACTATGTCCATGTACGCAATCATAACAAACTTATACTCCTTTCGGGCCTATGTCCCGGTGAATCTCAATACAAATAGTGCATGAGGTATCAGCAAGATCATTTAAGTCATAACTGGGATATATAAACATTGTGGTTGGCTAATGAGATTTCTTCTACATAAAAGTAGTGAACGTATTCCCCCTACACATATGTACCATCGTAGAAATGATTGTCTTAGTTCATAAAGTGAATTATATTCTTTAGACAACATGCATTATGTTACCTTTATTTCATGACCAAACCTTCTAGTTGAGTCACATAAAACATTCTTAACTAAATCAACAGAAAAACATGCCATGATTATAACACAAGCATCATGACAATTCCTTGGTTTAGATAGAGAAAAGGTTGGCATTACAGTCATCCACTGAAGTTTTCCCCTAGTTGGGGACCACACGAATCCTTTAAAACACCGGTCCTTGAGAAGTAGACATGCAACCAACATGACTAATCTTCCTATGGCTTACACAAATCTCACTAGTATTGAGAAAATATCTTATTTGTGGAGAGACTAGGTTGTCATGTTATAATCGTACATGCTTGAAGAAAATAAAAAGGTTGACCTTACTTGATGTTGGAATAATTAGTGAGTTTACAATAAGGTAATATGGAATAAAACATGGTAGGTGTGCTAGCAATATTGATCACATACTGGAAACTAGACATGTGAGTATGTGCGAAGAGATTGAATTATCACATTTTTGAAATTGGCATGAACAATATGCACATGGGTCAATAATAAGGTGGTCAGGACATACGTGGTTGGGATGATCGTAGTTGTGACATTGTCACTGCCGGCAATGGATATAGACTTGGCATTCCCTAAGATTTCATCGCCATTGGTCCTCCATAGAATAGCCACTTCACTGTCATGACACAAAAAAATTTCTTTGCATTCATGTACGTCCATATAGGGGGGGAATGGAGTTATGCTCTTGCTAGTGGATCGATAGAAGGCAAAAATAATATCTTTTTTCACTAGTTGAATGAAGTGGATATGTGGAAAGTGTTCAAGCTGAAAACTTGCATCCTATAGTAGAAATAGCATCCATTTCATTGATTGCCAGTAGATCTAAAACACCAACAAGCAACATAACTTCATGCTTGTTGCAATGGATTCTTGTGATGAGTGAACTAGCTTCATACGCTCCCCCGTTTCTGAAGGTTAAGAGAGAGATAGAGTCAGGGGGAGAGAGAGAGAGAGAGAGAGAGAGAGAGAGAGAGAGAGAGAGAGAGAGAGAGAGAGAGTTGTGTCGGTATTTAGAAGATTCCAAAGATAAACATACCTGGAAAATATGAATCTTAACTATCACATAATCTCCCAAAAACTAGCACTAGTGGAAAAACAGCTAGCCACAACTTTCGTTGGTGGCGCGCCATTTTCCATCAAAGCTAGCACTAGCGTCAGCCAAATCAGCACGTCAACTTTAAATGCTCAGTACTGGCGTTGCTTTTTCTAGACACGCCACAAATCTGTTGACCCATATGCACTCACCGTTTGGAATATTGTGGTGGCGTTGGTTTTTTTAGCACATCATAGTTAATTTGTTAGTGCTGACGTTCGTTTTCTATACACGCCAGGAACACTTTTTCCATTTGATCAAGTGTTTTACGTATTTCATGATTATACTAGTCATAAAATAATGAAAATTTTATATTAAGCTTTTTCTCATCACTATTTTTACAGTTTTTACCATTTTAGGAATTTTATTTCTTTACCACCAGTTCTAATTTTGAGTCTTTTATTTTGTTAAGTCTTTTAGTAATTTTGCGTTTTTTATTTTTATTAATTTATAATATTTTAAATGGAAATGCTGACATTTTTAAAATATGCACTTTGAGACTTCAATTTTATTTTCTTTTGCTTTTTAGTTTGAGACTTGAAATATGTACTTTGAGACTTCATCTTTATAGTGTATTGTAGTTTATTTTTTAATTTATATTATTATAAATGGAAATTTACATATTATTTTAAACTTATATTATATTAAATGGAAATATTGAAGATTTTAAATTTACATTATTTGAAATGAAAATACTGATGATTTTAAATTTACATTATTTCAATGGGTCAAGGATTTCTCAAATTAATTGGCACCAACTAGCCTAAAAACACATCAATCCCACGCATCCTCTCACCACCTAAAAAAGCGCATGTGACACTGTAGCACCAATATAGTATGTACGGTTGTACGGCTCCCAGCGCAAGAAACTTCCCCACATAAGTATAAATTGATTAACAAATAAAAAATAATCACATTGCCAATAAAGCCCACCAAAACATCACATTATAAACACACACACACACACACACACACACACACACACACTTCTCAACGTGCCAAATCAAATAACAAGTAAAAAATATGAAGTACCAACGGCGCAGAAGCGCGCTCAACCCTTGTAGTAATAAGTAAAAAGTACAACCCCACTGGCTCAAAAAAAAAGGTACAACCCCACAAAAGAAGTACAGTATGAAAGGAAAGCGGAAGCTCGAGCTCATATGAGCTCTAAAATCCAAAAAGAAAAAGAAAACAAATTCAAAAAAAATATTTTTTGTAGCAACATTTGACGAATGTTTTACATGCTTGCAAAATTTCATCATAAAATAACATTCGTGGAAGTCGTAGCAAAAAAATAAAATTATTGCTCCAAAAAAGTTGTGTTTGGAGTGCTGAATTTATTTGCCACGACTTCCATGAATCTCATTTTATGATGAAATTTTGCGAGGATTTAAAAAATATGTCAAATGTTTCCAAAATAATCATAATGATTTGATTTTTTACTGTTCAATCAAGCTCATATGAGCTCGAGCTGAGAAGGGCACTTTCGGTATGAAAGTACCTTCTTTCTCTTTACTTTTAAAAAGGGAGCACACCTAGACAAATTCCTCCCTAGCAATGGTGAATAAGTGCATGCATCTTATATCTATGGCCAAAGAGAGTACATATGTGCACCATGGTACCAAGCAAAATACTGAAAAATAGAAGTATCAGGTCACTCAACAAAAGAAATGAAAATATGTATTGCAAATATTTTTTTTAGCGTTATGTATTGCAAGTAAATGAAAGAGTACCTATGTGGCTAGTGATGGTGGGAAAGAAAATCTGGCAATTTGTGTACATTCATGGATGATAGTGCATTCATGGATGTACGTCCGAGTCGTTACATGTACATTCATGGATGATAGTGCTCGATTGGTTGGCATATCATTTGACATCGACGACAATTTTTTGCCATGTCAATCAACGCATTGATCACAATGAGAGTGGCTTGCCACATGCGCATGCCGTGAAAATGAGCCCAGTCTGTGCACTCGCGACCGTGTGCGGGGGTCCAGAGACAGGCACGGCGCCGGCTGCCGCACACGGTCAATATATATTCTGACCGTAAACTGCAAATCTGATTTACGCTACGCATGTGCGATATATAGACTCAAATTCAATAAAAAAAATATAGACTCGAATGGCCCAGAACGTATTTATTGGACACGCTGGCAGGTAGTCCTTCGTTTTCTTTCCCTGCCACGGCCGAGTGTGGAGTGCTGTGGTCCTCAATCTTTCATGCCGGATAGAGCTTGCCATGTGTTCGGTTCGAAATGAGTTTTCTTTTAGGAGAGGTAGCAATGACTTTTTTTAGGAGAGCAATGAAGCATTTTCCCCGAAGTTTCTAAGTAGCACTGAATTTTCGTCAAAGCTTGCAACCTGCATTTGGCGTACCTACACATAGGGGCGACAGCGAAGGTAGTTATTATTTTGCGCAATGTCCATGTCGAGCCCAAATCAGAGAGGGAGCCAGAGAGCACGCTGATCAATCAAACCTTTTACAATAAATAAAACGGACAGGCGTGCACGTATACAGTAAGTACTACTCCTAGTTGCGTACTCAATCAGATAAGCAGTACATGCATGCATGCACCAGAAATACCATTCGGAGCCGGCCCCGGCTCCGGGCAGCTCTCGTCCAGGAGGGACCACACAGGTGCATCAAGATTGGTGGAAGGTCTCGCGGCTAGCAGGTGAGACCCGCCCTGATGGATGACACGTGACATTCACAAATCACAAATCATCTAATCTCTCTTTCCCTGTTTTCAGGTGTGGGGGGTGGGGGTAAATGCTTTGTGATTTGTGAATGCCACGTGTTATCTATCAGGATGTGTCTCACCTGATAATCCGTGAGACCTGGTCTCATAGAATTATTTTCCGTCTATAGTTGTTCTTTTTGCTATACCACTCGGGCAAAGCGTGGGTCATGCGGGGCGCACGCTGACACCAGCCTTTCTAATCTTCAGTTCACCACCAGCGTGTGGCATCCAAGATGAGTGGCATACAGTGTATGTGTATCAACGAGTTTGAGTTTCAGAATGCACGAATTCAGAGAATATTTTTTTTGCGGGTCAAACCTCATATTGGTACCTGAGGGTGCTAGTAATGTGACTACATCTTATAATTGATGCTAGTTGGTTTACCATCCACAAGAATATGTTTCTGAATCCGCACACAAGGGATCAGATGGCAAATCTTATATGAGTCAAATATGTGCCCTTTTTCACACACGAGCAAGGGGAGTGCTCGGGATAGGCCGGACCATTTTAGCTAGTGTAGTGCAACATTTTCCGGTTTTGCTGTTTGGTTTTCTACCGGTTTAAGAAACATTCTAGTAGCTTTTTCTCCTGTTTTATCTTTACCTGTTTATCTTTTTTCTTTCCTTCTTCAAAAAATTTAAGAATTGTTTGGAATTTAAAAAATTGGTAATATTTTTAAAAAACGCCGTTTCTGAAAAAAAGTTTCCAACATTTTCAGAAAGTGTTCATATTGTCTAAAAAAATTATAAGATTCGAAATGTGTTTCCTCTTTCAAATGATGTTTGGATTTTTCAGAAAATGTTATTAATTTTCAAATAATTAGTTTTTAAAAAATTGTATGTAAATTCAAATTTTGTTAGTTTTTTCAAGAAAAATAATAATTTCAAAAGCCAATCATAATTTTTAGAAAAAATTTTGAACTATAAAAAATATTCATAATTTATAAAAAAATATATTTTTTAAAAAATATTGTGCTTTTTAAAATTGCTTGCAAGTTAAGAAGCACTCACAAGAAAATAAAAATGTGCACTACAATGCCCCACTCCCTCGGGTCACTGCAATACACCGGTCGCTATGGTGCATCGGTTCACCACACTACACCGGTTCCTGCAATAACTAGTTTTTTACTATATAATGCGAATGGGCCGGCCCATCAGCACATGCCACGTGTGTTTCGCCTCCAATTTGACGCAGCTACCGTCAATAGGAGGTCCCACATCAGTCGACATTTTGTACAAATTTACGAACGGAAGCTCTTATTTTCATATTTCTGTGTCCTTATTTAAACTACGAATCTAATCTTTTGGAAAAAATAAGTCTCTTCGCTTGAATTTTATCGCCATGTCTATGGGCCGGGGAGCAGATCATCAGTAATGGACATGAGGCCCAAGCGGCGTATGTGCCGGAGAACACGACGAGTTGGACTGGGCTACGACACAAGAAATGCATCGGCGGCAGCAGAGTCTTAAAAGAGCGGCGAAATGCCTTCCGAGCACATTTGCTCCAGCCCATGACCAATAAAGTAAAAAAATACTAGAAAAACGCAAACACAAAATATTTTGTTGGTTCGAGTGCATAATATTTGCGCTAATTTTCAACTTGTTTGGACATCTGGGTAACTCTCTCCAAAGAATACTAGAAAAGTTTACTATTTATGCATTGTTGGGAACATTTTTTCTGAGAGCTACTTAGATGTCGGAAAGCGCTGAAAATTGACATGGACCTCATGCACTCAAACATCTTCCAAAAAAAACAACTTTTTAAAATTTTCTAGTATTTTTTTGAATTTACTGTTCACCAGGTGCAGATAAGCCCAGGCTCATAATTGTGTATTTGGAGTTTTGGTGGTTTCAATCGGGAGCGGCTATGTATCGCCTGCTACGAGATCAAAGGAGGTCTCGCCTCAAGAGATCAAAGAGGGCGCTACTATTGGGCCGGCCCAAGTAGCTCTCTACATGTTAGTTCGCTTTTGTTTTCTTTCATTTCTTTTGTTCATATTTTGAAACAAATATTCTAACTATGCGCTACCCCTGTTTCTATAATTTTGTACTAACTCCGTCCCAAAATAAGTGTCTCAACTTTATACCAACTTTAGTTGAGACACTTATTTTGGGACGAAGGGAGTAAGAGATATTTTGAACTACCAAAATGTGTTATCTTTAGGGACAAAGGGTGTATATTCCAAATTTTAAAATTACTTGAAAAAATAAACCATGAATTTTAAAATGGTTAACGTAGTTTGCAAAAACATGTATACAACATTTATAAAATGTCACACGTTTAAGAGAATGTCCATGACATTTTTACAAAATGTTTTGTACATTGTAAAAGTTATTTTCTTGTAATTCAAAAAATGTTTCATACAGTTCAAAAAACATGTAGTTACATTTATAGATATGTTCATGTGTTTTAAAACAATGTTCATGACTTACAATGTTGCAAATGTTTTGATGTGTATTTGAAAAATGTTTAACGTTCACTGGAAAATTGTTCAAAAATATACAATTGAAAGATATGTTAAACACCTATTAAAAAGGGGGTTTATGTATACGAAGAATGAACAGTGTGAATGAAAATAAGTTGACATGAATGCATATTTTTTAAAAATATTAATCATTTATTTGAAAAACTAAGCATCTAAATATCCTGATACATACGAATGTACTGTGTGTAAAAAAATAGACATGTGTTTTAAAAAAACAAAGAAACCAAAAAACCTGAACAAAAAAGAAAAAGAAACACTGAAAAAAAAACATTCAAATAGTGAAAACAGCTAAGAAAAAACACAGAGAAAAACAAAGTCGAGCCAGGCGAGAAATAACCCTAGCGGTCTCTCGACCGACGGAAAGCCGCTTGGTGTCCCGCACGAGGCCCACCCGAAGTGCACTGGGCCTGATCTGGTTCAGATCAGTTCGAAAGAAGTCTATTTTTCACCCCCAAATGCAGCCTGAGGGACAAATACCCCCCTAAACTCAAATTTGGTACGATTATAACCCTCAAATCCTTGAAACCGGGTAAATCTCACCCTTAAGTGGTTTCCGTTTGATTTTAGGCGGTTTTGGGAATAGATCGTGTGACGTGGCATGGTATTTGGATGCGTAGACAGACAGTAAAGCTCGCCTGCTCTTCATGCACGTCGTCTCTGCCGCCCGTGGCACCGCCTCCTGTACGCGACGTCGTTCCCGCCATTCCTCTCGCTCTACGCGCTCCTCGAGGGCACCGGCAATGGTGGCACGTCCTTCACGACCTACGATCCGATCGCCGCGTGGTGGGACGAGCTGCCGGCGCCGTCGATCTCGTTGCCGCCCTCGGCACTCTACCACCAGTCGTTCCTCTCCGGCCGGCTGCCGCTCCAATCCGTGGCCGCGGCGGGGCGGTTCATCCTCATCGTGGCGTTCACTTAGCCGCTCCACCCGGCGCTTTGCAGCCCACTCGTGTTTGACCCGGCCACCGCACCCATGCCGCGCTGGTTGGTCGGCCCGTGAGTCCCGCTCGCCCCGCGCTGGTGGTGCATGGTGGGCGCGGCGCGCGGCTGCCTGTTCGTCGCGAGAGGCTTGGGCGCTAGCTACGACCTCTATGTCGCGCCGGGGCGATATGGGACCCGCCACGCCGTCCGCGCCGTGGGAGCCGCTCCCGCTACTGCGGGACGGGTGGTTCAGCCGGGACGCCGCGGATGCCGTCTGCTCAGGTGGAAGGTCTGCATAGTCAACGTACACGGCAGCTGCGCCAAGGAGGGCGCCGTGTTCGACCTCGTGGCCGGCCGGTGGGAGGACATGCCGCCTGGCATGCTCGCTGGATGGAAAGGTCCTGCTGCGGCGTCCCCGGACAGCGGCGACACGATCTTCATCGTGGACGAGAGCGGCGCGCGCGCTCAACTCTTCCGACCGAGGAAAACCATGTACGAGGAGAAAAGCAGGGTTGAGAATTTGGACGGCAGCAACCGCTGCGGCGGCGTCCTCGCAGCCATGGTCTACAACGACATGCATTGTGAATGAAGGAAAAAAGAATAAGCGAGGATGAACTGGTCTGGTGCCACGCCAAAAGAGTCAAATGCTAGCTTCTAAGAAAATAGAGTCAAATGCCTAATCATCTTCTAAAACCACCTAAAATCTGACAACTCAGCAGCAAAACCACCTTAGGGGGAGATTCATCCGGTTTTGAGGAATTGGGGGTTGAAATCGTACCAAATTCAAGTTGAGGGGACTATTTGTCCATCAGGACACATTTTAGGGTGAAAAATGAACTTCTTTCGATCAGTTCCTCCCCCTAAAAGGGCTCGACTGGGTCGTCCCAACAGAGTGATTCAGATCCCTAAAAGAAAACAGAGTGATTCAGAGTTGTCTAAAAAAATATTAAGAAACTGACTGATTCAGATTTCTTATCTTTGGTTGCGGATTCCTCAATCTCCTGTCTTCATTTCCTGGGACACAGTACGCACCAGGCGTCATTGCGTTGCTCACCGGTCAAGCTATAAGATACTCCATGATTGCGACGTTAAATCATCGGTCGATAGCATCCCGAGGGTCCAGCGAGAGCTACTGCTACTATCATGCATGAAATATTATTACTCCATTTGGACAGTTAAAGTTGAATGGTTTATCCACCTGCAGCTCTGGAGTTTACGTACACTGATTGAGGCGTCAGTGTCGGGATGCGAGCGAGCAAGGGAATTCGGGCAAGGCACGGCATGCCAAGCCGGACGAACCAGCAAACTTCAGGTTCATTTGGACGGCCGTGATACATCGTCTACGTGTGCAGGACGCGAGGGAGCAGTCGGTCAAACCATGCTTGTTATGTAAAATCTGGAATAGCGGTCGTTGTCCGGGATGACCTGTGACGCAGACGCGCCGTGAGGTGGCACTAGACAAACAACGGGGCGATGATTGGTGGACCGATGGTGTGCGTGCGGTGCAGATCTTCAGCCACTCGAAAATCCTTGGTCACTCGTCGGCCGTTTCGCGTCAGCGAGCGTTGAGGACGGGCCGTTGGGATCAGGTTAGGTGCAGTAGTGCCCCGACGCGATCCTTGGTCACCAAGGATGCGGTCAATCTCAGATGAGAAGTTATTAGTACATGGATAGACTGCACACAAGCGTGTTGTACGTAGCACCGCGGTGTGGCAGGACAGGAGGAGGGTCAAACAGCACGGTGTCGACAGGGTCAAACTGATTGTGTGGCACAAATGAATAGCTAATTGTATGTTGTGCACGACTAGTTATAGCAAAAAAGCCGTGCTGAACGCCTGAACTGAACCGCGATCTAGCGAGCGGTCGCACGCGACGGCGACGTGGGATCGGATGGACCAGGGACGGGACGGGGCCGATGGCAGGTAGGGCGTGGAATCTCGGCCCAAAGATTCGACCATCATCCATCCACCGCAACAAACAGGGCGAGGGCGAGCGTGCGGGCGATCGAGAATCTGGGCGGGCGGGCGGGCAGATCCATCCCGGGAACACAATTCCATCCCCTCCATTTCTTTATCATCTTTCCCCGTCCGTCCGGCGTGGGGGCCGCCGCCCGCCGATCTCGCCCGCCCTCCCCTCCGCAAGTGGCACCGGAGGAGCGGGCACGGCACGTGCGACGCCTTATCTTCAACCCCCTTTTTTTCTCCCAAGTCCCAACAAGTACCTACCCTGAAATTCCAGCGGAGAAAAAAAAAAGGAAGGGCGGCTTTTTATTACTGCCGGGGAGAAAAATAGATTAAGCGCCGTGGGGGCGACGCGTGGGCGGCCGCGTGCGTTGCGCGTCCGCCGCTCGCCACTGTGCGGGGCGCTGGAGCCCGCCCGTCCGCATCCGCTTCTCGCTCCTTCCTTTCCTTTTCCACCCGCATCCGCTTCTCGGGCCTTCCGCGCGTGGCCCGCGGCCGGGGAGGCCGATCGACTGGCTCGGACGGACACCCACCCGCCGGAGGGGTCACGTACTGAGCGTGGCCGCAGGCACCAAACTCGCTGCGCGAAAGCACCACAGCTACATGCCACTCCACGGCCGCAATTTTGCCAATCAAGTAGTAGTCGTACAAAAAAGAGAGAGCCTTCTTGCAACGCTAATATGGACCAACGTTTGTGCCGTGTCCGACGGGCGGCGGCACCGATCCTCGTTAGCAGCGTTTCTGTGTCGTGTCAGCTAGGTTCCGCCGAAAGAACATTTGTTTGCTGTCTATTAGCATGTGCTTACGCCGGTTTCCGTTCTGCGTTCTTCGCATCATAAACCGCTCATTCTGCTTGCACAATTCTAGTACCACTATGGACCGACATTCGTGTCGCTCCGAATGGGCGAAGATGTCTATCCTTGTTAGCAGCATTTTTTTGTTGTGCGAGGAGGTTCCACAGAAAGAGCATCTGTTTGCTATCTATCTAATATTATTTGTTTTTTCATTATTATGCGGTCTTCGCATCATTTCGTAACTGAGCATGTCATTATTTGTCGGTGCTTCTTAACGACCGTCGTGAGTGACGCCGCTCAAGAACCGCTCGTTTTACTTGCACCATTTTAGCACTGTCACTTTCAGTGTCCGAGTGGCTTTGCTGCTTGTTAGCAATTGTATCATGAGCCGACCTGGTAACACATTTTACGTCATTTACCTCGCTTATCGTACTTTTTTATATATGGAATTATTAGCCAAGTGGTATCATTCTTTGCTCGTTTTTTTTTAGCAAAAGAGGGCTTTCCCTCCGATTTCATTTAGAAAAACCAACAGTAGCCACAAGATTCGCGGCAACATCCAGGCCAAACTAAAAGGTCCAACACTACTACAACCTTCCAACCATAACGCAAACTACCAAAATTACATACTCCCTCCTTCCATCTATATAGGGCCTAATGCGTTTTTCTATGCTAACTTTGACCAAATATTAGAGTAATGATATATGACATGCAACTTACACAAAGCACACCGCTAAATTCGTCTGTGAAAGGTTCTTTCAATGATATAATTTTCACATTGTGCATGTCATGTACTATTAATCTTGTCAATAGTCAAAGGCGGTCTTAAAAATCTCATTACGCCCTATATAGATGGAAGGAGGGAGTAGCAGAGTTCCCAGGAGCTAAACTCACACAGGGGAAGTCTATTACTGAAGAAGAGCAACATAACACTAGCGACTACTACTACTGCCCAAACGCAAAAGAAAGTTCTCCCGGGCAACAGAGAGACCTCCCAAGTGGGACGACCGGAGCTCCAGCGAAATCCCCAATCTTGGAACGCAAATCCTCCACTTCTGAGAGGCCCGGTAGATCTCACTTGCCACCTGTTCGATGAGTTTTGCTCCCAGCATCAGTAGTTTTCCCTCTGGGTCCTTTACCTGCAACACAACCCAATCCGAAATCCAGTTACACATCATTTTAATCAGGCCAAAGGGATCATTCAACCTTTTTCTATCAAAAATAATATCATTACAACATGTCCAAATTGCACAAAGTAAAGCCGCAGTTCCAACCAGGACCAATTTCTTATCATTTTCAATGAAACTTCTTGCCCATCTTCCAAAATAATCATTTAGGTCGACACGGATAGAGCACAAACCAAAAGCACATCGGATCAAATTCCAAATGAGCCTTGCAACAGATCAAGAAAAGAAGGGGTGGTCAATATTTTCATTTTTTTTTTCACAGAACACACAATTCTTGTCCCCCTTCCACCCCCCCCCCCAATTAATAAATTGTCCCTAGTTAAGATACTTTTTCACCACAGAAAAAAAATCATGGCTGGAATCTTAATCTTCCATAGAAATTTCTGTGGGAATCCATAGTTAACTTTTATCATATTCAAGTATAAAGATTAAACAGAAAAAACTCTATGAGAAGTGAGCATCCACCATTGGTTTATCTTTACCCCCATGCATCTGAACTTCCTAACATCTATCTTTAAGACTAGTCTAGAATTCTGTCGATTCATCATACAAAGATCTTCTGAAAGAAAATTTATGCCACCCTTAATCAATAGCATCATTGACTGAGATGACATGATCATTACTAATGAATTAATGAGAAGGGTAAGCATCTTTCAGAGGCTTATCACCTGCCACCAATCTTCTCAGAATCTAGTGTTTTTACCATCCCCAAGACGTTTGATAAAATATATCTTTCACTTTCATAAGGCTGGACCAAAACTGGGAATCCCCAGTCTTATGTGTCACCCTAGAAATACATTTTCCTTTTACATATTTTTCTAAAAGAATGTTTTGCCATAAACCTTTCTCACTTTCCATTTTCCAAATCCATTGTGCTAGCAAAGCATTATTGAAGACCTCCGAATTTCAGATCCCTAGGTCCCTTACTGTTTTGGCATACAGCAGGTTTTCCGAATCAACAAGATGGTATTTCTTCTTATCTTCATCAGCTTGCCACACCAATCTAGCTCTATAGAAATCAACCTTTTTCTTAACCCCAACTAGGAGAGGGTAAAAGGACATCATATAGATTGATATATTAGTCAGACATGATTGCACCAGTGTGACTCTCCCACCTATGTCCAACAACCTCCCCTGCCAACAAGCACACGCGGTGTACAAGGACATCATATGACCCACCTATGTCGTGCTAGTAGTCTACCAAGTGGCACACTGTACAAGTGGGCTTCGGATAGACTAGGCACCATGGCTCGGTGTACCAAGCACAGTTCCACCCCGCGAGGTAGGCTTGGGAACCCTGCACACATCATTTGGGCCCATGATAGAAACTTCGGCCGGACTTCCCTTGCGGGTTCAACCTCAGATAGGCGATAAACCTGGACTAGAGTCTTGCATGGTTAGTCAGGTTGTGGCCGACACCCTCGCCAGGCTTCCGCTTGAAGGTTGTCGAGATACATGACGTGTATATGGTGGTAAGCAAGGTTGTCAGAATCGTGATTCTATTATACGATTCTACGACTTTACGATCCAAGATTAGCCCTTTGATTCTACGATTTTAGTTCTTAGAGTCTACGTTTCTACGATCCTGATAGTGAAGATTCTACGATTTGCGATCCTACCATCGAAGCTCCGATCCGATTCAAAATCGCGATTCTGACAACCTTGGTGGTAAGTGGTGAGAGTGTGTGTGTGGAGAAGTACACCCCTGCAGGGTAGTATGATCTATTCGAATAGCAGCGTCCTCGGATATGGAATACTTGGAGACTTATATGGTTCATAGGTAACTTGAAGTGGATGCTCTAAAATGCGCAAAATAAGTGTGAGTGCTATGGATGGCCTTCTCGTAGGGGGCGGGAGCGGATCCATAGGGGTGTATTGATGTGGTGACTATGTGGACTCGTGTGCGCTCTCTCACCCCAAATAAATTACGGGTATACGTAGTTCAAGATAACCACTAAGTCAAAGCTAACTTGTTGCAGTTAAACTCCACCACCCCATTGTTGATACAGATGCATATGTAGTTAGTTTTGATGTAAGTCTTGTTGAGTACATTTGTACTCACATTTGCTTAATTTATGTTTTTGCAGAGGAGACTTCAATCTCACTAGTAGTTCCACGTGGGCTTCGACGATTAGCTTTGGAATCCCAGACAGAAGTCTGGTTCCTATGGAGGGTCTTATGGATAGATAGGCTTCTATCCTTCTTTCTTTTCAGTTGTCTGTACTTACACAGGTTATGCTTTCGCTTGTTGCTTGTATGACTTTGTATGTTGGGTCATATGACCCCTATTTGTAATATCATGTTATGTATGGATCCTCGGAGCCTCTTAAATAAATACCTCGAGTTGTAGAGCCATGTTGCGATCCCATGTTGTACCAACACGTACTTGCATACATATCCAACATGGCATCACAACATATCTATAAATGTTTTATTGTTCCATGCTATTATATTATTAATCTTGGATGCTTTATATACATTTACAAGAAACTTTATATCATTTTTTGGAACTAACCTATTAACTTTGTGCCCAGTGCAAGTTGCTGTTTTTTCGCTTGTTTTTGACTTTGCAGAATATCAGTACCAAACGAAGTCCAAATGCCACGAAACTTTTTGGAGATTTTTTCTGGCAATAAGAGACCCTGGAAGCTTTGGAAAGTAATGAGAAGATGAAGGAGTGGCCTGCTAGGCACCAGGGCGCACCAGGGGCCTGGTGTGTCCCACAAGCCTCCGTTTGACCTAACTTCGCATCTATAAATTCCCAAAAAAACAGAAAACCTACCAGGGAGTCCATGAAATACTTTTTCCGTCGCTGCAAGCCTCTGTTCTTGAGAGATCCCATCTCGGGACCCTTTCTGGCACTCTGCCGGAGGGGGAAACGACCACAAAGGGGTTCTTCATCATCCTTGCTGCCCCTCCGATGATGCGTGAGTAGTTTACCACGGACCTATGGGTCCATAATTAGTAGCTAGATGGCTTCTTCTCTCTTTTTGATTCTCAATACAATGTTCTCTTTGGTGCCGCTGAAGATCTATTTGATGTAATGACTTTTTGCGGTGTATTTGTTGGGATCCAATGAACTGTGAGTTTATGATCAAATCTATCCATGAATATTATTTGGGTTTTCTCTGACTCTTTTATGCGTGATTAATATAGCTTCATATTTCTTCTCTGATTTATTGGTTTGGTTTGGCCAAATAGATTGATTTTTCTTGCCATGGGAAGAGGTGCTTTCTGATAGGTTCGATCTTGCGGTGCTCAATCCCAGTGATAGAAAGGGACATGACATGCATGTATCGTTGCTATTACGGGTAACAAGATGGGATTTATTTCATGCGTGAGTTTATCATGTCTACATCATGTCATCTTGCTTAAGGCGTTACTCCGTTCTTTCATGAACTTAATACACTATATGCATGTTGGATAGCGGTCGATGTGTTGAGTAATAGTAGTAGATGCAGAATCGTTTTGGTCTAATTGTCTCAGATGTGATGCCTATATACATGATCATTGCCTTGGATATCATCATGATTATTTGCTTTTCTGTCAATTGCCCAACAGTAATTTGTCTACCCACTGTATGCTATTTTTACGAGAGAAGCCTCTAGTGAGAACTATGGCCCCCAGGTCTATTTTCTATTAACAACCCCTCTACGCATTGGGTTGCAAGTATTTGTTGTTTGTGTGGAGGTGTTGTTTATGTAGTGTTGCTTGGTTCTCCTGCTGGATGGATAGCCTTGGTTTCATAACTGAGGGAAATACTTATCTCTACTATACTGCATCATCCTCTCCTCGTTGAGGAAATCCTAAGGCAGCTCACAAGTAGTAGGAAGAATTTCTGGCGCCATTGTCGGGGAGACATCATCAACAACTATCTAGTACCTATGCATAAAACTTCATCTACTTGCATTTACATTATTTTCCATTTGCCTCTCGTTTTCATCTCCCCCACTTCTAAAAAGTATTTATAAAAAATATTTCCCGTTTTCCTTTTTTGAGTGTTTTGTGTGTTTGCTTGCTTGTCCACCTTATCGTTTTGGCTAGTTCTTCCCTTGCTATGTGCACTCCTGAGAATGAAGTTCTCAATTTTAAGCAAAGGGGAGTAGAGAATTTAAAAGATGCTTGGTATAGGATTTGCAATGCTCATAATAGATCAACTCGAAAGCAATCCACTACCATTCTTCTTCGCATTTTTTATGTGGGCATTACTACTTGGTATAGATTCGTGTTTGACATTATTACCAGAGGGAATTTCTTGATGTGCCCTTCTATGGATGCTTTCAATGCTATGTGAAATTTAGTAGGATCACCACCTATCACTCTTAATGAAATTGTTTTAACTTTGGAACATGTTATGCAAAGGTTAGATGTTATTGAAAATAAGGTGCCTACCATAGAACATATTGATAATTTGGATAAATAGATTCATAACCATGCCACTCAATTTGGATCAAAGGTAGGAATTACTCTAAACATGTTAAAGGAGAAAGAACCAATAATCAATGAAAGGTTAGAACAAAGTCCCGCTAGGATTGATAAGTTGGAAGAAACTATTAATAATTTGGTTTCTGCTTTTTCTTCCATTAAAACTATTGAAAAACCTCCCCCTAGCAAGAATTTCAAGTTTATTTATGTTCCTAAAGACAAGGGTGCCACGACTAGCAACTATAACGAAGATCTGAAAATGATTAGTCTTCACCACAATTTCATTGATCTGATAAAGGAACCAATATATAAAAATAAGTCTCTTGATTTTGTTCCTAGGAGTATGATTATTAAAAAAAATCTAGAGCTCCTAGGAAATATGGTTGTGTAATTGAGGAATTGGAAACAAAAGATGAGAACACTTGAAACTATGCATTATGCCTAGCTAGGGGCATAAAACGATAACGCTAGTTAGTAGGCAACCCAATAGTTATCTTTTATTTTTTTCCTTTCTATTTTTCAATAAATATACAATCATGCTACTATTATGATTATGTTTTAGTTAGTGTTTGTTCCAAGCAAAGCTTTTGGGATGATTTGGGTGATAGTTGATTTTATTCTATGCATTAACAGAAACTTTTGCGTCCAGTAGCAAAATTGTTAAAATTTGCTGGAGCCTGATAAAATTCTGAATTTTATATAAACGATTGATATACAAAATTTCCACATTTTCCTAATTTTTTAGAACTTTTGGAATTGCAAAAGTATGGTCAATGGTCAGATTACTACAGACTATTCTGTTTTTAATAGATTTTGTTTCCGTTGCATTGTGTGCTTATTTTGATGAATCTATGGATTGTACCGGGGGGGGGGGTATAAGCCATGTTAAAGTTAGGATACAGTAAGTATAATGCAATAAAAAATATGAATGGGTTTGCAACACCACTTAAAGTGGTGATTTGCTTTATTATACTAACGAATCTCATGAGGTCTTGTTGAGTTTTGTGTGATTGAAGTTTTCAAGTTTTGAGTGAGATCACGATGGATGAAGGAATAAGGAGTGGCAAGAGCCTAAGATCGGGGATGCCCGAGGCACCCCAAGGTAATATTCATGGGCTCCCAAGCAACTAAGCTTGGGGATGCCCCGGAAGGCACCCGCTCTTTCTTCTAACGACCATCAGTAATTTTAATTCGATCTATATTTTTATTCGTCACATATCATGAGTTTTGCTTGGGGCGTCTTGTATAGATGGGTCTTTGATCTGTTTGATTTTTAGTTGTCACATTCATCCTTGCTGAAGACACTTGCTTGAGAGAGCCACACACATATCATGATTTGCTAGAATACTCTATGTGCTTCACTTAAATTTTTGAGCTAGGAAGTTGCTCTAGTGCTTTACTTATATCTTCTGAGCACGGCGACTGTTATATTTTAGAGAAATAAACTCTCTTGCTTCACTTATATTATTTCGAGAGTTGATTTTTTAAAAGAAATATGCTCTCATGCTTCACTTATATTATTTTGAGAGTTGAAAATTTAATTTTTTTTTTGCTCTCATGCTTCACTTAGATATTTTTGAGAATTGATAGTAGCAATGGTAGTTTGCATAAGCTATGGATTTGGTCCTAGAGTGATAGATAACCACAGGGGGTATAATAAAAACTTTCATGAAGATCATTGGATATTATGAACTTGATCCTTGTAATAGTTTTATTGGAAAGGCCCGGTGCATGTGAAGAAGGCAAATGCCTGTGAAGCTGCTGCATTTTGGGAAAGGCCCGGTGCCTGTGAAGAAGGCAAATGCCTGTGAAGCTGCTGCATTTTGGGAAAGGCCCGGTGCCTGTGAAGAAGGCAAATGCCTGTGAAGCTGCTGCATCTTGGGAAAGGCCCGGTGCCTGTGAAGAAGGCAAATGCCTGTGAAGCTGCTGCATTTTGGGAAAGGCCCGGTGCCTGTGAAGAAGGCAAATGCGTGTGAAGCTGCCGCATTTTGGGAAAGGCCCGGTGCCTATGAAGAAGTCCAATGCCTGTGAAGCTCGCCGCCCGTGACACTCTCACGTAATAATGAGTGGGGCTGTACACGCCCCGGAGTCTCCGGAGTGCCGCCCTCGGGCCTCGGGGATCCCGCCCACGCCCAGTGGCAGCACTTAGCTCCGCGCTGGTGAGAAGGCGTCGAAGACTAGAATAGGTGCCGGACACGGATTTTTCATTTGCTTTCTGCAGTTGGCTTGTTTATTCTCGTTTGAAGTTCTATTGGAGCTGTCGACGTTCCTGGCTTGTGACTCTTTATCTCTTTCACTCGCTTGACTTGTTTTCTCTCGCACAAGTCTCGCAAGGGAGGTTCGCGGGCGCCCTCGCGAGTGTTTTCTGCCCCGATCGTTTGGAGCTTTCCTATCCTAGTCCTCTGCGGGAGCACCCCTCCCAGTCCGTGCCTCACGGGCATCGCGACACGAGCGCAGGACCGGGTCGATCGCCCCCACAACCGAGATCGAAAGTTACCCTCCTGTTAATCTTTGCAGGGCACGAAGTGCACTGCGAGGCCTCGGCCTCGGGAGGCGAGGACCGTGTCAAGCCCCACCGAGCTAAAATAACTCCCGCATATGGGCACACGACGCGGAAACATAGCACAGAAATAGCGGAAGCAGCACGATGTTTAACAACAACAGTTCTAACACGCCCCCGCGGGGCCCTACACTACCTTCTTTTTCTGCGCAGGAAAAGGAAGAAAAGCAAAATGGGCGCGACTTGTCCGGCACCAACCTACAGCGAAAGTTCGAGCTGCTCCTAGGGCTCAGGCGAATCCCTCCTCTCGCTTCACCGGGGCGCGACAGCGGGCTGACCCGCTACCTTCACCCAGGCGGGCGCGGCGGCTGGTCGCGGCCACCACTGGAGGAGCTGCTGCTTGAGAGAGAGTCGCCGTAGCTCAGCGAACCCCGAGCACCGCCGCCTGCACGCCTGTCGCCGTCTTCATCTTGGTCAGTACCGGGGCTGGGCAGGCGGCCGCGGTCATCGTCTTCAGGGCAGCACCCAGCATGGCGACCGTCTTCCCGAACACCCTCACGTAGAGGGTGGCGTCACCATCGAACTTGAAGTGCAGGGTGCACCGCCGGTTCAGGTCGCACGCGCGGGCAAACGTTTGCCAGCCACGGGTCAGGGCCCCATTCCCAGAAGCGGAGACCTCTAGCGAAGCCCAGGAGGCCCTGCTGCAGCAGCCATCTGCCTGACGCCAGAGGCCGCACCGAGCGCTGGCCGGCAGTTCACCTATGAAGAAACGGGGGAGCTGGAGCCGGGTGCTGGCTGGGTCCGCCGACCACACGATGAACTCCGGCATCACCTCCGCAGAGCGAAAGCGCGGCCTAGGGGGCCGCGCGGCCACGGCGTGCCTCCCATCGGCAACCGGGCGCTCACCACCATGCAGGGAACCGCCTCCATGGCCGCGGGAAGCCACTACGGGGACCGTGGGATGCTTGCGAGGGCGGCCCCGGCCGCGCTTGGTCGGGGGGGGGGGAGTCAGGCACTGCTTGACGGGCCTTTCCTTTCTCCGCGGCCGAGAATCTCTTCTGAGCCATGGGAACGACGAGTAGCCAAGAAGAAGGAAAGGAGTAGCAGGAAGGAATGGACTGAAAGCGGCTCATGCAGTCCCGTACTTATAGCCGGAGAACGCCAACCGCCGGCCACCACGATCGCAGGTAATCATGACCAGTTTCTTTGCATACAGGGACTTGTCAAGTCATGCGGTTGCCAAGACATCGTGGGGAAGCGCAGACGCCCACGTCCAATCATGTTGGGGAACGTAGTAATTTCAAAAAAATTCCTACGCACACGCAAGATCATGGTGATGCATAGCAACGAGAGGGGAGAGTGTTGTCTACGTACCCTCGTAGACCGAAAGCGGAAGCGTTATATCAACGCGGTTGATGTAGTCGTACGTCTTCACGATCCGACCGATCCAAGCACCGTTACTCCGGCACCTCCGAGTTCTTGGCACACGTTCAACTCGATGACGTTCCCCGGGCTCCGATCCAGCAAAGCTTCGGGGAAGAGTTCCGTCAGCACGACGGCGTGGTGACGATCTTGATGCTCTACTGTCGCAGGGCTTCGCCTAAGCACCGCTACAATATGACCGAGGTGGAATATGGTGGAGGGGGGCACCGCACACGGCTAGAGAACGATCTCAAGGATCAACTTCTGTGTCTTGGGGTGCCCCCCTGCCCCCGTATATAAAAGAGCAAGGGGGGAGGGCCGGCCGGCCCTAGGGGCGCGCCAATGGAGGGGGAGTCCTCCTCCTAGTGGGAGTAGGACTCCCCTTTCCTAGTCCAACTAGGAGGGGGAAGGGGGGAAGGAAGGAGAGGGAGAGGGAGAGGGAAAGTGGGGCCGCGCCCCCCCTCCTTGTCCAATTCGGACTCCTCATGGGGGGGGGGCGCCACCTCCTGGCGCGGCCCTCTCTCTCCCCTCGTGGCCCAATAAGGCCCATACTTCCCACGGGGGGTTCCGGTAACCCCTCCGGCACTCCGGTAATATCCGAAACCTCTCGGAACCATTACGATGTCCGAACATAGCCGTCCAATATATCAATCTTTATGTCTCGACCATTCCGAGACTCCTCGTCATGTCCGTGATCACATCCGGGACTCTGAACTCCTTCGGTACATCAAAATGCATAAACTCATAATAACTGTCATCGTAACCTTAAGCGTGCGGACCCTACGGTTTGAGAACAATGTAGACATGACCGAGACACGTCTTCGGTTAATAACCAATAGTGGGACCTAGATGCCCATATTGGCTCCTACATATTCTACGAAGATCTTTATCGGTCAGACCGCATAACAACATACGTTGTTCCCTTTGTCCATTGGTATGTTACTTGCCAGAGATTCGATCGTCGGTATCCAATACCTAGTTCAATCTCGTTACCGGCAAGTCTCTTTACTCGTTCCGTAATACATCATCCCACAACTAACTCATTAGCTGCAATGCTTGCAAGGCTTAAGTGATGTGCATTACCGAGAGGGCCCAGAGATACCTCTCCCACAATTGGAGTGACAAATCCTAATCTCGAAATACGCCAACCCAACATCTACCTTTGGTGACACCTGTAGTACTCCTTTATAATCACCAAGTTACGTTGTGACGTTTGGTAGCACCCAAAGTGTTCCTCCGGCAAACGGGAGTTGCATAATCTCATAGTCAAAGGAACATGTATAAGTCATGGATAAAAGCAACAGCAACATACTAAACGATCGGGTGCTATGCTAATGGAATGGGTCATGTCAATCAGATCATTCAACTAATGATGTGACCTTGTTAATCAAATGACAACTCCTTTTGTCTATGGTTAGGAAACTTAACCATCTTTGATTAACAAGCTAGTCAAGTAGAGGCATACTAGTGACACTCTGTTTGTCTATGTATCCACACATGTATTATGTTTCCGGTTAATACAATTCTAGCATGAATAATAAACATTTATCATGATATGTAAGGAAATAAATAATGACTTTATTATTGCCTCTAGGGCATATTTCCTTCAGTCTCCCACTTGCACTAGAGTCAATAATCTAGATTATACAGTAATGATTCTAACACCCATGGAGTCTTGGTGCTGATCATGTTTTGCCCGTGGAAGAGGCTTAGTCAACGGGTCTGCCACATTCAGATTCGTATGTATCTTGCAAATCTCTATGTCTCCCACCTGGACCAAGTCCGGGATGGAATTGAAGCGTCTCTTGATGTGCTTTGTTCTCTTGTGAAATCTGGATTCCTTCGCCAAGGCAATTGCTCCAGTATTGTCACAAAAGATTTTCATTGGACCCGATGCACTAGGTATGACACCTAGATCGGATATGAACTCCTTCATCCAGACTCCTTCATTTGCTGCTTCCGAAGCAGCTATGTACTCCGCTTCACATGTAGATCCCGCCACGACGCTTTGTTTAGAACTGCACCAACTGACAGCTCCACCGTTTAATGTAAATACGTATCCGGTTTGCAATTTCGAATCGTCCGGATCAGTGTCAAAGCTTGCATCAACGTAACCTTTTACGATGAGCTCTTTGTCACCTCCATACACGAGAAACATTTCCTTAGTCCTTTTCAGGTACTTCAGGATATTCTTGACCGCTGTCCAGTGATCCACTCCTGGATTACTTTGGTACCTCCCTGCTAAACTTATAGCAAGGCACACATCAGGTCTGGTACACAGCATTGCATACATGATAGAGCCTATGGCTGAAGCATAGGGAACATCTTTCATCTTCTCTCTATCTTCTGCAGTGGTCGGGCATTGAGTCTGACTCAACTTCACACCTTGCAATACAGGCAAAACCCTTTCTTCGCTTGATCCATTTTGAACTTCTTCAAAATCTTGTCAAGGTTTGTGCTTTGTGAAAGTCCAATTAAGCGTCTTGATCTATCTCTATAGATCTTAATGCCCAATATGTAAGCAGCTTCACCGAGGTCTTTCATTGAAAAACTCTTATTCAAATATCCCTTTATGCTATCCAGAAATTCTATATCATTTCCAATCAGTAATATGTCATCTACATATAATATCAGAAATGCTACAGAGCTCCCACTCACTTTCTTGTAAATACAGGCTTCTCCTAAAGTCTGTATAAACCCAAATGCTTTGATCACACTATCAAAATGTTTATTCCAACTCCGAGATGCTTGCACCAGTCCATAAATGGATCGCTGGAGCTTGCATACTTTGTTAGCTCCCTTTGGATCAATAAAACCTTCTGGTTGCATCATATACAACTCTTCTTCCAGAAACCCATTCAGGAATGCAGTCTTTACATCCATTTGCCAAATTTCATAAAAATGCGGCAATTGCTAACATGATTCGGACAGACTTAAGCATCGCTACGGGTGAGAAGGTCTCATCGTAGTCAATCCCTTGAACTTGTCGAAAACCCTTTGCGACAAGTCGAGCTTTGTAGACAGTAACATTACCGTCGGCGTCAGTCTTCTTCTTAAAGATCCACATGTTCTCTATTGCTTGCCGACCCTCGGGCAAGTCAACCAAAGTCCACACTTTGTTTTCATACATGGATCCCATCTCAGATTTCATGGCTTCCAGCCATTTTGCAGAATCTGGGCTCACCATCGCTTCTTCATAGTTCGTAGGTTCGTCATGATCTAGTAGCATGATTTCCAGAATAGGACTGCCGTACCATTCTGGTGCGGATCTCACTCTGGTTGATCTACGAGGTTCAGCAGTTACTTGATCTGAAGTTTCATGATCATCATCACTAACTTCTTCTCTGATTGGTGTAGATGTCACAGAAACCGGTTCCTGTGATGAACTACTTTCCAATAAGGGAGCAGGTACAGTTACCTCATCAAGTTCTACTTTCCTCCCACTCACTTCTTTCGAGAGAAACTCCTTCTCTAGAAAGGATCCATTTTTAGCAACAAATGTCTTGCCTTCGGATCTGTGATAAAAGGTGTACCCAACTGTTTCCTTTGGGTATCCTATGAAGACACATTTCTCCGATTTGGGTTCGAGCTTATCAGGTTGAAGCTTTTTCACACAAGCATCGCAGCCCCAAACTTTAAGAAACGACAACTTTGGTTTCTTGCTAAACCATAGTTCATAAGGTGTCGTCTCAACGGATTTTGACGGTGTCCTATTTAACGTGAATGCGACCGTCTCTAGAGCATAACCCCAAAACGATAGCGGTAAATCTGTAAGAGACATCATAGATCGCACCATATCTAGTAAAGTGCGATTACGATGTTCGGACACACCATTGCGCTGTGGTGTTCCGGGTGGCGTGAGTTGCGAAACTATTCCGCATTGTTTCAAATGTAGACCAAACTCGTAACTCAAATATTCTCCTCCACGATCAGATCGTAGAAACTTTATTTTCTTGTTACGATGATTTTCAACTTCACTCCGAAATTCTTTGAACTTTTCAAATGTTTCAGACTTGTGTTTCATTAAGTAGATATACCCATATCTGCTTAAATCATCTGTGAAGGTGAGAAAATAACGATATCCGCCACGAGCTTCAATATTCATCGGACCACATACATCTGTATGTATGATTTCCAATAAATTTGTTGCTCTCTCCATAATACCGGAGAACGGTGTTTTAGTCATCTTGCCCATGAGGCACGGTTCGCAAGTACCAAGTGATTCATAATCAAGTGGTTCCAAAAGTCCATCAGTATGGAGTTTCTTCATGCGCTTTACACCGATATGACCTAAACGGCAGTGCCACAAATAAGTTGCACTATCATTATCAACTCTGCATCTTTTGGCTTCAACATTATGAATATGTGTATCACTACTATCGAGATTTATAAAAAATAGACCACTCTTCAAGGGTGCATGACCATAAAAGATATTATTCATATAAATAGAACAACCATTATTCTCTGATTTAAATGAATAACCGTCTCGCATCAAACAAGATCCAGATATAATGTTCATGCTCAACGCTGGCACCAAATAACAATTATTCAGGTCTAATACTAATCCCGAAGGTAGATGTAGAGGTAGCGTGCCGACCGCGATCACATCGACTTTGGAACCATTTCCCACGTGCATCGTCACCTCGTCCTTTGCCAGTGTTCGCTTAATCCGTAGTCCCTGTTTCGAGTTGCAAATATTAGCAACAGAACCAGTATCAAATACCCAGGTGCTACTGCGAGCTCTAGTAAGGTACACATCAATAACATGTATATCACATATACCTTTGTTCACCTTGCCATCCTTCTTGTCCGCCAGATACTTGGGGCAGTTCCGCTTCCAGTGACCAGTCTGCTTGCCGTAGAAGCACTCAGTTTCAGGCTTAGGTCCAGACTTGGGTTTCTTCGCTTGAGCAGCAACTTGTTTGCTGTTCTTCTTGAAGTTCCCCTTCTTCTTCCCTTTGCCCTTCTTCTTGAAACTGGTGGTCTTATTAACCATCAACACTTGATGCTCCTTCTTGATTTCTACCTCCGCAGCCTTTAGCATTGCGAAGAGCTCGGGCATAGTCTTATCTATCCCTTGCATATTATAGTTCATCATGAAGCCTTTGTAGCTTGGTGGCAGTGATTGAAGAATTCTGTCAATGACACAATCATCCGGAAGATTAACTCCCAGTTGACTCAAGTGATTGTAATACCCAGACATTCTGAGTATGTGCTCACTGACAGACCCATTCTCTTCCATCTTGCAGCTATAGAACTTATTGGAGACCTCATATCTCTCAATCCGGGCATTCTGTTTGAATATCAACTTCAACTCCTGGAACATCTCATATGCTCCATGGTTCTCAAACCGTCGTTGAAGTCCCGGTTCTAAGCCGTAAAGCATGGCACACTGAACTATCGAGTAGTCATCAGCTTTGCTCTGCCAAACGTTCATAACATCTGGTGTTGCTCCAGCAGCAGGCCTGGCACCTAGCGGTGCATCCAGGACGTAATTCTTCTGTGCAGCAATGAGGATAATCCTCAAGTTACGGACCCAGTCCGTGTAATTGCTACCATCATCTTTCAACTTTGCTTTCTCAAGGAACGCATTAAAATTCAACGGAACAACAGCACGAGCCATCTATCTACAATTAACATAAACAAGCAAGATACTATCAGGGACTAAGTTCATGATAAATTTAAGTTCAGTTAATCATATTACTTAAGAACTCCCACTTAGATAGACATCCCTCTAATCTTCTAAGTGATCACGTGATCCAAATCAAACTAAACCATAACCGATCATCACGTGAAATGGATTAGTTCTCAATGGTCATCATGTTGATCATATCTACTATATGATTCACGTTCGACCTTTCGGTCTCCGTGTTCCGAGGCCATATCTGCATATGCTAGGCTCGTCAAGTATAACTCGAGTATTCCGCGTGTGCAAAACTGGCTTGCACCCGTTGTAGATGGACGTAGAGCTTATCACACCCGATCATCACGTGGTGTCTGGGCACGACGAACTTTGGCAACGGTGCATACTCGGGGAGAAGACTTCTTGATAATTTAGTGAGAGATCATCTTATAATGCTACCGTGAATCAAAGAAAGATAAGATGCATAAAAGATAAACATCACATGCAAATCAATATAAGTGATATGATATGGTCATCATCATCTTGTGCTTCGTGATCTCCATCTCTGCAGCACCATCATGATCACCATTGTCACCGGCGCGACACCTTGATCTCCATCGTAGCATCGTTGTCGTCTCGCCAATCTTATGCTTCTACGACTATCGCTACCGCTTAGTGATAACGTAAAGCATTACAGGGCGATTGCATTGCATACAATAAAGCGACAACCATACGACTCCTGCCAGTTGCCGATAACTCGGTTACAAAACATGATCATCTCATACAATAAAATATAGCATCATGTCTTGACCATATCACATCACAACATGCCCTGCAAAAACAAGTTAGACGTCTTCTACTTTGTTTGTTGCAAGTTTTACGTGGCTGCTACGGGCTTAAGCAAGAACTCATCTTACCTACGCATCAAAACCACAACGATAGTTTGTCAAATAGACTCCGTTTTAACCTTCTCAAGGACCGGGCGTAGCCACACTTGGTTCAACTAAAGTTGGTGAGACAGTCTCCCGCAAGCCATCTGTGTGCAAAGCACGTCGAGGGAACCGGTCTCGCGTAAGCGTACGCGTAAGGTTGGTCCGGGTCGTCTCATCCAACAATACCGCTGAACCAAAGTATGACATGCTGGTAGGGAGTATGACTTGTATCGTCCACAACTCACTTGTGTTCTACTCGTGCAAATAACATCAAACCATAAAAACCTAGGCTCGGATGCCACTGTTGGGGAACGTAGTAATTTCAAAATTTTTCCTACGCACACGCAAGATCATGGTGATGCATAGCAACGAGAGGGGAGAGTGTTGTCTACGTACCCTCGTAGACCGAAAGCGGAAGCATTATATCAACGCGGTTGATGTAGTCGTACGTCTTCACGATCCGACCGATCCAAGCACCGTTACTCCGGCACCTCCGAGTTCTTGGCACACGTTCAGCTCGATGACGTTCCCCGGGCTCCGATCCAGCAAAGCTTCGGGGAAGAGTTCCGTCAGCACGACAGCGTGGTGACGATCTTGATGCTCTACTGTCGCAGGGCTTCGCCTAAGCACCGCTACAATATGATCGAGGTGGAATATGGTGGAGGGGGGCACCGCACACGGCTAGAGAACGATCTCAAGGATCAACTTCTGTGTCTTGGGGTGCCCCCCTGCCCCCGTATATAAAGGAGCAAGGGGGGAGGGCCGGCCGGCCCTTGGGGCGCGCCAAGGGAGGGGGAGTCCTCCTCCTAGTGGGAGTAGGACTCCCCTTTCCTAGTCCAACTAGGAGGGGGAAGGGGGGAAGGAAGGAGAGGGAGAGGGAGAGGGAAAGTGGGGCCGCGCCCCCCCTCCTTGTCCAATTCGGACTCCTCATGGGGGGGGGGGCGCCACCTCCTGGCGCGGCCCTCTCTCTCCCCTCGTGGCCCAATAAGGCCCATACTTCCCCCGGGGGGTTCCGGTAACCCCTCCGGCACTCCGGTAATATCCGAAACCTCTCGGAACCATTCCGATGTCCGAACATAGCCGTCCAATATATCAATCTTTATGTCTCGACCATTCCGAGACTCCTCGTCATGTCCGTGATCACATCTGGGACTCCGAACTCCTTCGGTACATCAAAATGCATAAACTCATAATAACTGTCATCGTAACCTTAAGCGTGCGGACCCTACGGTTCGAGAACAATGTAGACATGACCGAGACACGTCTCCGGTCAATAACCAATAGCGGGACCTGGATGCCCATATTGGCTCCTACATATTCTACGAAGATCTTTATCGGTCAGACCGCATAACAACATACGTTGTTCCCTTTGTCCATTGGTATGTTACTTGCCCGAGATTCGATCGTCGGTATCCAATACGTAGTTCAATATCGTTACCGGCAAGTCTCTTTACTCGTTCCGTAATACATCATCCCACAACTAACTCATTAGCTGCAATGCTTGCAAGGCTTAAGTGATGTGCATTACCGAGAGGGCCCAGAGATACCTCTCCCACAATTGGAGTGACAAATCCTAATCTCGAAATACGCCAACCCAACATCTACCTTTGGTGACACCTGTAGTACTCCTTTATAATCACCCAGTTACGTTGTGACGTTTGGTAGCACCCAAAGTGTTCCTCCGGCAAACGGGAGTTGCATAATCTCATAGTCAAAGGAACATGTATAAGTCATGGATAAAAGCAACAACAACATACTAAACGATCGGGTGCTATGCTAATGGAATGGGTCATGTCAATCAGATCATTCAACTAATGATGTGACCTTGTTAATCAAATGACAACTCCTTTTGTCTATGGTTAGGAAACTTAACCATCTTTGATTAACAAGCTAGTCAAGTAGAGGCATACTAGTGACACTCTGTTTGTCTATGTATCCACACATGTATTATGTTTCCGGTTAATACAATTCTAGCATGAATAATAAACATTTATCATGATATGTAAGGAAATAAATAATGACTTTATTATTGCCTCTAGGGCATATTTCCTTCAAATCAATCGCCACGCGGCGCCCGAGGCCGTAGGCTGTTGGGGCCCGCGGTGCTTCGCGCTTGCGCCTTCGCTTCCCTGCTAGGCCAAGCCCGGGCGCGCCTTGGGCCCGAGGGCTACTGTCGGTGTTCTGGGAACGGGGGTCCCCAGACTTGCCTGCCTGCGGCCTGCGGCGTGGCTCGAGTGGGGGCCCAGCGCGGCCCATCTTCATCAGCACAAGCTCAAGACCCTTGCAAGGGGCCAAGCCTCGCGGGGCGGACGACAGGAAGCTTCCTCAGAGGCAGCCTCATCAGGCAGGCTCGCGAGGAGGTGGAGAGATCAAGGCAGGGGTACCTCGTGAGGAGCCCGTGACGCAAGCCATGACGATCGAGACCAGGCGGGCGTCAGGCGGACGCCGGCCTACGCAGTGTCCTTGTTTTCCCTTTGGTGCAAAGGGGCAAGCACAGGCCAAGGCATCGGGCAAAGGTTACCATTCCGGTGCAACGAGACCAAGACCAGCAGAGTGGCAGGACGGAGGTCACCGTGGAGCCCAAGACGGCATCATTACCAGTGCTTTTGGCAGCTGTCGGTGTCAAAACCGGCGGATCTCAGGTAGGGGTCCCGAACTGTGCGTCTAGGCGGATGGTAACAGGAGACAAGGGACACAATGTTTTTACCCAGGTTCGGGCCCTACTCCTGCTTGATTAATATTGATGATATGGGTAGTACAAGAGTAGATCTACCACGAGATCAGAGAGGCTAAACCCTAGAAGCTAGCCTATGGTATGATTGTTGTTCGTCCTACGGACTAAAACCCTCCGGTTTATATAGACACTGGAGAGGGCTAGGGTTACACAGAGTCGGTTACAAGGGGAGGAGATCTACATATCCGTATCGCCAAGCTTGCCTTCCACGCCAAGGAAAGTCCCATCCGGACACGGGACGAGGTCTTCAATCCTGTATCTTCATAGTCCAACAGTCCGGCCAAGGGTTATAGTCTGGCTATCCGGACACCCCCTAATCCAGGACTCCCTCAGTAGCCCCTGAACCAGGCTTCAATGACGAAGAGTCCGGCGCGCAAATTGTCTTCGGCATTGCAAGGCGGGTTCCTCCTCCGAATACTTCGTAGAAGATTTTGAACACAAGGATAGTGTCCGGCTCTGCAAAATAAGTTCCACATATTGCCATAGAGAGAATAATATTTACACAAATCTAATCTGCTGACGTATTCCGTAGTGTGACATCACACCACGGCCAAGTCTTCATTAGAATTGTTTTACTGTTCCACCTCAGCACATTTAGCGAGGCGGTTTCCTTGGCATGTCTAGTCGAAGCAGAGATCGTGTCCCCTAATTCCGAGATTCTCATCAATACGGGCGTGGGTAACCCAACCATGCCATTGATTACGGCGCTTGGAAGATAGGCGAGTTTGACCAGGCTGGTGGGGACGCGCAGTTTCGTCCGCCCATATAAGGGGATAAGGATCCACCTTTCACCTACGCCTTCTTCCTCCTTTGCTCATCCATTTTCGCGCACTTGAGCTCCAGCGCCCAAGTCCACATTCCCCACCTCAACCTTCTCCAGCCATGTCCGGAGCGGGAGGCAAGTGGATGGTCTCCTCCGTCATGGAGGGACACATCAAAAAGCTGAGGAAGGCCGGATACTTGTCTGACGACATCGCGCACTGGCTCCCAGAAGAGGGGCAGCTCATCCCCACCCCCAGGCCCCATGAGAGGGTGGTGTTTCTCACCCATTTCCTCCGCGGACTAGGCTTCCCTCTCCACCCATTTGTCCGGGGGCTCATGTTCTACTACGGCCTGGATTTCCACGATCTGGCCCCGAATTTTATCCTCAACATCTCGACGTTCATCGTTGTGTGCAAGGCCTTCCTCTGCATCCAGCCCCACTTCGGCTTATGGCTGAAGACCTTCAATGTCAAGCCGAAGGTAGTGGGCGGCCGCCAGGCGGAGTGCGGAGGCGCCATGGTGGGCAAGATGCCCAACGTCCTATGGCTCGAGGGCTCCTTTGTGGAAACCATAAAGGGGTGGCAATCGGGATGGTTCTACATCACCGAGCCGCGCGACCCTGCATGGGTCGCAGCCCCCGAGTTCCGATTTGGAATCCCTACACGGCTCACTTCCTGGAAAGAGAAGGGCCTGCCGTGTTGCAAAAAAGGAGAGCTGACCGGACTCCAAACGTGCATCCAAAGCCTGGTGAGCAAGAAGCTCAAACTTGTCAATGTAGTCCAGGTCATGCTCATCCGCCGGATCCTCCTGTGCCAACAACGGGCTTTCAGCTTGTGGGAGTTCAATCCGGCCCAGCACCGAACTCTGAGCAGGCTCTTCGACACAACGTACGAAGATGCCTGGAAGATGCTATTCAAAGGCTCCGAGGCTCCCGCATCCGCTACCGAGGATCGCGGATTCAGCGCGCAGCGTCAAGCCAGCGCGGTAAGCTGTTTTTTCCTCTCAAAGGATATTTGTCTTTCATAGTTTGGCTCTATGCGGGATCTAAACTCCCTTACCTTTGACATGATTGGCAGGAGACGTCCGGGCAGATCAGCTGTCCGTCTCCTTTGCCCGAAGACCCAGCAGACGCTCGCTTGGCAAAGCTGCTGGTTCCGGCGCCTTACGTGGTGCCGGAGAAGAAGGCCAAGAAGAAGGCCATGGGAACCCGGAAGAGTTCCCGGCGCCCGATGGAGTCGGACTGATCGTCCGATGACTCTGAGGCGGACTCATCGTCCGATGACTCTGAGGCGGACTCATCGTCCGATGACTCTGAGGCGGACTCCTCCCACGAAGACGGGGAGGAGGAAAGATAGGTTTCTCCCCTAGCGGGGGGAGAGAAGAAAAGGAAGGCCACCCCAACTGGGGAGGCCGGAGGGTCTAAGAAAGGAAGGACCCTCCCTCCGGACTACTCCACCAACGTCGCCGATGATGAAGAGGAGTGGACGCACAGGGCCAAGCCCCTGGCAAAATCGTAAGTGTTCGGATACCAGAATGACTCATGGCGTTCCTTTATTGCATAGCTTTTCCTGACGCCGAATATAATTATGCAGTCCGCCCAAAGACCGGCTCAACGTGTCATCGAGCGGTTCCCTCGATTCGTCGGATGTGAATTCGCTTCTGACCGCTACCTCCCCTCGCCCTACGGACGACGCCGAGGTGTTGTCCCAGGAGGTTCCAAGCCAGGAGGAGGTGGTCCTGGAGGCGCTGCAAGGCGACCTCCCGGACTCCGGGCGCCAAGGGGACAAAACCCCCAAGGGCTCCAAGTCCGGTCCTGGGCCAGACTCCGCACCAGAACCTTCGATGGTTCTAGAGTCCGGCAGGCGCCCCCCTAGTAAGAAGGGCAAGCCTATGACACCGGTGGCCTCCGCCCAACCGGAGGCACCGGATAACTTGCTGGAGGTGCTTAACGACGCCTCCATCAACGAGGAGCACCGCACTATTATGAGTGCGGTGATTCAGAAGGTTCAGTCCGCCAAGAGCGGGCTGACCGAAGCCTGTGCCAGCCTGTTGACAGGCTTTGAGGCATGTAAAAAATATGTGAAAATATTACCGCATAGATAGTAGCCCCTGATGCTCTGTTTGGCGTTCGGAAAGAAAAGCCGAATATAGGATCTAATAACATTCGCAGGACATAATTAAGTCAATATGCGTATGCAGGCTTCGCTGCTAGCCTCTGTCGCACTGACTGCGGAGGTGGATGCGCTGAAGTAGAGCCTTGAGCGGTCCGAGCAAGAGCTCGGCCTTGTCAAGAAGGAGCTCGGGGAAAAAGAAGGTAAGTAGTACCTTGTGGAGTATAATATAAAAAGATGCAGTTGCAAAAAATGACAGGATCGCTATTGGTGTCATAGGGGCCACGACTGAGGTGGCAACCCTTAGGCGAGCGCTGTCCGAGGCTGAAAAGAAGGCGACCACGGAGCGCACCGAGCGGGAGAAGCATGAGGCGCGGGTTGGCGAAGTGCAGCAAGAGCTCCAGGCTCTCGTGAAAAAACACGAGAGTTTGGAGCTTGACTCAAAGACGCGAGAGTCTGAGCTTGCGGCGGCCCTTGAAAGCGCCAAATCTGCCAAGGCCGAAGCCCAGAAAGCCCTCCAGGAAGTTGAGGCGATGAAGAAGATAGCGGTGGGTAAGGCATTCTTTATGCAATGCAAGCACGTGAAAGTGAATTACTTGTTACTTACCCGAGTTCGGAGCTCTCCAGGAGCATTCACAGATTTGCCCCATAGCGTGTCAGACGCCGCCGCTTTCTACCGAGCCGAGGAGGGCATCTCGACGGAGAAGGTGTTCTGGTCTCAGTACACTGAGGCCGGACACCCGGTGCCTTTGAGCGACCAGTTGAAGCAACTGATCGAGCTCCACAAGGTGGCCGAACAGGCCATGAAGGGCTTTATAGTTCGGCTGTGGCCTGGAGAGGCCCTGCCTGGGAGCTACTTCGGGCTGGTGAGGCGGCTGGTGGATGCCTGTCCACGGCTTGAAGTCATCAAGCGCTCCGTCTGCATCGAGGGTGCCCGTAGGGCCCTTGCCCGTGCTAAGGTGCACTGGGGCAAATTGGATGCCGTGAAGCTTGTGAAGGACGGGCCGCCGCCGGGCAAGGAGCATCGCCACCCCGAGATGTACTATGAGGGCGTCCTGAAGGGCGCCCACCTTATGGCGGACGAGTGTTCGAAAGATGTAATATTTGAGTGAAACTTGTTTGCTTTATCCTGTGCGCTAAAAACTTGTTCATGTGCGCTATGCAACGCTTGTTTAATTTAAAATATTACCTTCTATGCGGCTGTTTATTAAATTTGAGAGATGGCGAGTCGTCGGCTTCTGCCCCCATGCCACGAGTGCTGGGGTGTTCGGGATAAACCTGAGCACTCTTTTTCCCATTCTTGGGTCCTTCGAGGGAGGTGCTCAGCACAACGAACAAGACAATCAGACTATAATGCGTTATCACTCTCACTTAGCCAAAGAATTCTATAATTTTAAATTTCGGCGAAGCCCCTAGTGTTCGGAAGACCGAGTTCGGGGTGCTGTACACGCCTAGGCCGGACAAAGCCGACTCCTCTCTCTAAGAGGCATAAGTCTTTAGGGACTCGAAACCTCCCGAACAGCGACCAACTCTCGCCTTATCATGACAGTCAGTTTTAGCTTTCTCTACTGAGGTGCTTAGCCCAGCTCAACTGGGGCACAATCGCAGTAGTTCTCCCAGCGCTACCTTAGCTGATATAGCGGAACGTAAGGTACCAAAACATGGGAGCCGGGCAAACCCAACTATTGACCAAAGACATGATTCGGAGCTGATGCATATAATGCTATAAGTTCGGAGGGCTGCACTTGTGAAAGTGTTCGGACTTCTCACGCCGTATTAAGGGGTGCTTGAGCCCCTGGCGTATTGACCGTACCAAAGTGTACGGGTGCTAAATGTCATGAGTGAACATATATAATGAAAAAGAAATGAATAGAGAATGCAGTAATTAGCTGAAGCTAAGCATTGTTTATTTTGAAATGCTGCTGTAAAAGCAGAATGATACAAATAGTGCGATAAGTAAGAGATGGGACTATTTGACATGTCCCCCTCCAGGGGCGAGCTGTGAGATGATATGTAAGACAGGTATTTTGCTCGTTATAGAGACCACCTGGGAATTCGACGTAGCTTTCTACCTCCTTGGTTGTTGCATCATGTGTTCGGCGATTGTATTGCCGGACAGGCCTTCCGGATGATGGAGTCCTGAAAGTAAGAAAAAATGACGAAATCGGGAGCCCCTACTGCGATTGAGCCGCATTTAGGGCATGCCGTGGCCGTGCCCCTTCCCCTGTGCCCATGGAATTTTCAGAGCGTAGTTATGTACGCGTGGTACTGATGTCGCAGTTTCGCGAGGGCTGGGGTTGGGGCCGTATTGCTACGCTTGCTTGGAACGTGCCAGGCGGTCTTGTTGTAGGTTACTCCGGGCGCGCTTGACGGTGTTCGGACGTTTAAAAGCCGGACTGGAGAATTGCCTTGAGAGGTTGTTCTGTACTTCCGCTGCCAGTGCCGCCGTATGCTCCTCGGTTCGGGGAGAGCGTTCGGTGTTTCCATTGACCGTGATGACTCCTCGAGGGCCTGGCATCTTGAGCTTGAGGTATGCATAGTGCGGCACCGCATTGAACTTTGCACATGTGGTTTGTCCGAGCAGTGCGTGATAGCCACTGCGGAACGGGACTATGCCGAAGATTAACTCCTCGCTTTGGAAATTGTCCGGGGATCCGAAGACCACTTCAAGTGTAACTGAGCCTGTACAGTTGGCCTCTACACCTGGTATGACGCCCTTAAAGGTCGTTTTGGTGGGTTTAATCCTTGAGGGATCTATTCCCATTTTCCGCACTGTATCCTGATAAAGCAGGTTCAGTCTGCTTCCACCGTCCATAAGGACTCTAGTGAGGCGAAATCCGTCAATGATTGGGTCTAGAACTAATGCGGCGAATCTGCCATGATGGATGCTAGTGGGGTGGTCCCTTCAATCAAAAGTGATCGGGCAGGATGACAATGGGTTGAACTTTGGGGCGACTGGCTCCAACGCATATACGTCCCTGAGTGCACGCTTCCGCTCCCGCTTGGGGATGTGGGTTGCGTATATCATGTTCACCGTCCGCACTTGTGGGGGGAAGCCCTTCTGTCCACTATTGTTCGGCGGTTGGGGCTCTTCGTCCTCGTCGCTGTGCAGCCCCTTGTCTCTATTTTCGGTATTTAACTTACCGGCCTGCTTGAACACCCAACAATCCCTGTTGGTGTGATTGGCTGGCTTTTCGCGGGTGCCATGTATTTGGCACGAGCGGTCGAGTATTCGGTCCAAACTGGACGGGCTCGGAGTATTTCTTTTGAATGGCTTTTTCCGCTGACCGGGTTTGGAGCCTCTGAATCTGACATTGACTGCCGTATCCTCTGCATTGTCGCTGTTAATGCGGCGCTTGTGCTTATTGCGACGCGACCTGCCATTGCTGTCCTTGGTATCAGAATTACCAGGGCTCTTGGTCATGTTGTTGCTACGAGCCAACCAGCTGTCTTCTCCCGCGCAAAAGTGGGTCATGAGTGTTGTAAGGGCTGCCATAGATTTCGGCTTTTCCTGTCCAAGGTGCTGGGCAAGCCACTCGTCACGGATGTTATGCTTGAAGGCTGCTAGAGCCTCTGCGTCCGGACAGTTGACGATTTGGTTTTTCTTGGTTAAGAACCGTGTCCAGAATTGTCTGGCAGATTCATCTGGCTGCTGAATTATGTGGCTCAGGTCATCGGCTTCTGGTGGTCGCACATAGGTGCCCTGGAAATTGTCGAGGAATGCGGCTTCCAGGTCCTCCCAACAACCAATTGATTCTGCTGGCAAGCTATTAAGCCAATGCCGAGCTGGTCCTTTAAGCTTGAGTGGGAGGTATTTGATGGCGTGTAGATCATCACCGCGGGCCATGTGGATGTGAAGGAGATAGTCCTCGATCCATACCGCAGGGTCTGTTGTGCCATCATATGATTCGATGTTTACGGGTTTGAAACCCTCTGGGATTTCATGATCCATTACTTCATCTGGGAAGCATAGTGGGTGTGCGGCACCTCTGTATTGGGCTATATTGCGACGTAGCTCAAATGAGCTTTGTCTGCTGTGTTCGGCCCGGCCAGATTTACTGTATCCGGCGTGACGGTTATCGTCTCGTGTCGTGGGGCGCCCACGTGATCTGTAGATCGATCTTTTTTGCCTTGCCTTGTCCTCCAATATATCATGCAAGTCTGGCACATTTCCCCGTGCCTTGGTATTTTTTTAGCAACGCCAGGGTGCGGCTTGAGTGGAGAGCCGAGAGGCCTCTCTGTCGCGGCCGTGAGGTGGCCGATCAGCCGCCTCATGCACTGGTGATGTAGGTTTAAGTGCTTCCTCCTCCAATCGGGGTAGCAACCTGCGCTTTGGGTAGCTCTTGGAGGGGCGTTCGAGTTCGTATTCCTCGGCTGCAAGGATTTCAGTCCATCTGTCGGCTAGCAAATCTTGATCAGCTCTAAGTTGTTGCTGTTTTTTCTTAAGGCTACTCACCGTGGCCATAAACCTGCGCTTAAAGCGCTCTTGTTCGACGAGATCCTCAGGCACGACAAATTCATCATCGCTGAGGCTTGCCTCGTCTTCGGAGGGAGGCATGTATTTATCATCCTCTTCCTCTCTGTCTGCCGCCCTCTCAGGGGGGCTGGCCTCTCCATCCTCCTGTGTGGAGTCTTGCTGGAGGGAGTTGTCTTCGGCACTGTCCGAGGTATTATTATCTCCCGTGCCGGTATCACCGTTTTTGCTTTGGCAGGACTTAGAGCGGCGCCGCTGACGTCGGCGCTTGGGTTGCTTCTTGGAGGGGTCATCCCCCGTTGTTCCGTCGCCATTGCCTTGTTTGGGTGTGTCCACCATATATATGTCATATGGCGAGGTGGCTTTCCAGTGCCCTATAGGCGCTGGTTCATGTTCGTCTCCTACATCATCGTCCATACCGTCGATGTCTTCGGAGTCGAAGTCTAGCCTGTCGGTTAAATCATCGACAGTGGCTATGAAGTGGGTGGTGGGTGGGCATCGAATTTCTTCGTCGTCCGCATCCCAGTCTTGTTGGCCATAATCCGGCCAGGACTCTCCTGACAAAGAGAGAGACCTTAGTGAATTCAGAATATCGCCGAAGGGCGAGTACTGAAAGATATCCGCGACGGTGAATTCCATGATCGGCGCCCAATCGGATTCGATTGGCAGGGGCGCGGAGGGTTCGGAGTCTGAATAAGATTCCGACACCTTGGAGTCACGGGCTTCGCATACGATAAGGCTGGTGTTCGGCTCGATCTTCGTCGAGACTGTAGCCCCTGAGGAGGTGTCTAGCCACCCGTCCTCGATCGGCGCAGTTGGCTCCGAGCTAAGGGTCGGAGCTAACGCGGGTGCGGCCTCCAGGGCACTGTTCGGTGGCAGAGTTAGGTCATGCCCATCATGACAGTGCGGCGCGCCCTGCTGCGGCTCGAATCCGTCGAAGATCAAGTCTCCGCGGATGTCAGCCGTGTAGTTCAAGCTTCCAAATCTGACCTGATGGCCAGGGGCGTAGCTTTCAATCTGCTCCAGATGGCCAAGCGAATTGGCCCGCAGTGCAAAGCCGCCGAATACGAAGATCTGTCCGGGGAGAAAAGTCTCACCCTGGACCGCATCGCTGTTGATGATCGGAGGAGCCATCGGGCCTAAAGATGATGACACAGAGGAACTCTCAATGAAAGCACCAATGTCGGTGTCAAAACCGGCGGATCTCGGGTAGGGGGTCCCGAACTGTGCGTCTAGGCGGATGGTAACAGGAGACAAGGGACACAATGTTTTTACCCAGGTTCGGGCCCTCTCGATGGAGGTAAAACCCTACTCCTGCTTGATTAATATTGATGATATGGGTGGTACAAGAGTAGATCTACCGCGAGATCAGAGAGGCTAAACCCTAGAAGCTAGCCTATGGTATGATTGTTGTTCATACTATGGATTAAAACCCTCCGGTTTATATAGACATCGGAGAGGGCTTGGGTTACACAGAGTCGGTTACAAGGGGAGGAGATCTACATATCCGTATCGCCAAGCTTGCCTTCCACGCCAAGGAAAGTCCCATCCGGACACGGGACGAGGTCTTCAATCTTGTATCTTCATAGTCCAACAGTCCGGCCAAGGGTTATAGTCTAGCTATCCGGACAGCCCCTAATCCAGGACTCCCTCAACAGCCGAAGACCACCTTTGGTCAGGATAACTTGTACTAGATGTTCCCCTTCAAAATGGCCAATTGTTGGCGCCCTTCCCGCTCATTATTTGAGGAGAGGCCCAGGGCCTCTATAAATAGAGCTAGCCACCGCAGAGTAGGGGATCGAATCACATCCAACCAGATCGGAGGGAAACTCCGGACCAAGTAGAACACTCTGCACCAGCTCAAGAACACCTCTCGCGAGGCTGTTCTTCCCCTGTACTGTTCATCATCAGCCCCTGAGGCAATCCACCACACCACACATTGGAGTAGGGTATTACACCACAACGGTGGCCCGAACTAGTATAAATCTCGTGTCCCTTGTGTTGTTCGTCGTTTCCAGCTTAGATAACACGAGGAGATGAGATGTAGATCGGTAGGGGAGAGATCTTCGCGCGCACCCCAAAGTTCAAACCTTAAGGGTCTGCTGGAACCCAAAATCCGACACCTTCCTGTGGGTCCTAGCTGTCAGGTGGAGGAATCATTATTTTGCACGTAATAAGGAGGAATTTCCTTGCGTGCGGCCGTGTTCCCAGCTGTCAGCCTCTCCACGTACAGTCCACTTCCGACGGATGCCGTTCATTGACCACGTTGACCAGGCCACACCGAGAGCACCAGGGCGGTGGACGATGGTGAGGCCTAGGAAGGGAACGACACGGAGCCAGGGAATACTCGACAGTCGTTTTAGATGCGGAGGAGTATGAGGGTTTACTGGTTCGTCTGCCGTCGCCGGAGAATAACAACATGTGTGGGTGAGTAGAGGGATGGCTAGGCCAGCGATGGGAGTATGGTGGGGCCGTGAGGCCTGCGCGGCAGCATAGCCGGCCGCGGGAGGAGGGAGCAGGCAGTCCCGCTGGCGCTTGTTTGAGCGGCTGGAGCATGAAGAGCAGAGATTGAAGAAGCACGACAGCCGTTGGATGGACATCCAACAGTCACTGCTCTCGTGTGTTGACTAAGTTGATAGGGCATTCCGTGTGCGTCAACCTTTTTTTATGAAAGCATACGCGTCAACCTGTAGTAGGCGCACAAGTCAGCCTCAAATCTGTGGAAAACAACATACAACCCATCTGCCATTATTTCTAATAATGTACAACCCATTTGCTAATTCGTAAGATTTTTTTTGGAGCTCATCTTCTTTTTGTTAGCATTACACCCCATATTGTGGCCACGGTTAAAAAGTATACGATGGTTCTCACATGATTCACGGGCACACAAAAGTAGCAGCAGTTCCCATAGACGGATTCAAACAGAGTACTAGCCCCAGAGGGGTCGATAACAGGCATGGTTCGGATAATTAGACACCATCCAAACTACTATTAAACACTAGATGGGGCAACTATTTCATGCCTCGATCTAATTTGGGCTGGACACAAGACGGACCTTGCCATGAACATCATC